>CM076577.1:69586392-70971392 GCA_034641835.2 Pinus albicaulis | reverse complement strand
CAGAGACCGTTTAAGAGAAAGTGGCCATCATTACAACCAACACATTTTGCTCATCAACCTTTTTGCACCAAGGTAGAACCAAGATGTCAGAGCCATCATTGCCTCTTCAACATCATACAAGCCGGATTCTAATCATTTCACAGTCAATAATGGACTGCTAAAGCCACTGTTTTAGCCAGACTTCACCGCTTGCATGATTCCACTTGTCAATTTCTGCTTGAATGTAATTAATGACAATCACTGTAGTAGGTAGAGTAACCGACTTAATTTTTATTTAAATACTGCATGCATTAGCAGTAGGAAGGAGAGCACGGGAGGGGAAAAATCATTGTAATAGGCTCATCTGGTTGTAAACACTATGTTGGATGAATGAAAGGACATTGTTGTTTCCATATTCTTGTGTTATGATCTTTGGTGAAGTGATCCTTTTCCTTTAATTTGTCATTCTCTAGTTTCACATATTGTTTTCTTTCTTTACTGTGGATAATAAATTTTTGTGTAGGATTTACCATGGGGTACCCTGCTCAGTCTTGAAGCAGTATCTATGTTTTCCTCTGAAATTTGAATGCAGAATTCAGAGACGGTCTTCTCTGCATTCACATTGAACCTTCTTTCCATTTCACAAGCTGTAGAGATCCATTGACATGGCTAGCTTGCATGGTTACACATGATTTCGGTTATTCATCCATTTGAATCTGTTTACACCTGTTTGACTCCATAGCCCAATGGCCCTCTTCTGTTGTCTCAACCATAAATTTTTAAACAAAACCCTATGCACTAATAGCTAGCCTAAAATTCCCATACAAACAAAGCTATATCTAACAGAGAGATCCCTCTTTGGGTCTACGAGGGCTAGATCCTAGGCCCAAAGTGGTTTTGATGTTGACTCCGGGATTTTGTCTTCTGCCTCAGAATTACGGATTGATAATAGCAATTACATAAGCATGAAAGTAAAATTTTGATAGAACATAATAATAGATCAACAGAAGGCAAGCCAATAATATAGATCAGATTTACAATTCCTTTTGTCCAGCAAAGATATGAGATATTGTGTGTTATGGCAATCAACAGGATGCTTCAGCCAGCAAAGACTTTCTCAGTCAGCCAATCCTCCAAGTGTCACATCCACAGCCCTCGAAGACAACTCATCACAAGTCAACGTTGGTCAACCCAAAGTCAACGTAGAAAATTCAGTGTAGGACAACAACAAAAAGTCAACGCTGTAGATTAGGGCTTCGATCAAACAACTATGTTTTCCTCGATTTTAGTGCCCAGCAGTACGACCTCTCAAAATCGGAATTTTGGCAATGTTTTGAGGTCAAACGACCAAGGGTTGACCACAGTCAACATTGGTCAACGTTGTAGCAACAAGCCCTAAAAAGATCCGCAGAAAACAACTCCTCTAGCTCCGCTCATGTGAAGGGAAGAGGCCTCCAAAGGCTAACGAACATATCAGATCACAATGAGAGATGTGTGATGAGTTGATGATGAAAATGACCTCCAAGTATTTCCAATTTGTATCCATCAGTGAGGGTGTGTGACACATCTATTAGGCATGTGAGCCTACATTACAAATCTAGTCGACCTTGCACATGTGTGGAAAATAAATTCAAAATATATGTTTTTCTCATCGAAACAAGATGATCTTTAGATCAATATTGCACCTCTCTGAAAGAGGAATCCAAAAAAAATATGACCATCATCATATGAGCAATTCAACATGGATTTTGGACCTAGTTACCCAAAATTAACAAATTTTCCTTTTAATTCAGGGCAATAATTCCAACTCTCCACATTAATTGTTAATCCGGGTAGGTTATTGTTGGAGCGGGGTCCCCCAAATGCAATTTTGATATAATTTTGTAATATTTTGAGTATTTTAGTCATGCGTAGCACAAGTTAAGGGACTTTGGGGTGGGTCAAAGTCCCTCATGCATTTTAATAGGAAAAGGGTAAATCTAGGGGTCGCAAACCATGGTTTGCGGACCCTAGTAGAGTGCAGGCTAAAAGTATAAGTAAGAGTCTAGGATGAGTTGAAGACACATTTTTTGGATAAGTTTCTGATAGGATGTTAACGATAGATCTGCTCTAAGGATTTTGTGCGAAATTATCTGGGTAAGGGCTCCTGCTGGTTGTGTGCACGGAGACCCTAAGTCCTGTTGTGCGTGGACCCCAGTGGCTGTGTGCACAGGCTAGTGAAAGAATCTGTAAGGATCTGAAGTATTAATAAATAGAAGGAAGTTTTGATGATATCAATTGTCTCTGTGATATGTTATGTTGCATGTTATTTCCATTGTTATTTCTGTGATGTTGAATAATGCTAGCTAATTGATTATGCACGTGGATGTGATGCTTTAAAGAGTAATGAATGCATAGATCTGGTGATGTTTAGTCATATTGCTCTTGTTAGTTGATTACATTATAAGTTACAGGTTGCGCGCAAGTTATTCGGTTACGTATATTGTTAAGGGTCTCTGGTTAGGGCTTTCTTAGTGCAAACCTGTTTAGATCTAAAGGCACCCACTTCATCAAATCTCTCTCTCTCAAGATGCGGAAACCTGGTTCCAGCACCCTCCCATACTACTTCACGTGAGAACTTGACCTACGCAAGCGGGTCATTGCCGAAAGGGCCAATAGTACAGGGGTTTGTTGGTTAACCTCAAATCTGAACCTAGCTCAAGACCCCTTAAACCAGTAAATGGTTATGTTGTTGGGACTGACAGAATTTCGAGAGAGAGACCAGGTGATGAGTCAGGGTTTGTGGCACGTATAAAAATATGAAATTGACGAGTGGTTCGAAAAACAGATCCAGGAGTTTGCCTTAAAAGAAAACAGGAGTAAGAATTCGTCTACTGAAAAGTGGAAGAATAAGTATATCTTCACAGAGGTGCACGAGATCTTCTTCGTGACCTTCGTACAGAAGTTGCAGGAGTTGTTGTCAAGATTGTTAGAGTTCCAGACCTGTTGGAAGAACGATAGGGTTATGCAATGGACCCCTTAATTAATCCAACAATTGGAGAAGACTAATAACAAAATCACCCAGACCGTAGATCACTAGGTTGATATTATCTTGGGTGGATTTGTGACGGAGTTCACAATAGACCAGTTAGTGTCATACTCTGAAGCTGAGAGAATATTTTTCAAGGGTTTGAGAGGCAAATCCTTGCAAACATTCCCTTTACTGATTAAGATGCTATTTAGTGAAAAAGGTGTCCTATGCATCCACACCGAGTGAATGAACTATGAACAGATTGAAAGCACCACGCGCAGCGGGAAGTATTACCAGATCAATCAGAAGGGGGAAAGAGATGCATAAAGCCCTCTGAGAGATCCACCGAATCTAGAAGAAACTAAGGCTATGCACGCTGCAGGTAGCCCTCCTGCTATGCCGTATTTGAATTCGCGTAGGACTCAGAGATCTCCTACACCACCGCCACCCCCACCTGTAGACGATATGGTTGCTCACATGAATCTACCCACCTTTAGGGGTGCGGGGGATGAGGACATTGATCAGTTTTGGTTCGTAGTTGATGCAGTATGGACTGCGCAAAACGTTAATACTGATGTTGTGAAAAGAGCGCAGCTAGCCATGGCTTTTGAGGGTCGCGCGCTAGATTGGTTTATGGGATATCTGAAACAAAATGCCGCTCAAAATGCCACTCCCCCTACTATCCATGATATCAAGAATGAACTAAAGTAGCAGTTCAAAAAGCCAAATTCCTACGTACAGGTAATGGTGGAGCTAAAATATTTCAAGCAAGGAGTAAAAGAATCAGTCTGGGAAGCTGATCAACGACTGAAGCAAACTATCAATGATGGAGGATTTTTTTACGATGATGAACATCATAGGGAATGGTTCACCTTACCCTGTGCTACTAGGATTCTATTGGGCTATTGACATGGGAGGTATCATCAACCTGAAAAGGAGGAGCATGATCTTTGAAAATGATGGTACGCGGGTAATAGTCCCTCTAGACCTAGCTGAAGGTGAAAGATATACAGAACCGGCGCGCGATGAGGAGGAAGTTGACCATATTTACAAACTAACTGTGCGGGATGATGATTGGGTCAACCCTACGGCTGATGGCATGTTAAATTGGGAAAAGGACAGCTCATGCTTCTCAGATTCGGATGGCGAGATGGAAAATTGGTAGAACCCGTTGCATGACATATCTAGGTTGCGTTGCCTCAAGATCACACAGAGCTTCCGGTGCATCTTCTAGGAGGTAAGAGAACTGCCTTAATTTGATGGTTCTGGTAGTGTTAAGGAATTTCTCAAAGCACTAGAAAAAGATGTCCCTGAGGAACGAATATTTTGGGCACTTGACTTAGCCATGCGCACAACCCCTGCGCGATGGTGGGAAACACACAAGGGGGCTTTCAAGGACTGGGGGGAATGTCGAAAGATGATGATCCTACACTTTGAACCCCCAATCATCCCACATGTGGAGCTCTTTTCTGGTCATGGGGATCCGTGCAAGCACTTGGCTATGTGGATGGAGGTATGGAATGAGTGGGTCCATATGTTTGTTCATGCATTAGGGATGGTCCCCACCACCTAGTATTTAGATGCGTTGCTTCACCAACATACTCGTCATTGGGATACAATGACAGAGGATTTCATGGCAACGTTCGACTTAGTTGGAGGGATGGAGAAATTGGATGAATCCCTACAAGATATAGATGCTCTTGCATTTGATGAGTCTTTGCCTCAAAAGGAATGTGTTGCACCAGCTTGGGATGTGCAGATGCATGATATTTTCAACTGTAGAACTTTGTCAGTAGAGGACTGTGACGAAGATCCCAGGAATATCACAATCCCGTAATCTGAAGGAGAACACGCAGTCGTAGGACCCTCATTACAGACAGTGGACGTTACCAAGCCATTAAAGTTGAAGGAATTCAACATTGGGATGGAGGAGCAACCTAAGTTGGCCAAAATTGGGGATTAATGGGACGATGATATTGTTGGAAAGATTGTGGGGTTGATGACCGAATATCAGGGTCTATTTCCTACGAAGTTCTCTAATCTCAAGGGAATTGTAGGAGATCTGGGTGTTATGAAGATCACCCTGAAGCCAGATGCACATCTTGTCAAGCGGTGACCCTATCGACTGAACCCTAAATATAAGCAAAAATTCAAGGAGAAGATAGATAATATGGTGGCCGCAGGTATCATTGAGCCTGTAGAACAGTCTGATTGGGTAAGCCCAATGGTAGTCTAAGAAAAGAAAACCAAAGGAGAGATAAGGATATGCGTAAACCTGCGCAAACTGAATGATGCATGTGTGCATGACCCCTTCCCTACGCCATTCTATAATGAAATATTGGATAATGTAGGAGGTCAAGAAGCATACTCATTCACTGATGGGTTTTCAGGGTACCATCATATCAGAATTGCAGCTGAAGACCGCAGCAAGACAACCTTTGCAACTGAATGGGGATCCTTCCAGTACACTGTCATGCAATTCAGATTGAAGAATGCCCCTGCCATTTTCTCGCGCGTAGTTGTAGCAGTATTCAAAGAATTTTTCCATAAGTTTTTGGAGGTCTATTTTGATGATTGGAAAATATTCGGATTGGTGAAGAAGCATGTGTCGAACCTACGCATGATGTTGGATACCTGCAAAAAACACCATATTTCACTGAACCTGAAGAAGTGCATATTCTGCGTACCTTTTGGAATTTTGTTGGGGCACATTGTATGTCAGCAGGGATTGATGGTTGACCCAACCAAGATTGCGGTTATCATCAATTTAGAAATCCCCACTAATGAGAAACAACTGCGCTCCATCTTAGGGCACACTGATTACTACAGGAAGTTTATTCAGAGGTACGCCTTGATCACTATGCCAATGGAAAAGCTGCTAAAGAAGGATGTGTCCTTTTTTTGGGATGAGGAGTGTCAGAAATGTTTCGAGTTTCTAAAGGAAAATATGGTCATTGCACCTATTCTAATATTTCCAGATTGGGATAAGGTCTTTCATGTGCATGTGGACACATAAGGAATATCTCTTGGGGTTGTCTTAGCGCAGCCAAGAGAAGGAGACATTGATCAGCCGGTTGATTTTGCTAGCAGGAAACTCTCTAGCATAGAGCGCAACTATTCTACGACTGAACGGGAAGGGCTGGAACTGGTGTATGCCCTGCAGAAATACATGCATTATCTATTGGGAGGACACTTTAAGATGTTCGCTGACCATTCAACTTTAAAATACCTGATCAATAGGCCTGTGTTGGGGGGGCGGGGGGGGTATTTGTAGATGGTTGTTGTTGTTTCAGGAGTATGACTTTGAGATTATTGTAAAGCCTGGGAGACTGAATGCAAGACCTGATCACTTGTCTCGAATTGAGAATGGAGAAGAGACAACTAGTTTGGAGGAAGGATTACCCGATGCACAACTTTTCTCTATCAATGTGGTTGATGAGCACTTCACGGACATTATTCACTTCTTGACAAATGGGACAACACCTACAGAATATCCAGTACAACAGAAGAAAGAGTTGGTGGCCTGCTTAGCCAATTTCACTATAATTGCAAGTCAATTATACAAGTTGGGCACAAATGAGGTATTAAGGAGGTATGTATTAGAACATGAAAGAAAAGCTATCTTGGTTGAGGCACATGGAGGAGTGGAAGGAGGCCACTACGCAGGGAAAGCCACTGCGCAAAAGGTGTTGTGTGCGGGATTATGGTGGCCCACATTACACAACGATGCACAAGCATATTGCTGAGCCTGTGACGCATGTCAACGAACCAGGAAGCCCTCGCGCAAATATGAAATGGCCTTGCAACCACAGATGGCATTGCATACATTTGATAAATGGGCTATAGACTTTGTGGGACCAATCAATCCCCCAAGAAAGAATATGAGTGCACATTACATCATTATTGCAACTGATTACGTGACCAGATGGGTGGAGGCAAAGGTTGTTAAGGATTGTACTACATATACTATTGTGCATTTAATCTTTGAGCATATTCTAACCAGGTTTGGCTGCCCGAATATCTTAATGAGTGATAGAGGTACGCATTTCCTTAATGAAATATTGAAGCTTTGATAGAGAAATTTTAGATCCATCATGCGAAAAGCACCCCGTATCACCCACAAGCTAATGGCGCAGTAGAGGCTTTCAAAAAAATCTTGGAGAATGCACTTACTAAGTTCTGTAATACCAATCGAAATGAGTGGGACGTGCACATACCTTTGATGCTATGGGCCTATAGGACAACATGCAAGAAGCTGAATGGGAAGACTCCTTTCAGGATGGTCTATGGACATGAGGCCATCATGCCCATGGAATATATGGTCCCTATCCTGCGCATTGCAGCTTTCACAAATATGGTGGAACTTGACATCATGGAGGAATGCTTGGCGCAGCTGGTTGCCTTGGAAGAAGATTGGTTTATTGCTAACTTTCATCAGCAAATACAAAAGGCACGTGAGAAAGCTTGGCATGACCGGCACATCCAAAAAAAGGTGTTTAAACAATAAGAGTTGGCTTTGCTCTATGATAGTCAATTTGCGCGCCACCCAGGGAAGTTCTGTAAGCACTCGTTGGGACTGTATATAGTAAAAAAAATTACTGATGGTGGTGCGGTGCGCTTGGCCACGTTGTGAAACGACTATCTTCCTAGGTACGTTAATGGGAGTCGTCTAAAACCCTACAAGGAAAATCTAGTGCCTACCAAATGACTATATGGCCAGACCATCAACATTGGAGGATCTACATGTGCTAGGAGAAGTAGGCGCAGACAGGTGCGACGGAAGCACAGCGGTAGTGCGAAAGTAAGGAGGTGTGGGAAGGTGCGACTGAGGCGCAGGGGTAGGGTGCAGCGAGAAAAACTAGTCATTGGAACAGTAAAACTGGGTGAAAAAGCGATTTTATCGTTGGATGGAGCGGGTGTTTGGCAATTAATGCAATGATCTGGGAGGACTTTTTACCGTTTCCTCGATGGTAAGTCGCATTTAATGATAATATGATCATTTTTATCCATGGTGGCCTATAAAAGGCAGGGCACATGTCTTAATCAGTTCCTTTGTTCTTTAAAGATCTCATGCTTTGTGCCTTATTGCAATTTTTGTGCTTCGTGTGACCGTGCAATCTGTATGTCTGGGCAAGGTACCCCTTCCGACAACAACAATCCTGAGTTTATATTCTGGGCAAGGATGACTGCCACTAACTCCACCGAGTTTCCGCCCGTTACAGACTCCACTGAGTCAGGCTCCGAAGAATTCTTTGAATTTACCCCTGAAGTCGAAGAGGTTGTGTCCATGCCGGCCAAAGGAAAGGGAAAGGGGAAGGGAAAAGGAAAATAAGAAGGCAATGAAAAGGGAAAGGGCAAATCCATGAAGTGGGCTTTGGCTAAGTCGTGCACCTCCCCCATGATTGTGCACTCTCCTCGGCAGGTGCCCTAGGCACGCTCGTCCAATCCCTCAAAGTGCCCCATGACAGCCCAAGAGGAGGCCCTGCTAGTAGCCCCGCTCTCATGGCTACTGACTTATGTTAAGCCACGCAAGCCGACGATGCACACACCTAAAAAAGTAGATGTCGTCCGAGAATATATCCAGATGCCCCTAGTCCTGCAGGAGGTCCCCCTCATTGGAGAGATGTTTGGAAACATCCCCACCAACAAATTTTATGATCACGATCTGGCTAATGAGGAGACCTTTCCGGATCTGGCCCTAGAGCTATATCTAAAGCGGCTTATATATGATGACGTGCCAAAGGTGGATCTGATGCCTTAGGCGCACGGGCTGCATGCCTCAGAGATCTTGAACCTGTTGTGCATCCCTAATTTGGGCGATATTCTATCACTATTCTGGTTGTTCGGCAGTTGCTCGCATTATTCCACGATGGTTGTTTATGGATTCAAGGCCGCATCCCTCTTGACGTTGAGCTGATCCACAGGATCACTGTCCTGCCCATGAATGGGCCCCATCCCATGAAATGGTTTGGTAAGAAGAATGAGCAGAAGGTGGTTGATGATGTCAAGGAGAAATACAAGGTGGGCCACAACAAAAGAGGGTTCATGGTCGAAAGCATCGCTTACCCCAGGGTGCGCATGGGCACTCTTTTGCTTGGTTGTAAGCCGATGCAAAATTGTTGGCCATCATCTCTCCCTGCATATGTCATTCAGCCGGCAGGGCAGTGCGACAAGGGGGTCTGTTATAACTGGTCGCAACACCTGTGTGAGGAGTTTCTTGATAACGTGCGCGAGGTGCAGGACCAGGGTAAACCTTTCTGCTACTCTTGGTTGTTATTATTGATCGCCCTAGTCGCATGAGAGACACGTGAGGATGCGGTACTGCCTGAACTTGAGCTCGACGTATGCGAAGGAGTGCGTTACGCGAATCTGTGGGACTCCAAGGACCCGCAACGCGTCAAGGAAAACAAAGTGTTCTGGGTGCTATTTGAAGGTGCGCTAGCGGCAACGATACACTCCATGCCACGACTGTTGTTGGTTAAATTTATTGTTGCAAAATAACGCAAGTATTTATTATCAATCCAGGTTAGTGGAACTTAGAATCATCCCCAAATTATATGGCTTTCAGTTGCGGTCAATTCAAAAGATGGATTATTGATGATTAGGGAAATGCATATTACAAATATAAATCTAACTTAAACAATTTCTAAATTCATATGTGTAATTAGAAGCAGAAGAATCTCCTAATTTAAGAGATGTGTTTGTCCTTCTCTTAACAAGATTACCATGTGAATTAGAAATCAAAAACTACTTAACTAAACAATAGATTAAGATACATGAAGTAATAATTGAAGAGACTCTTCACTGAAGAGGTCCTAGTTGTCCTTCATCATATATTCATTCAATGCTATTGTTAAAACAGGAATTCAAAAAAACAGGAAAGATGAATCTTAGTTTTTAGTCTCTTGATTAGATAGAAGAAGTATTTAACTTTAAATACTGGTTTGTCTCTTCATATGTAGAATAGAAACAAGATTAAGATCCATCAGCAATCAAAGCATGTAAAGGCATGTAAAGATGAATTCTAACTGAAAATATTGATTAGATAGAAAGAATGTTTAACTTTAAACACTTGTTTGTCCTTTCATATGCAGGTTAAGAATGATCATTAGATTCATCAATACTTGAAAATAATCAGCATAAACAAATTAAACATAAGCAAGCTAATTTAGAAAATTGTAGCTACGAAATAAACTAAGAAGTGCACTTAGCTCAGTGTGGGGGCCCTCCACCCTTGCATCGCACACTGAAGGTAAATTAAGCTACTTAAGACTTCAATAAATCAACCAACATGTAACAACATCAAAATATGATAGAACGGATCTTCAATTATGTCTCCAAGTCTCAGAAATAATAATAATAAGTCATACAAGTTCTACATATCAAAGCTTTCAAAGTTTGAGGCTTAAATAGATAAATTATATAACAAATTCATCTAAAATAGCTCAAGTAATCATAACTATCCTTATCCTATCATATCAAGTCGAATTCATCCATCAAATCCATCATAATCTAGAAAATCCCACAAAATAAGAGTTTTGACCTAGTTTCTAGGGATCCTCCATAAAGACTGGTCCTGTTTGACCGCCTTTGACCGAGCCTATTAAAGCTCAGTGTGACTGTGCCAACAGGTGTACTCTTATTCTTAGTTCCCGAGCTTTCTAGAAACATATCCAACTCGAGCCCAAGTGTCCTGCACATATGAAAACCATAAGGCCATTATGGGAATTTCGGATGCTGTCAAAAAATGCACTTAAATTCCAATTTTTACAAAAACATCTAATAATTGAAAAACATAATTTAAATACCAGTATATGCATCTTTGGGTCAATATAAGGTGAATAAGATGGTGAATGGATGAATAATATGGCAAAATAAGGTGTATTTTCTAAACAAAAATAGATAAAAAACGAGGGCCAACAACTGTCGCCTACAGTATATGACAAATATAAGCGCATTGCCGACTTCCATGTTACCATGCACAATGTGCAAATCTGGGCGCGCAAGGACCCAACATGGTACAACCCATCGTACATGGTCACCGAGGCAGAAGTAGACCAATTAATTACAACCTGGCCGCCTGTGTGGAAGATAGGCCTCAAATCCACTGCTCCGGTCACAATAGGCACATCCGGCAAAGATGCAACACCAAAAGATATCGTTCCATCGAGTACAACGAAGGAAACTGAGCTGCGCTCCAGTGGGAAAGTGACCACCAAGGAGACCTCCAAAGACACCACCAAGGGGACAGAGCAGGAGCCATAACATGATATTGAGACCGAAGGAGTTGGTGGGGAGGGAGTGGATCCCACACAAGGTACAAAGCCCCCTAGTGAGCCTGCCAAAGGTCAGCGCAAGAAGCGAAAGGGTGACAAGTCCGACGAAGATGTGGAGGTCACCTTAACTAAGGAGGACTTGGAGAAGATAGCAGACGCAGTCGCCACTGCGTCAGAAGACAGATGGAATGCCTGGAAGATCAAAACAAGGCCGTGGTGGAGGCCTTGCATGCCGGGTTACAGGTATTACATGTGAAATCAGAATCTTTGCAAGCGAGCATGAATGAGGCGAGGCCGATTCAAGCGAGCCTGCCAGCAACATCCGTGATCGCCGTAACAGATAGCAGGATTTTCCCCTTCCCGAGCGCAACCATGACCGTGGAACTGCCATGCTTGTGCGCATAAATCCAAGCATCCGCAGAGGTTGGCCTAAACCTTGCACGAATAACGAGCGGGTAGCTACACGCTTTCCACTCGTTCATATCTGCTGAGATACAAAGTAGAGAAGCGTGTGCCTAGTAGAAGCTGAGCGAGGTAGAGAAGACGATCGCGACAAAGGCAACATAATCTGCCCAAGCCCAGACAACACAACAAGCTGTGGTCGCACAACGGGCTGAGTTAGAGCATTCGATTGACTGGCTATGCAGGGAGGTACCTAATTTTTTCATTCTTGCCTCTACTATGCCCCAGGAAAAAGTTAAGAGATTGGTTGCTGCCTTGAAGGCTTCCAGGTCCGAGGTGCAGACGGTCAAAGCTAATTTTGAACAACGGATTGCTGCGCTACAGGCGAAGCTGCAACCTGAGACTACCTTGGAGGTGCGAGCCCAGTGAGCCGCATTGGTTAAAGAAGCCACTGGAAGTATTTCTGCAAACATTTCCAAAGGCTCTAAGTTGTTGGACACTGCTATGGAGCCGTGGACAACAGTGTAGCACGACCCACTTCTCTAACAATTCACTCAGAAGTTGCGCCACAAAGAGCAGGAATTTGATCAGTTGGAACTCACCATGCCCACCCTTGTTGCAGCACAGCGAATAGCACGCCTTCGCACTAGTCATGTTCTTAGAGATGAAATCAAGGAGCTCCAACATAAGAATCAAGTACTCAAAGATAATCTGAAGTCCTGGGAAGATGAAGCGACGAATCTCTCGCAGGACCTGGATGATGCGGCCAAAAATTTGAATAAGACATTGGACAGTGTCACCTTGGCTACTAAGGGGCCAAATTCACAAAAGTTGGTCGAAATCGTGCAGAATGCAGTTGCGAAAAGTGACGACGTCCTTCCACCATTTTCTGCTGCCATCGAACAGCTCCGGAGCAAGATGAAGAGCCCACTACCGCTATGACTCGGGATGAGTCACAAGATTATGTTGAGGGCCTGTTGGAGTGGGGTCCCCCGAATGCAATTTTGATATAATTTTGTAATATTTTGAGTATTTTAGTCATGCGTAGCACAAGTTAAGAGACTTTGGGGTGGGTCAAAGTCCCTCATGCATTGTAATGGGAAAAAAGGGTAGATCTAGGGGTCGCAAACCACGGTTTGTGGACCCTAGTATAGCGTAGGCTAAAAGTATAAGTGAGGGTCTAGGATGAGTCGAAGAGTCATTTTTTGGATAAGTTTTTGATAGTATGTTAATGATAGATCTGCTCTGAGGATTCTGTGCGAACTTGTTTGGGTAAGGGCTCCTACTTGCTGTGTGCGTGGAGACCCTAAGTAATGCTGTGTGCAGACCCCGCTGGCTGTGTGCGCGGGCTAGTGAAAGAGTCTGTGATGATCTGAAGTATTAATAAATAGAAGGACGTTTTGCTGATATCAATTGTCTTTGTGATATGTTACGCTGCATGTTATTTCCTCTGTTATTTCTATGATGTTGAATACTGCTAGCTAATTGACTGCGCACGTGGACGCGATGCTTTAAAGAGTAATGAATGCATAGATCTGGTGATGTTTAGTCATATTGATCATGTTAATTGATTACATTATAAGTTACGGGATGCACGCAAGTTATTATGTTACATATATTGTTAAGGGTCTCTGGTTAGGGCTTTCTCAGCACAGGCATGTTTATATCTAAAGGCACCCACTTCATTAAATCTCTCTCTCTCAGGGTGCGGAAACATGGTTCCATCACCCTCCCATACTACTTCGGGTGAGACCTTGACCTGCGCAAGCGAGTCATTTCCGAAAGGGCCAGTAGTACAGGGGTTTGTTGGTTAACCTCAAATCTGAACCTAGACCCACAGTTACTTTATTGCAAGGCTATTATGCAAAATATATGCAAGGTCAATTAATGAATAATGTGAATGAATCTCAAACTCAATTGTATTAATCACACTCTCAATAACTCGACACTCTCGTTGTTACACTCTCAAACCTTGTTTACACTCTCAAGAAATAAACACACAATGCAAAATAAAACCACTTTGTCACATTGTCACTCATATTCAGAAAATAAGAGCACTCTTGGAAACCATTCTCTCAACAAATGTTGAAACACACATTCAAATGAAATGAACACACCATCGAACTATAACAAGAATTAAATAACTTTTACTTTAATAAAGGCACCGGTTCAATACATATGTTGTTACACAATATAGTGATTAGAATTCTGCAACAATTAAAGCATGAACAAGACTAATAATAACAATAACACTATACAACACACAAGTTAGTCAACAAAAAGGTACGGAGCCACCAATGATTGAGATTGCATTAATGAAACATACATGATTACAATGTTGGTGCTCTCCCGCTCTACATTGTCTATCTGTTTCTATATGTGTTACTCCCGCGGGTAGTGAGTACACCTCTTTATAATTTTAGATTGCAATGATAATATCATCATGAGAATCTCTCGATTATCATGTGATATAATTTGAGAATACACATTAACAATTTGATAAAAATTTCCAAGGTTAGGACAAAGTTGTAACAACTCTTCCAAATTACAATAATTATCAATAGAAAATCCTAACTGTTTCAGTTGCGATGTCCATAAAATTCTCCTTTTACATTCAGACTATCTTTTGACCATATTCTTTCCAACTTGATGCTCATAACTAATTGAAGGAGGTCAACACGTCCAAAACAGATATTCATGTGTAACAATAATGCTTAGCGAGTCCTTGTCATGTCCTTGGTGAGGCAAAACTGGAAAGCATAATCCTGCAACAATATCTCAACAAACCAAAAACCATGTAACAACCCAATTGTCAATTTTACAAGAAAAATATCCGAAAAAAAAGTATTTATCATTCCAAATTACAAGTAGAGTTGGATCATAAGGATGACATAAAAATAGACATACTGAGGTCAATAAAGGTTGTTACAGTGGCAGAGTATGGTCTCGAGAATAAAAGAGGTAAAGAAAAGGTAGGAAAATGAGTGCAAAAAGATGCCAATTTCAGATCCCAATATCTCCCCCCAACTTAAGTATATGCATGATTTCACGTCCCAACATCTCCATCCTGCTCTACTTCAACTATTGGTTCTTGTGTAACATCAACATCTTCAGCGGGTTCTTGTGGAACAATGATTTGGAATTCTTCATCTTTCTCTCCATCTTGAATTCCAACCGAAATAGTGGTTGGCCTTTCATAACTTACTTCATCCAAAACTTCCTTACATCCATCACATAATATATCTGATATTACTTCTACCACTTATGCTAGGATCTAATCTATTTTGTTTTCTACACTGAAGCTGTCCTTCAACCATGGTAAGTTGTTTCCTTAAATTTTCATTTTCCTCCTTCAATTTATTAATTTATTGAATAAGGAGTTTAGTTTCAGACTTACCTGGTAAAGAAACATCTGCTTCTTCCTTTCGAGTTCCTCCTCTTTCTGTTGTTCCTCAGGTTCCTTTGATTCAGGTGGAACAACACAAACTTCAGGTGCTAAGGAATGTTATTTACAAATTCTTCTTCTTTCTCTTCATTCTGTTGTCCCTCATAATCCTTTGGTTCTATTGTATCAATACATTCCTAAGATACTGTGGTAGTTTATGGTGTAACAATTAACCACACTCTCTTCTTTGGATTCTTTCCACCCAATTGCTTCTTCATTTTTCTCTTTTTCACTACTGTTTGTACAAGAGTATATTTTTTAGATTCTTTCTTAGACTCCCCAGGCATTTTTGTTTCAGGAACCCCTGCTTCAACTGATGTTGTTCCAGGTACCCCTCTTTTAGCAGTCTCTACCTAAGGCCCTTCTTCCCCAATAGGGCATCCATGAAACTATCCTCAAATTGTCCATTGGACATATCCACGGGTTCTTTAGTGAATGCTCTTTTTCCTTCAACGGATGTACCAACAAACATTCTTATGGAACTCCATATCTTAGGGTTTATGTGCAGGGGTCTAGGAAGTGTAACCATTATTCTTTGTCTAGGCAGTGTAGCTGCTCTACTTTTTCTGGGAGGCATAATTGCTCTATCTTCTGGTGTTGTTTCAACACTTACCTCATATTCTTCACTTCTTGGCTTCTTCAATTCCCTCTTTTTACCACAGTTTGTACAAGAGTAATTTTTTCAGATACTTCCTTAGATTCCCTAGGAATTTTTGTTTCAGGAACCCTTGCTTCAGCTGACATTGTTCTAGGTGCCCCTATTTCAGCAGTCTCTGCCTCAAGCCCTTCTTCCTCAATAGGGACTCCATGATAACTATCCTCAAATTGTCCACTAAATATATCCACAGGTTCTTTAGTGCATGCTCTTTTTCCATTAGCGGATGTACCAATAGATGTTCTTATGGAACTTTGTCTCTTACTGTTTATGCGACGAGATCTAGGAGGTGTAACCGACCTTCTTTTTCTAGGAAGTGTAGATTCTCTACTTTGTTTGGGAGGTGTAATTGCTCTATCTTATGGTATTGTTTCAAAAATTTCCTCATGTTCTTCACTTTCACTTTCCTATGTTTTAGTCTCTGGTGCATGTGACTTTGCCAATAAATTATTCCATGTGCTTCCCTGTTGTTGCAGTGAATGAATTATGATTAACTTGATGAGCGCATGGTTGGTTAAGTAGCTCTTTGGATGTTTTTCTATACACACTTCCTATACCATATGCTGTAAATATTTTAGCAAATAATATGGAAAATTTATCAGTTTTCCATTACGAAGATGTGCCAGTAACTGAAAATGATAATTGAATACTATCGCAAAACGTCCCTCACAAGTAATGAACTTGTGAATAAACAAATCCAAATCATCCATAGGGTGAGGAAGGGATGTTCTATCAATACCTCTCCCCTTGCTTCTTACTGCCTCTCCTTGTTATAAAAATATTTCCCTAGCTGTTGGAACTGTTATTTTCCTACAAAACCAGCGAGCCCCTGTCTGAGGTAAATCCGTCACCCTGGTAATTGTATAGACCAATCTACTGTTCTAGATTAGGTTCAATTTATTGTCAACCAAGGTAGGTAATCTTAGAGGCACGTGTCTAATGTTTATAGACCTAGAAGGATCTGTTTGCCTAAGTGAATGCTTATTATGGTAGGTTCCAACACTCTTTTTACAAGAGATTGATATGTGGTTCCTCACACACTTTAAACACTCATGTAATTAAATCTGATCTATTGTTCTAAAAACAGAGTGCTACTAATTGTCTGAGTTTTCAATCCTTTTACAAGGTTATGGTTCACAAAAACTCTTTCAAAGTAACACACTAAAGCATACTAAAAATCGAATTCATTAAAACAGAGATCACATAAATGATGTTGAATTCAATACTCAACTAAACCCTCTTACAAGGACTGTTCATTAATTTAGTAATTGAATTCTGCAATTATAACTATGAATCATGAAATAAAAATGATGAATGAAATCACAAGCACTCTTAATCAAAATCAATGAACTTAAAGCATGAAATTTAAACAAAATACTAAATCAGATCTGAATATTAAATCTAATGAAAATGTAAAGAAAAGTGTACCGACTTCACATGGGGGCCCTTCCACGCTTGAAGGCACACTTGGGAAACTTCAAATGATGAAAACGCTAACTTGAAACACCATAAATGATAAAATTCTGTCTCTGATTAAAATCTGGGAATGAGTTACATTAAAACAGAGTTATGAAGCACGTACACAGTCTCAAGTTTTCTCTTACATCCAATAATATCACTAGCATCACTAGCCTATTACATGCTTCCATTCACTTATTTATCAAAAATTACAATCAAAAGAGGCTATTTTCGTTCCTTCTAATCCTAACTGATCTCCAAAACAGATCGAATTAGTTTGGAATTCCTAATCATAGGCAAAATATCAAGCTCATTCATTATGACTCAGATTTTTCTGCTAGATTGGCTGGGTTTGACTAGCGTTGACTGGATATTTAGGGACTTCAAATCTTATGCTGGATAGATTTTTCATCATCTGTGTACGTTCCAGATCACGTCCTTGCCCTTCGTTTTGATTTACCTGCTATGCCACGTGTCAGAACATAAACCGTTTACAGGAAGTTATCACATCCTGTAATTTTCTTGAAAATTTTCAATTTTTAACACAAAAATTCCATAAATTAACTTTAATGTAAAATAACAATTATAATGCTATATTAATCAATTTCAATAAATTATAAGGAATTTATGGAAGAAAATAGTGGAAAATGATGAGATTTTAGGATAAAAAGATAGCCATAAAATAATACCAACAGTAATTATGTCCTCTGTAACTACAATTCTAAATCCTCTAACCTCCGAATGTTACTCTTGTAGAGCCTGTGTGAATTCCATAACAATATGTTCGCTAAAAACTTGCAGCTTCTCAAAGTAGACTAACCACCCTGCATTCTTAAATATTTCTAGGGCTTCTGGATGGTGTAGCAACGCATCAATGGAGTTTGGCTCATGACGGACTGTCGCTCCTCCCATGGTTGTTTCAGAGCCTGTTACTTCTTAGAACTACTGAGAGATTGTTATAGGGTGACACTTGGTCAATACAAACACTTATGTAGATAATATTAGTTGCATGAAATTTGATAATGGGTAGTGAATAATTAAAGTTTCCCTTTCAGTGAATTCAAGCTTTCAATGATAAATAACAACTACCACGAATGATTTCCAAGTAGTCACACTGATTTTCACAAATGACAACATGAGTAAGGGCGGCAGTGGGTAATTACTGATTTAGGATACATGTATTCTGCGCCCGCCAGATTATGGTTTATTGTACACTCCTCCCCCCAACTTAATTACAAAATTCGTCCTTGACATGTGTAATAGAAAAAGGCATATCCAATGCCATAATGAAGAGAAAAATATGATATTACAGAGGAAGCTAAAAACAATGCCATAACCAGGGGCAAAATAGGACGTTACACATGAAGATATAAATGAAGCTACATAAGGAACTAAAGGAGAGGCTAAACTGGGCGATAAAGTCGGCGCTAAATAGCGCCGAATGTTTGTTATCAGCGTAAAAAAATGCCAAAATTGGCGCCATCCCAGTAAAAAATAGCACCGTTTTTTTCAAAAAAGTGGAGAAAAATACATTAAAATAGTTTGCGAAAGCAAAAAAGGGAGCTAAAGAGGAAGCTAATCACAGGGGTTTCTTGTAGCGAATTTACATAGAGCTCTTCTTGCTCTAATATCGCAAATGGTGCAAACCTTAACTCAACACATGACTAGGTCAATTTTTATCTCTGCATACTATCACAAACTTCTCAAAACCAACAACCATAAATGTACATTGATATTTCACGGCAATGGGGCACTATTCCTCTTTTGATTTAAACTCTCAATATTGTAAACCTTAATTTTTTTTGCCCTCGTGACCACGATTTAATGTCATCTTAAAGCTATGGAATGGTTCGTAGCACTTTGGAGCTAAGGTTTGCACCCCATGGAACTCTCCTCATAAGACCATAGCATCATATTTTGAAATTTGGGGAGTGCAACCTTTCTCACAAACCCCTGATACAGAGAAATCCCGAAATGCGATTCCCTGAGAGATGGGATGTTACTTGACGTGAATCTCTCTTCAACACTTGACATATCCTATTATTGCTTGTTGTAGAGCCACTTCCATATCAGACTTCAACTTTTGGGACTTTATTTTGTAACTTTAACTCTCATATGAAATATGGGAGTCAAACTTGAGATGCCCAACATTGACTCAAGGTATTTAGGGGTTTTGGGATGCAAACCTTAAATGGATTTTCTGAGACTTATTAAGGCTCGAGATTCAAAAGTTGGGGGATGGGAATCATTACAACGATTAACTTCAACCCTTGAGTACTAACAAATGACAAACTTTGTTTAATATTTTTGGGACGGGAAGATGACGAGTTTTTGTTTCAGGGTGTACAAGGATTCAAAATCCACAACAAGCCAAGACTTGAAAACCCAAGTGATGGGAACTTCTGTGACAATTAACATGAAAGACTCAATTCCTTTCCGAGTAAGAATTAAAGTGATAGTGCGATCTGAGAGATAGAAAATCATAGGCAGGCATTGGGTAGACAATCTGTTAAGGTTTCCACAACGAAGACCTTATGTTTATCTTCATTATAGAGGATTGATTTTAATTATACAATGCATCAGACCCGGTAGGGAGCCCAAAATTCATCACACTGACATACCATAAACACTAGAATTTATAAGGAATCACATAACAAAATTCAATTCATAAAATTAAATGAAGATAAAATATTTAGCTCGCAATTCCGATTCTTCATAACAATTACAATGCTGATTGATTCTCCCAATCACTCCACTTTCACACATACACTCACTTGTTGTTCTAAGATAAAATCAAACCCCTTACTTTGTGGTATTCAGGGGCTTTATACACACTGGAAATCAATACACCTGTTCCTCCAAATCCACTAAAATTAACAAATCAAAACCAAATTCCTAATTACCCTAATTTAGCTAACTACTCTGCTAATATAATTAAATTTGATCTATAACAATTTGATCTATAACTTATCAAACAGGGATAACGTTGTTGTTTTTTTTGTAAGTTTAGTAGTACCTTTCATTTTTCTCTCTCTTTTCTTTTTTTACTCCATCTTCATCAACATGTCCAGATACATCACCCTGATCGGGGAAGGGAATTGAACCTATGATGAGTGCTATAACAACCCACCTCATCACCGTTTAACCAAGACCCCACAGACAAATGAGGGATAACACTGGTGAACCCTCCAAATCAACTCATTCTTTCTAGAATTAATAAAATACCTGTAAAATAATTAAAATAAAAGAAAATGACCAACCATGAGGAATCCAACTTTCTCTCATAAATTCTAAGACTCTTTTAAAGTCAACCTAGGATTTGGTTTTGGTGACAATGCTCGCTCATCAAATTAATAGATGAATGTTATACACAAATTGCCTTAACAATGTACACATTCACAAAGTATTCAACACCCTAAGCAATAATGACTATCCTTACTATTACAAATAAATTATGAAGTTGTCTACCCAGGCAACAGAATAGCCCGGATGACAGGTTTTTGCCGGAATCTGGTTCAGTAAAATTCAAGAAATGAGGTAGTTGCAATGTTTGGAATCCATTTTTGATAGTGGAAATTAGGACACCCAAAATACTGAAGTTTAACCACTGTAAACAAGATTCTGATAAAATCTTTGCCATTTTTTTTTTCAAAATCTCTGCCGAATTCTGGGCCATTCTGTTACTTTTTTAGACTACGGCAAAAATTATTATAATAAATTATGCCGTAGTCTAATAAAGCCACAATTTAACTCGGAAAACAATAAAAATTCTGACAAAATTTTTAAAAATCTAACCAAATACTTTAAGATTTTGAGTGAAAAGAATTCTTGATAATGCTAAATCCATTAAAAAAAATGATTCAAAAGATTAAATTTCTTGATTTTTAAAACCAAATTTCAACGAGCAAAGAATTAGATTTCTTGATTTTTTAAAACCAAATTTCAATGAGAATTTAGCCATCTCACCGAAATTGTGGTCTCTACAAAACACCATAAATTACCACTAAAATTAAAAAAAACATTTAATTTAAATAAATATTAGTAAAATAATTGAACATGTGCATAACTTGAACACCTTTGACAATATCGAGATTGACAATGTTTGGCGCTACGTCAACCACATGAAGGTAAGTGACCAAAGATTACTGCGACATGCAAAGAAGCTATTTTTTAATTTCATGGGGAGATCAGATGTGTGCACAACACAGCAGTAATAGTTGTCGGTTGAAGACACTTTGAATATGGAATTTTCATGTTTAGTAGTCCCGTTATCAATGGAGAACAGAGCTTGGTCTTACGGAGGACTTGCCCAATTCTAGTTTGCTGACACCCATTTATTTGGCAGAGGTTTCCATAACATTGCCCGCTTAAAATTTACAGAGAAATGTCTTGTGAAACCCATTTTAATTCAAACTTGTTTTTTGATTATGTATATTACTGAACAAGGGTCACAAGAATATTTCATCATATAGATAGCCTTGGTGGCTGCAAAAATTGCAGGGCATTAGGCGCATAATTTCGCTTAATCAGCATCAAGCACTTCCTTGCATACCTACTATCGCCTTTTCACAGAATAAATAAGCACAGTGAATAAGTCAGCGAGGACTCCATGGGTTTATTTGGCATTGCACCTTTACACTGTGCTTTCAGCTATACGGGAATAGTAGATGGGTCATCTGTTTCAGTTTATGGGTGCCAAATTTATTCATTAAACAGTAGCCCCTCAGTCTGTGCATCAATTGCCCGTGGCAAAACTGGTATTTTATCATGCCCTCAAGATTGGGTGAATGGAAAGAAGTCACAGCGTTGGAATATGACTCAGGTGTGCGTCTCTTGTACTCTTGGATTGCAAGGGCAGGTTCACCCCATGGTTTTTCCAAAGAATCCGCTGGTTTCGCAAGGTTATCTAGCCCATACGAGGGCAATGGAAGGGAGGAGGCGTTTGTGCTTTTGGACTTCTGTAGTTCAATCATCAGTGAAAGAGCCAGATGCAGGGGAGTTTCTGATAGAAAGCCACTGCAAGGATAATGCACACGAGGAACATCTGCCTTATGGACTGGATCCACATTCAATGCCGAAGCATGTAGCCATTATCATGGATGGTAACTCGCGGTGGGCAGAGAAAAGAGGATTGCCAGCAACTGCAGGGCATGAAGCAGGCAGGAGAGCACTGAATGAAGTTGTTAAACTATCCTGCAAATGGGGCATCAAAATTCTGACTGTGTTTGCTTTCTCGACAGACAATTGGCTTCGACCAAAGGTTAGTTAGATTTTCTTTCAAATGCAATTTTTTGGGTAAAGGTTTCTATCGAGTAGTGCTTACTAGATGGATTCGACCAAAGATTGGTTAGGTTTTCTTTTAAATGCAATGTTTTGGGCAAAGGTTTCTATAGAGTATTGCTTATTAGATGGATTTGTTGGAGTATAACAACAATTTAGTTAAGAGAAAACCAAATTTGTTTAAGTAAATTTTGTTATGGTTACTCTAACGATGTTGGTTATGGAACCAAATGAAGGTTATTATAACTAGTGTAACGATGCCTACTTCATTTATGAAGTCCGTGAGATTGAAGAGGTTGTAAGCCTGATTGTGAAATTTCCTCCCAATGATAAAAATCCTTGCCTTGTTCATGGATGTTTCTTTGACAAATCGTCAGGGTTTTACTATGTAAAATCTCTGTGTATTATTTGTTCTTGTCATTATTTCTCTGTCTTGATGGCTTGTACAAACTTGGAATACCAACAATTGGTATCATAGTGTGGTTAAGGAAGGAAATCGAATTTTTTATTTTTTATTTTGTGTGTGTGGGCAAGTTTGCTGTCGGGTGGATAAATAAGAGTGAAGAGGTGAGGAAAAAGTTTTGGGTTCGCATTGAGCTGCATTCCATCAAGGCAAGAAGAAAGGGGGAGAAAGACAGACAAAGGAAGATATTTCGTCAGGGGGAGTCACCTTTGCCATTGATGTTGAAGGGGGAGAAAAAGATCAGAAGCATGGAGGTAGGGAAGTATGAGTGTTGCCATCAATGCCAAAGGGGGAGATTGTTGAAAATTAGTTGTCATTGATGTCAACTCAAGCAGAAGCCAGAAGAAGCCTCATTTTCCCCTCTCTTATTATGGCATATGATCGTGAGAATGCATGTTAGACCATCATCATTTAATTGTACTCGTCATGCCGTTTCTAACGATAGGTGACACGCCACGTAACTTCTCACAGTTGAAGATATATGCTCTCTTAAAGTTGAAGCCCTGAAATCTTGGTCAGGATGCCCCAAATGAATGATGTTTTTGGTCCAAGATTTTTATTAAAATTTGATGGAAATGTTATGGGTCATGGCTATTACAAATTGTTGACCAAGTCAACCTCAAAAAGTCAAATTTATATTTAAAAAATGGCGTCAAAAGGGGGAATTAAGGTCGGCCCCAGAAAATTGAATTTATGAATTTTGTTTTTGCTTAATGGTCAGCTCAGCTCCATTTTTAAGGGTATTTTAGGGCAGGTCGACCGTCCTTTAGGTCCCTTTGAAAGTTTATAAATAAGGCACTCGTATGCCCTCCGAAAACATCAATTCCACTCTTATCTTTTTTGTGAATTAGATCTGAAACTCCTGAGGCCGTGGGCAGTCTTGAAGATCTGAAGCAGGGTCAAGAAAATTGCTTGTTTATTATGTCTTATCTCTGTGTGATGCACTGATCTGAGGCTAGCATTGTGGCGCAATTTCGCCATGTTTGAGGTCAAGTCTGAAGCTGATCTGTGGCCGAATTTGAGGCATACATATACTGGATAGGCCGAATTCTTGATTTTTAATATCCCGAATTTTGTGAGCATGAAAATTTTGCCCAATTTAGGTAATATTAATTAAAAGGGGCAACTAGTATTTTGGAGAAAGGTGGCAAGTATTATTTTATTGCAGATTTGCAGCAAATTATTATTTTATTAAAATGGTGGAAAAAGTAACTAAGTGGAAAATGGCCCCCATCAATAAAATACTATTAAAAGGAGTATAGAAGGATGGAGAGAAAATATAAAAGGAGGAGGGACTCAATTTGTGGATTATCTTTTGACTATTACCCTTAACACTTCATCTTCTCTTGGGGCTATTACCCTTAACACTTCATCTTCTCTTGGGGCTATTTAGCGCAAGGGTAGAGTGCTGTTTAGTACAGGAATTCCAGGCGGGATTCCTCCCCATCTTCAGAGGACTTTGAGTGCTTCCCTAGTTGGGAATTCAGAGAGTCCATTGCTGGGCTTTCATATAACTTCATTGACAACAGTATTTCCAGCTTTGTGTATTTTCCGGGCATATAGGCAATTCGAGTTATTCATTGTGGTCCAACATATAGCGAGTTGGAGTCTGGGTTATTTGCAGGAGGATTTTCCCAGTTGGAGCTGAGAATTTTGTGGTGATTTTGCAAGGATAGAGAACAACAAATCTGTGGGATGAAATTCTCTTCATTTGGAAGTGCGTAGGGGTTTCTGGCTTAGCCTGTGCAAGGGGAGAGGGGAGAAGAATTGAGGAGAGATAAGGGCTAGAGATTGGAGGTAAACCTTAAGGGAGAATTTAGCCAGTGCTAGATTTGGGCATAATTCTGTAAAATCAAAGTGCAGGGTGTTTTCTGGCCAAATTTAGCAATTTGCACTTGTTGGGGGTCACCGGGGGTCGGTGGATTCAACCCAAACCCTTTCTGGGTTTTGTGGGTTTGGTGCAAGGAGTCCGGGGTTAATTTCATAGAATTTTCTGGGCAGTTTTTTTGGCAGAAATCAATGTTCTAGTTAGCAACCATCAATAAAGATTATTGGAGAAGGGTGCAATTCACTCTAGGACCATTTCCACCACTTGGGTCCGTGAGATTTTTCTAGGTTATTCTCGGTTCCTTGTGAGGAGGCTCCAGTTAATTACCTAGAATTTTTTGAGCAATTTAGAGGCCCGAAACACCAATTCCATTCCAGCCAGCAGTAGCAGAATTTATTGGGTCCAACGTAGAGACTTAGGGAGAGAAGTTTCCAACACTTGGGGCAACTCCATTTTCACCTAGGACTTAATTTGCTTGTTGTAGCAAGCCTAGGTTCCTCTTCTTCATTTACACGTGCCTTGTTTTCTCAGTTAATAAAATGGCTCAGCTCTTGGTACAATTTCTGGTGTAATTTGTCATTATGTTGGTGTGTTATTTTTATGGTTACATGTTTATGCTTTATTTGTTGTTTTCACTTAATATTTCTCGTTAGGAATATTAATATTACAGTGGTATCAGAGCCATTATCTTGGCCAACTGTGGGCCTTAAGCCAAGTGATGACAATACTAGAATAAAAAGCTAAGAAATCATGGGATCCAAAGAAAGGTTAAAATCAAACAACATGACAGTAACCTTGAATGAGGTGATTATAATGTAACAAATGATGATTGAGGTGAGGGAGCAGCAGATTCATACCATAACTGGGAATCAAGACCATTCTCAATTATACAACAAATCCACTATGCCCAAAGTTATGGATAATGCATCAAGATGGCAAGACATGATTGCAAATGATGTAGAGTTATTGGCAACAAATTGAAGGACATACCAATCATTGGGACATGACATTCAGACCTCCCTCTCCTTTTGGAGTTCTGTGAACTAAGAGACATGCACCAATCAGTGGGAATTCATTGGAATTATGCAGGGATGATGAGGAGGATCAAAGGAAGAAAATGGAAAAGTAGTTGAAGGGGCCATGGTTGGTAAGGAGACAGTTGAGCATACACCCGTTGATGAAATGCCGACAGTTGATGAAGTACCCAGTGTTGTGACCGAGTTTTCGGGTGATAGCAGCGCACCACAGGTTGATGAGGTGTCGAGAGACATCTTCACCGTTGATGAGGAGACGTTAGGTACAGAGGCATCCAAATCTATAACAGAGTTGCCGAACGACAGTCACCTACAGTTGACTGGTGAGGATGTTTTATATGATGGGTTGTCGCTGGAGGAGCAGTTGGAGGCTCAAGTGGAGGCCGCGATGGAGGAGGATGCGCAACCATCCTTGGGGCTAGACATTAATGAGGGGCAGCGCGAAGAGCACACGTTGGGATTTCAGTACAGTTCGCCTCAGAGGCTCGCTGACGGGGGTCTAAAACATTATTATCTCACCCTTATGCATTGGGTTGAGAGAGGAGTTGTCTAGATTGATCATAGGGGATGACCGGGTCAGTAGGGGCCAACTGCTTGATTTGAGTATGGCACAACATCAGCATGGAGGGCTTGTTCCGTACACCGAAGATTATACATTCAATCCCTCCTTTGGGATTGGATGGCGAGAGGTACTGAGTTGGTACTTGATGGAGCAGGTTAGGTGGTTGGGTACATCCATAACCGCATTTCAGCAGACGCCGTGGATTACTAGAGGAGAACGAGGGCCAGATTATTGTTGGGATCCAGGCGGCATTCCCCGTCACAATATGGGCTTGGTTAGTGATGGTATTAGCAGTGCGATGGATTCGGTGATTGAATCCAAACCAACTTTTAGCTCGCTGTCAGCACTAGTGTCGAGTTGGATTGATAGGGGGGCAGGCAGGCTCTGTGGGTTGTCCGGGGGTGTTGGGTGTACATGCGATTGTAGGATGATCAACATACTCTGGCGGGGGCTGGTCGGAGGAGGTGCCATTAGACAGGGCATATTGGACGCAAGAGCTACTGAGGCTAGACACAGTAGTATTATTTCCGTTAGCATGTAGTGGATTCACTAGCAGAGTAGTGGATGCATGGACGCATGTGGGATGGCCAAGGATGCAAGGTGGCGTGGTAGTTGGCGTAGGTGTTCAGTGGTGCGCAAAGTCGTGCTACAGAGTTCAATGTTTTGCAGAGGAGCACAAAGGTGCATGGAGGAGTGTCGTGTTGTGCGGGCTTGCATTGTGGAGTAGGAGGAGCAATTCAAACCACCTTGAGGTTTCACATGGAGTGATGACTACTTTGTCACAAGAGGAATACCAAATGATTCAGGATGACATGGCGGCTGGTAGTGGTGTCTAGCAGTGTACAGAGGTGTGCAAATGGGTGCAGTCGTGTGCCAAGGGGCACAAAGATACATGTTCTTATGTAGGGGAGTGTAGGGATGTTTGGGCATATGTAGTGATGTGTGATGCTTCCCGTTGGGATTTTGGAGCATTACCACCAGGGAGATTGCCCGATAGAGACGATAGGAATGCCATTGGGTAGCTCACCCAGGATCGATGAGGACGCAGATGAGCATCATTTGATGATATCCACGGGGACTTGCACGCCTCTCTCACTTCTACATTATTTGCAGGCATAAAGGAGTTGGATGTTGACCCTTGATACTTTCATCACAAGAAGTAGGACACGAGAGGCTCGCTCGAGATAGTTAGTTGGGACATAGAGTATCGAGGGAGAGACTTCTTGGTGGTGGCATTTGGTCAGGGCATGAGCTGATGGGTGCAGGCTTAGGGAGGTGACCGTGAGTGAGCTTCAGGGTGCACTATCGGCAGGACAACCCGAGGTGTTATGTGAGCGCGAGGTACAGGGGAGGGTAGTCCTCATTGGTAGGAGGATGCTTAGTCTCCAGGCAATATCTAGGTACATCATCAGGAGTTGGGATAATAGATTTTGCTGTGTGGTCTGGCAGGAGTAGAGTAGTTTGTCATACGCAGGACAAATTCTTTATGCTTGGTGCCCATCTATTGGATACATACAGGGGTCAGAGACGAGGCACAAAGGAGTCCCAGTAGCTAGTTGCATGTCACTGCAACAAGCAGTGAGGATTTGGAGTTGTGGACCTCTAGTATGGCTACGAGATCTAGGGATCCAGTCGATTGGTGGGACACTCCATTTCTTAGCGAGTACGGTCAGGATAGCAGGTGATTTGGTTCATTCTCAGGCTGACACATGGGGGATCATCGAGGTATTCATCATATGGCGAGGCAAGTTGTTGCTTAGGATTGGGGCCAACCAGGGAGTGTTAGGCCATGGCATTGTTGAGTTGCTTGGGCAGGTTGGGCATAGCCTCGATCATCACATATATTATGACCGAGAGTTACAGGAAAGGAGGCTCTGGTACGAGCATGTTGGGTAGTCAGTCATGACTAGAGCATTGCAGGGTCAACAAGACAATTTCTTCCTGCAATTGGCATGGGAACTTGGCGTCATAGTACTTGACAGTTCAACTACCCTTAGGGATGAGCTGGTTTCAATAGGAGGATATCATTTCGATCTTCCATTGAATTTTAGTGATTCGTTGTTGGCGTGGGGGATTTCACCAGCATGGAGGGATGATCAGTAGGAGGAGATCAGGGGGAGCTCATGCAGGCGAGGATTCATCTCCATTGGGGTTGGATTGTATCTTCAAGAGTCCACCCTTGGAGTGCATGAGATGGATGACTCAGTAGAGCAGCTACAAAACGAGTTGATCAAGACTTTATATTATCATGATGGCCTACTTACTAATAGTATGCAGAGGGCTTCGGGTCCCTGTACCAGGTTGGACAGTGAGTGGAAAGGGGTGCTTCATGTTAATCAGGATGGCTTGGGACCTTGGTATCAAGGGACTCCTTCATGCCAGGGTAGTGCTAGGGATATGGATGACTCAGTGGCACATTTGGGACTCTAATATCGTTTGCAGTAGCCATTTGGGTCAGTTGATAGAGAGGGTGCTTGTTCGGGCATTGCTTGAGGACAAACAATTTTGGTGGGATGGACTGTAATATCCCCAATTTTGTGATCATGGGAATTTTGCCCAATTTTGGTAATATTAATTAAAAGGGGCAACTAGTATTTTGGAGAAAGGTAGCAAGTATTATTTTATTGCAGATTGGTGGCAAATTATTATTTTATTAAAATGGTAGAAAAAGTAACTAAGTGGAAAATGGCCCCCATCTATAAAATAATATTAAAAGGAGTCTAGAAGGATGGAGAGAAAATATAAAAGGAGGGACTCATTTTGTGGATCATCTTTTGACTATTACACTTCATCTTCTCTTGGGGCTATTTAGCGCAAGGGTAGAGTGTTGTTTAGCACATGAATTCTAGGCCGAATTCCACCCCATCTTCAGAGGACTTCGAGTGCCTCCCTAGTTGGGAATTTGGAGAGTCCATTGCTGGGCTTTCATAGAGCTTCATTGACAACAATATTTCCAGCTCTGCGTATTTACCAGGCGTAGAGGCAATTCGAGTTATTCATTGTGGGCCAACATACAACGAGTTGGAGTCTGGGTTATTTGTTGGAGGATTTTCCGAGTTGGATTCAGGAATTTTGTGGTGATTTTGCAGGGATAGAGAGCAACAAATATGTGGGATGAAATTCTCTTCATTTGGAAGTGCTTAGGGGTTTCTGGTGTAGCTTGCGTAAGGGAAGAAGGGAGAAGAATTGAGGAGAGCTAAGGGCTAGAGATTTGAGGTATACCTTAAGAGAGAATTTAGCCAGTGGTAGATTTGTGCATAATTCCGTAATATCAAACTATGGGGCATTTTCTGGCCAAATTTGGCGATTTGCACTTGTTGGGGGTCACTAGGGGTCAGCGGATTCAGCCCAAACCCTTTCTAGGTTTGGTGAGAGGAGCCTAAGGTTAATTTCGTAGAATTTTCTGGGTAGTATTTTGGCAGAAATCAATGTTCTAGTCAACAACCAACAACACAAATTATTGGAGAAGGACAAAGTTCACTCTGGGACCATTTCCACCACTTAGGTTCGTGAAATTTTTTGGGTTATTCTGGGTTCCTTGTGAGGAGGCTCCAGTTAATTTCTAGGAATTTTTTGAGCAGTTTAGAGGCCTGAAACACCAATTCCATTCCATCCAGCAGTAGCAGAATTATTGGGCCAGCACAGAGACTTGGGGAGAGTAGTTTCCAGCACTTGGGCAACTCCATTTTCACTTGGGACTTGACTAGCTTGCTGTAACAAGCCTAGGTTCCTCTTCTTTATTTATATGTACCTTGCTTTCTCAGTTAATAAAATGGCTCAGTTCTTGGCACAATTTCTGGTGCAATTTGTCATTATGCTGGTGTGTTAGTTTTATGGTTACATGTTTATGCTTTATTTGTTGTTATCACTTAATATTTCCCGTTAGGAATATTACGTTGATGCATAATCTGAGGCCCTTCCTAAGGCAGATTTAGGCCCGTTCTAAGTCACATCTTGAGGTAGTTTGTTCGACCTGTTTGAGGAGCTATTTTGGGGTAACCTGAGGCTCAAGTTAGGGCTCTTCTGATTATTGTGTGAGGCTTGGTGTAGGGCAAAATTAGACTGTTCAAATCTGCAAAAAAAGGGCCGAGTTTAGGTTGCAGAAAGAGGTCTATTAGGGGCTGAGTTTGCTTTGTGTAGGCCTTAGGACAGGGGTTGAAATTAGCCCTGTTTTGGCCACAAAGGAAAGCTATGTTTGGACCAAGTTTTTGTTTGATTTGAGGTCGAGTTTTTGATAAGTGACTTCCAAATTATAGAGGTCTTTAAGGGTTGTATCGAGGCAGATTAAGTGCAGAGTTTTGGATCAAATCTAGCAACAAAGAAGGAGGTGTTAATGTTGCAATCAATGACTGAGTAAGGCCTATTTCAAGGCTTGTTCAAGCAATCGTTAAAGAGGAGATTAGGTCATTGTTTAAAGGCACATTAAAAGGATGTTTTAAGGTCGGTTAAACGGTACCACACTCTTTAAGCATAATTAACGGGTTAATTAAGGGCACTTCCTAGGGTAGAGCTAAGGACAATCTCAGGACATATTAGTAGCAAGGAGGCACATACACAGTCCAAAAGTTCTACAATAGCATTGATGATCTAAGGTATGAGCTTTGTGTTGATTATTGGTACTATACTTTACAATATGAATGCTTAACAAGTGTTAGTACAGGGGTTAAATTAGATGTATAGTGGTCATCTTAAATGAGCAGAGACAATAGTGAAGTGATTTGTCAATAAACAAAAGCTATTGTAAGTGGGTCATTATCCTTGGTACGGGAGCCCACAAATCATTGTTCTTTTCTCTTCTATTTTCAAGGTGGCAAGGTGGTGCAAGGTGGAGATTGAAGTCTCCTTTAGGTTGGTGCCTAAAAAGACTTCAGGGTGGTAGGGTGGTGCTAGGGTAGCGGATTGATGCTAGCAGGGTGTTGGTGCATCCTTCCAGTTGGTGCTAATAAAGCTAGGGTGTTGGTGTGTCCTTTCAGGTAGTTGATGCTTCCTTTCAGGTAGTTGGTGCTTCCTGATAAACTTGAATGCTATTCTAATTGAGATACTAGGGAGTTGGTGCTTCCCTTCTGTCAATGTTGATAAATTATTGTACTGATCATTTATATTAGAAAACATTCGATGGTTTTTCTCGCGGAAGGGTTTCCACCTAAAAATTTCTCGTGTATTGTTCATGTGATGTGATGTATTGCTAATTATCTGATTTGGTTTGTGCTAACGATATTTAATGCTCTGAAAGTGAAAAATTAATTAAAATTAAGTGAAATACTGATTCACCCCCTCTCAGTATTTCCAACATGTTTAACGTCACGTTTAATGTCACTTTATTTGTTGAGGTTTTATGACCATTTTTTGAGCTTGAAAAGTCATTCCCATGCATCATGGAAATGACTTGACTTATAGTATAGGCATGGGCCTTCATTTAAGGCATAAACATTATTTGAGCCTTTATTGGAGCTATTTTTTGAGGAGCTGTCCACCTTTTTCCTGGCTGTTGGAGGGTCAAACCAAGCCATTGGACCACCAATGAAGAGTTGATTTTACAAGTGATCCAACCATGCAATTACAAGTTGAATGTTTGGTCATTTAGAGTCAAAATGGCCCCTATTGGCCTCATCCAGGTAGTATTTTGCCCCTTTTGGGTTTTACTCGATGTAAATTTGCAAAATTAAAATTTTTAACTTAGCCTCCCAACATTTATTGGATGGCAATTTACTTATTTTGTGGGAGACCAAGGAGGAATTTTTGAAGAGCCTCATCTATAAATACAAGCATTCTCCTCCTTGAAAATTCATTGTAAACTTGTTGAACTATCAAAATGTGAATTATTTTTATAAGACAAAAGGCTGTACACATGAATTCTCTTTTTTTGTTTGGTTGATGAAATTTTTTTTGAAGACAATTTTTGGAGTAGCACAAAGTTACTACAAGGTTAAGCTAATTGATCCAAGGAATCTTTGAGAAGGAAGTCTGGGGTTCATCTCACATCTTCTAATTCAATCAAGGTACTATTGCTATCTATTGGTACATGATTCACTCTCCCCCTCTAGAGGTAAATAACCTTATCTTCAATAATTGTTGATTGCTTGGTTGGAAGATTCTCTTATTGTGAGGCCCTCCTAGTAGAATTTTGGTTCTATTACTTGTTTTGATGTTAGGGTTGTATCCTTGGAGTTCCACCTAGCATTCCAAAACCTCAAGCATTGAGATACCAGATCAAGAGAGGGCATAAAAACTCTAAAAAATCATATATCTAAAAAAATTCAAATTATTTCTTATAAAAAATCCAAAAAATATTTGAATAGGTAATATCTTCACTCAATTGTTGATTACATTGCATTTATTGATTTATTCATTGGTAAAATCACCACAAAATTTGCAATTTTGAGAAGCCCCAAGCCCTACGGTTGTATGGTCCCCTTCAATGTGCTTTATATTGCTGTACTAATTGCATTTCCAAGTATTTTGAAGCTAATCACATGTATTGGAAATAATCTACAGTAATTTGAAGTGTTTGGAGGCAAACCCTTTCCTTAGGATACGTGAAAATCAAGATAAAATATTTTGTATCCATTCAAATTGATCTAAAGAGGCTTTTCATTGAATAACTATTGGTATTAGATTATATTTTGACTGTCTAAAAAGATTTGCAGGTCTGATCATTGTTTTTTTCCAAGTCAATTTCTAACCTTCATGGTTGTGGGATCATTTTTGGGTTGTTGTAATGCATATTTAATATCTTTCAAGCTACTTGTCCAAAATTAGTGTTCTTGTTTTCATTGAAAAGCTCTTTCATAGTACTACCATTTCCAATAAAGTTCCTTGAGTTTCATTTCCACTAAAGGTTATTTTCAGGCCCCTGAAGTGGCTCTATTTTTGACGGCGTGCTGCACTTTTTAGAAATACTAAAGGTACAGGTCTGAACAACAAGTGTTTTGTCTTCTTACAACCATATAGAAAATGCATAAATACTTTATTTTGCCTTATATTGTTGTAAGAAGCTATCATACTCAATTTTTGATGTTTCAAGCTCATTTTCTTGGCATATTGAATACTTTCTCATCATTGGTATTCAATATTAATTTGCTGTAATATCATAAATCAGATTAGAATTTGGTCATTTAACTAACTCCTACCTTATCATTATACTTCATATAGGCACTGGTCTACTTATTGTTTAGTTGAGTTGTTCTGTGTAGGGATACCGACTGTGGAATTTAGTGGGAGTTGTTCTGTGTAGGGATACCAACTATGGCATTTAGTGGGAGTTGGCCTAAAACAAGAGGAATATGCTGAAGTGACAGTGTGTGTATTCCTAATAGTGCTTATTGTGTAGTAGTCTTGGTCGAACTTTGCCAACACTGCTAATTTGAGTGGTAAGAGGCCGAAAGCTTTGCCTTGGAGGTTGATGCAACTTAAAGAAAGGTAAAAGCATAAGATGGTCACAGTGAAAGAAAAATAAAAGTTAAAATGCAAAATATGGCCGGGACATTAATTAATGTGTTTGTAAAAGCCTAGCATGAGCTCTCTGCCCCTCTCATCAGCCATCACCCGATTCCTGAGCACTAGATGCTCCATCACATAATAAAGGAACCCTTGGATGTCCCAACCTTAATGAGTGGGAAGCTAACTAATGATTTAAGTGTAAATCAATGCTATATTATTAAAATCAAGTTTGGACACCTGAGTTATGCTCTCTATCAAATCAAAAATATGTAAAAGGTGCACACAAGGGGTGGAAAAAGCAAGTTGAGGAAAGGGGTAAGTCATGCCTCCACAATTTTCCCTCCATATGTTATCACCCAAAAATATCCTCTTGGTTGTGAAAGAGGAAGTCCTAAGGTAACTTTTCAAACCAATCTTGCAGATCAAAGGCTAGCCCCTTCAATCCAGAGAGGGCTCTCTCTTGAAAGTTTAATCACTAAATGTTTAACAACTAACTGTGTCTCCAAACAATGGCTAGATCTTCAGTAGGGTTGGGATGAAACAAGTAATCTATTGGGCAATCGAGTCAACCAATCAGGTTTCAGATGTAGATACCAAGATCTTGGCTGTATGAACCAAGAGGGACAGAGGCAGGGTAGATGGCAGACTGTAGACCTGTTAAACAATCTATGAATGGTAGTAGAAAAAGAACACAATCCACTATAGAAGGGCATGAGACATGAATCCTGCAAGCTTTAAGAGAAATAGTGCAGATGCTTGATCCATATGAACTAGAGCATTAATTAATGAATTCTGTCACATAATCTAATTCAAACATCAGAAGATAGAAGCTAAATGATATCACATAGAAAGTAAACTATCACAGTAGAAAACTAACTGAGTATACCATCACAGGAATCTCTGTATCATGAACATAATCTCCTAGTCCTCTTGGTACTTAAAAATTAACAAATTGATCACACACAACAAAAGATTATTTTTGTTTCCAAAATCAAACCTTTTTTCCTCCTTTCTGATTCATTATATAGGAAAAATACATAAATCTGAGATCCACAATGTTTGGGAAAGTATTATTTACAATAACTATCAAGATCCAAAAGAAATGGATCTGAAAAACCTCTTCACCCATCCTTAGTCTGAATCCCATGTCGAATTTGATGAGGTTGGCCTTCAGTTGTTGACTTAGCATTTTTATAGAAATCGGAATTTCGAAAAATTTGGCAAATTTCTGAAAAATAGTCTTCAAAGAGGCATTCAGATCTCCCAAACCGTGATAGCTGTGTAAAAATAGAAAGAGTTTTTTTTAAATAAGCTCATTCCCCACAAAAACCTCTTTCAGATTTGGAAAATTCATCTTCATCTCACGCAAACTGCGCCCAAAGTGGATGACTAAAACAAGAAATAATTAGATATTTAAATCCTAAAACATAGGCTGCAAATATTCCTTCATATCCTTCAAACCATGCTAGTTGGGTAAAACCTGAGAGAGGCTTCTTAAATTGGTATGTTACCAACAAAAACCTCTTTTGGTTTTTACAAATTCATCTCCATATGTTCGGAAACTACATGTGAAAATAGTGACTAAAACAAGAAAATAACATAATTACAAAATTTGGCTCAAAGGTTCCTCTGTAATTTCCAAACCATGATGTCCGGGTAAAAAAAAAAAAAAAAAACCTGTCCGTTACCAAAAAAAACTTCTTTTGGATTTTTAAAATTCTTTTTAAATTGTTCAGAAACTGTGCTTGAAGATAGTGACTAAAACAGAGAAAAACATAGTGCTTCTATTTCTCCATATTTACTATTTGACCAAAACCATAGGAACCCGATGTGTGTGCCTGCAATCCGCAAAAAAACTCGATGATATATGCTGTGATTTTTCATCTTCTTGTACTAGTTTGCACTGCCTTTTTGTTTTTCTTTCATAAACCCTAATTTCTGTCTCTCTAACAGGATTTTCTGGGTTTGCTGGAAATGACCTTTTTACAAAAAATTGCAGTTTTAGGCTTTGATTTTAAACTTCTTTATTGGGCTTCAAAATGCTGCTAAATGTCACATCAAGGATAAAAAGGGATAGAACTTTGTGAAAAACCACTTAGGGATTTGAAATGATAGGGCTAGCTGCTTGAAAACCTAAGTTTTAATTTTGTCTGTGAGTGCTACGAAAATATTTCGTAGCGCCAACTGTAAGATTGCGATAGGCTGATTTTGTTGTATAAACTTAGGAAAAGCTTAGGGTTAGGTGAAATAACTTGTTTTGACATGTTCCTAGGCTTATATAGCAATTTCCACAAAAACTTTGATAGGCCCTTAAACCCCTTGCACAATTGACTGAAAATCATAACCTGTGAACCTTTAGGAAAGGTACAAACCTGGTGCTAACAACTGGTTTCAATGGGGATACTATCTCCCCAGGAGGCAGTAACGAACACACTGACCATGTGCCCGATCCATTGGGCTGCTCCCAAGCTTTACCCTGCAAATTGTAACCTGACTTGCAATCTAACCGAGTCCAATCCTTTTTGAAAACACTGACTGAAAAACTAAAAACCAAACTGCTGAAAATATGCTCTCACTGCGAACTTATTGAACAACACCCTACTCTAATATGCTAAAGAATTACTGAAATCAGGTAAGCCAATCAAGTCGCTGCTCAAATAATGTGGCCGCTTGATAGTGCTTCAACAAAATGAAAACTGAAAAATATTAATGTTGTGGCAACTCATAATGGATCTTTTTTTTCAAACGGAAAGCATGGCTGAACATTCAAGCTACAAAGACCCTTCATATAAACAGCTACGAGATCGTTAAAGTCATAGATGTCATCTCTTGTCTTCTGATCTTCAATGTATTCTACAATTTGATCATCATGGTTGAAATTTTCATGTATGTTTTCTATTTCAAATCCATAATCCAAAACAAAGAATTGTCCACTTTCAATAACAGAGGGCAGCAATATGTCTTTTCATTGTTGCTGAAAAGGAATTTGAAAAGTATGACTCTGATTTGAAAGAATTCTTTGGGCCTCTAAAACTTCAAGCTCTATCTCAATCTCCTTAGCAAATTGTTCGAGCAACTGAATCTTAGCTTCTGAGTTACATTTACATGACTCTAAATAAGAAGATAGGAATCAAACAAAATTCTCATCTACTTCATCATCAATATACCCGTTGTTACATTGTCGAAAACCTTGAATGGAAACAAAGTCTGCCACTAACTTTGTCATTTCCATCCATGTTTCCAAATAGATAACCCAAAAACCTATTATAGACCTCATGGGTTTAGTAGGAAAACACTCAACCCACTTCTTGCACTTTCCTTGGAATGAATCATACAATAATCTTATAAATACATCTTCATTCTTGACTTTAAGAATATCAGTAAAGTCACGAAAATTTGAGATATGTTGTAACTCCTAGAGACAGCCCCAGGGTTGTTAAAGGACTAGTGCCTAGGACATCTTAGAATAAGAGGATTATATGTTTTCACCGCAACTTCCTCTGGGAAATATTTTTAAGATAGTTCATAAAACAACGGTTCAAGAATGATGAATGTTCTTGGCATTTATCTCATGTATGGCATTTCGGCTCAGAATGGGCTTCAGAAGGCTATATTTGTCTGAGTTGCCTCAACAGGCCTAGGCAAAAATTAACGAACAGAACTTGGCTTAAAAGAGTGATGTCGTGAAGAATTTATCAGGGCAATTCTAGAGAGATGGGGTTAAACATTATAAGAATCCAGCTCTCCGAGAATTAGAAGAAAAAGATGGCAGACCAGAGATATCTGAAGGTGGAATCTCATGGAACACAATTTTAAGGTTGCATAACAGCTTAATACATGAGTGTCATCCTTTCTCTATGAGAACATATACAAGTTCATGAATCAAACTAATTACATCCAACGACTTTCACACATGAGACATGGGAATAGCAAATATAGAAATGCTGATTAAAGAAAACAAAAGAGAAACACATACATATTGTTCATCAATTCAATTGGAATCCAATTGATGACAATGTTCATATTATATTAGCCTCAAAACAACTTTCCAAAATATGCATTTCAGAGCGCAAAACAACTTTTACATGACAAGTTACTGGTAGGACCAAAAACTTAGACAAAATTCAGAACCTGTAGTCAGTCTCTGAACTTTCTTCTTATAGGGTTTTCTACTGGCTTCTCCCCCGATATTCTTTCTTGATATGTCAGTACATACATTATGATCAAAACTAGAGCGTGCTCTGAGCATCACTCTCTAATAGAAAAACCAACTAAAATATCGGCAATGAAATCGTGATTTCACTGTCTAAACAGAGTAACAGTAAAAGTAAAAAGGAACAAAATATTTGTGGGCCACATGGGCCAAATCCTGAGACGTCTATCTGTTGCGGCGAGGGGTGGCATAGGGTCTTGAGGAACGTGGCCGCAGGGGAGTGGATGACGAGGCAGAGTGATGAGATGACATAGGGACTCTCAGTTGCGAAGTAGAAGCTGCTGGCGGATGTGCGTACTCGTAGCATCTCTGCTACATGATCTCTGAGGGCAATGGTGCCGTGCTAAAAGGCTCAAATAAGGTGCGGAGCTGAGTCAACTCAGAATAGTCCAGGTTGGCTGAGAAAAATTGCTTTACCTTGGCCAACAACATAAATTCCTTTTGGAGGGACGCTACCACAGTTTCGGCCTTTAGTTGAGACGTTTTCTCCTCAGCCTTACTCTTGATCTCGACCATTTCCTGTTCATAAGTCGCCCAAGGGATCAACACGCCTAATGAATCCTAACAAGATGGCAATCCTGCTTCAACGACTTTACCCAATTCGCTGTAAAAAACCTCCACTCCTCTGGCAACGATTCCCAGACATCCAGCTGCCTTGGCTCTAACATCTTCCTTTGTATCATCCTCATGATGTCCATCACTGTCTCGAAACATTCCACCACTCCGCGCATTCCTAACTCCTCGGTTGGGAGTTCATTGATGAATTGGATATAACTCCGTGCGATCAACACATTTTTGTTTCCCTTGCGTCGACCTACATCCAGTTGAGCCTTGTAGTCGCAGATGATGCTTTTCTTGTCATTAGCCAGAGTAATGTATTCCCAATGATCCTTTACCTCTTTTATAATCTCACCCCAAATCATCTGCCTAGCTTCTACCAAAGACATATTACCCTTGAGTTGATTCTTCAGATCCTGAGTCTCCCTTCGAGCAACATTGATTTCCTTTTGTAAGGACGATATTTGTTTGTCTTTTCCAATCAGGGCGTTCTTTGAGTCCTCCAAATATTTGCTCACAGTCCGAGCTTCGCCCTCTGAGACCTTCAACTCAGCTAATACCTTGGTTAATTGTTCTGAGGGGTTCTGTGGGTCTTCCAGTATTGGGATTAGGCACACATGACTATCCTGTAGTTGCTGCAGCTCAACGAATCTTCTTTTCAAATCTGTTATCTCATTGCTCTTCTGGAGGAGTATCTCCGAGAGGGCATCCTTCTCTTTCTCGGCTTGTGCGAGTTCGACCGTCTGAATATGTTCCGAACCGGGGATATTCAACTTTCGTCGCAACTCCTGCACTTCCAGATCTGTCTTTCTAAGAAGAGTCTGCATGGCGGTCTCCTTGTCAGCTCCTTTTCCCTTTATCATGACCTTGTATTCAACGAGCTGCTTCGAGAGAGCCTTGGAGTTTGCCCTCTCCCTTTTGAGAGTCGCTACTGTCTTATACAACCGATTTTGAGCCTTTTCCAGTGCTTGGGTGTGCTTCAATACTTCATTATGAAGCATCTCCCCAATTGCTTTATGGAGGTTTAACTTGTCTGGTAAAGGGATAGAAGCCAAATCAAGGATCATCTCTAGAGCTTTGTATTTGGACCCTGGGGGAAGGGGATGAGAAGTTGAATGTTGTACTGCAACCACAAATTGATCATTCTCAACGTTTAAAGCCGCCAAGAGCCTGGTGTGGTGTTTATCAGCATATCGGGCCAGCTCTGCCTTTAGCTTCTCTTTGGCCGATTGATTCTTTTCCTCAATCTTTTCTCCTAAAGGCCATTCCATTCCTGAACTTGTGTCCTTTTCTGAAAGGCCCTCACCTGGGGTGACTATTTGTGAGTAAGTTGAAGGTGCTTGTGAGGAGGCTGTATCCAAAGAGACCCGGAACCCTGGCTTGTTCTCACCTAGATCTATATAAACAGGGACCACTTCGTCAGGCTGTTCCGTGACCTGTCCTTCAGGTCCTTCTGTCCTAGGCTTCTTGCTGACGTGGCCCTCTTCTTCTACCTCCATGAAATCTTGCACTTGCTTGTAGCTTTCTTGATCTCAGGCTTCTTCTTCATTTTGCGCACTGTCTCCTCTGGAACTTTCTTTTGTTGCTGGAGATTCAGCCTGCATCTCTGTATCCAAAGGCCATGAGTTAGAGTTAGCTTTCCATTCAACATGGGGTCTAGGCTCATATTCATATGTTGAAGACCTAATCTTCTTCCTCCTTTGTGCAATAACTCCCTTGGGGTCATAATGCCATATGTCTCCCTGCAGGAAGTTCATCTTCTGAAGCAGCTCCTCAACTAGAGGGAATGCATGCCTTGAATTGATGGTAAACGACCTTACTACGCTCGAAAGTTTGAGGATATAACCTTTCTTCGCGGGCACAAAATGAGTTTGGTGTGCACTGAGGACTTGTCTGATGAACTCGAGGGCGAAGATTCGCATGGGCATGAATGTTGGCAAGTGGAAAGGAGGAAGCTTAGAACCATAAAACCCTGACTTCGGTATGATTCTCGAACAAGTACCAGTCCCCTACGTAGTTTGTCTCACTGAACTGGAGCAACTCTTTTTGTTCAGGGAAAATCTTGGGTGGAGGGTTCCCATGTATAATTGTATAGGCCCTGGACATAAAGTCAGTGATGAATTTCATGTAACCCCTGCCTTTGGGGTGTTGTCGAACCGCGAGGGTCCAGTCAAACACAGAATTTGGCTCGTCCCCTTTCTTAGAAAACTTGTCCAGGCCTAAGCCTTCGAACTTGTCTGCATGTGCGAACATGAACAAATAGAACACCAGTGAATAATACCTGAAACAACTTGATGTTGATATGTCCTGGAAATGGGCTTGAATGACTGAGGCCAGGAAGGCGGGAATATCAAGCAAGACCCCTAGTTGCATCATGAGGTCAAGAAACCCTAGATAGGCATTAGTGACCCAACCGACATTGTCTACCCCTAGCATACCTGAAATAACTGCAAGGATTGGCTGAATGGTGTCGAGGAAGAGTGAAAGGGGGAACTTTTTTGTGGGTGGCAAAACAGACACATGAGCGACAGTAATTAGCTCCAGGAGGGACCTCCGCTTCTCGAGAGGAAGGTTTGAGAAATGACACATGAGGGTTACCTCGGTGAACCCGAGGCAGTCGTGGGAAGGAGGGTAACACAGGGATTTTCGAATTAACTGGGGGGTGATTTCGAGTATTTTATTTCCCCGTGCAGAGAGAAAGAAACCCTTTTTCTCAATGTAGGCCTCGACAAGCCAGGTTATGAATTCGGAAAAATGATGAACCAAAGGGGGAATTTAGTAGTATAACCCCAAGTCTATCACCCTAAACAAATCTTTACCCCGCCACTTATAACCCATGAACTCAGAACGTATATTTGCTAAATTGAAAGGGTAGATAGGGTCGCAGAACTGGGCTTGGGCGTCCATGAGTGGGTTTGGACCGGAGGTGGTCCTGGCCTCTCGGGCTTGCGGGGTTTCAGGGGCAGATTTCTTCATCTTGTCAACCATATAGTGAAACACTGTAAAAGAAAAAATGACAAAGGGACTGACTAAATACTTGAGGCGACGAGAGCGACGTGAGGGAAGACGTGTGCACACACTAGTACTTTTACCCGGGTTCTCGGCTGGTAACAATGCAGGCAGTGAAAACCATGGTCGGGAGTAAAACCCAGAGGGAATGGTCTTTTTAGAGCGAGAGGAGGACAACTTGAGGGTTGATGTCAGGAGGACGTCAATTGGCGAACACGCGACACATAGGGATTGGTGTAGGGTGACCGGGTAGGTGAGAGGCCACGTGCCAGACGTGTGGCGCAGCTCACACTTGAACCTTTACCATACCTTTTTACCTTTCATACTTCGAAGTGGGAAGGGTGGTCCCCACTCGACTTTTCGGAGGGTCGACGGAGTCCTGACGAATTAGAGCGTCTCCCCCCAGAGCGCTTTTGATTGGCCGACCCATTTGCTGACGTCGATAGCTTCGAGGGGTCAGCTCCGTCCTTCGTCCGCGGTTTGGATGCCGACGAAATTTCCTTCGTGCGGTCAACCTTTGAATCGCGCAGTGACTGCGCGCCGCTCGCTATTCGCTACGCCCTGCGGATTAGCTTAGTCATCTGCGCGCAACTTTCCATTATCTGCGCCCTGCGGATCAGCTTAGCGACTGCGTGCAACTCACCACCCATTTTCACTTAGCCTGTGGCGTTTCTTTTGAACCCTGGAACGGTGTTTATATGTTCATAGGACAACATTGGCTCCTCTTGGGGACAACGTGCTGCCTTCAGTGCGTTGAGAACCTGCAGACCAGGCTCCCATATTCTTTTGGGCAAATGGAGTCATTCTTGGTTTGAAAACACTTTGCTGATACAATAAAGGAAAAAGCAGACAAAATTGAAAACGAAGTATTTACAATGGAAGGATATATACAATGGACCGAATGTACCCACATCAGTGTTGGAAATAGATTTTGAGAAATTGTCCATTGACAGGCATCTCAAGTATATCTCCCTCTAAATTCTCGAGCATGAAAGTGTTGTTTCCCTTGAATTTCGTGATTTTGAATGGTCCAAACCAAAGTGGATCGAACTTCCCGTGTTTCCCTTTGTCGGATCTTCTAACATCCCATCTCAGCACCAAGTTTCCGATCTGAAAACCTCTATCCTTAGCTTTCCGGTCGAACAAGCTTTTCATTTTGTCTTGCTAACTTGCCATCTTGAGATTTACTTGCTCCCTGTTCTCGCTGAGTTCAACCAGCTCGTTCATTCTTCTCGTGAGGGCATTTGGTTCCTCTTCACTATCTTGCAGAAACCGCGCTACTGGTGATGCCAGTTGTGTGGGAAAGACTGTTTCCCTGCCGTATACCAATTCATAAGGTGATTTTCCTGTGGATCTTTTGGTTGTGATTCTGCTCGCCTAGAGCGCAAATTTCAGCTGGGAGTCCCAATTCTTCTGATTCTCATTGATTGTCTTTTTTAAAATTGTTACCAAGGTCTTGTTAGATGACTCAGCCAGTTCGTTCCCTTGGGGATAATAGGCGGTTGAGTGTTCCAGCAAGATGTTGTATTTCTGATAGAAGCTTATGAACTTCGCAGATTTGAAGGCCTGGGCATTGTCAGTAATTATCTTTGCTGGACATCCGAACCTTGCCATTATATTCTCCTCCAAAAATTTGACCGCTACTGCGTCTGTAGCGTTTCTTGTTGGCACCGCCTCAACCCACTTCATAAAGTAATCGGTTGCGGTAAGGATCCACCAGTGTTGGTTATTGGATGCTCGGTGAATTTCACCAATGAAATCAATTCCCCATTGCTTGAATGGTTCTTCCACATGAACCGGGATGAGTGGGAAAGGTGCTAATTTCTGCTTTTCGGCGAAAGTTTGGCACTTCTTGCAGGACCTGACATGAGCTTGAATGTCACCGAACAGTTTGGGTAAAAAAAAACCGACCTTAAGTATCGTATGAGCTGTTGCTCGCCAACTGTAATGCCTGCCGCACACTCCGCCGTGGAACTCAACTATCACCTCCTCGGTTTCCTGCTCTGTCAGGCATAACAACAATATTCCCATTGGGTCTCTCTAGTACAACCGCCCGTTTGCCACTGTGAACTTTTGTGACCTTAGTCGCAGAGTGCGGTACTTTACCTTGTCAAACTTAGGTGGGCACCTTAGTGTTAACTAATATTCCACCGTCTTTGTACCAAGGGGATAACAGGTACTTGACATGTGTCTTCTGTGTGGAGGCCTCTATTCCAGATTGTAGGTCCTTACCTCCTTCTACTTCATCACTTGCCGCTGATAGATTTATCCCCAAGGCCTGACAATTTGACTCTGATAGGATCTTCGCCAGTCCGTGACCCTTGATTAACTTAGTGGGCTTAATTTCCATTTCATATTCTTGTATCTTAGCTATCCATTTACCTATTTTCCCTTCGCTGTCGCCCTGTACCAAAATGTCTTTCACAGTTGTAGTGGGTACATAGGCAATAATAGTGGATTGTAGAATATACACCGAGAAGGCCTTCAGAGCTTTGACCAGGGCGTATGCCTGTTTCTCGAATATGTTGTATTTCAGCTCTGCGTCTCTGAGAACTTCACTGAAGAACGCGATAGGCTGCTCATGCCAATTGTCATTCTTTTGTAACAACACTGCAACTATTGTATGCGGTGATGCGAAGGAGAAAATAAGGAATGGCTTCAGATAATTTGGACCAGCTAGGACTGGCGCCTCCGCAAAGCCCTATTTGATTCTGATGAACGATTCTTTGGACTGGGTAGTCCACCTTACTTCATTGTCCTTTTTTAACATCTCTGTGATGTTTCTGACAATCTCACCATAGTTGGGTATAAACTGCCTTAGGAAATTTATCTTTCCCAAGAAGACTTGTATCTCCTTTTTATTCCTTGGCAGTGGAATGCCATTTATCACTACCACTCGCTGAGGGTCAATTTTAGCTCCTCCTTTGGTCACTATATGCCCCAATAACTTTCCCTCTTCTAGAGCAATTAGAAATTTCTGGGGATTTAGTGACAACCCATGCCTGCGACATTTTTCGAAGGTTCGTTTCAGGTGCTTGATGCATTTTGCGTCCGTCTTTGAGAAGACAGTGATATCATTCCAAGTAAGTTACCACAAACTTATTCTAGTCCCCAACAAAATAAATATCCATGGCGCTCTGAAACGTCGCACCAACATTTATGGGGCCAAAGGGCATGCAGGTGTACATGAAGGTTCCCCACGGCGTAGTGATGCTGTTTTCTTTTGGTCTGTTGGGAGCACTGCCACCTGGTTATACCCTGAGAATCTGTCCATCATGGACATGCGGGAAGAACCTACGAACTTCTGTAGAATGTGGTCCATTTTTGGCAGAGGGTAGTTGTCTTTAAGTGACGCCCTATTTAAATTTTGGAAGTCTACACAAAGCCTGATCTCACCGTTTTTCTTTCTTACCGGTACCAGGTTTGCTACCCATTCAGAATACCTTAGAGGCACGATGATCCTCGCTTGTAGCAACTTCTTGAACTCTTTCTCAATGGTAGGAAGCAAGAGTGGATTGATTTGTCTTAACTTTTGCTTATGAGGTTTGGCATCCTCCTTGAGGGGGATTTTATGCTGTATGACATTTACATCAAACGTCTTTAAATCTTGATGAGACTAGGCAAAGACATCTTTATAGGATCTGAACAGTTTCAAGTATTGATGCTCATACTCCTCGGGAACCCCTTTAGATATGTTAAAATTGGACAACTAGGTCCAAACTCCATGTTGTGATGCTCAAATGAAGATACCAATATTTTTATTGGGTTCCTCTTTCGGAGAGGTGTAAGATCGATCTAAAATTGATCTTAATCCGATGAACTGAACATTTATTTTTAATAATTTCAAATATGTGCAGGTCGGCCTTAAGGTTTTACACCCCCAGCAAATGTGTCACACACCTCAGTGATTGATATAAATAGAGTCAACGTTGGAGGACATTTCACTCATCTCATCCTCACACATCATCTCTCCTCTTCTGATTGGTTCGAGCTCCTTGGAGGCAGTTTCAGTTCACATGTGGGAAAGAAGGACGCTGCCGTTGTTGTTGCCGTTGTTGCTGATGTTGCTGCCGTTGGGGCAGCGTTGAATTTTCTAGGGGTTGACTTTGAGTTGACTGTGTGGTTGTTTTGAGGGCTGTTGTGACACATGCTGGGTTGGCTGACCAAGGAGACTTTGCTGGTTGAAGCATCCTATTGACCGCTGTAACACACCACCACATTTTTCTGTTTCTGGTTTGTCTTCTATAGATCCATTGGTATTTTCTATCAGCATTTTACTTGATTGTTTATGTGATTGCTGTGGTGAAAAGTAAAGTTGCATCAAGCATAGAACATCTACATAAATTTACATGGTATCAGAGCTGAGGTGAAAACAAGCCCTAATTTATAGCAATCACCGAAGAAGAAAATGGGTTCCACAAACTATGGCTTCAAGGAGGATGACAAATTGACTGGAAATGATGACTTCCATGCTTGGAAAATGATATTGGATCTCAAATTGGAAGACCAAGATGTCATGGACTATGTGCAGGGTAAAATCCAAGAACCTCCATCCACTGCTACTGCTGCTGCTAAAACAAAGTACAAGAAGGGGGAGATCAAAGCAAAGCTGATGATCAGGGAATCCATTCATAAAAGTCTGGTGGCCTACATCTCTGAGTTGGGCACATCCAAAGAGATGTATGATAAATTGATTCTCATGTTCGAGGCCAACAATGCGAATCAAGTACTATTCTTCAAGAATCAATTGAAGAATCTGAAGAAAGGCAGGGATGAGTCTGTCCAATCATACTTTCTGAAGCTGACCGAGATTAGGAACAATTTGCTGGCTATTGGGGAGACAATAGCTGATCGAGAGATGGTACTCACCGCACTTGGAGGGCTCCCATCCAAATGGCATGTGTTCAACACTACCATTCTCAATAATAATGTGATACCTGACTTTGACGAGGTGCTGTCGAGATGCGTTCAAGAAGAGACAAGAATGAAGGAGTATGAAAATGAAGGGAATGCTGCCTACACTGCTCATTCTAGAAAGAAGAACTTTGGTGGTCCAAAGATCAAAGGAAGAGCAGGGGCACAAGGAAAGAAGGGCAAGTGTTACACTTGTCATAGGCCAGGTCACTAGAGAATGTTCTTTCAAGAAGGATTCTCCCGATGGTGATGACAATCAAAGGAACAACAGGTTCAAGGGAAAGAGGAAGGCTCCTTTCGGCGGAAATGATCAACCTTTCAAAAGGTCAAGAAATTCCAGGTATGAGGAATCAAATGTTGTTGATAAAAGAAATGAATTCATTCTTGTATCTGCCCTCTCTTTTGCATCTCCACCTGACACTATGAATGTCTGGTTGATAGATAGTGGTGCCTCAAGGCACATCACTGGCTTCAAGGAAGCACTCTCTGATATGGTTGAGAAGGATACCATTCTGGAAATTATCCTTGGAGATAATGCCACATATCCCATGAAAGGGACAGGGACTGTGACCCTTCACTTGTCTCAAGGTCAAGTCCTCCGCTTGCAAGATGTACTCTATGTACCTAATTTGAAGAAGAACCTTGTGTCTATATCGACCATGGAAGACAAAGGTTTCAATGTGGCTTTCACTGATGGAAAGGTGCACATGTGGAAGAAGAGCTTTAAGGAAACTATCACGTTTGGGTCTAGAATTGATACACTCTACCAGGTTGGAGGAAGTCCACTTGGAGCAATGACATGAGATGCTATCCGACAGAGCGATAATGGCATTGAATATGAGACGAACGAGTTCAAGAAATTTTGCAGAGGAGCCAGCATCAAGAGGGAGACCACAATGTTTGTGGGCTACAACGAAACTTCGAAGGTCTATAGATTATATGTACCTGGTCAAAGGGAAGTGGAGATATGCCACGATGTCACCTTTGATGAAGATACTTCCCTGAGGAAAGTAGTCAATTTTCCGAGATCTAAGGAAGATCATGAAGCAAGGCCTGGAAATCAAGAAGAACCGAAGGATGAAACAATGCCTGATGTTGAAGGACCGATGGACCCGATTGATCCACCTCCTTCATTGGGAAAGAGACCATCATGGCTCAGGGACACTCTCGAGGATGCTGAGGGACATGCAGCCCAAAAAAGGGGGGACATTTCGTGAAAGCAAGAAGTTGAGTAGATACCAAGGGTATCTAGCAGCCATGAGTACTATTGTACAATCTGAGCTTGGATCCTTTGAAGAAGTCGTAAAGCATCAAGTCTGGAAGGATGCTATGCACGAAGAGTATGAGTCCATTATGAAGAATGATGTCTGGGATGTGGTTCCAAGACCGAAGGACAAAGTAGTTGTCACCTCAAAATGGCTCTACAAGATCAAGCATGGATCTGATGGAAGTGTTGAAAAATTCAAGGCAAGATTCGTTGCCCGTGGCTTCTCTCAAAAGGAAGGCATAGATTATGATGACATATTTGCACCTGTGGCCCGATACACCACCATTCGATCTATTATAGCCCTTGCTATTACGCAAGGATGGAGTCTTCATGAGATGGATGTGAAGACCGCATTTCTGCATGGTGCGATAAAGGAAGAGGTATATGTGGAGCAACCTCTGGGGTTCGAAGTCCAGGATCGGGACACCCATGTCTGCAGGTTGAAGAAAGCCCTCTATGGGCTAAAGCAAGCACCCAGAGCTTGGTACGAGAGGATAGATAGCTACTTGATGAAGCTGGGCTTCACTCGAAGTAATGCTGATCCGAACCTTTACTTCTAGGTTGTCAAAGGGAAGCCCCTCATTCTGGTGCTGTATGTGGATGACCTCTTCCTGACATGTGCTGACCCTCTCATTCATCAGTGCAAGAGGGAGCTCGCTGCTGAGTTCGAGATGAAGGACCTAGGACTGATGCACTATTTCCTAGGCTTAGAGGTCTGGCAGAGACCTGGCAAGATTTTCCTTTCTGAAGATAAATACATTGTGAAGCTTCTGGAAAGATTTAGTATGGTGGACTATAAGTCCGAGTCGACACCAATGGAGCTCAACTTTAAGAAGTTGAGTGGCAGCGCTGCTGGGCTCGTGCTAGCAAATCCTACTGAGTATCTTCAACTCGTAGGGGCCCTGATGTTCTTAGTGAACACCCGTTCGGACGTATGTTGTGCAGTGAACACTTTGAGTCAACACATGGTTGATCATAACATTCAGTGGGTTGGTGCCAAGAAACTCTTGAGATATCTCTGGGGCACGATAGACCATGGGCTGAGATACACTGCCGGGAGCATGACACTCCTTGGATATATTGATGCCGATTGGGCTGGCAGTGTGGTGGATCGCAAGGGCACATCTGGATGCTGCTTCGCACGTAGATCTGCTTCGGGCAGGAAATGAAAGTCGGTAGCCTTGAGCACCACTGAGGCCGAATACATTGCAGCATGTATGGCCTGTTGTGAAGTCACTTGGTTGCGAAAGCTCTTCAGTGAGCTGTTCGAGCATGTGCTAGATGCCACCGTTATCCTTTGTGATAACTTGAGGGGGATTCATTTGTCATAGAATCCCATGTTCCACGAACGATCCAAGCATGTTGATGGCTGGTACCACTTTATCCGGGATATGGTACAGCGAGGCGCTGTAAGGCTCGATCATATAGGAACTGGAACTGATGAGCAGGTCGCAGATATTCTCACAATGCCCTTGGGGAAGGTCATGTTCCTAACCTTCCGTGAGAATCTTGGAATCGTGGAACGACCCTATTCTGAGGGTCTTGTTGGACGATGAGCTCTTGGAGCTCTGGGGGGGCCTTGGGGATAGTTCCTCAGAGCTATAAGCACACACGGGGCTAGGCTGACCAAACCTTGTGGTGCTTCTGCCCCACCTTTATGATTTTGAGTAGGTTCACCTCTCATTATCTGTGCCCCGTATGCATCCTACCCACTGAGTTCCGGACTCATAGGAAGTACCTCTCATTTGGCCAATGAGGTGGGAAAAACTAGAGACTAGTAGCAAATACTGATGGACGCATCAGAGATTGCCATACTCTCTATTTAGGATGGCACGTGTCCAACCACTTGATCTAGGATCGAGTCTAGTGAGGTTTCAGACCTCCTACTGACTTCGGGTTAGATGAACCAACTTCGGGTTGGTATGTGACTCTTCGAGTCCATGTGAGGTTTCGGACCTCCAACTGACTTCGGGTCAGTGAGACTAACTTCGGGTTAGTATATATGATTCTCTTGAGTCCAAGTGAGGTTTCGGACCTCCTACTGACTTCAGGTCAGATAAACCAACTTCGGGTTCGTATGAGACTCTTTGTGAGTCCTATAGAGGTTTCGGACCTCTGGGCTTAATCTGTCAGCCGGGAATGATGTCTTTGTGACTGAGCCATTACTGTTTTGAAATAAAGAGGACAGCAAAGCAAGTTACGGCGGGATGACGCACGATGTTTGATTGCACAGGTGGATGGAGTTCTCCCTAGTTGAGAGGGAGTGTTAAAATTGGACAACTAGGTCCAAACTCCATGTTGTGATGCTCAGATGAAGATACCAATATTTTTATTGGGTTCCTCTTTCAGAGAGTTGTAAGATCGATCTAAAATTGATCTTAATCTGATGAGCAGAACATTTATTTTGAATTTATTTTTTATAATTTCAAATATGTGCAGGTCGGCCTTAAGGTTTTACACCCCCAGCAAATGTGTCACACACCTCAGTGATTGATATAAATAGAGTCAACGTTGGAGGACATTTCACTCATCTCATCCTCACACATCATCTCTCCTCTTCTGATTGGTTCGAGCATCTTGGAGGTAGTTTCAGTTCACACGTGGGAAAGAAGGACGCTGCCGTTGTTGTTATCGTTGTTGCCGTTGCTGCTGTTGTTGCTGGTGTTGCTGCCATTGCTGCCGTTGTTGCTGGTGTTGCTGCCGTTGGGGCAGCGTTGACTTTTCTAGGGGTTGACTTTGAGTTGACCGTGTGGCTGTTTTGAGGGCTGTTGTGACACATGTTGGGTTGGCTGACCAAGGAGACTTTGCTGGTTGAAGCATCCTGTTGACCGCTGTAACGCACCACCACATTTTTTTTTGTTTCTGGTTTGTCTTCTGTAGATCCGTTGGTATGTTCTATTAGCATTTTACTTGATTGTTTATGTGATTGCTGTGGTGAAAAGTAAAGTTGCATCAAGCATAGAACATCTACATAAATTTACAAGATAGCTTTATAAGCCTTGCGTCTTCTTCTGTTCCAATATTGAAAATTTCAACCGGTTCATCAAGGTTTCGCTTATGAGGGTTGACAGGGACATCATTTTTGTTAAACAACCTTTCCAGGGGTACCAAACCCCGGGGAATAACATTTCCCTTCAGATGGAAAACTTTATGCCCAACGATGGTTTCTTCCCATCTTGACTTCGATTCTTCAGCCTCTGAGTCTTCTCCTTGATCAATTTCTGAACTAGAGAATTCTCCAACCATTCCCATGAAACGTTTGATTTTCTCTTCATCTTCAAATACTTGCTAGTGTTTGACATTGTCAGGAATTGAGGGACGATATCGCACCTCAATTTCATACCTCAAAAGTGGGTTCTGCGAAGGGTGGAAATTACTAGTTGCCACGGCTAGTGAGTCTGCCATCTGATTTCTGTCACGAGGCATAAACTGGATATTGAAAGCTAAGAAGAAATTTTCAACTAAGTCCCATACCTCGTTTCTGTAAGCCCTGAGACGGGGATGTTTTGCTTGGCACTAATTTCTCACCTGTTCACCACCAGCTCTGAATCTCCAAACACCTTGAGGCTTTGGATCATGTTTTTTGCTGATTGTAATCCTAGAAACAATGCTTCGTACTCGGCGACATTATTGATGGCTTCGAATTCTATCTTGAAAGAAAGGGGAATCAAGCAACCTTCTGGAGATATCAACAGGACACCGACCTCGTTCCCTTCTTTCGAGTAAGCTCCGACGAACTGCAAGGTCCAGGTCTCACCTACTTCTTCCTTATGAGAGTTCACCTGTTTTGAAGGGAGGACTTTAGTTTCTTGGAGAAACAATTCATCTTCCTCCAACATTAGGCAAGAGAATTCACAATCTTTATCGCACACAGGAGAGTTATTCGAGCCATCAGCTCTGGTGACCATTTTCACGAATCTTGATTCTCTGTACAACCTCCTTTCTTCTCGACCAAAAACGTGAATAGTGGCGTATGTCAAGTCCAACTTTATTGAACCCCCAATTTTGGATCCCCATGACTTGGATAGCAGCATGCCAAACCTGGCCGGTATATCTGCTACTACGATGTCCATCACCACACTCTTCGCTGGGATCTGTGCCAAATTCACCACCAGGTCTTTTATCATCCCCAAGCATTTCACTCTCTTAGAGTCAAATGAATACAGATCTTTATAAGGTCTTGTGATCTGCAACCCGAGCTGTTCCATGACCGACAACGACAGGAGATTATGTGATGCTCTTGAGTCCAGCATGCAATTGTGTAACAGGAGGTCATGTATTACCAAAGTTACATAGAACGGGGGTGTCGATGAATCTTGCTCTTCCACATGGGGTCCAAAAACGACCATGGGTTGTTCTTCATGAAGATTGAGACTATCTGGCAAGGGAGCGATGCAAGAAGGGTGCATGAATTGAGACACTTGGGCTTTATATGATGGTTGTTTCAATAACTCAATGAGGGGCACCGAAATCTTGACCTTTTCTAATTCCTTCTGAAGGTTAAAAATGGAAGGTCCTTTTTTCAAATGAGGGTATTTCGTGTGTTCCCTATCCTGATCAGCCTTGTTTAGTGGTGATGTGGAGGACTTTTCTACTTTAGGGGTCTAGGACTCTTGGACTATTGGTTTGGATGTAGTGGCCTTTTGATGATTTGCTTCTTCTAGCAGCTTCTTTCCTTTATTTGGGGAGATCGGAGGGCTTTGGATTTTTGACACTGACTAATCACTTTGATGTTGCACTCGCGTTCTCTTGCGAGAGGATCTAAGGTCATATTTTTTATGCAATTGAGCTTGCATAAAATCTAGGAACTACCCGCAGTAGCTGCCAATGTCCCTGTCCTCTGGGAGAACGTCCAACACCTCCCCGTCTTCTTGTAGAGTAAGCTCGCCTTTCATTATTGGAATAAGCAAAAAACTGATTCTCTTGAGTATCTATGATCTCATCAGCCTGCCCCTCCACTTCTCCTTTTAGATACAATGGAGGTTGAATATGGTCCTGCTGCTCCTTTCTTTCTCGTTGCAACAACTGTAAGGGAGGTTTATAGTACTGAGGATGGAAACCTCGATTAGGAATCATTTGATTTGATCGAGGAGGAGAACCTTTGGTTTCTAATTCAAGCTTGACCAGCTTGTTAGAAATATTTTTGATCAACTTGTTCATTTCCTCTATTCTGTACTCCTGTGATTCTCTTTCTTGATTAGAGGTGGTTACCTCCTCCTTAGCTCTATTCCTTTCTCCTTGATCCACTTTTCCCTTGATCTTTCCCGTAGAGGCGAAGTTGGCTTCTACTTCCAAAGCATCCGTCTGAATCTGATCCAGGGACACGAACTTCCTTTCTCTGAGGGTGAATCCGAATTCTGGCTTGAAGGCCCCAACAGAAACTACTTTAGCAGCTGCTTGAGGAGGTTTTATCTCTGTGGGAAGATTATTGTATAATTTGTTGAATCTCTTAATAAATTCCGTGACATCCTCGTTATGTTTCTTTTTCATAGCATTAAACTCCGTGAGGATGTATCCATGATCCCTCTTCTCTCCCCATTTTTGCGTAAAGACATTTTCCATCTCTTCCCAAGTATGGACGGAGTTGTTTGTCAAAGACTTGAACCACTTTCGGGCCTCACCGTACAAGAATTGGACGAAGAGTCTCAATACCACATCTAGGTGTTCCACATTCACGTTCTCTGCAAATGCACAGAAGTTCTCAATATGTTTTGTGCTAAAATGCTATCTTCTCTCGTGAACCGAGGAAGAAGCTTCAGATTATCCTGTGGCATATCATTTAGCAGCTGGGGAAGGTCCAGGGGGCATACTTGTTCGGAAGAAAGACGGGCACTGCCATCTGGAGTAGAGGCGGGGGTAAATTCTTGATCTGAGTTTGCTGATGTACAATATGGGGGATGATGGGTGAGTTTTGCGAGTACGGAGTATTTATTTGGAGGTTACGATAATTCCCCGGGATCTCTTTTACTTCTTCAACCTCGGGTGTGGGATGAAAAGTGGGGAAGGGAAGGTCAGATGGTTGTGTTTTGTCTTTTATGAAGGGATTGGGAGGGCGGAAGGTATCAGGAGGATATTCCAACACTCCGACTGCAGAATCTTGACCATATATATCAGCTCTTTGAGATGAGGAAGATGAAGCGTCAAGTGAGAAGAGGGGTAAGTCAGTTTGACTGGGCGCCTTTTCCTTCCAAATTCTCTTGAAGATAATTTTCTCAGGATCAGATACAGAGGGAGTCTTTAGCTGAGTGGTATCTGATCGGGCATGAGGTCTGGTGGAAGTCAGGATTACTCGCGCTTCAAATCCAATGACAGTGAAGTCGCCAAGGTGAGAGATATGCAACCCCCCACCCTTCGTGCTCACCTGACTGAAGGGTGGAAACTATGTCATATCCCAGGGAAAAGATTTTCTTATTCGTTCCCCGACAACAACACAAAAAAGATGTTGTAACTCCTAGAGACAGCCCCCGGGTTGTAAAAGGACCAGTGCCTAGGACATCTTAGAATGAGAGGATTTATATGTTTTCACTGCAGCTTCCTCTGGGAAATATTTTTAAGATAGTTCATAAAGCAACGGTTCAAGAATGATGAAGGTTCTTGGAGCTTATCTCATGTATGGCATTTCAGCTCAGAATAGGCTTCCGAAGGCTATATTTGTCTGAGATGCCTCAACAGGGCCAGGCAAAAATTAATGAACAAAACTTGGCTTAAAAGAGTGATGTCGTGAAGAATTTATCAGGGCAATTCTGGAGAGATGGGCTTAAACATTATAAGAATCCAGCTCTCCGAGAATTAGAAGAAAAAGATGACAGACAAGAGGTATGTGAAGGTGGAATCTCATGGAGCGCAATTTTAAGGTTGCATAACAGCTTAATACATGAGTGTCATCCTTTCTCTATGAGAACATATACAAGTTCATGAATCAAACTAATTACATCCAACGTCTTTCACACATGAGACATGGGAATAGCAAATACAAAAATGCTGATTAAAGAAAACAAAAGAGAAACACATACATATTTTTCATTAATTCAATTGGAATCCAGTTGACGACAATGTTCATATTATATTAGCCTCAAAACAACTTTCCAAAATATGCATTTCAGAGCGCAAAATAGCTTTTACATGACAAGTTATTGGTAGGACCAAAAACTTAGACAAAATTCAGAACCTGTAGTCAATCTCTGAAATTTCTTATTATAAAGTTTTCTACGGGATTCTCCCCCGATATTTTTTCTTGATATGTCAGTACATACATTATGATCAAAACTGGAGCGTGCTCCGAGCATCACTCTCTAATAGAAAAACCAACTAAAATATCGACAGTGAAATCGTGATGTCACTGTCGATACAGAGTAACAATAAAAGTAAAAAGGAGCAAAATATCTGTGGGCCACATGGGCCAAATCCTGAGACGTCTATCTGTTGCGGCGAGGGGTGGCATAGGGTCTTAAGGAACGTGGCCGCAGGGGAGTGGATGACGAGCCGGAGTGATGAAATGATATAGGGACTCTCGGTTGCGAAGTAGAAGCTGCTGGCAGATGTGCATACTCGTAGCATCTCTGCTACATGATCTCTGAGGGCAATGGTGCCGTGCTAAAAAGCTCAAATAAGGCGCGAAGCTGAGTCAACTCAGAATAGTCCAGGTTGGCAGAGAAAAATTGCTTTACCTTGGCCAGCAACAAAAATTCCTTTCAGAGGGACACTATCATGGTTTCAGCCTTTAGTTGAGACATTTTCTCCTGAGCCGAGTCAACCTTACTCTTGATCTCGACCATTTTCTGTTCATAAGTCGCCCAAGGGATCAACAAGCTATTGAATCCCAACAAGTTGGCAATCCTGCTTCAACGACTTTACCCAACTCGCTGTCAAAAACCTCCACTCCTCTTGCAACGATTCCCAGACATCCAACTGCCTTGGCTATAACATCTTCTCTTTGTATCATCCTCATTTTGTCCATCACTGTCCCGAAACGGTCCACCACTCCACGCATTCCTAACTCGGTTGGGAGTTCATTGATGACCTCGATATAACTCCGCGCGATCAACACATTTTCGTTTCCTTCGCGTCGACTTGCATCCAGTTGAGCCTTGTAGTCGCGAATGATGCTTTTCTTGTTGTTAGCCAGAGTAATGTATTCCCAGTGATCCTTTAACTCTTTTATATTCTGACCCCAAATCATCTGCCTAGCTTCTACCAAAGACATATTACCCTTCAGTTGATTCTTCAGATCCTTGACTAATTTGTTCAGATCCAGAGTCTCCCTTCGAGTAGCATCGATCTCCTTTTGTAGAGACGATATTTGTTTGTCTTTTTCAATCAGGGCGCTCTTTGACTCCTCCAAATATCTGCGCATCGTCCGAGCTTCGTCCTCCAAGACCTTCAACTCAGCTACTACCTAGGTTAATTGTTCTGAGGGGTTCTATGGGTCTTTCGGCATTGGGATTAGGCACACATGCATATCCTGTAGTTGTTGTAGCTCAACCAATCTCCTTTTCAAATCTGCTATCTCATCGCTCTTCTGGAGGAGTATCTCCGAGAGGGCATCCTTCTCTTTCTCGGCTTGAGCGAGTTTGGTCGCGTGAATATGTTCCGAACCAAGGATATTCAGCTTTCGTCGTAACTCTTGCACTTCCAGCTCTGTCTTTCTAAGAAGAGTTTGCATGGCGGTATCCTTGTTAGCTCCGTTTCCCTTTATCATGGCCTTGTATTTAGCGAGCTACTTCGAGAGAGCCTTGGAGTTTTCCCTCTCCCTTTTGAGAGTCGCTACCGTCTTATTCAACCAATTTTGAGCCTTTTCCAGTGCTAGGGCGTGCTTCAGTACTTTGTTATGAAGCATCTCCCCAATTGCTTTATGGAGGTTTAATTTGTCTGGTAAAGGGATAGAAGCCAAATAAGGGCTCATCTCTAGAGCTTTGTATTTGGACCCAGGGGGAAGAGGATGAGAAGTTGAATGTTGTACCACAACCACCAATTGATCATTCTCAACGTCTAAAGCTGCCAAGAGCCTGGTGTGGTGTTTATCAACATACTGGGCCAGCTCTGCCTTTAGCTTCTCTCTAGCTGACTGATTCTTTTCCTCAATCTTTTCTCCTAAAGGCCATTCCATTCTTGAACTTGTGTCCTTTTTTGAAAGGCCCTCACCTGGGGTGACTATTTGTGAGTAGGCTGAAGGTGCTTGTGAGGAGGCTGTATCCAAAGAGACCCGGAACACTGGCTTGTTCTCACCTCGATCTATATAAACAGGGACCACTTCGTCAGGCTGTTCCGTGACCTGTCCTTCAGGCCCTTCTGTCCTAGGCTTTTTGCTGACGTGGCCCTCTTCTTCTACCTCCATGAAATCTTGCACCTGCTTGTAGCTTTCTTGATCTCGGGCTTCTTCCTCATTTTGCGCACTGTCTCCTCTGGAAATTTCTTCTGCTGCTGGAGATTCAACCTCCATCTCTGTTTCTAAAGGCCATGAGTCAGAGTTAGCCTTCCATTCAACATGGGGTCTAGGCTCATGTTCATATGTTGAAGACTTAATCTTCATCCACCTTTGTGCAATGACTCCCTTGGGGTCATAATGCATATGTCTCCCTGCAGGAAGTTCATCTTCCCAAGCAACTCCTCAACTAGAGGGAATGCATGCCTTGAATTGATGGTAAACGGGCCTACAACGCTCGGAAGTTTGAGGATATAACCTTTCTTTGCGGGCACAAAATGAGTTTGGTCTGCACTGAGGAATTGTCTAATGAACTCGAGGGCGAAGATTCACATGGGCATGAATGTTGGCAAGTGGAAAGGAGGAAGCTCAAAACCATAAACCCTGACTTCGGTATGATTCTCGAACATGTACCAGTCCCCTACACAGTCTATCTCACTGAATTGGTACAACTCTTTCTGTTCAGGAAAAATCCTGGGCGGAGGGTTCCAATGTATAATTGTATAGGCCCTGGACATAAAGTCAGTGATGAATTTCGTGTAACCCTGCCTTTGGGGTGTTGTCGAACCGCGAGGGTTCAATCAAACACAGATTTTGGCTCGTCCCTTTTCTTAGAAAACTTGTCCAGGACTAAGCCTTCGAACTTGTTTGCATGTGTGAATAGGAACAAATAGAACACCAGTGAATAATACCTGAAACAACTTGAAGTTGATAGGTCCTGGAAATGGGCTTGAATGACTGAGGCCAGGAAGGCGAGAATATCAAGTAAGACCCCTGGTTGCATCATGAGGTCGAGAAACCCTAGACAGGTGTTAGTGACCCAACCGACATTGTCTACCCCCAACGTACCTGAGATAAATGCAAGGATTGGCTGAATGGTGTCGAGGAACAGTGAAAGGGGGAACTTTTCTGTGGGTGGCAAAACAGACACATGAGCGACAATAATTAGCTCTGAGAGACCTCTGCTTCTCGAGAGGAAGGTTTGAGAAATGACACATAAGGGTTACCTCGGTGAACTCAGAACGTATATTTGCTAAATTGAAAGGGTAGATAGGGTTGCAGAACTGGGCTTGGGCGTCCATGAGTGGGTCTGGACCGGCGGTGGTCCCGACCTCTCGGGCTTGCGGGGTTTCAGGGGCGGATTTCTTCATCTTGTCAACCATATAGTGAAACACTGTAAAATAAAAAATGACAGAGGGAATGACCAAATACTTGAGGTGATGAGAGCGACGTGAGGAAAGACATGTGCATAAACTGGTGCTTTTACTCGGGTTCTTGGCTGGTAACAATGTAGGCAGTAAAAACTACGGTTGGGAGTAAAACCCGGAGGGAATGGTCTTTTTAGAGCGAGAGGAGGACAACTGGAGGGTTGACATCAGGAGGACGACAACCGACATATACGCGACACACAGGGATCGGTGTAGGGTCACCGAGTAGGTGAGAGGCCACGTGCCATACGTGTGGCACAACTCACACTTGAACCTTTACCATACCTTTTTACCTTTCATACTTTGAAGCGGGAAGGTTGGTCCCCATCTGACTTTTCGGCGGGTCGACGGAGTCCCGACGAATTAGAGCGTCTCCCCCCCCGGAGCGCTTCTGATTGGCCGGCCCATCTGCTGACGGCGACGACTTCAGGGGGTTGGCTCCATCCTTCTTCCGCGGTTTGGTTGCCGACGAAATTTCCTTCGCGCGATCAACCTTTGAATCGCGCAGTGACTGCGCGCCGCTCACTGTTCTCTACGCCCTGCGGATTAGCTTAGTCATCTGCGCGCAACTTGCCTTTCTCTGCGCCCTGTGGATTAGCTTAGTCATCTGTGCGCAACTTTTCGTTCTCTGCGCCCTGCGGATCAGCTTAGCGGCTGCGCACAACTCACCACCCACTTTCACTTAGCCTGTGGCGTTTCTTTTGAACCCTGGAATGGTGTTTATATGTTCATAGGACAACACTTGACTTTAAGAATATCAGTAAAGTCACGAAAATTTGAGATATGTTTCAACGCCAAACTTAAATCATCTCCATTAAACTTTGGAGCACTCCTCAAAAAGTATTCATCTGTAGGAAGAGGATTTGGAAAACGAGGAAGGTCTGTAAAATCCAAACATGGATACCTTGAAACAATAGTAGCGACACTTGAGTTCTTCATTGAATCCAGTGGAGTCACTAGTACATTCTTCAAGCTTTAAATTCTTCGGACCGTGGAGTCGCCATTGAAGCTTCAAACTTTGGATTCTTGAAAATGGAGTCGCGAGAGAAAATGTATAGCCAACAGATGTCTAACTTCCTGTTTGCTCTAAGGAATTAGATTTGATCATTTAACTGTCTTCCGGGGATGATGAATCGTTCGTCCCCAGTATGGCTGCCAAGATGTGATCACTCAGAAATATCCTCTTGGCTGTGAAAGAGGAAGTTCTAAGGTAACATTTTCAAACCAATCTTGCAGATCGAAAGCTAGCCCCTTCAATCGAGAGAGGGCTCTCTCTTGACAGTTTAATCACTAAATGTTTAGCAACTAACCGTGTCTCCAAACAATGGCTAGATCTTCTGTAGGGTTGGGATGAAACAAGTAATCTATTGGGCAATGGAGTCAACCAATCAGGTTTCAAATGTAGATACCAAGATCTTGACTGTATGAATCAAGACAGAGGCAGGGTAGATGGCAGATTGTAGACCTGTCAAACAATTTATGAATGGTAGTAGAAAAAGAACACAATCCACTATAGCAGGAACATGAATCCTGCAAGCTTTCGGAGAAATAGTGCAAATGCTTGAGCCATATGAACCAGGGCATTAATTAATGAATTCTATCACATAATCTAATTCAAACATCAAGAGAGACAGAGGCAAGGTAGATGGCAGGCTGTAGACCTGTCAAACAATTTATGAATGGTAGTAGAAAAAGAACACAATCCACTATAGCAGGGCATGAGACATGAATCCTGCAAGCTTTCGGAGAAATAGTGCAGATGCTTAAACCATATGAACCAGAGCATTAATTAATGACTTTTGTCACATAATCTAATTCAAACATCAAAAGATAGAAGCTAAATGATATCACATAGAAAGAAAACTATCATAGTAGAAAAAATGAATAAGCATACCATCACAGGAATCTCTGTATCATGAACATAATCTCCTAATCCTCTTGGTACTTAAAAAATTAACAAATTGATCATACACAACAAAAGACTATTTTTGTTTCCAAAATCCAACCTTTTTTCCTCCTTTCTGATTCATTATATAGGAAAAATACATAAATATGAGATCCACAATGTCTGCGAAAGTATTAATGGCAATAATTATCAAGATACAAAAGAAATGGATCTGAAAAACCTCTTCACCCATCTTTAGTCTGATCCCCAAGTTGAATTTGATGAGGTGGCCTTTAGTTGTTGACTTGGCATTTTTATAGAAAACAAAATTTCTAAAAATCTGGCAAATTTATGAAAAATAGGCTTCAAAGAGGCATTCGGGTCTCCCAAACCGTGACAGTTGTGTGAAAACGGAAATATTTTTTTTAAAATAAGTTCATTCACTACAAAAACCTCTTTCAGATTTGGAAAATTCATCTTCATCTTCTCGCAAACTGCGCCCAAAGTGGATGACTAAAACAGGAAATAATTAAATATTTAAATCTTGAAATATACGCTGCAAATATTCCTTCACATCCTTCAAACCATGCTAGCTGGGTAAAAATTGAGAGAGGCTTCTTTAAATTGGTATGTTACCAACACAAACCTGTTTTGGTTTTTACAAACTCATCTCCATATGTTCGGAAATTGCATTTGAAAATAGTGACTAAAACAGGTAAATAACAGAATTTCAAAATCTGGCTCAAAGATTCCTCTCTAATTTCCAAACCATGATGTCTGGGTAAAATCATAAAGAGGTTTTTTGAAATCAGCTCATTACAAAAAAAAAACCTCTTTTGGATTTTTAAAATTCTTTTTCAATTGTTCGGAAACTGTGCTTGAAGACAACGACTAAAACAGGGAAAAACAAAGTGCTGCTATTTCTCCTTCTTGTTGACTATTTGACCAAAACCATAGGAACCTGATGTGTGTGCCTGTAATCCGCAAAAAACCTTGATGATATATGCTTTGATTTTTCGTCTTCTTGTACTGGTTTGCGCTGCCTTTTTGTTTTTCTTTCATAAACCCTAATTTTTGTCTCTCTAACAAGATTTTCTGGGTTTGCTAGAAATGACCTTTTTACAAAAAATTGCAGTTTTAGGCTTTGATTTTAAACTTCTTTATTGGGCTTCAGCTGCTAAATGTCACATCAAGGATAAAAAGGGATAGAACTTTGTGAAAAACCACTTAGGCATTTGAATGATAGGGCTAGCTTCCTAAAAACCTAAGTTTTAATATTTCCTGAGTGCTACGAAAATATTTTGTAGCACCCATGGTAGGCTTGCGATAGGCTGATTTCATTGCAAAAACTTAGGGAAAGCTTAGGGTTAGGTGAAATAACTTGTTTTGACATGTTCCTAGGCTTATATAGAAATTTACACAAAAAGTTTTGATAGGCCCTTAAACCCCTTGCACAATTGACTGGAAATCATAACCTGTGAACCTTTAGGAAAGGTACAAACCTGGTGCTAACACCATACATCTATACACTCAAGATGATGGACCTCCATTAGTTGGTCCCATGACCATGGCACCTTACCATGAAGCATTTCCCGTTTGTTGCCACATTGTCACAAACACCTTTGGATTGAACGGTTGACCTAGGACATGTCAACTCCCCTTAGGGATTGGAAGCACCTAATAGGGTTGACCATCTAGCCATCCGTAATACAGGTAGGGAACACCTTAATGGGACTTGGTCTAGTTAGATATTTGAAGGTGATCCCAGTTTGAAGTATTATTATGCCCTTAAATATTAAGTATGGTCCACTATGATGCATCTCTGGTCATTGTACCTAATGATTGGTAACTTTCACTTGATTTTGAGATGGTTTTACCAAGTGGTCAACAAAGGCCTTGAGGGCACATTTCATTGTCTACACTACACATCATGCCTAGGTTGTACCACACTTTCAAGGAGCTTTGATGACCTTGCAGATGCAATGTTTCCCCTCCAGAGTAGAGCTTTGGGCACTTTGATGACTCCAACAAATGATGATACCTCAGAGCACCTCGAGATGCTGAAACAATGAGCTCCTTTTTCTTGGTTTTGGAGATTCTCGATGATGTACCTAGTGGACCCAACATGCCCCAAGCTTGTCTTAAAATTGTTTGATGGGCATGCCTTGATCTAGAGTTCAGATGATTATGGTCATCCCCAAAATGACAAAGGACTTGTACTAGCATGTGGAGACCCAACATTGGAGAGAGATGATGTTAGGTCACACTTCTAGCCCTTGAGAAGGTGACGTGGGGCACCCAAAGCATGGTTTTGACACTTGGAGGCATTTTGAGGCACTTCTTGAGGGCTTCCTCTCAAATATGGGAGTTGATTATGATGATGGGACATCCTTCTAGCCCATTCACGCACTTTCATAGCATTTATTTCCAAAAAAGGGCATGACATATTGCTTATGGAGGATTTCGACCCACACGTGTGGGCTTTTATGGCATATTTTTATTATTGTGAGCTTTGGGGTTGGCTTGTAATCCCTTATCTTGATTCATTCTCAAAATTAAACTTGTTATAGGGCTTATAGGCTAATATTAGTGAGTGATAGACCTCATATATATTGAGGATCACTCACTTGCCATTTTTGATCATCACACTTGAGCTTCGATCTCTTCTTGAGAGCTCGACTTAGCCTTATGTAACTCACTACTTGTGTAGATGTTATATTTTGGAGCTTTTTGCTATTGGAGATTGGCTTATGTCTTGGAGATGTCTTTTTGGGATTGAAATAAAGTCTTTTCATGGAAGAATTGTAAGTTTATTGTAGATTTTCATCGTTTTACATGTAATTAAATTATGGCTAGGGATTTTCTATGATCAATGTCTAAATGCAAATTATTTATGAAGAATGTTGGTTATTTTTTGCATGTTGAGCATTTCCTCCATGAAATCCATAAGAAAACTCTTAGTCTACATTTCCTATTTAATTTTTCCTCTCACAAAAAGATAGATAGGGCTTATTTAAGTGGAAGCAAGAGCTTTTCCCTCCACTCCAATCATTTGTCCTTTATCGCTTGAAATTGCCCTAACGATTCCATCACCCAAGTAGGATTAAGCACTGACTAGCTTTGTGTTGATAAAAAACTTTGAAAAATTAAAATTTTCCTCTTTTCTATTTTTCTAAGACTTTTAAGGCAAGCTGCTAGGGTGTTTCCTAGGGTTGAAATAGTCTAGGGCATTTGTGGTATAAAGACCTAATTTTTGTTTTGGTAGCCCTTTTAAACATAAAATCTAGCCTTTTTCATGGTAAAAATTCCCTTTGGAGGGCTGACATCATCCTTCTCTAGACAAGTTTGTGCATTGGAAACCCTAACCCTATTATAGCTTCAACATGAGGCTTATCTTGAGGGTTTGCTCTATTATTTTGTTGACCTTATCTTTTAGTAAACCCTTTCTTTGACTCATGTGTGTCTAGGTACTCCTCTGTTGTTGCATGCCAATAAACCCTAGGTTGTATATGTCCTTGCTAGTCGAGGTGCATGATACGTTATTCCTTATTGAGAGGTATTGAGCCATTGAGTGTCTTCACCTAGCCTATGCTTTCATCACCTATAACCCTATAACCTAGAATATCGTCACAGGTGATCGTTGGGAAGCTTCTCTTGTGGTGAAATTCTTGTAAAGAGCAGGAGGAAGATTGTTAAGGTGACAATGGCAATCTACCTCATTGTTGCAATAGGGTCTGGCCTTTGCCTGGTGAGTCCCCTCACGAGGCTTTCTTGCTTTTGAGGCTCAATTTCTAACGCCACTGCCGAGGAGGAGTTGAGTCAACCTCCTTGTAATTTAATGTCTAGGCTTCATTTCCTTGATTGGGCTTATCCCATAGACAATGATAAATTTTCTCTTTTCATGACTCCATTGAAAGAACAAAGTGCTTGTTTCTTTAATATTTTAAAGACTTGATGCTTGCAAGTTGAGGCAAGCACCATTGTGAAGGCATTGGAAGCTCACCTTTGCGACTCCATCATGAAAATGTGTAGCATTGCACTTATTATCATTTGTGTTAATATGGATACAAACAATCCGAAAGAAATATATGAAGCTTGCTATGATGAGGATATCCATAAATATTCAAACCTATACCTACTAAATTGGTGGGAAGATGGTCCAGGATTTCACAAATATACGAATGCCCTAAATTAGGCATGGAAAGGAAATGGTCATCTAGGCTCTTCGAAAGTAAGCCTAGATGAAGCCACCATCGAGAATGAAGATGCAACCTAGCAAAAGGAGGGCATAGTTGATCTTCTTCATAATGACTAAGGAGATAATGAGGTCTTGAATCAAGAAAACTTCCAAGCACTTCAAGAGAATGTGAATGAGTATAGGAAGTTTTGTAGGCAACTGACTAAGGATTGCCTTGATGTAAATTTCTTGTTGAACCTATGTATTGTGCGAACAAAGGAATTTGATGTGGTGTTGCACGAGTATCAATAAAATCCTATTTACAAGTACTATGCAGTGAACACTTTTAGTGATGCTGTGCGAGAAAGGCATGGCAACCGTTAGCAGGATAACCAACAATTTTACTTCATTCCCAAAGAAATTCTAGAGCTTGATATACTAGAAGAGGAATGGAGTGATCCAGAAGAAACTACAAATGTGGGAGCTCATTGTCCTTCAGATGGCCAAGAGAATCACAAATCTATGAAGCAGTTTTGGGCTGTAGATTGGGGAATTGACTATGCATTTGAAGCCCCCCATGGCAATAAAGAAGAAGAAAGTACCACATGATTTGGAAATAATGATAAGCCTATTATATAAAATCAACATGAGGTGTTCCTAATCGCATCAAATCATGAATGCTCTCTCAATGAATGGAAGGGCCTCTTTTACATATTTGGTAACGATGATTTTCAATCAATTAGAAAAGATCTTACTGATGCCCAAGAGGAGCTTGACGATGAAAATGATACCCATATGGAGATAGAAAAGTTTATTGAAAATAAGGCCTATGATAATTTCCTTGAGGCTGATGGTAGCCACGAGACAACAAGAATTAGAGAGTATTCTCAAATCCCTAGTTTCTTTGAAAAGGGGCTTTTCTTCATATTTGACAAGGATAGCCCTAGATGTGATTTTGTGCAAGGTTTGTCTGATACCGTCGAAGGCAATGACTATTCGAACCAAAGTAGAGATTTTTAGATTTTTCCAGGTTTTGATGATGCATCCACTACCTTATAAGGATAGTTGCATGATTGCAGTGATGAAGAAGCAGAGCATGATGACAACGACAAAATCTCTCACTGTAGTGCTCCTGATAAGGGGAATGATAGTAAGAGGGTTAGTTTTACTAAAGAAGTAAGTGCTTTTGTTGCTAATTTTTTAGATAACCATTGACACAATTTGAAGGAAAATCCAGTTCCACTACTCAAAGAGAAAGCACTGTGGTTCTTCCCAAAATACGATGATTTTACCCTACCTTGCACCCTGTATAATGATCAGAAAGATATGATCGTTAATTTTTTTGAGCCATCTTTAGATAGTCTTGTTGTCATCCTTCAGTCACATTTAGGTTACATAAATTTTGAACATGATGAGCTAACTTTTGGTTGACCCTTTTGAATTTGATTGTCGTGACAAGCAGCTGGGTTGTCGAGAGCCTGTCCTCCAACCATCTTTCTCCTCATGCCACTTGTAGCATGTCCTTAGGGACATCTATGAGAGTTGTATGCCTAAGATAGCTATTGGGCGAGAGTTCCTAAAATTGATCATTGATTACTCCATATTCACGTTGCAGGAAAGAATTAGCAAGTGTAGGCAAAATTTGGATTCTCTGTTTACATCCTCTATCCCTTCTCATGGTAGCAAGATTGTTCCATGGTTCATTTATTTTCCCACTGCCTACTGTTATGATCCAACATGTGAGTATTATGATATAGATGACTGTGATGCTTTCTTATTTTATCTCATGGTTAATCGTATGGGCAAGAGGTATGATATTGATCTAATGATATGTTGGCTACATTGGTTATATGACTATATTTAATTAATGTATTGTATACTATCATAGGTTAGAATAGGTAGTTGCATTGCATTCCTACTTTTGCATTCTTCATGCTGGTGTGTATGTTGTAATATTCCAAATAGAAAATTTACAGTGATAAAGAAAACATGCAATAGACTAAACACATAAATTTTTATTTCAGCAACACAGATACAAGAAATATGCCGGAAACACCAAATTTTATTAATATAGATGGCTAGAGTACAATGTGAGATGGAAATGTGCACCTGGGCTTGCACAAGGCAAGCTACAGGTCTCAAGTGAACAAATATCAAATGATACAACTGCTGCAACAACTGTTCCTCTGAATGACTGCGCTGTCTCCCAGTTTTTGGCATTTGCAACTCCTGGCTCACTTCGCCACTAGATTTTCGCACTAAAAAGTGCTCAGAAAATTCTAGGAATTCGGGAAGGTGATCCTTGCCCAAAACCCAGAAAAACCCAGAAAGCTTTGCTCCAAATTCCAATCTTCAAAATTGGACCCTTCTCTACTTGGCCCTTCTCCAATTTCGAAATCTGCTGCTGTAGATGCTATTGAAGATCTCTGCACTCCAAAACACCAGCAAACCTCCAACAATACACCTCCAATCAATCCTTCAGCTCCTCAACCCAAAACACTCCTGCAAATGCCCTCACCAAATGACTACGTAGTCACTAGGTGAGTGACGCAGTTCCTGAAGTGATAATGATGGGGACAACGTATCATTGATTTCACATGGACTGAAGCTGCTCCGACACTCCTAAAATCCACCAATAACTCCTCCTATAGTTTCTCTGAAAGATTTCCTTCACCACACAACTCACACACAACAACTACCTCCCACTACTGCGTAGTCCCAACTCCTTCTACGTCCCAGCTTCTCTAGAAATGCGTGGGAACTATGGCTGCCTCACTGAATCACAAAAACTGAAGAAAAACCCTTCTTGAGTGGCACTCGAAGTCCACTGGAGAAGGGGTGAGCTTCTTTCCTTGGGAAGCTCCTGCGCTAAACAACACAACATTTGGCTCAGCTAAACAACTAAGGAAATTCAAAAATTAGAATATGCAAATGGTGCCTAAGCCTTCCTCAAACCTTCCTTTTATAATTGCTCGCCATGCAAAATCGTGGGTCCCTCCATGCATTTTGATTTACCCAAGGGAAATCGATTTACTTTTCTTCCCCAATACGCTATCCTTGTGGGCCCCAACTTCCACTAGCAACTTACTTTATTCTTTTCCTTAATTATTTCCTATATTAGCCACAAAAAGGTACTTTATTTTATTTAATTCAAAATGGACAAAATGTATTTTCCAAACATTTGGAAAATTTAGGAAGGGATATTACAGTCCTCCCCTCCCGGATGTTGCTTGACCCTAAGCAACTGCAAAACTGGAGGCTGTAAATTCTGTTCCTTCTCCCATGTGGCATCCTCCTTCGGAAAATCCTTCCACTTGACCAAATGCTCCCTGACCACCCTGTTCCTCAATCTCCTCTCTCGGGTATCCAATATTAGCTCCGGTTTCAAAACCAAATGCCCCTCATCATCCAATGGAGGCAACTCTATCGCTGCTACCACCTGCTGCCCCAATGCCTTCTTAAGGCATGAGACATGAAAAACATTGTGAATCCGGCTCTCAAAGGCAACTCCAAAGCCACCTCACCACCCGGTAAGGTCCATAAAATCGAGGCTGCAATTTTTCTGCACCCTTCTGCTTGAGTGAAGATTGCCTGTATGACTGCAGGCGCAAATAGACCATATCTCCAATCTCGAACTTGTAAAATTTTCAAGACGGAAAATATTACTGCAATACTTGGTTTATTTCTCCTACTTATGAGATAAGTTATTTACAGATTCTTCAATAAATTCTGAAATAAACACATTTGCAGATCTTCACTTTAATCAAGAGCATAAGAACGGAAAGATAAATTACACAAGTAGCACAATAGAAACAACCATATGAACAATTATTTTTGGACAATTGTCCCCGGAAAAACCCATGTGGGAAAATCGGTGCAGCAGATGAGGGTTTTGTATTTATCTTCAGAAATGGAAAGTACATTTACAGGAGTTTGATGAGCAGAGAAAAATTTGCATACACCTGGCTGAATTTTCTGGAACCTCCAGACAAATTTCAGACCCTCGTGGTGACCTCCTTCACCCTCTGCGTCATCCAGCGTGAGGGCTCTGCGTAGTTTCTCCTTGGACGGCGTAACTCTATGTGGAGGGGGTCTTACTGCCGATCAGCTCACCCTTCCCTTCATCCTCCAGACTTCTGCTTCTCCGATAACTGACTCCTCCCTCATCCTTCTGCTTCTACAACCCTGCCTCTACAATCTCACCCACTGAAATCGAATTCTCTTGCTTCAGAATCGATTTCCTTCGAGTACTGAGAGTATCCCGGCTTGATTTCGTAAATGACCCTCAAGCCCCTTCTTATAGTCTTCTCGCTGATGAATCAACGACCAAGATTATATCGTTAATCAATGGCTCAGATTAAAAGATGACTTGATCTTCGTTTTCTAGAAGATTCGCACTCAGCTTTATTAATACCCTTTAATTATTTAATTTCCCAAAGTTTAGACTTAGGGTTTGCATTAAAATAAATAATTATTTTAATAAATCTATATCCGAGTGGAATTTCCACAAACAATTTCTGGGTTCTCTGGATAACTGCTATCCAAGCCTCTCCACCAAATATGAGACTTGGAACACTTCCCGATGCTATAAAAATCAACAGAACTGTCTCTCCACCTTGTGCTTATCAGCATAGATCTTTTGCTGATTCTGAGCTACCTGCAAATTGTTCTTGAGAGCTCGGAGAATCTCCTGGCTCTCTTGAACCCAATCCTTGGCCCCAGGGGCCCTGTTGTCTCCAAAAATCATGTCAGAAAAAGTGAGTGCATCATATCCATAAAGAGCTCGAAAAGGAGACATACCAATAGACATATGATACGTCGTGTTGTAGCAGAACTCCCCCAGATGCAACCATTTGACCCACGCTTTTGGCTGCCCCGTTACATAATTGCGTAGGTACCCCTCCAACCATTTGTTTACAATCTCTGTCTGCCCATCGGTCTGGGGATGATAGCTGGTACTAGGTGTGAGCTCAGTCCCCATCAAGCGGAACAACTCCTGCTAGAAAGCTCCCATGAATCTGCTGTCCCTGTCACTCACAATGGTCTTGGGAAGACCATGCAATCAGAATACCTTCTGAAAAAATAACTCAGACACTTGGGAGGCTAAGGATATGGAAGAGACAGTGAAGAAATGGGCAAACTTGGTCAGTCTGTCCACTACCACATAGATACAGTCTCTCCCCTGCACTGCTGGTAGGCATGTAATGAAATCCATAGATACACTCTCCCACTTCCTCTTCGAATTGGGAAGTGGTTGCAACAACCCGACCGAATGTGAGAGCTCCACCTTGTTTCTCTGACACTCTACACACTCTCTCACATGCCTCAAAATGTCTCCTTTAAGACCCCTCCAAGAGAATCTCTCCCTGACTGCGCGACAGGTCTTGACGAAACCCGGGTGCCCTGCTAGTGGAGAATCATGTGCTGCCTGCATGATCCTCTCCTTCAACTGAGATTCTGGAACCAAATAGATCCGATCCTTGTAATAGGTCACATCATCCATCACTCAGAATCGGTCATCACTGCATGCACCATCCAAAATCTCACATGCCTGTGTGTCTTTGGTATACTCAACCAACAACTGAGCCTTCCAATCCTGCGTGACATCCATCAGTGACAGTGCTGCTGGTCTGTGTGAGAGGGCATTAGCTACCATGTTATGTTTGCTCTTCACGTACTCAATCTCAAAATCATAAGCTTGAAGCTTACTCACCCATTTTTGTTGCCGCTCCTCCAGTGACTGCTACTCAAGGAAGAATCAAAGACTGTTGTGATCCATTTTTACCTTGAACCGGTTGCCCACAAGATACTGTCTGAACTTTGCCAACGCATGCATCACTGCCAACATCTCCTTGTCATACACTGAATACAACCTCTCATGAGGGAGCAACTTCCTGCTCTCGAACGCAATGGGGTGGCCTCCTTGCGTCAATATTGCTCCAACGCCTTCGCCTGAAGCATCACACTCCAGCACAAAGGGCCGTGTGAAATCCGGCAAGGCCAAAACTGGACAACTGCTCATGACCCTCTTGAGCCTCTCAAATGTCTCTACTGCCAACTGCGTCCACTCAAAAGCGTCCGAACTTTGCCAATGCATGCATCACTGCCAACATATCCTTGTCATACACTGAATACAACCTCTCATGAGGGAGCAACTTCCTGCTCTCGAACGCAATGGGGTGGCCTCCCTGCATTAACACTGCTCCAACGCCTTCGCCTGAAGCATCACACTCCAGCACAAAGGGCCGTGTGAAATCCGACAAGGCCAAAATTGGACAACTGCTCGTGACCCTCTTGAGCCTCTCAAATGTCTCTACTGCCAACTCTGTCCACTCAAAGGGAGCTGCCAGCTGTGAAAATCCCCTCACAAACCTCTTGTAATAAGTGCAAATACCCAGGAAGCCCTTCAACTCCGTCACATTCTTGGGTGTTGGCCAATCCAAGATGGCCCAAATCTTCTCCTGATGCACCTTCACCCCATCTTCTCCTATCACATGCCTAAGGTATAACATCTCAGTTAGCCCAAATTCACGTTTGGACATCTTCGCATACAACTGCTGCTCCTCAAGTATGTGTAGCACTTCCTCCAAGTGCTGGAGGTGTTCCTCCCACATCCGGTTGTAAATGAGTATATCATCAAAGAATACCAAAACAAAGCGCCTTAGCTACCCACGGAACACATGGTTCATACTAGACTGGTAAGTAGTAGGAGCGTTGGTTAGCCCAAAGGGCATCATCAAGAACTTGAAATGTCCATAGTGGTAGCAAAAAGCGGTCTTGGGAATGTCCTGCTCCCTCACGCAGATCTGGTGGTATCCCGAGCGCAAGTCTATCTTAGAGAAGTACTTGGCTCCTCATCCATCAACTCATCTATGCGGGGAATGGGATACCTGTTCTTCAGAGTCTTCTTATTTAGCGCCCGGTAGTCTATGCACATGTGCAACGTCCCATCTTTCTTCTTCACCAACACTACCGAAGAAGCAAATGGACTAGAGCTAGGCTGGATATGTCCCAATCTCAATAACTCTTGTATGGCCTTCTCTATCTCATCCTTATAGGCATTGGGATGCCTATAAGGAGTGGTGATGACTGCATTCACATCCTCCTCCAACTCAATTGTGTGCTCGAATCCCCTATCTGGCGGTCTCCCTGGTGGGACATCTCTAAAAACCTCTTGATGCCGCTCCAACAAAGCTAATATGTTCGGGTGCGTAGCCTTGGCCCGTGACCCAGTCTCAGAAATGCGTAGCTCTACTGCCCATTCTATATCTCCATGCCATAGGTCAGCCTCCATCCTGTGAGCTGAAACTGTTTGAGGTGGATAAGAGTGTATCCTTCGGTCTCCCGTCAGGCCCTTTGAATTCCATCTGCAGCTGCTGCCAATCAGTGGTGACCTTCCCCAACGTATACAACCACTGGACTCCCAACACCACGTTAGTATCCAGAATATCAACAACAAAGAAATGATTGGTGGGAGAGTAGTCCCCCATCTGCAGAGTCAATTCCGAGACATATCGGGTATACTGCATGGTCTGGGCTCCAGGTATCAGGATTGAGAATCCCTCAAACGTGGCTGTCTGTATGCCTCTACGCTCCACCATCTGGGCATCAAGAAAATTGTGGGTGGCCCCACTGTCAACCAAGACTGACACACATTGCCCTTGAATGCTCCCCCTGACTCTGAGTGTTAGGTACTTCGGCACACCCTGAAGTGAAGCAAGAACTCCTCCTACTGGAGCAAACGGTCCTCCTCCCTGTGGGGGTGGTGGTGGTCCCCCTGCACCTGATGGACCTCCCTCATCCTTCGGCTCCTCTACTATCTCGGTCTCCTCCTCCTCTGGCTCACTATCCGAGAACACCTCAATGAAATGGGCCTTGCCCTTGGTGCACTTGTGCGTTGGTGCCCAAGGCTCCTGGCACGTGAAGCGCAATCTCCTCCTCTTGAGATCCCTCCATGTCTCATCATCCAACTGACCACGTCCTCCATCTCTCTGTGGAGGTCTCATATCTCTATTTCCCTGTGGGACTGTGGGTCTCGAGGGAACGAAGTCCCTGTTCTTGGGCACTGCGTCAATCATATCTCTAGCTTGAGAGATGGCATCCTGTAATGACGTGGGCTTGTAGGCCCTCACCCATCCATGCAGTGGCTAAGCAATCCTCTCTATGAACAACATGATCAACCTTCTTTCTGAAATACCTGTACCATCACTGCTAGCCTTTGGAACTCAACAATGTAGGCCTCTATACTGCTTGTCTGTCTCAAGTGAGCCAACTCTCTGAAGTGCAACTCTAGATCCTTCCTCTCAAATCTCTCCAACAACCTCCGGGTGAACTCCGGGTATGAAGTGATATGAATATGCCCTAGTGTGATCAATCCATGATACCATCATTCCTAGGCATCTCCCTCTAGGTGAAGAGTGGAAAATCGTATGGCATCTGCTTCCTTCATGGGGTTCAGATGAAAATAGGTGTCCAACTTTTGTATCCAGGCTCGTGCTGAAATCTTTGCACCCCCATCACAATTTGGAAGTGTGACCTTCCCTGCCAACCTTTGCACCTCATGGCTGGACGATCCTCCTCTGGAATAATTACTAGCTCCTGTGGTACGTCTTTCCTTTAGGTGAATAAATTCACCATAGGACATTGCCCGTTTGATATGGGCATCCAATCCCTCATACTCATCGATGCCTAAAGCAACTGAGTGTACTAGATCATCGACTGGATTCGGCTCCCTGTCAGGCTCTGGCTCTTCTATGAAATTTGGCATCAAGGGTCTGCCAGTCTGCCCATGTTGTGGAGTGTGCGGGAGCTGATACGTACGACTACCTCCTGCTTTGGAATCCTCATCACCTTGAGGTTCTGCTGCTCCATCTGGTCTAGCACCCACATGCAATCCCATTACCTGTTGCATCATGTCCATCATGACCTGCCCTTGTCTCACCACCTGCTGATTAGCTCTCAGCAGCTCCTCCAAAATCTGATCTGGGTCCCTCTGCCTGGGCTCCTCCTCCTCATTGTGCTGATCCATTCCTTCCCTCCTGGCTTCTACTTCTGTGTTTGAAAACGGGTTTGTGGTGCCTTCTCTTCCACGACCTCTACCTCTGCCTCTGCCACGACCTCTATGAAAGACCACTCCTTGGTATCTTCGTGGCATTACTTGCTCCTGTTACCCACACTGGCGAAGAACATGTTCTAATACCACTGTAATATTTCGAATAGAAAATTTACAGTGATAAAGAAAACATGCAATAGACCAAACACATAAATTTTTATTTCAGTAACACAGATACAAAAAATATGCTAGAAACACCAAATTTTATTAATATAGATGGTTGGAGTACAATATGAGATGGAAATGTGCACCTCGGCTTGCACAAGGCAAGCTACAGGTCTCAAGTGAACAAATATCAAATGATAGAGCTGCTGCAACAAATGCTCCTTTAATGACTGCGCTGTCTCCTATGTTGCCAGGAAACGTGGGTGCGGGGACGGGGACGACACTTTTTGAAACAGGGTGCGTGGGTGCGTCGGGGGTATATACTATATATATATTATATTATATAATATTATATATAAATTATAATTTATATATGTGAATTTGTATAAAACAAGAAAAATAAAATATTTTAAAAAATGTACTCTATTAACAACATTCTGTAAAAAAAAGTGCACCTATGGTGGTAATATATATAGCAGAGGTATTGTTTGGGGAAGGGTTGTATGGGGAGGTGATATATGGGGGAGGCATTAATTGAAATGACGGAGGGGCAAGTATTAACTATGAAGGAGTTAAGAATTAGAATGGCAGAGTTAACAGTTAGAATGCTCAACCTTTAACACAGTTTCTCCAGTTCTGCTTCAAGTGACTATCCACACATAACTTTGAAACGAAAAAATTCCCGCCAATGAAGATAATGGAATTGATAGGCCCAAAAACCTTCTAAAACGAAATCTTCAACAAATGTTATAGGATTGATTTTGAATTGCGTCAAAGCTAAAATGGGATCGGAATGTGGGCAGAACGCTACAAGAGATGACTCGGGTAGAGAAAGATCTCGGATTACGGTTTTATCTAGCCTCGAATGTGACACTGGCATAGGCCTTGTTGGCCTCCATTTACTCGGACCACTGCTCGGATTTAATAAAATCTTTCGACAGCTCCCCTGCAACATACTTCATGTCTGGCCTCTTCGTGGAATCCGAATCGACGCAGGCCGAAGCAATCCTAGCCACTCGCTCTGCACAATCCACGGGAACTGGCCAAGGATTTGATGTGCAAGGAAGAAAATTGGGAGGATGGAGTAACCAATATGTATGAGAAATTGGGTGTCAAGAGCATCGAGGAGGGAGTTCGCAAGTCGACTGTTTATGCAAGTCGAAGCCGAAAGGTGGATATGCCGAGAGGTACAGTGGGTAGCAATGTAGAGGTCGACTGCAGGAGCCGAGAGCAGTGAGCGGTCAAGTATGAGTATGGACCCACCACACTTCCGTTGTACCGGCGGCAATGCCACAACCAGAGGTCAGTGAGAGAGACCAGGGGAACAAGCGTTTGGAAGAGGCTTTTGGATTCGATTCGAGGTCGGAGGTGGCGTGAATAAAAAACCGCAAAACATATCAAATGGAGCAAAAGAACATATTAATGTCGACCCTTAATGAGGGGTTCGTAATCGTCCTGGGCGTTAGACTCACCACAGGTCATTCTCAGACCTTTTAGAAATGGGCGTATCCCTGTTCTTCTGTCAGTTACCAGGAAATAATGGAGCTCGAGCTTAACAGTTGCATCCTCGACAGGCAATCTTGTTTATAAATTATGCGTTAAGTTTTAAATTTAAATTTTCATTTTTAAGTTTTAAATTTAAATTTAAATTTTTTATTTTTACGTTTTTATTATTTAATATTTAATAAATTAATTTAAGTTTTGAATTTTTTTACACAAATATTTAATTAAATTAATTTATTAAATATTAAATAATAAAAACGTAAAAATTAATATAATAATTAAATATTTGTGTAAAAAAATCTTAAATTTTAATTAATTATTTAATTTTAATAAAAAAATCTTAAATTTTAATTAAAAAAATTTAGATTATAGTCGAATTTTGATTTAAAAAAAAAAAAAAATTAGCCTAAATTGCCCTCGAAGAACCCAAAAAGAACCCATTTTCGGGGTTCTCCATCGCTGAAGAACCCTAAAAGAACCCTAAAAGAACCCGAAGAACCCTAAAAGAACCCTAAAAGAACTCGAAAAGAACCCGAAGAATCCTAAAAGAACCCTGTTTTTGTGTTGGACGTTTCGGGTTCTTCCATGAAGAACCGGGTTCTTCAGGGTTCTTCTGAGAAGAACCCGTCCCAGCACCCGGTACGTGGGGACGGGAACCCGGTGCGGGTGCGGGAACCCTACCCCTGGGTGCGGGAACCCGTGCAACACAGGCTGTCTCCCAGTTTCTGCAACTCCTAGCTCACTTTTGCACTAGATTTTCCCACTGAAAAGTGCTCAAAAAATTCTAGGAATTTGGGAAGGTGATACTTGCCCAAAACCCAGAAAAACCCAAAAAGCTCTGCTCCAAATTCCAATCTTCAAAATTTGACCCTTCTCTACTTGGCCCTTCTCCAATTTCGAAATCTGCTGCTGTAGATGCTACTGAAGATCTCTGCACTCCAAAACACCGACAAACCTCCAATAATACACCTCCAATAAATCCTCCAGCTCCTCAACCCAAAACACTCCGACAAATGCCCTCACCAAATTCTACCCTCCAAATGACTACGCAGTCACAAGGTGAGTGACATAGTTCCTGAAGTGATAATGATGGGGACGGCGTATCACTGATCTCACATGGACTGAAGCTGCTCCGACACTCCTAGAATCCACCAATAACTCTCCCTGTAGCTGCTCCGGAAGATTTCCTTCACCACACAACTCACACACAACAACTATCTCCCACTATTGCGCAGTCACAGCTCCTTCTACGTCCCAGCTGCTTCAAAAATGCATGGGAACTATGGCTGTCTCACTGAATCACAAAAACTAAAGAAAAACCCTTCTGGAGTGGCACTCGAAGTCCACTAGAGAAGGGGTGAGCTTCTCTCCTTGGGAAGCTCCTGCGCTAAACAACACAATGTTTGGCTCAGCTAAACAACTAAGGCAATTCGAAAATTAGAATATGCAAATGGTGCCTAAGCCTTCCTCAAACCTTCCTTTTATAATTGCTCGCCATGCAAAATTGTGGGTCCCTCCATGTATTTCGAGTTACCCAAGGGAAATCGATTTACTTTTCTTCCCCAATACGCTATCCTTGTGAGCCCCAACTTCCACTAGCAATTTCCTTTTTCTTTTCCTTCTTTATTTCCTATATTAGCCGCAAAAGGTACTTTATTTAATTTAATTCAAAATGGACAAAATGTATTTTCCAAACATTAGGAAAATTTAGGAAGGGACATTACATATGCATACTATATTAGATAGCATTTAGCTAATTGTTCTTTCCAATATTTGTTTTATACATACATATGAATACAAGGGTGATGATAAACACCCTGCAAGCAAACAAGTTGATTTGAGTGTGCAGGTAACAGGTATGCAAACCCAGGGATTGTTGTGGTTCTCATAAACTCCTCATTCAAGCATATGGATCATGCGCTCTACAGTGAGCACATCCTTGAGTTGGAGCTAGATATTACCCATCAAAAAGTGGGTAACCCTATAGGATAAATATTTTCTCCTTCTATAGATAGCCAGCCAACCAACAAACCTTCATTACTTTGTATATGATGATATGCCATATTCCTTCGCCATTTGCACTGGTCAAACACCCCTCACAATTTGACATTCCTCTTGAAGGAAGGTGGGTCACCATTCGACAGGTACTTTATCCATTTTGTAATCATGTACTTTTACTTAATGTCTTGGGCATTCTAACATGGATAAAGGGGTAATCTGGATGATTGACCGATGTTGAATATAAACTTGTTCTCTCACCTTACTAGGGAGGTTGGTTTTTGGCCCTAGTCTAGAGGGATAGGATAAATATTTCCTCCTTCTATAGATAGCCAACCAACCAACAAACCTACATTACTCTGTATATGATGATATGCCATATTCCTTCGCCATTTGCACTGGTCAAACACCTCTCACAATTCGACATTCCTCTTGAAGGAAGGTGGGTCACCATTCGACAGGTACTTTATCCATTTTGTAATCATGTGCTTTTACTTAATGTCTTGGGCATTCTAACATGGATAAAGGGGTAATCTAGATGATTGACCGATGTTGACTATAAACTTTTTCTCTCATCTTACTAGGGAGGTTTGTTTTTGGCCCTAGTCCAGAGGGATTTCCTCTGAGGCCTGTTGCTGCAAAATATAGTAGGCCTTGGAGAGGGTATCCTACAAGGCAAGAATTAGACTAAGTCACAAGTGACAACAATGGGGTGATGGGCCATGGCCCACTGTCACCATATAGCCAAAACCCCTTGCTCTTTACAGATTCTCACCGACGGGAGTAGTCCTAGTATGTGGAAAAGGTCTCCTAATAGGTATTCTAGGATTGGGGTATGAGGTGACACAAGGAGGCCTCTAAAGGAAAGACACAATTTAGGCACTAGGCTCCAAGAGGAGACAATTCACTTTCCTTAGAGAAGCCAATTTGAGGCGCACAATGGTAGAAAATCAGAAAGGCAGAAAGATTTTCTTATGTTGATAGTTACTTGTGATATTCTTATGTTCTTTTTAACTTTCTTATGTTCTTCTTTTATCTTTGTTTCATCAAGCAATTATCAAAAGCAAAAACATGAAGATCATGGACACCAGATGTAGGCAGACAACCAGGGCTAAAAGCCCTATATAGGGGAAAACCCAGTCAAGAACTCTTCCTTCAGTGATTCAAATTGAGATGGACCAAGAACCTAGACCAACAGACTTTCCTCCTCCATCAAGTTAGCTTCCCAAGATGATATAGTAGTCTTCTTCTCATCCAACAGCTCCAACCCAACAATAATCCAGAATTTCGACTTCCTATTTGCAAAATTTCGAACCCCAGCAACATAATTTCGTTCTCCCAGTTACTATAGAATTTCGGCCCCTTTCCTGAAATTGTATAGCTTCACACGTGTGAAAAAGAGAGAGAATTTCGACTTCCTATGCTTGAGAAAGATCACCTTCTTATTCGCTATCCTATTTCTTCTTCTTCCTTGGAATTCACACCTTTTCTTAGCCCAGAAACTGCAGATCAAACTTGTTGTGAGTGAGTGAAAAATGAGGTCGAGTTGCTGCCTTTAAATAGTGATTCTGCCGCCCAGTTTTTGGCCGACTTGTTCAGTTTTGAGGCTGACTTGGTGGAGGAGGCCTAGAAGACCTAAAATATATTAAAATAAATTTCTTCTTTGACAAATAAATCCCAAGAAGGGTTCTTTACATTATGACATGGACAAGGACACTTGACATAAACCCCAAAAACCTGCATTGGAGGCTTTGACCTAAAAATAATTGACCCAAGCATGAACCCATGCTTTAATAAGTCAATTTTATTAATAATAAATTTTCTTTTTCTTTCTTTTGATAAATATATTACATCATGACTCAAGTACAATTATGAAGACCGAACCTAGTTACATTCTTCAACATACAAGACCTAGGGTATGATTAGTAGGTTGAGAGTTGTGATGGCCCAAGGTCAATGTGAGGAGAAAGGGTTTCAAAAAATGTATATCAACAAGGTCAAGGCACATGAAACCCTTAAATAAGCCCCCAAGTTGAAGCTAGAAGCAAACTAGGGTTTTCTTAGGGCTAGTACCTAGGGCAAAGGAATTTATGGATGAAATTGAAGTGATGCCTACCAAAAGAAAGGATTTTGTGGCAACCGCTTATCCTCTTGGCATTTAGACCCTCCAACTCCAGAAATTCCTCCCTAGAAATTTGCACCAAGCCATAGCTTGGCCTTAAAGGGGCTGAATTAGGTCAAGATGGAAAAAAGAAAAAAATATTGATGAAGAATGATTTGATCACCACCAAAGGATGGCCAGTGCCCTGTCCCTTGGGAGAATGGAGTCTATGAGTTAATTGAATAGCTAAAAGTTGCTAAGGAGGAAGGATGATTGATGCATTAGCATAAAAAACCCTAGTGATTACCTATGTAATGGATCAAGAAGTTTCATGGTAGAGCTAATCAAAGTTCACCACTAGGATTATCATTCACATGTTATTAATGAGTAATGCATGCAATAATGACATCTGTAATCTATCAAATAGATTTGCAACAAGTTAGGGCATAATAGAAAACCCTAGATTCAATATATTCCATACATTAGACATAAAGGAAAGATTTATCCAACAAAATACTCACTTATAAGATAACATGCATGAAATTCCATCCATTTGATCCAAGACAATAGCTCCAAAGACAAATGACTAGCTCCAATTGTCAAAATGTATTCATAGATCCAATTTACTCCACAAGAGAAGAAGGTCAAAATGTATTCATAGATCCAATTTACTCCATAATAGAAGAAGGTCGAAATTCACAAGAGGCTGAAATTCTAGTTGTGTGATGATGATTTACAAATGATCCTCTCCTCTTATTTATATGAGGACTAATGTTTATTTTAGCCTAGAAGCCAATAAATCAATAAATTATGTCACAATGATGAATTTGGTCACAAATCGACCTACTAGCTTAGAAAAAATCATAAAAGTTTGCCCACACGTGTGAGATGTAGGGAAACAAGTGGTGACTTCATCCATGCGTGGGGCTCTCTAGAGCATGTGTTGAGGGCTTAGGGTGCCAAGAGTGGTGTAGAAGCCCTCTGAAATTCTCCTCTGAGGGTTGGCCCTCAAATCTTTGTCAATCTCCCTCTGTGGACCCCCAAATTCATATTGGGGCAACAAAGGTGGTCTCATGGGTCTCCAACAGGGCAAAGTGCCCATCTTTGCTCCAACGTTTAGGGATTTTCAGGTGCTACAAGCCCTTCCATGTCTTATAAGGTGAGACCATCCTCATCTGGGCTTTGGATCAACTACAATATCTCATAAGTGCTAAGGATGGCCATGGGCATGCTAGGTCTAGTGTATGACATCCTGAAGAATCGTCAAATACTGTGCAAGGTGGCAGAACGTCCTAGTGTCCAGGGGTGCAAATATCATAGTCATACTGCTACTGCGTAGAGACCCAAGGCTCTCAACGCTCCACCCGTGGGTGTCAATATGCTCCTCTGGAGGCCTGGGTCCCATTTAAGTTGCCTAGGTCATAGCTGAGGAACCACCTAACGATCACGTCATAAACTCCAACAAGCAACAAATCATTAGCTACAATAATAATTTCTGCATCTAAGTGGACAAAGCTTGAAAGTAATGGGCTATTTAACACTTCAAACAAGACTTTCCAAAATTAGGGCTTTGAACTTGTAATGGTGTTACCTCCCTAGGTAGGAGTAGCTAAAGAAAAACCCTATTAGGTGCTTCGAGCTTGTTACCGCTCAAACTAGCAGGGGTCCTAGGAGGGGATCCTGTAGGGCAACTACTAGGTCAAGGGCAACAATAGAGCGATAACCCACTGTCACCTCAACTAAGGCTCCCTACTCTTTACGAACTTTCACTGATGGGAGGAGACCCGGTATAACAGGAATCACAATAATGAGTATGTCAATGAGAGGAATAAAAGGTGATTCCAATGGCTTATTTATAAGAGGGGCTCAAATGTATGGCTTTCTTGCTTGAGAAGCAAGGTGTAAGGCTCTCTAGGAAGGCCAAGGGGATTTTAAGGGCTAGGGTTTGAGGATAAGACGTGTAAAGGAGATACCTAGTCTTAGAAATCAGTGTGAAAACTTGGTTTCCAAGCGGTCTTTGTGAAATTGGCTTCAATAAGTTGTGGGACCACACGGGACCAAGTGGGCCCAAAATTAGGTCAAGGGAATGGAGTTGATTACCCAATGAGGGGCTTGACATAATTAGGGAGGAGAAGAGGATCGAAGGACAAATTTTATTTGAGGTTTGAATCCAATGATCCTAATGAGGACACTAGCCAAGGGAAAACTAGGGAAAAAAATGGTCCCCCAGCTAGCTTGCTATATCTCGAGATCCCACCGTCTAATTGTGCTCAAATTTGGAGGACCCCTTGAGAAGACCCCAACGCAGTTGTGGACCAATTTTCAAGGTGTTTGGATGGATAGATTTCTGAGATAATTGATTCCCTAGGTGACCTATGTAGGCTAGTTCTAGAAAGAGGGAGGCGAAAAGAATAAGTGTTGAAAATGACCACCAATGGGGGATTAGTGCCTTTTCCTTTGGGAGAGCTGGAGTCAAGCTCAATAAGGGGGTTAATCAAGGACTCTATTAGGTGGTTTCAACCTTTAAAGGGGGTGACATGTGCATGGTATATCCCTCAAGTAGTAGGTGGCGAATGATATAGTAATGGAATGGAGCGGGAATCAGGGGAATCATCTAGACCACATGTCATGGTACGAGGGTAGCTATAACAGGGGAAGCCCACACCTGGGTGTATGAGTGTAGGAGGGAGAAAATTGTGGTACATGAGTTACCGCAACCTTTGTTTTTCCACCCTTCTTCATTTGCCTTTTTTGCCTTTGATTGATTTTTCTTCATAACTGCTCGGGGCTCTAGGGGATGAGAGCATGATGTGTAGTATATAGCAGTGGATACTGCCTTAAGGTGGGGCGGTTCATTGCCCACCAGGGGTTGGGACAATCATGGGTTCCTTAATGATGGAGGGGGCTCGTCTAGGGCCTGTTACCGCTCAAACTAGCACGGGTACTAGGAGGGGGTTTCTACATGGCAACTACAAGGTCAAGGGCAACAATGGAGCGATAACCCACTGTCACCTCAGCTAAGGCTCCCTGCTTTTTACGGACTTTCACTGATGGGAGGAGACCTGATATAATAAGGATCATGGAGATGACTGGATCAATGATAGGATGAAAGGTGATCCTGGAAGCCTATTCACAAGAGAGGCTCAAATATATGGCTTTCTTGCTTGTAAAGCAAGATGAAAGGCTCTCTAAGAAGGGCTTAGGAGAATTCCAAGGTCTAGGGTTTGAGTGTATGACTTGTCAAGGAGATTCCTAGATCTTAAAATCCTTGTGGAAACTTGGATTCCAAGTGGTCTTTGTGGAGTTATCTTCAAAAGGTTGTGGGACCACACGAGACCAAGTGGACCTAGAATTAGGTCAAGGGGATGGAATTGATCAACCAAGGGTGTGCTTGACCTAATTGAGGGGGAGAAAGGGATTATAGGAGAAATTTTCTTTGAATTTGATGTAATAATCCCAATGAGGTCACTAGCCAAGGGAAACCTAGGGCAAGAAACGGTCCTCGAGCTAGGGCTTGCAATATCTCGAGATCCCACTGTCGGATTTGCTTCAAATTTGGAGGGCCTCTAGAGCAAACACCAATGCAATTGTGGACCAAAAATCGAAGTATTTGGATGGCTATATTGTGAGATAGGTGATGCCCTAGGTGACCTATGTAGGCTAGGCCTAGAAAGAAAGAGAGAAGGTGAGAAAAGTATGCTTTAAGGTGATCACCTATGGAGGATTAGTGCCTAATATTTTGGGGAATATGGATTCAAGGATATTTCAATGATTGGAATAGATTCATTTAGTCAAGGAGGCCTATAAAACAATTTTGCATGGCAATTAGGGCATGGATAATTGCTTCAAGGTCTTTATACTTCAATATGCAATATGTGATGACCTATCAAGATAAAATTTCAACAAAATATCTCTAGGAACATTCACTTATTCAAACATGGCCCATGACATGATGCAACGCTATAAAAAGACAAATTTCCACCATTTCACACATGAAAAGTAGCAAATTTCAGCCTAGTATTGTGAAAATCCCCAGCAACATGCATGTGACATAAAAAAAATGTGATAAAATAGCATTAAAAAGTACTTACAAGCGAGAACAAGTATATCCAATCATCATCATATTCCAATATAGAAGCTCCAAGACAAAATGAAGAGATCCAAACATCAAAATTCATCCATCCATCCAATTTCGTCCTCCAAAAAGAATAGCGAAAATATCCCAAGAAATAATGATCCAATCCAAGTGATGATGATACAAATGATTCATCTCACTTCTATTTATACACTTCCTAATGAATTCGATTAGCTAATTAGGCCTAATTTAACCCCTAAAATAAAATAATATGCATAATAACAACTTTTGGTGACAAGCCCACCAAATAACTCAATAATAAATGAATAAGCCTCTGAAGAGGGCCAAATGATCAACAAAGTGAGTCGTTGGGCCTTTGAGGAGGCCTAATGAAGTCCAAAGGGTGCCGTGATGTACAAATGGACTCCCATCATAGTGGACAAGGGGATGGTCCATTGTTTTTCAAGCAAAAACCTGTGGTGCTCCCAAGAGGGTGTGGGGGCACAAGGTCATCCTCATGGGTCTCCAAATGGATTGGATGTGCCTGTAGACAATATGTAAGGGTTGGAATGATGACATAATCCCTCCCTCTGTAGTGGGAAACAATTCTATGGACCCTGGAACATGTGCCAATTGTATCGTGCATCTGTGGAGCCGACTGGGCATGGTGAACCAGGTGCATCAACCTCATCCAAAAGGTGGAATAGGAGCAATCAATGAATGCTGCCGGGGATCCATGAATCTCAGCGATGGTGGAGGCCCATGGCTCTCAATGCCCACCCTACAAGTGCCATTGTGGCCCTTTAGAGGGCTAGGACCCTGTATAGGGAGGCCAAGCCCTAAATTTGAATCTACCTGCAATCCTGGATAAGATCGAATGCATACCCTTTCCCTCCAATACAATAGATCATTAGAATAATAAAGTAAAATAACTTACAAGTCATGGAACCCGTGGGGCACTTCATGGTGGCATGCCCTTCCATAGTGGTCTTTGGTCTGTCTAAGTGTCTCCAAGCTCAATAGGGGGTTAGCCAAGGACCCTATCAGGTGGTTTCAACCTCTAAAGGGGGTGACATATTCATGGTGTATCCTTCAAGTGGTAGGTGGAAAATGTAATAATAATGGAATGGAGTAGGGATTAGGAGAAACATCTAGGCCACATGTCAAGGTGCAAGGATAGCTATAACAAGGGAAGCCCACACCTGGGTATATAAGTGTAGGAGGGAGCAAATCGTGGTACATGAGTTACCTCGTCCTTTGTTTTTCCACCCTTATTCATATGCCTTTTGCCTTTTATTGATTTTTCTTCATAACTGCTCAGGGCTCCAGGGGATGGAGAACATGATGTGTGAGGTGTAGCAGTAGATACCCCCTTAAGGTTGTGAAAATTTCTGAATGTTACTAATGCAGAAATCTATTGTTAGATCTGGCTATGCTCCTCCTACTTAATTAAGTTATTAATTGAAATAATTCAGATTAATATCGAAGCAAAACACATAACATACTTTCACCAATTCAGATCTAGAAAAATACATGCACACATAGACAAAGTGACACAGTGATTTCCTGGACAAATAGTCCCCAGAAAAACCCAATGCGGGAAAACCGGTCTCTGGCTGTTGAGGGGTTTTATTATTAAGAGTATTTCTGAATACAACAAATCTGGGTTCCAGATCTGGAAAACCCGATAGACAAAATATAGATCTGCAACTCACCGGCTGTTCTGAAGCCAAAATATTGACTGATCCACACCCTCAAACGGGATTTACAGGGCTCAGCCAAAATTAGGCCCTAGAAACTCCAGCGTTGCCCCTGAAGCCCCTGTGTCAACCTCTGTAGCCATCAGCGCTGGCCTGGAAAGGGCTACGTAACCCCAGATTGGGTGACGCAGTCCCTACGCTGCCCCTAAGGGTCTCTGCATAACCTCCGAGGGTTTCCAATTGCCTTACGCTGCCATGGGAGTGACTGGGCAACACCTGCGTAGCTGACGCTGCCCCTGCACTGCGTAGCTGCTGCCCTCTTGCTACTGATGCTCCTTCTTCTCTGCGCTGCCTCTCTGAAGATGCTCTCTATCTCTTGCTGATTCTAGACACTGGGATCAAACCATCCCCTTTGTCTAAACTCCCCTCTCTGCAGCGGAAACACTTCTGAGAATTCTTAGCAAACCATGCCCTAGAATCTCAGCTTAGTTTTAGTGCTTTGCCTTTGTGTGTCTTTACAAATGACCCCAAGCCTTTCCTTTATAATTTTCTCGTTGGGAAACCAACGACCATGATCAGATCTTGAATCAATGGCTAAGATTAAAAGAAAGCTTGATCCGTGTGACTTAAGACAATTTCATCACGTTTAATTTAATTAACTTTAATTATTTAATTTTCCTAATTTTAGACTTAGGAAATACATTAAAATAATTAATTAATTAAATATCTCCCAAACCAGATGAAATTTCCCAAATCCCTTTCTGCGTCTTGTAGATCATGTGTACTCTAGTCCCTCCACAAATTTTGGGAGCTAGAGCACATTTGATGCTACCCCCACTACACAAAATCTCAACACTCCCTCTTAGCACGGAGTGTGCTCTAGCAATACATCACACCATGTATCACGAGATTTTGGGCACTGGTTTCTGTGCTGTTGATGCTTGGCCTGTTGCCACTCAACTCTGCACTGTTGCTGCCATTTTGTATTGCTGCCCATGACGCTGTCACCGCCACTGCCACATCTGTACTGCAGCTCCCTCTCAATTTGCTACATCTGTGCTGCCCATAGCACTGCCATTGCTAACTGCTGCATTGCAACTTCAGTTGTTGAGAGAAACAACTGTATCTTTTGCCCAATCTTTGATAGACAAGTCAGTTGGGCTGCAACCTCATCACTGAAGCTCCATCGGCTGCTGATCCGTGTTGTCATCTGGAGGATGATGCACAACTACAGCTCTGCACTGTGTAAGCAGACTTCCTCTGCACTGCTGAAATCACATCAACCCCTTGTGCTGAAATCTCTCATGCTGCTGCTGCACTGCGCTGTCCTCCTGAAGCCTCCACGTTGCTGCAGCTCTGCTTTGCGCTGCTGAAGTCACATCAGCGCCTACTGCTGTTGCATCTGCATTGCGCTGCTCTTTCCAGCCTTCAGATATGCCTCTGCTTCATCTGTGATCCATGCACCCACTGCTCCACTTGTTCCGCTACTGTCTTAAGGCTCCCGTAGCTCGGATGTGATCCAAGAGATGAGCTGCTCAAGGCTCCTGCCCCCATTCTGTAGCTTCTCTACATATCCATGTCGCCCCACTTTCGTGGTTTATGAGCGCTCATGGTTGCATCATCTTTTGACCCATCATCCGCCACAACAGCCTTGGAAGAAGAAGATTCCTTGTCCTTTTTCTTCTGAGGACAATTGCTGGCAAAATGTCCTAATTCACCACACTAGAAGCACTTGATCTTAGATAGATCCTTCTTCTTCTTTCCCTGCTACCTCTTTGATGCCAAGGTTGCATCCTCTTCATCTTCCTTCTTCACCTTACTCGATCCCGTGCTGTACTGCTTCTTGGTGAATCTGCGGAGTTCTTCTTGACGCATGATTGCCCACAAGTTGTTCCAGTCAGGAAGGTCCGCTTTGCCCAAGATACTTTAGACAAAGTTTTCCCACTCATCTGTGACCGCATTGAGAGCAGTCTTGACCATCACATCATCCTCCACCTTTGCACCTGTTGTAGTCAACTAGTCTTTGATCGACTGTAATCTGAAGAGAAAATGTTCCATGTCTTCCCCCTTGGTCATCATGAATGACCGCATCTGAGTCTCCAGAAGCATCTTCCTCTGGTCATACTTTCCCTCATATAGGGATGTTAAGGCCTTCCACATCTCATTAGATGTCTTCTTCTCAGCTATGTGTGGGACAATATGGTCCTTAACTCCATCCATTATCAGCCGCTTGGCATGTCCAGCAACTTCATTATGCTTCCTCAGGAGATCTGCATCGGTTGGCGTGGCCAGAACTTGTTCTGCATGGTCTCTTAGATGATATGCCTCTAGGACTATCAGGATTCTAGCCTTCCAAACTGAAAAGTTGGATAAGCCATCAAATCTGTCCTGATCACGCAGTCCATGAGGAGCTATTTGCTCAGAAATTTGTCGGAGCTCCTCTTCTCTCTGCTAGAGATCTGGATCTAAGGTCCTTGGCGAAACAGGCACCTTCTGCTCCCTCTGACAACTGATTTCCCTTCTTGGAAATCTGCCAAATCAATCAATGATTCAACTCTCCTTCCTCCTCTGATCGATCTGCAAGTTTCTTTGGATAGAAACTCTCTGAGAAGTTGATCTCCTCCCGCTCTTTGTCACTAGTGCTTAGGCTAAAAATCTTGAAAACTTCAGAAATTCAACCCCACCAGCACCTTCTGAAGTTCTGTAGCTCTGCTTTAGCCACTTCTGGATCTGATAGCTTCCGATCTGCGTCACACTAGCTGGCTTCAGAAAATCCCAGCGCTGCCTCTGCGTAGTAAGTGCGTGGGCCTGCTGGGAGATAGCGTAACACTGCGTGACCTTGCCCTCTACGTAACTCTGCTTCTTTGACCAAGCACATAGATTCTATATGCCTTCGAAGTTTCTCTGTAGCCCACAAACATTCCCTTCTTTCTAGAAGCATTCAACTTTCTTCTCTTTTCTTTCGGCACATGAAAGTAAACAGGACAACCAAAAACTCTAAAATGAGAAACATCAGGTTTCTTACCAGAGAAGACTTCTTCGGGAGTTTTGGAGTCCAGAGCGGAATGCGGGCATCTATTTTGAACGTACACACCGGTGCTCGAAACTTCTCCCCATAGAAACTTCGGAAGACCTTGGTCACATAGCATGGTGCGGGCAACTTCCACAATGGTCCTGTTCTTTCTTTCAACAACACCATTTTGCTCAGGAGTATACACAGTTGTGGTCTCCCTCTTAATGCCAACTTCTCTGCAAAACTCATTAAACTCATTTGACTCATACTCGGTCCCATTGTCGGTCCTCAAAACTTTGATTCTCTTCTTGGTTTGATTTTCCACCAAGGCCTTGAAGGTACAAAACCATTTGAATGCCTTGTCCTTCTTCTTCAAGAAATATATCCAGGTCTTGCGGGAAAAGTCATCTGTAAAAGTCATGTAATAGGAACATCCTCCCAAGGATGTCACGGGCAACATACCAGATAAATCAGAATGTATCAATTGCAAGATATCAATTGTCTTTGTGACACTTGAGGGGAATGGTCCCTTTGTATGCTTCCCTTCGGCACAGCCCTGACATATACCTTCATGATCATCTTTAAATTTGGGCATTCTTGTCACCACCTTCCTTGCTTCGGGAAGGGCTTTGTAATGAAGGTGTGCAAACCTCCGGTGCCATAACTCTGTTTGAAGAGTTGTATTACATGACATAGCCCCCAATGGACTTCCTCCAACCTGATAGAGTGTATCAACTCTAAAACCAATAGTAAGAGCTTCCTTGAAGTTCTTCTTCCAGATACGTACCTTTCCATCAATGAATGCCACCTTGAACCTTTTGTCTTCCATTGCCGAAATAGACATAAGGTTCTTCTTCAAATCAGGTACGTACAACACATCTTGTAAGCGGAGGACTTGACCTTGAGATAGATGAAGGGTCACAGTCCCTGTCCCTTTCATGGGATAGGTGGCATTGTCTCCAAGGATAATTTCTAGATTTGTATCCTTCTCAATCAAATCAGAGAGGGCTTCTTTATAACAAGTGAGGTGCCTTGAAGCACCACTATCAATCGGCCAGACATCCAGGGTGTCGGGAGGAGATGCAACAAAGAGGGCAGATACAAGAATACATTCATTTCTCTTATTATCAACAACATTAGACTCATCGTACTTGGAATTTCTTGACCTCTTGAAAGGTTGCCCATTTCCACTACGATCAGAGGGAGCCTTCCTTTTTTCCTTTGAACCTGTTGTTCCTTTGATTGCCATTCCCATTGGAGTTGTTGTTATCATCATCTCTGGGAGAGTCCCTTCTCTTAGGGCACTCTCTTGCATAGTGACCAAACTTGTTGCAAGTGTAACATCTTCCTTTCCTTCCTTTGTGCCCCGCTCTTCCATGGTTTTGATTTCTCGAACCTCCATTGTTCCTCTTCTTTGCATGAGCGGTGAAGGCAGTAGGCTCACCTCCATTTCCATTAGAGGGATGATCTCTCTCCATCATTCTTGTCTCCTCTTGAGTGCATCTCGTCAATATTTCATCAAAATCAATAATCACATTATTATTAAGAATAGTGGTATTGAATACATACCAATCACGGGGGAGACCTCCAAGCGTAATGAGAACCATCTCTCGATCAGTAATTTCTTATCCAATAGCTAGAAGATTGTTCCTGATTTCAGTGGGCCTCATAAAATAGGATTGAATGGATTCATCCTTGCCCTTCTTGATATTCTTCAATTGATTGTTGAAGAAAAGAACTTGATTAGCATTGCTAGCCCTGAACATGCTAACCAACTTATCATACATCTTTTTAGATGTGCTCAGCTCAGAAATGTAAGCAACCAAGTGCTTATGAATAGAATCCCGGATAATCATCTTTGCTTTGATTTCCCCTTTTCTATGCTTCGTCTTTGTGGCAACAGGTTCATTTGATGGAGGCTCATGAATCTTCCCCTGCACATAGTCCATGACATCTTGATCTTCTAATGCCAAATCCAAGGACATCTTCCATGCATGATAATCAGACTTATCAATCAATTTATCATCAGACTTGAAACGCTTATAGGTTGAGGAGGCCATTGGTCCTTTATAGGATTTCTTCTTTGGTGGTTGCTTTTCACACTAGCTTGGGCTTTGTCTTCACCTCAGCTCTGATACCATGTTAAATTTAGATAACCATGGTGTGTTCTATGCTTAATGCAAATTTACTTCAACCTTTCTTAGGCCCGATTCAGTTTAGAAATCACATAAACATGAAAGTAAAATGCTGATAGAACACAATAATAGATCAATAGAAGACAATCCAATAATATAGATCAGATTTTACAATTCTTCTTGTCCAGCAAAGATATAGGATAGTGTGTGTTATGGCAGTCAACAGGATGTACCAGCCAGCAAAGTCTTTCTCAACATCAGATCAACCAACCCTCTAAAATGTCACACATAGCCATCAAAGACAACTTATCAAAAGTCAACGATGGCCAACCAAAGTCAACACATAAAAGTCAACGCAGAAAGTCAACACTGCAGATTTAGGGCTTCGGTCAACCTGCTCCATTTTCTTCGATTTTTGTGCCCAGCTGTATGACCTTCAAAAATTGGATTTTCAGCAAAGTTTGGAGGTCAAACGGTCAAGGGTTGATCACTGTCAACGCACAACAAACAACCCTAAAACAAATCCGCATATTTCCCCAGCTTCAGCGCCGCACATGTGAAGGAAAGAGGCCTCCAAAGGCTATCGAACCAATCAGATCACAAGAGAGAATGTGTGATGAGTTTATGAGCAAATAATCTCCAAGTCTCTCCAATTTATATCCATCAGTGAGGGTGTGTGACACATCTATTAGGCTTGTGAGCCTACATTACAAATCTGGCCGACCTTGCACATGTGTGGAAAATAAAATCAAAATATATGTTCTTCTCATCCAAACAAGATGATCTATAGGTCAATCTTGCACCTCTCCGAAAGACGAATCCAACAAAAATATAATCATCATCATATGAGCAGTGCAACATGGAGTTTGGACCTAGTTGCCCAAAATTAACATGACCGCAGTTGACCGAAGAGAGGACAAGTTGACTCTGATTAGGATTGATGCTGGGAACATATTTCTAAAGATTGTTGGGTTACCTTTGCTCGAGGATTTTGTATTGGGCTCATTGTACTTTCTGCTCAACATTTTATGACAATCTAATGGAAGAAGAATTTTCAAAGGGTTTTACCCCTTGTGGGGTTTTTCCCTGGTCTTTGACTAAATCTAGTGTCTCTTGTTGATGTGTTGATTGTCTCCTTTGTCATTGCATTTATTGTTCTATCTTCAATCACTGTTGATGATTGGAAAATTTTAATTGTTATTGAAAAAATTGCTAATTGAAGAATTGCATTGGGCTAAAGTAATTGAAATAGCATAGAGCAATGTGAAATTTAACATGGTATCAGAGTTAAGGTGGAGGACAAGCCCAAAAGGAGACAAGCATTGAAGCAATCATCTTTGGAAAGTTGAAGGAGCCTAACTGGTCAAGTCAAGATGTCTTCCTCTTTCTTCAAGGAACATGAGAAGTTAGGTGACTCATCTAATTTTGCTACATGGAAAGTCAGGTTGGAGATCATAGCTGATAACAATGATGTTTTGGAATACATTCAAGGAAAAGTACCTGAGCCTCCGGAGAATGCTTCTGCTGCTGCCAAGAACAAGTACAAGAAAGGTGAGTTAAAATAATAGCAAATTATAGTTGATGGTTTACAAGATAATTTACTTGCATATGTTGGAAATTTGAGAAGTCTCAGGACATGATAAGATAGGTGGCATGTATGAAGTCAACAATTTGAATGAAATCATCTCCTTGAAAGATCAACTCAAAGACATGAAGGTGAACAAAGGAGAGTCTGTGCAATCCTACATTATTAGGATATCTCGTCTTAGAGATCAATTGCAAATAGTTGGGGAAACTGTGCCTGACAAGGAATTGGTGATTGTATCTCTTAGAGGTCTTCCTCCCATTTGGGAAACCTTCATTACTACTATAAGCAACAACAATACCTTCCCGTCATTTGATGAGATTGTTGGAAAGATCACTCAAGAAGAATCAAGGGTGATATCAAGAGGAAGGATTCAAAAGCATGAAGAGGGAGAGCCTGCTACATTCGTCACTCAAAACAAGAAGAAAAAAGGAAATGGAGGTTCATCAAATTCAAGAAAGACCCCTCCTCGAAATTCAAAGAGAAGGAATGATAGAACATCATCTCACATTGAGTGTTACAATTGTCACAAGAAAGGTCATTATGCTCGAGATTGCCCCGAGAAGAACCACGGTCCACGCTACAATACTAGAAACAACAACAATAGGTTTGATGATCGAAAAAGAAGAAATGATCGAAGGAATGATCGCAATGGAAGAGATGAAAGAAGAAGAGATGCTCCAAGTGATCATGAAGAAGATCGTCGTCCTCAAAAGAAGTCAAGATTCTCTAGGTATGAAAGTAATGTTGCCAATCAATCTGAATATATTCTTATTTTTGCTCCCACTAGTTCTTCTCGTCCGGATTCGTGGGATAGTTGGTTGGTTGATGTTGAAAGTGTAACGAGGTTTGGTCTTCATAATGACATGTAATTATGATTTTATGTAATGAAGAGACATAAATAAAATGTATTTACTATGTTACTTGCATCATGGGTTTCACGAGCAAGAAGATTTTATTATAGGTCAAAGACTTCTTCTTGATGTCTTTAGGATTTTGTCATCTTGTCATAAAGATAATTAGAGTCATGTAAATGAAGTCATATTACACTTGTAAAAGGACACATTGTTGATGTAAAAAGTATACTCCAAGACCTTGTCACTAGGCCTCTTGGCCTATCCACCTATGATCATGTCAGCCTAGAGCAGAAGAACAATCACTATAAATAGTGACTCGACCTCATTGTAAATCATCCATCTCGTTCAGGTCTGCAATTGAAAGATGCGAAGTGAAGTGCGAAGAGGACTGTAATAGGAGTGAAGAGGAAGACATATCTACGAAGGAAAGAAGGGGTATACTTACCTCTGTTTTGGGTCTATCTTACCTCACACATTTCAGGCAAGCCGAAGGTTATCATAGTGAAGAACAAGTCTGCAATCTAATGCGTGAAGAAGAAGGTTATACAACAAGTTAAAGAACTGTGATTGGGTCGAGAAAGGAGGTGTGCCATCAAAGGAGTATGGGCTTCTCATATCTCTGTTTTGGGCCTCGCATATTTCAAAGAGGCCAAGGGTGACTGCAGTAAGAAGGACGACTACTACTAGGGCTCGGTCTTGGGCCTTAGAATTATCTAAAGGGTGCTGGAAGTAGGCCAAGAAGGAATCTCTAGGAGGCCAAGGCTAGATCGAAGGAGTTCAAGGGAGAAGCACATTATTTAGGGTTGCTAGACTAGGGACCGAGCTTCCCTAGTAGAGGTGCAGTGCAGTGCAGGAAAGAGGATTGTCATAAGGAGCCGAGAAGAGCAGTATAGGATAGTGACAAGGGTCTTGGAGGAATACTTGAGTCAAGGGTCTATGTCATTGTCTTGGTACTCGTCAATTGAAGATCTATAAGAAGAATTTTGATCTGGTTTTCCTCTCAAAGAGTGAGTGGTTTTGGCCTTGGCTTGCTAGCCTAATTATTGTGTCTCGTGCATTTGATAATTGACTTGATGAAGAACATGATAATCTAACGAAGGCAAGATCAAAGAGAAAGAAGCTTAAAGTAAATCACAAGTAATTATCAAGAAGAGAAATTGTAATAAAAGGCCTAATTTCTCAACATGTTATCAGAGCTAAGGTGTTGAAGACAAGAAAGGGAAGTCTAGCAAGAAGACACACAAGGATCAGGCTTCAAAGGAGACATCAAGGATCAATTTTCTAGAAGTCATCAAAGCATAGTGAAGGATCTACATTGAAGAGTCCAACCCTAGATCTAAGGAAGAAGTCAACATTTAAAGAAGAAGTCTTCAAAGGAGTTGGTAAAACCCTCAAGCCATCTCAAGAAACCATTGAAGGACTTAAACATCAAGTTCATTACTAGTCAAAGGCAAGATCAAGAAAGTGATCTTCATCTTCAAAAGGTTCTAAACCTATCTCTCTTGTTGAATCAAAGTCAACATTATTGAAGACATCATCAAGCCATCATTTTGCTGAACCCATCATCAAGCCATCCTCGATCATCATCATCAAGGACATTTATAATCAAAGGTCTAAAGAGATCTATCTCCTTATACTTCTCTTGGAGTCTTTCTAAGAAGAAGCTTTTGTTACTATCTACATCGTCATCAAATTCAAGGAGGAAGCAAGCAAGAAGAAAGCATCTACTCAAGTAAGTATCTTTATGACTTCATCTGAATTAATCAAAATATCTTTTTGCAAGGAAAGAAACAATTTGGTTTGGGTTTCAAACTTTCTTTCATGGAAGAAAAGGACAGATCTAATCTTATTGAGAATGAAGTCATGGACCATATCAAAGGGTCATCAACTCTACCTTCAAAAGAAGATACTCAAGCACATACCAAATACATGAAGGGAGAAGTGAGAGGCCAGATGATTCTTATAGAATCCATAAAAGACTCTTTCATCCCGTACGTATCAAAACTAGAAACTTCAAAAGAAATATATGATAAATTGGTGGAGTTGTTATTAGTGGGTATTGCAGGAGAAGTAATCTCTCTAAGGCAAGAACTATACAAGTTAAAGTTTTCAAGAGAGGAAGGAATAACTTCATATTTTATGAATATTTCTGAAATACGAGACCAATTTCAGGAATTGGGAGAAGTAATGTCTGATAGAGAAATGACCACAGTGGTACTAAATGCTCTACCAGAGGGATGGGGAAACTTCACTTCAAGTATATATGGGAAGAAAGAATCCACACTATTCCAAGATCTATGGTCTCTATGTAAGATAGAGGAAACTAGGTTGAAGGAAAAAGTTGATATAGGATCAAATCAACAAGTTCAAGCCTATGCTGCCATGACGAGGAGAAAGGGAAGCTTTGGTAAATTTGGTCCTCAAAAGAAAAGAAGGAACATGGATAAGATAAGATGCTATGGATGAAATGGACTTGGGCACTAGAAAAGAGATTGTCCTAAACCAAATAAGGACAAGAGGAAAATGGAGGAAGCCCATATGGTTGAAGAAAGGGAAGAACCTGAGACAAAGAAACCTAAGAAAGAAGAAGTGAGAGATCTCTACTATGATTGAGATAATCTTCTTCGCTGTAAAGTATTTGGCTGTTGTAAAATAGTAAGATAGGAAGCATTGTAAAATAAGTAGATGCATCGCATTAGAACTGGCATCATGGTAGAAGCATTAAAATAAGAGCACTGGTCATAGGAGAATGCCTGAAATAGAATATGTGACAATCATGTTATGAAATAAGTGGCTCTTGGAAACCTCACTTGAAATGATATTCATAACGTAGTCATCTAGGTCAAGAGTCATCATTCATTAATCATTTTGAAACATGCGCTGATAAGAATATTTTCTAATGGAATCCTCTTTGGATTCACTGTTTTAGAAAGAAAGCTAAATGTTTCATTGAGAATTCTAACTTGTAGAATTCAAGGGATTAGGATATGATGACATATTGATAGAGTAGGTCAAGAGAATATAGCTCTTTCATTCTAAGGAAAAACTGCTGCAGGGAGATGACTCAAGGGGAAAGATTATATATATATATATATATATATATATATATATATGCTTACAATTATATTATGAAATCATGTCATATGGTTGCAGGAAAGTATACTTCTATCTTTAGAAGTATAGGAATGTTATGAAACCAACTCACAAAATAGAAGAAAATATAGATCAACGCCTTAGAAATCAGTCTCTTTGAGGGGACAACCTCCTTTACATTACATAAATGAACAATTCTTGGATGATACAAATGACAAAACCTCCTTTCTATATATAGGAGTCCATAATATGATCCTAGCCGACCTAACAATAATAATGTAAGGGCACAACAATAACAATGGTGGGCTTTTATGGGGCACAATAATAACAATATGGGGACTACAGGGGTACAACAATAACAATAAGGGGGCTACACTAAAAACAATAAGGGACTACACTAGTAATATAGGCCCATAGGGACCTAACATGCCCCTCTCTTTCAAAAAAGTGCGGTCCTCAACGCTTGAGTAGTTCTGGATGCTTTTGTATAAAATTCTCATCCTCCCATGTGGAACCTTCAGTGGGTAAGTTCTTCCACTTGATGACTCTGAAATTGATCGATTTCATAGCTGTCGAGTTCTTGTTTCCGTGACTGCTTCAGGTTCCAATATGATTTTTCCTAACTCATCAAGTTCTGGTAATATTGTTTGAATTGGAAGTTTGTCACCTATAACCTTCTTTAAGCATGAAACATGGAAAACTGGGTGCACTCGGGAAGAAGCAGGAAGCTCCAATTTGTATGTCATAGTACCAATTGTTTGCAACACCTTGTAAGGACCGTAGTACTTTGGTGATGATTTATTATCCTTCTTAGCTTGCTTGAGGGACATTTGTTTGTATGGTTGTAGCTGTAAAAATACCCAGTCTCCTACATCAAAACTTCTCTCGCTGCGATGTTGATCTGCTTCTTGTTTCATTCGATTTTGTGCCAAATTTAGGTTATCCTTTAAGAGTTGGAGAACTTCTTGTTGATGCTCAATGTGATCTTTCACTGCTTGAACCTTAGAATTTTCTCTTAAAGATGATGTGGACGACGGTGGATGATATCCATAAAGTGCCATAAATGAGGTCATTTTTGTTGCAGTATGGAAGGAAGTGTTATGCCACCATTCTGCCAGAGGTAACCACTTGACCCATTGTGTTTGTTTATCAGATACAAAACAACGAAGATATCCTTCCAAACATTTGTTCACTATCTTAGTTTTCCCATCGGATTAAGGATGATAAGATGAGCTATGAGCTAGTTGAGTAACCAAAGAAGAAAATAATTCCGTCCAAGCACATAGAGATTCGATATCATTACATTTGAGACATGGTGCAAAGAGGAGCCGTTAGACTCCATCACATATCGACAAACGAGCAGATTGTAGATATTCTCACCAAGGCTTTGCCAAATGGAAGTTCGTGGTCTTCAGAGAGCAGCTTGGACTTATGGATGTGACCCCTCATTATAAGGGGCATCACTGATCGATAACACTAAACCAATTCTTCCCCCCTGTTTGAGCTCCCAGGTGAGGAATTGAGATGGAGGGCTCCTGGGGTTGAGGGATCTCTGGACAATAGAGTTGTAGATGTTGCTCCCCTTTCTGTTACCCATAGGGTTGGAGATGTTTCTCCCCTATCTTGGTCTTTGCATGGTATACCCAAGTTGGCATCATACCCACAAGATGGGTTTGTTGGGATTACCGGTCCCCGTTTGGCCAACGGGTTGAGAGTGTACTTGAGGGTGTACAACCCAAGCTGATTATGGTGCAGGTGTTATACCACATGAGTCCTGAGGGTCATTGTTGGGAAGATCAGTGGGCAATAGGATGGGTTGAGATGTGCTCCCCTGTATCACCTATTGCTTGATATGGGGTTGAAGATGTTTTGCTCCCCCATGAGATTTTGGGTTGATATGTGCTCTCCGATGAAGTTTCAGGTTGAGATGTGCTCCTTGATATTGTTTTGGATTGAGATGTGCTCTTCGACATTATAGAGGGTGGTAGCTAATGCTCCCCGATGATTCTTCTTTAGGTTCAAGAATGCTTCAGCATATAGAGTTGAGTAGAGATGGGACATGATATGACGACAGGATACACGTGATTATTACATGATGTAGTTGGAATTTCTCCCTAGCTGAGAGGGAGTGTTAGTTTGGCAGCTTAGTGACAAATTCCAACCATGGGACTAGATTCCTCTTTTCGAGAGGACCAATTTTGACTATTGAAGCGCTCAATTTGGAAAAGGAAAGTGTATTTATGAAGAAAATCCCACACATGCACATTTGGACAGGTCGACCCTAACAGGAAATTGGTCACCCTTGGAAGCCTATAAATACAAGTGACCTCAAGCTCATTTGGACATCACCAAGCATCATCTTCTCTTCTTCATTGATTGGTTTGCACAGGTCTGAGGTTGGATCGAGGAAAGTGGTTCATACAGGTCCGAAATTGCAAGGTTTGAAGCTCGCACATGTTTTGGGGTTTTTGGTTTTCGACCGCAAGCTGCACACAAGTAATATTCGGCTACAACCGCAGGCTAGCAAGCTCAAGGGTGCCGTTGGAAGGTCTCAACCGCACTCATCCCTCTTCCTCCATGCGACTGGGCTCTAGGGCAGAAATTTGACAGTTGACCACAGTTGACCACAGTTGACCGAAGACAAGACAAGTTAACTCTAATCTGGATTGATGCTAGGAACATATTTCTGAATATTTTTGGGTTATATTTGCTGGATGATTTTGTATTGGGCTCATTGTACTCTCTGCTGAACATTTTATGAGAATCTAATAGAAGAAGAATTTAAAGGGTTTTCCCCCTTGTGGGGTTTTTCCTTGGTCTTTGACCAAATCTGGTGTCTCTTGTTGATGTGTTGATTGTCTCCTTTGTCATTGCATTTACTGTTCTATCTTCAATTACTGTTGATGATTGGAAATATTAATTGTTATTGAAAATATTGCTAATTGAAGAATTGAATTGGGCTAAAGTAATTGAAACAACATAGAGCAGTGTGAAATTTAACAGTGAGATCCTTTCTGAATGTGCTCTTGCAGTGCATATACAAAATGTAATTTTGTTGATCTTAATAAATAAAGTTACGATTTTTTTCCTTGGGAAAAAAGAAGAAAAAGATAGTTACGGTTTATTTAAGTGGAAACAAGAGTCTTCTCCCCTTACTCCAAACATTTGTCCTTATCTCTTGAAATTTCCGTAAAATCTCCTTCACCCAAGTAGGATTAGGCATCGGATAACTTTGTATTGATAATTTTTTTTTGGAAAATTAAATATTTTCCTCTTTTCTATATTTCTAAGCCTTTTAAGGCAAGTCGCTAGGGTTTCTCCCGGGTTCAAATTAGTCTATTGCATTTGTGGATAAGTGTTTGTGGTATAAAGACTTAAGTTTTGTCTTGGTAATCCTCTTAAATGCAAAATCTAGTCTTTTTCATGGAAAACTTCCCTTGGAGGGATGACATCATCTTGCTCTAGACAATTTTGTGCATTGGAAACTTTGACCCTAGTCTCGCTTCAACTTGATGTTTATCTTGAGGGTTTTCTCTATTATTTTGTTGACCTTATCTTTTGGTAAACCCTTTCTTTGACTCACATGTGTTTAGGTACTCCTTTGTTGCTGCATACCAATAGACCCTAGGTCATATATGTCCTGTCTAGTCTAGGTGCATGATACACTATTCGTTATTGCGAAGTATGGAGCCTTTGTGCATCATTGAGTATCTTCACCTAGCCTATGCTTTCATCATCTATAACCCTATAACCTAGAATATCCTCAGGTGATCACTGGGAAGCCCCCTTGTGGTGAAATTCCAGTAAAGAGTAGTAGGAAGATTGCTGAGGTGATAGTGGCAATCTTCCTCGTTGTTGCACAAAGGTCTAGCCTTTGCCTTATGAGTTGCATCACAAGGCCTGCTAGATTTTGAAGTAATAGGTCACAAAATAACTAAACCTCGAGATAGACTCCATTGACATAGGACCACAAATATCAAAATGCACCAAATCTAATACTCCTTTTGACCTAGGCTCATTGTTAGGAAATGCTGCTTTGGCATGCTTTCCAAGCGCACATCCTTTGCACACTACATTCCGCTCCACATTGAACTCCAAAAAACCAGTGACCATCTCCCATAATAGTGGTAGAGCCTTGTAGTGTAGATGCCCTATTCTCCTTTGCCAAGGCTTACTCTCGCTGTCACTAGCATGTACAAGGGGCTTCATTGGTTGTCCTCTCAACAAATACAGGTTGCTATTTCTGCTACCTATCACTCTCCTCATGCTAGGATTAGCTGCTTTTGGCCTGACAGATACCTCACCTTCTGTGAAACTAACCTCAAATCCTTTATCCTCCATAATCGAAACTAAGAGCAAGTTCTTCTCCAACCCAGGTACATATAATACTTCCTTCACCTCCATAGTTCTTTGAGAATATAGCTGGAACTGTATGCTGCCAATACACTCCACTGGATACTTGGCATTATCACCAAGCTCCACATGAAGATCATGGTGCTTGGCGGTACTGGTGAAGAGGTCATAAGATCTTGTCATATGATGAGAAGCTCTGTTGCCTAAAAACCGTACACTTGTTATGGGGCCTGAAAGACATGACACCAACGCAAACTCCTTGAATTTCTTAGCTAACTCATCCATTTTCACAGATACAATTGTTGATGTCTTCCCTTTGCCTTTCTTCTTGTTGGAGCACTGTCCAACATAGTGACCATACTTCTGACATGCAAAGTACTTGGCATTGCTCATGTCCTTTTTCTCTCCCTGTGAAGATCTTCCTGCACTCTAATTCTGCCTGGATTCACCCTTTCCTTCCTTAGCAAGAGCAAGTTCCTCATTTCCACCTCCAACTCTACAGTGTCCACCTGATATTGAACTCTCCCATATCTCCTTTTGGGTCCCACAACCTGGTCCAATCAGGAAGCTTGTCTCTAGCAAGGATACCTGTTACAAAGTTAGCCCATTGCTTGGTACAACGACTTAGGGCTATCTTGACAAGTTAACCCTCATCCACAACTTCCCCAAAAATTGATAGTTCATCACGAATGTGTTGGATTCTTGTGAAGTATGAGACTATAGTTTCAAATATTTTCATTCTTATGTTTATTAGTTTCTAACTCAGCACCCTCTTCATGTTTTGGTTGTTGCTTTGGTAAAGGTTCATCAATGTTGACCACATTTGGTCAGCTGTACGGTTCCTTTATATGTGAGGGATTATGTGATCCTTCACAAATCACAACATCTAATATGATCCCTGTGGCCTTTACATCCTTCGGATTGTGTTCGACTGCTTATGTAGGATCTGAAGGAACTTGGAACTCTTTTTTTGAAAGTTCCCACAAGCTATTTGCTGTTGAAACACTGATGAACCTCTCCTTCCATCGACTGAAGTTTGCAGCCCCTCCAACCTATCTTCAAAATTTCAAATGTAAAACTAGATGATGTCATCTCACCATATTGATTTTAGCTACAAAACCCTTCTTGCAAAATAAAAATTCTATTGGTAAAATAATTTTGCTGTTGTAAAACCCTTGTGCTATATGATATTCCCCACAGAGTTTCTAGTGGCCTGATACCATGTTAAATTTCTAATACCGGATCTGATTTGTTTATACCTCAATAATTCTTTTATATCCAGAAATGATTTACTCAATAAAATATGAAAATCTACTAGAAAATAAAATAATTGGTATTTTAACTTTTAGAAATTAAATTTGTAGCTAAAATAAAATAGGGAAAATTAGTCACACTACAACAGAAAAATTCGGCCAAAAACAATCTTCCTTTACTTCATATACAGAAAAATTAGGGCCTAGATTTATAGAGAATACGTGGAAAAATTACAATTGCTGGAACATGGAAATCAATGCCACTGGAAAATTGACCTCAAGGAATTGATGCCTCCTGGAACTCGGCCGTCTTGAAGATTTTGGCCCCGGAATAATCAACCTCCTCTACCAGCTAACTTGACCCCTCTTTCTCCCTTCGTATAGCTCCTGCGCACTGGAGAAGAATCGGCCCTTGGATTATTTTCCCTCCCTCCAGAACTCGACCTCCTGTTCAGTAATTCGACCTCTCTCTCCTTGACTTGGCCTCCTGTAAATTTCTCTCGAAATTCCCTTGCTGCAATCCTTTTCTCTTCTCATTAGCCCTGCAGTCCCTCACTCCTTGAGAAAATCGCTCTTTCAACAATAGCAATGTAATATGTCTTCATCCTCTCTCATAGGTGTTAATTTTTGGCAGCTTAGTGACAAATTCCAACCATAGGGCTAGAGTCCTCTTTTCGAGAGGACCAATTTTGACTTTTGAAGCACTTGATTTGGACAAAGGAAAGTGGATTTTTGAAGTGAAGCCCACAGTTGCAGAAATTGTCGAGTTGGTCTAGAGAGGCTAATTAGCCCTCCTCCAACGTCTATAAAATTTAAATACAAGTGACCTCCAACTCATTTGGACACACATCAACTCACAACTTCTCATCTCTACTCTCCTCGTTGGTTCGTACAAATTGTAGGGTCTCTTCACACATGTGGGGTGGAAAAGAAGGACGAAATTTTAGGTGGACGAAATTTGAAGTAGATTGCAACTTTGACCAACTTTGACTAGCGTTGACTTTGACATTTTGGGCTAAATTTTGGTTCGATATTTTGAGGGCATTTTTGTCTTGGCAGGCCGCAATTTTTTGCATAAAAATTGAGGAAGTCTGGGCACTTTGACCGCAGACCTATTGCAGACTTTGAAGTTTGACCCCAGGAAATTGCAGATTTTGACCACAGTTTGACCGCGTTTTCCTTCATGTTTTGACTTGCTTAGAGTGTGAAAATTTTGTTTTTCAGAGGCCGAGTTGACTGTCACTAAGACTGAGAAAATCTGGGCAGTTTGACCCAGTGTTGACCGCAGGAAATTGCAGAGTGTGACAACAACTTTCTCGCTCTCCTTTGATCGATTTTGACAGGGATATCTTTGACTGTTTTGGGCTAAACTTGACCAGAATTCAAGGCCGCATTTATTGCTGCTTTGTGTTGAAGAATGTAACTAGGTTCGGTCTTCATTATTAATATATTTGTCAAAAAGAATTTATTATTATTTTATTGACTTATTAAAGCATGGATTTCATGCTTGGGTCAATTATAGGTCAAGCCTCCATTGTAGGCTTTAGGCTATTGTCAAAGTCATTTATTTTTTGGTCAAAGAGTCCTCCATCAAGTCATTCTCTTCAACAAAGTCTTCAACTTATCCTCTTCAACAAAATCTTCAAGCCGACCTGAATAAGTCTCCATCAAGTCGACTTCCATCAAAGAATACATGTCGGCCTAAGGACACATCTCTTCATATGGTCATGTGGGCCTAAATTCAAGGGGATACAACTATAAATACCTGCGTAAGGACTTCACATAAATTACATTCAAGCAGTTCGATCACCTCTGAAATTCGGATGACTATTACAGAGATATTTTCGGCCTACCACAGTACACAAGTTCAGATATCACAGGGAAAACTCTCGGTGCAATCACAGTCAATTTCGTATCAGTGCTGATTGAGGTTCAGGGCTACAACAGTTTTGGTGCCACTGTGCCACCACTATATCACAGTTTCGGTGCCACCACTATATCTAGTTTCAGTGCCATCTCTATCTCGGCATATCCACAGAAAGAAGGGTTCGTTGCTTCCACAATAAGGGTCTGGGTGCTATCACAGAACTTGAACTCAGTGCCATTACAGTAAGGAGATCTCTGTGTCATAACAGTGAGGAGATCTCGGTACCATGGCAATGATGAAGTCTTGGTGATGTTACACTAAGGAGATCTCGGTACCATGACAGTGATGAGATCTCGGTGGTAATGATGTCTCGGTGCTAACACAGTGAAAGGATGACTTGACGGAGGGTGTCTCTAGTTTGTAAGGGTCTTGGTCATCTCATCTTATATCTACTAAAGGAAGAATTTTGACCGGGTTTTCCCCAAAGAGTGGGCTTTTTCCCTGGCAGCGTGCCTACATCTTGTGTCCTCTTCTATTTGTTGCTTGGCATTAGTCTTGATGATAAAAAAAAGATAAATTGAAAGAACACATAATAATAACGAATACATCACAAGATAATGTCGTAATAAGAGAAATCGTTTAACTGCCACCTCCTTGGATTTCTCAACATGGTATCAGAGTGATGGTCATGATCAAAGGCAGTTTGAAGATCACAAAGAGCTAGTTCAGTCTCTATTCATCATATCAAGGCACCTTGAAGAAGTAGGAGGATTTCGGTATATCTCAAGGACAGGGTTCAAAGAATATATCATTTCAGAAATCACAGTCAAGAAGAGATTAAAATTTTTGGTTAACCACAGTGAGAAATGAGTGCAAAAATCACATAGAGGTTCAGTGCTAGATCTCTTATAGTGATATATCTCAGAATACATTAGTGAGAGAATTCGAGTCCAGTATAATTCACAGGGAAATACTTAAAACATATCAGAGAATGATCTAGTGATGCATTTCGGTGTATGTGAATAAGACAAATCCAAATCTATCTCAGAGAAGGAGTTTCGGTCACAGTTATAAAGAAGAATTCAGGCCTTATGATATAAGTATGGTCAGAATAGTGGTATGTACATAGGCTAAAAGCATTGGCAAGAAACAATAATGTTTATAAGGGCAGAAACAGTGATAAGGACATGTCAAGTTCAATAAAGAAGTACATTCTGTCCACAACCTGTTGAAGGAAAGGAACTCGGATCAACTTCAGTGATAAATTTGTGTAGCAAGTTTAGTGTGATGTTTGGTGTAAATCATAGTCATGGTCATAAAGGAGAATTGGACTCGGTAATGTGTGGTTGAAGCACTATAAGAGCTGAAGCATTGCTATGGTTATGTAGAAGGTTAAAATAGTAAAGAAATATACTCTGTCTTCCACTTGTTGAAGAAATGAAACACAGTACAACTTCCTGTGGAGATCTATCAAGGATCTGAGATGAGAGTACAAGCACAAGAAATCAGTCTAAAGGAAGTATTCCCTACTTAACAAAATGCACATGCAACAAGCTATCAAATCAAAGGTACGTAAAATCACAAGGTAAGTATGTTCATGAGCTTTTAATATATCTAATATTAAATGATTCTTGTTTATAGCTAGTCTAAGGTAAAGATTGTAATCCCTAGATAACATGCATCCTTGGTTTACAAGTAATCTAGAATGTCAATTAAGAACTCTAATTAAAGGAATGAATAACTTGATTTTCAATATCACAATATTCCATCCTCCATGGTTACATAGAAGATCTAACTTAAAAAAAAAATCAAATCATGTTCTTGGTATCAAATGTTTTGCTTGAGAGTACGTATTATAGGTGTAAAAGATCATGGTTGTATACAAGAACACTTCAAGGAATCCTTACAAGGTTTGAACATCCCCAGGTATGTCTTAGACCGTACATCTTATAAAATTCTCTTCATCTTATTTTGAAATTTGTGTTACTAACATCGTTATGTCTAGCTCTCTTGAATCATGAAGATTCTTGTTTCGGGTGATTCATCATCTGATAAATCTACCCTCCTCATATCTTTGATTGTTTGTATAAAAGAACCCTAGAAAATTTCTTTGGAAAAACCTAACCTAAGGGTATGCTAATAATGTGAGAAACCCTAAACCTACTTGGTGTTATTGATGAAGAAATTGCTATTATGTTGATGATGTCATGTTTGGGGTTTTGGTAAGATTATGAAAACCCTAACTTGTTAGGGTTGAAATGATGTTGTCTGAAATCCTGAACCTTTAAAGTTTTGGTATAATAGGGATTGCTCTGTTATGAACTGAAACCCTAGGTTTTGGTTGGGTCTACAAGCAAAAACCTTGTTATGTATTTAAATTCCTAGGAATGAAACCCTAGGTATGTGTTCATTTGGTTGAAACCCTAGCTTGGTCTAGGTCGGTATATGTCTAGTATATTGTCTGACATATGATGTGCATATGCTTGATAATGATTTCCTAGATATGTGTGTTGACCTGATTACTAATGGTCATAAGTCCTAGGTTTTGGAAATCAAGCCCTAGTCAAAGTTTGAAGTTTTAGGATGCTGTTTTGGAAATCTAGGGTTTTACAACTAAACTCTAGTAGTAGTTAAATTCTCTAGTATAAAATCGATATAATGTTTGCTGAGATGGAAAATCTAGGGTTTACATCAAACCTTAGTAGAATCTATTCATGTTGTTAATTAAGCTCATCTAGGGCTTACATGAAATCCTAGTGGGAAGTCTAACATATAAATTATGAAAGTTATTAGATATTTTTCTTTTCTTTTGACTTATTTCTAGGGATCACTATATGACAAAATTTGTCTTCTGACATCTTGATTGAGTTGCTAATGTGATTAAGGGTTTGTAACAAAACCTGGGCTAGAAGTTGAAGTATTGAAGTATAGTCTTTTGCTGATTATGTTTATAAAGTCTAATGTTTCCGCTACTATAAGATTTCGTTATGAATAACTTCAAGCTTCTATAGATTTGGTTGTACTTGCTGTTCAAGTTGTGCAGGTACATCATATTCAAGATGGTGATGATGTTCGTAAGAAAAGACGATATGACAAGCATGATGAGAATGATAGAAGCCATGAAAGATTCTCCAATATCGAAAGAAGAAGTTGATCTCCCTAGATTAAGAGGGAGCCTGGATAGAAGAAATCTCCATGGTAAGATGGAGGGCATAACATAGTTTTGATTGGAGAATATGTTGTTGCATATGAAGTAGGAAAATAAAGTATATAATTGAGGAATTTTCAGTCAAAGATTCGATTGTTAGTCCTACTGAGATAAGTTGAAGAGCAACATCGAAACCCCGAAGGTTTGTTTTTATATATTTGAAAGTGTATTACTGATTGGGGTTATGTTTGTACAGGTTAATCTCTCGAAGGTTTGATAAGGATGCTAGTTGCCAATCATTTTGATTGGGAGAGATTTGTTGTTGAGGCTTTGCGAGTGAAGCATTGCCTGGAAGGACATCAGGCCGAAACTTTGTATTGATGTCTAGTAGGGAGGGTGGCATCGGGTGGATGCACACATAGATCCCTGGGTTGATGGATAGTAAGTAAGCCTGATGGTACATAGAGAGGCTAAAAGCTTTAGTACTTCTTAGTCCCACTCAGATAGATTGCCTTGGTCAGGAATCTAGTCCGTGGCATTGTGGTGCCTAAATTGTTGAGAGATCAAATGGATAGATTGCCCTGGTCAGAAATCTAGTCCATGGCATTGCGGTGCCTAAAATTCTTCATAGATAAAGTGAGATCTTCCATGTACCACTTTGATTATATGAATACCTCCCTAGTTAAGAGGGAGTGTTGAAGAATACAACTAGGTTTGGTCTTCATTATTAATATATTTGTCAAAAATAATTTATTATTATTTTATTGAATTATTAAAGCATGGGTTTCATGCTTGGGTCAATTATAGCTCAAGCCTCCATTGTAGGCTTTAGGTTATTGTCAAAGTCATTTATTGTTTGGTCAAAGACTCCTCCATCAAGTCATCCTCTTCAGCAAAGTCTTCAACTCATTCTCTTCAGCAAAATCTTCAAGAAGACCTCAAATAAGTCTCCCTCAAGTCGGCTTCCATCAAAGAATGCATGTCGGCCTAAGGACACATCTCTTCATATGGTCATGTCGGCCTAAATTCAAGGGGAAACAACTATAAATACCAATGTAAGGACTTCACATAAATTACAGTCAAGCAGTTCGATCACCTTTGAAATTCGGATGACTATTACAAAGATATTTTCGGGCTAGCATAGTACACAAGTTTGAATATCACAGGGAAAGCTCTCGGTGCAATCATAGTTAATTTCGGATCAATGTAGATTGAGGTTCAAAGCTACAACAGTTTTGGTGCCATCTCTATCTCGGCATATCCACAAAAAGAAGGGTTCGTTGCTTCCACAATTAGGGTCTCGAGTCTCAATGCTATCACAAAACTTGAACTCGATGCCATTATAGTAAGGAGATCTCAGTGTCATAACAGTGAGGATATCTTGGTACCATGACAATGATGAAGTCTTGGTGATGTTACAATGAGGAGATCTCGGTACCATGACAATGATGAGATCTCGGTGGTAATGATGTCTCGGTGCTAACACAGTGAAAGGATGACTTGATGGAGGGTGTCTCTAGTTTGTAAGGGTCTTGGTCATCTCATTTTAAATCTATTGAAGGAAGAATTTTGACCGGGTTTTCCCCAAAGAGTGGGGTTTTGCCCTGGCAACGTGCCTACGTCTTGTATCCTCTTCTATTTGTTGCTTGGAATTAGTCTTGATGATAAGAAAAGATAAATTGAAAGAACACATAATAATAATGAATACATCACAAGATAATGTCATAATAAGAGAAATCGTTTAACTGGCACCTCCTTGGATTTCTCGACACTTTGACCAAGTTAATTGGAGGGTTGACCGTTGATTGTTTTGGACTGATTAGGGCAGACTTTAACTGTTGTTGACACAGACATAATTGCAGATTTAAGATAGTTGACCAGATTTGACTTTTCATCATTGGTATATTGGATTTATGGTTGGTTGATAGTCAAAGCCTTGACTTTGACTCTTGTTGATAGATATTGCTCATTGTACTCTCTGCTGAACATTTTATGAAAATATATAGAAGAAGAATTACAAAGGGTTTTCCTCCTTGTGGGGTTTTTCCTCGGCCTTTGACCAAATCGATGTCTCTCGTTGATGTGTTGATTGTCTCCTATTTGTCATTGCATTTACTGTTCTATCTTCAATTACTGTTGATGAATGGAAGAATTAATTACTGTTGAAAAGATTGCTAATTGAAGAATTGAATTGGGCTAAAGTAATTGATACAGAACAGAGTGGTGTAAAAATTAACAATAGGTTCTCTTTATAATTTCTCCATGGGCCAAATCCCTAATCTCCAAAGTGATAGATAACTAATATTAAATTCTAGCCTTCCTAGATCAACGTTGGATTATATCTAAGTCACTTAAATAATTAGTTATTTACCTTTAGAAAATCATTAGCCCAAAGTCAACATTAATTAAATAATTAATCAATGTACTTTTTCTTAAGTTAAAAACTTAGGAAGGAGATCATATTAGTTGGTCCTCTCAAACAACCACCCAAAGATGACGTTTTCTCCTGCATGCTAGACACAAGCCTATTTAAAGGACCTTTTGAAGCTAAAATGAACACAAAGTTCTTTCAACCACATCATAGAAGGGTCAAGTCATATATTTACTTGTAAATGAGTAAGTTTACGAATTGACTTGTCATGTTTGAAGTGCAATGAATGATAGTAAAATAAGGGTAGATGTAATAATTTTTCATCATCATGCATCCCCATGGTCAACCAACCATGTGTACAAGCGACAACTTTGTTTAAACAAATTCATGCATACTTTATTCATTTGGAGCCTAGTTGCACAAGAATTGCTCTTCGGAGTTGGGAATCCTTTTCTTGTTGTTTCCCAAGTTCTAGAAGTCTTAGAATTGTAAGAAACATTCCAAAAGCCTAGGGAGAGGTTCAGGAGGTTTTGAAGCTTCTGGGTGAGGGGCATGTTACCTCAAAATCTATCAGGCCTTGTGAGAGGCCTCATAAGGCAAGAGCCAGACTAAGACACAACAATGAGGTGGTTGTCATTGTCACCTTAGCACTCCACCTTTTGCTCTTTAGTGGAATTTCACCACACGGGAGGCTTCTCACTATATATCACCTAAAACATATTCTAAGTCAGTAGCCTCAAGGTGTTGGAGAATGTAGTAAGGCAGCTATTAATTCAATTTCTCCTTAACCTTAATAATTGCTTGTGAACTTTATTTATCTTCTTATGTTTCTATATTAGATATTTTCATCAAACATTTATTAAGAGCAAAAACAATAAAGACAATGGACACAAAAATTAGGCTCCAAGCTAGGGCAAAACCCCTCCAAGTGGAAAACCTAGAAAAATTCTTCTCTTCTTATAGAATCTATGTTAAATGAGAAAACCAAGACCCAAACCCTAGACCAAGTTCTCCTCCAAGCACCAAGTCAACGCTCCAAGAAGCCCTTCCAATTGGGTCAAAGATCAACCAAATTAACGAGGATCAGTTTTGCTTTAGCCAACGTCTAGCTACAACTTCGACCCCCAACTTCGACTTGCAATTCAGACTTGCAATTTTCGGCTTTCCAAAAGGTACAAAAACCCTAACCTTTGCACATGTGAGAGAATAGATCCCAAAAACAAACTTTCTTTCTTCTTGGTTTCTCCTTGCTTCCTAGACCTTCGATCTTGCTCTCTCCTTGATCTCAGCTTTAGATCGAACTTCTTCTTTCGAGAGACGGAATTAGTGCTAAATGAGGTCGAATTTGCTTCTATTTATAGGCTGTCCATGAGATCGAATTCTTTCTTTTAGGCCGACTTATCACTGCGAGGGTTGACTTGTGCTTGGAGGCTCATAGAACTTTCTAGACTCAAAAATAAATTCTTTTACAAGTTACATCTTGCTTGATAGGGTCTTGTACAATTGACAAGGACTCTCTTGACTCAAGAAAAATATTTTTTTGACATGAAAAACCCTAGAAGCATGAAGAACATGCTTGACCTAGATGACCATCAAAATGAAGCATGAAACCCATGCTTAAAAATGATATTTTTCTTTCTTATTTTTCTTGTAACATAATATATACTTAATGATTTGAGTACATTGACAATTATGAAGACCGAAACTAGTTACATTTTCCAACACAAGGTGATGCAATTGAATGACTTAATCAAGGTACTTCTAATTTGGATTAGGGCACAAATCTTTATGTCAAGGAGGAACATACCACAAATCAAGCTTAGACAAGAGTGCTTGAGAACTAGGGTTTCAAGATATGATTTAATAAGAGTGCATCTAGGCATACAAGCAAAAGGAAAAGATTTACTGAAGCATATGATCAATAATAAGGGAGAGGTAAACCTTCAACAATTCCTAAGTTGAAGCCTTGTATAGAGATAGGGTTTTACTAGGGCACTAAATTGCCTAGGGTTGATGACACCAACCCTAATGAGGCAATTTCCACCAAGAAAAAGACTAGATTTTGAGTTGGTAAGTTCAAACACTAGTTGAATTCAACACCTGCCCTAGCCCTAGCGGCTTGCCTTGAAGGGCCAAAAAAGTAAGAGAGAGAGATAGAGAGAAAAAAAGTTTTCAAGATTTTTGATCATCGAAGAGTTCCTAGTGCCTTTTCCCTATTTGGGTGATGGAGTCTTAGGGATTTAAACCACAAAGATATCAAATTCTTGCATGGAGTAAGTGGGGAAACCCTAGTTTTCACTCTCTAACCTTAACTATCTTTTTATGAGGGTAGAAATCAACTAGAAAAATGCTCACGAGGAGATTTTGTAGGGAGTTCAAGGAATATAAATTAATCATGCAACAATTTACCAAGAATTTCCAATAAACATTTTCATTTAGACAAGGAACAAAAATAAACCCTAGCAATATTTCAATACACATAGAACCATAAAATATATGCAGTAAATACTCGCAAATTATCCAAGAACATGCCTTCCTTCAATCCCAAAAAGATGTCTTTGACACAAAAAATAGTCTCCAAAAGAAAAAATTCCCATAAGATCACATCTGAAGCAACAAAGTACAATAGGCTAAGTCGAGCTCTTCTAAAGAGGTCGAAATCCACAAGTGTGATGATGAGAAATGAAAAGAGGTGATCCTTCTCTTATAGGAGGTCTATCACCTCTAATCATCCACTAAAAGCCCCTAAACCAAGTTTAATTTTGAGTAGACACAAAGTAAATGGTTTACAAGCCGACCCAATAGCTAAACAAACAAAATATGCCAGTAAATGCCCACACGTGTGAGCTATAAGCCCTCAATAAGCATGATGTCATACCCTTTTAGGGCTCAAAATGCTCCAAAAGTGTAATGGAAGGGTTGGATGAGTCTCCAAGTGTTAGGTCCCTATATTACTAGTATTGTCCCTTATTGTTGTTAGTGTAACCCCCTTATTGTTATTATTGTACCCTTGTAACCCCCATATTGTTATTATTGTGCTCTTAAATTATTATTGTTAGGTCGGCTAGGATTACATTGTGGCCCCATGGACTCCTATATATAGAAAGGAGGTTTTGTAATTTGAATCATCTAAGAATTGTTCATTCATGTAATGTATTGGAGGTTGCCCCCTCGAAGTGGCTTATTTCTAAGGCGTTGATATCTCTTTTCTTCTATTTTTGGAGCTGTTTTCACAACATTTTGTATCAGAGCTTGGGATTCTAGGGTTTCGCTGCTCCAAACAGGTCATCCTGGCATTTTCGCTATAACTTTTTTACTACGAAGGTTCAAAAGTTCGTAATATTTTCGGAGATATGATCTGTGGAAGTTAGGTCTTTTTGTAGGCTCCTGAATTTCACTTAAACAGGTCATTGCGGACTTTTCGCTATAACTTTTTTTCTACGAAGGTTCAGAAGCTAAAATTTTTAGAGCGTGAAGCTGAAATCCTGAGGAAAATCTTCACAAAATTTTAGAGCTTGGTTCGAAATATTTTTGGAGATATGATCTGTGGAAGTTAGGTCTTTTTCAGGCTCCCGGATTTCATCTCAAAGAGGTGATCGTGGGAAAATCTTCATAACTCTCTCTCTGAGCATCGGATTGGAATTCTATAATAAGTGACTGGAAGTACACAGACTCTAGTTTCTTGTCTTTAAATTTCAGATACAAAGGATCAAACAGTAACACGTGGCAAGTCGTACAAGTTCGCTCTACTGAACCAGTCCATAATTAGGTCATTGTGGGAGATTGGACATAACTTTGTCTTGAAGAATCCAAATCAAGTCAGATCTGTGGCATTTGAAAGAAGCTTCAGAGTACTACTACAGGGCCGAATTCCAGATATTGAGGATTTGCAATTATAGAGATAAGTCAATTTCAATATCAAGCTCCTTAAAAGCAAGTAAAAGGTGTGTTTTTTTTTTCTTTTCCGAATTGCATAAGTCTTGTTTGAAGAATCAAGTTGAATTGATTCCAAGGGCATATTATAGAATAGATATCAGTATTGGATTCTCAAATGGCCCCTAAAAAGAATTCAACACCCATTAAGCCTTTAGAAGGCTCTACTATGACTCATGAAGACGAAGAATGGCAACATGACATATCAAAATTACAAGAGCAAGTGCAACAAATTTCGCTCTCGCAAAGAGCAACAAAAAATGACATGGAAGTTTTGAAGAAATGCGTGGAAACTAAGATGGATGGTTTGAAGAAAGGCATGGAATCTAAGATGGATGGTTTGAAGAATGGCATGGAAGCTAAGATGGATGGCATGGAAGCTGGCATGGAATCTAAGATGGAAAACATGAAGAATGATCTAAAAGCAGACATGGAAGGTTTGACAAAGTTGATACAAGAAATGTTTCCTAATGGTGAAAAGATAGTAGAGGAAACTCATGATGAGAAAAAAATAAATGCTAATCGTGATTTCATAAACTCTAATGTTGGCGGGAAGAACCACCATATTCCAAAAATGGATATGAGGAAGTTTGATGGAAAGGATCCTGTAACATGGATACTACAGATGGAGCAATATTTTGATCTCAATAATGTGCAAAACCCACAAAAGGTACGCATTGCAACTTTACATTTAGAACAAAATACATTTGTATGGTATCGATGGCTTTGCTCCCGTAAAAAAATTATCACTTGTTCAATTTTTACAGAGGAAATGATAACACATTATGAGGATACAAAGAGCAACACCTTCTTTAGCCAATTAATAAATCTCAAACAAAAGGGTTTAGTGGGGGAGCACATTGAGGACTTCCAAAAATTGAATATAAGGGTAATTGATATTCCAGAGGAACACAAAATTGATCTCTTCATAGGTACTTTAAAGGATAACATCCAACATGAAGTTCGCGTTTTGGAACCTGATTCATTGGAGAAGGCATTCAGGTTGGCAAGAAAAATTGAATGTAAAATTATGGCGACGAGGAAGCCTACCACTCACTTCTATAAAGAAGGAAGTGTTGCTATGCCTAGATTTCCACAACCTACAAGGTTGACACCACAACAATTGGAAGAAAAAAGAGCAAAAGGGCTTTGCTACGGTTGTGATAGCAAATACACTAAAGGTCATAAGTGTGCTGAGAAGAAATTATTTTACATAGATTGTGAAGAGGAAGAAGAAAATGAACAAGAAGAGGATATACACCAGGAACCAACCCTAGAAGAGGAAGAAATGAGTCTGACCATATCGTGTAATGCATTGGCGGGAATTACCACTCCTCAAACTCTCAATATAGAAGGACATATCAAGAAGAAAAAGGTAATAGTGTTGATTGATTCAGGTAGTACCCATAATTTTATTCATTGTAAGGTAGCCAAGGAATTGAATTGTTTCCTATACCCAGCACCAGAATGTCAAGTGATGGTTGCAAATGGAGGAGCTATAAATTGCTCTAGAAAATGCCATAATATCAAGCTAACCATGGGGGAATATGTATTGAATAGTCCAATGCTTTCCATTCCTATGGGAGGTACTGATGTTGTACTAGGAGTACAATGGTTACAATCTTTGGGGACGATAACTTTTAATTTTCAAGAACTTTTCTTGAATTTTTTTTCAGAAGGAAAGGAAGTCGAATTACGGGGTATTGCAGGGAAGCCGGGAAAGATATAAGCTCTAATGTCATGACAAAGCTTCTAAAGAAAGAACAACGAGGCATAATTGCACAATTATGCTCACTAGAAGTTCCAACATCAAAATCATCTATTTTTGCAGATCTCCAAAAAGTCTTGGACAATCATTCCAAGGTTTTTGAAACTCCCAAAGGACTCCCACCTATTCACGATCATGATCATGCTATTCATTTGATTCCAGGAAGTGTTCCTCCTAACATCAGGCCTTATAGATATCCTTATGTCCAAAAGAGCGAAATTGAACGTATGATTGCAGAAATGTTAGAGGCGGGTATAATTCAACCTAGTCAAGGTTCTTTCTCTGCTCCTGTAGTATTGGTACACAAGGAGGATGGATCATGGCGCATGTGTCCCGATTATAGGGAGCTCAATAAGCTCACCATTAAAGATAAATTTCCCATTCCTGTGATTGATGAATTATTGGATGAATTATATGGAGCAATTTATTTTACCAAGTTGGATCTTCGTTCAGGTTATCATCAAATTAGAATGAAGACTGAAGATATTCCGAAAATAGCATTTCGAACTCATGAGGGTCATTATGAATTTTTGGTCATGCCTTTTGGCCTTACCAATGCACCTTCTACATTTCAAGGGTTGATGAATTCCATTTTCAAACCCACCCTTAGAAAATTTGTGCTACTATTTTTTGATGATATATTAATCTACACCAGGTCTTGGAAGGATCATGTTCAACATGTTGACAGGGTGCTCAAACTATTGCAGCAGAAACAATTATATGTAAAAACATCCAAATGTTTCTTCGGAGTACAAGAGGTGGAATATTTGGGTCATATTGTATCTCACGAGGGTGTTAAGGTAGACCCTAACAAAATTAAATCCATTAAGGAATGGAAAGTCCCCAAAACCATAAAGCAGTTGCGAGGATTTCTCGGGTTAACAGGGTATTATCGCAAGTTTGTTAAGAATTATGGGAGAATAGTGTTAGCCCCCCTTATGAAATTCTTGACAAGCAAGCTGGGGGCTGAATGGTTTTGGAGCCTTCAAGGAATGTTTTTCCCTTGAAAAATCCATCCCCCTTGAAGTCTCTTGGTGCTGTGCCTAATATATATATCCTCTCTACTGATTCACTCCCCCAATGGTCTACATTCCCTTTGTTCCACACCAAATCCATATTTCTCCCCTTTTCAATTTCCCTGTCACCCCCCTGAATCCCCTCTAAAAATCCCCACACCCTTTGTCTTCCCGAATTCCCCCTTTTTTCTCCTATCGTTACCCTTAAAGGCTTCAAAATACGTTAGAAATGGGTTAAAAACTTGTTTTTGGCCCCATATCAGTTCTAGCCCCTTTCCTGGTGGCCCCCGCTCTTTTTTCCCTCCATATAACCCTACCCCGGAAACCCCCCGCCAGCTCCAAAAGTGCTTACTCCATAAATTCTTCGGGCGTAACGTCCGCCGTTGATCTTGGTTGATCGAACGGTGATCATCAACCCCGGAGCCTTTGTGTTTTCTCGACCAAACCGTCAACAGCGCCATCGCCGTCCGTTTAAGCGGTGATCCGACGGCCCGGAGTCTCCCCGCCAGTGGACCCCGCACCGCATTATGTTTCGAAACCACCGGTATTTTCCACACCGCTCATCCGCAGAGGGCGGTATTCATCCCAAACCCAGCGATTCCATACGACTGTTGACACCTGTCCCTGGTACGATTCCGAAACCGCTGCCTCCCCGCGCGTTAAATCCCGACTCAAGATGCCCAGCGGAATTGCTGCTGACCGTCAGATCTGAGAGGGCTCATCCAACGGCTGACGTCTCCCAAAGATGCGCGCGGTTTAACTTGCTGACCATCGCCCCATGGCCCACTGTGCGTCGCTTTCCCGCCGTCGATCTCTCTGGATACCCGACGGTCCAGATCTGTTCTTCCATCGTTGACTGTTCCACGGTCTCCCACCTCGCCACGTCACCTCTACGTACCCTTGCCGTACGTCCGCGCGTCTCTCCACATATATTTGATTCCGAAGTCATTTTACGTGTTTTTTCCATGCAAACTGCCCCCGCTGTGCATCCACCTCTCAGACCATTTGTCGTCGAGCCCTCACCATAAACCTGAGCATTTTTTCTCCTCGGCAATTTACATGGTCGCCCTCATCATATTCGTCATTGCCGCCACCCCTGGGTTTGTTTCCTCATCCAGTTTGTTGTTTTGCAGGGTTGCTAGAGGTAAAAAACTCCATTTTACGGTCGTACCATCTTAATGAAGAAGTTTGCAGACAGGTTTAAGTCCGAGGGCCGGCGCTGCTATAAAATGGTCAAAGAAAGGTGCTGACGGGATGTACACTAAAGAAAGCGGGATTCCAAACTCCGAGAATCTCCCATCACCATTAAAACCCGAGCTAACCTGTCAGAGGTGGGATTGAAGCAGCAGAGCGTTCCAGTACAGAGCAAAGGGAGATTAAGGCCGGATAATGAAGATCCTAAACCTTTAATCAGAGGTTTAGGAGGCAAACGGCAGTTTGAAGACCCCGAGGATCTATCCAAAGGGTCCTGAGCACAGTAGCAGGTACCATCTGGGTTTATTCATCAGCAGAATGCTTTTCTCCATCAAGTACAGGCCACCCATACAACTCTTATTATGCAGAATGTCCCTGAGAGAATTTCCGCCCTAACTACAGTTCAAAACAAATCAAACATTTATGAGACAGACTTCTCTGCAGATTATTTTATTTTTGTTGAAAATACCGGGGGTACTATAGACAAATTATGTCAAAGTCATATCTGAAGAAGATCACTCCTGCATAAAGAGGTGACAGAGATTTAATACTCAAGCATTCAAACAGAATGGGCCTCGACCCTATTTCTCTACTCTCTATTTAATGTTACATTTAAGTTTCACCTACCCTCTCATTCGATCTTCTGACCATCATCTGCTATAAAGCACAGAAGGAAACATTGTAAAGGTTGTTGATGAGATATCAGTGAAACGCAAGCATTTTCCTCTCGAGACAAGTTCTCTGTGTAACATAGTAAGATAGACTGAGATATGATGTATTCAGACTGAATGTTCAAGCTATGGGCTATGATGTACCTGATTGGTGTTGTTTTTAATATGACAAGCATGTTTCTTTGGATCACGATCAGCGGTGGTGATGTTTTCCTTTCTCTGTATTTGTGATTGACTTGCTTTCATTTCATTATGTTTCTTCAGGCTTGCATCAGAAGTTTAGCATAAGACTTACCCTTGATAGGTACCTTATGCTGCTGCTCTCCCAGCCCTTAATGTTTTTTGCTTATATGTGTATCTGAATGTTGATTTCAATTGATTTAACCAGTGTAGTGGATGTCATTGCCTGCTCTCTGATGTATGGATTAATGAGATCTATGTTTAGATGTTCTTATTAGGATTTAGTTAGATGAGTTAAGAAGACTGGGAGGCCTAGAATCCTGTCTCTGCCTCACTAGGATCTTTTCATCTCATTAAGCCTTTCTAAGATCCCTTGTCTTGCCTCTAATTCCGTCCAAGCAGGCCTGGAGTTAAATGACCTCTGGCCTGATCTATAGACAGAGTTGGTTGTTTCCCCCTCACTTACTTTCAGTCCTTAATGTTCCATTCCATCAACCATCTTTAAGATCCAAATGATCTAGATGACTAGCCCAACTGAAAGCTTGCACGTTGAACACAAGTAAACCCTTTCTTGACTCCATTGCCCAATGGCCTTAATGTTCTCTGAGTTATCTGTCTCTGCCTAAGCTTCTTCTTCGCTCATCCTTGTCTTATATTGGACCCTTCCTTCCTGATTCCCAACAACCAAACTCTTAATCAAACAAACAAACCCTGTGTATTATAACTAGCCTAAAATCATAACTTAGAGCTTCAAAGACATACACTTTGACTCATATAGAGAGATCCCTCTCTGGACCTAGGAGGGCTAGATCTTAAGGTCTAAAAGTGGTTCTATGTTGTCTCATCTTTTGGTCTTGTCAACCTGGCCAAAACATGGGAATCCCAACAAATAGCAGCACCTCTAACAACATTATTGAAGAAAGATGCATTTTCATGGACTCCTGAAGCAACTAAGGCCTTTGAACATCTTAAAGAGACAATGTGCCTAGCACCAGCTTAGCTACGCCAGACTTCACAAAAACCTTTATTGTGGAATGTGATGCCTCAGGAAATGGAATTGGTGTTGTTTTAATGTAGGAAGGAAGACCCATTGCTTTTGAAAGTCGTCCAATCAAAGGAAAGTATTTACAGAAACCTATTTATGAGAAGGAAATGTTAGCAATATTGCATGCATTAAAGAAATGGAGAACTTACCTAATGGGAAGACACTTCAAGGTAAAAACTGATCATGATAGTCTTAAACACTTTTTGGAACAAAGACTATCTTCAGAAGAGTAGCAAAAATGGGTCACAAAGATGTTGGGTTATGACTTTGAAATAATATACAAAAAAGGGAAGCTAAATGTTGTTGCGGATGCACTCTCAAGAAAGAATGAAGAGGTGGAAGCATTGCTTTGTGCCATTTCTATTATCCAACCAGATTAGATAACCGAAGCAAGATATGATTAGAATAAGGACAAAGAAGTGTGAACACTCATTCAAAAGTTGCGGCAAGATCCTAGTACATCTGATACATTTAGTTGGAAAAATGATTCCTTATGGTACAAAGATCACTTATATATTTGTAAGAATTCCCAACTAAAACAAAAGATTCTTTTGGAATTGCACACTTCTCCTTTAGGAGGACACTCAGGATTTTAAAAAACTTACCACAGGGTGAAGAAAGAATTTTAGAGGAATGGTTGGAAACTGAAGATTACAGATTAGGATTTGAGAATGCCATGTTACAGGTCAGGGAACAATATGAACTTAGGAGCAAGAAAAGCCAAGATGCTTCCAAATCCAAAACTCCTGAGGTAACCATCAAGAAAAGACCTGATAAATCCTCTAAAGCATCTGCTGCAGACAACAAAACAACAGCTGAAAGTTCTGGTAAACAAAGAGAAAAAGACAACCAAGATGCTGAAAAACCAAGCCTACCAGCGGGCAGCGCTAGCACTGCAGCCAGTGCTCCTGATAAAACGATTCCTAACCCTGTACATAGTGAGAAATCACAAACTGATTCAGCTATTAAAGCAGTAGCAAATAAAACAGAATTGAGTATTACAAAGGTCCAGTCCATTTTCAATCTAGAGAGTGAGATTGCAAAAATCAAAATTTCTGTACCATTATCTGAGCTGGCCACTTAGGATGTATATAAAGGCCAAATTTTGAAAGCATTGAATCTGGGAGAAATAAATGATTCTGTAAACCTGAATGATGATCAACCAGCCCTACTCTTTGGTCCAAAAATTGAGGGAAAATTTCAGGAGGGGGTAGTTCCACCTTTCTATATCAGTCTCAACATTCATGACAAGATCCTTCATAATGCCATGCATGACTCTGGTGCATCCCACAATCTAATGCCTAAGGTAGTGATGGAAAGGCTAGGCCTAGAAATCACCAGACCCTACAAGGACTTATACTCTTTTGACTCTAGTAGAGTAAAATGCCTAGGACTAATCAAAGATTTGTGTGTGAGCTTGACCCAGATCCCTGCTAAATGTATGGTCATGGATGTGGTGGTGGCAGATGTGCCACCTAAGTATGGCATGTTATTGTCTAGATCATGGGGAGCCAAACTGCAAGGAACAATGCAGATGGACGGCTCTTATGCCACTATCCCTATATTTGGCCAACTTAGAAGACTGTATAGAGAGTCTCAGATGAAATTCTTAGTCAGTAGCCCCGAGAAGCTTGAGAATTCACCATTGTACTCCGTGCACACTGACCTAGATTCTTTTATCCTTTATAACGACCAATCCTTGGGGGAGTCAGAATCTGGTAACATGGGTACAAGCGTAGAGGCTGAAAGCACAGACCTGAACGTCGTGGCTACTCTGGAAGAAATAAAAGAAGAAAACAGTAATGAAACCTGTAGAATATGCGGTGGGAGCCTAACTCAGAACGAGCCAGAAACACAATACAGTCAGTCTATTAGTCACACCTCTCAAACTGACGCACCACGTGAGGAACTAGACAACCCACAATATAGTACTGGCCCCCCAAGGCAACATGATGGCGAACCCCTGTGGGAAATGAATTTCGATGGGTCCTGTACTAGAAACAATGCTGGGGCAGGGGTGTGGCTGCGCAACACTGAAAATGATCACGCAGAGAGCCACGCCGTCAATCTGCACTTCAAATGCACCAATAATATTGCAGAATATGAGGCTCTCATCCTTGGCCTAAATTTGCTGAAAAAGCTAGGGGCCCATAGGATAGCTGTGAGAGGAGACTCTTAGTTAGTTATCAAACAGGTGAATGGTGAGTATTCAGCAAAACACCCCAGGCTTAGGGCATACAGGAATGACACTCTAGATTTGCTGAAAACGTTTGTTGAATATGAACTAGCGTTTATTCCCAGGGGACAAAATGTAATTGCAAATGGATTAGCTTGCTTGGCTAGTTCATACCCTAAGACCTCGGCTAACCAACAAATCATCGTTCAGACCAAATTCAGACCTGCAGTGCCAGACAATGAAAAATATTGGCAGGTCTTTGAAGGAGACAAACAGATCGAAGATTTCTTGGTGGGCAGGAATGAGTTCGAATTTTCTGATTTAGACTCAATTTCTGATGACAGCTACCCAAGTGAGGATCCCCCAGATGAACAAGAAACACCCTGTAACATAGAAATAAATTCTTTTTCTGAGCAAACTGGAAACCCAGCCGAAAATTGTGAAAACGCAGACAACAGAGAGATAGAGGTGCTGCAGGCCAAAGATAAGAATATACCCAGAGGCCTAGCACCCCTAGAGGACCTTTTTGACTTTGATGACGCAGCAAAAAAGCCCACAATAGAACATGCAGATGCAGACGTGGAGGAATGCAACATAGGCACTGAAGACAGGCCCAAAATGATTAAACTGGCTAAGTCTATACCTGCAAACATGAAGCAGAAATACATCGAGCTGTTTAAGGAATTCATAGACGTGTTTGCATGGAGCTATGAAGACTTAAAGGCCTATGACACCAGCATTATACAACACAAGATACCCTTGAAAGAAAATCAGAAGCCTTTCAGACAAAAACGTCGTAGAATCAATCCAAAACAATTGCCTGCAGTAGAAAAAGAGATCAAGAAGATGTATGATGCAGGCATAATAGTCCCTGTAAGGTTTTCTGATTGGGTGTCAAACTTAGTGGCTGTAAGGAAGAAAACAGGTGAGATTAGACTATGCATAGACTTTAGAAACCTCAACAGAGCCTCCCTGAAGGACAACTACCCCTTGCCCAGAATGGAACACATTTTACAAAAGGTAGTAGGCTCCAAAAGAATCTCCCTGCTCGATGGTTTTTCAGGATACAACCAAGTTCTGGTACTCCCAGAAGATCAACTCAAGACAACTTTTACCACTCCATGGGGCACCTTCATGTACTTGAAAATGCCTTTTGGATTGATGAATGCTGGAGCTACCTTCCAGAGAGCGATGGATATAGCTTTCTCAGAGGAGATAGGACACTTCATAGTTGTCTACTTGGATGACTTGACTGTCTTTTCTAAAACTGAAGAAGAACACTTGAAACATCTGAGGAAAGTCTTTGGAAAATGTAGAAGGTATGGTCTGTCCCTGAATCCTAAGAAAACTATTTTTGGGTTGCAAGAAGGTAAACTTCTTGGTCACATCATATTTGAGAAAGGGATCAGGATAGACCCACAGAGGGTTGAGGGAATACTCCAAATCACACACCCAAGAAACATCAAGGAGTTACAGTCCTTCATTGGGAAGATCAAATTCCTTAGGAGGTTCATTCCAAACCTTGCTGAGCACCTTAGGAAAATGACTGAAATGCTAAAGAAGGGTGCAGGAGTCAAGTGGACTGCTGAAGCCAAAAAATCCTTTGAGTCAGTAAAACTTGCACTCACTCAAGCCCCTGTCCTTATCAGCCCTGACTTCTCAAAAGATTTTCTGGTCTTTTCATTTGCTTCCCAACACACAATGGCTGCAGTTTTGCTGCAGAAGAATTCAGAAGGCAATGAACAACCTTTAGCTTTCTTCAGTAAAGCCTTAAGAGATGCACCCTTAAAGTACAACATCATGGAAAAGCAGGCCTATGCCCTGATTAAGGCCTTAAAAGATTTTAGGGTGTACATTCTGCATTCTCACACCATTGCCTACGTGCCAAATATAGTAGTCAAAGATATCTTGTCCCAAGACCCTGATGGAAAAAGGGGCAAATGGATTGCTACAATCTTAGAATACGACCTTGAAATAAAACCCACCAAGCTGATTAAAGGTCAAGGCCTGGCCCAGTTAATGGCAGAATCAAACTTGCAAGCCCTTGACATTAATATGATAAATGCCTTAGATGAGCAGGAAGGATTGCCTCATCCAACTGTTGAGGAGCAGTTTCAAAACTCTCCTTGGTATACTGATATCCTTTACGTGCTCACCAACCTCAACGCCCCTTCAGAACTGTCCAAAACTAAGGCCAGATTCATAAAACTCAAAGCTAGAAATTACTGCATTTTAAATGAGAGTTTGTACTGGAAGAATCCAAATGGCCTTTTACTGAAATGTTTGTCTGAAACTGAAGCTGAAAAAATCAAACAGGAATTCCACGCTGGAGAATGTGGAGGCCACCTGAGTTGGAAAGCCACAGCAAATAAAGCCACAGCAAATAAAATACTCAGGGCTGGTTATTATTGGCCTACACTGTTCAATGATGTCCATAAAATGATAACCACCTGCCACAAATGTCAGATCTTTGAAGGTAAAAGGAAACTCCTCCCCCTCCCCCTGCAACCCATCTCTGTTGAAGGTCCCTTTCTGCAATGGGGTCTAGACTTTATAGGGGAAATTCATCCCTCTTCTTCTGGACAACATAAATGGATCCTGACTGCCACAGATTACTTCACTAAATGGATAGAAGCCATACCCACTAGGAATGCCACCGATTCTGTCATTATTAGGTTCCTAGAGGACTTCATCTTATCTCGTTTTCGCTGTCCAAGGAAAATAATCACTGACAATGCTGCTGCTTTCGGATCCAAAAGAATGGTTGAATTCTGTCACAGGTACGGGATAGCACTTGGACATTCAACTGCCTATTACCTTCAGGGTAATGGCCTAGCTGAATCATCAAATAAAAGCCTGGTTACAATCATTAAGAAGCTGCTGGAGGAAAACAAAAGGTCATGGCACAAGAAGTTGGTACATGCTTTGTGGGCTGACAGGCTCACTACAAAGAAATCTATTGGCATGTCACCCTTCCAGCTGGTTTATGGAACAGAAGTAGTTTTTCCTACTAGTCTTGGAGTTCCAGTGATCAAACTTGTCCAAGAGATCCAATCAGAGGAAGACAGCATGATAAGGAGAATAAATGAAACAATCCATTTGCAGCAAACTAGAGAGCAGGTTTATGGCAGAGCTGTCAGAATACAGGAAAGCATCAAAAGACAGTTCGACAAAAGAACCAAAGCTTCAGACTTCAAAATTGGAGACAAAGTTCTGAAATGGGATTCAAGAAGAGAGGACAAAGGCAAACATGGCAAATTTGACAGCTTGTGGCAAGGTCCGTATATCATTCAAGCCACCGTGGGTCCTAATGCATTTTTCTTGCGAGAACTTGATGGTACAGAGTTGTTTGGGGGTCCTGTCAATGGCAGGGTGCTCAAACACTATTTCTGCTAAATTTTCATTTCCAGTTCCATTTCCATTGTATATACCATTGCAGTCTTACTTTCAAGAAAATAGAGAGAATGTTCCCAAAAAAGAGAAAGGCTAGAGGTTCAGACATGCTCAAAACATGGACCTCTGAAATGCAAAAAGAATGGCTCAAACATGATCAAAATCTGAGCCAAGGGGAGCAGAATAGCTGGTCCTAATGTGCTAAAAAATCTGGACCAGCAGTAAAAAAGAAGAATCAGCTCTAATATGCCCAAAACCAGAGCTGAAATCAAAGGAAAGGTGACTCTAATATGCTCAAAATCTGAGTCACACATAGAGAAGGATACTTCAAAATTGCAGATTTCATGCCTTCACAGTTTTGTTTGCAGTGGTCTACAAGTTTTCGCTCTACAGCAAGTCAGACAGTCTAATCCTGGCTTGGCTGTTTTCAATTTCCTGTTTTAGAATGTAGGAGAAGAAACTTGTTGGATAGTTTAATCCCAACAAGTAATAGATTAGGTAGAGAATCATATGAGGCCAACTGTCTAATCTGGCCTCATGGAGCAATAAGGGTAGATTTAGAATAGGTTTGTTTCTGTTTTGAGAAATAAAATGTAAAGGGTCAGCTAGCTCAAATGCACCCAAAGGGAAATTGTTAGAACTATAGTTTGGGTAGGTAGATTGGTTGGGAAATATTTCTGCTGATGTTTCTATCATATTGTGGCAGCTAAGACTGAAGGAAAAGGGATGTGCAAAGCAGCGGGCATCTGGCCTACTTCAGAGATCATTTCTGGTTTCTTGACTCCTTCAAGAAGAAGCCATCCCCATGTGGAGCCACTGTTAGCCCCCCCTATGAAATTCTCGACAAGCAAGCTGGGGGCTGAATGGTTTTGGAGCCTTCAAGGAATGCTTTTCCCTTGAAAAATCCATCCCCCTTGAAGTCTCTTGGTGCTGTGCCTAATATATATATCCTTTCTGCTGATTCACTCCCCCAATGGTCTACATTCCCTTTGTTCCACACCAAATCCATATTTCTCCCCTTTTCAATTTCCCTGTCACCCCCCTGAATCCCCTCTAAAAATCCCCACACCCTTTGTCTTCCCGAATTCCCCCTTTTTTCTCCTATCGTTACCCTTAAAGGCTTCAAAATACGTTAGAAATGGGTTAAAAACCTGTTTCCGGCCCCATATCAGTTCTAGCCCCTTTCCTGGTGGTCCCCGCTCTTTTTTCCCTCCATATAACCCTACCCCGGAAACCCCCCGCCAGCTCCAAAAGTGCTTACTCCATAAATTCTTCGGGCGTAACGTCCGCCGTTGATCTTGGTTGATCGAACGGTGATCATCAACCCCGAAGCCTTTGTGTTTTCCCGACCAAACCGTCAACAGCGCCATCGCCGTCCGTTCAAGCGGTGATCCGACGGCTCGGAGTCTCCTCGCCAGTGGATCCCGCACTGCATTATGTTTCGAAACCACCGGTATTTTCCGCACCGCTCATCCGCAGAGGGCGGTATTCATCCCAAACCCAGCGATTCCATACGACTGTTGACACCTGTCCCTGGTACGATTCCGAAACCGCTGCCTCCCCGCACGTTAAATCCCGACTCAAGATGCCCAGCGGAATTGCTGCCGACCGTCAGATCTGAGAGGGCTCATCCAACAGCTGACGTCTCCCAAAGATGCGCGCGGTTTAACTTGCTGACCATCGCCCCATGGCCCACTGTGCGTTGCTTTCCCGCCGTCGATCTCTCTGGATACCCGACGGTCCAGATCTGTTCTTCCATCGTTCACTGTTCCACGGTCTCCCACCTCGCCACGTCACCTCTACGTACCCTTGCCGTACGTCCGCGCGTCTCTCCACATATATTTGATTCCGAAGTCATTTTACGTGTTTTTTCCATGCAAACTGCCCCCGCTGTGCATCCACCTCTCAGACCATTTGTCATCGAGCCCTCACCATAAACCTGAGCATTTTTGCTCCTCGGCAATTTACATGGTCGCCCTCATCATATTCGTCATGGCCGCCACCCCTGGGTTTGTTTCCTCATCCAGTTTGTTGTTTTGCAGGGTTGCTAGAGGTAAAAAACTCCATTTTCCGGTCGTACCATCTTAATGAAGAAGTTTGCAGACAGGTTTAAGTCCGAGGGCCGGCGCTGCTATAAAATGGTCAAAGAAAGCTGCTGATGGGATGTACACTAAAGAAAGCGGGATTCCAAACTCTGAGAATCTCCTATCACCATTAAAACCCGAGCTAACCTGTCAGAGGTGGGATTGAAGCAGCAGAGCGTTCCAGTACAGAGCAAAGGGAGATTAAGGCTGGCTAATGAAGATCCTAAACCTTTAATCAGAGGCTTAGGAGGCAAACGACAGTTTGAAGACCCCGAGGATCTATCCAAAGGGTCCTGAGCACAGTAGCAGGTACCATCTGGGTTTATTCATCAGCAGAATGCTTTTCTCCATCAAGTACAGGCCACCCATACAACTCTTATTATGCAGAATGTCCCTGAGAGAATTTCTGCCCTAACTACAGTTCAAAACAAATCAAACATTTATGAGACAGACTTCTCTGCAGATTATTTTATTTTTGGTGAAAATACCGGGGGTACTATAGCCAAATTATGTCAAAGTCATATCTGAAGAAGATCACTCCTGCATAAAGAGGTGACAGAGATTTAATACTCAAGCATTCAAACAGAATGGGCCTCGGCCCTATTTCTCTACTCTCTGTTTAATGATACATTTAAGTTTCACCTACCCTCTCAGTCGATCTTCTGACCATCATCTGCTATAAAGCACAGAAGGAAACATTGTAAAGGTTGTTGATGAGATATCAGTGAAACGCAAGCATTTTCCTCTCGAGACAAGTTTTCTGTGTAACATAGTAAGATAGACTGAGATATGATGTATTCAAACTGAATGTTCAAGCTATGGGCTATGATGTACCTGATTGGTGTTGTTTTTAATATGACAAGCATGTTTCTTTGGATCCTGATCTAAGGCAGCTGGTGATGTTTTCCTTTCTCTGTATTTGTGATTGACTTGCTTTCATTTCATTATGTTTCTTCAGGCTTGCATCAGAAGTTTAGCATAAGACTTACCCTTGATAGGTACCTTATGCTGCTGCTCTCCTAGCCCTTAATGTTTTCTGCTTATATGTGTATCTGAATGTTGATTTCAATTGATTTAACCAGTGTAGTGGATGTCATTGCCTGCTCTCTGATGTATGGATTAATGAGATCTATGTTTAGATGTTCTTATTAGGATTTAGTTAGATGAGTTAAGAACACTGGGAGGCCTAGAATCCTGTCTCTGCCTCACTAGGATCTTTTCATCTCATTAAGCCTTTCTAAGATCCCTTGTCTTGCCTCTAATTCCGTCCAAGCAGGCCTGGAGTTAAATGACCTCTGGCCTGATCTATAGACAGAGTTGGTTGTTTCCCCCTCACTTACTTTCAGTCCTTAATGTTCCATTCCATCAACCATCTTTAAGATCCAAATGCTCTAGATGACTAGCCCAACTGAAAGCTTGCACGTTGAATACAAGTAAACCCTTTCTTGACTCCATTGCCCAATGGCCTTAATGTTCTCTGAGTTATCTGTCTCTGCCTAAGCTTCTTCTTCGCTCATCCTTGTCTTATATTGGACCCTTCCTTTCTGATTCCCAACAACCAAACTCTTAATCAAACAAACAAACCCTGTGTATTATAACTAGCCTAAAATCATAACTTAGAGCTTCAAAGACATACACTTTGACTCATATAGAGAGATCCCTCTCTGGACCTAGGAGGGCTAGATCCTAAGGTCTAAAAGTGGTTCTATGTTGTCTCATCTTTTGGTCTTGTCAACCTGTCCAAAACATGGGAACCCCAACAAATAGCAGCACCTCTAACAACATTATTGAAGAAAGATGCATTTTCATGGACTCCTGAAGCAACTAAGGCCTTTGAACATCTTAAAGAGACAATGTGCCTAGCACCAGTCTTAGCTACGCCAGACTTCACAAAAACCTTTATTGTGGAATGTGATGCCTCAGGAAATGGAATTGGTGCCATTTTAATGCAAGAAGGAAGACCCATTGCTTTTGAAAGTCGTCCAATCAAAGGAAAGTATTTACAGAAACCTATTTATGAGAAGGAAATGTTAGCAATACTGCATGCACTAAAGAAATGGCGAACTTACCTAATGGGAAGACACTTCAAGGTAAAAACTGATCATGATAGTCTTAAACACTTTTTGGAACAAAGACTATCTTCGGAAGAGTAGCAAAAATGGGTCACAAAGATGTTGGGTTATGACTTTGAAATAATCTACAAAAAAGGAAAGCTTAATGTTGTTGGAGATGCACTCTCAAGAAAGAATGAAGAGGTGGAAGCATTGCTTTGTGCCATTTCTATTATCCAACCAGATTGGATAACCGAAGCAAGAGATGAATGGAAGAAGGACAAAGATGTATGGACACTCATTCAAAAGTTGCAGCAAGATCCTAGTACATCTGATACTTTTAGTTGGAAAAATGATTCCTTATGGTACAAAGATCGCTTATATCTTTGTAAGAATTCCCAACTAAAACAAAATATTCTTCTGGAATTGCACACTTCTCCTTTAGGAGGACACTCAGGATTTTTAAAAACTTACCACCGGGTGAAGAAAGAATTTTTTTGGGATGGCCTTAAATCTGATATTCAAAAGTTTGTGGCGGAATGTTTGGTTTGCCAGCAGAATAAAGTGGAGACAATTAAGACCCCGGGACTTCTACAACCTATATCCATTCCAAGTCAGCGTTGGGAGGAGATTTCAATGGATTTTATCACAGGTTTACCTAAGTCTGAAGGAAAGAATGTCATCATGGTGGTAGTTGATAGACTTACCAAGTATGCACACTTTTGTGCATTATCTCATCCATTTAAAGCAAGTACAGTTGCTACTACATTTATGGACAGAATTCAAAAGCTACATGGAAGCCCAAGGGTTATTGTGAGCGACAGAGATCCCATTTTTACTGGAAATTTTTGGACGGAGTTAATTTCTTGTTTGGGTACTCAATTAGCTTATAGCTCATCTTATCATCCTCAATCTGATGCTCAAACTGAGATAGTAAATAAATGTTTGGAAGGATATCTTCGTTGTTTTGTATCTGATAAACAAACACAATGGGTCAAGTGGTTACCTCTCGCTGAATGGTGGTATAACACTTCCTTCCATGCTGTAGCAAAAATGACCCCATTTATGGCACTTTATGGATATCATCCACCATCCATCACATCATCTTTAAGAGAAAATTTGAAGGTTCAAGTAGTGGAAGATCACATCGAGCATCAACAAGAATTTCTCCAACTCTTAAAGGATAACCTGAATTTGGCACAATATCAAATGAAACAACAGGTAGATCAACATTGCAGTGAGAGAAGTTTTGATGTAGGAGACTGGGTATTTTTACGGCTACAACCATACAAACAAATGTTCCTCAAGCAAGCTAAGAAGGATAATAAATTATCACCAAAGTACTATGGTCCTTACAAGGTGTTGCAAAAGATTGGTACCGTGGCATACAAATTGGAGCTTCCTGCTTCTTCGAGAGTGCATCCAGTTTTCCATGTTTCATGCTTAAAGAAGATTATAGGTGAAAATCTTCCAGTTCAAACAATATTTCCAGAACTTGATGAGGAAGGAAAAATCATATTGGAACCTGAAGCGGTCATGGAAACAAGAACTCGACAGCTACGGAATCGATCAATTTCAGAGTATCTCATCAAGTGTAAGAACTTACCCACTGAAGATTCTACATGGGAGGATGAGAATTTTATACAAAAGCACCCAGAGCTACTCAAGCGTTGAGGACAACACTTTTTTTGAAGGAGAGGGGCATGTTAGGTCCCTATATTACTAGTATAGTCCTTTATTGTTGTTAGTGTAACCCCCTTATTGTTATTATTGTACCCTTGTAACCCCCATATTGTTATTATTATGCCCTTAAATTATTATTGTTAGGTCGGCTAGGATTTCATTGTGGCCCCACTAGGATTACATTGTGGCCCCATGGACTCCTATATATAGAAAGGAGGTTTTGTAATTTGAATCATCCAAGAATTGTTCATTCATGTAATGTATTGGAGGTTTCCCCCTCGAAGTGGCTTATTTCAAAGGCGTTGATATCTCTGTTCTTCTATTTTTGGAGCTGGTTTCCCAACACCAAGTATCATGATCAACCTCAATTTGAGGAAGGGTCCTCAAATCAAGCCTCAAAGCATCTCCATGTGTCCAAAAGCCAGCTCTAGGTGCCCTGCATCATCTCTATGGGTGCCATGTAGACAATGTGGTGTACTCTCTCTCTAGTGTTGGGGCTCCATAAGGTGCAACAAGTCCTACTGAATCATCCTGGGGGATAATCATCCCCATTTGGGCTCTGGATCAAGGAATACCTATCTTGTAGTGTCAAGGCTAGCCTGGGGGCATGTTGGGTATGTTACCCACTACTTTGTGTGTGATATCCATAGGTGAAATATTTTCTCCTAGATGGTCCTTAGTCGGCAGCCAACAGCCCCTTGTAACCACCAAATAGCTCAATGCCACTATCTCCGCCACCTGAGCCAGCCATGTGGTCCCTCGCCCATTTGTCATGATCATATGTTTGAAGGTGGGCCTCCCAACCTCGAAGGGATGGATTTTCATTGGTATAGTTGAGTAATTTTCCTTATTTATCATGGACACTTTTGGGCATGTATTGGTGGGGGGATTCGGCAAAAAGAGTGGGATAGGTTTGTACTCTTTTCTCCTATGCCTGATTCGGTGGTTAGCCTTGTATCCTAGTCCTGTGGGATATCCTTAATTGGCCATTAGCTTTAGGGCTGACAGTACATGGGAAATCCTGATCTTGGTTGTGTGGTCTTGCTTCCTGACACCATATAAATCAATCCCTTCCACTCATTTTAACCCCATTCATCACTTTCCCATCTGGGTCTACATGTGCCCATTGGGTCCACATAGGGTTAGCCTCCCCCTCCCCTTGTTGACACTTTGGGTCGGGCCTGGAACGATGGCAAGAGGTTGATGCAGCTAAAAAGAATAGAAAATCATAATTTGGCCACTTACAATAGGAAATGTACCACAAAATGCAAAGGATGGCCAAGACATACAAATTTAGCACGTTGGCAAAAACCAAACATGAACTCTACCCCTTATTCATGGCCATCACCCTGGTTCCTATGGGCCCTAGATGAGCCCCTTCCACATTAAGGAACGCATGATTGTCCCAACCCCTGGTGGGCAATGAAATGCCCCACCTTAAAAAGGGGGTACCTACTGCTATATCCTTCACATCATACTTTCATCCCCTGGACCCTCGAGCAGTTATAAAGAAAAATCAATCAAAGGAAAAAGAAATATGAAGAAGGGTGGAAAAACAAAGGTCGGAGTAACTCATGTACCACGATTTGCTCCATCCTACACTGATATACCCAAGTTTGGGCTTCCCTCATCATAACTACCCTTGTACCATGACATGTGGCTTGGAGCATTCCCCTGAGCCCCACTTTGTTCCATGACTATATCACTTGCCACCTACCACCTGATGGATGTACTGTGGACATGTCACCCCTTTTAAAGGCTGAAACCACCTAATGGGGTCCTTAGTTAACTCCCTTATCAAGCTTGGAGACACTTGTACATGCCAAAGCCCACTATGCAAGGGCATGCAACCATTATGTACCACATTGGTTCCATGACTTGTAAGCTCTTTTACTTGATTATTTTGATGATTTGTTGTATTGGAGGGCGAGGGGACGCAATGGATCTTATGCAGGATTGTAGGTGGGTCTCCATTTGAGGCTTGGTATCCCTATACAGGGTACTAGCTCTCTAGAGGACCACATTGGCACTTGTAGGGTGAGTGTTTAGAGCCACGAGCCTCCACCATAGCAAAGAGTACTTCATGGATCTCCAACACCACTCATTGATTGCTCGTATTCCACCTTTTGGATGAGGATGATGCACCTGGTTCACCATGCCTAACTGTCTCCACACTTGCAACATACACTTGGTAGATGTTCCAGGGTCCAGTTAAGGATGTGTCTCACTCCAGGAGATAAAGGGAGGGCTTATGTCATCACCCTAACCCTTACATATGGTTTATAGGCATTATCGATCCACTTGGAGACCCATGAGTATGTCATTGTGCCCCCACACCCGCTTGGGAGAACCGCATGTGACTTGCTTGGAAAAAAAGGAGCCTTTTCACTCAACTTGACACATTTGGACTCCATTAGGCCTCCTTAATGGCCCAACGACTCATCATACTCATTATTTTGCCCTCTTGAGAGGCTATTCTTTGTATTATTGAGCAATCTGGGTGGGCTTGCACCAAGTCATGTCATTATTATGTATTATTTTATTATTTGGGGCTAAATTAGGCTAATTAGGCAAATCAAATCCCCTTTTGAGTTGTATAAATAGATGAGAGGTGATTCATTTCTCTCATCATCACTTGATTGGATTGGTATCTCTTAAGAGATTTTCACACTTTTTGTTGGGTAAACTTTTTGGAGCTTTCTTGATGCACTATGATGTTTGGATTTCGCTATTGTCTTTGGAGCTTCTTTCTAATGCGAAGTTGATGAATGGATATACTCTCTCTCCCTCAAGTAAGTCGAATTTTGATGCTATTCTTGTTATTTTACCGGCTTACTACATGTTATGGTTATCATTATTCTTGTACGTGTTAAAGTAAATGCGAAAATTCATCTAGGAACCTTTAATAAGTGATTTAATGCATGTGTTGTACTTGAAGAGAGTGGGTGAATGTTCCTAGAGGCACCTAATAGGTTTTAAGCCTCGAAACTTCATCTCTTTGGCAAATTTGAAGTATAAATCCCTATTGACCTAGTTGTTGTCCTTGGAGAGGCTAGCAAACATCGATTAGGGCTTCTTAGCTCACGAAAATTATCAATCCATCTGTATCTTGACTCCATTAAGCCCAAGCAATAAGGCACTGATCCTCGTATCTCTTTGGTGGTCAAATTTACCTCTCTTTTCTTCATTTTTCCAAATTCTAGGCCTAACCCTATAGGGTCACCTAGGGCATTAAGCGAAATATTTTATAGCCATCCAAACATCTTGAAAATTGGTCCACAACTGCGATGGGGTCTTCTCAAGGGGTCCTCCAAATTTGAGCACAACCTGACGGTGGAATCCCGAGATATTGCAAGCCCTATTTCGAGGATCATTTCTCTCCCTAGGATGATTTGGGTTAGTGTCCCCATTTGGGTCATTGCATTTCAATCCTTAAATAAAATTTGTCCCTTGATCTTCTTCTCTTCCATAATTAGGTCAAGCACCTCCTTGGTTGATCAATTCCATACCCTTGACCTAATTCTGGGTCCACTTGGTCCTTTGCAGTCCCGCAACTTTATAACATTAATTTTACAAAGATCACATAAAGGCCAATTCTCCACAAAGATTCTTAGATCTAGGAATCATCTCGACAAAATATATTGCCAAACCCTAGCCTCGAGAATCCGTTTAGCCCTTCCTAGAGAGCCCATCACCTTGCTTTTGAAGCAAGCAAGCTATCTAATTGAGCCTCTCTTGTGAATAGGCCTTGGGAATCACTTCTTATCCTTCAATAAATTCATCCATCCTTGTGATTCCTCTTATACCGGGTCTCCTGAGTCCTCCCATTGGTGAAAGTTCGTAAAAAGCAGAGAGCCTTATCTGAGGTGACAGTGGGCTATCGCTCCATGGTTTCCCTTGACCTAGTAGTTGCTATATAGGATCCCCTCCTAGGACCCCTGCTAGTTTGAGTGGTAACATTTTGGCGTCATTGCCAGTGATACAAGACGCGTGTCTTGTTCCCATATGACATTATTGATATATCCTTTTGGCGACTCGATTGGAAGAACGAAGCCCTAGTTCTTCATCGAACTTCAAAGTCAATGATTGTGGGGTGAAGCAAGCATCTCTCAAGGCATTCCAAGTTCAACCTGGTGACTCCAAATATAGAATCTTATAAAAATTTGCATGTCAATAAATGGATCATTGGAGAGGCCTATTTTATATGTTTCAAGACGATGACCCTTGACCCAATGATCGTGAGGAGTTTAATTCCCCTCTTGATGAATCTCTTAGGAGGCATGAAATTAAGGAGCCTTCCCAATGCCCTGAAAAGGGGTTGTGGTTCTTCCCAAGATATGATGATTGTAGTCCACCTTGTTCCTTGATAATCAAGAGGTTGTGATTGTGGATGTGTGTGAGCCTTCTTATCTCTTCAGGCCATGAGGAGGATATGCCCGAGCTTGCTATTGATCGAAATTTATGAGCTTGGTTCTTGAGTTCTCCATATGCTTGTTGCAAGTAAGGTGGCACGAGTTGAATGCTTATCTTCCCTCCTCATCTATTACCCTTGATGCATGGTCCTCAAATGTTCCCGCCTTGGGTTCTTTTTCTCGTGATGGATCATAAAGGAAAATGCTTTTGTATTGATTTAATAATATGGTGGTTACATTGGCTATATGATTATACTTAGCATTTGCATAATGTAACATGCATGGTAGGGTAGGATGCATTGCGTACTAATTTTCTCATTATAACTAACATCATATGATATTATCATGATAGACTAGCTGCATTTAGATTAAAATTGGATTTGGAATAAAATTTTATTTTTCTTGTTGGTTTTATGGCCTAATACTAAGCACGGGTGATCATAAGACACCAAAAAAACATGATGCCCCATGTGCTTGGTCTTTGACATGTGTAGGTAACAAGTCTACGGTCCCAAGAGATTTCCGGTGTCCTCATGACTTCCCCATTCGAGTATGTTCGTGCACTCTTCTGAGAGATCATGTCCTAGTTGGATCCAAATGTTACACACTACTTTGGTGATATCCATAGGATAATTTTTCTCCTAGATGGTACTTAGCTGACAACCAACAACCCCTTGCAACCACCAGATAGCTCGATGTGCCACTATCTCCGCCACCTGAGCTAGCCATGTGGTCCATCTGTTATGATCGTATGTTTGAAGCTGGGCATCCTGACCCCGAAGGTATGGCTTTTCATTGGTATAGTTGAGTAATTTCCCTTACTTGTCATGGACACTTTTGGGCATGGATTGGTGGGGGGATTCGGTCGAAAGAGTGGGCTAGGTCTGTACTCTTGTCTCCTATGCCTGATTCGGTGGTTAGCCTTGTATCCTAGTCCTGTGGGATCTCCTTTACTAACCATTTGCTTTAGGGTTGGCACTACATGGGAAATCCTGATTTTGGTTGAGTGGTTCCGCTTCACGACACCATATACATCACTCCCTTCCATTCACTTGAACCCCATTCATCACTTTTCCCATCTGGGTCCACATGTGTCCACTGAGTCCACATAGGGTTAGCCTCCCCCTCCCCTTGTCCACACTTTGGGTCAAGCCTGGAACGATGCCCAGAGGTTGATGCAGCTAAAAAGAAAAAAAAACATAATTTGGCCACTTACAATAGGAAATGTACCACAAAATGCAAACGATTGCTGGGACATACAAATTTAGCACATGGGCAAAAGCCAAACATGAGCTCTACCCCTCATTCATGGCCATTACCCTGGTTCCTATGGGCCTGAGATGAGCCCCCTCCACATTAAGGAGCCCATGATAATGCTTGGAGAGGAGGGTAATTTCCGTCAGATATTTTTGCCAGTATTTCTCTAAGATAGAAACACAATTTTCGCGTCATTTTATTGTACTCAGAATTTCTGCTGCTGCATAATAATAAAACCCTCAATTGTTGTACCGATTTTCTTGCATTGGGTTTTTCTGGGGACAATTGTCCAAAAACAATTGTGTCAATTTTTATGTGTGTGTGCTAGCATATTTCTTAGTTCCAACATTTTATTTTCTGCAATGTTTATTTTATTTAGTGGAGAAATTGCAGTGTGATTAATTCGATATTATTCAGAAAATTAATAAATTGTTAATCAGTTAGGAGAATTAATTCTAGTTGTTGCATTTCAAGGAATTTTCACATGGTATCAAAGCATATTTGACAGACAGGAGGCTCAGAGTTAGAAGAGGAAAATTTCGCTGTTCAGAGGGAGCAACAAGCCAAAATTTTCGGAGGTTGCGTAGTGCGAATTGCTGGATAGGGTTCGATTTTCCAGCTGCAGGTGGCAGGAAAGTTCGATTTGTTCGTGTTGATTTTTGTAGCATCAGAAAGTGCTCTAAGTCTCAAATTTGGTGTAGAGGCTTAGACACTAGCATTCCAAAGAACCTAGAAAGCATTTGTGGAAATTCCACTCAGATTTTGTTTAATTTGAAAATTTTATTATTTTAATGGGGACCCTAAGTCTAAACTTAGGGAGATTAAATAATTAAATAGTATTAAATAAAGCAGAGTGTGAATCTTCTAGAGGACATGGATCAAGTTATGTCATAATCTTAGCCGTTGATTAGACATCTAATCTGGGCTGTTGATATGTCAACGATAAGACTATAAAGGAAGGCTTGAGGGTCATTTGGAAAATACATCGAGACACTGAATTGATCTAAGATCGAAATTTCTGGGGCGTGGTCTGCTGAGAAATTCGAGCTAGAGATTTGAGCAATGAGGGGCAGAGATAGCATCCGGAGAGGAAGAGATTTTCTCAGCCGGTGGAGGATCAATCAGAGAGAGGAAGAAGAGATCTAACCAAAGCTAACGCTGAAGGAAAAGGGTTGACGCAGTGATTGCGTAGGCTCACGCAGAAGCAGCGCAAAGGTAGAGGAAGGGTTTTCGGAATTTTGCTGGTGGATCAGTTTCAGAGGCCGGGATCCGGAAAGTGGCACCGGGAGGCTGTTCCTCAGGGTCCACAAAGGAAAAACGACTTGGTTGAGGGCTAACGCTGAGCCTTGAAGGGGGTGACGTAGTGGCTGGAAGTTCCAGCGCTGGATCTGCGCAGAGCTTCTCTGGGGCAGTGTTTTCTTCATCTGGATCAGCCAGAAATTCAGTGATTGAGTGAGGTGAATCCTCACAAATTCTTCTGCCAGTATTTCTCTCTGTAACTGAATCACCCTAGGGGTATTTAGAGATGTATTCAGACATTGCTACTGCATAATAATAAAACCCTCGGATCTGCTGCACTGGTTTTCCCGCATTGAGTTTTTCCAGGGACTTAGTCCAAAATAAAGGTAGTCATATGTGTGAATGATTTCCTTGTTTCAGAATCATAATTATTGTAGTGTAGGCTGCTTCAGTGATTGCTTCAGTATTTCATGAATGTATTCAAAAATAATTGTGTAAAGTAAATTACATAATAGATGAAGTAATTCAGATGGTTGCTGTAGGATTCCTTAGATTGATTCAAATCTAGGAATTTTCACAGTTCGGGGAAGTGATTCCAGCAGGCAGAGGGAGTAGCAACTCAGTATTTTCGCAGAGCAAATTTCGTGTCTGGGCAAAGGGTTTGAAGTAGTTTGCTAGAGCAGATTCAATGCCGGGGGGAAGAGAAATTGCACACAAAGGGAATTTCTCTCAGATCTAGTTTCAGAAATCCAAATTTCCAGTTGTAGAAGGATGTAGCAGTAGGCAGATTTTCTCACTCCAGGATGGAGTGCGAATAGCAGAGCTAGCAGCCAAGCAGGTGAAAGCGGGAGATTTCTATCCTAGTTCGAGATTTTGTAGAGATTCTTTAGCAGTACTCTGAGATTAGGACAGGTTCGAGGGTGCATCAAACTATTGTATCTGGAAGGCCAGAATGTCCTTCTTGCTGGACGAGTATGGTCTGAAGACATGCAGAAAAAGTTGTCGCAGTACCTAGATGCAAACCAGCTAGTGAATTACAATAAGGAGATGGCCATGGCAAAGCGGTTGATTCTCGATGGAGTTCGAGATCATATTGTCTCGCATGTGGCGGCCAAGAATATGACCAAAGAAATGTGGGATGATGCTGCCCCACTATATCAAAATCCTTCCGAGCAACGGAAGATTTTCCTGAAGGAGAAGTTAAGGAATGTTTGTATGTAGAAGGGTGAAGGCATAGATCCCTTTCTCACTGGAATTCAGGATATCCGGGATGAGCTTGCAGCCATAGGAGAAGCACCTCAGGCTACAGAGCTTGTGATTTTGGCCCTGAACAGTGTCTTCGAGGAATGGGAAATCTTTGTCCAAGGAATTTTGGGATGAGAATCGAGATATGTCTTGGGTGGGACCGGATGTGGTCATATTTGCAACAAGAGGAGATCTATAGTAAAGAGCTCCATCAACGACACTAGCAACAAAGGATCGAAGGGTGTGAAGGAGGAAGAAAATGTGGCCCTTGCATCGAAAAGGAAAGCAAAAGGTCCTAGTCAGGGACAAGGCTCACAGGGAGAGAAGAAGAAGAAAAATGATCTATCTAAGATCAAGTGCTTTAGGTGTGGCAAGTTTGGCCACTATAGTACTCAGTGTCCTCAAAGGAAGAAGGACAAGAAGGATCAGGCGACAACATCCGCAGAGATAGACCAGGTATCCTCCCTGTTGGAGGAACAATTCACCATGCAGCTATACCTCCAGGAGAGAGGTGGGGCGATATGGAGCTTTAGTCCCAGAGTTGCGTAGAGTTGGGCAAGGTCCATTGAAGTAAGCATCAAATGGTGATTTCACATGGATCATTACCCTTGCTACAGGGGCCTATAATATTCAGTAATAGGAGGATTAGTGTCAGTTGGTACAGTCAGTTCTAGAGTGATAGTTGAAGAGTAGTAGCAGTCGGATACTAAGTAGCGCCAGTGTTGATAACAATGCAGGAGCGACAATGTAGAATCGACAACAGTGCAGATTCCCCAGTTGGACAGAGCATAAGCTAGTAGCAGTCAAAGACTCATATGACAATTGCAACATAGTGAGAGTTGATTTGGTATTTTGGATGCTTCTCAGTTGCAGTAGCAACAACAACAGTGGGAGGGATATTAGTTGGGTTGCAGTACAATGCAGTGTCAAGAACGACACAGATGAAACATGGTTCAACTACAGTCAGTGGCTAATGAATCAATGTTAGCGCAGTGGTTGATGGACAGTGGCAGGCAACTACAGTTGTCAGACATCAACAATGTGTATGGAGGATGTTATAGAGATAGTTGGAGAACACCTTCCTTGCTAAGAGGGAGTGTTAGTTTTTGTAGCATTGGATGGTGTTTTTGTCTCAAAACTTTGTGAAGAGGCTAAAACACGAGTTCTCCAAAACCCAAAAATCGTTTATGGAAATTCCACCTAGAGATAGCTCAATTAAATTAATTGACCATCATTTAAATTTTTCCTAAGTCTAACTTAGGAAAGTTGGTTAATTAATAGTAATTAATTGAGAAAGGTGATAATTCTCTAGAAACTCACACAGATCGACTTGGAGATGATTTCAACCATCGACTAAGTTTTAATCTTGGCCGTTGAAGTCTCAATTGGAGATTATAAGAAGAGGTTGATGGGTAGATGGAGAACACATCGGTGCAAATACTCAATGATAAAAGCAGTTCGACAATTGGAGATTATAAGAAGAGGTTGATGGGTAGATGGAGAACACATCGGTGCAAATACTCAATGATAAAAGCAGTTCGATTTCCCAGTGGTAGGCGATTCAACAGTGAGATTGAGCCAATGATCGAGTAGCAGGTGTCAAAGGGACAGAGTAGCAGATTTTCAGAAGAGTTTCCAGTTTCAGAAGAGTTAGGAGAGGAGGCCGAATTATTTCTCCAGGAGGCAGCGCAGAGTCTCAAGAAAGGCAGATCGATTCAACTGAGGAAGAGGTCAATTCAATGGTTGGTGGCTGGGAAAATTCCCAGTAGGCCAAGCAAATTACTTCCAGGGGTTGAGATAGGCAGGATGTTTGATTCAGAGGAGTTCCGGGCTGTGTGTACAAGGGACTGTGCAAGGCCTGCGTAGGGGTGGATGCAGATCATTCTGGGAGTTAGTTTCTAAGCTAAGGTTGAACCGAGATTGCTTGGAGAGGAGGGTAAATTCCCTTAGATATTTTTTCCAGTATTTCTCTCTAATAGAAATGCTAGTTTGGTGTCATTTTATTGTACTCAGAATATCTGCTGCATAATAACAATAAAACCCTCAATTGCTGCACCTGTTTCCCCGCATTGGGTTTTTCCAGGGACAATTGTCCAAAAATAATTGTGTCAATTTTTATGTGTGTGCTAACATATTTCTCAGTTCCAACATCTTATTTTCCGTAACGTCTATTTTATTTGATGGAGAAATTGCAGTGTGATTAATTCGATATTAATCAGAAAATTAATAAATTATTAATCAGTTAGGAGAATTAATTCTAGTTTTTTCATTTCAAGGAATTTTCACACAAATCGCTTCTTCCTTCCAGACAGTCTCGGGCATAGTGACCATGCTTGTGATAATTGTAGCATTGGATGTTGGACAAGTCCTTGAATCCTTTATTGTTGTTCTTAAATCCTTGATTGTTGTTCTTGGATCCTTGACCTTGCTTCCTTGACTTCCAATTTGAGGGCCTTCCTTTCTCTTTCTTCTTCTTGGCTTGAACAACAAATGCAATAGGTTCTCCTTCTTCATGCTTTTGAATTCTTCCTCTGTAAATCATTCTGGACTCCTCTTGAGTGCACTTGCCTAATAGCTCATCAAATGTGGGAAACTTGACATCGTTGCTAATGGTTGTGATAAAAGTCTCCCAAATCATAGGAAGACCTCCAAAGACGATCAACACCAACTCTCTATCAGATACAATCTCTCCAACAGTCAAAAGTTGATCCTTGAGTTGAGATATCCTTATGAAGTATGCTTGAATGGTCTCACCCTTGTTCATCTTGATGTCCTCGAGTTGATTCTTCAAAGCAAGAATTTGGGTCAAGTTGTTGACTTCATACATCCCAATCAACTTATCGTACATTTCCCTGGACTTCTTCAATTTTGAAACATAAGTGATCAAATGATCTCTTGAAGAATCAATGCGGATTTTCTTAGCTTTGATCTCACCTTTCTTGTACTTTGACTTGGTAGCTGCGGTTGCACTCTCCGGAGGCTTAGGTACCTTCCCTTCAACATATTCCATTACATCATTCTCTTCTAAAGTCAGATCCAACCTAGCCCTCCATGGAGCAAAGTTGGAGGAGTCATTCAAATTCTCCTCAATCTTGAAGTATGAGGTGGACATCTTGACCAAGTCAAATGAACTTCAACAACAAATATGATCTCTTCAAAGGGGTGATTGCTCTTGTATGCCATAACAATCACTTTAACAATTTCTTCTTTCAGTATCAATCACTTTTCCAATTGAATTTCAATAACCCAATAACAATAAGTAATTGTAGATAGAACAGTAAACAATATGCACAATAGAAGACAACCAAGATCAATGCGACAAAGAGATTTAGGTCAAAGTCCAGGGAAAAACCTCACAAGGGGGAAAACCCATCCAGATTCTTCTTCTGTTTGATGTTCATCAAATGTTCAACAGAGATACATAGTGCATGTACATCCAACAATTAGTCAAAGGTCAAAGCCTTGACTATTCAAGTCAACAAACCAATAATCAATCAAAGATGAGCATAAAAGTAAAATATGGTCAAAGTACCAGTTTTGAAAAATTTCAGCCCTGTCAAAGTTCAGTCAACGCAACCCTAACTAGCCAAAGTCAATGGTCCAAAGTGCTCAGAAAATTTCGGTCAAGGCAACAATAAATTTGGCCTCTCTTGCTCAGTCAAACCCAGCCAAAACAGTCCTCAAATCTGCCTCCAAATTTGGTCAAAGTCAACAGTCAACTTGTGGAAACCTTAACTTCAGATCTGCGGTCAAATATGGTCAAAGTGCCCAAGTCAAATCGGTCAAAGTCTCCCTGAATTCAGCCTTCCAAAACAAATCCAAAAATTTTGTCAACCAAGTCAAATCAGCCCCAAGTCAACGCTGGTCAAAGATGCCCAAAACAAAAAGCCAATGCAGTCAAATCAGAATCCTTCTCTCCTTCGCACATGTGAACTCGGACCTGCAATTTTCAGAGGAGATCGAACCAAGTGAAGATGATGTGATGCCTCCAAGTGATGTCAAGTTAGGTCTATTTATATGTGATCTTGGGGGTTAAATTTCTCCTTTAGGCCAACTTGTACTTTTCAAGTTGACTTGGTCCAACAATAAAAATAATATTTTTCCATGAGAAAATTTAATTTTTCCAAGTGTAAGTGGGGTCTCCTTAGGGTTTGCTGGGCTTCCCTAATGGGGAAGTTGCTCCCTTAGCTGCCAATTTTTAACACGAGGTTTGAATTGCAAACAAATCCAAGCATTCCTTGCAGATTGAATCCTCTACATTTCCTTGAGGCTAAGTGTATTCTACTTGTAGGCCGAGACTCTTCTTATTGCAATTAATTCAGAGCCAAACTTTGTCTCATTTCTTGCAGAGGTTATTGAATTGGTCAAAGGTATGAGTTCTTATTGGAGGAGCGAATTGCTTGCTATAGGAGTTCAAATTTGAGTATGGTATATGTTGTTCAAACATTGAGGACAAGTTCTCTCCTTGGTGATCATTTGTGTTCAGGATTATATTGCTGAAAGGTGATCAAGTTTCTCCAAGCATTGGAATCCCTCTTCTTTAGTTGAATAAAAATACCATTTGCCTTTGATTTCATCAATTTTGCTAGTGTTCCAGTGTGCGTGAAATGTTTGACAAACTATGTTCATTAACCGTTTGTATAAAAACATCAACAAATTTTTTTACAATTTTTATTGAAGTTTTTGCATTATTTAGGCTCTAGTATATTACACTTGGGGTTGACTTCTGAGTTTTTTGTTTTCTTCCACTTCTACTTCTCTAGCTTCCTTCTTGGAGTGTCTCCCTTGCCCTTTCTTAGAACCCTTTGTTTCTTGGCTGCTGAGTTCATCTCCCCAACTCATTTCTTTCTTTGCTTTTCTTGTCAATACCTTTCCAAAATCTACCTCTTGAGCCTTAATGTTTTGGGCGATCCTTCTGTCTCATTTGGTGGGATTATCAATTGGTTACAATACTGGGGGGGTTTGATTGGCCTCCTGAGTCGTGATGAGGGCTTGGTCCTTCTCCCCTTGATCCTTTCCTTCCTCTTTCTCTTGCTCATGGATTTCCCCCTCCTCCTCTTCTGGATCTGCCTCTTCCTCCTTAAAGGTTTCTTTTCTCTAATTGTTTTGTGATGCTCATTGCTCGTTTTCTTCCTATGATTGTAGAACCTCAAAAGGATTTGTTGATGATGAGGCTACATTCCTATCATGAACTAGTTGATTTTTATTTGTTGCCGCCTTTCCTTTGTTCCCCCCTATTCTTCTGGGTTTGCCAATGCTCTTCTTGAGTTGCAGTTGTGCCATCCCCTTTGCCAGATTGCACCTTCTTGCAACCCCTTGCAAAATGGCCATAATCGTGGCATACCCCGCACTGAAAAGGAAACTGCTCATAGTCTAATACTTGCCAGTGATTCCATTCACTATGTGTAAGGTTGATTTTTAAGGGCAGTCCTTTCTCCAAATCAACCTCCACATAGATATTTGCACAATCGAATTGATAACCCTTAGGTTCAACTCGATCCAGATACCTACCCATGCTATTTCCAATCGCCCTAAGACAATCATCGCTCCAACACGATAATCGAAGCCTCGACAATTTTACCTAGGCGGGCACTACATTAGGGATATCGTCATCTTGGTCAAAATCTAATGACAGCGTATTCAAATACATTCCCGTTTAGGAAGATTACATCTCTGTCTTCTTTGAAGTCAAACAAGAAGGCAGAAAATCCATTGCCGTAGCCATATAAGCTAATGTTACCTTTCGTCATTGGTTTCCAGGTCTTATCTAGCCATTGCTCAATAGATCTGGGAGACAACCACATTCCAGTAAATTTTCCTACTAAAGCTTGATCCGTGAATGCCAAGGAGGTTCGACAAAATCTTGGGGGCAACACCACCGAAGGTATGTTCTTTGTCTTTTTTACGAATCGGGACTAAGATTCTTTTGTTCACTTTTTCTTTTTGAGAGAAGCGACTAAAGCTTGAAATGCTGCCGCATCGTCTTGTGGGGGGGGAGAAGCCCCCTTCGAGTTGGCTGTAGAAATTTGATAACCCTCTCCGGTTTTCAGTTTTTCCTGATTTCTCCCATAAAGTTAAATGCCCATTCCCATAACCATACATTCAACAAGCTAGTAAAATAAATATTTTCTGAATACACTAATTCTGGAAATTTCAAAATGCTGGAAATTGCAGAAATAAAAACACAGAAATATTTTCAGCCACACACACAGAAAATGACACGCTGATTTTTGGTCAACATGACCCTGGAAAAACACCCTACAACTCTTGGGGAAAACCAGTTCGAAAGCTCTTCTTTATTTCTGGAAAATGATTTTACAGAGAAGTGAAATATATAGAAAAAATTCCAGCAAACTTAATACAGAATTATCTCGTTTTCCGTGCTTGCCTCCACCTCGGAAAATGTGCCAAATCAGCAAAAAACAGTAAAACAGAAATTTATTACAGCAGGAGATAACACCATTTAATGCTATACGTCCGCGAAAACTGTGCCAGAAATTTCGTACTATTGTATGGACTGTACGGAAATCACAACAGCTTCTTTCAGCCTCGAAAACTGTGCCAGCTCAGCCTCAGAATGCGTGCTGCCCACTGCTGCTTCTTCTCGAAATTTGTGCCTCCTTGCTACTGTACGGACCTCGAAAAATGTGCCCACTACTGCTGTACGGAAATTTGCCTCGAAAACTGTGCTGATTTAGCGTTGTACGAACTGCTGCCTTGAAATGCGTGCAACCTCTCCATGCTGTACGAATTTGCTAAACTGCTTCTCTCCTTCACTTTCTCAAAACCAGAAATGTCTCCAACTCTCTTCTTCTCCTTCTATCAATCTGCTCATGAAAGACTGAATGATCTTTTCCCTCTTTTCCTCCTTTAACCTAACCCTAAGTGACTTTTGGGGAATCCCTAAATCCAATGGCTGAGATAGCTTTAGATCTAGGGCTGAGATTAAATGTGCATTTAAATCTCACTTTCTATTTTTTAATTCACCCCACTTTAATAAAGACCCTCTTAGTCATTTATTTCCAAAGTCACTTTTCACTTTCTAGTTTCACATTGACTTTATTAAAGTCACTTTAAAATTAGACTTGGTAACTTTATCACTTAAAGTCACTTTTAAATTAGATTTGACTTTATAACTTATAAAGTCACTTTAGGAGAAAAAGTTAAATTCTTTTGGACACTTTTCCCTAGGCCAAAGATCAAAGCCTTAGGGAACCATCTATCCTCCGGTAACCAAATTTCAACACTCCCTCTTACCGAGGAAGGTGTTCCTCATCACACCCATCTTGTCTCTGAAGTAGACATGCTTGCCCCCTGGTAAGGCTTTGGTAAATATATCTGCTACCTGTTCATCTATGGGAATATACTCAAGCTTCGCAGCTCCCTTCTGGACAGAGTCTCTGATGAAATGATATCTGATGTCGATATGCTTTAACCTGTCATGAAATATTGGATTCTCCGTGAGTTTAATGCAACTTTGATTATCACGGTAAGTCACTGAAGATCTCAATGGCTGACCATATAAGCCAAACAACATCTTGTGAAGCCATATGGCCTCACAACTAGCTAGATTGGCTACCATGTACTCTGCTTCTGCTGAACTCAATGCTACTGACTGCTGCTTTCGGCTGAACCAGGACACCACTGCCAAATCCAACCCAAAACAACGCCCTAAAGTGTTCTTCCTATCAGAAGCACAACCTGCCCAATCAGAATCAGTGTAACCTGCCAATCTCACTCCATCTCCCCGCCTATAATCCAGACCATACTCCACTGTCCCCTGCAAGTACCGCAAAATGTGTTTTGTAGCAATCCAGTGCACTCTCCTGGGCTCACACATGAACTGGCTCATAGTGTTGACTGCAAAACATATATCTGGTCTAGTGTTGACCAAATACATCAAGGAACCAATCAGTTGTCTATACAATGTGGGATCCACCAACTTGGAATCTGAAGCGTGAAGCTTCTTCCAGTTAGTGATCATAGGTGTCGACACAGGTCTATAATCCTCCATGTGGAATCTGCTAAGGATGTCCACAATGTACTTCCCCTGTCTCAGGAAGAAATGCCCCTCCTCCTGCCACACCTCCAAACCGAAAAAGTAATGCATCAAGCCAATGTCTTTCATCTCGAACTCTGACGCAAGATCTCTCTTGTAGCCCTCTATGAGTCTCTCTGCACCCGTAATGTCCAAGTCATCCACATGCAACACCAGAATGAGAGGCTCCTCACCTATCACAATAAAGTATAGGTTTAGATTTGCATCACTCTTTGTGAAACCCATCTCCTGCAAGTACGTATCAATCCTGGAGTACCAAGCTCTAGGAGCTTGCTTCAGGCCATAAAGGGCCTTCTTCAGTTTGCATACGTGGGACTCCTTCCCATGCGCTTCAAAGCCCTGTGGCTGCTCAATGTACACCTCCTCTTGTATGAAGCCATTGAGAAATGCGATCTTCACATCCATCTGGTGGATCTTCCAACCCATCTCTGCTGCTATCGATATAATGGAGCGAATGGAAGTATATCGAGCCACGGGAGCGAAGGTCTCCTCATAATCAACTCTCTCTACTTGGGAGAACCCTCTAGCCACAAACCTTGCCTTGAATTTCTCAATGCTGCCATCTGCAACATGCTTTACCTTGTAAAGCCATCTGGAAGTAACCACGGATTTGCCCTCAGGCCTCGACACCACCTCCCAAACATCATTCTTCATGATAGAAGAATACTCCTCCTGCATGGCCTCTCTCCAGACCTGCTGGCTAGCTGCCTCCTTATAGCTAGAAGGCTCATAGTCAACGATGTTGGCAACCATTGCCATATACCTATAGAACCTCTTAGGTGGTCTGCTCTCTCTGACTGGTCTCTTCGGCCTAGCAACAGATGTGGCCTCTCTCAAGGTATCCTGAAGCCACTTGGGCTTCCTCTTCCCTGAGCACACTTCTCCCACCAGAGAATGAAACTCCTCATCCTCATCAGGAGCCTGAACTCCTGACTGTCTGCCTGCTGTTCTCCTGCGTGAACCTGAACCTGTAGATGCTGAAGTACCGTGTGAACTGTTCATTAGTGGACTACCTAGTGAACTGCTCTGCGGACTGCTCTGCATGCTGTCCGAAGCACCACCCCTCTGACTCTAAGCCACTGCTCATTGATGGACCTGACACCGTAATCGATGTACCTCCTGATCCCTTCCCACTGGATCCTTGTACCTGACTCAGCTGCTCCTGAGGGTTTGGCTGATCCTGATACTCTAACTCCTGTGACCCCATGAAAGCCCTGTCCTCCTCAAACTTCACATCCCGCCTGACAACAACTCTCCTTCGTGCAAGAATATAAATCCGAAAGGCTTTCGAGGTCTCACTGTAGCCCACAAAGATACCCTTCTCTGCGGTGGGCTCTAGCTTGGTCCTCTTCTCCTTGGCTACGTAGGAGTATGAAATACACCTAAAGATACGAAAATGACCAATATCAGGCTTCTTCCCAGAAAAAGCCTCCTCCGGAGTCACATGCCCCAAGGCACGTTACAGACTCCTGTTTTGCAAATACACAGTAGTGTTGCAGGCCTCTGCCCACAAAAACAATGCTAATTCCTGATCATGTAACATGGGTTTGGCAGCCCCAACGATAGATCTGTTCCTCCTCTCTGCAACCCCGTTCTGCTGGGGGTTGTAAGGAACTGTGAACTCCCTCCTGATGCCTGCCTCCGCACAATAATCAACAAACTCACCAAGGGTGTACTCCCCTCCATTGTCCGACGGACTTGATCTTCCGACCTGTCTGAGTCTCCAAAAGAGCTCTGAACTCCTGAAACCGCTTGAAGACCTCACTGTTGGTCTTCAAGAAATAAATCCAGGTCCTTCTGGAGTGATCATCAATGAATAAAACATAATATTCATATCCACTCAAGGAAACATGAGACATCTGACCGCTCACATCGGTATGAATCAAATCAAGTATCCTAGTCGATCTACTGTCACTGCTAGGAAAAGGGGATTTGGCAAACTTGCCCATAGCACATCCTCTGTATGTATCTAGGTGATCAGAACTGAAATCTGGCACACCTGTAGTGATCTCCCGCAATGTCCTCAAGGCTCCATGATACATGTGCCCCATCCTGTGGTGCCAAATCTCGCACAGCTCTGAACTGCTAGCTCTGCTGCCGGTACTACTGCTCAATGCCAAAAGGGGCTGAAACGCAAACTTGTACACCTTTGCATGGCGTACACCAATCACTCTAGTTGAATCAGTTGGAGCGCCCCTGGGATATATAAGCACTTGTCCTCTCCTGAATAATACCTCATACCCTCTGTCCTCCAATGCTGAGACGGATATAAGGTTCTTCTTCATCCCTGGCACATATAGAACATCCGACACTTTCAAGGGAGGTTTGCGTTCCCTATCAAATGTCAATGTCCCCACACTGACTGCTCTAACAATGCTGTCGTCTCCGAGTACTACCTCTATATCAGTGCCATTCTCTGAAAGCTCTGAGAAGTACTCATGGACTCCTGTCATATGACGTGAAGCCCCACTGTCAACATACCAAATACATGAAGATGCTCTGCTAGTGGAGGGAAATGCACACTCCTTCTCAACCTCCGTGGTAGGTGATCCTGCACTAGTGGACTCACAAGCAATGAACCCAAATTCCCAGTCAAAGCTCTCCGAAAAGTCCTCTATCTTTGCTGACGCTGCCATGGTCTTGTTCTTCCCCTTCTTCTTCTTCTTCAGACACACAACTGCATAGTGTCCCATCAACTGACAATTCCAACACTTCACCTTGGAATAGTCCTTCTCCTTGTTCACCTGCTGCTTCCCTTTACTTTTGCCTTTGCCCCCACCACCACTTGTGGAAGCTTGCTTCTTTCCTTTGCCCTTCTTGCCTCCTGCTAACAGTGCTACATTGTCATTCTCCTCAACTGGTTTGGTTGCCCCAAGCTGGGTCTTTCTGATTTCATTCTGTATGCAATCATCCCACAACCTCTCCCAAGAGGGAAGAGTCTCACGTGCAACAATCCCATCAGCGAAGCTCAACCATGAACTGGGAAGGCCATTCACTGCAATCCGCACCAACTCAGTGGGTGGAATGACCTCTCCAACTGCTGCCAACTCATCTCTCACATTAGTGATGTTTGTGAGGTATGCAGTAGCACTATCAGTGTTTGCCATATTAATGGCCTTCAACTTCTCCCTTAGGACCATTTTTCTGTTCTCATTGGTACTCTGGTAGAGATTGGTCAAGGTTGTCCACATCTCATGAGAAAGTCTCTTTTCTCTCACATGAGGAATGCAATGGTCTTTAACACTCTTCAGAATTAGTCTCTTACCCTTGTTATTTTTCTTGTTAAAGTCTGCCAACTGAACAACATCAGTAGGCACATTCATAGGGTGTTGTTGGGTATTCACCATTATACCCCAAACTTTTGCCTTCTCAAAGATGCTCTGCATTCTTTCTTTCCAAATACTGTAGTTGCTATGCCCATTCAACCTATCCTCCACCCTCAAGCCCAAAGACACGCTTGCTGTCCTAATAAACTGAAAATGACACTGCTGTGGTAATTGTTTAGTTTTCTGTGTTTAAAATCAGCTTGCTATAAGTTTTCTCTTTGCTGTCCCAAACTGCACTTTTCAACAAACTAACTCCGATACCATGTAGAAATTTGACAACCCACTCCCGTTTTCAGTTTCTCCTTATTTCTTCCATAAAGTTAAATGCCCATTCCCATAACCATACATTCAACAAGTTGGAAAAATAAATATTTTCTGAAAACACTAATTCTGAAAATTTCAAAATGTTGGAAATTGCAGAAATAAAAACATAGAAATATTTTCAGCCACACACACAGAAAATGACACGCTGATTTTTGGTCAACATGACCCTGGAAAAACCCCCTACAACTCTTGGGGAAAACTAGTTCGAAAGCTCTTCTTTATTTCTGGAAAATGCTTTTACAGAGAAGTGAAATATACAAAAAAAATTCCAGCAAACTTAATATAGACTTATCTCGTTTTTCGTGCTTGCCTCCACCTCGGAAAATGTGCCAAATCAGCAAAACAGTAAAAACAAAAAATTATTATAGTAGGAGATAACAACATTTAATGCTGTATGTCCTCCTCGAAAACGATGCCAGAAATTCCGTACTGCTATACAGACTGTACAGAAATCACAACTTCTTTCAACCTCGAAAACCGTGCCAACTCAGCCTCGGAATGCGTGTTGCCCACTGCTTCTCCTCCTCGAAATCGGTGCCTCCTTGCTGTTGTATGGACCTCGAAAAATGTGCCCACTGTTGTTGTATAGAAATTTGCCTCGAAAACTATGCTGATTTATTGCTGTACAGACTGCTGCCTTGAAATGCGTGCAACCTCTCCATGCTGTACGGATTTGCTGAACTGCTTCTCTCCTTCACTTTCTCAAAACCATAAATGTCTTCAGCTCTCTTCTTCTCCTTCTCTCAATCTGCTCATGAAAGACTGAATGATCTTTTCCCTCTTTTTCTCCTTTAACCTAACCCTAAGTGACTTTTGGGGAATCCCTAAATCCAATGGCTGAGATAGCTTTAGATCTAGGGCTGAGATTTAATGTGCATTTAAATCTCACTTTCTATTTTTTAATTCACCTCACTTTAATAAAGACCCTCTTAGTCATTTAATTCCAAAGTCACTTTTCACTTTCTAATTTCACATTGACTTTATTAAAGTCACTTTAAAATTAGACTTAGTAACTTTATCACTTAAAGTCACTTTTAAATTAGATTTGACTTTATAACTTATAAAGTCACTTTAGGAGAAAAAGTTAAATTCTTTTGGACACTTTTCCCTAGGCCAAAGATCAAAGCCTTAGGGAACCATCTGTCCTCCGGTAACCAAATTTCAACACTCCCTCTTACCGAGGAAGGTGTTCCTCACCACACCCATCTTGTCTCTGAAGTAGACATGCTTGCCTCCTGGTAAGGCTTTGGTAAATATATCTGCTACCTGCTCACCTGTGGGAATATACTCAAGCTTCACAACTCCCTTCTGAACATAGTCTTTGATGAAATGATATCTGCTGTCGATATGCTTTAACCTGTCATGAAATACTTGATTCTTCGTGAGTTTAATGCAACTCTGATTATCACAATAATTCACTGAAGGTCTCAACGGCTGACCAAATAAGTCAAACAACATCTTGCAAAGCCATATGGCCTCACAACTAGCTAGACTGGCTGCCATGTACTCTCTTCCACTGAACTCAATGCTACTGACTGCTGCTTTCGGTTGAACCACGACACCACTTTATTAAAGTCACTTTAAAATTAGACTTAGTAACTTTATCACTTAAAGTCACTTTTAAATTAGATTTGACTTTATAACTTATAAAGTCACTTTAGGAGAAAAAGTTAAATTCTTTTGGACACTTTTCCCTAGGCCAAAGATCAAAGCCTTAGGGACCCACTTGTCCTCTGGTAACCAAATTTCAACATTGGATGCCATAGGAGCTCAGATAGAAAAGTGTCAGGAGTTGTAGAGAAGCCAGGGTTTCCTCAAGGTTCTAAAAAGTTTAGTCTTGTCATATTTTAACATAATGGACTCAACTTGGATATTTTGGATCTTTCTGGAAATCCTGATGTTGAAAATTGGCAGCTTAGGGATGCATTTACTTAAAGAAAATCTCATTCCTGATAATTTTGGAGTGACTTTCTAAAATTAGAAAGTCATGCCTAACATCTCAAGTATGACTTTCCAAAAATAGTAAGTGACCTTGCATCTTTTGGTAATCAAGTATAGTTGAAGGAAAATCACTTAACTTATCATTAATCAATCCTAATAGTTCAATATTGACCTAATGATCAATACTATTAATATTATTATTATTATCCTTTATGATACTATGATATTATTATTAAAAGGAATTACAAGTAACCTTACCTTCATCACCTCAATCACTTCGCACCTCTTTCGATGACTCTCATGGCACTACGTAACTCTCTCTCTCTCTCTCTCTCTCTCTCTTAATGGTACGTTACACTCTCTCTTATGCTTTCATTAAAGACATGGCATATTCCTTTTACTGTCATTAAATGCATGTCATAAAAGATTCCTCTTACGCTCTCTTTAATGCATATATTACACTCCTTAACTAAGGCATGCGTACCTCTCTTTAATGGCATAAGTTACTCTCCTTGATGGCATGAGTTACACTCCCCTAAATGGCACATGTTACTCTTCCTCAAGGCATGTGTATTTCTCCTCCTTTATGACAAGAATTTGTTGCTGCTCTTGTATATGTATCTCATGTCTTCTCACCTGACAACTACTACTTGTGCATTGTCAAAGAAGAATTCAAACTTGAGAGAGAGAGTTGGAGAGACTTAAAAGGAAATTGTGAGAGAGAGAGGCTTGGAGAGTATGAGAAGAACTCGGTGAGCCAAGATTGATTCAGTGCTTTAGTGTTGATTTAGTTGAAGGGAAGGTTGATTCAGAGTTTTGCATCTGCTGCTGCTACTCGTGATCTTCATGCTACAACTTGTTCAGATTTGGGTGAACTTACTCATTCTCTTGATCTCTCATTGTACTCTGTATCTCTGCTGAACAATTGATATCTAATAGAAGAAGAATCTAGTTGGGTTTTTCCCTTGTGGATTTTTCCCTGGTCATTGGACCTAAATTATTTACGTCTCCTTCTGTTCTTGGTTGTCTTCTATTATGCATTTGGTTTATGTTCTATCTACAATTACTTAACCAATATTGCAACAAAAATAAGTTTTTGGAATAAGTAATTGTTTCAGCATAGAACATCAGAATTTTGGCACTTGACAATCTTGAATTTAAAAAAAAATGGAATTTCTTATAAAAAGTAAATGGTGCTTGAGTAGAAATCCCATGTGTGTAATGTGCAAGAATGCATACAATATAAGGTATCTATACCAATGTTTTTATAATTGGAACTGGGTTTAGACTGGAACTGGCTAGAAAATTGGTTGTCGAACTAGTAAGAACCAACTGATGAGGGTTTGATGAGGACCAATCTGAAACTAGTCCTAATTGGTTGTTTTTGTCCCTAAGTGGTTGGTTCGGGATGAAAGCAACCAACTGGTTTGGTTTAGAAACCACTTTGGATGCCATTGGGGATAAATTGGTTTAGACCAGCTGGTTCCAAGAACATTGATCTATACTCATAAAATACCCAAGTCTTTTCTTGTTACATGTTGGCTTGCTTATTCCAATTTAGCATTATCATTTTCCAGTTTACCTTTGTAATGTGGGTCAATGCTACCCACCTAAGTGGCTAACTCCTATGAGAAAGTTTTTCTCCTATTCTAATCAACTTTCCAACCAATAGCCTTATGTAGATAGATAGATAGCTAGCCTGAAAATCCCTCCATTCATGTTCTAGTCAATGCTTATGACATCTAGCTTACACATTAGATGAAGGCGGGTCATCTATTGTAAGGTACATTAACCATTTTTGTAATCAAGTGCTTTCATATAATGTTTATGGGCATTATAATATGGATCATAGGTTGAGTTGGATGATAGACCGCTTTTGGTTGTAATTTTATTCCCATGCTTCACCTTGGTGGCTGTCCCTTGCCCCTAGTCTAGTGTGTCCTTCCTCGAGGCCTTTATTTCCACTGTCCAGGAGGGGCACAAATAAGAGGTATTGACTGGTGTTGTGTGTCCATGGTAATCCATACTTAACAATTTTCATCTTTCCCTTGTATCCACATCCCATCTTTGGGTTGATTGCTATCTGTCACTAGCATTTGTTCCATGGTTTCCTCATTCTTAAATAGGAGCTCAGAAACTTTTCCCTAAGAGGTTGATGTAGCCGAAAAAAAAGAAGAGCATGAGCCATAATGATAAAATGAAAAAAATGGCTAGGATATAATAAATTATGTGGACAAAGCATAACTTGAGCTCTAACACCCCTCATTAGCCCTTACTCGGTTCCTAGATAATGCATGAGCTATCAAAATGAAAGGAACTTTGAATATCCCAATCTCAATGAGTAGTAAACTGCTTCATCTTTAAGGGGAAATTGATGCATAAATAAAACCTTGTAGGCCAAGTTATGGAAGAAAAAGAAAATCAATGAAGAAAAAGGTGGACAAGAGGGGTGGTAAAAATAGGTTGAAGAAAGGGGTAACTCAAGTTCCATAATTGCTCCCTCTTCACATTATAATGCTCAAGAATGATGGAATTTCATAGCTGGAACAAAGACTATGTCATCCTCCATGAAGTAAACCCCCACCATACCATTGGCCACTTGCACCTTTCGATTGATGGGTCGATCTAGGAACTGTTTCTCTCCTTAGGGTTGGAAGCACCTAATAGGGATTTTGGATAACCATCCCATATCTAAGCATGGTAACTTATTTACAAACCCTAAGATAGGAAGACATTTGAAGATGATATTTGTGTGAATTACTTTTGTGCGTTTTGCATTAGATATTGCTCACTATGATACTCTTATGGTTATAACTTATTTTACCTATGATGATGATCTCATTTGATTTTGAGGGTATGTTTCATAAGATTTCTCCCATGTTTAGTTGCCATCCCTTGAGGGATTGCTTGATACTTCTCTAGCACTTTAGATAGGATGTCCAACCCCACTTGAGAACCCTTCATGACACCATAGCTAGGACATTGACCACTTTATGAGGAGCATTGACCGTGGGATGTATCTAGCACTGATGATGACCTTCTTCTCTTCCTCCAGAGGTTGGAACATTGCACACTGAAGCTAGGAGGTTTCCTAGAAGGAAAATGTACCACAAAGACCACAAGAAGCTCGTAGGATGGCATTGTACCTTCTTGATTGATGCTGGCCTATTTCTGGACCAATTTGATGATGATGATGATGATGAATTGAGATCCCTCTAAAAGAGATGCTACATCTTTTTGGATGATGATGTCATGCCCTATCCTTGTGACATCACCCTCACGAGGCTTGGAGTGATGACATGGGTGTTGTAGCCTGATCCGACCCTCTTTAAAAACTAGGTACTTCTGTAAATTCTACCTCACATGAACCTTTATCATGTTACTGCTAGCCATGTTCTGTCTCCATTTTCACTAGTTCTAACCTACCCCTTACATCTCATCTTTGCCTTAATCTTTTGAAGTCTCTAATCAAAATTACTATCTCCTTGAATCATTGGAGCATAACAATGATAAAAATATTGACGACATTTGAATCATTTAAGGGTTATATGTTGGATAATGCTTAAAGAGTCTAAACAATAATGGGCAATATTAAATTATATTAACTAATGTTTCATATCAATGGAAATGCATATTAATATGCATATTATTTTATGATTGATTCATTATATAATGATATTATCAAACAAGTATTAACATATATGCATATATGTTTAGTATCCATCTAAGTAATGATTAACAATCATAATACGTATCAATAACTAACGATGCCCATAAAAAAGGGGAAAATGTCCATAAAAAGGGGACATATATAATAAAATGATGCTCATAATCCTAATTAAAAAATGGTTATGGTAAACACATGGTTTAAACATGTTCACCTCTCTTTAAAATAAAATAATAAATGTATGCTCTTTATAACATAAAACCATAATCTTATCGAGGTAAATATTGGTCAAAATCATGTCATTTTTTATAAACCAAACTTATGCTCGTACTCAGCTTAATAGAAGGTAAGTGAATGTTTAAATTATATCGTGTCAAAATAAAATGTTAAAATCCTTTACTTTTCACCCGATATGATTTTTACCGTTAATCTCAATAGCCTTTCATTTTTGGATTTTATCGGAGAGCATTTTCCAAAATCCAACCCTCACCTTCAAACATCCTGATATTAATGTCTTGTTGAATAATATCTATGTTGCATGAGGATCGATCCCCACCAAAATTCATGGCGTTTCCTTTGTCCCGACGATCCAGGTACTTTGAAACTCGTCGGAAACATCCCTAATTGGCCGGGGACTCCATCGGGGACTTGGGGACTTCCAGGCTGCCCCAGGTTGTCCCTAAAAAATTGGGGACTTTTCGGGGGACTTGAGGATGTCCCCCGATATCATGCACATTAAAATTTAAAAAAATTTAAATTTAAATTTTTGTTTTTTAAAACCTAAGTTCTAAACTTTAAAGTCAAAAAATTAAAAAACAAATTTTGAATCCTAAACCATATCGCAACCTAAACCTATCGACTAAACTAAACCTATCACATACACACTAAACTAAACCTATCACATACTGCACACTACACTACATGACGACGACGAAGGTAAACACTGTTACAGAGACACGACATCCAAGGTAAATACAGGTTGTGAAGGTTGTAGGTAAACAATGAGCTCGAGTGAAGGTTGTAGGTGTTGTCGCACAGAATGTCTAGGCATCGCGACAACGGCTCAGATCGGGGGCTGTCACCCCGATCCCCAATCTCTCTATCTAAGCTGTCTCCTTGCAAACTACGGGAGGTAGACCCTAACAGAAATGAAGGACAAGAATTGGTTGCAAATCAACCAATCTAGGAGACACAGCTAAAACACCAAATACTTGATAGGATAAACGAGATTTCACAGATCAATTATATTAAAACCAGTGCCTTATGGAGTTAAAGAAGATCCCGTTGTGCAATTAAAGTTAAGTATTGGATGTATAACTGCTGCTATGAAAACAAATGACCACAACGATATTCAACAAAAAGCATCACAACCATCCATTCAAATACTGAAGCCAACAATAAAGCTTATCGTGAAATGATCATTAAGATAAATGACAGATGCTTGAAATATTTCCGAAATTATGATGTTCCAATATAGCCCAATCCGGAAATTTAAAATGCTCCACAGTCAAATCTTAGATAAAAATTTTAAGCTCATTTGACTATAAGACTTAGAAATTTTTAAAAATTTTTAATATATTTTTAGAATTTTTGGAATTTTTAGAATTTGTTATTATTTTTTAAATCCTGAAACAAAAATTAAACTAACTCTAAAGAAAAACCAAAATTAAAATCTAAATCTAAAACTAAAAAAAAAACTTAAAAAAAAAATTAAAGCTAAATCTAAAACGACTAAATGTAAAATCTAACGATTAAAAACTAAAACTAAACAAATATTAAAACTAAAGTTATTAAACTAAATTAAATCTAAAATAAAAATTAAAACCTAACTAAAACTTAACAAAATAGAAATCTAATCAAACTAAACTAAAACAAATAAATAAAAAAATTCGAATTTCAAATCCTAACTAAAATAAACTAACATTATCTAACATAAATCGAAATGTAAACCTAACTAAAATTCACGCTAGAATTAAAATCGAATTTAAATGAAATCTAAAGTCTAAACCAGAACTATACATAACAAAGGGAAACCGATCAGAAATTAACGCGTATAAGGGCTTTCAAATATGTGTGTATGCGTTTTTTTGATTTGCTTATGCAGGTCGACAGAGAAGATGGCAACAGAGAGAACGAGGTTGACGTGAGGAATGGCTTTGACGGCTTGCAGAGAAGAGGTCGAACGGAGGCTCGACAAGGAGATCGAGGGTTCGATGGGCAATGAAGGTTAACGCGGAGCAGAGGAGAAGGCGACAAAGGGACATATAGAAGAAAGGATAAGAAGACAAGGGCGGATGGTTTGGAGGAATCGAAGGGCAGTTGCAGATGAGAAGGAAAACAAAAAATCGATGGCAAAGAGGAAATTGACAGGTAGAGGAGGAAAGGCAAGCGTAAATCTTGACGACAATAACATAAAGGATGTGAATGAAGGTCGAAGGCAGCAATGAAAGGACGTCGGAAGCAGATAAAACTTCAGCAAAACCCAGTACTCATTTAAATCGTCCAGCAAATAATTTTTTTTTGCAAAACTCAGATTTTAATGCTCCTCAAATCGAATAACATTCAGATTTTGCCCACAGAGGCAATTTTGAGGCCAGATCTGGCCCTTGGGAGCTGTATCTGGCTCAGATCTTAAAAAAAAAAATCCTGAGTAGACCCTGCAAACTGCAAAACCAGACAGATCCAAAATTATATGCACAAAAATTATTAAACTGTTACAGCCCTAAAAAGAAATACAAATTTACAGGCTAATTTACAGATCTGAGGCCCTCATGGCTAGATTTGAACCCATTTCAGCGCAATTTTTTAGAAATTTGAAATTTTATAGAGAGGCACAAGCCTTAAAAACCCTGTAAAAACACAATTTCGTTCGATAACTTTGAGAAATTAGAAATGATGGGTTTTTTCAGATTTACGAATCTGAGAGTCGGCTGGTCCAACTGAAGACTTCCCCAGACGCTCAAATCTTTAAAAAAAATTTCCCTGCACACTTAGATTTGAACTTTAGATCGATAGAGATTTAAGAAAATAACATGAGATCCTTCAGAAAAAATCAAAATGTCATTTTATGAACCTAGAAAACTGCATAAGATACCTGTATGCAGATTAATCCATGAAGGCCATCAACCATAAAAATATCAAACAAAGTAGCAGAGTTTAGTGACAATTCACCACATAGATCTGGAAAATGAACACCAAAATTTGTAACCCCAAAGTCTTTATGCTTTATTCATCAAAAAAATTTACAAGAGCTTCCAAGACAAGTGCACGATCCTAAGATCGGATGATTCAAGACTGACAAAGACCTTTAATTTATAGGACAAAATCTCCAATGGCTAGTTCGGTTGATCCATGTCAAAATAATCTCGACCGTCGACCGTCGATAAGATTTGATTATCTTTTAATCTGGACCGTCGAAATTATAAATTTTGGGAAAAAACGAATTTATCAATTAAATCCATTTTAATTAACTCAAAAATACTATTTTTGAGTTAATTACCCCAAAATTTTGACTTTGACTTAACCACCTAGGACCAAGGGTCCAAAATTTCTTAAAATTCTCAATATTCCCTTGACCTAGGGCCTTTAAAAATTTATTTTTTAAAGACTAACGAATTTTGCCTTTGAAGAATTTTATCCTCACCTAGGACCTAAAATTAATTAAATTTCTGGCTTAAGATTTTTTAATTAATTGACCAGAAATTTTAATTAATTGATAGGGAGGGGATTTTAATTTTTTTTTCCAACCCTCTTTACATAAGATAATACATTTAGACAAATGAAGGGGGAATACCCATTCGTATAGACCCTCAAATAAATACCCAATTCTGCGACTCAAAACATGATCTAGTAGACCAAGTAGCTTGTAATAAAATAATCTAGCCAACTAGCTAAGATTATTCCCAAACTACTTTTACAAGGACTCGATAGAAAACACTAGGACTCACTTAGCATGCTGATGAAAAAATCCACCCTAGCTTTGGGGTGAGGCTGGAGGGGAAAACTCTGTCGATAACTTGTGTCGAAAAACACAAGTAAATCAGTGAGACAAAAAACCTCCTAGGATAGAAATCATCAACAACATACTAGGCTTACCTAGGTTGTTACATACATTGACGATCTTACTTAGATCATTTACATCATAACATGCAGAATGGGTTTACATCATTTATAACAAAATGTCGTCTGTCGATGAAATCTGGATGATGTGAACCTCGAACATGATAAGTCCCATTTGAAAAAATGGGGGTGTACTGCTATGGGGTCGTTGACAAAGTGTGGTCAACATTTCGCTCTACTTGGGGACACGTTGCTTCATTGAAGGAATGTGAGAATCCAGAATCTGCATCCAAGCAACACACAAAATTACATAAGTAGTGTCCATCCAAATATCATCATATGACATTGAGCACATGAAAAATAGAAGCTCTTCTTTTATTTATTATTCTACTTAACATGAAAAGTAAATCTACTCTAACTGCAAAATGAAACGCTGAAATAACAAGGAGTAGGGTTAGAGATACAATACAAAGGATGTCCTGTGGCATCAGATGTGTTCAATATAGTGCATGCTGAGCATTTGCCTGCTTTTAGGCAAGTCTGTAGGCTGCTTTTCAGATGTGCCATGTCCAATCTTGCTAATTGTAGGACTCTGTCTTATCCGAATGTCAAGCTGCTCTCGGCCATCAGACGAATCAAACTGCTTACTTCTTCTTTTCTACTTTTTTCTCTTCGTCTGAGGGGGCTGTGATGTCAGCAATGAGACCACTGTAGATTTCTTGTCCTTATTTTGAAAATGCTTGTACAAAACCTCTGATGAACCTGTAGTGTGACCAATCTTATTCTGAATATACTCTGTTAAAGGTGACACATAAGCTTGGTCTTTCTCAACGTCCTTTGTAGTCATAGTTAAATCTTCCTTAATGGGAAAAGTGACCTCCGTGTGATGAGATGGAAATTTCTTTAGCAAACTGGGAGGCCTATGATCTGTTGACAATTATGACTTGGGTTGGAAATTCTGCATGTATGATCTTTCCATTTTTTCCAACTTATTTTGAATATCAGTAGAATGCTTAACATTATCAATAGTAATTTCCCTCGCATGACTCTCTTTAATAATCAACAAATTGTGTTCAAGAGACATCTGATTAGAATGATTAACTTCCATCATCTTTAATCTGTTTTCCATAACATTTATTTCCTGTGCATGACTTGCTTCAATGGTATTTATCCTATTCTGAAGATTGATCTGGTTAGCTTCCATGTTTTGAATCATTTTATCATTATCTGTTTTCATGACCCTGAAGATATTTTGCATGTAGTTCATTTCCTTCTCATGATTATCTTCTAAGGCCAATAACCTGCTCTGCATAGAACCAATTTCCCTGGCGTGATCCGCTATTATTTTTTCTTGATTAAGTTCCATATTCTTAATGATTTGAGCCTGGTTGGCCTCCATATTCTTGATTACCTGAGCTTGATTTAGCTGTATATCCTTAACCATCTGAATCAATTCGCTAACAAGATGCTTATCATTGTCAACACTGATTTGACAACTTGTTTCTGTTTCACCACTATCATGGGTTTGTGCTGTCGTGGTACAAGTGGATTCATCCTGAAAATTTTCTGGAAATCTCCTGCTGATAGTTGAGTTCTCTACAAGATCAATTTCATTATTTTGCATAATACTGGGAGCACAAGGCGAGTCATCTTGTTTTATATATTTATCTCTAAAAGCATTGATGATATCTTGTAAACAATATTCCTCAGGACAATTTCGAAACCAATCGATAGCATCACCTTTTAAGGAATAGCCAAAGATACGTATCTTGACATCTTCATGATTATATTGTGAAGGATGACAATATTTATTTATCAAAAAAGTGATCATCCATAGATGTTGTAGAGCAATGCTTGGATCACCTCCTGAGAAAAAAGGCAATTTAGAAATGACCTCTTCTGGCATGTCATGAAGTTGTCATCCATGATGACCTGCTTAAAATTTAAGAAATAGATCCGTGTTCAAGAATAGTCAAAAGGTCCTCAAGAAGCGAACTTCTTAGCAGGAACTCTTGTAGGAAATGAAAGAATTGGAGTCGCCACTTGAACATGAAACTAATTCTGAAAATAGAAGAAATAATCGAGAATAACAGATGGATATCAGGGGGGGATTCTTGTCTGGGAGTAAATAGATGAATAAGGGGAGTCACCACCCAAACAAGAAGCCAACCGAAATGCCCAGGTGCTAAAGATACGATGATGAAATGATTAGTGATATGACGAAAGATATGATGATGAAATGACGCCAGAAAAGCTATGCTTTGTGACAGGCTAATGAATGGTGAGGAAAGATTATAAGATTTGAAAATGTCGTTAAGACCAAGGACAAAAAAACTCTATCCCTGGCAACGGTGCCAAAAAATGTTGTCGCACAGAATGTCTAGGCACCGCGACAACGGCTCAGATCGGGGGCTGTCACCCTGATCCCCAATCTCTCTATCTAAGTTGTCTCCTTGCAAGCTACGGGAGGTAGACCCTAACAGAAATGAAGGACAAGAATTGGTTGCAAATCAACCAATCTAGGAGACACAGCTAAAACACCAAATACTTGATAGGATAAACGAGATTTCACAGATCAATTATATTAAAACCAATGCCTTATGGAGTTAAAGAAGATCCCGTTATGCAATTAAAGTTAAGTATTGGATGTATAACTGTTGCTATGAAAACAAATGACCACAATGATATTCAGCAAAAAACATCACAACCATCCATTCAAATACTGAAGTCAACAGCAAAGCTTATCATGAAACGATCATTAAGATAAATGCCAGATGCTTGAAATATTTCCAAAATTATGATGTTCCAATATAACCCAATCTGGAAATTTAAAATGCTCCACAGTCAAATCTTAGATAAAAATTTTAAGCTCATTTGACTATAAGACTTAGAAATTTTTAAAATTTTTAAAATTATTTTTAGAATTTTTGGAATTTTTAGAATTTTTTATTATTTTTTAAATCCTGAAACAAAAATTAAACTAACTCTAAAGAAAAACCAAAATTAAAATCTAAATCTAAAACTAAAAAAAAAAAACTTAAAAAAAAAATTAAAGCTAAATCTAAAACCACTAAATGTAAAATCTAACGATTAAAAACTAAAACTAAACAAATATTAAAACTAAAGTTATTAAACTAAATTAAATCTAAAATAAAAATTAAAACCTAACTAAAACTTAACAAAATAGAAATCTAATCAAACTAAACTAAAACAAATAAATAAAAAAATTTGAATTTCAAATCCTAACTAAAATAAACTAACGCAATCTAACATAAATCGAAATTTAAACCTAACTAAAATTCACACTATAATTAAAATCGAATTTAAATGAAATCTAAAGTCTAAACCAGAACTATACATAACAAAGGGAAACCGATCAAAAATTAACGCGTATAAGGGCTTTCGAATATGTGTGTATGCGTTTTTTTGATTTGCTTATGCAGGTCGACAGAGTAGACGGCGACAGAGAGAACGAGGTCGACGTGAGGAATGGCTTTGACGGCTTGCAGAGAAGAGGTCGAACGGAGGCTCGACAAGGAGATCGAGGGTTCGATGGGCAATGAAGGTCAACGTGGAGTAGAGGAGAAGGCGGCAAAGGGACGTATAGAAGAAAGGATAAGAAGACAAGGGCAGATGGTTTGGAGGAATCGAAGGGCAGTTGCAGATGAGAAGGAAAACAAGAAAATCGATGGCAAAGAGGAAATCGACAGGTAGAGGAGGAAAGGCCAGCGGAAATCTTGACGGCAATAACAGAAAGGATGTGAATGAAGGTCGAAGGCAGCAATGAAAGGACGTCGGAAGCAGATAAAACTTCATCAAAACCCAATACTCATTTAAATCGTCCAGCAAATAATTTTTTTTTGCAAAACTCAGATTTCGATTCTCCTCAAATCGAATAACATTCAGATTTTGCCCACAGAGGCAATTTTGAGGCCAGATTTGGCCCTTGGGGGCTGGATCTGGCTCAGATATTTAAAAAGAATTTTCTGAGTAGACCCTGCAAACTGCAAAACCAGACAGATCCAAAATTATATGCACAAAAATTATTAAACCCTTACAGCTCTAAAAAGAAATACAAATTTACAGGCTAATTTACAGATCTGAGGCCTTCATGGGTAGATTTGAACCTATTTCAGCACAATTTTTTAGAAATTTGAAATTTTATAGAGAGGCACAAGCCTTAAAAACCCTGTAAAAACACAATTTCGTCAGATAACTTTGAGAAATTAGAAATGATGGGCTTTTTCAGATTTACGAATCTGAGAGTCGGCTGGTCCAACTGAAGACTTCCCCAGACGCTCAAATCTTTAAAAAAAATTTCCCTGCACACTTAGATCTAAACTTTAGATCGATAGAGATTTAAGAAAATAACATGAGATCCTTCAGAAAAAATCAAAATGTCATTTTATGAACCCAGAAAAATGCACAAGATATACCTGTATGCAGATTAATCCATGAAGGCCATCAACCATAAAAATATCAAACAAAGTAGCAGAGTTTAGAGACAATTCACCACATAGATCTGGAAAAGGAACACCAAAATTTGTAACCCCAAAGTCTTTATGCTTTATTCATCAAAAAAATTTACAAGAGCTTCCAAGACAAGTGCACGATCCTAAGATCGGATTATTCAAGACTAACAAAGACCTTTAATTTATAGGACAAAATATCCAACGACGAGTTCGGTTGATCCATGTCAAAATAATCTCGACCATCAATAAGATTTGATTATCTTTTAATCTGGATTGTCGAAATTATAAATTTTGGGAAAAAACGAATTTATCATTTAAATCCATTTTAATTAACTCAAAAATACTATTTTTGAGTTAATTACCCCAAAATTTTGACTTTGACTTAACAACCTAGGACCAAGGGCCCGAAATTTCTTAAAATTCTCAATATTCCCTTGACCTGGGGCCTTTAAAAATTTATTTTTTAAGGACCAACGAATTTTGCCTTTGAAGAATTTTATCCTCACCTAGGACCTAAAATTAATTAAATTTCTGGCTTAAGATTTTTTAATTAATTGACCAAAAATTTTAATTAATTGACAGGGAGGAGATTTTAATTATTTTTTCCAACCCTCTTTATATAAGATAATACATTTAGACACATGAAGGGGGAATACCCATTCGTATAGACCCTCAAATAAATACCCAATTCTACGACTCAAAACATGATCTAGTAGACCAAGTAGCTTGTAATAAAATAATCTAGCCAACTAGCTAGGATTATTCCCAAACTACTTTTACAAGGACTCGATAGAAAACACTAGGACTTACTTAGCATGCTGATGACAAAATCCACCCTAGCTTTAGGGTGAGGTTGGAGGGGAAAACTTTGCCGATAACTTGTGTCGAAAAACACAAGTAAATCAGTGAGACAAAAAACCTCCTAGGATAGAAATCATCAACAACATACTAGGGTTACCTAGGTTGTTACATACATTGACGGTCTTACTTAGATCATTTACATCATAACATGCAAAATGGGTTTACATCATTTATAACAAAATGTCGTCTGTCGATGAAATCTGGATGACGTGAACCTCGAACATGATAAGTCCCATTTGAAAAAATGGGGGTGTACTGCTATGGGGTCGTTGACAAAGTGTGGTCAACAGCAAGTAAACACAGGTTGCGAGGTTTGCAGATAAGAGTCGAGTGAAGTCTGAAACGACGGGCGAAGGTAAATGTTGAATAGAGAACTCCATTCACCACAGAAAAGGTAAATAGAGCTGAGAGAACTCAATTGAAGGTTGCAGGTGAGGTAAGAGTTGAGCGAGAGAGCGAAGTCTGAGTCTCTTAATTTGGGATTTATAATTAAATTTTAATGACTTATTCATGTTTACAATTTATAGTCACTATACTCCATGAATTAATTTGCCTTCAATTTGAACTTGTCTCTTTCTCCATGTCTGTTACAAACCTTTTCTTGGCATGCATCTTTGAAATTTCCCTATGCCACAATCACCATGACTTTAATACCATGTTAAATATAAGCAAGAGACAAGCAAGAGAGACTAGATGATATATCAATGTGCTACTAAATTACTAGTGGTGTTGTCTATATATGTAGCAAGTTCCATTATTCATTTTAAGGACCAATCAACTAATTCCCTGCATACATTAACATAAACATCATTTATTATATATAATTTATTTAACTGTATGACATTATTACTTTTGTACATAACATTTGTTACTCCTGAAATAAACATTACAATGGCCAAATCGTCTTTAACGCTTAATGTTATAAGGTAAATAGACGGGATGGTAATACTCTTTGTCCTCTGTAAATAATAGTGATTCTGAATGATTATGATATACATTACAGTGATGACAGGTCCCACAAAGTTCTTAATTTCTAGACTCTTAATTTGGGATTTATAATTAAATTTTAATGACTTATTCATGTGTACAATTTTATTAAATTTTACTTTTAGTCTTTAAAGTTTAGCTGCTACTTAAATTTTGAAATGATTCATCATGCATCATAGAATGATTATGTAGACAGTAGTAGATTGTAGGCTGTAGTAGACTAATAGTACTTCATAAGTTCTTGACAATGGGCAATGATAACGAGATTTGTTTTTGTGATGCACCATGATGATTAGATAGTATTAGACTTTAGTATTTTATTTTGTAATTTGAATTTCAAAATTAGTAATAGTTCTAATTTTTATATTTTGATTTATCATTCATGTTTATGCTGAATTACTAAATTTTATTTTAATTTTTTAATAAATATAAAAATTAGTTGCCTCACTTGTTGTCCCAACTTGCCGTCCCCTGAAAATTTGAGGGTGTGCTCTAGCCATCCTAGAAACTCGTACCCCCGTACCCCCCGTCCCCCCAACCATTGCAACATAGAATAATATAAGGTTCAAAAATCATTTATTTGAAATTTTATTAAAAGTTATAAAATATCATTTTGACGCACATAAAAATCTAAAGTTTTAAAAAACATTTTATGAAAATCTTATATTATTTAATTGATATGCGCGATACCCCACTTCAAAAGGCACTTGAGTAATATAATCTCGTTAGGTCAAAGAAAATGGTTAACATGATATCTATTTAAGCTGTTAAATAAGGTAAATACGAGCCCTTAGATTCTCGACGCCATTAAAGCTATCGTTTACCTCGAAAATTTATTTACTTTTGTGAAGAATTTATTGAATGGCATTATAATTTCTAGCTATGAATTCATTTTTCTATATGAAAAATAAAACTCATTCACAGGAAATAATATCCCAGATTTAGGGTTTTTTCCACATACAGGGTAATTCAGAAAATTTTACCAATGTTTACTATAGGGGATCAAATCAAGAAAACAGTGAAATTACTTTGCATGAAATATAAGGTACGTAAATGATATTTTTACCAAAATGATTTTACCTCAAGTTATTCTGAGAAGACATTAACGAGATATATTTACTGCAAATTGTGTTTATAAGTTATTATGTGATTTCAAAAGACTAATTTTTATTTATGTGATGCATGGAAATAAATTGTAAATGGATTAAAGATTTGGGTGAAATTAATTCAACAAAGGAATACAAAATTTTGTTAAAGGAGAGGCCATTGATGTAATTTAATATTAATCCTTGGGTTTTTATTAAGGGTTGGTTATTAAAACTGAATGGCAACCAATTCCCAATAATATAAAAAGGTTGTAAGCCATCAAAGCAGGGAGCTTGGATGCAGAGGCATTGTTATTTTGGAAGACTGATTTTTTAGTATGAAGCAAGATTACACGATGATCCTAGCTTTTTCATTATCAACAGTTTAAGAATTCCTACGTGTTTGTTCTTGTAATGAGTTTGTATTTTCCATTTTCATTCTCTGATTTATGTGAAATTTGATATCAATGGAATCTTCGTGATATTGAGGCAATTAACCACTTAGATTTTCATTGTTTTAATATCCAGTTAGAAGTATTCTCGAATACATGTTATTTAGAAGAAAATAACTGGATACTTATTCACTTATTGTGTTGATTTTGAATCATATTTGCATACACGATATCATGTGGTTCATTGAATGCATTAAGTGATTAGGTTTTAAATATCAGACTAATTTTTCCTTTCTGTTATTGTATTTCCTTTATTTTGTTTTATTTTCTTTTTAATGTATTTTCCTTTCTCTTAAATACTAAGACAAATACATGCTTTTACTTAGTATTTTAATGTTTTCGTGTGTTTTTTCTCATGTTAAACTACTAAGGCAAATACACACTATTACTTAAGTATTTAATATGCTTAATGTGTGTTTTATCATTACAAGGGTTTAAGATATAAGACAATTGAAAATCACATATAGTTCTTGATGAGTTTGGATTCAATCAGTCTTCTTAGTATTTATGCCTCGCCGTATTCTCTCTCTTTTGCAAATTTAAGAACTAACCTGACCTATCAAGTTAAGGTTATTATTATTGTAAGATTTTTTATTCGTTTATAAACAATATCAAATACAGGGAATACCCCCTATGGTTGGTGTTAGAGTCGGTCTTTACATCCCTCCGTCAGAGATCATTTCTCTTATTGCATTTCATTTTTAGGTGTCTCATTCAGCTCATTCATTTGCATTCCGTTAGGGGCATGCCATTATCTGACGGAAGGGTCTCTTCACTAGTTTCCCTCATGTTTGTACCTGCTGGGTTGGTCAAAACTTATCAAAATTCATCAAAGTTTGATTTCAGTCATTTACAGTCATAGATGGTCTTGTAGTCGAACAAGAGTCATTTCAGTTTCTAGGTCTAGGGTTTGGTCTTCAGAATGTCAAATAATGCCCGCAGGCCATGAGGATGTCTTCAATAAGTTTTCATTTCAAAATTTTCATCATCAATAATGCTCAAGGATGTTTCTTCTTCAAAACTCTATTTTGAAGAAGAAATCGTCAAATTAGTTTTTTGTAATAAATATGTATTTTTAAAGTCTTCCGTCATGAAGTACTTCAAATGCAGCCGCTGGTCATCCTTTGCCGAATCCTATGCCTGCTACCCCTGCAAAGAACAGAAAAGAGAATCATCATTAGTTCAAAAAATCAGAGGAAACAAGCAAAACAAAGTTTTGTCAAAAGTGCCAAAGTCTGCGATATTAGCAAGTGGGTTATTTCAAATTAAAAATCAAAGCTCATGCCATAAAGATATTTTGGTGTCTTCATAAATCATTTCCATGCCAAGAGGTATCAAAGACATCATTGAAGTTAAGACAAACCATGGAGGAAACAAAAGTCAATGTGAAAATCGAAATTGTTGGTGAAATTGCAGGCGCGACGCATAGAGCTGCATTCCGCAGTGCAAAATTGTGCGTGTGAGGCGCATACAGCCTGCGCGGCGCACTGGGGTTGCGCGTGGCGCACAGGCAGATACCCCAAATCTCTCATTGCTTTCAACGAAATTTCAAAATTTCTTGGCCCCTCTGCTCTAAATGAGTCAAATCATCTTGCAATATGCCATTGGTCAGTGTTGGGTATGGTTTGAAAGGTTGGTTTTTAGAATTTGAATGCCAAACATAAACCATATCATTGTGTTGAAAAATTACTTCTTAAGGTTTTGAGTTGGTGTTACAAAAAGTAATTTGGTGCCAAATCCTTTTATTTCCCACCTTATTTTTTCCCTCTCACTATTATTATATCACTATAGTTCATCTCACTACAGTTCATTCCTTACCCCTTTTCATCCTCAAAATAACTTATTCCTAAAGTTCTACTACCCCTATCCCTAAACCCTACCATCCCTATCATCCTTTCTCTCTCATATCACTTATAAAATCCCCAAATCCCATATCCCAAACATGACAAGTGACTGTCCTACATTTTAAATTTACTTGACAGAAACCCTTTTTCCCACTGTCCATATTTCCCATAGTCTTGTCACACATTTGGAAATTGGAGGCAAATACACCACATTTTTGTTTTCACCTCATACAGATCAGTACACACTTGGCAATTTGAGTTAGAGACACCAAATTTTCATTTCTCATTTTCAAACAGACCATCATACACTTTGCATATACTTTGCAACACCATGGAGACGGACAATGATTCATCATATGAACAAGACAGTGATCCCATCACTGAACTGCATGCACCAGGAGGGCACTGAGGAGGCGGAAAAGGCCTGATCCACTCCGAATCTTGGCCGAAGCTTCCTTGGCTGAGCATGAGACATGATGGGAGACCTTCACTCCGAATTTCAGCAAATTTGGAGAAAATTTTGTCATTTTGAAAAATTTTGGTCGCAAAACAGGTTTTTCCGCCCGACGCGTCGCGCCACCCGACACGCGCTTATGATTGGGACATCTTCTGGAGGAAAACTTGATATTTTTGGGTTTGTTATGGTAAATTATGCATGCTCAGGAATGGTTGAGAGATTTCATGAAGTTCTGGGTGGTCTTAAAGGTCAAAAACACTCCAAAAATGGCCTTTCTGCCACCTTTTGCACCAGCAGGAACCAGTCTTGGGAGATTGCAGTTTTGGAGGGGCAAATGAACTCCAAATTGAAAAATTCCACTTGGGTTGGATAGCAGACATCCAGGGCTTTCCAACGAGCTATCATGAGCTCAATTTGGACGTCAGGAAGTGCCCCAAAAATAGGCTCAAACTTGCGCGGCGCATTGAGTTTTCTGGCGCGGCGCATAGAGGAATTTTGCCCAATTTTCACTTTTCAGCTCAGAAATTCGGCCAGTTTGACTAGTTTCACTTTTGGATGTAATTATTGATCTATCTTGATGTAATTTTGTGGCTATGATGTAAATTTGGCATGTTTTTACTTGTTCTAGAGGATTCATTCACTAAAAAGTGAAAATTAAGTGAATGGATCAGTTTCCTAGCATATAGAGGGAAGTTGTTTGGCTGCCTAGATTTCAGTTCCATGTTTAGAATTGGTTGAAACAGCTCCTAAAAGGATGAGCTCGACCCCTAGAGGCATGGGAAGGGGTTAGACTGGTCTATATATTGTATTTTCTGAGACATCTTCAAGGTTGGACTCTTGGGAAAAGTTTGGCACTCCATTGTATATCCATTTTCAGTTTTTGGCAAAGGAAAGACCAAAGTTTTGCAGCACTTGTTGGGATCCTTGTGGCTTCTGAGTTTTGATGATGTTCTTCTCATGTTATTGTAAGTTTCATTAATGTTATATGTATGCCATTTCCCTTCTCTTTGCTTCTGAATTAAACAAATGAGTAACTGAGGTAGAATTCATTGATTTGCTGGTGCTCCGCCTTAGACTTTTGTTTAGTTTTATATGTTTTCGTCAGTTTGAAGGGGATCCTTGCACTCTCTTGCCCTCTTTAGCTCCTCAGCAGTCTTTTCAATCCATTCATTTGATCTTAGACATCAAAGCCGCTGCCTACCTCGCCCCAACTTGAACTCTGCAAGAATTTGGCCTCATCCCCAAGCCCAAAACTGCCTTTCCCTTTTTTCAACAAAAAACCCCTAAAAATCATTCCAAACTCCTTGATTAATATACCTAGCCTAAAATTAGCACTCATTTCAGTCATCTCAAGGCCTATTGATACATTTTTACTGAGATTGACCCGGAGAGAGCCCTCTCCTGTTCTGGTAGGGCTAGCTACCAGACTGAGCATGGTTTGGTGTTATCCTGAATCCCGCCTTCCTTCAGCCTAAGGTGGATTTAGGAACTAACAGTTGGAGAAGGCCAGTCTCCAACCTAAAGCAGGAGGATCGTTTGATCCTCATTGGATGCCTTTAGGGTTGTTTCTTGGCGACATGAATGATCCTAGAGACAACAATAGGCTTGGTTGATGATGACACATTGATAAGGAGGGTTTTTCTTGATGAGTGGGGGCGTTGTTGATGAGGAGATGGCTTTTGAGTGGGGAGCACTCTTTTGACCCATCCATGGTACATTTTGATGTAGATCTTCACTATTAGAGGATGATATCATCCCTTGGAGAACCTTTTGATCACACGTGTGGGCTAAAGCCTAAAAGGTATTTTTGTTATGTTTTATCATTGAGATAGATATATATTAAGTCGGCTTGCGACCTACTTAACTTGTAACCACTTAAACTATTATTTTTAGGGCTTTTAGTCAATTATTGACCTAAATCGACTTGGCTTCCCTGCTATAAATAGAGGGAAGTTGATTTAGGAGAATCATTATCAAACACACTCATTATTTGTTAAGAGAGAGTGCACACTAGTCTTCTTTTCTCTTGGACACAATGGAACATTGATGTAACGAATTGTCTTGGGGAGGATGTTATTGCTTGGAGGAATTTTCTCTTGGATTAATGAAGTGATTCTATGGTGAATTGTATTATTTTAATGTGAGATCTTTTCCATCGTGCAAATGTTGTAGAAGTAGGATTTCAACGAAATTTGCATTTTAATGTATTGAATCATTTGTGGCTCTAACATCTCTTTTGCAAAATTATCACAAGATGTCCATGAAGGAAACCAAGTATAGTACTCCTTGACTTTAAGTCTCCAATAGATTGAAAATCGCTAGGGTTTTGGAGAGATTATCTCTCTCATAACTCACGCCAACCAAGTTTTCTGCCATTGACCTGGTCGTTTGATTCCATATACCCAAGATTGATAAAGGCACTAGTCTATTTTGTGTGTCAATCTTTTATAAAAATCGAAACCCTATTTTTTTAGGGTAAATTAGGGTTAGATTACAACAAAATCTACATTAAATAGCATAAAATATGTTGGACTTCATGGTCCTAGGTTTAGGCTTTGCATCTTTTAACTTGAAAAAGCAAAAAATATCATTTTTATGCATTTTCAACCACCTTCTTAGCGCTGACATCTAGGGGTTTTGGGGCTGTTTTATGCATTTTCAACCATTGAAAAATTGGACCAAACTTTTACTTTGTTTACTCATACAATAACCTTGCTTATATATTGCTTATCAATAGTTATAGGTTGTTTTGTTATTGCTGTCGTAAATTTTGCAATGCTGTAAATTGTGCTTATTTAAAACCCTAATTTATAACAACAATCGTTAATTTCAATATGATGTGTGTTTGGGATGTATTTGATCCTCTCCACGACTATATTATCCCTCTAGATTTAGCCATAGGTCCTTTGAACTTGTTATCTCATCTCAATTGGAGCCCCACTTCATTGAATATTACTCGAGTGCTTATTTAGTGGAATCCTTGGAGGGTACTTAACGTAGGAATTCTCGGGTTAATTAATCTCTGAGATTTGTTGGGGAAGCCTCCCTTGTGGGGTAACATCTATCCATATAATAGCAGGGGAGCAGCTATTAAGGTGACAGTGGTGACTGATCAGATTGTTTCCCTTGATCGAGAGTGCTTAGTGAGGCTTTGCACTAAGGTGCTAGATTTTGTGGTAATAGGCCATCATGGCTCCTAGGGGTTTTTGTTTCCTTTCTGGATTCAACTTGGACTTCACTTGTGATTTTGGTCTGTCTTTCTTACATAAATGACATTTATTTTCTAAGAATTTGGATTGTTCTTAATTACATGGAATAGAGAGGATGCTAATCCAATGTTCAATTGTGGTTTAGTTGCTGTAGCCTGTTACTGTAAAAGAACGTGTGCAGTCATGTTTATGTACTTAAAATTTAGCTCGTTCAGGGTTTTCTAATTCCAACTGGCTTTTTTTTCTGGTGCAGACAGAGATTAATTGTCTCATGGACTTGTTTCAAATTGTCCTAAAGGAGGAACTGGAAAACTTCAACAGGTTGGTGACTTTTTATATTTTTAATTGCATGTGGCTTAAAACATGTGCACCTTTGCAGTGAATTTTTATTTCTCCCAAATGTCTGATTTCTTTTATTGGGTTCTCTGATGAATAGGTTATAGAATGGGCAGGGGAGTCCTGATGCTTTAGCTGTCTCCAGTTTTGAAGATTTAAAATTGAAAGTAGGAAACAAAATATTGTTGAATACATTGCAACCAGCCCTATTTATTTTTTGAAATGCTCTTTCTAAAACAGAAGTGCTGAAATCAAGAGTCATACGATATTTATAAATAAAAATGAATTCTACTTCCCATGGTTGATGTATTCTGAGAATTTTGATTCTAAAATATAGTTTTGAGTCAAATTGAAATATATGAAAGCAGCTAAGTTGTCCACGTTATCACTCCTACAAACGAATTTCATGTAAATCATTTAAGTCTTCAAACGCAAGGAGGTTTATATACCCGCCATGTTTTGTTGACGACTGTCTTTCTAATACTTTTCTTTGTTCTCTGACACTAATTATCCATGAAAGTTCCAATTATTATTTTAACCCTGGTTGGCTGTCAACTATAGAATAGTTATGGAGTTTGTTGAATGGTTCTTAAATTTGTCATCTCAGATAATGCAATGTGATACCATTTATTGGGTTTGCATGTCTTCTGCTTTCGTCTGTTACCACTTTCACACTGGTATAATACCTGTATCAGTTTATAATAATAAAGAAGTAATCACAAGAGCATGAAGCAGATGATATATAAATATGCGGAAGTGAGGAATAACAAGCCATAGTGTTGCGTATGATGTAAAGATTAGTGTAATAGAATAAACTATACGATGGGTTTTGTTTAGAGGCATATTCTGCAAGGAAATTTCTAATTCCTTATTCAAGAAGATTACAGATAAAGGTGAGGTGTATATCTATAGCCTTAACATGCATACAAGCTTAAGCAAAATTAGCAATGTTATTGGTGTGAAAATTTTTAACACAAAATCCTACTGCAGTATTTGATATTACTTCTCCTGCTTATTATTCAGTAATAAGTTGTTTACAGATATTGCTTCAGTAAATATTGAAATAAATACAACTACAGTTGTCACAAAGAAAAATGCTGAGCAAAACATAAGGAAATACAAGCACATCAATGACAGTTATTTTTCGACAATTGTCCCCGAAAAAACCCAATGTGGGAAAACCGGTGCAGCAGATGAGGGTATTTTTATTATTCTTCAGCAAAAGTTTCTTGTACAGAAAATGATCAGCAGAACAGAAGAGAAATATTATAAGGAATTTACAATTGAGTTCCTCACTTGCTTCCCGGTGAATTTCGGATCCTGGAGAGCCTTTGTGTCTCACTGCGTCAGCCTCTCTTGTAGTGTCTACGCAGTTCCAGCGTCACAACCCCTGCACTGTCATTGCACCTGCGTCACTGCCTCTGCGCAGTCCTTCCTCTGCTCTGCTTCTTTGCCGAGTTCTGTCTCCACAACCCTCGCTGATCCCTTGCTCTCTTCACCCTGCAACTCTCCCTTTGAATCGATTTCTCGTGCCGAACTTCAGCCAGTGAGAAAATCGATCTTCTTGGGCATTTGAGTATCTGCCTTGGTGTATTTTCCAAATGATCCTCAAGCCTTCCTTTATAGTCTTCTCGTTGACAAATCAACGGCCCAGATTAGATGTCTAATTGATCGCTAAGATTAAAACATGACTTGATTTTTGTTTTCTAGAAGATTCACACTCTGTTTTATTAATACCCTTTAATTATTTAATTTCCCTAAGTTTAGACTTGGGGCAATTATTTTAATAAAACATGAACCGAGTGGAATTTCCACAAATGGTTTCTGGGTTCTTTGGAATACGAGTGTCTAAGTCTCTCCACCAAAGTTGAGACTTAGAGCACTTTCTGATGCTACAAAAATCAACAATTGGACCCAACTTTTGGTCAATCATATACGAGCTTCTTTTAGATGTCCTGAAATTGGTCCATTGATAAAGGCTAGCTACTTCTACAAGCTGTAGCACAGGTTCACTATAGTTATGCTTGCCCATATGATTAATAATTAAGCTGTTAGAACTTATATCTCATTATTGAAAATATGTGAATAACACTTCCCTTACTGTGTACATGTGAATAACACTTCCCTTACTGTGTACATCAGTTTATACATGTAGAAATTTTAAATCTCTACATAATGAGTAAATATGTAATGGCTGGATAAAACTAAAAGTAGTTAGTGCTTTATAGTGTAGGTGGTTGATTATCCTTTGAATGGTGTCTGCTACACCTCATATTATGTGAGGTTCCACATTTTGATTTTCATCACATTGGTGGGATTTGCAGCTGTTACCTTAGAGCATGGATTGACCTCGGAGGATACACCTTCATAAAGCCCTTTCTCTTTGTGGCATTAGATTTTTTGATGATGGTTTTGGGTTGGGGGAGTATCACTTCTCCTTGGTTGGATGATTATGCTTGCCAGTTTAGTGGTCTTCTCACATGTGCCTATCTTGTGAACACCCTTTGATTGCAAGTTTGATGGTTATGGAACATGCTATCTCAGCATGGTGTGATTTTGGTATACTTTTTTCTTTTATCTTGGATGTGCTACCTTTTTTCATGGATGATGGTTCTAGCCCTCCAATGTGTTAGATGATGGTGTTAGGAGGTAGATGTTTCGTGAATTTGTTGGATTTTCTTAGTGACTATATGTGATGTTGTTGTATTATTTGTCTCTAGGATGGGATGCTCTATATGGCCTTTTTTGATTGAATGTATGGTGGGGATATACTTGATTCCAGATGGAACTAATACTTTTGTCATGTCCTGTTTTCTTTTGGTGTTGATTTTTTGTGGTAGAGCAATTTGCCTTGGTGGGATTTCCGTTGGTGATATAACTTAACATTGTAAATTTTTTCAAGGTATTTTCAAGGGGAGATGTTTATTGAATGATGTTAGTTTCCTTGTGATATATCATTTCCTAAGTTTGAGTTTGAGAATGGGGCACTACACAGCACATACATTTTTGGAGATCAAGCCTCTTTCTAAGGTTTGATGAGGTGTTGATCATCTAATAGCCCTTTCGCGGGCTGCCCTATGTTCAAGCCTAGGTTGAGCTTCTATTTAATCATTATGTTGTTATTGTTGAAAAGTGTAACTAGGTTCGATCTTCATATTGACATGTGTAATTAGGATTTTATGTAATTGATGAAAAGAAGAAAATAAAATTATTTTTGTGATGCTTGAGTCATGGGTTTCATGCTCATGGAATTTTATTTTTAGTTAAGGCTCCCATTATGAGCTTTTAGGATTAGTCATCATGTCATAAAGTCTATAGAGTCAATGTCAAAGTTTGAATACCCATGTGGGCATATTATACATTGTAAAGAGCAAAGTTAATTATGTTACAAACCCTTTAAGGCCTTGTCACAAGCTCCCCCACATGTCAGCCTTCAAAAGAAGAAAAAGATGCTCCTTGATGGCAAGTCGGTTTACCTATGGCATAAATCGACTTATTTGATGGACGAACCACTATATATAGGTAGCTTGACCTTCATTTGAGAACATAATTTCGGTCAAGGCAATCTAAACCAAGAAGAGGTGCAGAGGTCTTAAGAGAGAAGCCTCATCATCAAGTGAAGGAAAGAGGAAGACAACCAAACCATTTTCTGATATGTTTTTGGGTTGTTCCACTCCACATGTGCGAGAAATAGGTGCTGTCCATTGCAGAAGAAGCCGATATATTACATTCAAACTTGAAGGTCAGATCAAGGTGAAAGATAAGGTGAATCTCAAGCCAAGTTGCCAAGGAAGAAGTCTCCTTCTATAGCGAAGAAAATTCAAGGTTCAAAATTGGTGAATCACACATGCTAGGGTTTATGAATTAGGGCTGAAAGTTGCAGATCTAAAACAAGGGACCGAAATTTGAAGGATAGTCGAGCTAGTGAGGAGAAGGAAGAAGTTTGACGATCGTTGACTCAAGGAAGAAAATGAAGGCATGTGACTTGGTCTTGGAGAGGTTGGTGTGTCAAGGGTCTTGGTCATGGTCTTGGTATTCATCAATTGAAGTCTCTACAAGAAGAAGAATTCGTTTGGGTTTTCCTCTCAAGTGGGAGAGGTTTTGGCCCTGGTTGATCGCCTATATTCTGTGTCTATTGTCTCTTTATTGTTTGTGCTTTGGTAGCTGTTTGATGAAGAACACTATAATAATCTAACTAAGGAGAAGATCCTAATCTAAAGAAGGAAAAAACATTCACAAGCAGTTATCATTATAAGAGAAATCTCCTGATCCTAATGCCCTAGATTTCTCAACATGGTATCAGAGCTAAGGTGAAAAAATCAAGGAAGGGCATCTCATCAAGGGATACTCAAGCATTCAAGGAACAAAGGGCATCAAGAAAATCTAGAAGATCATCTTGAAGTCAAGATCTACAGAGAAGTGTCAAAACTCTAGATCAAAGAAGAAGTCTACATCGAAAGAAGTCTTAAAACATCATCAAGAAAAAGAAGACCAAGACCCTACTTCTACTCAAGTTGAAGCAATTTACTAATCAAAGTAACTTGAAGTCTACTTATCCAAAAGAAGCAAGATCAAGGACATTGTCATCATCAAGAGGTTCTAAGGGAATCTCTCTCTCATCGAAGCAAGGATTTCATCTCAAAAGGAAAATCCTTATCCTTGGAGAAGATCATTCAAGAAGCATCAAGACATCAAGAAGTCATCATCAAGCATAATCAACAAGGACATCATTATCAAAGGATCTAAGGTGAACTCTCTCTCTGTGGAGCCAAGGATCATTCTTGAAGAGAACTACCTTCATTAAGAAGAAGTTTTCTAGTATCTACATCATCATCAACAAGTTTCAAGGAAATCAACAAGTTGGTTGGGTCGTCGAACTTCCTTGCATGGAAAAGGAGGATAGATTTAGTCCTCGAGGAAAATGAAGTTATTGATCATGTCAATGGAAAGATATCTAAATCATTTGAAGGGAAAGCACTATCGAAATATATAAAAAGGGATCTTAGGGCTCAAAAAATTCTTAAAGAATCCATTAAGGATTCCCTCATCCTTTATATAACAGAGATGGAGACATCAAAAGGGATATATGATAAACTAGTAGAACTATTCTATGAAAGTGCAACAATAAATATCATATCACTGAGATCTGATCTATACAAATTGAAAGCATCAAAAGATGAAGGGATATCTGCATGTCTCTCAAAGGCATCTCAAATAAGGAATCAAATTCAAGATCTAGGAATATCTGATAAAGAAATGATCACCATTGTTCTAAATACACTAACTGTTGAACAAGGTAACGTTATATCAAATGCATATGAGGAGAAGAAAGCTAGCCCATTCAATAATTTGTGGTCTCTATGCGAGATAGAAGAAGAGAGGCCGAAGGCAAAAAGTGTTGAAGGATCAAATGAGAAGATTCAAACATTTGTTGAAGGGAAATGGAAGTTTGAAAAATTTGGTCCTCAGAAAGGGAAGAAGAACATGGTTGAAGTTCAATGCTATGGATGTCAAGAATATGGGTATTATAAGAAAAAATGTCCTAAGCTCAAGAAGGACAATATCAAAAGAAGAAGAGAAGAATCCCATATCACCGAAAAAATCGAGGAAGCTGAAAAGAAGAAGTCCAAGAAAGAGGAAGCAAAAGATACTATGATTGAGATAGTCTTCCTGATCAAGTTCTTTTCAAGTTTCTATGCTTAAGTTTTCTATTGTAAGATATGGCTATCATAGGATGCATCATGGCATCATAGAATCATTGAAAGTAAGAGCTCGTAACTTCATCATAGATAAACATGGAAGATGGCTGAAATAGAAGTCTATTGCAGTCACCCATGGAATGATATAGCTCTTGGTAACCTCATTAGAAGCAAAAGTGGCACTTATGGGAAAAGGAGGAAAAATTATCTAGTACAAAGATCATTATACATCATTCAAAAAGGAAGCATTTGCTTGATGAGGATACTTGAGATCCTCTATTGGAATCTTCATTGAAAGGTTCATCGATTTAAAGGAAGCAAGTGTTTCATAAGAATTCCAACTTGTGGAATTCATGGGATGATGGTATGATGACAAAAGAGGTGAAGCAGATCAAGGAATTGGAGATATTTCAATTAAGGAAGTTGTTGAAGGAAGTCTAGATGACCTAACTGAAAATGAGGTATGTATGTTTGTATTTGATAAACTAGAGTCATGTCATATGGTTGTAGGAAACATGGATAAATGCTCTATCTCTAGAGCATGATCAATAGAAAGGATCTCCTCCTTGAAAGGATGCAGGAAGGCATGAATCACACTTTAACTAGATGAAATCAACATAATATGTCTTCATATGAAATATGAAGTGGTTGACAATAATTGGAGGAACTCTGATTGAAAGTCCCTGGGAAGAAAAATGTGTGAAGAAAGAAGGGAAGAGATCGTGGAATATGCAACTATGAAGAAGGCAAATCAACATCCAAGGACTAAAAGATTTGACTATGATATCTCCATGAAAGATATCAAGACTCTGATGAAGTTTGAAAAAGAAAGAGACCCTTGACAGTATATATCTTTTGGAGATGTGTCAATAAGGATGCTGATGCAAACCGAAAGATGTCATGATGAAAGAGCATCACAAAGGTAATTTTGATTTAATGGTTGTTTCTTATTTTTGAATAATATCTAGATGGGCTTATGCAGGACTGCCAAGGGAAGAACTGTGGATGTCTTCCAACACCGATGACCATGGAGCAGGATGAAAGATCCTTTAGGAAACATGGCATGACGAAGGCAACATGGCATAAAGGAAGGCGAAATATGGACTAATGGATCACTTTCCAATGAAATAAATGACGACATGACTCATGGATGGTTTGTGCCCTACAAGGAAGTCCTGAAATATGTAGACTATGACAAAGAAGAAATTCATGACATCAAAGGAAGGAGTTCTACAAGCAGTTGGTTGTCCCATGATCTCCACCTGAAGAGCTGCTAAAAGCAATTCCTTGGTCAAGAGGGAGCTTGAACAAGTCCTTGATTAAGAGGAAGCTTGGGTACATTCCTTTTATGGAATGGGTTGGTCAGCCCTAGTTAAGGAGTGACAGATATGCTTCTCTACTTCATGTGTCATGCACTAGACCAGGACTAACAACCGTAACAAGCCATGAGGAGAGATAAACACATGATTCTTTTCTTCACTTGGGAAGACAAAATGGAGGATTGGGTAAACATCTGGCATTTGGTACTCTTTGAGGATGAGTTAGGGCATCCAAGATAAGAGTAGTCATAGGGGACCGATATTCTTTGATGACTAGGGATCCAAGATAAGAATAGTCCTAGTGGAACACACTCTGAGAACACGGGTGGAGTATGTTCCGAGAGAGACAATGATGAGGGTGTCTATACATCATTGGTCTCACCAACATTGTACTCTGATCTTGTGGAGAGATAGAGTTGTTAGTCAAGGCCTTGCTATGTGACAATTCTGGTTGATATTATGCTAAAGAGATGGGTTACCAATCCGACTCTTCTTATGAGAATTCTTCAGATTGAGAATGTCCAAGTACCTTGTATGAATTATGAATATCTCCCTAGTTAAGAGGGAGTGTTGAAAAGTGTAACTAGGTTCGGTCTTCATATTGACATGTGTAATTAGGTGGAGTGTAAAAACTCTGGTAAACTTGAATAAGTATATATTATTATTTATAAAAGATGAGATATGAGATATGTTTACAATGGGGAATCACCGAGGCTTTAAATATAGCCTCATGGTGTCCCTTGGTGAAGAGGCATGATCTTTGATCATGCCCTTTCACTTAATAAAACCTAATATAACTATATCTAACTAACAATTAATAAAATATACATAACATTGCTCCTCTCTTAAGATGCTTTGTCCTCAAAGCATACGTAACGATGGGTGTTGCTGGCGAAACGCTTCAGACTCCCAAGATGCTTCTTCAATGGGCAAGTCCTTCCACTTGATTAAATATTCGGTAATAACACGAGAGCGCAGCTTCTTATCACGAGTAGATAGGATACCCTCGGGCTCTAGAACGAGCTTGCCTTCATCATCCAAAATGGGAAGTGCTGTTTGGGGCAACTGATGGTTACCCAATGCCTTTTTTAAGCAGGACACATGGAAAACATTGTGAACACGACTGGTATCGGGAAGGCTCAACCCATAAGTGACTTGACTGATCTTTTAATAATTTGATACGGACCATAAAACTTTGGAGCTAATTTATTTTTTCCTTTTTGTTTAAGGGACAACTGCTTGTATGGTTGAAGCTTGACAAACACCCAGTCTCCAACTTCAAATGATCTCTCAGTGCGATTACGGTCAGCTTGTTGCTTCATACGATTATGTGCAACACTCAAATTTTCTTTTAGAATTTGGACGACCTTTTGGTGTTCTTCTAGTTGATTTTTTACTGCTGGCAAATTAGTTTGAACTGAAGCAAAATATTTCCACTTTGGAGGCTCATATCCATATAGAGCCTGGAACGGAGTCATTTTTGTCGATGTATGGTAAGTAGAATTATACCACCATTCGGCAAGATGCAACCATTGGACCCACTTATTTTGTTTCTCCGTAGCATAACACCGTAGGTAAGCTTCCAAACACTTATTAACAACCTCTGTTTGCCCATTTGTTTGAGGGTGATAAGCTGAGCTCATGTTGAGGTAGGTTCCAACATGGTTGAACAATTCCTTCCAAAAGTTCCCTTTAAATTTGGCATCCCTGTCACTGACAATAACTTTCGGAAAGCCGTGTAGTTTATAAATATGTTTGTAGAATATCTCCGCAATTTGCTTTGTAGAGTCGGTTTTTTTAATAGCGATAAAGTGAGCATATTTAGTGAGTCTATCTACTATGACGAAAATCTTATCCTTTCCATCCGATACAGGTAATCCTTCAATAAAATCCATCGATATTTCTTCCCATTTCTGAGCCGGAATATTTAAGGGATGAAGTAAGCCAGGTGTCATAATGTTTTCAGTTTTATTTCTTTGACACTTGTCACATTCTGCAACATATTTTTGAATATCATGACTCATACCCTTCCAGAAAAATGACTGACGTGCATTGTAGTAGGTTTTGAAATATTCCTACATGCCCAGATGACATGGAATCATGTGATTCCTTGAGTATTTTTGATATAAACTTGGATTTGGAGTTTAGATAAATTCTCCCTTTGTACCATAAGATATCGTTCTTCCATTCAAATTTTGAATTCCCTGGGAGATTATTGATTATAGCCAACATTTCTGGATCTTTGGCATACTCACTTCTAATCTCATTAAGCCATTCAGGCACAACAATCGAAACTGCAAGTAATGCTGATTCCTCATCTTTTCTGGACAGGGCATCCGCTACTACATTGTCTTTCCCTTTCTTGTGTAATATCTCCATGTCAAAAGCGGCAATCTTCTCGATCCATTTTTGTTGTTCTTCAGAGAGTGTTTTATGCTGAAGAAGATACTGAAGATTGTTATGATCTGTTCGGATGGAAAATTTACTCCCTAACAGATATTGTCTCCATTTGGCCAATGCATGCATAATTGCGAGCATTTCCTTGCTGTATGTAGACTTGAGACGCTCATGTTTATTTAGTTTTCTGCTTTCAAAAGCAATAGGGTGCCCCTCTTGCATTAATACTGCACCAATACCGAATCCAGAGGCATCACATTCAATGATAAATGGTTTAGAAAAGTCGGGAGTTGCCAATACTGGTGCATTAGCCATTACTTCCTTCAAATCTTCAAAACATTTCCCTGCTTCCTCATTCCATTGAAACGAATTCTTCTTTAAAAGGTTTGTAAGAGGTGCAGTTCTATGCGCATAATCTTTAATAAATCTTCGATAATATCCCGTTAATCCTAAAAATCCTCTGAGCTTGGATATGTTCACTGGTTTATTCCATTCCCATATAGCCTTAATCTTAGAAGGATCCACTTTTACTCCTTCATGGGATATTAGGTGTCCCAGATATTCAACTTCTTCTTTTCCAAAGGTGCATTTGGATTTTTTTGCATAAAATTGATGGTCTTCTAGCAATGTGAGAATTTTATCCAAGTGTTGAAAATGCTCCCTCCAGGTTTTACTATAAATCAAAATATCATCAAAAAATACTAGTACAAATTTCCTAAGATATGGACGAAATAACTCGTTCATAGTGGCTTGGAACGTAGCTGGTGCATTTGTTAACCCAAAGGGCATTTCATAATGACCTTCATGTGTTCGAAATGCAGTTTTTGGTATATCTTCCAATCTAATTCGGATCTAGTAATAACCTGACCTTAAATCTAATTTAGAGAAATATTTTGCGCCATGGAGTTCATCCAGCATTTCATCGATAAAGGGAATTGGAAACTTATTTTTAATTGTTATCTTATTTAATCCTCTATAGTCAATGCATAGCCGAAACGATCCGTCTTTTTTTCTTACCAATATAACTGGGGCAGCATACGGACTCTTACTTTTTGAAATGACCCCACATTTTAAAAGGTCTTGGATTATCTTCTCAATTTCCGTTTTATGGTGATGTGGGTAGTGATAAGGCTTGATGTTAACAGGGTCTGATCCTGCCTTGACTTCTATTGTATGTTCGATTTCCCTATGAGGAGGCATCTTCATTGGTAGATCTTGAAATACCTTTTCATGTTTCTGAACTAGTGCTTGTACCTCCTGTGATTCTTCGTGGTTGACTTTTGTAGATAACATCTCTAAATGATGACATTCGACTATATAGGCTGGCGCTCCCTTTCGGATCACCTTCATCATCTGGGATGATGATACGATTTGATTTTCTGGGGCTTGGAATCCAAATAACTTGTGCTTCCGCCCTTCCCACTTAAAGCTTATAAACTGCTTCTGATGGTTGGCTGAATAAGTACCCAAGGTTTGTAACCACTGAATTCCTAAGACCACATCTACTCCTCCGAGTGGTATGACATAGAATGGAGATTCTAAACTAAAGTCTTTAATCTGCAATTTGACTTTATGGCATTTTCCTACCTGTTCAATCTTCTTACCATCGGCCACCATTACCTTCATATTAGGCATGGGAAAAGTAAAGAGGTTGAGTCTTTTGGCCATAGTTGAATCTAGAAAATTGTGCGTGCTGCCAGTGTCTATGAGAACCATTACGTTGTTTTTCTTAATATGTCCCCTTAATTTTAGTGTCTGTGGTTGTGATATACCTGTCATGGCTGATAATGACACTTGCGGGGTGCTGTCACCATCTACTTTTGGGGAGAATTCTAGGGTATCTTCTATCCCTTCTATGTCTGAATCATCATTATCAGAATCATTAGTTGCTTCACAGTTATACAGATTTTTTTCTTTCCCATTAGCACATCTGTGCTTAGGGTCCCATTTTTCGCCACAACGTTTGCATTTACCTTCCCTCATTCTTTGTGTTTCCAAGTTAGATTTGTCTCCTTCGCGAAGGCGTGGTGGAACATATTTCATGTTATATTCTTTTGTAGATTGAGGAAACCGTCGCCTTGAATATACTTTTTCTGGTTTCGATATCCTTTCAAATTTCTTTTCAGCAGCTTTTGCTTTTTGCCTTGCTACTTCTACGGACGTAATTTCATGTAGTTCGAGCTCTTCTTGTATGTGGATTTTAAGTCTTGAGATGTAAGACTGGATTAGACGAGATTCCGACAATCCTGGTACTCGTGTTGCCAAGGTCTCCCATTCTCGAGTGTACTCATCCACATCTCCTTTTTGGCGTAATTTGATAAACGTTGAAAAAAAAAATTCTTCTTTTATGCCTTGAAACCTTTTGAAGAATGCATCCTTAAATTTCCTCCAACTGATAGCGAGCGTCATCTTTTTCCACCACATATACCAATTATATGCTTCTCCTTCAATTTTCATGGAAGCATGTTTAATTTTTTTGTCATCACTAGTAATGTCATAAATCTCAAAATATTCTTCCGCTTTATTAAGCCATGCAACGCTATTTTTTTCATTACCATCAAATTTGGGTAGCTCGATTTTGGCTCTTCGCTGATATGCTACTGGTGGAACAAGAAGGGGATATTGATTAGTAAATGCATTCCAGAGCTGCTTATTTTGAAAATCTGCATTACTATCTTCTTGATGATGTGGGGAATCGGTCTTTTCTTGATGCTCTTCTGAGTTTCCTGAATCTGCGGAATTGTTTTGTTGATTTTGTTCCATGTTAGGAAATATTGGGGATTGTGTCTGACTTAACTTATCTATCTTATCATTTAGCTTATTGAAAAGTTCTGTCATATTGTTCATTGCTTCGCTATGCTCTGTCATCTTGTTCATTGCTTCGCTATGCTTTTCTGTGGCCTCGTGATGATTTAGCCACATTTGTCTTTCTATTCGATTTGTCGTATCATGAATATTTTTGATGTCGTTGGAGTGCCCTGTAACTGTACCTTCAAGATCGACCAATCTTTTTCCGAATTCTTCGGAATTATTATTGATTTGTTTCTCAAGATCTCCCAATTTCTTCTGGAATTCAGCCATCGACATCGATGAAGACATTGAGCGTGTATGAGGTGGGGAATATTTTTCTGCCAGTTTCTCTCCTTCTTTTCTTTAAAATTAATTAATTAATTAATTTTTTTTTTTTTTTATAACTATATAATTATTATAACTATATAATTTTTAATTAAAAATTATATAATATATATAATTTAATTATATAATTATTATATATATATAATTATTAAATGAGAATTATATAATATATAAATGAATTATATAATTATAATATATATATATATATAATATTATCAATTGAACTATATAATATATATTTTATATAATTAAAAAAAATCGTTTAAAAAAATGTGCTCGTTCTGTTTGAGAAACACACTGTTTCGTGATTTTTATTTATTTATTGCGGACACGAATTAAAAATTTGTTTTATCTGGCCACGGTGGACAGCAACGGGAGACATCAGGACTTGGCAACGGGGGATGATGGCGGTGACAGAGCAGCTGTGGTGGCGGCGTTTTGAATATATGAGTTTCTAATAAACCTTTTGTGAAGTTGCACCTCTCCACGTCCGGTGACACGTTTGAGTCCGATTGACAACCCCTATTTCAATTATTTAGTATGCGAATAACAGTGGACGCAGATGGTCACGGCAGTGAGGGGTTGAACAACGTTGCAGGTGGCAAGATCGATGCTCTGAAGGATAAATTTTTTTTAAACAAATCGATTTTGTTTCCTTACCAACCGTCACACACTGTTTCACGATTTTTTTATAACTGTGCCCGTTCGAAAAGACACGCTGTGTTTAGAATATTTCGTTGTTATGTTAGAAAAATGGTTGTCGAGGTGGAGACAATGGGAACAACTGTAATGAGGGCTGACGGAAAGTTGCAGCGGCGGACGGCAAATTGATGGCAGGGAGGCGGAAGAAGGTCGGGCGGAAGTATGGAAAGGGGGGGTGCGAATGACAACGGGAGGGCGACGGAAGTAGGTGATCGGAATGGGCAGCGGAAGTGGGTGGTAGGAGCTGAGGGTGGGTTTGCCGCAGGAGGGCCGAGGTCGTGTGGAGTGATAAAACGTATAGTAGTGAACCGTAAGGAAAACGATAGCAGCAGGATATATATTAATTTCACACCCAATTTAATTGCAGTTAATGACTTTTATATCGATAATACTAATTTCACAACCAATTTAATTATATATCTTATGACCCTGTAATCATATGACTGTGCAATCACAACAACCTGTAATTGTGGATGTACGACAGTATGGATTGGAACAGGTACAAATTGCAAAATTTAAAATTCTGAAATGGCTGCTGAACAGTTCGGAAAGCAATTTTGCACTTGTTAAAAAAAAAATTTCTGAAATTTCCTTCGAAATTCTTTAACCTGATGATCACACAGATCCAGAAGAGCGATGGCTCCGATACCAATGGAGTGTAAAAACTCTGGTAAACTTGAATAAGTATATATTATTATTTATAAAAGATGAGATATGAGATATGTTTACAATGGGGAATCAGCGAGGCTTTAAATATAGCCTCATGGTGTCCCTTGGTGAAGAGGCATGATCTTTGATCATGCCCTTTCACTTAATAAACCCTAATATAACTATATCTAACTAACAATTAATAAAATATACATAACATTAGGATTTTATGTAATTGATGAAAGGAAGAAAATAAAATTATTTTTGTAATGCTTGAGTCATGGGTTTCATGCTCAAGGAATTTTATTTTTAGTTAAGGCTCCCATTGTGAGCTTTTAGGATTAGTCATCATGTCATAAAGTCTATAGAGTCAATGTCAAAGTTTGAAGACCCATGTGGGCATATTATACATTGTAAAGAGAAAAGTTAATTATGTTACAAACCCTTTAAGACCTTGTCACAAGCTTCCCCACATGTTGGCCTTCAGAAGAACAAAAAGATGCTCCTTGATGGCAAGTCTGTTTACGTATGGCACAAGTTGGCTTATTTGATGGACGAACCACTATTTATGGGCAGCTCGAATTCATTTGAGAACAAAATTTCGGTCAAGGAAATCTAAACCAAGAAGAGGTGTGAAGGTCTCAAGAGAGAAGCCTCATCATCGAGCGAAGGAAAGAGGGAAGACAACCAAACCATTTTATGATCTGTTTTTGGGTTGATCCACTCCACATGTGCGAGGAATAGGTGCTGTCCATAGCAGAAGAAGCCGAGATATTACAATCAAACTTGAAGGTCAGATCAAGGTGAATGATAAGGTGGATCTCTAGTCAAGTTGCCAAGGAAGAAGTCTCCTTCAAGAGCGAAGAAAATTCAAGGTTCAAAATTGGTGAATCACACGTGCTAGGGTAGGGCCGAAAGTTGCAGATCTGAAACAAGGGACCGAAATTTGAAGGATAGTCAAGCTAGTGAGGAGAAGGAAGAAGTTTGACCATCGTTGGCTCAAGGAAGAAAAGGAAGGCTTGTGACTTGGTCTTGGAGAGGTTGGTGTGTCAAGGGTCTTGGTCATGGTCTTGGTATTCGTCAATTGAAGTCTCTATAAGAGGAAGAATTCGTTTGGGTTTTCCTCAGAAGTGGGAGACGTTTTGGCCCTGGCTGATCACTTATATTCTGTGTCTCTTGTCTCTTTATTGTTTATGCTTTGGTAGTTGTTTGATGAAAAAGAACATTATAATAATCTAACTAAAGAGAAGATCCTAATCTAAAGAAGGAAAAATCATTCACAAGAAATTATCATTATAAGAGAAATCTCTTGATCCTAATGCCCTAGATTTCTCAATAGTTATCATGGTGGGGTTATTGCTAGGGAGAACAACTTATTTGCATGGTACAACACTTGTTGGAGTGCACCCCCCTTAGTGGTACACATGTTCATGTTGATATTTCCATGGTGACTATTGCCCCTCATTTAGTAGGGGTACTTATATATTCATTGCAACATTCTTAAACACCATTGTAAATTCAAGGTCACAAGTCAAAGCCACGTAACAACAATGTGAGGCCCTGTAGGGATCTTAGACCCTGTGTCATGTTGAGTCAATCTTGTATGGTCGGACCATTAGGAATCCCTTTGAGCTCACTTCGGGTTCCTTTTGTCCCGAATAGTGTTAGTTTTTGTAGCATTGGATGTGTTCTAGTCACGAAACTTTGTGGAGAGGCTAGAATACATGAGATCTCTAGAACCCAGAAATCGTTTCTGGAAATTTCGCTTAGAAGTGACTTAATTAGATTATTTACCAAATTTTTAATGTTTCCTAAGTCTAAACTCGGGAAAATAAGTTAATTAGTCACTATTAATTAAGTCAAGGCAAGAATAGTCTAAAAACTCACACAGATCGATCCAGGAATGATCCTAGCCATCGATTATGTTTTAATCTTGGCCGTTGGTGATCCAACAAAGGATTATAAGAGGAGATCAATGTGGTGATGGAGAAATCACTTGGGTAGTTCGGTTTCTTGGCAGATCGATTTCCAGAGTAGTAGCAATCAGTTGCTGGAGAGAGAGTCTGAGATCGAAGCATTGAGAGAGGGGCAGAGACAGTGAGGCTGGAGGAAGCATTCCAGATCCAGCGAGTGCATTTGCAGAGAGGCAGAAGAGCCACAGAGAGGATGACGCTGGGGCAACGCAATAGCCTCTAGAGGCAAATTCGATTTGCTGTGAGGGAGAGACGTTTTTAGTTCAAGAGGTTGGGAAGGAGTCCCAGAGTGCCAGAGAAGCATCTTTCCAGTTAGCAAAGGGAAGAACGACTTTATGAGAGACCAGTCTGAGGCTAGACATCTAGTAGGTTGCATAGAGAAGCGTAGAGGCTGACGCAAAGGGTTTGAGGGCTGAATTTTTGAAGGCAAGTTGTGCCGGGAGTTTACCTGTGGGGTGAGGAAAATTCCTCACTAGATTTCTGCTAGTATTTTTCTCTTTAGGATTGCCAAATTTCGACATCTAGTTGTACTCATATTTTCTCACTGCTGCATAATAATAAAACCTTAAGCTGCTGCACCGGTTTTCCCGCATTGGGTTTTTCCGGGGACTTTTGTCAAAAAATAATGTTGTTAATTTTTATGTGTGTGTGCTAGCATTTCTTCCAACATTTATTCTTCTGCTGTTTTATTTGTGTAAGTTGCAGTGCGATTTATTCAATATTTGCCATAGCAAACAATAGATAAATTGTTAAATTAAATTAACAATTAGGAGAAAATATTCAGTTGCTGCAATAGGATTCCAGTTTGGAATTTTCACATGTTTTTAGAGCACATTTGATCAGCCGGAGAGTCAGAGGTGAAACAAACGAATTTCGCTTTTAAGTGTGGGCAACAGATTGAAATTCCCAAGGGCAGAGCAGTTATTCTGCCGGGAGGCCGAGTTACTTGTGGGGGTTCGATCTTTTTGAGTGGGGCAGAAAAATTCGATCTCTTCAGATCGAGTGATTCCAGAGGCAAAGGGGCAACTTAGATTTTTTGGTGGGAAGAACTCTAGCTGGATGAAGAGGGGTTTTGTAGTAGTTCGCTAGAGTAGAGCCTGCGTCGGGTGGAAGAGAGAAGAGCACACACTGAGGGAAAATTTCTCTATGGAACTTCTAGTCTCAGAAGTTCGAATTTCCAGTTGTAGATCGACAGTAGCAGCTAGAAGAGCCATGCATTCTAGGAGGGAGTGCGAGTAGCAGAGCAAAAGCCAAGCACAGGGGAAGAGGAATTTTTCGACATTTTTAGAGATGGACACTGCAAGGCTTAGAGATCAGGACAGGTTAGATGGTGCTTCCAACTACGTCATCTGGAAGGCAAGGATTTCCTTCCTTCTAGATGAATTTGGCCCAAAAGCCTATATTGATAATGTAGTGGCGATTCCCACGGATGCAAATCAGCTGAAAGAGTACAAAAAGGAGATGGCACGGGGGAAGCGGTTGATCCTAGACAGAGTTCGGGATTATGTAGTCTCGCATATTGCTGGCAAAGACACTGCTAAGTAGATGTTGGATGCTCTCGCCACGTTGTACCAGGGTACCTCCGAGCAGCGGAAGATGTATCTCGACGAGAAATCGAGATTCATCCGGATGCAGAAAGGGGAAGGCATAGACCCCTACCTCACCAGGATTCAGGGAGTTTGAGACCAGCTAGCGGTTGTGTTACCCGTTGGTGATAGCCCTAGGAGAAATGTTTCTCCATGATAACCCTCAGCCTAGGGTTGCGGGGAAGCTTCACCCCCCCCTCGTTCCCATTTCCGAAACGCGCTCCGTGCGGGAGCATTTTGGAAACGTTCGGAAACGCGCTCTCGAAAATGCTTCCTAAGGGGAGCGTTTTCTGGAGCATGTTTCCGAACCTGTTAAAATGCTCCCTGCCTTTTCGGGAGCGTTTCCGGAAGCGCTCAGGAGCGAACGTTCCCTGAGCGCTTCCGGCGTTTAAAAACGCTTAGGGAGCGTTTTTTAAACGCCGGAAGCGGTCGGGGAGCATTCGCTCCCGAACGCTCCCTGGAAAAAAAAATGCTTCCCACCGGGCGGAATTTTTTTTCAATGATTTTTTTTTGTTGTTTATAAAGGGGGGGGGGTATTTTGTTTTTATTGTTTGTTGAGTGTTTGAGAGAGAGCAAGAAGAGCTTGAGGAGAGAACTGGAGAGCTGAGCTGCAGAAGTGACAAGGTGAGCAAGGAGCAAGCTGCAAGGCAACAGGAGGATTGCAAGAAAGAGGTAGGCCTTCTAATCCAATTTTGTATTTTCTAGGATGAATTTGTAGGTTGTTTAAAAATGAAAACTTGATTTTTTCTTGAATGTTGCATTTTATTGGGTTTAAAACTTAAAAAATGAATTGTTTTTTTCCTATGTTGCATTTCCTATTCCCATTTGGCATTTTTCCATTTGTTTCGCAGGCTAGAAACTTGAAACTTGAAACTTGTTTCCATCATGTTGGTTCCTTTCTTTGTGATAATGGTGTTGGAGAGTAGTAGAAGAAAGAGGCAAATCAGAGAAGAGGAGGATGAAGAGGAGGGTTATGGTGGATTTGAAGAAAATCCCGAAGAGGAGGAGGAGGATTATGTTGAGGAGGAAGTGGGGAGTGGAGAACATGGGGACACAGATTCCCCAACTAGACAAGACCAAACTCAGACACCTTTGTGGAAATATGTTTAGAAACAGGAAGGAGGGAAAGGTGGTGGAACCACTAAATTTATTTGCCCCCATTGCAATAAACAATACTATGGTTCATACACCCGTGTGAGAAGGCACCTTTGTGGGAAAATTCCAGGGGATGGAGAAAAAAACATAGGAATCAAAATTTGTACTAGTGTGCCAACAACACAAAGAGAGAAATATAGAAAGGAAGAGGAGGCTTCCCTATAGAGATCTAAAAGATCTAGGGGTTTCATTGATTCTTATTCAGGCCCAACACGTCATGGACAAACAGGTTCAACTTCCACCCATGCCAGTGGTTTTGGAGGCAGTGGCACACCTGGATTAAGGCGTAGAACCATATCCGATTTCCTGGACGAAGGGTGTAGGAATGATGTGGATTCAAAAGTTTACCAGTTTCTATATGCATGTGGGGTGCCATTCAATGTTCTTCGCTCACCTTATTGGCAAGAAATGGTTTCTGCCATTAATGATGCCCCCAAAGGATACAAAAGCCCTGGGTATGACAAGGCCAAAACCGTGGGTCTTGATCATGAAAAAGCTAAAATAAACCATTCTTTGGCTAGAATGACAAGTTCGTGGAATGAGCATGGGGTGTCCATTATCTCTGATGGATGGACCAATGTAAAAGGAAAGCCATTGATAAGTGTTTTGGCTGTGTCGGTTAGTGGTGCAATCTTCCTTGCAGCATATGATTATTCAGACAAATTCGAAACCGACATTAACATTGCAGAACCATTACTTGATATAATTGAAAAGACTGGGCCATACATTGTCATACAGGTCATCACTGATAATGCTGCTAACTGTAAGGCAGTAGGAGCAATTATTGAGGATAAATACCCCAACATTTTTTGGTCTGGGTGTTTGGTTCACATAATGAACCTTTTGATGCATGATATCATCAAAAACAAACAACCTCAATTCAAATGGCTTGGTGATTTGTACAAGAGAGGTAAAAAAATGATAAAATTTATTACAAATCATAGCAATACACATGGGCTTTTCCGTACTCACTCCAAATTGGAGTTGTTGAAAATAGCAAAAACTAGATTTGCTAGCTATTACCTCACCTTCAGGCGTCGTTTGAAGGTAAGAGAGTCATTGGCTGCAATGGTATCAAACCCACACTGGCAGCTATTAAAGGACAGGGCAGTGACAATAGTTGACAGGCAAGGTTTCGAACATGTGGAGGAGACCGCCCTTGACCCTCTATTTTGGGCACGTGTGAGGGAAATTTTGAATTTTACCAAGCCCATTTATCACATGATTCGGTTTGCAGATACTGATAAACCAGTGATTGGGGAGGTTTATGAGCAGATGGACAGCATGTTGGGGCAAATAAAAGATATTGTTAAAGATAATGATCCCAACTTGTATGCTATGATTCATGACTGTGTGTGTGCACGGTGGAATAAACTCAATGTTCCACTACATGCCTTGGCATATATCCTTACGCCAAAATATTACTCTCCATCTTGGTTGGGCCAACCTGCACCTGGAGGTGGGGTTAGGGTGAAACCTCACACAGATCTAGAGGTACAAGAGGGGTACATGAAGGCATTAGACAAGTTGGTACCCGACAGAGTGGAGTGTGCTAGATTGCGCCTTGAATTAGGCAAATACTTTAGTTGCACTGCTAACTTTGGCTCTTTCCATGCAATGGAAGACAGGGACAGATTTGATGCTCTCACATGGTGGGAAGCATATGGCGGCATGGGACTTTTGCCAAAGTTGGCTAAAAAATTTCTCTCACAGGTTGTGAACACTTCTTCTGCAAAGAGGTGTTGGAGCACCTACAACTTCATACACAATGTGAGAAGAAACAGGCTGAATGAAAACCGAGATGAAAGCTTGGTTTATGTGCATTACAACTTGAGGTTGTTGAGCCATTACTGTGATCGGGCAAATGAGGATCAATCATACAGAGTCTGGGACAACAACCCAGAGGATGATAATTTGGAGGATGGCACGTTACATTTGGAAGAATTGGAAGCATAACTTTTTAGGGATGATGATGAAGCATCAGCAGCACTGCCACGCACAGGGCCAGTCCCACCATCTACTGGTAGTAGTGCGTGTGTGGGTGCCAGTGCCAGTTCTTGATATCACACTATTGTTCCTTTGCAGATCTAGCTTCCACCTTCTAGTCATGGTCGTGGTACTCCTGAGAGTACTAGAAGACCAACATTTCCTCGTGGCTCGCACAAATTAGGCATTTCTCGTGGGCGTGGCAAGGGGCCAGCCAGTAGATAAAATAGATTTGTTGTTTACTAGTCTTTTCTATTTGTTGTTGACAGTTGAACAATTGAAACTTGACTCTTTCATATATTTAATGACAATTTAAGTTTGAAGTTTGAATTTGAAAGGTGAAACTTTGAAGTTGGCATTTATAAGTTTACAAGTCATTATGAATTATGAATATGATGCTTCATGAAAGTTATATGGTGATCAATGAATCAATGATGATAAATGTTATATAATATCAATGATGATAAATGTTATATATTGAATTTTGAAATCAATGAATCAATGATGATAAATGATATATATCAGCAAATGATAAATGTTATATATTGAATTTTGAAATCAATGAATCAATGATGATAAATTTTATATATCAATGATGATAAATTTATATTGAATTTTGAAATCAATGAATCAATGATGATAAATGTTAGATATTGAAATTTGAAATCAATGATGATAAATGTTATAAACTTATATATCAATGATGATAAATGTTATATATTGAATTTTGAAAGCTTGAAACCTTCAGATTGATGATTCGCGAGACTCAAGTGTCAATATGTTGTATGCTTCCAACTTGTGGGCGTGGTTGATGAAGATTATAACTTCTAGATGATTGATGTTATATGATTCAATCTATGTTTTTATGTTTTTTATGTCTAATTCATCATTCTACATGTTTTTGTTGACATATATGCATCAAAATATAAAAAATAAAATATATATATATATATATAAACGCTCCCGGAAACGCTCCGAACCGGAAGCTTCTAAAAATGGCGCTCCCGCTCTCGCTCCCACTCCCGCTCCGCGTTTTCGCTCCCGCTCCCAAGTAACCTTGCCTCAGCCGACAACCAACAATCCCTTGCAACCTCCTACTAGCTCGTTGTGCCATTTCTCTGCCACTTGAGCCAGCCATGTGGTCCCTCACCCATCTGTATTGATCGTATGTTTGAAGGTGGGCCTCCCGAATCTAAAGGTATGTTTTGTCATTTGCTAATTGAGCATTGGGTTTACTTATCATAGATACTTTTGGGCATGGATTGATGGGGGGATTTCGAAGAAAGAGTGGGCGTAGTCTGTGCTCCTGTCCCCTTGATCTTTTTTGGGTGTTACCTTTGTATCTTAGTCCCATGGGATCTCCTTTATTGACCATTTGGTTCTAGGGTGGTACTACTTGGGAAACCCCAACTTTGGGTGCGTGGTCCCGCTCCTTTATCCACATATATTACTCCCCTTCCACTCATTGTACTACCATTCATCATTTCTCCCACCTGGGTCCACATAGCCCCCATGGGTCCACATAGGGTCAACATCCCTATCCCCTTGCACCCACCTTGGGTCAGCCTGGAATGATGCCCTGGAGGTTGAAGCAACTAAAAGAAAAAGAAAAAGCATAATTGGCCACACATAAAAAGAAATTGTACCACAAAATGAAAAAGATGGCCAGGACAAAAATGACTAGCATGTGGGAAAAAGCTAATGCATGAGCTCTGCCCCTTACCCATGGCCATCACCCTGGTTCCATAGGCCCTAGATGAGCCTCCTTTTTCATATAGGAACCCATGATTATCCCAACCCCTGGAGGGAAATGTCTGACACATCATGCTCTTATCCTTGAGCCCCGAGCAGTTAATTAAAGAAAATTCATAAAAGGAAAAGTACACCATGGGGTACTTTCGAATATATTAGAATGCCTTTTGGTTTGACTAATGCTGGGGCTACTTTTCAAAGGGCTATGGATTATGCCTTTAAAGGTTTAATTGGTAAAATTATTGGAATTTATCAGGATGATCTTACTGTTTTTTCTAGGGATGGTGTTGGTCATATAGGTCATCTTAAGCAAGTTTTTGACAAGTGTAGAGAGTTTGGGATTTCCTTGAATCCAGCTAAGTCCGTTTTTGGAGTAACTGAAGGAAAATTACTTTGTCACATCATTTCCAAAGATGGGATCAAGATTGATCCTGAAAGAGTTGAGGCAATCCAAAAGATTCCTCTCCCTCATAATCTTAAATCCCTTAAGTCTTTTCCTGTAAAAACTAATTTTCTTAGAAGATTTATTCCGAATTATGCAGAAATAACTAAGGCTATTCAAAGTATTATGAAGAAAGATATAAAATTTTTATGGAAAGAAGATGGCAAAAAGGCTTTTCAGGAAATCAAGGGTGCTATTGCCAAAGCTCCTGTTTTGGTTAGTCCTGATTATTTGAAGGATTTCACAATTTTCTCTTTCGCTTCTAAAGATACCATTGCTGGTGCTTTATTACAAAAGAATAAGGAAGGTCACGAACAACCTATTGCTTTCATGAGTAGAGCGCTTCAAAATTATGAATTAAATTATACTACCATGGAAAAGAAAGCCTATGCCTTGGTTAAGTCTCTTAAGCATTTTAGGACTTATGCGGGTTATTCCAAAATCATTGCTTTTGTCCCACGTTTTGCAGTTAAATATGTATTAACTCAAATAGATTGCTTAGGGACTCGTGCTAGGTGGGTTACTAAAATTCGAGAGTATGATTTATAGATTAGACCCACCAAGTTAGTCAAAGGTCAAGGCTTGGCTGAAATAATGACCGAAGGTAATGAGAAAGCTCTTGGTTTGATTTGTCTTAACGATGCAACTTCACTTGAGCCGCAAATATTAGGAGAGCATGAATGATACAAGGATATTATTTATTATTTGTTAAATCTTACATGTCTTAACCATTTAGTTGCTCATAGAAGAAGGGCTCTTAGATTAAAAGCCACTAAGTATTACCTCATGAAGGATGGCCTTGGATGGAGAAATCCTGAGGGCATAGTACTTAGGTGTGTTGATGAAGTCAAGTCCAAGAAGTTGATTTCTGAGTTTCATTCAGGATTTTGTGGTGGTCATTATGCTGCTAGAACTATCGCCCACAAAATTATGAGAGCTGGTTATTATTGGCCTTCGATTTTTTCAGATGTGCATAAACTTGTTAGAAGTTGCCAAGCCTGTCAACTGTTCACTGGGAAGCAGAAGCTAGCTGCCCTGCCCCTACAACCTGTGATTGTTGAGGCACCTTTTCAACATTGGAGTCTGGATTTCATTGGGAAATTCCATGAAAATTCTAGGAATGGCTACTCATGAATCTTAACTGCAACTGATTATTTTACGAAATGGGTTGAAGCCATTCCTGCTAAGAATGCCAATGAAAAGGTCATTATGGATTTTATTGAAAATCAAATCATTACTAGATTTGGTGCCCCCGCCAAGATCACTACCGACAATGCCAAAACTTTTAGTTCGTTTGAATTTTCATCTTTTTGTTTTAAGTATGGCATTATGTTATCTCATTCATCTAACTACTATCCTTAGGGTAATGGCCTGGATGAATCAAGTAATAAAAATCTTATAACCATTATGAAGAAGATAGTAGGAGATAATAAGCGATCTTGGGACAACAAAATCAAGTATGTTTTATGGGCAGATAGAATTACTAAAAAGAAAGCTGCTTGTAAAAGTCCTTTTGAATTAGTTTATGGCTTGGATGTAACTTTACCAGTGCACCTTAAATTACCAGCTTACCAACTCCTTCAACATTTTTCCACTGATAAAGATGTTGTTCAAAATAGAATTGATCAGCTTGTGGAGTTGGATGAAACTCGTAGGAAAGCTTTTGATAATATGTGTAAAACTAAATCTAACATTAAGAAAAGCTTTGATAAATCATCTCGATCAAGATCTTTGCAGGTTGGAGATAAGGTATTATTTCGGGATCGAAAGAATGAAAAACCAGGAAAACATAAGAAGTTCGACAGTTTGTGGTTGGTACCTTACATTATCCGACGCATTGCTGGATCCAACTTATTCCACTTAAGCACGTTGGAAGGCGAACCACTTCACTTACCTGCAAATGGCCAAATGCTCAACTTGTTCTTCATAGATGACATCTGATGCCATTGTGCATCCTTTGTATTATATTTCTGACCTTACACCTTGTCCTTTCAGCATTTCATTTTGTAGTTAGATTAGATTTACTTTTCGTGTTAGTAGAATAATAAATGATAGAAGAGCTTCTATTTTTCACATGTTTAATGTTATATGATGATATTTGTATGGATGCTACTTACGTAATTTTGTGTGTTTCTTCGATGCAGATTCTGGATTCTCACATTCCTTCAATGAAGCAACGTGTCCCCAAGTAGAGCCAGATGTTGACCACTTTGTGTCAACGACCCCATAAGAGCACACCCCCATTTTTGCAAATGAGATTTATCATGTTCGAGGTGTTCATGCCATTCAGATTTCATCATCAGTCAGTCGTTTTGTAAAAGATGTAAACCCATTCTGCATGTTTATAATGTAAATGATCTTAGTAAAACCATCATGTATGTAACAACCTAGGTAAGCCTAGTATTTTGGTGATGATTTCTATCCTAGGAGATTTTTCGTCTCACTGATTCATCCATGTTTCTAGACACAAATGATCGACAAAGTTTTTCCCTCCAACCTCACCCCAACGCTAGGGTGGATTTTGTCGTCAAGATACTAAGTAAGTCCTAGTGTTTTATATCGAGTCTTTGTAAAAGTTATTTGGAAATAATCCTAGCTAATTGGCTAGATTATTTTATTACTGATTACTTGGTCTACTAGATCATCTTTTGAGTCACAGAATTGGGTAGATAATTGAGGGTCTATTATGAATGGGTTTTCCCCCTTCATGTGTCAAATTGTAATATCTTGATGTAAAAATATTTTAGTGCATGGTCCTTCATAGTTAGACACCATGGCTAAAGTATTAGAGGGTTGGAAAAATAATTAATCTCCTCATGAGTAAATTAATTAAATTTTTTGGCAAAATTAAATTAAAATTATAAACTAGAAATTTAATTAATTTTAAGTCTCAAGAAAAATTAGTTCTCCAAATTAAAAATTCATTGGTTCTAGAAGTTTTAATTTTCGGAGGTCCCCGGCCAAGGAAATATTGAAAATTTCAAGAGATTTTGGACCCTTGGGCCTTGGTAGTTAAGTCAAAGCCAATTTTTTGAGGTGATTAACTCAAAATTATTATTTTTGAGTTAATTAAAAATGAATTAAATGAAAAATTCAAAATTCCTCAATAAATAAATAATTTCGACAGATGAGATTAAAAGATAATTAAATATTTTTTAACGGTCGAGATTACTTTAACGGGGATCAAACCAACTAGATGTTGGAGAATTAATCTATAAATCAGAGGTCTCTCTCCATTATTTTCATCCGATCTTGAATCATGCACTTGCTATGAAAAACTCTTGTAACTTTTGCTGATTAATAAAACGCAAAGACTTTGGGGTTTTAGACTGTGGTGTTCATTTTTTTCAGATTTATGTGGTTATATTGCTCTTAATACTTTGGTGCTTTTATCTACATTTGCTGGTTAATAGCCTTTGAAGATTGATCTGTGCACAGGTATCTTGTACAAATTTCTAAGTTTTTAAAATATCATTTTGGTTTGATAGAACTATAAGGTATCTATATTTCTTTACGATCTTATGATTATTTTTGAATCTCTATTAATCTAACAATCAGATCTGAGTGTGCATAAGTCATTATTCAGGATTTGGGCATTTGGGGAAATCCTCAGCTGGATCAACTGACTCTCAGATTACAAAATCTAAAAAGGCCATTGTTTTTTAATTTATGAAGTCATTTTACAGAATATTTTATTTGGAGGGTTTTTTAGGATTGCGCCTCTTTAAAATTTCCAGTTTATTTCTAAATTGTGCAAAATGGTTTAAATATGGCTAATAGAGGGCTTTGATCTGCTAGATTTGTAGAATATTATTGTAAATTTGTAAGTATCATTATTTTTTAATTTATTGGGTTTTTGGTATTCATATTTTTGTATATACATGTGTTGGGTACTTGGGTTTTCCTTGTTTCTGGTTTTGTGCAGGTGATATTGGAAGGTCTTCAGAGAATTTTTTTAGATCCGAGCCAGATATAAGCTCTGGAGGGTAAGATCTGGTCTCAGGATCAGATTGTTTATAGATCTGAGAAAGATCTTGGCCCCGGAGGAAGATCTTGCCTCAAAGTATAAATTTTTGCAGGAGCATTCATTTTAAAAGATTTTAAAATCTGAGTTTACTGGTTGAAATAAATTTATGGTCAAGGAAAAATTCGAAAATTTTTGTGCGCCAGTGTGCCTACATTTTTTTTCTGTGGGCTGCCTTCATTTGCTGCAAATTCACGTTTTTCTTCTTTTCCCTCTGCCGGCTGCCATCATCTCCCTCGCTGCATCATTTCCTTCGCATCCTCTGCTCCTGCGTTACTCCATACAGTCGGCTGCCTTGCCGACCCCTTCACACTTTTCCTTTTTGCTGTGTCCTCATTCTCCCCGCATTCTCCCCTTCCATTTCTCTTGCTTCCCTTTGCGTTGGTCTTCTCCCGCTGTTGCCGCATCCCTTATCCTCCTGCACGTATTTTCTGCATGAGCACCCTTCTCCCCTCGCAACCATCTCCTTCACGCTGTCAACTCCTTTCTTCCGCGTCCCATCTACTGCCATTCTCTCCTCGCTGTTGGCTTCTGCCCTTGCGTTCTCCCTTGTTGGCAACTTCCTCTTGAACTCCCTCTTCGGCCTTCACTCCCGTTCGAATTCTATTGCCATCGGCTCCTCCAAGAAAGACCTACGCATCACACAACATAGCACTTTTTTTTTCATTTTTAAAAGTTTTCTAAAGTTTAGGTTAGGCACAACATTTCGATTTTCATTTTTATATTGCATAAAGTTTAGGTTTTTTTTTTTTTTTTTTTTTAAATTTTAATTTTTGTTTAACATTGAAATTTTGTAAAATATTAAAAAAAAAATTAATATTTAAAAAATAAGAAGAACTCAATTTTTTTTTCTTAAACCTTTGTAAAAATTTTAAAAAATTTTAAAGTTTCAAATTTTTTTGTTTGTCTTAGAAATTTTTCTTTTCAAGACCTTAAGTTTTTTATTTTTGGGGATCATCATTGAGGTATAAAGGTCATAAGCATCAAGAAAAAATTTCCTAGTCAAAGGGAAATTTATTTTTTAACATCACTAAGTTTGACTATAGAGAATTTTTAAATTATTCAGCACTGATATATTTTAGAAAATCATCTGAATTTGGAAGTTCTAAGTGTTTTAATTTCAATGTTCTTTCCTGGTAATTTTTTTTTCGGAATTTAAAGTGCTTAAGTTGCACATTGGGTTTTGAGTATTTCGTGCTTAATATTTGTTGAGGTCATTCGTTGATTATTTCACTATAGTTGTGGTTTAAATTTACTTGAATTAATATTGCATGATAAACATTGAGAATTTTATTTTTTCAAGTAATTGTTACATGTCTCTCATTTCCTAGATTGAATGTCTTTAATGCATTATTTTGAAGGTGATATTGAAGAGTTGTGAGGATATTTTTGTTCTCTTTGAGCTATAATTGCATTGGAATAATAAGCTTGTGATTTGATTGGAAATTATATTGTGATATTTTGAATACATTGTCGAAAAGCTTATCTTTCAGTTTAGTGAAGTAAATATCTAATTGAGCAATTAAAAGGCTGTGGTGTACATCTCATAGATAATCATGGCATAAGCTTTTTTGCCCCTGAATCTAGCTTCATCTCTCTCCATTCTCTAATCATCTCGTGCATTCACAATTTTTAAGTTAGACCTGCATTATTAAAATTTCCTTCCAAGCATAAGCTTGGTCAATAGAGAGATAGATACTCATCTGTCTTTGCTTGAGAATCCTGGTTTTAGTAGTGCTTAAAACGGTGACCTTGCTGCAGTCGTCATAGCCACAAGTCTCTGCAGCGCCGGAGGCACCGGGCATGTTAGATTTTCAAGAGAGGTATCGTCAATCACACCTTAGTGTGCTTCACCTTAACTTTTCTCTATCAGTTACTACGAAATCAAACTCAATATAGTAAGGGTTGAAGGGTTTGAACTTAGATAAGAATTTAAGTAAAATTAACTAAGGTTCTTTGCATCCTACATTAGTCTTAGGATCTGCACTTCATATAAGCTAGTTTTTCATTCTAGCAACAGTTGTCTATCATTTACTTGGTCCTGATTTCATAGCGAGATAGTTGACTCCATAAGGCACTGGTATCAAACATTTAATCTAATCAAATCTGTTAAATCTTGTTAGATCTAAAACAAGTACTTGGTTGTTTGATTGTGTCTCTCGAACTGGTTGGTTTCCAACTAGTTATCTTTCATTCCATTTCTATAGGGTCTACCCCCCTTAGTCTACAGGGAGACAACTTAAACAGAGAGATTGGGGATCACGGTGGCAGCCCCCGATCTGAACCGTTGTCACGGTGCCTAGACATTTTGTGCGACAACAAACCCCATATCCTTCATGTAGAATTCTGCTTCAAGATTCTTCTTGCACTCCTTAATAAGCCTAGATGATCCTGTAAGAAATAAATCATCTACGTATAATACAGAAATGAGTGGCTCATTCTCCACCATCGGATAGTAGAGAATGCCAATTGCTGCAAGTAACCATCAATCTGACCATACCATGCTCTGGGTGCCTGCTTGAGCCCATATAGGGCTTTGTTCAATCTGCATACATGAGTTCTCTTCTCATGAGACTTGAAGCCTTCAGGTTGTTCTATATACACCTCCTCTTCTATCACCCCATTCAAGAATGCTGTCTTGACATCCATCTGGTGAATCTCCCATCCCATTTGAGCTGCTAGGGATATAACAGATCTGATAGAGGTATATTTGGCTAGAGGGGCGAAGGCTTCCTCATAGTCTATTCCTTCCTTCTGTACGTACCCCTTTTCCACGAACCTAACCTTATACTTCTCTACACTACCATCTGCAGCGTACTTGATCTTGTAGAACCACCTTGATCCTACGACTGATCTATCCTCAGGTCTAGGTACCACTTCCCAGACGTCATTCGTCATGATAGAGTTGTATTCTTCTACCATGGCATACACCCATACTTAGTGCTGTACGACTTCTTGAAAACTGGAAGGTTCTTCAACCTGTGCTACTAAGGCTTGGTATCTGTCAGGCTGCCTACGCTGCCTTTTGTTGGTTTTGGGAGCTCCAACGAACTCCTCTGCGTCCCTCAGTGTCTGTCATACTTTCCTACTGGTTCTACCACTGGTGGTAGGAGGCTCCCTCAAATCCTCCTTCTGTTCCTGCTGTTCCATCTGCTGAGAATTTGGCAGGATCCCCTGCTCTTGAGGAAATGCTAGTACTGGTCATTGTACTCAATCCTGGTGTCTGTCCTCCTGCCTGTCCTCCCTGCTGCCTCTGCTGCTATTGGACTAATGGAACATCCACTGACTGATCTTCTGCTGACATCTCATGAGATTTCCTGAAAGCTCTATCTTCCATGAACTTTACATCTCGTCTTACTCCAATTTTCCTGCTGCTAGGAATGTAGATTCTGTATGCTTTTGAAGTCTCGCTATATCCTACGAGATACCCATTTTTTGCAGTATGATCCAGTTTACTATGCCTCTCGTCTGGAATGTGACAATATGTCAGACTTCCGAATATCTTGAGATGACTCACTTCTGGCTTACTCCGTGTGAACACTCCTCCAGGATTTTTCTTCCCCAATGCTTTGTGAGGAGTTCTATTCTGAATATACACCGCTGTGTTGCATGCCTCTGCCCATAAGAATCTAGGTAAGTCCTGGTCATATAACATAGCCTTTGCCGCCCCAACAATAGTTCTATTTTTTCGCTCCGCTACTCCATTATGCTGTGGATTATATGGAGTTGTCCACTCTCTTTTGATGCCCGCTTTTGCACAAAAATATGTGAAGTATCTGTCCCTATACTCTCCACCATTATCTGAACCCAATACCTTTATCTTTTTCCTGTCATGTTCTCCACGAGAGCCTTAAACTCTCTGAACCGATCAAAGACATCATCCTTGGTCTTTAAGAAGTAGATCCAGGTTTTTATGGAGTATCATCAATAAAGGTGACAATATTTTCCACCGCTAAGAGCTCTAGTGTACATTGGGCCACAAATATTTGAGTGTATCAATCCCAATATGCCTTTTGCTCTGTTTTCACTTTTGGGAAAAACTCCCTTAGCGTACTTCCCTAGTACACATCCTCTGCATACATCATCATGCTCAGTACTGAGGACTAGAACAATTGTAACAGTCTCTCTGAGCATTCTTAGTGCTCCATGGTGTAAGTGTCCCATTCGCTTGTGCCATAGTTCATTAAGATCTATTTCGCCATTAAGATTGCTGCCTATCAATGCCATTGGAGACTCAAGCTGCAATCTATATAGTCTGTTGCTTTGAGCTCCAATTTGTCTCATCTTCTTCCAGCTTGGATGTTTGACGTACACCTTCCTTCCAATGAAGTATACATTGTATCCCTTGTCCTATAACTGGGACACTGAAATTAGATTCATTCCTAACCCGGGCACATGCAACACATTAGTGGCTCTGATGTTGGTTCCTTCCTCCGTCTGAAACACTATGGTGACTCTCCCTGCAGGAGTACACTTCATTCTATGGAAGTCCATCTGCTCTTTTTGATAGCTCGAGAAGTATTCTCGTACTCCAGTCATTTGAGCGGAAGCCCCGCTATCAATATACCAAACACCTGTAGATGTTGAACTTGACAAGCATGCGAAGTCTTCTTCCAATCTGGAAGATAATTCAGAGACATCTTGATTTTCATACTTATTTGTGTTATTGTTTCTTTGATTTCTGACGCTTTTTTCTGGCCAAAAAAAAACTGCGTCCCTCCTGAAGATTGCATTGTGCTGAAGCTGCTGCGCTGCTCCCTCTGTCACTAGCAAATTTTCAATCTGGAAATCATTCTCTCTGTTGACTCACTCAGAGAGAGATTTTCCCATGAAATTTTTGCCCTCTTGGACTGGACTGCACAATCCCTCCGGTGATTCGACCTACTACCTACGCACTCTTTTGATCTCCCTCTTCTGTTCAGCGCTGGCTCTTCTAGCTTTGTTCTCTTGCTTCACCTTAGCTCTGATACCATGTGAAAATTCTAAAATAAAACTCCAACTGCAGTAATTGATATTATTTCTTCTACTTATTAATTCAGAAATAAGTTATTTACGATATTATATAGTAAATTTTGAAATACATTCTACTGCAGGCTTCATAATTAAAATATTGCGGAAAGTAAATGCAAGAAAAAATGCCAGCACAAGTACAATCACAATGACAGTTATTTTTGGACAATTGTCCCCGGAAAAACACAATGTGGGAAAACCGGTGCAACATATGAGGGTTTCTTTATTATTCTTTAGCAAAATCTCATTTACAAAATACAACTAGCAGAGTAGAAGAGGAATTTCTGTGAGAAATTTTACAAACAAATTTTTCCCACACTTCACAGTAAAATTTTGACCCTGGAGAGGCGCTACAACCTCACTGCGTCACAGCCTCTGCGCAGTCCCAGCGTCACAGCCTCTGCGCTGTCCCTCCTTTCGTTGCTTTCTCCGATCTGATCCTGCTCTCCCGACTCTTGTTGATACGCTTGTTGGGTGCTAAAAGGCGTCTTTTAAAACTCCTAATTGCCTCACATTAATTATCAACCTGGGTAAGTCTTTTTGTTTCAAGAGTGTACACAATATGTGCAAGCTATAAACCTAGAGAGTAAAGATTTAAGATAATCTATTAAATTCAATACAAGAGTAAACGAATGCAATCATAAATCTCAAGTTGCAACTTTTAAAGGAAATAATACATCTAAGCATCAAGACTTAATCTCGAGCAAAACCATAATCCAATCTTAAGCAAGCAATTCAATTGAGAATAACACCAACCGAGAGCACAGTAGTAATAACCGAGCTCTTTCAGCTGGATCTATCCTAATCATACTCTTATCGTAATCAACGGGAATCAATGTCTTAATTGATAATTAATTCAATCTGCAGTGAGCATAAATGAAATCAAATGACAAAGTTGCGAAGTACATGAGATCAGAATAAATGAAAGTAAACTAACTGCAATGTAAACTCACAGGAAATCAGAAGATATCAAACAGAATAAACTCGCAGGAAAAGCAAAGATATAAAACAGAATGAACTTACGGGAAATGGAAAAGTATCAAACAAGGAATAACAATAAGATCCACCAGAGACCGGGCCCTAGCCACCAACGAATACTGCCGAGCTACTTCAGAATATCCGGATGAACAACAATGCAAGTTATATATTAATCATCAAATTCACTTGTTATTACAATATGATCTCCTTCAGAATAACATTCTGTATATTGAAATTACAATTGAGGTCCCCTGTGAAAAGCTAAATCTCTCCATTATCCCCTCTCCTCCTATCCTATCCTATCTATCTCTAATCTAATAATCCCATAATAGTTCCATAATAATCCCATTCTTTGATCTCTGTTTTTCATTTAAATACACAGAGAGCAGAGAGAAGTTACAACAGAGATGATTACAAAATGATTCCCATAACAAAATTGGATTGTTCACAACAAATTGATCGGCAAGATCATATCTGAAATATCTTTCCATCAACAGTCAACAGGAACAGGTCGAATTTGGTATTGCAACTGAGATAATTTGGAAAACGGCTGCAACAACGAATCTGAGAAAATCTTCTTCAGAGAACCTTCCGTTTCTCTTAATATGAACCGACTTTGGGAAAACTGCTCATTGTAAAATTAATTCGGTCCGTTTTGGACAAAACCCATGTTTCAGATTTTCCAGATTCTTCTCCATTTGCCCAAAACGTCCAATGCAAAACTGTCACTTCTTATTCCAGCGAATTTCTGAGTTGGAATATTTAATGATGAGCTGGAGATCAAATTTGCAATCTGGAAAATATCTTGGAGGCTAAAATGGTGAGTGATGTTACAACAAATTTATTAATAAACCATCATTGGTAAAATCATGCATAATAATCATCAATTTATTAAAAATAAAGGAGAAGAAATAATATTTATCCATCAGAGCATAAATAATTTTAAAATGGAATTATATGATAAACCATGATAAATGACGTGATAAAGAATGGTAGAAATGGATGAAATAGGTGTTAAAAAGTGATAATAATAATGACAAACTAGCGGCCCAACAACGCTCTTACTCCAACTTGCAGCTCTCCCTTTGATTCGATTTTCTCTTGCCGAACTTCAGCCAATGAGAAAAATCGATCTGCTTGGGCAACTGAGTATTTGCCTGGTGTATTTCCAAATACCCATCGAAGTCCTTATAATCTTCTTGTTGAGAAATCAATGGCCCAGATTAAAACATAATCAAGGGATAAGATTAACTTGACTTGATCTTCGTCTTTTTCTAGAAAATTCACATCTAGTTCTATTAATACACTTTAATTATTTTAATTCCCTAAGTTTAGACTTAGGCTGCCATTAAATATGATTAATTATTTTAATAAAACTTTATCCGGGTGGAATTTCCCAAAACGCTTTTTGGGTATTTTGGAATACATGTGTCTAAGCCTCCCTGTAAAATTTGAGACTTAGAGCACATCTGATGCTACCAGAAATCAACAGAGGGAATCATAGAAGCTAATCCTTCAACTTGGGGATTTCTTCAAGGCATTTGCTTTAGTACTCATTGGAATAAATCATAAATTGCCTTTTCTCTTGTCTACCTTGACCTTGGATGAGCTCATATATCGCTAAATATCTCAATCCTAGGTCTTGTGTAGCATTCTTTTCAAGGGTTTTTTCGTGGAAAGTCTTCCTAGCTTCTCCCAAAACTCACACTATTGTTGAACCTTTCCATTGAATGAGCCACCTTGCCTCAATCCAAACCTATCATAGACATATCTATCACAAGTGAGGATTACTGGGAATCTTCCCGTCGGTGGAAATCTGAGAATAGAAGGGGACTTAGGCTATGGTAACTGTGGGCCTCTGTCCTAGAGTGTTGTTGTGCCCTCTAGCTTTTGCCTCTGTACAAGGCCTGTGAGTTTATACATCAACATGGTCCTTGGTGGCCTATTGTGTTGAATGTTGGAAAACTTATGTGTTATGTTATTTGTACTTTGTATCTCAGCTGAACATTTGATCAATATATAATAGAAGAAGAATTTGGTTGTGTTTTCCCTCTTGTGGGGTTTTTCCTTGGTCTTTGACCTAAATCACGGTGTCTCTATTGTGGATGCTTTCTTCTTCTGTTCTTTCTGTTCCGCTACATTATTGGTGTTATGATGTTATGGGGTGAATGTTACAAGAAAATTATGAAAATGTTTGAAAATGCAATTATCTACAATAAAGAACAATTTAGCCCTAAAAATTTAACATGGTATCAGAGCTGGGTTGAAGAAAATTCATTGAGATCACCCCCATGAAGGCATCTATTGACCATGTACATGTTAACAATTCAAGAAGCAGAGCACAAAATTATGGTCAAAATTTTTCAATTATTATCATCATTGTAACCCCAAATTCTGCTTTTGTATTGTAAAAATGATTCTAGTATGACTATTAAGCTGTGTAATAACACCTAGGTTAGCCTATGATTATCCTCAAAATGTTTCACTCTAGGGAGTTTTTTAACCTCACCAAATTATTTGCGTTTTTAAACACAAATAATTGGCAGAGTTTTTCTCCCAGATATACCCGAAAGTTAGGGTGGAACTCATTGACAAGGTCTTAGGTGAGTCCTAGTGTTGTCGAGTCAATGCATTTTTATCATATTAGATCATGTGACTTTTGTCGCCGAATTTGGATGAGTCTTAGGAGGTTGAGTCTATGTGTAATTTCCCCTTATAAGGGTTGATCATTGTAATATCTCGATGTAAAAGTGTGTTTAGAAATATTTTTGGTGAATGGTTCCACATAATTAGAACACCATTACCAAAATATTTTCTAGACCCACTTAGAGGGTGGAAAAATATTTGTAATCCCCTCTTGAGTCGTTAATTTTATTTTTTGGCAAAATAAAAAAATAAAATTAGCCAGAAATTGTCAAATAATAAAATGAAAGGGAATTAATTACTATCCAAGTGGAAAAATTATTCAAAAAATTATTGATGCTATTTTCAAGGGAAAATATTCAAATAAAAAATAAAAAGCCTCATTTCCAAGGTAGGAAGGACAAGTCCAGAAATTCATTGGGCAAGAGAAGACTGTTTTCCTAGCAAATCAAATTTTTGGGGCCAAGCAGTGAATTATTTTTCATAAGTAACACTTATTCTATTTTTTTAGATTCTCCAGTGGTCCAAAAGTCAAAAATTGACCCCTCCAGCACAGTGAACAAGGAAGATCGAATTATTTTGGAGAATTGTGCCAGCTAATCAAGGGTTTGAATTTTTTAGACAAGGATCAAGCCATGGATCGAGCTACTAGCTGTTATTTTCCACTTGGAGGGGTTGATCCATTTCATTTTCTATATAAGGAAGCTTTCAAGCTCCTCAATGTAACTTAACTTGATCTGATGTATTGAGCTAAGCTCTGCTGGATATTTTTCTGCATTAATAAAAGTCTTTGAGGTTTCAATTCAAGGCGTCTCTCTCTTAATGATTCGTGGTATGTGTTGAATAATTTTAATGCTCTAATTGTGTTTATCATTGAAGATTATTGTTTCATAGCCAGTGGTTGGATTATCTATTAGCATAGGTATCTTGCTGTAGGTATTGGGCTAGAGTAAACACATTGAAGCTGATAGATCTAGCAAGGTTCTCTAGACCTCTAGTCTATTTGTGTGAATCGAACCCCTTTGAAACAAATAATCTATCTTTCAAGTGTGTAGAGATCTTCAGATGATTCAACCCTCGGGTATTCCCCAAGTACATGGACTTTGAGTTGACCACACCTTGTTTGGACTTTGAGCTTATGTAACAATTTGTGGTGCAGGGTTTTGGTTTGTACATTAAGTAAAAAATATTCCTATCAATTATTTTCAAATTTTTATTTGGGCTAAGAGATTTATCTGCTAATTAGAGCTTGAATTTAATTGTGAATAGTGTAAATAATTTCCAAACTCTTGTGTATTATTTTTCTTCTTTGTGAATAATATTTTGGGGTTTTTATTTTAGAATTTTCTAGATCTTGTGGATTGGCTCTATTTATTTGACTTGCAAGTGCCAAAGGATGAGGATTTCAAAGACAAATTTGAAGTGTAAGGATCCTAGCCCTCACCTAGCCTAGACGGTTAGGGTTTAGGCACTCTCTAGCTTGAGAAGGGGCCGTCTAGCTTGAAGAAGGAAGTTGTTTAGCCTTTCAAGGTGGATCTAGGGTCTAGGCACCCTAATCTACAAGACCCAAGTGCCAAAATTGCAACACCTAGCCTCTTTGTGGAAGCTGCTAGCGCTAAAGGGCTATGTCACTGCAAAGACAAGGTTTTTTTACAAGTGTTTTTCACCTGAAGTTGCTTTGCAGGGTCACAATCATTCTTTGGGCATCAATTCAACATTTTTTGGCTTATCTAGGCTAGCCGCAAGGGTTTTGAGGCCTAGCTGCAGCCCTAACTGGCCTTTTCAAGCCTGGCTGTGGGGTTTTAGAGGGGCTTAAAGTCTAGCTGCAGCCCTATATTGGGGTATTAGCCCTAGCCGTAGGCCTAGAAGGGCTTAATATTTTCATTGCAAGTGATTTGAGTGGCTAATAATTTGTTTTGCAGGCCTAACATCATTCTTGCAGGGGTTTGAAGTGAGTTTTCACTGAATATTTGCCATTGTATCCATCAAATCAGCCCTATATATATATATACCCTCGACAAACCCACGCACCCTGTTTCAAATAGTGACGTACCTGTCCCTGCCCCTGTACCTGTATCCGAACCTGCATTTCCTGATAACTTAGCTCATAGGTGACCTACCTCCTGCTTTTAGTGGTTATATACCCTCGACAAACCCACACACCCTGTTTCAAATAGTGACGTACCTGTCCCTGCCCCTGTACCTGTATCCGAACCTGCATTTCCTGATAACTTAGCTCATAGGTGACCTACCTCCTGCTTTTAGTGGTGAACCACTAAAAGCAGGAGGTAGTGGCTGCGGTGACCATGGGCCACACCTCATTGTTGTTTTTTGGTCTAGTTTTTTGTCTTATGAGCTCTCCCCACAAGACCTGCTAGATTTGAGGTAACAGCGACTGTTGTTTTTGAAGGGGAAGGGCATGTTAGGGTCCTACCCTAACCTCCCTACTTTGGGCTACTCAGGAGTCACCTAATTAATGTATGAAGCTATCCTCTCTAAGTAAAGCCCACTAGTTGGTGCGTGGATAATTAATGTAAAAATATCATCCTTTTGGAATAATGTCTGCTAGGTCGTTGGATATTAGTGTTGGGACCACTAGTGGTCAGGGTTTGGGTAGTAAGAAACTATTTATGAAGGTAGGAGGCTACTTGATGTTTTTTCATATATTATCATTGTATTGGAGCTCTGCTCATTTGGAGGTTTCCCCCTTGTAGAGGCGCGTGAACATTGCTTTCTTTCTGGATAGTCAATATAAGGGTTAATATTCTTTAGGTTCAGTGCTCTTGTTCTTTCTCTTTTACTTTCTACTGTTGAATTTCTATGGATATTGCTCTTAATTCTTTGTTTCTGCTATATAAGTACACTGCAGTATTGAAGTGAGACATCGTATCTAATTGTGTGTATATTCTTTTTCCTCGGAAATATACATGAAATTGATGTGATATGAATTATAAATATGCTAATAATTAACTAGCCATGGACCCTAAGGCTTGGGCTTAATAACCTGTAAACAGTAAATATTTATTGGTTATATGAAACTTTACAACCTGCTAAGCCTAAGAAGTTCAGGGTTATCTTGTTATTTTTTTGTCATGTTATTACAGTCTTTGGCTGGAACACCTGAATTTGAGAAGACTTCCATTATGATCAGGAAGGAGTTCCTAAATTGGAAGTAATTATGGGGATGATAGTTTATTTCAACTTTCAAGAGGTTATTTATTATCTTTCTTAAAGTTAGTCAACAATGACAAAGAAATTCTATTTGAAAACATGATACCAAAATGCAGCAATATAAACTTTTATTAAATTTCATTGCTATATATGCCCATTATTCTCATTTTTGACTGCAACATTTGGTCATGGTTCTCAGTTTTCACCTCCAGTAGAATATATCATTTATCACATATAAAAGATACTTTCTGTGTTATTTAGAGGAGTCTGTTATAGTCTTCTCGATGTCAAGAGTATATTTCATTGAACAACATCCACTGAAGATAGGTCTAACACTTCGGCCTTTGATCGGGAGGTCTATGTTTAGTGTATTATTCACGGACATTTTTTCATAGTATGATGTCATTTTTGCAGGGAAAATATTCGATTGTCTGTGATTGGAGACCTTTCTAGATTATCAAATTCGTTACAGATATCAATTGCGGAAGCAGAACATAGGACAAAGGAGAATTCTCAACTGAATCTTATTGTTGGTCTTAGTTACAGTGGCCGGGATGATATATTGCAAGCCTGCCAAGGACTTGCTCAACAAGTAGACGATGGCTTGCTCAAACCAACAGATATTACAGAATCATTGTTTGAAAAGGAATTGAAAACAAGCTGTGCTGGAGGCCTCGGGAGTCCTGACTTATTGATTCGTACAAGTGGGGAGCAGAGGCTCAGCAATTTCTTACTATGGCAATTAGCATATACTGAACTCTATTTTGCTGATTCTTTCTGGCCAGAATTTGGAGAAGCTCAATATGCAGAAGCTTTATACTCTTTTCAGTGTAGACAGAGACGCTTTGGGAAACGGGTTTATAACAAATTACAATACAAATGATACTCTATATTAAACCACAAATTTATAATATATCATGTGATATCTTGCCTGGTTTATAAAATTTAATTTCAGTTTTTTCTCTCTGAATTGGCAGTGGCTGTCACAGAGTTTTGATATTTCCATCTTCTTGATGTTACCTAAAAATTTAACCAATTCTTTATTCTGTGTTAACCCCAAGGGTGTTACCATGTTATACTGTCTTGTAATCTATTTTTTCCTCGAGTTATACATATGGTCATCGGAAAATATATCATGGTATTTTTATTTTGAGTTGGTCGTAAGTGAAGTCACGAGTTACTCATGAAGACGTCAATAAGAAGTAATAAGTAGTTGGATGAATGGTTGCTTTCCCAACTTTCGCGTATCTGGACTTCTATGTCCATATAGAGGTCCCTATTTTCAATTTTCTAATCGCAAGTAGAGGTAACATCATTGTATATTGCTTCTCATAGCTTCATCATATAACATCCTTTTTAAATAAAATTTCCTTCAGAAGAAAATTTCTGTATCTCCTAATCCTTCCAATAATTTGGACATTTCATGGTTTGTTGTCAATGTGTTTGCGAAAATATCTCTGGTTTATGACGACTCGTTATTTTTCATGGGAAGAGTAAAGATGTTGACTTGGAATAATGTCAAAACAATCAGCCTGGAGTTGAATTTCATACAATATTTATCGTTCGATAATTGTAAACCTTTGTTGTGACCTTAATTTGCAGCTATCCTTTATAGCATTTGTTTGTCATATGACCTCTGGTGGTTGTGATTATTGTTCATCGCGTTTTGATATTTTTCTATTTACCCTAACACCCTATGAGAATCTGAATGTCCAATAATGGTATAAAAAGACGAGTTTAAGGACCTCACACTTCAAGAGTCGTGATGCAAAGCTTATTTATTTTGAAGTTCTAAAGCGAAGTGAGATTTGTTAGATATTGTTAAAGAATTAAATGGACAAAAGATTCAAGTACTTCAGAATGACTAGAAAGGATCTTAAGTTGTTATAAATATATATTCCTACATACCAACCAACAATGTGTGTAAAGTTTCAATTAAGAGATAACTTCAACTTACAAACATTGCTTTTGCTTTTATGCATTTGGTTTAAGCAAGTGTTTTCTCCTTTTTGAGTTAGAGCAAATCACCATATTCTTGATAATCAATGATCTACAGACTTTGAGTTTGGAGATGGAGGAGCACTTTATTTTCAAATTTTTAATATATTACATCACTAGAGATTAATATTACTAATTTCTAGTATGAATACCAAGGTATTCATTACTATTTATTGGGAGCCCTTTTACCCCTTTTGAAATCATCACTTACTAAAAGAAGATATTTGAGAAATGTGAACACTATCACCTTTTACTCTCAGCACATTGCATACTTTGCTGAGTAAAAGTAACATGTGCCTTTTTACCCCTTTAAAGTGTCACTTACTAAAAGAGGATATTTGAGAAATGATGGCCACAATATCACCTTCTGCTCTCAACAAGTTGCATTTTTGGCTGGGTAAAAGTAACATGTAGACCATTAATGTAACAACAACCCTCACCCCATACCCTGAGTAAGACGTGGTCACTATGCAAACCTGATCTTCACAGTATCGTTATGAAAATGGGGTATAAATTTTCGACTTTTTCCAAACTCCTCTAATCCTAGAATAACCATCACCATTGCATTCATCTCGTTGAGACAAATCCGGTGATATAAAATTTCACCTCAATCCGACCTCTAGATTGAGAGATATGGCCTCTCATAGATAGGCCCTGCTTTACCCTGCGACCTCATCTAACTGCCATGTGGTAGCTCGCTATTGGCCCACCTAGCAGTTGAGCTCACAAGACAGTTGGGGTTGGCCTTCTCCGCAATGTGCAAGTTCATTTTTGTTTGGCCCGACCCATACACCTAACTTTTAAGGTTGGTTCCTACTCTCGAACCCTGAACTAAGGTGGGTCCTGCCTCTACACTCTGGCGCCAATATCCAACGGCCATGTCACCCACTTTCGCTGGGCCCCACCATTCTCGATCCATCGAACCAATAAAAATCTGCTACGTTGCCCGTCCCGTGGACTTGGCCATCCACTCACTGTTCTAATGGCTAGGATCAACCGGGGCAGATCAACGACTTGCACGGGGGGGTCAATCCTGCACTGACATCACAAGGGGGTGAGGGGTGGGGGTGCGACGAGATCTCCACCATTGATCTCAAGAAGTAGATTAACAGTGTGCGCGGGGGGGTTCCCTCCTCGACGAAGTCACACCAAGGGGGCATGCACAACGTCGATCTCTGACGGTGATCCTCTGCCATAGATCTATGCGGAGGCCCCACGCATCGCCATGCCACCCTCCTCTTGCCCACTCACGACAATGTGTGATCTTGGATGCCAACTCGTGACTTCCACATCCTTGAGTGGGTACCACCAACATGCGTCATGCAGGCGTTCTCCTTTGTTATTCGCTGGGGCCTTTCCATTAGGCTTGCGTGTATAGTGGTATCACTCTCTAACCAATGGAGGAGAAACTAGGCATACATGCCTGCCACGAGACCATACCTACATCATTCGACCCGTTTTATCCCGACGATTTCCTTAGGCGCTCTTCTAGCACCTTTGAGTGGGACCTCTAGGACACGTGGAGGTTGTGGGCCACCCCACTATAGACTGTTGCTTCTAATTGGCCCATGTGATTGTAGCGCCATGTCATCTTGAGGCTTCTATCCCGATGCTTTCATTAAGCTCCACTCTTTTACTCGCTGAGCGAGACCCTCTGGGACACATCACCCTGATGTCCTTGTCCCAACACTTTCCTTCGTTGCACTCCCTTGTATCTCTGGGGTGAGACTTCCGGGGTGACGTCAAGTGATGTCATCCGGCACTTGCGTACCCGAGGCATTTGTTCAAGCACCTTGTCCATTTTCCTTTAACCTCTGAGTCCCTTACACTGAGCCTGCGTGTATGATGGGGTCACTTTCCCCATCTCCATTGGTCGCCATGCTCATACACTTCCACCATGGCCATGCCCATGTCATCCTGCACTATTCACCTTGCTCCCTTTCTGCCTATGCACTTGAGACGCTTTGAGGTGATCCATCCAAGCTGACCTGTTAAGTGAACCACTTCCCCACCAATGGCATTACTTCCGAGCTGGCGTGTTAATCTGTCAGGCTCACTTGCTACATGGCTCATCTCCCGGCTAATGGCATTACTATCGGGTTGACGTGTTCACCAGCACATCCTGGCCTGACGTCAATGCGCTCACCTTCCTTGTGGTGTAAGTTAAATCTCTGGGTTGAAGGCTCCGGGTGCGCTGTCCTATGGGCGCCGCCTCTAACCAATGGCGGGGCCGTCGTGCCTATGTGTTGGAAAACCCATCTTGTCAACTTCAACTCGACTGATCTTTTGGGTAACACCGTTAAACTTCTGGGATGGAGGTCTCGCGCTATGTCAACTCCCTTATCCAATGGTGATAGAGGGAAATCTCGACAACCAATCTGTGGCTGCCATGGCTAGGGTTTTGGCCACTCTCTTGGAAATAAGGTTGGCCCTATGAGGCTATAAGGTTGAGGCTTCGTTGCTCACGACTCACATTCATCTCCACCATGAACATGGCTTCCTTTGCAACTCGGCTGCAATGGTTCAAGGATCGACGAGACCTACGCCGACATCCCTCCGTGGCCATCATGGCTTGTTAAGCACCTGCTGGTGTTATTGTCCTGAGATTAGGCTAAAGCCACTCCAACGAGTTCTTGGCCTTCAGATATCCCTGTCTGTGGGCAAGGAGTTCCAAGCACGTTGGCATAGGCGCTCTTGCAACAACTTTTTGTCGAGGACATGCAGTGAACTCCTAAAAGGGCTTCACCTCTCCTACCACACGCCAAGGGCTTCACAACTTTAAGCAAGCATGCAAGCAACTATATGGTGCTATGCAAGGGCTTCCAAGGCCTAACCAACAATGTTAAGAAGCTTGTCGAAGACCTCCAGGCTGCTGAAAATGCATGGCTGACTAAGCCTACATGCAAGGGTTTAAAATTGTCCTTATGCTTAGAAGAGAAAACAATTCTTTCAACGTCTGTACAATGCCACCTGAGTGGATTCACATGCTTATAACTAAGTGAATAACTACATATGTGTGTACATAGACCCTGCTAAGCAGGCAGTCTCTTATGTAATCACTTCATATTAATAGAAGGGATCTTTATGTCCATTGTTTCCAGGTTTTAATCTAGGTCCTTAGTGATCCTTCCACAACCTTTAGTATTTCATATTGTCTTTGTGTTAGTTACATATATGTTGTTAACAACATAGCTACACATTTCACACATAGTAGAATTCTAGTTCAAAGATATAGCATAATCTTTGTTATCATGTAAAGCATTACACATTTTGTCATATGTATATGTGTTATGAATAACACCAACAAGCATTTTACACAACACTTCATTTCCAGTCCAAAAGCTAACACTTGCTTTAACACTTTCTTGAATTGCTTAGCAACATCATTCATTTCAAAGATACACACACACACACACACACACTATTCATCACAACTATAAGTGCCATTTCGACAAAAGGATGTAACCACATACTCATTAAATTAACAACACTATTACAGTCCAGAAATTCAGAGTCATTTCAAACCAGAAATGCATAATAAATTCATTAATCTTTAAACAAGTATAGAAGGATACTTATCCTTCAATTTGCAGGGCAACTAAGTCTAGAACAAGGACTCTCCAACCAACCTTAGATAATCGAAACCACACTTACTTGCAACTGTCACCCCCGAGCCAGATTCTAGAGACTGAGGGGGCTTGTTTCAGGTATCCAAACACCAAATGCCAACTAAAACACGCAATCCAGAGGATCTCCTTCCTCCACCACTAGCCAACCAATAGTCCAATAACATACAAGGAATCTAGAGGCCAACTGCCTCCACCCTCTAGCTACCCAGTGGAAGCCAATCAATGCATATAGGGAATCCAGAGATTCACGACCTCCACCCAAGCACACAGAGAATCCAGAGACTTCTTCTCCACCCAAGTCCACATAGGGAATCCAGAGACCAACTGCCTCCACCCCAAGAGTGTCAAGGGAATCCAAAGAATAAATATCCACCCTTATCAAACACAATGGTTCCACCCACTTAGGGGAATCCAGGACCCACTGCAAAAACAAGAGGTTTTAAAGGCTCTCCCTCTAGGAATCCAAGGACACAATCCTCCACCCACACCACTAAGGGAATCTAGAGAAAACCATCTCCACCTTTTATTTTTATAGGGACTCTAGAGCCATTTTTCCCCACCAAGGAGAGACCATATGTCCACCAAACTTACCAACCAGAATCAGTTCATTGCCCTCTGTCTTCTCTCCTCTTCTGCAACTTTCTCTTTTCGTTCTTATTCTTCTTGCTCGTGCTCTCTCACTGTTGGAAACATGAGTTTAAATTCCCTCCTTTCCTTTCTTGACTTATTTTATGGGCTTGCATTTATTGCTTCGTCCTTGCTGCTTGCAATGCAAAATTTCCTTCTTGACCTATTGTCCTTTTTTCTTGTTATCATCCCCAAGCAATATGGGCCCTTGCATCTTAATTTGCAACCCATTTACTTCAGGAGTCATTTCATTAAGAGCATACACCAACTAGTATTTTAATGGTTGTTTGAAAACAATTCATATTTCTACACAAGAAGCCCATTGACATCCCAAGCAAGCAACCTTCTCCTTAGCTCTGGAATTTGTGTCCCTTGACTCAGTCTCGATTTAAATTTTATTTATGTAAAAATATTTACAATGCATTTTTATGAAAGAACCATGGTTGGGGTTGTCACAATTGTAGTATTCAGAAATCCATAATGCTTTGTAAGTCTTCCAACACTACCTAACAGAGAATCTGGTCTCATAATGTGCATCTTTAGAGAGTTTTTTCCGAAAAGGAATTTCACAAGCTTCAACCCTAGTTTGTGCTAGAAGGCATATTACAAGCTTCGTCCTTAGTTTGTAGTAGACTAACAAATGGACCAGGGTAGGAAATACACTCATCTTTCCTAACTCTAAGATACGACTTACGTGAAAAGTTTTGTCACAAATTACTTCAAAACAAATCTGTTACATTATATTAGATAGATAAAAATAAGCCGAGGCAGAGGAGACATTACTAATAGATAAGGCGAACACAACACAATTGAAGCGCCAAAACCCAAATATTCTACTAAATATAACGTAGGATTAATGAGACACAATGATCTCAAGAATTCAAAATTATATCCTTAGATTTGAACTGTTCAAGGAGGATTAATTTGGTACTTGGCAGGGATGATTTAACTCCCCATTAGTGTAAACCTATATTTTGTAGATGTCTCTCATTTATGTTACTTATATTGATCCCTTTAATTGTTTTGATTTAGGGTAAAGCTTTAGATGGAGATGACTTATAATGTTGCATGATGCAAATTTTAGTCTGGTTGATTGCCTTCAATTATAATGTTGGAAGCTTAAAATTTGAACATTTATTATAGTATTATATATTTCCTTGAGATTTCTTCAAGCTTACGAATAATTGCCTTGAACTTGCTATGTTATCTAATAGTCCATGTTAATGGATTAGCCAAGGATCCAAAATCTATGTTTCTATAAAGCTAGATTTGGATACACTTGGCATATGTTTCAGATTTGGAAATTTTGGATGATCTACTTGAGATTTGTTTTTACCTTTTGCTAGAAACATCAAGTTGGTAGATTCTAAAAGAAAAGTCATTTTCTTAAAAGCACATGAAAACAAGGAGAAAGCGCGAGGTCCTAAAACCCTAGTTTTTTCCTATAAAAGACATTGTCTACACATTTCTTACCAACACCCCCCCTCCCCCCTAAAAAAATAAAATATCCTAAAACATGCAAATCTAAGGTTGTCATATCAATTTTCCTTCTTGAATTTGTTAAAGAGTAATTTGGAGTAAAATATTTAAAGATTTGAATATTATGCATATTTGGTCATGTTACCACCTATAATGCATGAGGGTTACATGTGATAATTCAGAGTGTTTTTAGGGTGGTATGATGATTCTAGCCTTCAAAAGGTTGGAATATAAGTTGAGGATGCTTTAGTTGTGGATCATAGAGATCACCTTGTCATGTTACTTTCAATTTTTGTTGCATAATTGGTTTATGTCCTTTAGCATGATGGTGTACTAGCCTAGTGTTTATCTAGTTTCATATTTCATCACATCACATGATTTCACCTAGGAAAATTATTTTTCATAACATATTATTACTCTTTCCTTAGATGGAACCCATTTCACCCTTACATTTCATCATTTTACTTAGGTAGTTTGTGTATCACATCATATCTCTATCTTTCACCTAGGTAAAATCTACATTAAACTTACATTTTCCTTCATTTCATCCCCTAGGAGCTGCATGGAATAATTTGCTTAAAATTAAGTCTAACCCTACATTTCTCATATTTCCACCTTTCGTAGTGTGGTCTATGATATTTTAATTAAATCCTAAAATCCATGGAAAATTTTAGGGGCTAATATTCGCAAGTGGGCTAATTTTCCATGGTTTTTCCAAAAAAAAGTTTCGCCAATTTCCATTTTTTCTAAAAATGATTCGCCCAAATTTTACAATATAAAATAATTTTACCTTGAAAATCGCCAACATTATATAAAGGCTATATATAAAATCATTATAAATTTGAATAGTTTATAAATATATCAATAAATATTTTATAGTTTTCATATTAACGATTAGTGAGATTTGCCAATGTTTTAAACTTCGAGATAATTTTCCATCCTTAAAATTTTCCCTGCTAAAATCTTAGGTTGAGTGTTGAATTATTACCCTATTAACACTCCAATGTTTTAACTCTTTATTATTGCTAATTCCCTATGTTTGTTTTCCTAATTAATCGCTAGGCATCATAACTTTATGTCCATGGAGTACACAACTTATGTTATTACTTCCCCTTGGGCACACATTTTGAGACAACCTACTAAAAATCCAATTTTCCCTAGTATTAATATAGCCTTGTGCATATATGCTAGTTTATCCATATCATATCCTTAACCTTTGACACAAGTTTTGAGGAGTGTGTTTACCATTAGTTTGACTAAGTAGCTAGTTATCCATGTGCCCTAGGATTTTCGCCTTCCACCTCATCCACTCACGTGTAGATGACTCCCTAGGCTACTAAGTGGTGCACTCCACTATGAGGACCCACTTCCTCTTAGCATGTACTTGTTCATATCCTTGCAAACATGTGATGTGACTTGTAAATGATTTGTCCACTTTTGTGGTCTATTTGCACATGTTTTGAGGAGAAAAAGTGGATTCATAACACAAATTTCAAGTGGTAGGCTTCTTAGATGGCTCTTTCATGGATTGAACTGTTAGTGATGCACACACTTCAAGGGTGCACCTTCTCTCCTTTTTAGGGAAAATTTATGCATGAATATCTTATTATGGTGAAAGCCTTTTAAATTGGACTCGGGGCATAAATTCCAAGGGTGAACCTCGTTGAGAGAATATTTTATTTATCTATTATAGTCAAAATGGTCCATTAAAGAAAATTTCAGCTTAAAAGTGCCCATGAAATTTCCATGTAATTTCCATGTCATAATATGTAAACCAATCAAAGTCCTTTAAATTTAAAAAGAGACACATCTAAATATTTTGGAGGAAAAAGAAGAAAAACTAAATTTTTAATTGTATTTTTGGCTTATCTCCTTATAGGTTTACTCAAATTTCAAGTGTATAAAATCAGACGCGGAATTAAATTATGCTTCCAATGAGTACCCATTATGCATACTTTTGAGAAGACCCACATTGATAAAAAATGAAGATACATTAAAAGAACATGTTCAAACACACTTTTTTAATGTATCTTAAATTTTTTTCAATGTGGGTCTCCTCAAAAGTATGCATAATGAGTATTCATTGGATACAAAATTTAATTCCACATTTACATCCAATGAGTGTCTACACTTGAAATTTGAGTAAACCTACAAGGAGATAAGCCAAAAATACAATGAAAACAATTTTCTTCTTTTCTCTCTAAAATTGATAACTCTTATTTTATTATTTTATTATTTTTCCTTAGGAGGCTACTTTTAGGCTGAAATTTCCTCTAATGCACGTTGTGTCAAAATCTAGTAGGTTTTGTGAGATGTCTCACAAGATAAAAGCTAGACTAAGACACAACAACAAGGTGGATTCCACTCTCACCTCAACACTCCACCTCCTGCTCTTTAGTGGAATTTTACCACATTATAGGCTTCCTAGTGTAGGTCATCTAAATGATATTTGATGACGACGGGGTCAAACCCACAATCCCGGTTTACTCAATATTTCATCAGATCTTTGTGTGTAAAATTGCATTCAAAATTTCATTTCCCAAAGCAAATCCGCCATCCTACAATCCCACAACACCCAGTTCTTGTGTATTCATTCTATAATGGCCTTCTCTATTCTCTCTTCAATTCATTCATCAAATTCCTAGGATTTGATTAATGAATACATCGACAACCTTCATAGGCCAAAAAGGCAGTCCTTATATCTCCCTATGTAATAAGTCCTTTGTCAATTCAACCAACGCGCTCAACCATACACACGGTGTTCATAACACAAAAGCACAGGGTTATAACCTTACCCCAACGGGATTTAGAATACTATGGCCGTCCACACCTAGGCACTATGCTCATTCAAAGGTCTTTTATGGCCAACACTCTAAGGGTTAATGTGATGCCTCGACTTCTACAAAAGCCGGTGCCATCTCGCATATAATTAATCTTTATCAATGTAGGCACACGTCATACCTTATTAAACCCACATACCTTAACAATGATCAATACATACATAGGCATGGGCCCCAACGTTAACGGTCGTCTACATCCAACGACGGACAACACGTCGCATCGCTTCATTTGATCCAACGGATATCGCTTGGGTTAACTGCACGAACAATAATATGCGATGGGGCAGTTTTTCAAGGTCGCTCGGGGACACGCGTCGCCCAGCATATGGAATCGCTCCTTTTTCTCAAATACCGCTCACCGTGTAAAGGTGGTGCGATCAAAACCACTGGTTCAGCTCTAAACCACGTGCACTGTTCCTCCTTCGTGGTTCCGCCCTTTTGGCTCGGGGTTCCGCCTAACCTCGCATTCCATTGTCCCTTATTATTTAAAAGGGTTCTCCTCCTCGCACCATCTCAACGCCGATTTCTTCACATCACAACCCTGCTCCTCCGTTCCTTATGTGGAATTGCAACACCATGCCACTGTTAACTTCAGTGAATCATAATACATGACTCTTAACCAACATTCAGGAATTATGCAATTACACAGAGGCGTATAACTACGAGCGTTTAGGAGTATATGCATTAGCACGGGGACAGAGTACATTAATTACAGAGTCAAGGAGCTCTCACGCATGCACAGGGACAGAGCATCACCAGAACACAGGATTTTAATTTCGTCTTTCTACACAGCGATTCTTATTATAGATTGTACAGAGTTCTATCACTCCGCTCATATCCTTACTTATGGGATTCAACTTCAATTACACAGAATCCATTATCCTTCATCAAGAAGACATACGTACATTCACACATGATTTAAATCGAAAAATGCACCACAATACTGAAACAATTCTTCATTATACAGTGACACTACTTACAACCTTCTAGCGGCCAGATATTCAATCGATTGGCCCTTCTCCTCTATTCTACAGTCTTATGCAGCCTATGCAGTTCTCTAAGCAGGTCTGTGCAGGTCCCTCGACTCTGTCACAAAGGTTTATTTTTATACAATTATCACCAATGAATCGATTCAGATTCTTTGATGATTCAACAACTTTCCAAATTCCTACAGTTCCAAATTAGACTAACGCTCAGATGGACTGAAACGGACTATCACTTGCTATGCCCACTAATCATTCGGGCAGTTACAATTTTCTCTAAAATTAACTAAAATTACTCAATTATGAATATTTACATAGGGGAAACAAAACATGAGACCCCCCTTATGTTTATTTATGTACAAAAAGTGTCTTGGGTCTAATGCCCCTGCATCAGACTCCCCAGGTTCAAATGATTCATGATCTCCTGATCATGTGCTTTCATCTTCGTCTTCCTGGATCCCACACGTTGTTCTGCAACTGGCCATCCGTTGCAGCTTCCTTCTTCCGCATTCCTCCTGGCTTCCAAACTTTATGCTGTAGCTTTCCACAGGCTGTACCTTTACATCCTCTGTCTGCTTTGCTTGTGCTGCTACTTCCTTGTTTCCTCGCTGCTGCCCTTTTCTGAGACATCTTTTGCATTAGTTTCCTTATCAATTTAATCTCTCTGTCTAATCTTTCCTCAGACTGCTGGACACTTACTTCTGTTCGCTGCACTCTTATTTCTTTAGTTCTTACTGCTGCCCTAGCTGCCACCCAACCATCCATGCCCTCTCTGCAACAGTAAAAATTTTGCTCCTCTGCTCGAAACACTTCAGCTTGTTGCTTCAACACTCTCTCCAGCAACTCTCCAAGCTGCTGCTCTGGAATTTCACCTTCTTTTCTGAATGTCTTCAGTAAACATTCTCGCCATCTCCTTTGGCCAAACAAATCTTCACTATGCTGCAACTCAGGTTCAACATCTTCTTCTTCTGCCTTGGCAATCTTCAGCAATTGCCTTCCTTCTTCTTGATTGACTCCAACAATAAAATCAAGTTCTCTAGCCACTGTATCTTCATCTTCTGTCAGAGTAAAACTCTGGTTCTCCACAGCTGTAGCAGCCCCAACAGTCTGCCATACAACCTTCTCTTCAATCTTCTCTCGGCTATTCGGACAAGCCAATTCTTCTCTACTATCAACAACAACAAATTTCTGTCCATGAGACATGATTGTCCCATCTTCATTCTTCAGCTGTTCATCTTCATTTTGCAATCCCCAATTCAGAAATTGAGGTCTTCTCTCTTGTATTGAATCCTGCTGATTCAGCATACTCTCTAGCAGCTCAATCTCTCCACTCCATGGAACAAATGTTCCCATGAAATTCTTCTCCTCATTCAATTGACTGCCCCATGCTGTCAATTCTCCTTCAGCATCAACAAGATCTGCATTCATCAAACATTTGTTAAAACAAAATTCACAAGGCCTCAGAGCCTTTCCTTCTTCTGTCAGCATCTCAGTATGCTGTCCCAATCTTTTTTTCTTCTCAATCAACACATCAAAATGCTGATTCCAATTCTTCAAACATTTCCTGAGACTATCAGTTAGTCTCTCCTCTGCATCATCCTCTTCAAGGATGTCTTTATGCTCTAGTTCATAGGAATGAACTCTCCCATCTTCAATCATCTCTGTCCTTACCATCTGAACACCTTCTCTCTGTGGTTATGTCCTATGCTCATGCCACAATCTTGGCATCTCACCACAATCTTCTCTATATTCTGCTGTCACTATCTCCTTCGCCTTCATCAGAATGGAATTCTGACCTTCCATCTCTGCAAAGACTTCAGCTATCTGTCCAGCGTTCTCCACATGGCCATTTAACAAAAGCAGCCTATCATTATCAACATTAATGACAAAATCATCATCATCAACCTCATTGAAACAATCTCTTCTACAAAATAAGGAATTAATGAATTCCTCCTGCTGCAATAGTTCAATATGATCTTCATCTGAAAGATACTCATCATATCTTGCTTGGCAACAGTCAGCTTCATTCATCACAGTCCCATCAGGTGAACTGTCTTCATCAACACCTGCATTCACACACAACTCGTCAGATGCAAAAACATAAGACCTCATGGTCTCAATTGGTGATTTGATCACCAAATATTCTTGCTATTCCAAGTCTTCCACATGCTCCAGAGATTATCGAATGGTCTCTTATTTAATTTCTTCAAGCTGTCCAACTTCCAGCTTCTGCCCAATATCATAACCTAAATCTCTTCTGCTTCCAATATGTTGGAAAGCAGAATCTTTCTCTGATTGTGCATGGACATCTTCAAAACATGTAGTTGCTCCATTTTCTTCCTCAGTGACAACATCAACAGTTTTTCCTCTCTCTTCTGCTGTGCCTGCAAACATGCAAAATATGTCATATGTAAGGCTCTTGGACCCCTTGGTCCCACTTGAAGCTTCAGTCTCCAAGTCCTTCTCCAAATACTCAATCGCTCTGAGTATTTCCTTTTTCTTCCGAGCATTCATCATCTGCTCCTTCTTCCTTTGTAGCCTCTGCCACTTTATCTTCTTCTTCACGAGCCAACCAAATCTCTGGCTTTCTTCTATCCTTCTCTTCAGTTCATTAAAATGTTCTCTGATCTCAGCTAATTCTTTCTGCCATTCTTCATCAGTGAATTTCTTCTTCATGCCATTTTCTTTGGCATATTCACTCACTCTTCTGCTGTGGCTTCTCTCAGAACCTCTGCAATCACTGCAATCCCTGCTATGGCTCTCAGTAGCCATTTTATTCTCTAGGAGTTCTTCACTCACAAGCTGCACTAAGCCTCTGCAACAACAAGCTCTCATTGCTGCAACTCACCTCACCAATCCTTTCCTCCGGATCCAGCGTTTGGCAAGTATTGGTCCCCTCTCTCTGAAACCTTCTGAGCACTCTCTTCTGCTCTCTAGGCTTCACTCTGCAACTTTCTCAAGAAAACCCCTTTTCTTCTTTCATCCAACCTCAGTTGGGAATTATTTTAGGTTCTGCCACACTCTTTCTGCACTCAGAATCCCTTGCTGGACTCTTCTATCACTGCTCTCAAAGCTTGTGATCTGCTTCTTCTAAGATCCCTCCTCAATTGCTTGCACTCTGTATTCTGCAAACAAATCCTTCCAACTAGAGTTCAAATAAGGCTCATCATCTTATCTCTCAAGATCCCTGAACGATCTTGTTTCTTTTCTTAACTGCACTGCATTTCTACCTGCTGCAATCTTCTGTCTTCAAATCCAGATTCTGTTCATCTGGAGACCTTCACTTCATGTCAAATCAAATCTTCAATTTTATCTATTAAATAGATTCAAACATTAACTATTTTTTCTGTTTCAGTACATGTGCATTCCAAAATAAAATTTTCAACGAGCTAATTAAAATCTAGCTCTGATACCACTTGATGACGATGGGGCCAAACCCACAGTCCCGGTTTACTCAATATTTCATCAGATCTTTGTGTGTACAATTGCATTCAAAATTTCATTTCCCAAAGAATATCCGCCATCCTACAATCCCACAACACCCAGTTCTTGTCTATTCATTCTATAAGGGCCTTCTCTATTCTCTCTTCAATTCATTCATCAAATTCCTAGGATTTGATTAATGAATACATCGACAACCTTCATAGGCCAAAAAGGTAGTCCTTATATCTCCCTATGTAATAAGTCTTTTGTTAATTCAACCAACGCGCTTAACCATACACACGGTGTTCATAACACAGAAGCACAGGGTTATAACCTTACCCCAATGGAATTTAGAATACTATGGCCGTCCACACCTAGGCACTATGCTCATTCAAAGGTCTTTTATGGCCAACACTCTAAGGGTTAATGTGATGCCTCGACTTCTACAAAAGCCGGTGCCATCTCGCATATAATTAATATTTATCAATGTAGGCACACGTCATACCTTATTAAACCCGCAGACCTTAACAACGATCAATACATACATAGGCATGGGCCCCAACGTTAACGGTCGTCTACATCCAACGACGGACAACACGTCACATCGCTTCATTTGATCCAACGAATATCGCTTGGGTTAACTGCACGAACAATAATGTGCAATGGGGCGGTTTTTCAAGGTTGCTCGGGGACACGTGTCGCCCAACGTATGGAATCGCTTCGATTTCTCAAATACCGCTCACCATGTAAAGGTGGTGCGATCGAAACCACCGGTTTAGCTCTAAACCACGTGCACTGTTCCTCCTTCGTGGTTCCGCCCTTTTGGCTCGGGGTTCCGCCTAACCTCGCATTCCATCGTCCCTTATTATTTAAAAGGGTTCTCCTCCTCGCACCATCTCAACGCTGATTTCTTCACATTACAATCCCGCTCCTTCGTTCCTTATGTGGAATTGCAACACCATGCTACATGACTCTTAACCAACATTCGGGAATTATGCAATTACACAGAGGCATATAACTACGAGCGTTCAAGAGTATATGCATTAGCACGGGGACAGAGTACATTAATTACAGAGTCAAGGAGCTCTCACGCATGCACAGGGACAGAGCATCACCAGAACACAGGATTTCAATTTTGTCTTTCTACACAGCGATTCTTATTATAGATTGTACAGAGTTCTATCACTCCGCTCATATCCTTACTCATGGGATTCGACTTCAATTACACATAATCCGTTATCCTTCATCAAGAAGACATACATACATTCACACATGATTTAACTCGACAAATGCACCACAATACTGAAAAAATTCTTCATTATACAGTGACACTACTTACAACCTTCTAGCGGCTAGATCTTCAATCGATTGGCCCTTCTCCTCTATTCTACAGTCTTATGCAGCCTATGTAGTTCTCTAAGCAGGTCTGTGCAGGTCCCTCGACTCTGTCACAGAGGTTTATTTTTATACAATTATCACCAATGAATCGATTCAGATTCTTTGATGATTCAACAACTTTCCAAATTCCTACAGTTCCAAATTAGACTAACGCTCAGATGGACTGAAACGGACTATCACTTGCTATGCCCACTAATCATTCAGGCAGTTACAATTTTCTCTAAAATTAACTAAAATTACTCAATTATGAATATTTACATAGGGGAAACAAAACATGAGACCCCCCTTATGTTTATTTATGTACAAAAAGTGTCTTGGGTCTAATGCCCCTGCATCAATATTCTAGGAAAAAGGGTCAAAGGTGACATTTTGATAAGCTTAGTCAAGGTACTAAGGCTAATAACAAGGCTCAATTCTATATGAATAGTAAACATGTACCTATGAAGAGGCCTATAAAGAGAGACTTGTAGCTCAGGGTTTTCAATGTTTGATTCAACAATAGCACAACAAATCATCGAAGAGGTGAGAAAATATTTTCTTTAATGGTATGATCAACAACTAGAGAGACAAACCTTCAAATGAACCTAACTTGAAACCTTAATGCCAAATTAGGGTTTTTCAATCCTAGGGTTTATGATGTCAGCCCCGGGGGAAGCACTTTCAACCATGCACATTGCTAGATTTTGATGTTTTACAATTGAACAAGGCAGAATGACTTCCAATCAACTCAATTCTCATGCCCTACTTGAATTCGACCTCAAACCCTAACCCTAGCAGCTTTCCTTGAAGGGCCAAAATTTTAGGAGAGAGAGGAAAATGTAAAGTTTTATGATTTTTTACCATCAATATGGATGCCAATGCCTTCTATCTACTTGAGTGATGGAGTCTTAGCGATTGTAACTATGGAAATATCAAATCCTTGAAGGGAGTAAGGGGAAAAAACCTATTTTTTCACATGCTAACCCTAACTATAACTTTATGAGGGGACAAATTTGCTAGAGAAAATCTCTATAGGAGATTCTCTAGGAATTACAAGGATACAAATTAAAACATGAAAAATTCACCAAGTATTTCATATAAACATAAGAATTTAGACATGGAAAATAGAAACCATAACAATATTTATTACATGCAATACTTATGAAAGATATTCAGAAAAGTACTCAGAAGATATCCAAGAACAAGCCTTCTTTATCCCAAAAATATGTCTCCACAACAAGCACTAGTTTCCAATAGCAAAATATGCACAAGAGATCACATTTCCTTAAAATAGCGAAGTACGACAACTAGGTCAAAATATCTAAGAGAGACTTAGTTCTCCACAAGTGATGATGAGCAAAATTAAAGAGGTGACTCTCTATTTATATGAGGTACACCTCTCTAAATTTCCATTTAAAAGTACCTACACAAGTTTGATTTGTGGGTGGAAAAAAATTAAATTTGGGTTACAACCAACCCACTATCTTTACAAAAAAATATGCCAATATAATCCCACACGTGTGAGCCATAGGCCTAAAAAGGCCATGACATTGTGTCCTTTTAAGGCTCCAAGTGCTCCATCAAGGCAAAGACAAGGGTGAAAATGTCTCCAAGCATCGTGATCACCCTCCATTTGAGGAAAATCCCCAAATCACACATCAAATCAGCTCTAAGGGTCCAAAATCTAATTTTGGTTGCCACATGTCATCTCCATGGGTGTCAAATGAGCAACGTGGTATCTCCTCTCTTTAGCATTAGAGATCCATTAGGTGTAATAATCCCTCCTCAATCATCTTAAGAATGACCATCTATTTGGGGCCTAGATCATGACATGCCCATCAAGTAGTGTGATGGCCAACATGGGGACATGTCGGGTCCACTATTACATCATAAAGAATCCTCCATGATAGGCAAGAGAATCCCATTGTTATGGGTCCTACGGGTGCTCCAGGATGTATATCAACTGCTCAAGTCATCAAAAGGCCCAACACTCTTCCAAAGGTGGGAAACATTACATCTACTAAGTCATCATGCTCTCTGGACTATAGTATATGGCATGGGCATCAAGTGGAGTGGGATTCCCTCAAGGCCTCTACTACTTTGGACCACCTAGAAAAACCAACTCAAAATTAAGTGAAAGTAATCATTCTTTAGAAACTAAGATCGTAATGTATCTAAGTGGACAATACTTAAGTGTTAAGGGGATATTAATACTTCAAACTAAGATCACCTTCAAATATCTAACTAGGAAAATTACTATAAAGGTGTTCCCTACCTTTGTAGGGGTGGCTAAGTAGTCAACCTATTTGGTGCTTCCAACCCCCAAGGGGAGGTGGAATTTCTAAGGTTAACCCTTCAATCAATTGGTGTTGGTGTAAATAAGTGGTAAAGGAGAGAAAATATATTATGGCCAAGTGGCATGGTCAAGGGACTAACTATTAGGAGTCTACATCCTCAATGTATAGATGTATTGGAGGGAGCAATCATGAATGAGTGAGTTACCTTTCTCAATGTGCTTTTTCCACCCCATCTGATGCAACTTTTACTTATTTTTTAGAATGTTTTGTTTTTTGGTGCATAACTCAAGGATCAAATATTTCTCTTTATGATATAGCATTTAATTTACCCCTTAAGATGATGCACTTTATCGCTCATCAAGATTGGGACATGCAAGGATTCATTTTGATGAGATGGAGCATCAAGTGCTCAAGAACTGGGTGATGGCTAATGAAGAGGGTAGTGCTCATGCTTGGATTTTTCCCACGCTCTAAGGAATGTCTTGACCATCTTTTGAATTTTTATTTTCTTTTCTTTCAGTGTGGCCATATTGTTCTTTTCCATTCCTTTAGCTGCATCAACCTCTAGGGAAATGTTTTCTAGCCCTACTCATGGATGTGGATAAGAGAGTGCAAAATCAAAATTAAAAAATGATAGTTAAAGTTGAAGAATGAATATGATATTAATGGTTTATAATGTGATATGGTAAGTGTTAAGTATGTTAAAAGGAAAATGAACATGCTATTTCATCCATGCCTTCTAAGTAGTGCCCCTCTTATAGCACTAAGGCATTAGGGAAGGCCCCACTGGACTATGGCTAAATATTAACCCCCTTGGTAAGGTGAGAGAAAAAAATTATAGTCAATATCAATCAATCATCTCGATCACCCCTTTGTCCACACCAAAAGTGAAAAACATTAAGTAAAAACACTTGATTTAAAAATGATTAAAGCACCTGCTAAGTGAAACCCACCTTCATCCAAGAGGAATTTCAAATGGTGGAGAAGCTGACATATCATCATCATCGAGCTAATGTACAAGGTTATTGGATGTCCAAAATAGGATAATTTTTTCTCCTAGGGGGTTACTCATTTTGGTGGGTATCATCTGGCTCCAACTTTGGGGCATGTGCTCAATGTTGAGCACAAGATCTATATGCTCAAACAAAGAGTTCATGAGAACCTCAACAATCCTTGGGTTCATAGACTTGTTACTTGCACATTTAAATAAACTTGATTGGAAGCATGCTCATTGGGTGTTGATTATCATCTTATATATATATATATGTGCTCATTGGGTTTTGATTATATGCTCATTGGGTGTTTAAGTGAAATGAATGGTGTAGTCCTCCCTTTTGAGTTGGTTCTATTTAATGCTCGGGGTGTTCCACCATTCCTTGGATAGCTTGAAATTGGCCATTCTCACTTTGATTTCTAACATCCTATTGTCGAGGGTTCAAGATACAATTATGTGACGAATTTTTGGGCTTATAGTCATCGCTCCCTATACATATTTTCAAGGTTTAATTGGTGAATTATATTGGAGACATTCACAACACTTAAGAATTGTAATAACTCCTAGAAATTTCCCTCTAGATATTTGTTGTTAGTTGAAGTATTATGTCTGTGGGTTTCCATGTGTTGAATTTCCACGATCTTGGGACTAGGACAGAATATTAAAATCTATGATGCTACCAAACCAAGAATCTCTATAGAACTCCTTTGCAAAACACAATATAAACAACAGTAAATCAAACATGCACAAAATATAGACAAATTTTTACATTTTTCAACCTAACTTCGTTATAGTAAACAACATATAATACAACAATATATGGCTCTCATACCAGGGATAATGGCCCTTAATCATGCACTATTACAAGATACAAACTAGGGCTTGGTGTCAGTACATCGACGACCAATCTCCCCTCAACAAGATACTCTAACCATCTAGCTGATGCAGTCGACTCTCTCAGCTCCTCTTGGTAGTACCCTGTACCTGCCCGATCCTTTGGCTCCTGAGATGCATCTCCTGCCTCTATCAATTCTCGAAGTCCATTTGTTCACTGAACCTCGGCTGTCAATATTCTCACTATTTGTGCCTTAGTCCATCAAGGGAAAAACACATCGAGACTCCTGTCAAGTTGTTCATAACTCCACTTGTGAACAAATCTCAATCTGCCCACTGCTGCTCCTCAAATACTCAGGGAATTCATCCCACTATGGTCTTCCTGTGTTGCTCTGATGAAGACCAACATAGGGCTTCCACCTATCACTACAATATGTCCATATCTCACAATGAACAAGAGCTAGGAGGACTACCCATCATCTGTTGTAGAAGTCCTTCTCCACACACAAGTCTCGGGCTCCAAAAAACTGCTTCTGGTTGATCAGACCCTTGATCTCAACAACTATCACTCTAGAAACTACCTTTTTCCATCAAGGTGTTGCACACCGGGCTCCAACTTGGACACTATCACGCTGTCCTCCATCAGACCATAAATTCCCAATCACGTCCACACTTGGTCCACTCTCATGCTTCCCTCCAACAATCCACGAGTGACCAAATCTGTTGTAGCATCTACACCTAGCTAGGGAATCCTTAGACTTAGGAGACCCTTCTATTGGCTTCCAAAATACTTCTCCACATGTCCTCACCTAGGACACTCATCCACTGCGAGATCTGCTCCTAGTTTGCTTTTCTTAACACCTAAGACAAGCTCGAGACATTGCTCTCACAGGTTGATACAATTACTGAACCAAACTAGCATAAAAAAAAACTAAACATATGAAAACATACCTCTGCATTCATCTTGGACTAAGGTTTTCACTACTGTAATTTCTATTTCTTGGTTAGGGCATGATCATGACCTATGACAACCCTGCAATCAACCTTAACACTCCCTTTTTTGCTACGGCTAGGGTCCTTCTAGTCCTCCTCTTGCAGGCTTCTATTTAGGGCTAATAATCAACCCCAAATCACGCTTAATTGACCCTTGTTTAGGCCAGCGGCCTATTACTTGAGGTCTCCAGGGCTGCAAACTTATAAATAGGGACATAACTCCATATTATCCACACCAAAATGCCTCATATTATATTCAGGGAATACAACACCCTTTTTTCTCCTATGTAGGACTTGCAATCAATGCCCAAACACATGAAATCCGCCTAGAATATCACACAGACCCTGCAACTGTCGTTCTGCAACGACTCGACCTCCAAACAGACTTCAATCTCCCTTGATTTTTCCTCTCCTAGAGCTCGATTTCCACAAGGATACATCTCTATGTTTTGATTCACCAAGGATGATAAAATAAGTCAGACACATCTCTTATTTATACACATAAGAGGGCTCCACGAATTATATGAAGAGACATGACTTTTTGACCAAGCCGACATGGCTTGTTTGTCCAACAATTAATTGTCAACTTCAAAAATTCATAACTCAAGTTCTAGAGCTCCGATTTGGGTGATTTTCGAAGCGTTGGAATCGACGCGCCAAGCACTATCACCTCAATATTTCTCATGCAAAAATTCTTCATGGTTTTGGTCCAAATCCCGATGGGTGAAAAACCCCAAGCTTGGGTTCCAAGCCCACAAGTGACTCTTGTGGTGATTTTCACTCCAAACCCTGAACCCTAGGGCTTGGAGTACCTCCCAAGCTACCAAAAATAAACACTCCCTCTTAGAGAGGGAGGTACTTCCAAGGCTAGGAAGTAACTATCATCATTCAACGATACTAACCCATCAATTTTCCATCACTGCAGCATACCCTATAGAATGAACATGTCAATCTCGATAGCATCTTTGTCTCATCGCATCTGAACCTGAAGATCCCAAACCTCCATAATGCTGCTCCCTCTGAGGCTAGAATCCCTCAAGCCTACATCATCTCCACTGGCTCAGTCTTGCAAGCACTCATCCTCCTAGATAAAATACCACACGTGTAAATCCCTCCAATATTGGATATGCAACATCACAATCTGATGAAGAATATAGATTGCCAATCTGTAGTCCATCATATGAAGCCATCTCGATCAAACTGATCTCGTCCAAGCGAAAGAAATCCTTGAGTTGTCCCAACCGTCCATGGAAATTCAACGAAAGTACATGATCAAGAATCTGACCTACAACAAATTTTTGTTCACCTGGCTCATCACCAATCCACTAAAACTCCTAGCCAATCTCGTTGCCAAGCCAGTCAAGACCACATCTCCATGTCTTTAGCTGAACCCTCTACTCCATGATCTAGACACCCACAACTCCTTCTGAGTTGCTTCGTTGTGCACACTCTGATTCACTGTCCCTCAAAGTAGCTTAGATATGATCTGATTCCATGTTGAATTTCCACGATCTTGGGTCTAGGATAGAATCTTAAAATCTCTAATGCTACCAAACCAAGAATCTCAACAGAACTACTTTTCACAGAGGGATATAAACAATAGTAAATAACACATGCATATAATATAGATTTTTTTTTACATTTTTCAACCCAACTTTGATATATTAAATAACATATAATAAAACAGTCTAGGGCTCTTGTACCAGGTATAATGGACCTCAATCATCCACTAGTACAAGATACAAACTGGGGCTTGGTGTCAGTACGCCGACGACCAATTTTCCCTCAACAAGATACTTTGACTATGTGACTGATGCAGTTGACTCTCTCAGCTCCTCTCAGTGTACCCCGTACCTACCCATTCCTTCGACTCCTAATCTGCTGCTCCTTCCTCTATCAATGCTCCAAGTCCATCTGGCCACTGAACCTCGGCTGTCTATCTGCTCACTATTTGTGCCTTAGTCCATCAAGGGCACAACACATCGAGACTCCTGTCGATTTTTTCACAACTCCACTTGTGAAAAAATCTCAATCTTCCCACTGATGCTCCTCATCTACTCAGGTACTTTAGCCCACTATGGTATTCTTGTGTTGCTCCGATGAAGAACAACATAGGGCACGGAGGGCTACCACCTATCACTGCGATATGTCCATCTTCACAATGAACACATGCTAGGAGGACTGCCCATCATTTGTTGTAGAAGTCCTTCTCCACACACAAGTCTCAGGCTCCACAAAACTGCTCCTATTTGATCACACCCTTGAGCTCAACAACAACCACTCTAGCAACTACCTTTGTCCATCAAGGTGTTGCACACTGGGATCCAACTTGGACACTATCACGTTTTCCTCTATCAGGCCACAAATTCCCAATCATGTCCACACTTGGTCCACTCACACGATGATATCCAAGAATCCACGAGTGACCAAGTATGTTGAAGCATCTGCACCTAACTAGGGAATCCTCACACTTAAGAGACCCTTCTATTGGCTTCCAAAAAACTTCTCCACATGTCCTCACCTAGGACACTCATCCACTGCGAGATATACTCCCAGTTGGGGTTTCTTAACACCCATGACAACCCTGACACATTTCTCTCAAAGGTTGCTAAAATTCCTGATCCAAACTAGCATAAAAAAAAACTCAACATATCAAAACATACCTCTACATTCGTCTTGGACTGAGGTTTTCACTGCCGTAATTTCCATGTCCTAGTTAGGGCATGATCATGACCCATGACAACCCTGCAATCCAACTTAACAATCCATTTTATGCTGCAGCTAGGGTCCTTTTAGTCCTCCTCTTGCACACTATTGTTTAAGGATAATAACCAGCCCCAAATCACCCTTAATTGACCCTTGTTTAGGCCTACGACCTATTACTACAGGTCTCTAGGGTTGTGACCTTATAAATAGGGATATAGCTCCCTCTTATCCACACCAAAATGCCTCAGATTTTGTCCAGGGAATTTGACATATTTTCTTCTCCTCTTTAGGACCTGCAATCAATGCCCAAACACATGAAATCTTCCCAGCATATCACACAAACCTTGTGCTTGTCCTTCTACAACAACTCAACCTCCAAACAAACTTCAATCACCATTGTTTTGTCCTCTCCTAGATATCGGCTTCTAGAGGTATATATCTCCATGTTTTGATGCACCATTGATGATAAAGTAACTCTCACACACCTCTTATTTATACACATAAGAGGGCTCACCGAATAGATGAAGAGACATGAATTTTGGACCAAGCCGACATGACTTGTCTGTGCAACAATTAATTTTCAACTTCAAATATTTATAACTCAAGTTTCAGAGCTCCAATTTGGGTGATTTTCAAAGCGTTGGAATCGACACGCCAAGCTCTATCATTTCAATTTTTCTCATGCTAAAATTGTTCATGGTTTTGGCCCAAATACCGATGGGTGCAAAACTTAAAGCTAGGGTTCCAAGCCCACAAGTGACTCTTGTAGTGATTTTCCATCCAAACCCAAAACCCTAGGGATTGGAGTACCTCCCAAGCTACCAAAAATAAATACCATTTTGGTCTAAGCCTGATAAGGTTTCAAACCATAATTACAAGTTGGAATGTACACACTGTCCATATTTAACCTGAAAAACTATGTTTCATTCCATTATTATTTTGTCCAAGATTTTTCATATTCCAGTAGTTAATAGACCACTAGTTGGAAGATTTATTTTTATTGTGGCTACTACCCTGGAGCAAGTTTTCTAGTATTGATTTACTCATATTCCTAGGTACTAACTCAGTTTCCCACACTTTTGGAAGCGGCATTAGCAGTGAAGAACCAGATGGATAATGTGGAAATGATCCTACAATGATAGCTGATCATCTCTGATATATTGAGGTTGTGTACAAGATTCCACTTGGTGACTCTGGAAATGATCCTACAAGGATAGATGATCATCTCTAATACACTGAGGTTATATACAACATGCCACTTGGTGACTGGAAGTTGAATTGTAGTTTAGGATTTAAAAAATGAGTTTATCGCAGATTGATAAATTATTTTAGATATTCTACTCATACTTAGAGCTATAGCATTATCTGAGTTAATTAAGTTTGGTGGAGATTCCTTGCTGGTTCTACTTGAACGCTTAATATTTGCAGTATTAACCTTACCTACAACTACCTTTTTCCACAGGGTAGAATTTCTCTCACTTGATTAGGAGGCTTATTTTTATGCATAAGATTGAGACCCTTTTTAGTAGGTTCATTATTTGTCCTAAGAGTGAATATTTGAGATTAGAAATCCCTTCAAGGGAGTCAGGCAAATGGATCATCAAGAGGGTTGTGTAGCCATGAACCCGTTACATCTTCCTGAGTTTCAATATCAAGTTTTCCCAGGGTGAAATAATCATTGTTTTAGTGTTTTTTTCACAACATAAACATTTTTACCAAGTAAATCCTACCTTATATTACAAAGGAAGACTATAATACAACAATTTAATACATCTTTCTTAGAGGAAAGCACATTGTTTGTGTTAGTTTCTGTAGCATTGAAGGTGTTATAGTATCAAAATTTTGTGGAGAGGCTAAAACACATGAGATCTCCACAGACCAGAAATCGTTTATAGAAATTCCACCCTAGAAGTGCCTCAATTAGATTATTAGCCCATTTTTAATTATTTCCTAAGTCTAAGCTTAGGGAAAAGGGCTAATTAATTAGAATTAATTGAGATAAGGTGAAAATCATCTAGAAAATCACATAGATCGATTTCGATATGATATTGGCCCTTGATTAAGTTTTAATATTGGTCGTTTGTGCTCCAAAAAATGATTATAAGAAGTCGATGGGTAGATGGAGAACATGCTTGAGACACTTTTCAGAACCACGAAGAGTTTGATTTCCTTAGAGAGGTCGATTTTCCAGATAGCCAGCAGCGTTGGAAGAGTTCGAGCTTCAGTAGGGAAGAAAAGACAGAGGGGCAAGGACAATGAGGCAAGAGGAGTTTTTCCAGATCTAATGAAGTGCATTGCAGAGAGGCAGAAGAACCATAGCGAGTATGATGCAGGGAATACGTAGAAGCCTCTAAAGGTAGTTCGTTTTTTCTAGAGAGAAGCCATGTTTCAGTTCCAAAGGCCAAGAAAGTGTTCGAGAGGGTTGGAGTGACAATTTCTCAATTAGTGGCAGACAAGACGACTTGAATAGCAGTTGATTCTGGCTATGTGTGGAAGTGACTGCGCCAGGGTGACGTAGGCCTGCATAGAGGCACTTTGGATGACTCACTTGGAGCTACAGTTAGAGATCGTATTTTCCTATGGGGTGAGGACAATTTCTCACTAGACTTTTGCTAATATTTTTCTCTGTAGGATAGCTAGTTTCAACATCCACTAGTACTCAAAATATCTCTTCCACTGCATAATAATATAAAACCACTGATTTTCCCAAGTTGGGTTTTTCCGGGGACATTTGTCCAAAAATAAATGTGTTAATTTTTATGTATGTGTGCTAGGATTTCTCACTTTCTAGCACTATTTTGTTCCACAATTTTATTTTTGAAGGTTCTAATGTGAATTATTTGGTGTTTTCTGTAGCAGATAAATTTTTAAATTAATTAACATTTAGAAGAATATTTTCCAGTTGTTGCAATAGGATTTCGGTTTTGAATTTTTTTCACATGGTATCAGAGTGAGATAGATCAGCCGAGAAGCTCAAAATCTGAGTGGAAAATTTCACTGCTTAGAGGGAGCACCAGGCTGAAATTTTTTGGTGCTACACAGTGCCTAGCTCGACAGTGCAAATTGATGGGAATAATTTTATTTTCAGTTGTAGGAGGGAGAAAAAGTTCGAATTTCCCAAAATAACAATTCCAATAGGCAGCGGGAGCAACAACAACTTATATTTTCACTGAGCATATTCCTTATTTTTATGTAGAGGTTTGAGCAGCAGGTTGCATCTTGCATAATCGACGTCGGGTGGAAGAGAAAAACACACACATAGGGAAAATTTCTCTCAGGGGACTTCATGTTTCAGAAGTTTATTTTTTTAAGGCAGATTGGAAGTAGTTGTGAGCGGATATTCTCACTCCATAAGGGAGTGTAAATAGCAGAAGCAACGACCAAGTTGTGGGAAAGAGGGAGTTTTCGACAAAATCGAGATGGCCACATCAAGACTCATAGATCAGGATAGATTGGAGGGAACCTCCAAATATGTCATTTGGAAGGCTAGGATGTCCTTCCTTCTAGATGAATATGATCGGAAGACCTATGTAGACAATGTGGTGGCAGTACCCCAGGATGCAGATCGGCTAAAGGAGTACAAAAAAGAAATGGAAAAGGTGAAGTGGATTATCTTGGATGGATTCCGAGACCATATAGTCTCACATGTTGCTGGCAAGAATACTGCCAAGGAGATGTGAGATTCTCTCTCCACGCTATATCATATTTATTCCGAGCAACCAAAGATGTTTCTTCATAATAAATTGAGAAGCATAAGGATGCAAAAGGGTGAAGGCATAGAACCCTTCCTCATGAGGATTTATGACATCCGCGATCAACTATTAGCCATTGGGGGGAGCCCCAACCCACAAATATTGTATGGTTAGCACTTAAAAATGTCTTAGACGAATAGAAAGTGTTTGTCCAAATTATTTTAGGCAGAGACACTTTGTCTGGTTTGGACAGGACGTGGGCCGATTTGGAGTAGGAGGAGTTGAGACGAGCTCTAGTAAATATCACCATCAGCGGAGGCAACAACAAAGGTGTGAAGAGTGAGAAGGCAGATGAGAATGTGGCCCTAACATCCAAGGGTCCAAGTCATGGGAGGGGGAAAAGAAGAAAAATAAGGACATGTCAGAGGTCAAGTGCTTTAGATGTGGTAAGATCGGTCACTACAAGATGCAGTGTCCTCTCAGGAAGAAGGAGAAGACGAAGAAGTAGGACCATGCGAAAACGTCAGCTGAGATCGACAATTTTTCCTCTAGGCTGGAGGAAGGGTTCGTGATGTTTGTAGCCATACCTTCAGGAGAGAGGTGGGGTGATAGATTTGTATCCTGAGATAGTTTCAAACATAGGAAGGGTCTATTGGGGTGTCCTCCTCATGGATCATCACCTTGCTATGGGGGCCCACAATATTCAGTAGTAGGATGGATCAGTGTCAGTGATGCATTCATATTCCAGAGTGACAATTGCAAACTAGTAGTAGTTAGGTGCAGGGGAGCGCAGTGCAGAGTTGACATCAGTGAAAAGTGGCACAATGCAGAGTTATCAGCAACAAAAATAATTCAAATGGACAATGCAGTAGATAGTAGCAGCTAGGACTCAGGACACAGATGCATCATACTGAACAAAATTGATTCAGTATTTTGGATGCTTCTCAGTTGTAATAGTTGCAGTAGAAATGACAACAAATGAGAGGGAGTTTCTGTGTATATGCATTGTAGAAATTATATAACATATGCATTATATATCCAGATTCTCTTGATCTAACAATATTTATCTTCTTGCTAAATACAAAATCCTTCCACTGTTAATATTTTGCGGAAATTATAAAATCAATTGCAAACACATGAAGGAATAAAAACAATCACACATAACACAGTTGTTTAATGAGAATTCCTGAAGCTAAAAACCCCAACTATCATATATTATGTATCATTAAGATCATGTAACAATCTCATACAAAGCTTAGTACATCAAGCTCTCAGTACAATCAATCGTCACACACTAACAAGAAGAAATCTGCAAATCCATGCACTGATTTCTGCCCCCTGATAGCCTTGCCTCCACTGCGCAATCCCTGCTGAAGAATAGCTCTGAATGAATTCGAATTACCCTTGCCTTGACTGTGCAATCCTCATTGGCAACTCCAATGTGTGTGTGAAGCAATAAATGCATCACTATAGTCACAACAGATAGTCCATCTCACCCTTTCACCTATCTCTCCACTAGGTCTCCACTGGAATTGATATGCACTGTAGTTAACTGATGTATTTGTTCAGTTGATTAATGAGTTATTATTTGTGAATTAATTAAATAATTAATTCACTCCACTCTCACTAGTGTATCATTCGGGGCTTAGACTAGATACAACTAGCCTCAACCGAGTTTAACCCAATAAATTTAGTTAAACTGAATAACAACTCCATGAACTACTCTTCCAACTCTGTCATAAATTTTCCACTTTAGTTCTAACTGAGTCCTCCATGCATGAACCACCAGTAAACCCTAGGAATTGCGTAATTCCTTCAACCCACTGATTTTCCAAATCTGTTCACTAAAATAAAGTGCTCCAAGAGAATAAGTTGTTGTTTATTGTCATATTATTATTAAGAGCTAATAATAACTGACATGCATCTATTTTTAGATCGATGATCTATAAATAGACTTTGCCCAATATTCTAAAAATAGAATTTCATCTATTTTTCCAACTTGACCACCATCCACAAATAGCATCCTACAACTTCTGAAATATGATCACCATGTCTAAAAATAGACATAGTCTAAAAATAGACTTGCACCTAAAAATAGCCTACGGGCCCACTTAGTGAAGGTGATTGTTTTTCACTAAGCTCATAATCTTGTTGAATCTCAACACTCCCTCTCAACAAGATAGGGATTATCCTTCACCCCAATCCTGCCTCTACGATATTCGAATTTGCTCCTGGTGAGCACCTTCGTCAGAATATCTGCATCCTGATCTTCCGTAGGAATGTACTGAAGCAACATGAGCTTCCGCGGCACACAATCTATAATATGATGATACCAGATATCAATATGTTTATATCTATCATGAAACACAAGATTAATCAAGATTTTAATGAAACTATGATTATCACAATGTATCACTATAGGATCTAAATGTGAACCGAACAAACCGACCAGGATCTTCCTCATCTAGATAGCCTCACATGCAGCTTGAATTTCTGCCATGTATTCTTCTTCCGTTGAACTGAGTGCCAGGGATATTTGTTTCTTGTTGTACCAAGAAACTGCTGTAGATATGATAATGAAAACCCCTCCTGATGTACTCTTTCTACCCGTTGGGCTGCCTGCCCAATCTGTATTCGTGAAGCCATGAAACTTCACCTCATCCATCTGTTTGTACCATAAGCCATACTTAGATGTGCCCCTGAGATACCTCAGGACATGCTTTCCTGCCTTCAAAAAGAGCTTGGTAGGCTTAACCATTGCTTGTGAAAGCTGGTTCACCGCATAGCATATGTCCGGTCTTGTATTAACTAAATACATGAGCGAACCCACCAACTGTCGATAAACAGTGGCATCTACTACCTCTGCCGATGTAGCATCCTCTTTCCTCCAATTTCCTGGAAGAGGAGTGTCAATAGGCTTGCAGCATTGCATGTGAAACTTCTCCAGTATCTCCCAGGCATAATTTCTTTGAGACACAAACAGTTCACCTTCTCGCTGCCATATTTCCAATCCAAGGAAATAATAAAGGAGGCCCAAATCCTTCATCTCAAACTCCTTTGCAATATCTGCCTTGCATGCGTGTATCAACTGCTCATCACCCATTAGTATTAAATGATCAACATAAAGAACAATGATTAAAAGCTTACCCTCCACCAAAATTTGATACAGGTTTGCATCCGCCTCACTCTTGGTGAAGCCAAGTCTAGTGAAATAGCTGTCGATCCGAGTGTACCAAGCACAAGGTGCTTGTTTCAGCCCATATAATTCTCTTTTGAGTTTGCACACATGCGACTCGCTGCTGAAGATTTTGACTCCTTCAGGCTTCTCATTGTACACTTCTTTCTCAATGATCCCATTAAGGAATGCAGTCTTCACATCCATCTGATGAATGTGCCAACCCATTTGCGCTGAGAGAGAAAGGATGGTCCTTATGGAAGAATACCGTGCGATAGGTGCAAAGGTTTCTTCATAATCAATCCCATCAATCTATGAGAAGCCCTGGGCAACAAATATTGCCTTATACTTCTCGATGCTCCCATCAGCAGCTTGGTTTACCTTGTAGATCCATCTTGATCCTACAAATGATTTACCCACCGGCCTTGGAAAAATCTCCCAAGCACTGTTTCTAACAATGGAGTCATACTCCTCCACCATGGTGTCTACCCATGTGGGCTCCTGCACTTCTTCTTCGAAAGAACATGGCTCTGTCATGATACACTTGCTCATAAGAGCCATGTATCCAGTAAATCGGTCAGGTGACTGTCTCTGTCTGCGCTGTGATGTAGGGACTCCTACATTCTGTGCCACATCAAGCTTCAGTCTCTCAGCTTCTGTGGTATGATTTCTGCCTTTTCTGGTGTTTGGTTCTGCATGAGTGGACTCCTCCACTCCATGAATCTCCTCCTGTGGCTGATCCATATCTAGAGGCTCATCTTTGGGAATAAGTAGCTCCTCCACTTCATGCAAGTGTAGCTCTTTCTCAAGCGACAACTTCATGGCTTTCACCTCATTGAATTTTATATCCCGCCGCACCACAGTCATTCGACTGTCTGGAAAATACACACGATAATTATGGGGTGTTTCTGTGTACCCCAAAAATATCCTAACTTCTGTAGTCGGCTCCAGCTTTTTCCTGACGTCCTTTGTCACATGACTGTAAACAGATGAGCCAAAAATATTCAAATGAGAAATATTAGGATTCTTACTAGTAAAAGCTTGTTCAGGTGTAATCATGCCAAGTACGCTATGAGGACAACGGTTTTGCACATAAACCGCAGTGTTCCATGCTTCTGCCCACAAGTGCATCAGTAGGCCCTGGTCATGTAGCATAGCTCGTGCAGCACGCACGATCATTTTGTTCTTCCTCTCCGTGACCCCATTCTGCTGTGGGTAATGAGGCGCTATGAGTTCTCTTTGAATTCCTTCTTTGCTACAGAAGTCTTTGAATTCACCCGAGATATATTCACCACATTATTGCTCCGTAGAGCCTTCACTTGCTTCCTCGACTCTTTCTCCACCAATGCTTTAAACTCACAGAACTTTGAGAATGTTTCGATCTTCTTATGCATGAAGAAAATCCAACATATACGAGAATAGTCATCAACAAATATAACATAATACCTGTGTTTTGCTGTTGAAGCAACCGAGAAAGATCCACACACGTCTGTGTGAATTCTCTCACGGATCACCGAAGCACGATTCTCCTTCTCATGAAAGGTGGTCTTCACAAACTTACCCATAGTACATCCCTTGCACTGATTTGAATGCACAAGATTACCCTTGGGAAGTCCAGTAGAAATTTGCTGCAAAATCTTCAAAGCGCTATGGTGAAGATGGCCCAATCTCCTGTGCCATAGTTCACCCTCATCCCAGCTCACCACTTCTTCTGCTTTGCCCATCATTGCAGCACAACCATCTACCTCTAGCTTGTAGAGATTCTTAACTCAAATCCATATCTTCTTGGTTTGACCAATTGTTTTATGTCGAAGGAAGGCTTTTCCCTAACTGAAAACAATGTCATAACCTTTGTCTTCCAACATTGCGACTGAGACCAAGTTCTTCTTCAGACCTAGAACATGCATAACATCTTTCAACGGAAATGGATTACCTGAATCCCTCTCAAAGGTAATGGTCCTAATGCTGGTCGCACTGTATCGACCATCGTCACCCATCTCTATATGCATTTGGAGGACCTTCTCCTCCAAGTCACTAAACAACTCCTTGTCTCCCGTCATATGGAAAGACACACCACTATCAAGATACCACACCGATCCCATGGCGCTTGAAACCAAGCATCCGATCAAAGAGAAATCGAGTTCAAATTGCGAGGCTAAGGCCTCACCCGCTGCAGCTCCAACAAACTTCTTGTTATTCTTATTCGGTGGGCAGCTAGTGGCGAAATGCCCATGTTCGTGACAGTGAAAACACTTCACCTTGGAAAAACCCTGCTTCTTTCCTTTAGTCTTATATTTTGAAGGGAATTTATTCCCCTTCCCTTTCCTTTCTTTGGTAGCCAAAGCACATTTCTCTTCATCTTTATTCTTCGATGAAGAGCCATTCCTGATACTTTGCATTATCTCCTCCTGCACAAGATCCGACCAAAGTCGCTCCCATCCCGACAGTTTCTCTCGTCAATTGACAGAGTCTTCGTAGCTATGTAAACTATTCGGAAGCCCAAGGAGAGCCAAGCTCACCAATTCATCATCATCAACAATAATCCCCACACTTCCCAGTTCATCCCTATAGTGGACAAACTTCGTGAGATATTTTGGAATACTGTCGCCCTTCTCCATTTTTATTTTTCTGAGCTTATCTTTCTGCGCCAACTTCCTCTGGTCGCTGCTTGTTTGGAACAAATCTGTCAAATCCTTCCACATTTCAAATGGGGTGGCTTTCCTGTGAAGACTTGACACAATATGGTCCTTCACACCTTCCAACATAATTCTTCTTGTCTTTTCTACCTTCTTTAGCCATGTGTCAAGTAATGCAACATCGCTAGAACCCGGCTTAGGAACATCGCTATCAATGAACTCCTTCAGTCCATTATCCTATAGTACTGCCTCCATCCTATCCTTCCAGGCCATGTAATATGAGCTTCCCTCAAGGGCATACTCCAATCGCAACCCATTGCAATACATTTCAATGTATACTCAACTGTTGCACCAAGAAATTTCTGCAGCAAATTCGAATTGTCCACTAGCACAAACTCAAAAATTCTTCACAATTTCAATATTCAAGAATTAACACTGCTTTGATACCATGTAGAAATTATATATCATATGCATTATATATCCAAATTCTCTTGATCTAATAATATTTATCTTCTTGCTAAATACAAAATCCTTCCACTTTTAATCTTTTGCGGAAATTATAAACTCAATTGCAAACACATGAAGGAATAAAAACAATCGCACATAACATAGTTGTTTAACGGGAAATAATGAAGCTAAAAACCCCAACTATCATATATTATGTATCATGAAGATCATATAACAATCTCATACAAAGCTTAGTACATCAAGCTCTCAGTACAATCAATCGTCACACTCTAACAAGAAGAAATCTGCAAATCCATGCAGTGATTTCTGCCCCCTGATAGCCTTGCCTCCACCGCGCAATCCCTGATGAAGAATAGCTCTGAATGAATTCGAATTACCCTTGCCTTGACTGTGAAATCCTCATTGGAAAATCCAATGTGTGTGTGATGTAATCAATGCATCACTATAGTCACAACAGATAATCCATCTCACCCTTTCACCTATCTCTCCAGTGTGTCTCCACTGGAACTGACATGCACTGTAGTTAACTGCTGTATTTGTTTAGTTGATTAATGGGTTATTATTTGTGAATTAATTAACTAATTAATTCACTCTTCTCTCACTAGTGTATCATTCAGTTAGACTAGATACAACTAGTTCAACTGAGTTTAACTCCAATAACTGAGTTAAACTGAATAACAACTCCATGAACTACTCTTCCAACTCTGTCATAACTTTTCCACTTCAGTTCTAACTGAATCCTCCATGCATGAACCACCAGTAAACCCTAGGAATTGCGTAATTCCTTCAGCCCACTGATTTTCCAAATCTGTTCAATGAAATAAAGTGCTCCTAGAGACTAAGTTGTTGTTTATTGTCGGATTATTATTAAGAGCTAATAATAACCGACATGCATCTATTTTTAGATCGAAGATCTATAAATAGACTTCACCCAATATTCTAAAATTGGAATTTCATATATTTTTTCAACTTGACCAACCATCCACAAATAGCATCCTGCAACTTCTGAAATATGATCACCATGTCTAAAAATAGACTTGCACCTAAAAATAGCCTATGGGCCCACTTAGTGAAGGTGAATGTTTTTCACTAAGCTCATCATCTTGTTGAATCTCAACATGTAGATTTGACAACAATATGGAAGTGTCAGCAGAAACACATATGCAACATCATATTTGCGTAGTGTTTGGTGGGAAATAGCTAGACATTAGCAATGTGACAAAGGGTGGTACAAAGAAAGGGTGTTGTAACAATATATGCAACACTAGAGAGAGAACACTTTCCTTGCTCAGAGGGAGTGTTAGTTTCTGTAGCATTAGAGGTGTTACATTCTTTAAACTTGTGGAGAAGCTAAAAAAATGATATATCCATAACTCGTAAATTGATATGTAAATTACACCCTAGAAGTGCCTCAATTACATTAATAGCCTATTTTAATTATTTCCTAAGTCTAAACTTAGGGAAATAGGTGAATTAATCAAAATTAATTGAGATAAGGTGAGAATAATCTAGAAACTCACACGAATCAATTATGATATGATCTTTACCCTTGATTAAGTTTTAATCTTGGATGTTGGTGCTCCAATATATGATTATATGAATAAGTCGATGCGTAGATGGAGAACACACTTGAGACACTTCTGAGAACCATAGAGAGTTCGATTTCTTTGGAGATTTCGATTTTTCAGATAGCCAACAATGCTGGAAGGGTTCGAGATTTAGTGGGGAAGCAGAGACAGAGAGGGTAAGGGACAGTGAAGTCGGAGGAAGTTTTCCAAATTCAGTGAAGTGCATTGCAGAGAGGCAAAAGAACCATAGTGAGGATGACGTAGAGATAGTTTCTCAGTTTGTGGAAGATAAGATGGCTTTAATATTAACTTATTCAGGCTGTGCATGGAAGTAACTGCACCAATGTTTCACAAGCCTGCAGAGAGGCAGTTTGGATGACTCACTTGGAGCTACAATCAAAGCCTGAATTTTCCTATGGGGCGAGGAAAATTCCTCACTAGAATTTTGCCATTATTTTTCTCTATAGGATAGTTATATTCAACATCTAGGTATACTCATAATTTCTCATTGCTGCATAATAATATAAAACCCTTAGTTGTTGCACTGATTTTCCCAAGTTGGGTCTTTCCGAGGACATTTTTCCAGAAATAAATGTGTTAATTTTTATGTATGTGTGTTATAATTTCTCAATTTCTAGCATTATTTTCTTCTACAATTTTATTTGTGAAGGATGCAGTGTGAATTAATTGGTATTTTCCATAGCATATAAATTGTTAAATTAATTAACAATTAGAAGAGTAATTTCCATTTACTGCAATAGGATTTCAATTTTGAAAATTTTCACAGTTCTAACAATGCATCATACCTATGATCAATTACATTAATTGACTCCTCTGTGGCAACATTTGTTAATTATGAAATTGGATCTTGAGCTCTGTTGAAGGTGTGAGTGTATTTGATCCCTTCTAGGAAGTAGAGCCACCTATCTCAAGCGAGGATCACCATCATTATAGAATTGTCCCTCATTGCCTCCATATTTGGTTAATCCCCCCCCCCCCCCCCTATTTATTAACTATTAAATATGTAGAGATAACGCTATTGGCATGTGGCACATTCCTGTTTTTAGCCACCTAACTTTGTTTGCTTAATATGATAGTAACTGGTTCCTAGCGTATATGTGGTGGTCATATCATCCTTCACCATTTGGATTGCAAATTTTATGGATGTGAAATGATGCTTACCAATTTATATAAAATACATTATATAATTACCTTAGCATGAGGAGACTCGTGCTATGGAATGGCCATCATTTTTTTTGTTACTTAGAACCAATTTTAAAATTTAAAACAATTGTATACCCTCTGACGAGTTTAACATATGGTCATGACAATGTATTGTAAAAATACTTTAGCACATTATTGGAATGCGAGCAAGTGATAGGTTTGGTCTAAATAGAAGCCATTTAGTTACTAAAAAAATTATATTGTTGTCATCGTATGTTCCAAATGAATTCTAGTAACTATTTCAAAGGAGCTTTTCTCTACTAATATATACACATGTAAGAAAACCAACAATTGTGCAATGATTAGTGAAGGAATAAATAAGAAATTATGCAAGAAGATACTAGGAACATAGGTACAACATAATCCATGAGCTAATATTATTACATGAATCAAGCAATGTTAATGAAAGTACCATTGAAACACAAGGTATCTTTGATGTGAACCTTTCAATTCACGGAACAAGCACCATGATACCAACTTGAGTAATAAAACCATGCAAGTTAGGAAACAAGCACCATGATACCGACTTGAATTAATAAAACCATGAAAGTGCTATACATGAGGTCATTTTTACATGTAAATCATTATTTGATACCTAGTGGCCCAAAATTAGGGAGACATGCAATTTTCATAGATCTTGCATCATGTCAAGGTCAAGGAGGTATGTATGTTATTTTCCTATGGCATATATAGATATCCAACTTGTGGAAGTATACAATGTCTAAACACATACCATTTTATTTTATAAGTCACATCCATCTCTACAAATGTATATCCATTAGTCCACTTCTTTAATTAATAGTAGTGCCTAATTAACCATGTAACCATGCATAGACAAGTATGTTGTGAGCAGTTTAGGCGTCACAGTCAAGAGAGCTCTTAACACTATGTGACTTAGAATGGGAACTGGAATAAGGTTCATAATTCTCTTCCCAACCACTGAAAAACTACCAACAATGCAACTACCACCCCCTAGCTTGTGAATATTTTCCCAATGACCAGAACAAGGAATCCAGAGGTCTATCCCACCTCCACCCTACATATAAGTGTTCAATTGTGGGATTGTACAGGGATTCCATTAGTAATCTTCCTCCATCCATTAGAAAATGAGGCACTCAAGAGATAAAATTCTCCACCCTCTCTTAATTTATGTATTCTAGAGATTTTCACCACCCTGAGGTTGCTGCAACAATAAATCCACCATGTGTCAGGAATCCAAAGTGTACTGAATCTAAACAGTCAACAAGGAAAAATAGTCTAGGGAAGCCAAAGGCCTCCACCCATTAGACAATGAGGGACTCAAGAGATGAAAATATCCAAGCTTATTCAACTCAAGGACCCCAGAGAACCTAAACAATAACCATTTAATAGAAAACTGTAATATCCCAAATCTGGAACAACTAGCAAGGCATGACTGGAAAGAGAATTTTCCAGTAATGGCTGCTACAGGAATTGAAACCAGGACCTGGATCCCTTATATCAATGTATCTAAGACTGAAATCCAAGAGGTGGCTCAAAAGAAATCCCTCTAGGTGGGTTAAACAGATCTCCCACACCTAGTTGTCTTCAGAAAGTGCTCGATGAAGGGGCGGCAACAATGAATGAACAAGAGCTGGAATAACATCGTTATTTTATTGAGCATGGGAACATGAAGATGCAGATAGCAAACAAATATATATAATAGCAGAAATGGTATACAAATCCTTGAGGAATGAGTCACTCAAGCAAGGCAATGCAGCCTCAAAGGAACATGTACATAAGATATGACAAACACTGCTACACATGGATTTCTGCAGGCTGAGAGGACGAATTTTATAAGAGGCAATGCTCCATATTAAATAATAACAGAAAAATGTGACAATATATGGCTCAAGAAATAAGGGGGAGCAAGCTCTTAACCCCTGAAAACAATAATACAACAATCCTGAGAAGGATTGGCTGAAATATACAAAAATGGAAAAATGCCGGAGTTGCAGTGTAGCAGCTGCAACTCAGAAAATGGAACTGGATGAAGATAGCTGAAGATGCTGCAACTGATGGCTGAATCTCATCCAATGGATCCTTCAGGTGAAAGGGTGATCCTATCACTGAAGATCTCACCCTCCAATCAACACTGCAATCCCTCACTGTAAGTGCACTCTGAAAATAACACAGTCTAAGAGGGTAACTGCGCTGTAGGTGGAATAGAAAGTGTTGGCCAAGTGCCAAGATCTGAAATGAGCTTTGAATCCTTCCTCACTGATCTCCCAAAGGAAAGAAAGACTCCTCCTCTGAAAAAAAAGTGATGGAAAAGGTGTTGTGATCCCTCACTGCAACACCCTGCAACACAACGTTATTCTGTTGTAGAAATAGTGCTGTACTGGAGGAGGATTCTTGGCCTCAAGCCTGGATGTGAGGCAAATAAGTACAAATCCTTCAAGAGGCTTCTCAAGAAAGGATAAGGATTCCTAAATAGGAAATCCTTGGCTAAGCAGCACTGCAACTCAGCTGAACAACCGGGACTGCAAATAGTCTAAGAAGACACAAAATCAATAATCATATGCATGTATCAAAATGGATGCCTTGCCCTCCTTTTAAACACATAAGAGCTCCCTCTCCATGGGTCCCACTCTTTAGGGTTTCCTCCTTCAAGGAATCTTCCCTCCTCTTTCTCTGTGCTGTCCCATAGATGCTTTCCACCTCATACCTCTGCACTATTTGACTTGGTCAAACTTGACCTAGCCTCTTTGCAAATGTATCCTTTCACACATGAGGGTGTGAAATCTAGTTCCAAGGATGATCTCCTTTCATACTAGAGGGATTTTAACCATGTTTTTATTGTGTTTTGGCCTCCTCACCCAATTATTCAACTTATAAGTGAAATTAACAAAAATTAATATTCCAATTTATTGTAGGAAAATTTTGGAATATTACAGTCCTCCCCTCCCAATTTTTTCTTGTCCTTAAGAAACTGCAAGGATAGAACTGAGAAGTTTCTCCCAAGGCATGGAGACTGAAAAGTGTTGGGAAAACATCTTCCCCAAATAGATCCTCCATCCCCAAGCAATCATCCAAACAAAATGAGTCACCTTCCAACATGGAAACTCCTGACAATCTCCTTCCACCTCAAGCTCCGGAAATGAAGGTGGGCTGAAAATATGAACATGGTAAGCATCATAGCCTACCTCATGCTTTCCTTTTCTCCACTCATGATGAGTGTAGAGTATGTGTTGATCCTGGGCTGCAAAATTATTTCCCTCGAGTGGAAAGATGAAGAACAATCGTCCAAAGATTTCTCCTCCAACATTGAAGAACAAGCTGGCCCAAAACAATCCATCCATGATGTATAGGACATGGTCATAATAGAGTATCCCAATGAGAATTTTTCTGCAAGGTTTACATGATGATACATGATACAAACAATATCTCAAGAGGACACAACGCAGTTTCATCCACTGCAACTTTAGAAAATAGCATGGCAAGTAACATACAAGAATCAGCACATCTACTAATGGATAGTAAATGGCTGAATATGTCAACAATACATGATCAAATACTTTCCCATGGATGTACAATGGATGGTTAAGCAACTCATGGCCCACCCTGAAAGAGAACACATATGTGGCTGTGGTGGCCATATCTCCTCCCATGCTTCCATTAGAACATGTAGTGCAGAAAATGTGGGAATTTTCTCCCCTCAAGGACACATCCAACTCATGTGTCAACCTCCCAATCATGCTCTAAAAAATAATAGAAAAAATATCAGAAAATTATGGCATGATCAGCAAAAAAATGAAGAAAATGCTGAAGGTTTCATGTGGGGCAAGAAGGTACCAACAACTTTCCCAATAGTGATAGCACAGTTTTTCAAACTGCTGCTTCAGAAAATTACATGGAAAAATGTTTCTTTTTACATGGTCAATCATGCATGTCTTTATATGGTACATGTTTGGGTGCAACAACTGAACATACATGTGATGATAAAACATTTGCCCAAGGCCATATAAAATATGGCTGTCTCCATCATATAGTTTGGCCCAACAATGATCATGGAGCAAAGTGAAAAGCTTGCCCTCCTGTGGAGCAATGCACTGCATGGTAAGAGTATACAAATCAATGACTGTAAAAACAAAATTCTTACCATATGCCGGAAGTAGGATGGTACATGGATCCATGAATGAGTCCTCCACAGTGCATTGGCATGCTATGAAGAAGAATGTACCATGTGCTGCAAGAAGATAATCCTCCTTATGCTTGGAAATCCAAGTCAAGAAGAATATGCCATAGTGATAGATGTCTCTATCCACTATTCTATCATCATCACCTCCTCCTTGTCCACCAAGTGAATCCAATGTGAAACGATCCTGGGGACACTCCATCCATAAGTCTCTTCTCCCAAGTGACAGCGTTGTGAGCTCATGAAAATAAGCTCCTGTCAATACAAAGCTCTGTTCTTTGACATGCTCCTTGTCAAAGACTCCTCTAGTAATGATGCAATACATAAGAAGTTCCTCCCAAGGTGGAAGTACCTCTCTAGAATCTAAGGCCAAGGAGTAGCCCCTTTTCACCATGAGAGTGCCCTCTCCTACTCCTGCAACATTACACAATAAGTGAGAGAAAATCTACCCTTACTCTCTCAAGTACAACTCAAGCAACCAAAGTGCTTGTTGCCTCCTTATGTTCCCATCATATAACTCATGTGATGAAGACACAATGGATGATATGAGTATCTCATCAACACCATGCATCCATGCCCCATGCTGCCCAATGATGTAAGCATCCTGCCATCTCTCCTCCATCCCCATCCTCCTAGGAAGAGGACATGCCAAGTGATGGCCAAACTCCTTCAAGAGGAGCCAACGCAGCTAAGCCTCATGCTTCCTGGTATCATAAATTTGCAAGTAGCCTCCCATCTCCTTGCTCATTAACCACATCCAGTCAATCACTTGTGGATGCCTTCCCCTTCTCTTCATCTTGGTACTCCTCCCATGAGGGCTACCATCCTCCCAAACCAAATCTCTGTCTTTGCACTTCATGGGATTTTGAAATGAAATATCCTCAAGGATCAATGAGACCCTATAAGGACCCAAATAGGTGGTAGGAAAAACCCCCCATCATGATGTGTATGGTTCAAGGAATATCCAACACAAGCATGAGAGATGTTATCCATCTGAGGATGTCCTCAATATTCTATCTGATCCTGTGAGAAGGGAAGAACCTCCTCAAACTGTTGAAGAATCTTGCACTCCATGATGTGTGGGAGTGCACCTCCATTGAAATCTCTTCTTGAGATCTCCTCCTCATGAATGGTCCTCCAAAACCAAAGAGGCCTTGGATCCGCTGCCAGTAGAAGTCTCTCTTTGAGTTGTGGCATGCTCATTGAGAGAGTGTCATCTAGAGAGGAGAAAGAGTTTCTTATCTCCAGATGTCTACTCCTTCTCACTGATTCCTCCATGGCTTCCTAAATGAAGCTGCTCTTTGAGTGCTCACATGAGGAATGGTTCCTCTTTCCTCCATCACTGCTTTTGTACAATGCAGTGCTATTCTGCTACTCTAGGTCAACTGCATGCAATGATGTAGACCCATCCAAAGTGTTTGCTGAAATGACAAGAGATGGATTTTTAATCATACCTTGGTGAAATGTGGAAGCTCCTTGCAGGGCTACAAGAGTTTCCTCCTCATAAGTGTTGGCCTCCCAAACTGTTGAAGATGAAGGCTGCTCCTCCATGGTCTCAACAACACTGGTACATGCCTCATCAACTAGTGGTTAGGGCTCCTCCCTCCTTTTTCCAAACCTTTTGATCAATCTTTGAGAAAAATCAATAAGAGTAGAAACCCTTGTATGGCTTAGATGGTTGATCCACCAATTATTTGCTTCACCTTCAAGGTGCAGCGCTGCAAATTCTACAACCTCTCTGCCTACTATAGGATGTAGCAGGAAGAAAGCCTCTAGCTTATTCACCCAAACCTCTGCTGCACATGTGAGTGATCCATCAAATGTGGACAATAGAAATCTATTGCGTCTCATCATCCCATAGCTGTGGGGTATTCTTTCTTCTTTCTGCTGAATAAATTGTGGTAAAGCCAGAGTCTCTTGGAAGGCTCTAGGTTTAGCTCGGTATTCAGCAAGGTACTCACTTAGAATTTCGAATTCCAAGTGTTCTTCATGCTTCTGATCTTCTTCTTTGTGAGAGTAGGAAGTGCATGGTCCTTCCTCTTCTCCTTCTTCAATCTTCTTGACCTCCTTGGAGAGGTCTCCTCTGGATCTGAAAATTGATGAAACTCATCTTCTTCATCATCTTGATCTTCTTTGGCTGAGACTCATAGGCTAAGCCAGAGATCATGCTTTGATACCACTGTAATATCCCAAATCTGGAACAACTAGCAAGGCATGACTGGAAAACGCATTTTCCAGTAATGGCTGCTACAGGAATTGAAACCAGGACCTGGATCCCTTAGATCAATGTATCTAAGACTGAAATCCAAGAGGTGGCTCAAAATAAATCCCTCTAGGTGGGTTAAATAGATCTCCCACACCTAGTTGTCTTCAGAAAATGCCCGATGAAGGGGCTACAATAATGAATGAACAAGAGCTGGAATAACAACGTTATTTTATTAAGCTTGGGAACATGTAGATGTATATAGCCAACAAATATATATAATAGCAACAATGGTATACAAATACTTGAGGAATGAGTCACTCAAGCAAGGCAATGCAACCTAAAAGGAACATGTACATAAAATATGACAAACACTACTACACATGGATTTCTGCAGGCTAAGAGGACGTAGTTTATAAGAGGCATTGCTCCGTATTACATAATAACAGAAATATATGACAATATATGGCTCAAGAAATAAGGGGGAGCAAGCTCTCAATCCCTGAAAAGAATAATACAGTAATCCTGAGAAGTATTGGCTGAAATATACAAAAATGGAAAAATGCCGTAGTTGTAGTGTAGCAGTTGCAACTCAAAAAATGGAACTAGATGAAGATAGCTGAAGATGCTGCAACTGATGGCTGAATCTCATCCAATGGATCCTTCAGGTGAAAGGCTGATCCTATCACTGAAGATCTCACCCTCCAATCAACACTGCAAGTGCACTCTGAAAATAACACAATCTAAGAGGGTAACTGCGCTGTAGGTGGAATAGAAAGTGTTGGCCAAGAGCCAAGATCTGAAATGAGCTTTGAATCCTTCCTCATTGATCTCCTAAAGGAAAGACAGACTCCTCCTTTATAAAACATGTGATGGAAAAGGTGTTGTGATCCCTCACTGCAACACCCTGCAACACAACATTATTCTGCTGCAGAAATAATGCTGTATTGGAGGAGGATGCTTGGTCTCAATCCTGGATGTGAGGAAAATCAGTACAAATCCTTCAATAGGCTTCTCAAGAAAGGAGAAGGATTCCTAAACAGGAAATCCTTGGCTAAGCAGCACTGCAACTCAGCTGAACAGTTGGGACTGCAAATAGTCTAAGCATACACAAAATCAATAATCATATGCATGTATCACAATGGCTGCCTTGCCCTCCTTTTAAACACATGAGATATCCCTCTCCATGGGTCCCACTCTTTAGGGTTTCCTCCTTCGAGGAATCTTCCCTCCTCTTTCTCTGTGCTGTCCCATAGATGCTTTCCACCTCATACCTCTGTGCTGTTTGACTTGGTCAAACTTGACCTAGCCTCTTTGCAAATGTCTCCTTTCACACATGAGGGTGTGAAATCTAGTTCCAAGGCTGATTCCCTTCCATACTAGAGGGATTTTAACCATGTTTTTATTGTGTTTGGGTCTCCTCACCCAATTTTCAACTTACAAGTGAAATTAACAAAATTTAATATTCCAATTTATTGTAGGAAAATTTTGGAATATTACAAAAACAAGGAATCCATGGCTACTATGCAATGACGTGAGACATGAAGGTTAACCCAAGAGTTTTCCCACCTAATCAGCTGGAAAGTAAATAAGCCAACATACATGGATACATGGTTATTTCCCTTTGAAATGTAGATCCAGTCTCACCCTTTGAAAGGTAAGGATAGTCAAACAATCGCATTACCAAAGTGTATTTATAGCTATTCAGCGTACATGAGATATGAATTATCCATAACCAATTTACATGGTGTATATAAGGCGGTATAAAATGATGATAATAATTGAAATCACAATAATGGCTTTAATTTATGTCATTCACAAACATGATAATTTTGTTTCAAAACACACTTTCTACTAAAATACGACCTAGAATCTAGATGCCAAATGGTTGCAGAATAGTAAGAGTCTAACACAATATCAATGGTAAGTATTTGCAGTTTCATCGTGACTAACCTTTAGTGTCACAGATTCACATTGCTTCCATCATGGTACCATTCACACGATTCCTAACTCGTGTGTTTTTCCTTCCTATGCAACAAGTTACCTTGGTTATGTTCTTCTATCCCTCTCTATTTACTTTTCTCTCCCTATTTTTCTATATCCACTATTCTCTTCTTTCCTCTTTCGCTGCCCTCCCAATGTTCTCTTCTTCTTCTTGTTATTTGTGTCACTTCTTGGTCTAAATTTACTTATTTTTCTACTGTTCTAATACTACTCCTAATTAGTTAGGTCCCAACCCCTTTGGACCAACCAGAGGTGTCCCCATGTCTCTCTTGGCCCTGTCACTACTAATTAATTTGTAGGCCAATTAGTTTCCTACCACTTGTCCCCTCTTTTCCTCCTTTCCTGCCATTTTACATCTACTTAGGGCCTGTTCTAGAATCAATAGAGTGTGAAAAAAAAAAAATATATCCTACACCATGTGCCAATACTCCTGTAAATATATGTGCATTTTAGACACCCATATTCTCCATCGCTTGGGAGGTATGTTTTGTTTAAGTAAACTAAATTAAAAATCCAAAATAGAGTAATTTAATGCAAGTTGTAATGTAGTTCTCAAGGTGTTTTACAAGTGAATTTATTCAAATCATATAAATGAAAAATTGTATGATTCTCACTTCCAGGTTGACGTGTAACTCCGCTTACATCCAATACACCAAAGGTAGAGATTAATAGGAATATATTAAAGAAAACAACTTTTATTCCAAAAACATGTTGTATCTACGTAGGTTGTAGAGCACTACACTTAGACGATGTACAATAGACACTATTGAAATTTCCAAACAATAAATACACATTTACCTGATGTTTATATGTTTGCATATATATTATATTCCACATATATATTTTATTTTTCCACTAATTACATAATTATGCATGACCAGTAAAGGTTTACCCCCTAATCTGTTTATATTACTTACCACTGTAAGATGACCACACAAGGCATAGGTATATTTATTATCTTCAACATGTATACACAAATAACTAAGAAAGTATTTACAATGATCATATAAATGAAAGGTGACCATGACATGATTTACATTATATACATGAAGGTACAATGGCTGGGACAATTAACACAATATATATATATATATATATATATATATATATATATATATATATATACTTTGTAAGATGACTGGGGTCATTACAACCCCTCCCCCTTAAGGGAAATACCATATTCAGTGTTATATGACCATATACAATGAAACAAAGCATGTAATGCATTAGACATACTATTCATGGAGCTTACAAATTTATGAAATATTTACAATGTTTTTCATATTTTCTTTAGCTACAAACAAAGATGGATAATCTGCTTGCGTTTGATCAACCATTTCCCATGTGGCTTCCTCGGGTCCAAAGTTTTTCCACTATACTTTAACCTTCTCTATTTCTCGATTCTAGAGCATGAAATTCCTCTACTCTAGGATGTATAATGGCTATGGCTAGAATTCTCTCTCTCGTTCTACTTATAGAATGAACCAATCGATGACATGATTAGGATCTCACACCTATATCTTAAGTGAGGACACATGGAAAACATCATTAATTTTTACTAAAGGAGGTAAGGCCAATCTGTATGCAATTGGTCCAATCCTTTCGAATAATTCAAAAGGTCCACAAAATCGTGGTGCCAACTTGACACATGACCCAATATTTAGGGAGATTTTCTTGGGTCTAATGCACAGATATAGATGTACCACAAATTATAACTTCTTGTGAAATTTATGTTGATCTGCGTAAATATTTTGTCAATCCTATGCCACTTTCAATTTTTTCTTAATGGCCTTCATTTATTGTTCCATTTCCCTCAACATTTTAGGTCCAATTAAGACCCTGTTTATTGGATCACTCTAGCTAATAGGAGTGTTACAACACCTCCCGTACAATGCCTCGAAAGGGCTTATCTTCAAAGATTATTGGTACCCATTATTATAGGAAAACTCTACCAATTGGAGGTACTCTACCCATTTCTTCGGTTGATGCATCACATACATCCTCATTATATCCTCAAGGATCCTATTTGTTCTCTCTGTTTGTCCATCCATTTTGTGGATTAGCTATGCTGAAGGCCAATTTTGTCCCTATACTTGTGAATAGTTCCTTCCAAAAACTTGAAGTGAAATTAGGATCTCTATCATATTTTATTTTCTTAGGAAACATGTGTAATCTCACAATTTCATGGATGAAGATTTGGGCTATTTCTCTGGATGAATTGGTGGGTTTGACTGCTACAAAGTGCACCACCTTGCTTAATTTGTCAATTAACACCATGATTGCGTCGTTTTTCCTAGATTTCCTTAGAAATCCAATAATAAAATCCATGGATATCACTTCCCATTTCCATTCTGGAATGGGAATAGGTTGTAATAATCTTGTTGGGTGTTTGCATTCAGCCCTTACTCATTGTAATTCCATACATTTCACAACAAATTTTGCTACCTCTTTCTTTAGATTAGGCCAACCATAGAATATTTTGATAGTTGTGAGGGTATTTTGATATCCTTTATGGCTGGAATATGGTTTGGCATGGAACTCCTTGAGTATGAACTTCCTTAATTCACTGTTGTTTAGAACATAGATCCTATTTTTTTATTTGATCAATCCCTCTTTTGTGAGGTGATATTCATCACTCTTCTCTCCCTTGTCTGCTTGTTGTAACTTTTACTTTATTTGTTGATATTGTTCGTCATATTATCTTGTATCTATGATTCATTCTCCAAATTTATTTCCGTAAGAGATAATGGCTATTATGCGGTTTATTTGCACTTTTTTGCTAAGTGCATCGCCAACCCTATTTTCCTTTCCCTTTATATATTTGATATCAAAGTAAAAAGTGTTTCCAACCACCTAGCTTATCTCACATTCAATTTAGGCTGATCAAACAAGTATTTCAACCATCCATGATCCGTCATTAAGGTAAATCTCCTTCTAAGGAGGTAGTGCCTCCACATTTTTAATGCATGGATAATGGTGGCTAGCTCCAGGTCACGGGTCACATAATTTAGCTCATGCTCATTCAAATTTCGTGACTCATATCAAATCACTTGTCCATATTGCATTAAGATCCCACTAAGCCCTTCTTTGCAAGCATCAGTGCAAACTATGAATTCCTTTCCTGGATCAATGACCTTTAAGACTGGTGCATTGGTGAGAAATTTCTTCAATTGATTAAATTTTTTTGCACATTTAACCATCTACTCAAGCTTTTTTCCCTTTTTCTATAAGGAAGTGATTGGATTGCATATCTGGGAGAATTTTTTAATAAAATTCCTATAGTAACCAACCAATCCCATGAATGATATTACCTTTGTTACATTCTTTGGTGTTGGATACTCCATTATGGATTTGATATTTTTTGGATCCACTACTATCCCATCCTTGGAGACTATGTGTCCCAAATAATGGATACATGATTAGAAGAAATCACATTTGCTCAAATTTACATAAATCTTATGTTTGCTCAGTAGTTGTAGTACTACCAATAAATGATCTTTATGTTCCTCCCCTGTTCTTGAATATACCAGTATGTCGTCGACAAAGACAATCACAAATTTATCCAGGTAAGGACATAACATGTTGTTCATTAGAAACATAAAAGTGGCAAGGGAATTTGTAAGCTCGAAGAGCACCATAAAAAACTTGTAATTCCCATACCTTGCTCAAAATGTTGTCTTATGGATATAATATTCTTTGATGCACACTTGATGATATCCTGATATTAAATCAATTTTGGAGAAGACTAATACTCCTCTCAACTTATCGAATAAATCATCAATCCACGACAATGGATATCTGTTTTTGATGGTCACTTTATTCAATTTCCTATAATCAATGCATAATCTGAGTGTGCCATCTTTTTTCTTTACAAATAATACTGGTGCTACCCATGGAGACACACTTGGTCCTATGTAGCCCTTATCAAGCATCTCCTTTAATTGTAATCTTAGTTCTACCAAATCAAGAGTACTCATTCTATAGGGCGCCTTGGATGTCGGTGTTGCTCCTAGCATCAAATTGATAGAAATGTCTACCTCCCTATGAAGGGGATAATTAGGGATGTCTGGAGGGAATACATCCCTATTAGAACATGATATCTATCCAGGACCTCACCGTATTATATCCATGCATTGCTTTTAGCTTGTGAATTACTAGAAATGTGTGCAAAAAATAGGGTACACCCTTTTCTATGGTTACACTTAGCTTACATAGCTGTGATTATTCTCGCTCAAGTAGGTTTCATTTTTCCTTGTAATATTATTATTTCCCCAACCTCATCTAGACATTCAATAGCCTTCTTGTAAAAATCTACTTTTTTTTTATGGGAATACAACCAATCCATACTCAACAACATATTATATGAACCCAAGGGAAGCATATTAAGGTTTGCTATGATTATCATGCCATTGAGTTCAAATGCACAAGATTTTACCTGTTAGCTCACCCTTAATTTTTTCCCCGTGGCTAGTTAAACCAACCACACTTCTGCATGGGTTTCTTTTGCTAGTTGGAAGTGATGTACAAGCTTAGGGCTAAGATAATTATAACTGGAGACAGGGTCAATTAGAATATAAATAATTTGATTACAAAATTTACCTTCCATTTCAATGATGGAGGCCTGATGATCAACCTATCTATTGTCCATGACGACATATATCATGGGTGTATTCTGGGTTACATTCCCTGTAGTTCATGCTTCTTATATGTTGTATATTTTTGGCCTTGAATCCTTTCATTGTGGGAAATCTATCTTAAAATGATTTCCTCCACATTTCCAACATTGCAATGGTTTTTAATCATCCGATATATTTTGTCCTCTTATAGGTTGATGCAAATGCCCTTTTCTAGTGGTTTGAACTTTGGTTGAGGTCGACATGTACTTTTTGAGGCTGCACCTTAATTTTTACCTATGGTTTGCATTTTCCTTCCTTTATTTTTCCATATTTGTTTATTCTTCTTGTTACTTTATAACTTCCAACCACCCTTGAATTCTAGTCTGCATCTTGAATGCTCATAGAAATGATTCAATTTTTTGAAGGCATCCTCTAATGTCTGAAGTTCATCAAATTCAATGTGATCCTTGAAAGACTGGGGTAGCCCACTAATAAATCTTTGGACTTTTTCTTGCTTGTTGTTTAGTTAGGTTACATATCATAGCAGCTCTAGAAATTTGGTGACGTATTCATCATCCGACATTTTCCCCATCCCGATCTCATATAATCCCTTTTCTTTGCTATCAAAATATCTCTTTGACATGTACTTTTTCTGAAATAGCTCCTCGAATTCACACCAAATCAGATATTCTTCCTGTATATTTTTCAAAATTTTCATGTCTTCCCACCATATATTAGATTTCCCCTTTAAGATGAACGTGGCCACCCTCACCTTCATGTTCTCAGAATAACTGTGAATTCTGAAGAAATTCCTCATTCAAAACAACCAATCCTCTTCATATTCAAATTTCCCCATTTCTCTATCAAATTTAGGGAGTTTAGCCTTCTTGAATTCTTCTGGCAAGTAATCTACCCCCTTCCTATTCTGACAATGATATCAATGCCTTCTAGGAGGGGAATTAGATTTTTGTTTATGTGTACTAGCTCCCCTCTCGGAGGTACTCACTAGAGTAACTCCTCTCATTGTATCAACACTTTCCAATATGTGTTTCTTCCTAGATCGAATTCCATCTTCTCTATTTGTCTCTTCCTCTAATTTCCTGTGCCTCTTTCTATCTCTAGGTATGGTTCTTGGTCCATATTTCCCTTGACTATGTAGTCAAGAAATAATTTGTAAGATAACATCATTGACTTCAACTTTCCTTTCTTGTGCCTTGACCAGTCCTTCATTATCAACCTTGTAACTTCTTAGTTTGGCATTTAGACTCCTCAGGGTGTCTACCCAGTCAAAAGAGTCTCCTCATCACCGATCAACAGACCTCTCCCATCCGACTAATATTTATTCTAGCTCATGATTGTATTTATTGGAGTTGTACTCAACCATCTTGTTTTTCATTCCCAGGTCTTGTTGGTGCCTATGACGTATTGACACCAAGGTACACAACTGTGTGATTCATCAAATAGAGGTGTATCATACAAATTTCATCTAGACTTATAGATTTTAATACTAGCTAGCATACATATATGACATTTTAATCAATTAATATACTTATTTATTGTTGTTGTTATTATCATTTTCACCTGGAGGCCTAACGTTGCAACTTGGTGCTATGATACCACTTGTAACACACTCTCTTTCATTGAGTTTCTTTTAGGTCTCATTTATTATTATTATTATTATTATTATTGGGAAAAAGTATGTGCAATTAATGGTTTAGTCCTCCCTTTTGAGTTGGTTCTGTCTAAGCCTGATAAGGTTGCAAACCATAATTAAAAGCTGGAATGTACACACTATCCATATTTAACCCAAACAAATGTATTTCAATTCATTATTAATTTTTCCAAGCTATTTCATATTTTGGTAGTTAATAGACCACTAGTTGGCATAATTATTTTCATTGTGGCTTCTAGCGTAGAGCAAGTTCGCTAGTCTCGATCTACTTGGATTCCTAGGTGCTACATGAGTTACCTACACTTTTGGAAGGGGAATTAGCAGTGAAGAACTATATGGATAGTGTAGCAATAATACTGCAAGGATAGATGATCATCTATGATATTCTGAGGTTGTGTAGAACATGTCACTTGGTGATTATGGCAATGATCCTGTTAGGTCCCTATATTACTAGTATAGTCCCTTATTATTGTTAGTGTAACCCCCTTATTGTTATTATTGTACCCTTGTAACCCACATATTGTTATTATTGTGCCCTTAAATTATTATTTTTAGGTTGGCTAGGATTACATTGTGGCCCCACTAGGATTACATTATGGCCCCATGGACTCGTATATATAGAAAGGAGGTTTTGTAAATTGTATCATCCAATAATTTTTTATTTATGTAATGTATTGGAGGTTTCCCCCTCGAAGTGGCTTATTTCTAAGGCGTTGATATCTCTTTTCTTCTATTTTTGGAGCTGGTTACACAACATTTGGTATCATAGGTTTGGATTCTAGGGTTTCGCTGCTCTAAATAGGTCATCGTGGAATTTTCGCTATAAATTTTTTTCTACAAAGGTTCAGAATCTGAAATTTTTAGGGCGCGAAGAGGAAATCCTGAGGAAAATCTTCAAAAAATTTCAGAGCTTGGTTCGCAATATTTTCAGAGATATGATCTGTGGAAGGTAGTGATTTTTCAGGCTCCTGAATTTCATCTCAAAGAGGTGATTGTGGGAAAAGTTTCATAACTATCTCTCTGAGCATCGGATTGGAGTTCCATAAAAAGTGGTTACAAGTACACGAACTGTAGTTTCTTGGCTATCAATTTCAGAGCCGAAGGACAAAACAATGACACGTGGCAAGACGTACAAGTTCACTCTACTGAACTAGTCCATAATTAGGTCATTGTGGGAGATTGGACATAAATTTGTCTTGGAGAATCCAAATCAGGTCAGACCTATGGAATTCAAAAGATAATTTAGAGGGCTACTTCAATGCTGAATTTCAGATATTGAAGAACCGCAATCACAAAGATAATCCAATTTCAATATCGAGCAAGAAAAAGGTGTGTATTTTTTTTTTTCCGAATTGCATAATTCTTGTTTGAAGAATCAATTTGAATTGATTCCAAGGGCATATTGTAAAATAGATATCAGTATTGGGTTCTAAAAAATTCCCCGTAAAAATAATTCAACACCCATTAAGCCTTCAGAAGGCTCTACTATGACTCATGAAGGTGAAGAATTGCAACATGATCTATCAAAATTACAAGAGCAAGTGCACCAAATTTTGCTCTCGCAAAGAGCAGCAAAAAATGAAATGGAAGTTTTGAAGAAAGGTGTGGAAGCGAAGATGGATGGTGTGAAGAATAATATGGATGGTTTGAAGAATAATATGGATGGTTTGAAGAAAGGCATGGAATCTAAGATAGATGGCATGGAAGCTGGCATGGAATCTAAGATGGATGACATGGAAGCTGGCACAGAATCTAAGATGGATGACATGGAAGCTAAAATGGAAAACATGAAGAATGATATAAAAGCAGACATGGAAGGTTTGAAAAATTTGATACAAGAAATGTTTCCTAATGGTGAAAAGATAGTAGAGGAAACTCATGATGAGAACAAAATAAATGTTAATCATGATTTCATAAACTCTAATGTTGGCGCGAAGAACCACCATATTCCAAAAATGGATATGAGGAAGTTTGATGGAAAGGATCCTGTAACATGGATACTACAGATGGAGCAATATTTTGATCTCCATAACGTGCAAAACACACAAAAGGTACGCATTGCAACTTTACATTTAGAACAAAATACATTTGTATGGTATCGATAGCTTTGCTCCCGTAAAAAAATTGTCACTTGGTCAATTTTTACTGAAGAAATGATAGCACATTATGAGGATACAAAGAGCAACACCTTCTTTAGCCAATTGATAAATCTCAAACAAAAGGGTTTAGTGGGGCAGCACATTGAGGACTTCCAAAAATTGAATATAAGGGTAACCGATATTCCAGAGGAACACGGGATTGATCTCTTCATAGGCACTTTAAAGGATAACATTCAACATGAAGTTCGCGTTCTGGAACCTGATTCATTGGAGAAGGCATTCAGGTTGGCAAGAAAATTTGAATGTAAAATTATGGCGACAAAGAAGCCTACCACTCAATTCTATAAAGAAGGAAGTGTTGCTACGCCTAGATTTCCACAACCTACAAGGTTGACACCACAACAATTGGAAGAAAAAGAGCAAAAGGGCTTTGCTACAGTTGTGATAGCAAATACACTAAAGGTCATAAGTGTGCTGAGAAGAAATTATTTTACATAGATTGTGAAGAGGAAGAAGAAAATGAACAAGAAGAGGATATACACTAGGAACGAGCTCTAGAAGAGGAAGAAATGAATCCGACCATATCGTGTAATGCACTGGCAGGAATTACCACTCCTCAAACTCTCAAGATAGCAGGACAAATCAAGAAGAAAAGGTAATAGTGTTGATTGATTCAGGTAGCACCCATAATTTTATTCATTGTAAGGTAGCCAAGGAATTAAATTGTTTCCTATACCCAGCACCAGAATGTCAAGTGATGGTTGCAAATGGAGGAACTATAAATTGCTCTGGAAAATGCCATAATATCAAGCTAACCATGGGGGGATATGTATTGAATAGTCCAATGCTTTCCATTCCTATGGGAGGTGCTGATGTTATACTAGGAGTACAATGGTTACAATCTTTGGGGACGGTAGCTTTTAATTTTCAAGAAATTTTCTTGAATTTTTTTTTTTCAGAAGGAAAGGAAGTCGAATTACGGGGTATTACAGGGAAGCTGGGAAAGATGATAAGCTCTAATGTCATGACAAAGCTTCTAAAGAAATAAAAATGAGGCGTAATTTCACAATTATGCTCACTAGAAGTTCCAACATCAAAATCATCTATTTCTGCAGATCTCCAACAAGTCTTGGACAATCATTCCAAGGTGTTTGAAACTCCCAAAGGACTCCCACCTATTCGTGATCATGATCATGCTATTCATTTGATTCCGGGAAGTGTTCCTCCAAACATCAGGCCTTATAGATATCCTTACTTCCAAAAGAGCGAAATTGAACGTATGATTGCAGAAATGTTAGAGGCAGGTATAATTCAACCTAGTCAAAGTTCTTTCTCTGCTCCTGTAGTATTTGTACACAAGAAGGATGGATCATGGTGAATGTGTCTGGATTATAGGGAGCTCAATAAGCTCACCATTAAAGACAAATTTCCCATTCCTGTGATCGATGAATTATTGGATGAATTACATGGAGCAATTTATTTTACCAAGTTGGATCTTCGTTCAGGATATCATCAAATTAGAATGAAGACTGAAGATATTCCAAAAACAGCATTTCGAACTCATGAGGGTCATTATGAATTTTTGGTCATGCCTTTTGGCCTTACCAATGCACCTTCTACATTTCAAGGGTCGATGAATTCCATTTTCAAACCCTTCCTTAGAAAATTTGTGCTAGTATTTTTTGATGATATACTAATCTACAGCAGGTCTTGGAAGGATCATGTCGAACATGTTGACAGGCTGCTCAAACTATTGTAGGAGAAGCAATTATATGCAAAAACATCCAAATGTTTCTTTGGAGTACAAGAGGTGGAATATCTGGGTCATATTGTATCTCACGAGGGTGTTAAAGTAGACCCTAACAAAATTAAAGCCATTAAGGAATGGAAAGTCCCCACAACCATAAAGCAGTTGAAAGGATTTCTTGGGTTAACATGGTATTATCGCAAGTTTGTTAAGAATTATGGGAGAATAGTAGCACCTCTAACAACATTATTGAAGAAAGATGCATTTTCATGGACTCCTGAAGCAACTAAGGCCTTTGAACATCTTAAAGAGGCAATGTGCCTAGCACCGGTCTTAGCTACGCCAGACTTCACAAAAACCTTTATTGTGGAATGTGATGCCTCAGAAAATGGAATTGGTGCGGTTTTAATGCAAGAAGGAAGACCCATTTCTTTTGAAAGTCGTCCAATCAAAGGAAAGTATTTACAGAAACCTATTTATGAGAAGGAAATGTTAGCAATACTGCATGCACTAAAGAAATGGCGAACTTGCCTAATGGGAAGACACTTCAAGGTAAAAACTGATCATGATAGTCTTAAACACTTTTTGGAACAAAGACTATCTTCAGAAGAGCAGCAAAAATGGGTCACAAAGATGTTGGGTTATGACTTTGAAATAATCTACAAAAAAGGAAAGCTTAATGTTGTTGCGGATGCACTCTCAAGAAAGAATGAAGAGGTGGAAGCATTGCTTTGTGCCATTTCTATTATCCAACCAGATTGGATAACTGAAGCAAGAGATTAATGGAAGAAGGACAAAGATGTATGGACACTCATTCAAAAGTTGCAGCAAGATCCTAGTACATCTGATACATTTAGTTGGAAAAATGATTCCTTATGGTACAAAGATCGCTTATATCTTTGTAAGAATTCCCAACTAAAACAAAATATTCTTTTGGAATTGCACACTTATCCTTTAGGAGGACACTCAGGATTTTTAAAAACTTACCACAGGGTGAAGAAAGATTTTTTTTGGGATGGCCTTAAAATTGATATTCAAAAGTTTGTGATGGAATGTTTGGTTTGCCAGCAGAATAAAGTTGAGACAATTAAGACCCCGGAACTTCTACAACCTTTATCCATTTCAAGTCAACGTTGGGAGGAGATTTCAATGGATTTTATCACAGGTTTACCTAAGTCCGAAGGAAAGAGTGTCATCATGGTGGTAGTTGATAGACTTACCAAGTATGCACACTTTTGTGCATTATCTCATCCATTTAAAGCAAGTACAGTTGCTACTACATTTATGGACACAATTCAAAAGCTGCATGGAAACCCAAGGGTTATTGTGAGCGACAAAGATCCCATTTTTACTGGAAATTTTTGGACGAAGTTAATTTCTTGTTTGGGTACTCAATTAGCTCATAGCTCATCTTATCATCCTCAATCCGATGGTCAAAATGAGATAGTAAATAAATGTTTGGAAAGATATCTTCGTTGTTTTGTATCTGATAAACAAACACAATGGGTCAAGTGGTTACCTCTCGCTAAATGGTGGTATAACACTTCCTTCCATACTATAGCAAAAATGACCCCATTTATGGCACTTTATGGATATCATCCACCATCCATCACATCATCTTTAAGGGAAAATTCGAAGGTTCAAGCAGTGGAAGATCACATCGAGCATCAGCAAGAAGTTCTCCAACTCTTAAAGGATAACCCGAATTTGGCACAAAATCGAATGAAACAACAGGCAGATCAACATCGTAGCGAGAGAAGTTTTGATGTAGGAGATTGGGTATTTTTACGGCTACAGCCATACAAACAAATGTCCCTCAAGCAAGCAAAGAAGGATAACAAATTATCGCCAAAGTACTATGGTCCTTACAAGGTGTTGCAAAAGATTGGTACTATGGCATACAAATTGGAGCTTCCTGCTTCTTCGCGAGTACATCCAGTTTTCCATGTTTCATGCTTAAAGAAGGTTATAGGTGAAAATCTTCCAGCTCAAACAATATTGCCAGAACTTGATGAGGAAGGAAAAATCATATTGGAACTTGAAGCGGTCACGGAAACAAAAACTCGACAACTACGAAATCGATCAATTTCAGAGTATCTCATCAAGTGGAAGAACTTACCCACTGAAGATTCTACATGGGAGGATGAGAATTTTATACAGAAGCACCCAGAGCTACTCAAGCGTTGAGGACAACACTTTTTTGAAGGAGAGAGGCATGTTAGGTCCCTATATTACTAGTATAGTCCCTTATTTTTGTTAGTGTAACCCCCTTATTGTTATTATTGTACCCTTGTAACCCCCATATTGTTATTATTGTGCCCTTAAATTATTATTGTTAGCTCGGCTAGGATTACATTGTGCCCCACTAGGATTACATTATGGCCCCATGGACTCCTATATATAGAAGGGAGGTTTTGTAAATTGTATCATCCAAGAATTGTTCATTTATGTAATGTATTGGAGGTTGCCCCCTCGAAGTGGCTTATTTCTAAGGCGTTGATATCTCTTTTCTTCTATTTTTGGAGCTGGTTACACAACAGATCCTACAAGGATAGTTGATCATATCTGATCTACTGAGGTTATATACAACATGCCACTTGGTGATTGGAATTTGAATTATAGTTTATACTTTAGCAAACGTGTCTATGGCAGATTGAGAAATTATTTTAGATATTCTTCTCATACTTAGAGCTATAGTATTATCTGAGCTATTTAATTTTGGTGGACATTCCTTGTTGGTTATAATTGAAACTGTAATGTTTGCAGTATTGACCTTACCTGCCACTACCTTTCTCTATAGGAATAATTTCCCTCACTTGATTATGAGTATAATTTTTATGCATAAAGATTGAGACCATAAGAGTGAATCTTTGAGATTAGAGATACCTCCAAGGGAGTCAACACAAATGGCTCATTAAGAGGGCTATGTAGTCGTGAACCTATTACATCTTTCCAAGTTTCAATAAAAAGTATTCCCAAGGTGACCTAATCATTGTTGTAGCGTTTTGTTCACAACATGGAAATTTTCCCAAGGAAGTCCTACCTCATATTACACAAGGAAGACTATTCTACAATTATTTAATACATTATGCTCAGATGACAACACAATGTTTGTAACAATGCATCATACTTGTGATAAATTACATTAATAGAATCCTCTGTGGTAACATTTGTTAATTATCACATTGGAGCTTGGACTCTGTTGAAGATGTGAGTGTATTTGAGTGAAAGATGAATATCTAAACCCTAACACCCTTTTAGGAAGTAGAGCCAATTATCTCAAGCAAGGATCACCATCATCATAGAATTGTACCTCATGACCTCCATATTTTGTTAATGGATTTCCCTCCCCCCCTATTTATCAACTATTCAATTTGTAGAGATAACCCTATTGGCATGTGGAATTGTCCAATTATTAGCCACCTATCTTTATTTTCTTGATTATGATAGTCACTAGTTCCCAACGTATGTGTGGTGTCCATACCATCCTTCACCATTGGACTACAGTTTTTATGGCTATGAAATGATTCTTATGAATCACTATAAAATGCATTATATAATTACCATGGCACGAGGAGACTCGTGCTATGGAATGACCATCATTTCTTTTGTTAAATAGAACCAATTCTAAAGGTTAAAACAATTATATGCCTTGTGATGAGTTTAACATTTACTCATGAAAAGATATTGTAACAATACTTCAACACATTATTGGAATGTGAGCAGGTGACATGTCAGGTCTAAATAGAGGCCATTTTGTTGCAGAAAATTGTATATTGTTGTTGATGTATGTTCCAAATGAATTTCTAGTAAATATTCCAGATGAGATTTTCTATACTAATATATACATATATAATAAAACCAATAGTTGTGAAGTGATTAGTGAAGGCATACATTAGAACTTATGCAAGAAGATACTATGAACAAAGGTACATCAAATTCCATGAGAAAAATCTATTGCATGAAGCCAGCAATGTTAATGAAAGTACCATAGAAACACTAAGTATCTTTCCTGTGAACCTTTCAATTCATGCAACAAGCACCATGATACCAACTTGAGTAATAGAACCATGCAAGTCATGCGACAAGCGCCATGATAGCAACTTGAAGTAATAAAACCATGCAAGTACTATACATGAGGTCATTTTGACATGTAAAATCATTGTTTGATACGTGATGGCTCAAACTTAAGGAGACATGTGATTTTCATAGATCTTGCATCATGTTAAGGTCAAGGAGGTCTATATGTTATTTTCATGTGGCATGTATATATATCCAACTTGTGGAAGTATACAATGTCTAAACACACAATATCTTACTTGAAAAGTTACATCCATGGCTATAGATGTATATCCATCATTCCACTTCTTTAAATTAATAGCAATGCGTAATTAGCCATGTAACCTATTATGAATAAAATAATAAATAAATAAACAATAAAATATTATTAATAACAATATAATAAATTTATTAATTAACTAATTAATTAGTTAGTTATGAAGGGGTTAAAGGTCATATAACATGACCATTCACCTTAGTGGCCAGTCAATTCCTATATAGGGAACTGCAAGCTTTAGATCCTGAAGTCATGGGAACATATTCTCAAGTAGTATCATATGATCATAAAAATAATCTAGCATTATTGCTGGAAATAAGAGAAATACTTGCAAAATCAATAAATCTTTTTGAAACATTTAATTTAGCACCTGAAGATCTAGAAGCTAAAAATGAGACTGCTATCTAGGAAACTTGTAATAAAAATGATAGAATTGACATCTGCAAAGTTTAAAGGACTCTATGGATCACTCTTTATCAGAATGAAACAAGCCAACCTATCAATAAGAAAAAAGGAATGAAGAAAATTTTGCAAGAAAGGAACAATGACACCGTTTCCCATCAGACATATGATTTAATATCTGTATCAAACATAGATTTAATCGTTGAACTGCAAGATGAATTTTTTTTTGGGGGTGAAGTGATTCCTCGGTTATGCAGATTTCTTTGGATTTAAAAATGGCTAATTTTGAAATCAATAAACCAAAAGTGGAAGGCAACTATAACACATCGTTTCTCAACCTCCAATTATTCTGTCAAGGGTCGTAATTTTGTGCCGTAATCCAAACTGGAGGTAAGTGCAGTCTTTGGGTATGTGCACACTGTGAGGGGAACAACAACATTAGTGAGGTTTGCATCACAAAAAATCTTCCAGATCCTGTATTCATTAGAAGGAAACACGATGATACCAAGTTTGTGTGCGACACTCATTATGCGTTTTCGCTCACTCCATCTGTTTCGTCAAAATCACCTTGGGCCGACAAAGATATGTACGATATATGGATGCTCGATTTAAGAGAGCTTAACCTTGTTTGGAAGAGAGTTCCTCCGTTGCCAAAAATTTGAAATCATGTATATGCTTTTGATTCCTTAAATGGAGTTCAAGAGAATTGGTATAACAGTTATATATGGCAGGCAAAACATAATCATGGGTTTGATTGTTCAGAACTCATATATGGCGATGCAAGTGAATGGCATTGGAAATATGTCAATCTTGATTCTCCGCTTCCAAAAACCTTGCGCTTTGATATCTTTGAGTGTTTCCCATTATATGTTGAATTTCGTGAACACCACAGTGACAATGTTTGGTCTCATTTTTAGCTAGAAATGTGCACTCCCTGAATACACGCTAACAGATTTTCATGCAAAGTCAAGAGCACCAGAAAAAAATGGCATGATTTCTAGAATGTGCCAAAATAGTGTTGAATGTTGACTGTGGTGGCCTATGTGCAACTTAAACTACTAGAATAACAACTTCTTTTCTAATCCTTTGACAAAGACAAGTGCCTTGGGTTTTTTTATTAACGAGTCTAGATTCATCTTAACTTCGGATCTATCAAGAGCGGAGAGGGATCAAATCTCTCGAGGTGGAAACCTCTTTTTTTTAGTGTAAAACTCGAGGAAAGGTTTGCACCTTTAGAGATTTAAATCTATTGAAAATATGATTAATTTTATCAATAATATGTAAATATATTAAATATTAATATAATCATTTTAAATATGCTAAATGAGATTAACTTGGTCATTTTTATTTTAAATTTTATATGTAAATATATTAAATATTAATATAATCATTTTAAATATGCTAAATATTTTTGAGATTAATTTGGTCATTTTTATTTTAAATTTTATATGTAAATATATTAAATATTAATATAATCATTTTAAATATGCTAAATATTTTTGAGATTAATTTGGTCATTTTTATTTTAAATTTTCTTTGTTAGCTTAGTTTGTTGAGATGATAAATATTGTTAATAACTTTAATGATGTGTTGAAAGATAGAAAATGTGAATAATAAAAATGTACTCCGGTTGAAATAGTCTTCATTGTGATCAATCTCGAACTATTCTCTTCTACTATTCTTACTGTCACCCTTGTTAGTTTTGTAATCTTTTCATATCGATTATATAAAAAAGTAAATTTAAATAGTAAATCATTTAAATCTTTAGCTTGAGCTGTTGTAGTAAACATTATACCTTGTCTCTCTTGCTCTCAAATATTAATAGGTTAAATTACCATAACACAAAAATCAATGTACATTGTTAATAACTTTTTGTGCTTACACTAAAATCAATGCATATTGTTAATCGAATCACTTTAAAATTAATGTACCATCATATATCCAATTGCATCATATCAGAGATCAACATCTACATTGAAATCAATGCATTTAATGCAAGCAATCAAATAAGATTATAAAATAACTTTTACACTGAAATCGATGCATTTAGTGCAAACAATCAAATAGGATTAGAAATCATCTACATTGAAATCAATGCATCTAGTGCAAGCAATCAAATATAATTATAAATCAACATGTACATTGAAATCAACACATCCAGTGCAAGCAATCAAATAGTATTAAAAATCACCACCTACACTGAAATCAATGCATCTAGTGCAAGTAATCAAATATCATTAGAAATAAATATCTACACTAAATTCGATGAATTTAGTGCAAATAATAAAATATGATTAGAAATCACCATCTCCACTTAAATCAATCCATCTAGTGCAAGAAATATTCTTCCCTCTTTCCACCCTCCATCCATATCTATATCCCTCTCCATCCATTCTTTTTTGTCTCTCCATCTCACCCCCTAAACACACATGCTCTCGCACTCCATATCTATCAATCTATTTGTCACTCTCTCACTCTCCCCATATCTATCTTCTTCCCTCTCTTCACCTTCCATCTATATCTCTATCTTCCCCTTCTCTCCCTCTCCTCCACTAATATCTCTCTTTCCTCCTTGTGTCCTTTCTCCCTCTCTCTCCATATTCCTTATCACTTACTCTCTCTTTCTCTCTCCACCTTTATCTCTCTATGTATTTCTTATTACCTCCCTCTCTCTCCCCCTCCAAGTCCATCTCTCTTTCCCTCCCTCTCTCTACTCTCTCACATCTTGCCTCTTCCTTCCTCTCTTTCCCTTTCTCTCCCATCTCTCTCTCTTTCTCTCTCTCACTCTCACTCTCTTTCTCTTCACCCACCCACTATGTTACTATATCCCTCCCTCCCTCCTTATCTCTCATTCTCCCCCCACTTATCTCCATCTCTCCTTCTGTCTCTTTATCTCACCCCTAAACATACACGCTCTCTCTTTGTCTCTTCCTTGTCACTCATTCTCTCTCTCCACTTCTCACTTTCTATATTTCTTATTTTCTACTTCTCTCCCCCTCCAAATCCATCTCTCTATCGATCCCTCTCTCCTCCTCTCTCTCAAGTCCTCTCTCATGTCCTTTCTCTCTCTCCCTCTCTATCCTACCTCCCTTTCTCTTCCATGATCTCTCTCTCTCTCTCTCCAATACTCTCTCTTCCCCGTCATTCTCCTCCTCTCTCTCTCTCTCGACCCCTCTCTCCCTCCAACTACATTACTATCTCCCTCCCTCTCTCCTCTCCCCCCTTCTCTCCATACATCCTACTTTGTCTCTTTATCTCACCCCTAAACATAAACACTCTCTCTCCATCTATCCATTGTCACTCCCCCTCTCTCTCTATATATATTTATTCTTCCCTCTGTCTCTCCAACTACCTCTCTCAAGTCCTCTCTTTGGTCCTTCCTTTCTCTCTTACCTCCCTCTCTCTTCCGCCTTCTCTCTCTCCCCTCTAATCCTATTACTATCTCCCTCCCCCTCTCCTTCTCTCTCTCCCCTCTCCATATTTGTGTCTCCCTCTCTAGCTCTTCATTCCTTCTCTCCTCTTTCCTTTAGTTTATCTCCATCTCTCCCTTGTCAATCCCCCTATTATTATTAAAGTTATTAAATTTAATAATATTAATATTATAATATTATAATATGAGTATTAGATTTAATAATAATAATAATAATATTCTTTTAATATATATATATATATATATATTTTTCTGAATATGGCTACTTCTATATTGATACAAAAATAGTGTTACATAGAGGCCGAAGCCTCGAGAGTTCCAGCCCATTGATGCGGCATTCTTGCTTTACAAGCTGGTAATTGATCATCAAAACATTTAGGAGGTAGACTCTGAGAGCTTTGAAGAGCAGTGATACTGTCTGTTCCTAACAAGTGACTGACATCTATAACAGAGAATTGAACAGACCTTAACAGTATGACTCCTGTGGAGTAAGCCATAGTAGCAAGATTTATACAATTTCGTACCATAGCAAAAACAAAAATGACAGTTTTATAACCTGTGACAAAAGCCTGGACTTGGACATATAGCAGTATATAGCTCCCACGCAGGGGAGACCGTCCATGAAGCAAAAGAGAAACCATAAGAACAGTAGCAGAATTGAGCAGATGCATAAAACTGTAGATAAACACCTTCTGGCCGATGAAAACCAAAACTCGGGAGCGCAAACCTGGAACCACGTTACTGAGCAGAGGGAGGATCTTTCTCGACAATGAGGCAGTCGAATTTGTAAGGATCCTCATCTTCAGGAGGAGGAGCATCCTGGCGCGCGGGACCACCTTCATTTGGAACCCAAGGATTTGCCTGAAAGCCCAAGTTGGCTGCTTTGTCAAAAGAAACATTCTGCCGGATGTCCGCCTGAAGATTGTTGTGCTCTGCCTCCGCTATGGGCTCCAGAGAAGCCTCCGTGGTGGCGCAAACCTGGTCCGAAGAAACCTGTTCAGAGGGGGCTTCCCGAAGGTCAATGGTAACCGTTGCAAGGAGAGAGGTATTGTTGACGCTGCAGGGGAAATGAAAACGAGCATGGTGAGAATGCGCCCTGGAAGACAAGCGAAAGTGCCCAGCGGGATTAAACCGATTCCGACCTCTTCCTCGACCTCTTCGCGGAGCAGGAAGACGAACAGGTCCAAATTCCGAAGAATACGACGAAGAATCGGAGTTGGAGGGAGAGGATCTGCTTATGGCATGCCCAATGGCACCCCCATGCCTGCAACGCATTCTCGGGCGTAAGCGGGGCATGGTTTGAGCGATATAAACTTGCTGTCGACTGGAATCAGAGAAGAATGTGCGCTGAAGGTTGCAGGAGGCACTATTGGAGAAATGGAGGCCTGGCAGTATATCTATACAGCAATTTAAAACGCAACGAGACCCTGTGCTGGTGCGTGAGCTACGCTCAGCAGCAGCAGGGGTGCAACAAACGCTGAGGGGATGAACATATAAGAAATTTCCAGAGCTCGCCATCACTGAAGTAGAAATGAGATGGTATCGGGGAGAGAGCTCCCATGAATCTGCATTGAAGAGCCAGACAGTGGCATTTAAGTTCAAGAGCATGCGAGGATGGGTGGCGGTGGTGGTGAGCCACGCGCCAACCCACCTGACCACCTGCTCACCATTAATCGCCGAGACCACCCGCATCCGGGAAATATTCTTTTAATATTATCTTAGGGTTAATAATGTTTTTTTTTGCATGGTATTAATAATAATTTAGCCCATGGTATTTGGACCATAGGCTTCACCTAAATAAAACTTATTTTTTGAGCGTTCGTAAATATAAAGTAGATTATGGAGTAAATATGAAAAGAGGTTTTATTTACTTACCATACCTATGGTTTATTTATATTTTTATTTATTTACCATACCTCTTTTATTTACTATGGTATTTGGCCCACAGGCTTGATATATAATTAGATTTTTATTTATAATCATATTTGATATATTTTTATTTATTTACCTTACCTCTTTATACCTCTTTTATATTTATTTATTTACCATACCTCTTTATACCTATTTTATATTTGTTTATTTATCATAATCTTTATACCATTTTTATATTTATTTATTTACCATACTTATTTTATAAATATGGTATTTGGCCCATGGTATTTAGCCCATGATATCAGTATTAATTTGTCCCATGTTATTAGTCCTATAAGCTTCATGTTTTTGAGTTTTTTTTAAATATAAAAAGGTTTACGGAGTAAATATAAAAAAAAAAGTTTTTATTTATTTCCCATACATCTAGTTTATATATATTTTTATTTATTTACTATAACTCTGGAGTAAGTAACAAAATAGGTTTTTTTTATTTACCATAACTCCGGTTTATTTAGATTTTTATTTATTTAAATTTTGAAATATTGCAATTTTGATGCGGAAATATTTATATCTTTAAATATTTAATTTATCCAGAAAACATGGGTTTTCTTTTTAAGGATTCATTTTACAAATATTTAATTAAAATAAATATTAAAAGATTTTGGATTTTGATTGTTTGTGTTGAATTAACTCCTTTTCTTTGATTTAGGAAATGATATTGACTTTAATAAAGAGTAAAGATGTTTAAAATTTTACTTAATTTGGAAATTCAATGTGGTAATTCTTTTCGTTAAAAGTAAATTTGCGATCCATTCAAATTCACGTATATAATAAAGCAATTATTAAATGGGTGAGATAATTTTTTATCCATTCAAATTATATAAATAATATATAGTTGTATTTTAATAATTAATCTCAGCCCATTAATAAGTTAAAAAAGTTATGTATAATATAAATATTCATATTATATAAAATTAAAGATTAGATTAATGCTTTGGCCAAAATTAACAAAAATAAAATTTATTATTTTTTGAAGACATGACATACTTGACATCTAAGTTATAAGTTTGGCTCAACACAATTTATTGAGTAAAACAAAATGACTTTAAAGAATCTTGTTTACAATCTGTGTACTAAAGCTTCTGTGTCAATCAAAAGATTCACAACAGGATATGGCGTTGACTCTTCAAGGCGTTGATTAGTGCAACAAAGTTATGTCCACCTCCTAGTGCAATAACAACTTGTCGGCCATAATGGAACAACTTCGAAGTTCTCCATATGATTATTCTCAGGTTACCCAATTCAAAAAAAAAATGGGGATTGGAAGGGTACGCTACAGCTTCTGGTTATAGAATTGCTCTTGTTGTTAATATGAAAATGGCTCTGCGATTTTAATTTGAATCATAGTCTACTTCAATAAAAGATACCTGAGCACATCTCTTTAATTTAGCATGTCTGAATATTTTTAAACTCACACATCGTAGCCAGGCCAATGAAACTAACGAAGGGACACAACCAAATGAATCAGTATTGGTCATAAACAAATGAAAGAATTTTAATAAGTTAGAAAGTCCTTTATAAAATTGGTTAATATTACATTATAGTAAATTTTATACAATTACTACTATTTTTAAATAAAATAATATATATATAGAAATGGATAAATCTCAATTTCAAGAAAATACTAACCAACAAATTAAACATGCTGGAGTTGTTTTTGCATTTGTGAGAGGGTGGAAATGTTATGAATAAAATAAATGAATATAGGAAACTACCACAAAGACTTGTAATTATTCATTCATTCTCATTAATAAAAAAAACTTATAGGATGCATAAAATTTTTGATAAGTTTTAGATAGAACTTTACGAGGTAGTTGGCCCTGCAAGTGTTAATGCATACAAGTGCCTTGAGACCATTGAAGGAGAAGTTGTTCCTTTACTTGTGAATGACCAACTTGTAAAAGAGTACTTCCCTAACATAAATTAACAAATGTTAGATAAGTATTTGCATAGCATTTGTGTGTTGCATCTTGTATGAGCATCCTACTTATTGATTTTATCATGTTGTTGTGTAGCATCTTAGATTAAATTGCATTTAGATAGATTTTATTTTTTGTATAAATTATGTAATGATCTTGGTCATCTTGCAAAGCATGTAGATATTGTGCTAATGGTCTCGGTCATGGTACCTTCATGTATGTAATGTAAATGTTGTCTTGGTCACCTTGCATTTGTATGGTCATTGCAAATACTTTCTTAGTTATTTGTGTATACATATTGAAGATAATAAATATACCTATGCTTTGTGTGGTTGCCTTACAATGGTGTAAGTATTATAAACAATTAAGGGTGTAAGCCTTTACTAGTCATACGTAATTATGTAATTAGTGGAAAAAGAAAATATATATGTGTAATATAATATATATGCAGTTACCTAAACATGAGGTAAATGTGTATTTATTATTTGGAAATTTCAATAGTGTCTAATTTACATCGTGTAAGCGCAGTGCTCTACACCCTATCTGGGGACAACATATTTTTGGAATAAAACTTCTTTTATGTAATCTATTCTTACTAGTCTCTATCTTTGGGGTATTTGATGTAAGTGGAGTTACACATCAACCTAGAAGTGAGAATCATATAGTTTTTCATTTATTTTAGTTTATAGAAGTGAGAATCATATAATTTAGTTTACAGAGACATGAAGTACCTCCCAAGCGATGGAGAATGTGGGTGTCTAAAATACACATATATTTAGATGAGTATTGGAACATGTTGGAGGATATTTTTTTTCTTCACACTCTGTCGATTCTAGAACAAGCCTTGAGAAGTTAGAAAACGCACGATGTGTGATCGACACCACGAGGGTAGTACGGTGAATCTGTGACACTAGAGGTTAGTCACAATTAACTTGCAGAGAATTACCTTTGATATTATGTCAATTCTTATGACTATTTTATATTTCCTTATATACACCATGTAAATTGGTTATGGAGCATTCATATCTCTTGTACACTAAATGGCTATAAATACACTTGGGTAATGCGATTGTTTGACTATCCTAGTTGAGATTCAATAAGATGATGATCCTAGTGAAAATTAAGCACCTTCACTAGGTGGGGCCCGTAGGATATTTTTAGGTGTATGTTTATTTTTAGAATGGTGAGCATATTCTAAAATTAGCATGATACTGATTCTAGATGGTTGAGAAAATTCTATATTTAGATGAGTTTCTATTTTTAGAACATGGAAGAAGTCTATTTATAGATCGCATATCTAAAAATAGAATGCATGTCGATTATTATTAGCCCTTAATGATAATCAGTCAATAGATAATAACTTATTCTCTTGGAGCACTTGATTTCAGTTAACTGATGTGGAAAACTAGTTAGCTGAAGGAATTACGCATTACAAGGTTGGTTGGTGACTCATGCATGATGGACTTCGTTATGATTGATTGTGGTAGAGTTGTAACAAAGTTGGAAGAGTAGTTATGTGAGTTGTTATTTAGTTTAACTCAGTTGTGCTAGTTGTAACTAAAGATACACTAGTGAAAGATGAGTGAATTAATTATTTAATTAATTCACAAGTAGTGTCTTACTTGCAACTGAAGAAATACAACAGTTAACTACTTGCATGTCAGATCTAATGGAGACCTAGTGGAGAGATATGTGAAAGATTGTGTTTGACTATAAGTTGTGACTATAGTGATGCATTCAATGCATCTACACACACATTGGAGTTTCCAATGAGGATTGCGCAGTCAAATCAAGACAAGATCGAAATCATTCAGAGGTTCTTGACCATCAGGGACTGTGCAGTGGAGGTAGGTGTCGAGGTATAAAATGTATTTTTTTAACACCTATTTATCTCACATTAATTATCAATCCAGGAGCGACTTTTTATTTCAAAAGTGTACTCTGTCTGAGGCTGCAATTAACTAAGAGTAATGCTGTGAAGGTGTAGTGTAGAATTCTAAATTCAAGAATAAACAAATGCTTGTAAGGAACCTAATTACAAATGGAAATGCTCTGAAACTTGAATTAAATCAAACTGCAAAACATCGATCAGGGATACAGTAGCAATAACTCATTCCCTTAGAAATCGATGCAAGATAACCAATCTGGGAACTTGGAAGCAATAACCAGTGTCCTCTACAGTTGGTGATCTTAAAGTAATCGAAATGAAAGCAAACTCGAACTACTTGCTGATAAAGATAACTGAAAGGAACTGCAAAGGCTAAAAAGGAACAACAATCTTGTAACTCCTACGCATACACAACAACTGTAACCAAATTATCTGCTAAAGTAAAGCTATGAATCAGAAATAAGCACTAACTAGAAATGGAACAACAATATGAACATCAATTCTAATTCTAATGCAATCAGGAAACTAATCTCAATACTCAAATCCTGTCGACAGCCAAGACTATGAAACAGTTCATTGGAATGAATCATAAATCAATGGAACATCAACACTTTATAAAAGATAGCAGGATGAATAAGATAGTAAATACAATCCCTGCTAAATTAGAATAACAGTGAAATTCATTAACGTATACATCAAATCTGAATTCAATCCAACAACAATCAAATAAATCTATAATCATAATGAATCTAAATGCAATTATTACACAACAGAAATAAAAGAATAGAAATACAAACAGCGGATCGCTCCACCAGGGCCGGGCCCTCAACCGCCGGTGAAAGCGCCGCTAGGCTACTGTAGAGCTTGAGAAATGGAACGAGAACGCCTCTTTATATTAATCAAACATGAATAGCTTTTACATCAGTTTCTCTTTGCTCACAAGAGTCAAGGAATTACAATGTTACAAGAGGAATTCAATAATCATCCATTCTTCTCCATCCTCCCCCAATACATAACACATGCTCTCCTTTTATAATCAGAAAGAGGAGAAATTAAATAGCAAATATGATCTCTCGTAACAATATTGGATTGTTTCCAACAACTTGATCAACCAGAAAATACATTTCCAACAATCTTTCAACAAGAGCAAAGTAGAATTTGGCTTTGTGGGCATTTGGTGAGGATGCATATCATACTGAGAAAAATCAGTAATCAAGAACCACCATTCTCTCTAATAAGGCAGATTTGTCTAAACAGTGATGCCTCCATGCTTCAACTAGTCATTAAGTCATCATGTTAAAATTTTGAATTCTTCATTTCTGATCTCAACATAAGCTGTCACTTCATTACGAATTGGGTTGGAATCAGCTATGATGATTTGAAATCAAATCGGCGATGCAGAAAAATATCTTGGAGGCTAAAATGGTGAGTGATATTACAAAATATATTAATAAACCATTATTGATAAAATTATGCATAATAATCATCAATTTATTAAAAATAAAGGAGAAGAAATAATATTCATCCATAAAAACATAAATCATTATAAAATGGATTTATATGATAAATTATAATAAATGATATGATAAAGAAGAGTAAAAATGGATGAAATGAGTGTTAAAAAGTGGTCGTATTCACGGTCCAACATACCCCCAAACTGAATATATTGTATGTCCTCATGCAACTCAGAACTGAATATATTGAATGTTTTCATGCAACCCAAAGACAAAACTCATGTGTTAACCAAGAAAAGAAAATTTGTTCATCCCAACTCATGAAATGGATGGAACAAATGAATTTTTCCTCAAATAATGAATATTCAATTTTAGCAATCTTGATAAAGGCATAACAATTTTTAGAGTTGACGTTCAACTATATGTGTATGAAGTTGGAGAAAAATGTAACATAAGTAACAACAAACTTCATTAACCATTTTCTCAAAAATCAGATTATTTTGATGCACGAATCATGAGATATAAACAAAATGGTTGTAGGTGATAGTGCATAATTTTCGAAATTTTATGAACTAATTTAGTGTGAAATTATCTGGGTTTGTGTATTTTAATGATACCTCTTTGTTATCCAGAAATCACAAGAATTCAGTTCATAGTTTTAAAGATATATGCAAATCCATTTCTGCACTGTATAAAAATGAAATTATATGCCTTAAACGAGAAAGAAAGTAGAAAACATCCATCATGTGTAGCAATTCCTCCCCCAAACTGAAGAATTAGCATGTCCTCATGCAATGCTAGAAAACAAAGAGAGGTGGTTGCTACAATCTGTTGAAATTGATGCTTGGTATAAAACAACATGGAATAAGAGAGGCGTTGAGAATGAATAAGAATATCAATAGATGATAAATAATATTACTGACATGGTCACAAGAAAGAAATGAAGAAAATCAACACTCCCCCAAACTGAAAGATGAGACGTCTAAAAAAAATGGGAAGTGGTAAAGATGTGGAATGAATGATGATAAATAATTCTGAATGGATTTTCATGAAATTCTCATAAATTCATAATAAATCAAAAAATTATGCTATTTTACCTCAAGTGTTATCTCCGAAAAAAAATGTGGAAGGACATGTAGGGACTAACATTTGTTGAAGCTGATGTAGGTTGAGCAGTTATTGAAAGTGATGCAAAAGGTGGAAGCCATGTGCGCGTTCGCGAGCCTTTGCTGTTAGTTGCAATAGTGTGATCGTGCTGCAAATAGAATTTTCTCCCATACTTGTTATTCTCCTGTAAACAAATCACAATTATGTATGCAATTTTCTTGAATCCACAGTTTCAGTTTGGAATGGCAATAGATAAGATGCATGCAAAAAAAGTTCAAGCAGAAAAAAAATTCTGTAAAAATACAGTATCAATATTGTGGCAAATTAGCAAAACAAAAGAACAACGTATTGCACAGCAAGTGTATAGCATGGAAATGCATACATACTTATGATACAATCAATGAAATTATAGAATTTACTGAAATCCATGCATATGATAAATCGTAAACAGATATAGAAGTGTTTTGTAATGATTCAAGGATAAGGAGAAGGGACAGCTTAAAATAAACATAAGTACAAATGCATTTATTACCCACTTAAACTAATGTGATCGATTTATGATGATTTTCATGTATAATAGGTTCGAAATCAAAGGTTAAGGATTCATACTTTCATCTGATATTTAAATAGAGATATAGGAAAAAGGGTTTAATATTACTATTGATGTGTATAAATGTGACTCCAATACCATCAGCAGAGCTCTGTTGCCCACAGGTGTCCATAACCTTGACAGAGTTTCTCTCTGACCCTTGGAACCATTGTATTTTATTTATGCTGAGGAAGTGCTTGTAATTGTCATAACAGAGGCCATTGTGCTGGCTTGGTGACCAGATAAATCACAATGCCATTCACTGGGACGAAGTGAAAAGTGGGCAGGTCGGCTCGTGATGAGACCTCCTGTTCCAAGGACTTCTTAATTTTTTCAATTGTCCATTGGACCATATCCCTGGTTTGGTGGCCATGATGGGAATGCCACTTCACTTGCTTCCTTATGAACATGGTAGGCCGACTCTTGATGAGACCCCCTATCTTCCATCTGTCAAATTATAAAATTATTAATGAAATATGTAAATATTTTTCTTTTCATACAACACTTTCATATTTATTCATAAAGGATGGCTCAACACTCCTTAAGAGTAGGGATGGTGGAAGAAGTCTGAACAACTCAATAGAAAAGAATATGCCCTTGTTCCTACTCCATAAGTAAAAATCAAAGAAAGTTATAAAATATAGGAAATAACCAACATGATAAATATAATCGATCATATGAATTTAGTGGTAGTAAGACAACACGATCATGTTATTGATTATGTCCCTTTTTCCTTTTTCTTATCATTACTAAACAACTTTCTTAAAAATGACGATTTCTTTTGATTTGCTGATTACAGTAAGCTCTAATTTGTGTATCCTTCCATAAATTGTATGTTTTCCTTTCAAAAAGTGATGAAAAATTCAAAAAAAGTTCTAAAAATGTTATTTAAAAAACAAGAAAAATGCACTCAAAAAGTGTTGTTCCTTTAGAAAGGAACATAAAAAACAATCTGCGAAAATGTTGTTCCTTTGGAAAGGAACAACAAGAATAATTTGCGAAAATGCTGTTCCTTTGGAAAGGAACAACAAGAACAGTGGGCGAAAATGCCGTTCCTTTGGAAAGGAACAACAAGAATAGTCGGTGCTGTTCCTTTTGAAGGGAACAACAAAACTGCTGTTATTTTTGAAAGGAACAACAAAAACGAGTGGTGCTGTTCCTTTTGAAAGGAACATCAAAAACATGCAGCAAAAATGTTGTTCTTTTTGAAAAGAACAACAAAACTAATCAACGAAAATGTTGTTCCTTTTGGAAGGAACAACAAAAATAAACACATAACACACTGTTTCTTAAGAAGAACGACTGTTGTTCCTTAAGAGGAACAAAAAACAGCTATACACACGCAAAAAGGAAAAAAATAGGGGAAAGAATAAAGCTAATGTGCAATCCATTGCCAAGCAAATCCAATCAAATAGAAATGAAAGTTTATGTACAAGTTTCAAGAAAAAGTAATTTTTTACAGAATTGGTGCTACTGAAGAATTGCCTTCTGCAATTGAAACTTGCATAGTGGGGTCCTTATTGTTCAATTGCCACTGGAGCGGAAATTATAATTTGAAGAGATTAACACCTGAAACAAAAAAAAAAATAAAAGAAATCAGAAAAGAAACAACACTTTATTAAGTTACAACAACTATGATGTCATTTCTAAGAGAATATCAAATTTATTAATGGAAAAAAAATAATCATTTGAAAAATGTTTGGTAGCAGTGACATGAATCTTCAAATGGAAACCAATTTTTCATTTCTTCTTATTATGAATCTGTTAGGTAATGAACTGGATGAAATGCCCTTGTTTTACTAAAATTTCTTTCAAGAATCACTCGTTCATAAATTGACCTTCTTTATTCTTCTAAGACCTGCAAAAAAACGAGTGTCTACCTGCAATAAAACATTAAATCATGGAGAAAGAGAGGTGTACGGGCTCCCTTAATTCAAGAATTATGCAAAAAAACTAGCAAGTAGTTACTCTGTAGAACAAATCCACGGAAAAATAAAACAAATTTTATTTGTCACCTGCGGGAGAGCAGTGGTCGACTATACTAACCAGCAGTGTTTTAATCATAACTTCTTTGTTTTTCGTCCGATTTGAGTGATTCCAAAGCCAAATGAGATCTAATTCAAAGGTTTATCTCCAATAGAAACAGGTTTTAAAAATTCCATGTAATGATATGTTAAATTTTCTTAGAACAACCTGCATAATAGAGTCATTTTCGATTTTCCAGCTCAGACCAATAGTTGATATTTCAAGCATAAATTTTTCGTTTGATAGCGGATTGAACCGATTAAAATTGGATATTAAAGTATATTAATTTGTGTATCTCCAATAGAAACATGTTTTGAATACAAGAAGAATTGATGGGTCAAATACGTTAATGAACAGCTGAGAAAACATAGTTTCAAGAGTGCTGATTTATGATAGGCAGTCAGTATTTTGGTCATAAATTCCTCATACGATATCAAAATTGAGTGATTCAAATTTCGTTGTAAACTATATTCATAGAGGAATCTACCATAGAATTTTTTTTTTAAAATATAGTCATTTAGGCCTCCAAAAATTGACTGTCCCAACTATGTTGTTGAGCTGCCTACTAGACACCCTGTCAATGTTTTGGTTCTAAATTTCTCGTTTCAAATCCAAATGGAGTGATTCAAATTGGGTTGGAAAGTAGACATAAAGGGCTACTTAGGATAGAAACAGGTTTTAAAAATATTCAATTTTGGTCCCCAAAACATGACTCTCCCAACTGTGTTTTTCAGAAATTTCATCAAGCCCGCAAGCCAAAAAAATGATATTCAAGCAATTTTTCCATATTGATGATAAAAATGAATATACATGTTTGTAGAATTTTTATTTGTAATATAATTCATCTACATACACAAATAAGTTAGAATATTTATCATCAATATTGATTTCCACAGCGTGTTGCAACAAAAACAACTATTTTTACAAAAATAAAATAAAATAAAATGTATTTATTTTATTTTCTCCACTATCCTACTTTTCTTTGAGAATCGAATATGCTTATGTATAAGAGTATTCCCAGTGGATCCATTTCCAAACTAAGGCCTCTATACATACCCAAATTTGAAAAATGCATGTTGATAAATAGTAGGGTATGAGAAGCCAACTTCCCTTCTTGTAAAAAAACAAAAAAATTGGGCGAAAATTCTCAATTTCTTGAGAATCTTTCTCAGTCTCTTCTGTTTGGATATGTACCTTAGCAAAGGCTACAGATGGTGACTCTGTGGCCTGAAGGGAAGTAGTAGGTTGTCTAGAAATAACTTTCCTAGGTCCTACTGATGGCTGAGATTCAATTTTCTTAAGAATTTTGTCAATAAAGGTCCTTCTCCCAAGGGTCACCAGCCCCTTAGGTTTTTCAGGTTTGGGAGGAATTTTGTCTTGTTTAGATTTTCTAGTCATTCAAAAGAACAAGCCTTCATTCCTACCTAAAGAAATAAATTTACCCAATTCTGCTGTGAAGCGGATAGTGAGCAAGTATGTTCCTTGCTCGGTGCGCAGGTTCTTACCTTCCGTCTTTAAAATCCAATTCTTCCCAAGCAGAAAAAAGGTCAAATGTGCATCACTCCTTTTAAATGGCATACACTCTCCCTGGCAACGACGCCAAAATGTCGAGGTATAAAAGGTATATTTTTAACACCTATTTATCTCACATTAATTATCAATCTGGGAGCGAATTTTTATTTCAAGAGTGTACTCTGTCTGAGGCTGCAATTAACTAAGAGTAATGCTATGAAGGTGTAGTACATAATTCTAAATTCAAGAATAAACAAATGCTTGTAAATGAACCTAATTACAAATGGAAATGCTCTGAAACTTGAATTAAATCAAACTGCAAAACATCAATCAGGGATACAATAGCAATAACTCATTCCCTTAGAAATCGATGCAAGATAACCAATCTGGGAACTTGGAAGCAATAACTAGTGTCCTCTACAGTTGGTGATCTTAAAGCAATCGAAATGAAAGAAAACTCGAACTACATGCTGATAAAGATAACTGAAAGGAACTGCAAAGGCTAAAAAGGAACAACAATCTTGTAACTCCTACGCATACACAACAACTGTAACCAAATTATCTGCTAAAGTAAAGCTATGAATCAGAAATAAGCAAGAACTAGAAATGGAACAACAATATGAACATCAATTCTAATTCTAGTGCAATCAGGCAACTAATCTCAATACTCCAATCCTGTCGACAGCCAAGACTATGAAACAGTTCATTGGAATGAATCATAAATCAATGGAACAACAACGCTTTATAAAAGATAGCAGGATGAATAAGATAGTAAATACAATCCCTGCTAAATTAGAATATCAATGCAATTCATTAACGTATACATCAAATCTGAATTCAATCCAACAACAATGAAATAACTCTATAATCGTAACGAATCTAAATGCAATTATCACACAACAGGAATAAAAGAATAGAAATACAAACAGCGGATCGCTCCACCAGGGCCGGGCCCTCAACCGCCGCCAGGCTACTGCAGAGCTTGAGAAATGGAATGAGAACACCTCTTTATATTAATCAAACATGAATAGCTTTTACATCAGTTACTCTTTGCTCAAAAGAGTCAAGGAATTACAATGTTACAAAGAGAATTCAATAATCATCCATTGTTCTATTATCCTCCAATACACAATACATGCTCTCCTTTTATAATCAGAAGGAAGAGAAATTAAATAGCAAATATGATCTCCCATAAAAATATTGGATTGTTCCAAACAACTTGATCAACCAGAAAATACATTTCCAACAATCTTTCAACAAGAGCAAGGCGAATTTGGCTTTGCAGCTGAGATTTGGAGGACGGTCGCAACAACAAATCTGAGAAAATCATGCTCAAAGAACCCTGCGTTTCTCTCAATACAGGTCGAATTTGGGCAAACCGTTCTTTAAAAAACTTAATTGGGCCCGTTCAAGAAAAAACCCATGTTCCATATTTTCCAGATTCTTCTTCATTTGCCCAGAATCTCAACCACAAAACTGTCACTTCTTGTTCCAGCGAATTTCTGAGTTGGAATATTTCATGATGATTTGGAAATCAAATCTGCAGTCTGGAAAATATCTTGGAGGCTAAAATGGTGAGTGATATTACAAAATATATTAATAAACCATTATTGATAAAATTATGCATAATAATCATCAATTTATTAAAAATAAAGGAGAAGAAATAATATTCATCCATAAGAACATAAATCATTATTAAATGGATTTATATGATAAATTATAATAAATGATATGATAAAGAAGAGTAAAAATGGATGAAATAAGTGTTAAAAAGTGGTCGTATTCACGGCCCAACAGTAGGTTGTCAGGAGGCAGTTAATTGGTGCATGTGTGAACCAATTTTTGTATGACAGTGTGAGACGATTGTTTATTGTACTGAGAGCTCTATGAGCTGAGCTTTGTATGAGATTGTTTCATGATTCCATGATATACATAATATATGATAGTTGGGGTTTTTAGGTTTAATATTTCTCGGTAAAAAAATCTTATTATGTGAAATTGATTTTTCTTCATGTGTATGCAATTGGTGATTTAATTTCCGCAAAGAATTAAGTAGAAGGATTATGTATTTAATAGTGGATTTAATTGTTAGATCAGGGGAGTCCGAAAATACATCATAGTATTCATAAAATTTCTACATGGTATCAGAGCAGAGTTAATCACTGGAGATTTCAATATTGAAGTGGTGCTGAGTTTGTATTGGTGGAACAATTTGAATTTGCTGCAAGAATTTCTTGGTGCGACAGTTGAGTAAAAATTGAAATGGCTTTCAATGGGTTGTGGTTGGAATATGCACTCGAGGGCAGCTCGAACTACATAGCTTGGAAGGACAGGATGGAAGCGGTGCTTGAAGATAATGGCTTGAAGGAGTTCATCGATAGTGATGTTCCTAAGCCCACTTCGATGGATGCTGCATCACTTGACGTCTGGTAAAAGAAAGTAGCGAAGACAAGAAGAATTATGTTGGAAGGTGTGAAAGACCATATTGTGTCAAGCCTTCACGGGAAATCCACTCCATTTGCAATGTGGAAGGCTTTGACAGATCTTTTCCAAAGCAACAACGACCATAGGAAGTTGGCGCTGAAAGATATACTCAGAAAAATCAAAACGGAGAAGGGCGATAGTATTCCAAAGTATCTCACGAAGTTTTTCCAATGTAGGGATGAGCTGGGGAGTGTGGGAATTATAGTTGCTGATGATTACTTGTTGAGCTTGGCTCTCCTTGGACTTCCGAAGAGTTGGCACAGTTATCAATACTCTATCAATGGGCGGGAGAAACTTCCAGATTGGGACTGAATTTGGTCGGATCTAGTGCAGGAGGAGAAAATGCGGAATACCAGGGATGGCTCTTCATCAAAACATGATGATGAAGAGGATTGTGCTTTGGCTGCCAAAGCAAGGAAAGGGAAGGGGAAGAAATCCCATCCAAAATTTGAGGCTAAAGGCAAGAAGCTGGATTTGTCAAAGGTGAAATGTTTCCAATGTCACGAACATGAGCATCTCGCCACTAACTTCCCATAGAAAAAGAAGAACAAGAAGGCTGCTGGAGCTGCAGCTGGTGAGTCCCTTGCCTCGTAATTTGAACTTGATTTCTCGTTGATCGCATGCTTGGTTTCAAGCACAATGGGATCAGTGTAGTATCTTGATAGTGGTGCTTCCTTCCACATGATGGGAGATAAGGAGTTGTTCAACGACTTGGAGGAGAAAGATCTCCAAATGCATATAGAGATGGGCGACGATGGACAATACAGTGAGACCAACATTGGTACCGTTACCTTTGAGAGGGAGTTAGGTAAAAAATTTCTGTTGAAAGATGTTATGCATGTTCCAAGTCTAAAGAATAACTTGGTCTCAGTCGCAATGTTGAAGGACAGAGGTTATGACGTTGTTTTCAGTGATGGAAAATCTTTCCTACGACATAAAACAACGGGTCAAACCAAGAGGATAGGGATTTGAGTCAAGAATATCTACAAGATGGAGATAAATGGCTGCACTGCAATGGTGGGCAAGGAAGAAGAAGTGGTGAGACGAGATGAGGGCGAATTATGGCACAGGAGATTGGGTCGTCTTCACCATGGTGCCTTGAAGATTTTGCAGTAGATTGCTAATGGACTTCCCAAGGGTACACTTGCGCAGATAGATCAGTGCAAGGGATGTAATATGGATAAGTTTGTGAAGACCACCTTTCATGAAAAGGAGAACCGTGCTTCAGTGATCCTGGAGAGAATTCACACAGACGTGTGTGGACCATTCTCGGTTGCTTCAACAAAAAAACAAAGGTATTATGTTATTTTTGTGGATGACTATTCTCGTAGATGCTGGATCTTATTCATGCCAAAGAAATATCAAACATTCTCAAAGTTTTGTGAGTTTAAAGCATTGGTGGAGAAAGAGTCGGGGAAGCAAGTGAAGGCTCTGCGGAGCGATAATGGTGGTGAATATATCTCGAATGAATTCAAAGAATTCTGTAGCAAAGAAGGAATTCGAAGAGAAATCATAGCGCCTCATAACCCACAACAGAATGGGGTCGCGGAGAGGAAGAACAGAATGATCATGGGTGCTACACGAGCTATGCTGCATGATCAGGGCCTACCAATGCACTTGTGGGAGGAAGCATGAAACATTGTGGTTTATGTACAAAACCATTGTCCTCATAGAGTACTTGGCATGAGTACACCTGAAGAAGATTTTACTGGTAAGAAACCAGATGTTTCTCACTTTAAGATTTTTGGCTCATATGTTTATGTTCATGTGACCAAGAACGCCAGGAAGAAGACAAAGCTGACTACTGAAGTTGGGATATTTGTGGGGTACACAGAAACACCCCATAATTATCATTTGTATTTTCCAAATAGTTGGATGACTGTGGTGCAACGTGATATAAAATTCAATGAGGAGAAATCCATGAAGTTGTCGCTTGAGAGGGAGCTACACTTGCATGCAGAGAGGAACTGCTTGTTCCCAAAGATGTGCCTCAAGATGTGGATCAACCACAGGATGAGGATCATGGAGTGGAGGAGTCCACTCACACAGAGCCAAACATCAGAACTGGAAAAAGGCATACCACAGAAGTTGAGAGGCTGAAGCTTGATGCGACACATAATATAGGAGCCCCTACTTCATAGTGCAGACAGAGACAATCTCTTGACCGATTCACTAGATACATGGCTCTCATGAGCAAATGTATTGTGACAAAGCCATCTTCTTTTCAGGAAGTAGTGCAGAAGCCCACATGAGTAGATGCAATGGTGGAGGAGTATGACTCCATTGTCAAAAACAATTCTTGGGAAATTGTTCCAAGGCCGGTTGATAAATCAGTGGTAGGTTCTGTTGAGATTGCAACAAGATGATGAGCTTAGTGGAAAGGAGTTGCCTTCACTAAGTGGGCCCGCAGGCTATTTTTTGGCGCAAAGTCTATTTTTAGACTATGTCTATTTTTAGACATATGGATCATATTCTATGAGTTGCAGGATACTATTTGTGAATGGTTGGTCAAGTTGGAAAAAGAGATGGACTTATATTTTTAGACATATTGGGCGGAATCTATTTTTAGATTGTCAGTCTAAAAATAGATATGTCGAATATTATTAGCTCTTAATAATATTTGGACTATAAACATTATCTTATTCTCTTGGAGCACTTCAGTTAAGTGCACAGATGTGGCACAGGAGCTGACAGAAGGAATTACACTATTTCTGAGGGTTAAGTGGAGCTATTGCATGGATACTTCAGTTAGAACTCATGTGAGAGAGTTTGGTGGAGTTGATTGAGGAAGTTAATGGAGTTGTGTTCAGTTTAACTAATCTAAACATATTTGAACTAGTTGTATCTAGTCTAACTGATTGATACACTAGTGAGAGTGGTGTGAATTAATTATTAATTAATTCACTAATTATAAACTCATTAATCAACTAAAGAATACATCAGTTAACTTCAGTGCATGGACAGTTTCAATGGAGACCAGTGAAGGGATAGGTGAAAGAGAAGTGTGACTATACTGTTGCATGATTTGCAACAACCAGTGATTGGAGATGCCAATGAGGATTGCACAGTACAAGCCAGGTGGTTCAAAGTTATTTATGAGCCATTCTTCAGCATTGATTGCGCAGTAGAGGCAGGTTATCAGGTGGCTGAGATTGAAGCATGTGTTTTGCTAGATCTAGCTTGATTAGTGTGTAGCAATTGAAGATTGTACTAAGAGCTTGTGAGGAGCTTTGTATGATGATTTTTACATGATCTCTATGACATATAATATACAGATAGTTGGGGGCTTTCAGCTTTAAGTTTTCCCATAAAATACTGTGTTCATATGTGTGATTGTTTATGGTTTTAATGTGCGCATGCGATTGTTTTTATTTCCGCAATTAATGATCAATGGTAGAAGAGATTCTGTATTGTGCATGAAGTTAAAATAGTGTGTGATCAGGAGAATCTCGGGGGATAACATATCAGTTATTCAAATTTCTACATGGTATCAGAGCAATATTGATCATTGGAGCAATTGCAAAACATTGAAGCGGTTGAGTTTTGAGCTGGTGGAATTCGAATTTGCATTAGTGTTTTCTTGGTGTCGAAGTTGAGATGTCTTTCAACGGATTGCGATTGGAGTATGCCCTTGAGGGCAGCTCAAATTATATTTCATGGAAGGACAGGATGGAGGCAGTGCTGGATGACAATGGGTTGAAGGAGTTCATATATGCAGAAATTCCAAAACCTACTTCTAGTGATGCTGCCTTACTTGACGCATGGCAAAAGAAGACAGAAAAGTGTCGAAGGATTCTGTCGGAAGCTGTGAAGGATCAAATAGTGTCCAGCCTTCATGGTAAAGCTTCTCCATTCTTGATGTGGAAAGCTTTGACAGATTTATTTCAAAGCAAGAGCGACCAAAGGAAGTTGGCGCTCAAGGATAAACTCAAGACCATAAAAATGGAGAAAGGCGACAGTATGCCCAAGTACCTCACGAAGTTCATCCAATGCAGAAATGAGCTGGGAAGTGTGGGGGTTACTGTTGATGACGAGGACTTGGTGAGCTTGGCTCTCCTTGGGCTTCTGAAGAGTTGGCATTCCTATCAGGACTCTGTCAATGGTAGGGAGAAATTGCCAGGATGGGAGCGACTTTGGTCGGATCTTGTGCAAGAGGAGATAAGGCGGAGTACCAGGGACGGAACTTCATCAAAGAACTCAGATGAAGAAAATTGCGCTTTGGCTGCCAAAGCAAGGAAGGGGAAGAGCAAGAGGAATGCTTCTCAATCCGGTGCGAAAGGAAAGAAGCAGGACATGTCCAAGGTGAAGTGCTTTCACTGTCACCAACACGGACATTACACCACTAATTGTCCACATAAGAAGAAAAATAAGCAGACTGCTGGATCTGCAGCTGGAGAGGCCTTAGCCTCGCAGTTTGAGCTGTATTTTTTGCTGATCGCATGCTTGGTCTCAAGTTTGATGGGTTCAGTGTGGTTTCTTGATAGTGGTGCGTCTTTTCATATGATCGGAGACAAAGATTTGTTTACTGATCTGGATGAGAAAGATCTTGGAGTGCACATCGAGATGGGCGATGATGGTAGATACAGTGCGACCGGTATCGGTACCATTTCCTTTGAGAGGGAGTCTGGTAAACCCTTCGTATTGAAGGAAGTGATGCATGTTCGAGGATTGAAGAAGAATCTTATCTCTGTGGCGATGTTAGAAGACAAGGGATATGATGTTGTCTTTAGCGAGGGAAAGGCTTTCCTACGCAGTAAGGCAACTGGTGAGACCCGAAGGATAGGGGTTCGAGTTAAGAACCTTTATCAATTGCAGGTAGATGGCTGCGCAGCAATGGCAGGCAAGGCAGAAGGAGTGGTGAGCCGGGATGATGGTGAGCTGTGGCACCGGAGATTGGGCCACCTTCACCATGGAGCTTTGAAGATACTGCAGCAGATTTCTACTAGGCTTCCCAAAGGTACACTTGCGCAGTCAGATCAGTGCAAGGGATGTACTTTGGGAAAATTTTTGAAAGCCACCTTTCACGAGAAGGATAGTCGCGCCACGACGATCCTTGAGAGAATTCACACAGACGTGTGTGGACCTTTCTCAGTAGCTTCGACAGCAAAGCACAGGTACTATGTGATATTTTTTGATGATTTTTATCGTAAGTGCTGGATCTTCTTCATGCAGAAGAAGAGCGAGACATACTCAAAGTTCTGTGAGTTCAAGGCACTGGTTGAGAAATAATCGGGGAAGAAGGTGAAGGCTCTTAGGAGCGACAATGGTGGTGAATTCATCTCTGGTGAGTTCAAGCTCTTTTGCAGCGCAGAAGGAATTCGAAGAGAGCTCATAGCACCTCATAACCGACAGTAGAATGGGGTTGCGGAGCGAAAGAACATAATGATTGTGGCAACTGCACGGGCGATGTTGCATGATCAGGGCCTTCCCATACACTTGTGGGCTGAGGCATGAAATATTGCGGTTTATGTGCAAAACCGTTGTCCTCACAGGATACTTGGCATGAGTACACCTGAGGAGGCGTTTTCTGGTAAGAAGCCTGATATTTCCCATTTGAGGATTTTTGGTTCACCTGTTTATATTCATGTGACAAAGGATGCCAGGAAGAAGCTGGAGTTGACTGCAGAGGTTGGGATATTTTTTGGGTACACTGATACACCCCACAACTATCGTGTGTATTTTCCAGACAGTCGCAAGACTGTTGTGCGACGGGATATCAAATTTCCTTGGAAAGCCACTTAGTGTTCGCTTCGAAGGGCCCACACTTGCATGCAGGATGAGGGCTATTGAACCTAAGGATGAGTCTGCGGATATGGATACGTGCAAAGAGAGGTTCATGGAAGTGGAAGGGCCACTGTGGCGCCAACTATCGAGAGGGCGAACGCACTCGGCCCAAGCCGGCGGCTCGAAATGCGAAGAAGGTTGTAGGAGCACCTACATCACAACGCCAGACGAAATGGTGCGCACGACGTATGCGGATACATGGCTCTTATGAGAAGAGTGCTTATCGTGACAAAACCATCTATTTCGAGAAGCGCAGAGGGGATCCCGCATGGAGGTAGTGCCATGGTGGAAAGTATGATTCGATTCGCAAAACGATTGCATGAAGTTGTCCCAAGGCGGAAGAAATACGATGGTGGACGAATGGATCTACAAGGGTAAATGGCAGATGACGGGTGTGGATAAGTACAAGGCAATATTTGTTGCCCGAGGCTTCTCACAGATTGAGGGGATCGATTATGAGGAAACCTTTGCACCTGTCGCAAGGTATTCTTCCATACGGATGATTCTTTCTCTCTCAGCGCAGATGGGGTGGCACATTCTTCAGATGGATGTGAAGACTACGTTCCTCAATGGGGTGATTGAGGAGGAGGTGTACATAGAGCAGCTTGAAGGTTTCGATATCTTCAACAACGAGTCGCATGTGTGCAGGCTCAAAAGAGCACTGTATGGGTTGAAACAAGCACCTCGTGCTTGGTACACATGGATAGACAGTTATTTCACCGGACTTGGATTCTCCAAGAGTGAGGCGGATCCGAACCTATGGGTGTGATGAAGGTTCAAGACGATCATTGTGCTTTATGTTATATGATTTGATTTTGACGAGTGATGAGCATTGATACATTCAGCAAGGGCCGATCTTTTCGAGTTTGAAGATGAAGGACAGGCTCCTTCATTTTATTTCTGGATTAAAGAAAATTTGGCGGTCTTGGGTGATGGTGTTGTTTGTAAAGGCTAAGTATGCTGAAGATACGGAAAGTTCAACATGCATGGTGTAAAACCTGTTGATACTCCTCTTCCTAGTGGTTGGAGGAAGGAGAATGCTACTTCAGCGGAGGTAGTGGATGCCACTGTTTATCGACAGTTGGTGGGGTCGCTTATGTATCTGGTCAATACACGACCCGACATATGCTATGCTGTTAACCAGCTTTCACAAGCTATGGTTAAGCCTACCAAGCTCTTTTGGAAGGCGGGGAAACATGTATTGAGATATCTCAGAGGCACATCGGGATATGGATTATGGTACAGACAGTCGGATGAGGTGAAGCTATGTGGCTTCACGGATGCAGATTGGGCAGGGAGCCCAACGGACAGAAAGAGCACATTTGGAGGGATTTTCAATATCGGGTCGACAACAGTTTCTTGGTACAACGAACGTGAGAGATACGGCAGCACTAGAAGAATGGAAGACAGTTAGGAAGAGCGCGATGTACACGCCAGTTTGTTTGCATGCGAGAGCCACTGCATAAATGAGAAAAGATACGATCGGGTTGTTCGGTTCACCTTGAATCCTCTGCATGATTTATTGTGATAATAAGAGTTGCATTAAACACCTACATTAATGTGATGACTAGTAGATCTAAACACATTGACATCCGGTATCATCATACCAGTTGTGTGGGTGGAAGAAACATATTGCTCGCCATTCCCCACGTGAGATCGGGATACGTGTCTGTGAAAAGCGCTCACCGAGAGCAAAATTTGAATACACGAGCGGCAGATAGGGGTTGTGGAATAATCCTTATCTTGTTGAGGAGTGTTGAAAGTTGTGAAGATAGCAGGCTTGGTAGAAAGAGCTGGCTTCACCAAAGTGGGCACCACGGAGGTTATTTTTAGCACAAATTCTATTTTTAGGCTACCTTTATTTTTAGACATGTCGATCATATTCTATGAGTTGCGAGATGCTATTTGTGGATGGTTGGTCAAGTTGGAAAAATATATGGACTTCTATTTTTAGACATATTGGGCGGAATCTATTTTTAGATTGCCGGTCTAAAAATAGATATGTCGAATATTATTAGCTCTTAATAATATTTGGACTCTAAACATTATCTTATTCTCTTGGAGCACTTCAGTTAAGTGCACAGATGTGGCACAGGAGCTGACAGAAGAAATTACGCTATTCTTGAGGGTTAAGTGGAGCTATTACCTTGTTGAATACTTGATTGAAACTCTTGGAACTCTTCTTCGAAGAGTTTGATTGGAGTTGATTAGTCATACATGGTGAAAGATTGCTCTTTGAGAGCTTGTGAGAACTTGTATGATGATTGTTACATGATCTCTATGACATATAATATACAGATAGTTGGGGGTTTTCATCTTTAAGCTTTCCCATAAAATACTGTGTTCATATGTGTGATTGTTTATGGTTTTAATGTGCGCATGCGATTGTTTTTATTTTCTCAATTAATGATCAATGGTAGAAGAGATTCTATATTGTGCATGAAGTTAAAATAGTGTGTGATCAGGAGAATCTCGGGGGATAACATATTAGTTATTCAAATTTCTACAGGTTCAATATGGATCTACAAGGTAAAACAAGCTGCTGATGGGAGTGTTGAGAAGTATAAGGAAAGATTTGTTGCCCGAGGCTTCTCACAGATTGAGGGGATTGATTATGAAGAAACCTTTGCACCTATCACACGATATTCTTCCATAAGGACCATCCTTGTTCTCTCAACGCAGATGGGTTGGCACATTCATCAGATGGATGTGAAGATTGCGTTCCTTAATGGGATCATTGAGGAAGAAGTGTACATTGAGAAACCTAAAGAATTTTAGATCTTCAGCAGCGAGTCGCATGTGTGTAGACTCAAAAGAGTGTTGTATGGGCTAAAGCAAGCACCCCATGCTTGGTACACTCGGATCGAAAACTATTTCACTGGATTTGGATTCACCAAGAGTGAGGCAGATGAAAACCTATACTAGATTGTGGTGAAGGGTAAGATTTTAATCATTGTTCTTTATGTTGATGATTTAATACTGGCTGGTGACGAGCAGCTGATACACTCATGCAAGGAGGACCTTGCAAAGGACTTCGAAATGAAGGATATGGGTCTCCTTCATTATTTCCTTGGATTGGAAATATGGCAGCAAGAAGGTGAATTGTTTGTGTCTCAAGGAAAGTATGCACGTGAGATACTCAGTAAGTTTCACATGGAGGACTGCAAACCCATGGATACTCCTTTTCCAGGAAACCAGAGGAAAGAGGATGCTACATCGGCAGAGGTAGTGGATGCTACTGTCTATCGAAAGTTGGTGGGTTCACTCATGTATTTGGTTAATACAAGACCAGGCATATGCTATGTGGTGAACCAGCTTAGTCAAGCGATGGTTAAGCCTACCAAGCTCTTTTGGAAGGCGGGAAAGCATGTCCTGAGATATCTCAAGGGCACATCTGAGTATGGCTTATGGTACAAATAGATGGATGAGGTGAAGTTGCATGGCTTCACATATGCAAATTGGGAAGGCAGCCGAACGGACATAAAGAGCACATCAGGAGGGGTTTTCAGTATCGGATCTACAACTGTTTCTTGGTACAGCAGGAAACATAAATCTGTGGCACTCATTTTAGCGAAAGCGAAATACATGGTAGCAAGTCAAGTTGCATGTAAGGCTATCTGGATGAGGAAGATCTTGGTGAGTTTGTTCGGTTCTCATTTAGATCCTACAGTGATTCATTATGATAATCAAAGTTTCATTAAACTCTCGATTAATCCTGTGTTTCATGATAGATCTAAGCATATAGATATGCAGTATCATCATATCAGAGATTGTGTGCAGCGGAAGATCATATTGCTTCAGTACATTCCTACGGAAGATCAAGATGCAGATATTTTGACGAAGCCGCTCACCAGGAGAAAATTCGAATACCATAGAGACAAGATCAGGGTGAAGGATAATCCCTTTCTTGTTGAGAGGGAGTGTTGAGATTCAACAAGATGATGATCCTAGTGAAAATTAAGCACCTTCACTAGGTGGGGCCCGCAGGCTATTTTTAGGTGTATGTCTATTTTTAGAATGGTGAGAATATTCTAAAATTAGTAGGATGTTGATTCTATATGGTTGAGAAAATTCTATCTTTAGATGAGTTTATATTTTTAGAAAATGGGCGAAGTCTATTTATAGATCGCATATCTAAAAATAGAATGCATATCGATTATTATTAGCCCTTAATGATAATCAAATAATAAATAATAACTTATTCTCTTGGAGCACTTGATTTCAGTTAACTGATGTGGCAAACTAGTTAGATGAAGGAATTACACATTCCAAGGTTGGTTGGTGACTCATGCATGATGGACTTCGTTATAACTGATTGTGGCAGAGTTGTAACAGAGTTGGAAGAGTAGTTATGTGAGTTTTTATTTAGTTTAACTCAGTTAAGTGAACTAAACTCAGTTGTGCTAGTTGTAACTAAAGATACACTAGTGAAATATGAGTGAATTAATTATTTAATTAATTCACAAGTATTGTCTTACTTGAAACTGAATAAATGCAACAGTTAACTACTTGCATTCAGAGATAGGTGAAAGGGTGTGTTTGACTATCAGTTGTGACTATAGTGATGCATTCAATGCATCTACACACACATTGGAGTTTCCAATGAGGATTGTGCAGTCAAAGCAAGGCAAGATCGAAACCATTCAGAGGTTCTTGACCATCAGGGATTGCGCAGTGGAGGCAGGCTGTCAAGAGGCAGTTAATTGGTGCATGTGTGAACCAATTTTTGTATGACGGTGTGAGACAATTGTATATTGTACTGAGAGCTCTATGAGCTGAGCTTTGTATGAGATTGTTTCATGATTCCATGATATACATAATATATGATAGTTGGGGTTTTTAGCTTTAAGATTTCTGGTAAAAACATCTTGTTATGTGCAATTGATTCTTCTTCATGTGTATGCAATTGGTGATTTAATTTCCGCAAAGAATTAAGTAGAAGGATTCTGTATTTAACAGTGGATTTAATTGTTAGATCAGGGGACTCCGGAAATACATCACAATATTTATAAAATTTCTACAGTCCTTACTTTTCATAGGGCGAGACTGGTCCTAACTTTCATAGGGAAAGAAACTTTCAAACATGTTTGCTGGCTTAGTTACTTTCCTACTGGTTTGGTGGGAGAACACCTGGGTTAACCTTCATGCCTCACACCATTGAACAATAGTTTTGGATTCCTTGTTTTATATTAAATGGAGCTATTTTTTAGGTTCTCTGGTGTCCTTGAGTTGATTGAGGGTGGAGGCTTTCATCTCTCGAGTCCCTCATTGTCTAATGGGTGGAGGACCCTGGCTTCCATAGACTATTTTTCCTTGTTGAGTGTTTAGATTCAGTTCTCTGGATTCCCAATGCAGGGTGGATTTAATGTAGCAACAACCTCAGGGTGAAGGAAATATTTGGAATCCTTGAATTAAGTGAAGGTGGATAATTTCATCTTTGGAGTCCCTCAATGGATGATGGGTGGAGGAGGATTACTTCTGGAATCCCTATACAAGCCCACAATTGAACACCTATATGCAAGGAGAAGGTGGGTTATACCTCTAGAATCGTTGGTCTGGTCATTAAGATAAGATTCACAAGTTAGGGGGTGGTAGCTGCATTGTTGGTAGTATATTAGTGGTTGGGAGGAGAATTATGAACCTTATCCCAATGCCCGTTCTGAGTCAAACAGTGCTAAGTTACCTCTTGAATATGATGCCTGAATATGTTTGAATTGTTCACAACATACTTGTCTGTGCATGGTTGTGTTGGAGACAAACTCATAATTTGTAATGAGAAGTGTATTTTTTGTGTAATGCAAAATGTATTTTTTATTATATTGAATTGAATATGGTTCTTACATTGCCTTGTGGTGGTTTTCCTATATAGGCATTGATAGGCCACAATAGATTAATGGTCACCTATTTTGACTTCAACCTTTCATAATTAATGATTTTATTAATATAAATTTATATATATTTAATTATTTAATATTTCGTATTATTTTATTCATAACATTGTCACCCCCTTAGAGATGCTTTGTCCTTAAATCATAACAAACAAGGTTGTTTTTAGTTGAGCATGTTGCTATGGAATGTTGTTTATTTACTTTGAATTTGTTTGTGCCTTGTGAATTGGTGAAGTTATCATATGTATTTGCACCTACCTTGAAGCTGGAGCGTCAACACCATATAATTTATAGTGTCATCCTTGCCAACTAAAATCCATGAACTACTCTTCAAGGTTTCTAGTATAACTTCTGAACTGTATTAACCATTCGACGCCTAGCACTATATCCATTTTTTTGAGCGGTAGGAGAGAATTCTATATGTAGTTCTAGTTCTTGTATTTGGATTGAAACCTTATGAAATTCAACTATCTATTCAAAAAATTTTTGAGTAGCGAAAATCATGGTCAGGTCCTTGATTGGATACACCCTAAGATTAAGTTGTTTAGCAAGATCAATGTTTATACAATTATGAGTACTACCATAATCTACAAGTATATTGATGCTTATGCCTCTTATGATCCCTTTAAGCTTCATGGTTTTAGGGTGTAATGTCCTCATCATGTTTTTTGGTGGTGTTGTAAGCTAAGTGTTCTTTCATCTTGGATATTGAGTTCTATTCTTTCTAAGGTGTGGTGGAACATATTTTGCAACCGCTTGTTATTTTTCATCTTTTGAAAAAATGTTTTCTTCATCCTAATTTTTCCAGACACATGAGATTACAACTAATGATTCTTCTTGTGATATTTCTTTAGAATGAGAATCTGCATTTTGCATTATAGTGATTTCTTCATCAGGTTCTTGTACTTCAACTTTCCTTCCATCTACTATATTATAGTAACATAGAGACATGACTTCACATTTATGTCCTGGTTTCTAAATTTCCCCACACTTGTGACACTTATTTTTTTTCTTACTCATTACTTGAAGTGTCTGACTATTTTTCAACTTCATAAGTATATAAATTATTGTTAAGGCATCTATTTCTTGACATCCATTTGTCTCCACAATATCTACATTTTTTATCTATTTTTTACTAGAGTATTTTTATCGGTTTTCATCTTCCTTGAATGATGTAACATTAAACTTATGTTTTTTTTCAATAAGCCTTACCAGATGTCTATCTAGTTCGATAGTTTGTGGTTTGTACAATTTCATTTCTGCATGAATATAATCTGTAAGTCCACATCTATACATTTTAAGTAGTTGTTCATCAATAAATCCTCTTTGTCGTGTAGACAATACTTCCCTTTCATGGGTATATTTTCTTACATACCCTTTTTTTGTTAGAAATTGTAGCAAGAAAGGCTAAATTTGACTTGTGGCTTAGTCAAATTTAGTAATTCAATTTTCGACATTAGCAGGATGACTTGGATTGCAGTTAGCTAGAGTGACATGGCCTTGTCTACTAGTTAACTTCGTAAATTCGAGTTATAAGCTAGAATTAGAGGTGTGCATGTAGTGATTGCTAAAATTTAACAATCTAGTAAAGTTATTTTTAGTTGAACTCAATTAGCTAAACTCAAGTACCTAGTTGAGTCGGTTGAAGGTCAATTGAGTAGTAGAATTATTGTTAACTCAGTGATCTCTCAACTAAACTAGTCAATCAACTAAAAATAGACCTAACATGCATGGAACTCGAATTTCCTAGCCGGTTGGAGTAAAATGCACATTGTAATTATCAATTGTATACTAGTTGAGTGCACATGCTTGGGAGTTAAGTAGGTGAATATTTCCTTGGGAATTTCACAAGCAAATAGGAGAAAATTCCTATCTTTTAGGAGTTAATTTCCTCAGAAATTACGCAAGGAAATATGAGCAAGCTGGGGCCTTGAATTAGCTAAGTGTTGGTCAAAGAAGGAAAATCAATAGGAGAACAAGTTTACAATGCATGGTGTGATTCAGGATCAAAACAAGACATTGTAATAGGATCTCATTCTCATCTGACTAATGAAACATAACGAAGGGTTTTTTCCGACTTGGTTCCCTTGTAAATCATTGTCTTCTTGTGGTGTTTTAATGGTTTCATGTCATTGCATGTGTTTCTAAATTGTGATTTCCATTCCACAGTATTGTAGAGGAAATTTGTAATCTCTTGATTTCAATTCAATTTCATCAGTAGTAGAAAATTTATATTAATTTCTACATGGTATCAAAGTAGATTCACACTAGAAACCAGCTAATAGATCTTATCCTTTTGAGATTTCAATTTATAGATTCAGTGAAGTAGTTTTCTTCCATTCAGGAAAATGTCTTTCAATGGATTGAGATTGGAGTATGCCCTTGAGGGAACCTTGAATTTCATAACCTAGATGGATAGGATGGAAGAAGTGCTTTATGATAATGTTGTACTAGAGTACACCAAAAATGACATTACGAAGCCAATGGTATCATATGTAAAACAATTAGCCTAGTGGAACAAGGTTACCGCAAAATCCAGGAGGATCATCTTGGAGGGTGTGAGATACCACATAGTCTCAAATTTACATGGTAAGGATACTCCCTTTTCTATTTGGAAGACGCTCACTGAGCTATTCAAAAATGGTAGTGATGCCAAGAAATTGGAATTGAGGGACAAGCTTAGAAACATCCACATGAAAAAAGGTGAAACCATTCTACATTACCTCTCCATATTCATTCAGTGTCAAGATGAGCTTCGAGGACTTGGAGAAAATATACCCTCTTCAGAGCTAGTGCGCCTATCCCTCCTAGGACATCCAAAATATTGGCACAACTACCAAAAATCTGTAATGAAAGGGATAAAATCACAAATTGGGAAATACTTTGGTCCGATTTGGTGCAGGAAGAAATTCAGAGGAACACTAGAGATGGGGTAACATCCAAAGCCGAGGAAGAGAATTTTTCCTTTGTTGGAAAGGGAAATAAAGCTAAGAGCAATATGTCCCAAAGAAATCTAGAGTCAAACCAGAATAATATCAATAATAAGGACCTAAGAAAGATAAAATATTTTCAATGCGATGAATTTGGGCAATATGCAACGAAGTGTCAGAAAAAGAAGTATAACAAGAAGCCTTTAGGAGGAGCAGGAGGTGAAGCACTTACCTAAAAATTTGAATTATAATTCACCCTAATTGCATGCATGGTGAGAACTGTAATGGGGAGTGTGTGGTATCTAGATTTAGGTGCCTCGTTCCATATGACGAGATGAAAATAATTCTTCAGTAGACTAGAGGAGAAGGATCTCTAGATGCACATATAACTTGGGGATGATGGGAAGTACAAAACCAAAGGAATTGGAAATGTAACCTTTAAGAGGGAGTCGGTCTCCCATATTCATATCGAATATTTCATGTATGTACCTGGGTTGAGAAGAAATTTATCGATGAAGTTGTATTGGAGGATATAGGCTATGGTGTTGTTTTCAGTAAGGGGAAAGCCTTTCTGAGACATGTAGCTACTAGGCAAGTGAAAAATATTGGAGTTAGAGTGAAAAATATCTACAAAATTGAGGTTGAGGCTTATCCTGCACTGATTAGCAAGGCAGAAAAGGTGCAGAGTCGACATGTTAGAGAACTATGGCACAGGTGCATGGGACACTTACACCATGGGGCATTAGAAATCATGCCACGTATTACCACTAGTCACCCAAAATGCAACCTTGACCAACATGATGTCTACAAGGGATGCACATTGGGGAAATATGTCAAATCCACCTTCCAAGGCTGAGATAGTAGAGCTAGAGTAATCTTGGAGCGAGTCCACTCTGATGTATGTGGACTAGTTTCTACAACCTCTACAACAAAACAAAGGTATTATGTGATTTTCTTTTATGACTTTTCTAGAAAATTTTGGATCTTCTACATGTGGAAGAAGGATGAATTTTTCCCAAAATTTTTTGAATTAAAATAATTGGTTGAAAAGGAGACTAGTGAGATATTGAAAGCCCTGAGAAGTGATAATGGAAGAGAATTTATTTCTAGCACCTTCAAGGATTTTTGTGCCAAAGAGTGTATTAGAAGAGAACTGATAGCACCCCATAACCCACAAAAGAATGGGGTGGTTGAAAGGAAGAACATAAGCATAGTGGAGAAATAAGAGCCATGTTACATGATCAATGTCTGCCATTGCATCTATGGGAAGAAGCATGCAACACCAAAATTTATTTGTAGAACATGAGCCCTCATATAATACTTGACATGATCACACCCGAAGAAGATTTCTACGGGAGGAAGCCAAATGTATCTCATTTTTGAATTTTTGGAGCTACTATATATTGTCATGTTTCTAAGGATATCAGGAAGAAACCTAAGCCTACAACTAAGATAGGAGTATTTGTAGGATACAAATAGACACTGCATAATTACCAGGTGTATTTTCCCTCACTCAGGGTGATAGTAGTGAGGCGATATGTCGAATTTGATGAGGAGAAGGCCATGAGATTCTCTCTAGAGTGAGAGATGAGTATCCCATTGGAGGAGTATATTTTAGCTTTAAAGGAGGAGCCTCATGCATAGCTTTAGGATGTTTTGGAGCAACCACAAGTGGAGGAGCAGATAGGAGGTCGAGTGGAGGCACCCACTCAACCAAAATCTTCCAGAGAAGGAAGGAAGAGAACCAAAGAAGCTGAAATATGGGTACAAAATTCATGGGAGAATGTGGGAGCTCCTAATTCTCAGTGCAGGCAGAGGAGGTAACCAAATAGGCACACTAGGTATATGGATCTCATGAAAGATCCCATTGAGTCAGAGCCTTCTTCATTTGGGGAAGAAGTTTCTAAACCAGTGTGGATTGATGCCATGGTGGAGAAGTATGACTCCATCATGAAGAAAAATCTATGTGAGGTGGTGTCAAGACCAAAGAACAAGTTAGTGGTTGGTTCCAGGTAGATTTTCAAAGTGACTCATGCAGCTGATGGTAGCATCGATAAGTACAATGCAAGATTTGTGGAAAAATGATTCTCATAGGTAGAGGGAGTGGACTATGAGGAAAAAAATTCCTATGTGCAAGATATTCCTCGATTAGAACCATTCTAGCATTAGCTGCACATATGGGGTGCAAGATCCATTAGATGGATGTGAATACCACCTTTGTCAATGGTGTTGTGGAGGAAGAAATTTACATCAAGAAGCTAAAGGGATTTGAGACATATGCCAAAGATACACGTGTGTAGACTGAGGAGAGCCTTGTATGGTCTCAAGCATGCACCCTGAGTGAGGTACACTCAGATCGACACATATCTTAGTGGTTTGGGATTCACCAAAAATGAAGCAGATTCCAATCTCTATCACGTTTTGGTAGATGGAAAGTTTCTTATATTGGTATTGTATTTTGATGACTTGATACTTACAGGGGATGAGAAGTTGATCCATTCTTGCAAAGAGGACCTTGTAAGAGAATTATAGATGAAGGACATAGGCTTGATGCATTACTTTCTTGGGTTGGAAGTATAGAAGGGTGATGGGGAGTTGTTTGCGAGTTAGGGGAAGTATTCCTTTGAAATAATTATGAGATTTCACTTGTATAAATGCGAGCCTATGGACACACCTCTAGCTACAAAATGGAGGAAGGAGGGTGCTTATTCAGGGGAGGCAATATATGCCACCATATACATACGGCTTATGGGATCCTTGATGTATTTGGTGAACACAAGGCCCGACATATGCTACACAGTTAATGAGTTGAGTCAAGCTATGATGAAGCCTACGAAGTTGTATTGGAAGGAAACAAAGCATGTGTTGAGTTACCTCAGAGGCACAACCAAGTATGGGTTATGGTACACGAGGAAAAAGGGAGTGAAGATTCAAGGCTTCACTGATGTAGATTAGGCAGGGAGTCCATCATACATGAAAAGAACTTCAAGTTATATCTTTAGTGTTGGTTCTGCAACTATTTCTTAGTATAGCAGTAAATAAAGGTATGTGACACTCAAATCAACAAAGGCTAAATACATGGCTGCAAGTCAAGTAGCATATGAGGCCATATATATGAGGAAACTACTTGTGGGTATTTTGGTTAGGAGATGAATCTGACAGTGATTTATTGTGATAATCATAGTTGTATTAAACTCTCTAAGAATTCATTATTTCATGACAGGTCCAAGCACATTGATATCAGGTATCATCACTTGCAGGATTGTGTGTAGAGGAGAATTATGATGCTATAATACATTCCAACTGAGGACTAGGATGCAGATATATTGACAAAGGAATTGTCAAGAGGCAAATTTGAATTCCACAATTGCAGGATAGGGGTGGTGCAAAATCCCTTTCTTGCTAAGGGGGAGTGTTATAACTTGTAGCAAGAGAGGCTAAATTTGACTTGTGCATTAGTCAAATTTAGTAATTTGATTTTCCACATCGGCGTGATGACTTGTATTGCATTTAGTTAGAGTGACATGGAATTGTGTACTAGTTAACTCAGTAAATTCGAGTTATAGGCTAGAAGTAGAGTTGTGCATGTAGTGATTGCTAAAATTTGGCAATCTAGTTCAGTTATTTTCAGTTGAACTCAGTTAACTGAGCTCAAGTACTTAGTTGAGTCAGTTGAAGGTCAATTGAGTAGTAGAACTGTTGTTAACTCAACGATCTCTCTGTTCAATTAGTCAATCAACTAAAAATATCCCAGACATGCATGGAATTCAAATTGCCTAGCTAGAGTGGAGGAAAAGGCACATTGTAATTATCAATTGTATACTAGTTGAGTGCATAGGTGTTTAGTCAATTTAATGTATTAAATTACTATAATAAGTTATCAACTGGAGTTAGTAATCTTATGAAGTGCAGGTGCACTATATATGCTAGAAGCCTTTTCTTACTAAATTCGTTGTGTTGGTTTTATATGTTGTTTTTAGGATTTTGTGTTTATCTAGAATGTCTAAATGAAATTGGTAGACTAAGAACTGATTTGTGAAATAAAATCTAAATTTAACTATCAAATCTTATGATGAGAATTCTAATTTAGCTTATATAGAAACAAGAAGAAGCTTCAATCTTTTTGTATGTTTTCGAGTTTTTGTGTAAATGAATTTAAAAGCAAGAAATCACTCGAAAGTAATCACACTTAAAAAAAAAGATTTTTAATGATTGAAAAATAAAACTAAGAAGGAAGAAAAGGAAATGTGTAAAGTTAATCTATGAATCACTGTTAAAAAAATTATTCTAATGTTTGAAAGATAAAACTTGCAAGAAGGAAGAAAAGGAAATGTTCATCTAAGAGAGAAAATTAATCTATGATAAACTTATATTGTGTCAAAAGAAATTAATCTAAGTGATAAATATTAATCTATATTAAATCAATATATGCCGACAACTATGATAAATTATCTTAAAAAAATCTATCTAAATCACTTCTAAATCTATTCAATCAAATAACAAAACATCTATCTAAACCATCTCTAAGTCTATTCAATTACATAAGAAACATCAACCCAAATTGTTTCTAAGTCTAACAAAGCATATATCAAAACTATATCTAAATCTATTCAATTACAAAGAAAAGAATCTATCTAAATTATCTCTATAAAGCAGAGTACATATTTGAATTAACTCTAAGCCTAGCCAAATATGAAGCAAAAACATCTATTCTAATCATAACGAAATTCCGCAAATGGAAAGCACAAACAAACAGTATCAAATCTAAGCATCTATACTAAGGAAATTCAGAAACTATTTGCAATGATAAAGAAAACTGAGCATATGTCTATTGTATGAAAATAGAATGCATTTTTAATCTACGAAATGTAAACATAGCATAAGTCTACTGTGTGAAATTGAAATACATGTCTTAATCTACGAAATGCAAACATAAACAAAGTTATGCTACCAATTATGATAAGGAAACAAGATAAATAGAATGTCTATCTATGCGGAAAACACAACAAAAAGCATAAGGAATTGAACTATGAAATAACATAAAACTAAACAACTAAACCTCTTATGTGCAGGGGCCCTCCACAACAGAATGGTTCTAAAATTATTCGTAAATAACTACACATCGATGATTCTAGAAACACTTTCTCCTTTGATTGATAAAATATACTTTTAATGTATGAAAGTATTACAATAAATTGAGATTATTTATGGTTTACACAACCCAGTATTTGTTAGAATGAATCCTTAACCCAAGTTTACAAAAATAGATCACTTTATCTGCACATGAAAAATAGCCCTAACAACAAATATGGCTGTCTAACTTCCTTAGATTTGCAATAGATAGTCAAAACAAATGCAACAGAAACCCAAATCTATGCAGTAAAAGTAGCTACAAAACAATTCAAAACTCGTTATTCGCGAAACGTAGCTTGCCTCATTATTATGGCGAAAGAATGCACTAACCGAGAAGTGGTGGCTGAACAAGATTATGGAAATTCGCCGAGAATTTGAAGTAGTAGAACAGGTGATTAAGGAATAAGGAAACATGGAGGCACGACTAAATAAGTATGAAATGAAGGAAATGAATTTTACCCTCCTACAACTGCACCACAAAATAATAAGGGTCACACTTGACCACCCGTCGACAAGGGAAAGGAAAGTTGGAAATCAAAATCACTATTTTGCTACTTGCTTTGTCCATGCATCCAAAGGTGCTTCTTATGACTCCATCTTGACTGCTTGCTCCTATGCTTCAAGTGCTCCTTGCTTAAAAAATAAAATGAAATAAGAGTTTCTCCAAATATCCAATGGACAAGACAAAATATGTAAAGAATTTTATATTATGTTAACACTTGGGAAGGGAAAAAAGTATGATGTTACCAGTCCCCCTCAACGGGATGGGTTCTTGGCTGTCCTCAACGCTTCAGATCCAAGGTTTCTTTCTCTCAATGGTGTAGAAAACCCAAGACGCGTTGAACTCAATGGGAGCTCAAGAAGCAACAAAGTAATAAAAGTGATCAAAGTATGACAATGACAAGAGGATCAAAGACCGACCATGATAAAAGGATCAAAGGTAAATAATGAATGGAAAACCCTCCTATCCTTGATAATGGTGCATAATAAAATATTATTAACCAAGATCTAGATCTAACTCGTTGGAATATTTTATTATATTTTGTTGGAGGGAAAAGGAATTTAAATTGGTTAAATCCTTTTATTTTGAAATAATAAACAAATAAATGATTTATTTATCATTTCAAGGACGAGGTTAAGGAATAATTTAACAAATAATGATTTATTTCATTATTCCTAAATGATTTAGTCAAATTTAAAAAGGAATGTTAATTAAATAACGATTTAATTAATTATTCCTAGAGAATAATAAGATAAGTAATGATTTATCTAATTATTTCTCATTAATTGGGTTAAATATGACCAAAAATATTATTTAAACAATGGTTTAATTAATTATTCCTAGAGGAAAATCAAATAAATAAGGACTTATTTAATTATTCTTCATGGGGTTTCCTGTTTGAACCATAAATAACTTAATAAAATATGGTTTATTAAATTATTTTTTATAGTGAGAGAAATTTTACTATGGTAAATTTGGTCTTACAAGGTGTACTTTGATCCATCTAATCGTAAATGGTTATATGACCAAAAATTGGTGTAACAGATTTCTCCCCAACGTGCGAGCATTAGGATCTAATCGTATGACCAAAGTATGTTGTAAGAACATAATCACTAGACACCGAAGGGGAGTCATAGAGAGAGAGATACATAGACGGAGTGAAGTGAGAGAGGATAATAACCTGAGGGGGCAAGACCTAAAAATGATATAAGTCTCTTTTAATGTTTGGGTACCTATTCTCAGTGAGGCGGGGGAGGCATACATATGCCTGCCGAGATGAAAAATTACAAATAATAATGGCGCGTCCGCCAAAATGGGACTGAGCTATAAAGTACATGATAAATGGTACATAACATGTTGGCATAAAATGGGCCAGAAAAAAATATAATGGATCCCACATACATACTGCACCTGGGACAACAAACAAGACTGGATACAATAATATCTGAGTACATGAGATATAATAACAACCAAAGAAGCCCTGATAAACAAGAAAGGGCTCTCAAAATATGAATGGATCATCTAAGTGATACATGCATGCTGTAGGCGCTACAAGCAGCTGGAACCGAACCCATCAAATCTGCTGAGTTGTATTTGAGGTTGTAGCATAAAATGAGGTCATCTGGGCATGTGGGGGGCTACCTGAGTGGCCACCCCCTCATGAGGTCTGAAACATCTCACACACTCTCGGGAATCACTGTATCAATATGCTAGATCACTGCACTACCGAGTATACGAATCTTGATCATGCCGAAGTGGAGCAGATGAGAAACAACCAAGTCAAAGGTTAATGAGGAGTCCCTTTTTTTGATCCAAGGCACCGAAAAAGAATGGAACCTGGAACCAAGGTACACCACCCTCTAGACCTGTCTTCTGGAATGAATGTGCTGATGTCGACAGAAGGAGGTCCGCCATAGTTGAGGCAATGAGGAATCCTCAAATAAGGCACGAGATATCATAGTAGAGCGACTGATGGAATGCCACTAGGGATGATGATGGAATGGGGATACTGAGTAGCAAACAAATGAATTACCTTGTCAGAGCATATAAAGCATGGATGACCTGGCAGCGACTGACTCGACTCCTGAGGGGATGGGGGACAGTGGGACTAGAGGCCAAAATGAGCTACATGATAGGGGGACAAAGCATGAATGGATGGAATATTGTAATATGAGGAAAAGGGACTCGGGACAGACTCCATGAATGCGATGATGACTCAACTCAAATGCTCTGATCAAGGTTGACTCAATGATGCTGCCACACAGAATAGGCCTGGTGGGGACCATAAAAGCATGAGCAAAAGATGGTTATTCATGACAAAAATTGACACACGTGTCGACAAGTATGAAGGCAAAGTGGTGCCCCAAGTACACGTGGCGCAAGTGAAAAATTTTGATTTTGAGAGGTGACAAAGTGACCCTTCTTGGAAAAAGGACTTCTGGGTGAAGTATCAAATCACAAAAAAAAAGGATACCCATTTTAGAGCTCAGTGAGAGATTTCCAACAGTGCTGATGGTTTGCAAACCGATCTACGGTTTGGTCGCAATTGGCGAAAGAAAAATTAGGTTTTCTCTTTTAATAGGGAAATTTCCCTCCAATTTGGTTCATTTTCTAGTGGAGCTATGGTGAACATGGAGAGGAGGAGAAGGCCCTAAATATTGTGGCATTCGTAGCAGAAAAAATGACTATAAGAATCAAGATCCGTTAGTTGCAGGTAGGTGGCCTAACCTTACTCTTCATTTTCAACAGATTAGAATTTTATATTAGGTGCCCAAAGCCCGGGAACAATACTCTTCCCTTCCTCATGACCGACTCGCACTTCCTGGGCCCTGTTATGTGAGCTGGGTCATATTTAGTAGAGGAAAAAATTGTGACCTCGCAAGTACAGGGTTGGGAAAATGCGAGCTGCCAAAAAGTTGGGTTTTGTCTTGTTTTTGGCTTGGAACTGGGGCTTGATGGGTTTGATGGAATTTTTCTTCATTTGACTGAAAAATATGTTGGGTTTATGCAGGTATGGAAGAGTTAAATATCAACTGGAGAGATAAATATTTGGATGCACTTCGTTTCGAGATCCAAGGGGATCAGGTGGTCAAAGGCGGACTGGCGAGGTATGGGTCTCTCAAGTTGGTTGAGAACCTATTGATGAGGGTAGGGGAGCCCTTGCTATCCAGGATAGTCATCTACTGGGACCCAAACCTGGGGTTATTTATAGTGCAGGGGTCATGTATCGAGCTGACTATTCAGGACATCTATTTCCTGACCAGTCTCCCGCCACTCGGGGTGGTGGGGAATATCCAACTAGTATTACCGTGGGGGAAAAATATGTGGAACACCATTGTTGGCCAGATTTCCATGTCAAGAGCATGACTATACCAATCAGAGATCTAGAGAGGCTATAGACTTGGGCTGTTGCCGCAGAAGTGCTGCAGATCCTGGGTAACTAGGCGTTCCACCACATCACTGGAGGGCAGATGATGCTAGTTGTAAGTGTGTTGAGTGGGACCTACTATGGGTGGGCCCAGATGATTTTGGCGTCGTTGAAATGGAAAATTTCACTATGCAAGTGAAAAGTGAACCATGACTGTGCTTTTGGTAAAATTTTGTGCTCTTTCTTCTTCGAGAAGATCCCCACACTTCGGCCCATGTACAGATCCAGGATGGGGGCCCGCGAGAGTCCAGGGTGCACTGCTAGGAACAGGTACTATGGAGAGGAGGAGGTGGGGGAGTCAGACGAGTGTTTCGACCTGATTTATTCACACATTGGGACCATATGCCGTTGTATATAGATGAATATCCATACAGTGGGATGAACTATCAAGGGGACCCAGACTTGCCACTTCCTTCCGGTCGAGAATGGGGACCAGATGGTAAGTGACAAGTTGTTATATTTTATGGTGAATTTAAAGTTTTAGAATTATGTATGTGGTATTGATTCGTTACTTTTGGTATGCAGATATAGCATCGGTGAAACCGGGTGGGTATATGGGACGACCCGCAGTGCCAGGGGCTACAAAGTCTAGCACAACTATAGGAGATGATAGGGTGGAATTAGAGGCTATGCTGGAGGATGTTCGATAAATATGTGAGTTTTTGATGGCATGATCTTGATGACCATTACATTGAGGCATGTGTTAGGCTACCCTCAGAGTGGCGAGGTGTCATGCAACACATTGCGATGACCATGCAGGCTATGCGAGATTTGTGGGCTGCAGGAGCTGAGCCATTGGATCAGGACCCTCCAGATAGTGATTAGATGTAGGGGTATGTGGTGCCCCCAGTTTTTATTTGGTAACATGAAATGGACATGTCGTATGTATTAGAGTAGAGGACTCCAAAACATTTATGGTTTTGCAGACACATATGATGGATATGCATCTTCTTATATATGATGAGTATATGGTTCTCCATTTGTTTATGATTATTGTCTTGTGTTAAATGCATGTGATAAGTGCCAATCTAGAATATTGTTTGCAATGATATCTACATAGTGATTCTGGGTTCTAGGTACATGACTGAATGTAACGGTTTCAAATTCACGCACTAATAACTTCACTCGTAAATATCTTCTAAAAAGGACATGGTTATTCACACGATATATACCATTCAATTACATGACAAGTAGCAGGGAATCTAAACGAACATGAATATGAAGGATGCGATGTTCAAGGGAATCAACTAACAAACCTATCACTGCATCATATTCGGCCTGGTTATTGGTAGCAGATCCAATGCATAGGTCGTTGGAGAGGACTAACGAATGCATGGGAGTAAAACTGGCCAGGCTGCCGAGGCTAGATTCTGCGAGTAGCGACTCTTACCATCGACATAACTGATATACGGTATGGATGAGGGATCCATATGAAAGGTGCCACAAGACAATAAATGAGATAATGATGAAAAATGTAAGCAACCTGAATGCATGGCAGAAATAAACATGCATCTTGATGGGGGATGCTATGGGTAAAATTTCTATGCCTCGCACACTTGTTAAGGATATGGTCAATAAATGGTGTGGGGAAGTTGTCGTTGGGACAAGATTTTTTCAGGTCATGAAAGTCGATACAGACACAGATGGTGCCTTTTTTCTTGAGAATGGGGTAGGTAAAACCAGCCTGCTTGAGCTTGTTGATTTTAGCTTTGGTAGCCTCTCATCTGGAAGTATTAATGGGTCTCAACTTTTGAAGGACAAGATTGGCATCGGGTCATGTATCAATATGGTGTTCGAAAATGGCGGGATCAAGTCCAGGCATATTTGAATAGGACTAGGTGAAAACATCACGGAATTCCTTAAATAACTTGGTGTAAGCCTCAATTTTGTTTCGGGTGCAATGTGCCCCCAAGGCAATGTTTTCTTCTATCCCTAGTTTATCGGAAATGTTAATTTTAATGGTAGGAGAGATGTTGGCCATATTTCATTCTTCAAAAGCATCAAGTGCAGGAATGATCCAGGTGGATATTGGTGGCCACCCACCTATTCCACTTGGGGCCCCACCATTGTCTCTTTTTCAATTTTTCAGTTTTGGCATGACTTACTATTTTTAGCATTTTTCCGGGTCCTGAACTTCTAGCACCGTTTTGAGGCCTTAAACGACTTTTTTGGGAAAACCAGGAGCATCATGGTCCACATGGGTCCATGGACCATGTTTCTCACATCGAAAGTTGTAGTCCTTGGATAGATATTTCTAACGAGGTATGGTGCATGTCAAACGGAGATCGTATGCCAAAGTGACGTCCCCCGGAAGTTGAAACACCAATTTACCCAAACGAGGCCCATATTTTTGGCGCTTCATCTCCTAGGGTTATGGTTTTGGATATTTAGGGTTTTCCATTGTTTATAAATAATAAATAGGCCCTCAAGCTTCATTGTAACACAGTTCAGAGGCCTGTAGCCACCACATCTCTTCTCAGAGATAAGCTACCAGCGCCCTAGCTAGTTTATTTCCATTCTGTCTGTAAGCAAATTTCAGTTCTTTGATATTAATGAAATGAAGTGTTATTTCCAATAAATATTTGTATTTATGGTTATATGTGTATTCTCTTGCATTCCTGCATAAATCCATATCAGTGGTATTAGAGGGGTTTGCTTTTTCTCAATCCTTATTTGTATAGGTCAGGGTATAAGGAGTTAGGGCTCGATCTGGTGGAACCTTTGCAAGATCAGCCTCGCAAACCCCGATGGCCGCCAATGGGGGACGAAAATATAGATGAGGGAGCAGGAGATCCTATCAAAATATTGCTCGAGGAGGCCCTCGAAAAACAAAGGAACGCGGTGATGGATAAATTTTCCCAGATCGTTCAACGACTGCCCATCGACGACGCATTTGCATCCAATAGCCACTTTGGAGGCGCGACTCCCTTTAAGGTACAAGTAAACTTTGACATTCCCATATTTAAGGGTCAAATAGATGCAGACGCCGTAGATAGATGGTTGAATCTATTAGAAGGATATTTCTAGGTCCATGACTTTTCCGACCGGGAGAATATTATTTTTGCACTCCTCAAAGATACCCCCCATGTCAAGGACTGGTGGGAAACCTAGTGTGAGAAAAATGATGAGATGGAACCCTCTCTGTTCTCAGCTGTACGCACTTGGAATTATTTCTGAGACACCATCAAGGAACAATTCTATCTCGTGGGGAGCTATGAGGACAAGTACATATAATGGACCACTCCGCGGCAACAAAGGGATCAAGATGTGCATGAGATGACGAATCTATTCCATACCCTACGCACAAAGTTGGGTATCAAAGATTCAGAGAAACATTTGGTGCTAAAGTATCACAGCTTTCTGCACAGATACATTCAGGAGGAAATGGAGTTCCTCGATATGTCCTCGCTTGGTACAACATATCGTTATGCTGCCAAGGTTGAGCAGAAATTCAAACAAAAGAAGCGAGATTTTGGATCTGTGAATCAAAAGCAAGGGAAAGGTGCCCCCAAACAACAGAAAAAAGGACAAAGCCAAGGAATGGCGGGCCAAGACAACCTGTCAAAGACACAAGCAAAGAACAACACTGCGAAGCCAAAGAAGGACATGGTAAAGTGGTGTGAGTTCCATAAGAGCTCCACTCACAACACAAGTGAGTTTTGGGCCAAGTAGTTGCTGGTGGCCGAGATGCGGGCTTCTGAGTCAGATGCATGCTCCGACTCTGAATCAGAACCTGAGAAGGGGAATGAAAAGGGGAAAGATATTATTGATGTGGAGCCCAATGCCACTGTTTCCACTGGGAAGATACAACAAGAGGAACCAGAAGATCCAGAGGAGGACGAGCGTCTCTTCCACTCCCATATGTGGGTAAAGGGTTCCCTGCTACGGTTCATTATTGACAATGGGAGCCAAAAGAACCTCATTTCAGCAAACGCCGTGAAGTGGTTGGGCTTGACGACCACAACACACCCACAACCATACACCATCGGGTGGCTTCACCAAGGACGAGATCTTCGCGTCAGCCAGTAGTGCTGGCTTCCCTATAGCATCAAGCTCTTCACGGATGAGGTATGATGTGACATTGATCTTCTTGATGTTTCTGATGTATTATTAGGCGAACCATAATTTTGGAAGTGACATGCTATGTATGAGTCTCGACCTCATGCTGTTATTTTTACTTTGGGAAATAAGCTATACAGGATACCAGAGGTACCACCGCCTGCCACTATCTCTTTGGTTACTGCAAAACAATGCAGTTAGCTCATTTCCCAAACCAGGAAATTTGTTTTCCTGATGATCCGCCCCCAGGGCAAGAAGAAGACTGTGGACACGACCTCCAGATAGGGCTCCTATGCATGACAACAATATATGGACAAGGTTGTGGAGGAGTATGGGGACATATTCACCTCACCCATAGGGGTTCCTCTGCACTGTCAGGTCAAGCACCCCATTGATCTGACCCCAGGCGCGCCGCTACCCAATGGACTGATCTATCGACACTTTTTTATGGAGAACGATGAAATAAAGAGGCAGATACATGAGCTACTGCAGAAAGTTCACATCTGGCCAAGTTCATCACCCTGTGGGAGCTCGATCATGTTGGTACAGAAGAAGGATGGGACTTGGGGACTCTATATTGACTATCGGGCATTGAACAAGATCACTATCTGGAATAGGTACCCGATCCCACGGATTGATGACCTTCTGGACTTAATCAAAGGGGCGAAATATTTCAGCATGATCGACTTGAAGTATGAATATCACGAGGTACCAATCGAACGCTCCGATGTGTGGAAGACTGCCTTCAAAGCTAAGGAGGGCCTTTTCGATTGGATGGTCATGCATTTTGGGTTGACGAATGCTCCCACAACCTTCGTGAGGTTGATGGACAACATATTGTGGCCATTCACCAACTCATTTGTAGTGGTGTAATTGGATGGAATTTTTATCTTCAGCCAGGCTTGGGAAGAGCACCTCCACCACACCGACAAGTCCTCCAAATACTGCGGCAACATGAGTTTTGTGCCAATTTGGAGAAGTGAAATTTTGGCATGACCCGGGTTCAATATCTGGGATACATTATTGATGAAAGGGGGGTGCATGTGGATCTAACCAAGATCCAAGTCATTCGGGATTGGCCAGCCCCAACCACTCTAACAGAGCTTCACTGCTTTCTGGGTCTTGCTAATTTCTTTCGTAGGTTCGTGTTGGGATTATCTCATATCACTTGGCCCTTGAGTCAAGTCACCAAGGGAGGAGAGAAATAAAAATTATTTTGGTCAGAATCTTAACTGAAGGCGTTCATGGAATTGAAACATCGCCTCTTTTTTGCCCCACTGCTCACATTACCAGACTTGCAACAACCATTTGAGATCGAGAAAAATGCCTCTGACTATGCTATTGGGGAAATTATTACTCAACAGGGGCATCCAGTGGCATATCACAGTGAGACATTGTCCGACACAGTTCGCAAGTATCCCACTTATGACAAAGAAATGTATTACATTGTGCATGCTTGTCGATAATGGAAGCATTACATTTTGGGGAAGGAAACAATCATCCACATAGACCACCGGCCCCTGTAGTTCATACAGACATAAGGGAAGTTGCAGAATGATCGCCATCAGAAGTGGTCCACATATTTGCAACAATTTTATTTGAACATCAAGTACAAGAAGGGTAGCACCAATAATGTTGTAGACTCCCTCAGTCGACCACCGATCATGATGATAACCACCGTTCTCAACTCTTGTGGGCATGAGACTTCTGATTGGCTGCTTCTCTATGAGAGTGATCCAGAATTTTGCCACACATACAAGGCACTCTTGGGGGGTACACAAGTTCCAATTTTTCACCTCCAAGATGCATTGTTATGTCACTTGGGACACCTTTTTGTTCCTTCAAGCGAGCGTGCCAAGATGATATGGGAAGCACACTACAGTTGATTCGCTGGGCATTTCGGGGTTGATAAAACAGTGGCAGTACTGCAGAAGTATTTCTATTGGCCGAAACTTCAACAGGATGTCGGGAAGTACATCAAATCCTGCACTGCTTGCGCCATTTCCAAACCGACCATCAAGAAGCAAGCCTCTATACTCCGCTACCTACCCCTAGTCGACCTTGGGAATCTATATCCATGGATTACAAGTCTGGCCTTCCTTATACTAAGCATGGAAATGACTGTGTTTTCGTCATCGTCGATAGGTTCTTGAAGATGGAAATTATGACGGCCTGCAAGAATAATATCACAGCAGAGCCACTGCTAAAATATTCTTTGGACGAGTGTGGTTGCACTTTGGGACCCCACAATCTATTATATCAGATCGGGACAGTAGGTTCCTCTACGCATTTTGGTCCAGCCTCTAGTCAATGCTGGACACCAAGCTCACCAAGTCCACAACTTTCCATCTCCAAACTGATGGCCAGACAAAGGTCGTCAACAGGATGATTGTACACATTCTGCGCATGTAAAATTCAAATCATCCACGCACATGGGATGAGATCCTCCCCTATGTACAAAACCGTTATAACTAGGCTCTCCACAGCTCAACTGGCCACAACCCCTTTCAGGTGGGCTTGGGATTCCAGCCACTATGTACCATTGACGTAGCCATGCCCTTTGCGGCTACTCAGGCTGATTCAGCTCATGTCTAGTTTGAAGCTGATAAAGTGAACAGCTTCATCGAGTGCATTCAACACATCTGCCAACAGGTTCATGAAATATTGGATAGAGACAATGCTAAGTACACGCAATGACATGATCAACATCGGGTGCCACACAACTTCCAGGTGGGCGACAAAGTGTGGCCACATTTGCAGAAGTAGTGCCTCAGTGGACCCCACCGCAAGCTTTGCTTACTTTGATATGGGCCATACACCATCATCGAGGCTATAGGGAACAATGCCTTTGAGCTCAATATTCCACCATTCCTTGGTCTGCACCCATTATTCAATGTGGACCGCCTTCGTCCCTACTTCCCACCTCTACTGGACACCTCTGACATTGCAGAACAACTCACACCAACAGAGTTAAACCAAAAATGCATGGAACATGCCACCACAGATTGTATCATGGATATGAAAATAAAAAACAATCGTTAACAGAATATTCAACTATATCGGGTTGTCAAAGTTGGCCAACTCCTGCACCAAGGCAAGTGGTTCACCAGGGACCAAGTTCAGCAGAAGTTTCCCCATCTCATGGAGGAACTCAACGCAATGGGGACCGTTGCTTCCTAAGGGGGGAGGAATGATCCAGGTGGATATTGGTGTCCACCCGCCTATTCAACTTGGATCCCCACCATTGTCTCTTTCAGTTTTTCAGTTTCGGCACAACTTATTATTTTTATAAGTTTTTCGGGTTTTGAACTTTTGGAGCCATTTTGAGGCATTAAACGATGTTTTTTGGGAAAAATGGGAGAAACATGGGTCCATGGACTGATTTTTCTCACATCGAAAGTTGTAGTCCTCAAATAGATCTTTCTAACGAGGTATGGTGTGCGTCAAATGAAGATCGTATGCCAAAGTTACATCCCTGGGAAGTTGAAACACTAATATACCCAAACAGAGCCCATAGTTTTGGTGCTTCATCTCCTAGGGTTAGGTTTTTGGATGTTTATGGTTTTCCATTGTTTCTAAATAATAAATAGGCCCTCGAGCCTCATTGTAACACATTTTAGAGGCATGTAGCTACCATATCTCTTCTCAGAGATAAGCTACCAGCGCCCTAGCTAGTTTATTTCCATTCTGTCTGTAAGCAAATTTCAATTCTTTGATATTAATGAAATGAAGTATTATTTCCGATGCATCTTTGTATTTATGGTTATATGTGTATTCTCTTGAATTTCTGCATAAATCCGGATCAAGGAATGGGATTTGTAGACCAATCGACCTCATCGGAAATAAAGTCTTTAGACTCCACAACATACTGGTCATGAGATTGCTGCGGAAGGAAGTACGCACGGTGGGGCATATCATCCCAAGGAAATTCAGGGGTGGTCATCACTTCCATAATGTCTTCATCAGAATGAAATGTGGGGGGATTGGTAGAAGAAAGACCGCATGATGCGGAGGGGCTACCCAACGTATCATCATGAGATATATGGTTCACATACACATCGTTACGGAGTGTAGAATAAGAGCTAGTAGATGAAACATTTACCGATGTTGAGCGCAAGGTGATCACTGAATGAGGTTTAGTAAAAACAGAAGGGAATGCCCTGGAGGGGTTTTCTGCCTGGATCTCATGGATGATGACAGATAGAGGTTAGTGTCTGAAGGTTCTATCATCTCTACATCAGGGGGAGGTATCATAATGGGTTCATAAATGTCCTTCAGTTTTTTTGGAGCAAAAATTGCGAGTAGAGTAGTAGAGGGTCCACTACATTCGGCCTCGATTCAGCGAACAACCTCAAGGGTGTCGTGGAAATCGTCAAGAGGGGGAAAAAGGTGAGAATAGTGGCCATAAAGATCACAAAAAGCACATAGGTGATTTGTGTTCAACAATTTGAGTTTCTCAGCTGAATCGGGTAAGGTAACATGGACCTCCGGGATATCGGATTCAAGAAATTCCTCGTTTACCACAGTTTTGAGACGAGGAAGCTCAGGACAATTTTGGGTGGCATGCCCAAAACAATCACACAAAGGACACAAAGGTGATTACTTTGGAGGCTTAGGAGGAGTAGGAGCTTTTTGGGCGGGCTTATCCTTAGGTTCCTTCTTTTTGGATTTTTACCCCTTGCTAGAGGATTTCACAACAGGAGTAGATTCTTGTTGAGGTGGCTGAGGCATTGAAGCAAAGGGAGGGGTCATATCAACTGGTTGGACTGGGGTCAAAGCAGTATAAGGTTTGAGCTGACCAGGCAGAGTGTTGGCTGGGGGTTCATTGTACCGCACTGAGATCCCCAAGGTCAAATAGGGAAGGCTCAACGTATCCATAACAGGCACCGAAAAGACTCTAGAGGGGGGAGCTAGAAATAGTATCTGACTGGAGGGGTAATGGTATGGCGGAATGGCTCCCAAATGGTTAAGGCTAGGGGGAATTTTTCTTGGTTGAAAAGGGGTGGAAGGGACACTAGTAGAGGGAGAAGGTCCTTGAAAATAAGGTCTTGAATTCTCCTTCGAGTGACCACCAGTAGGTTGCAGAGGCATAGGCTACTGGCTGGTTGAACCAGATGGCTTGTGGCTAGTCTGGGATGATTGCATCATGCAAACATTTGAGGAGCTGGGGTCAAAGATAAGAGGGGGGTGACCAGGGAATGAAACAAGTAAGGTGGAATATTTATAGACTCCTTGTGAAACACTGGTGAGAGGTGCGACTGCATGTTTATCGACCACCGAAGATATGATAGACTCGAGAGAGGTCTGAGACTTCGGTTTGTAACAAGTCAACTAATCGATGGTAACGATATTTCCATTGTGAGGAAAACACATCCTACAGTGAACCGCAGATGCGACAACATACATCACATAGGTATAGCTACGACCCAAGAGGATATTGTAATCCAAGGGGGCATCAATGACTTCCCGCAAGAGTGACATGACAATTGTGGTACATGCCAAGGGGCTGAGAAGGGTGATCCTTTCAAGCACCCAAGGTGATGGTGGATGGGGCTAAGTCAGGAGATCCGAGTTTATTCCAAACAGAGGCGGACATCACGCAGGTGGATGCGCCCTTGTCAATGATACAACGCGAGATAAGATCATTAAAAATATTGATTGGTATTTGGAAGGTGATGAATGAAGGTATGGGGGGATGTTATGACTTGTCAACATCAAAGAGGATCAAACGATCATCTGAAGGATCCACAACACCCAGAGAAGATAATAGATCTTTACGTTGTGAAGGGCACGACTGGAGGACTTCCAGCGTTGACATTGCAGCAGGAGATTATGCCAAGTCATATATTATGTTGTAAGAGTGGGCGGATTTGGAAAAAACAATAGTTTGGCGTAACGACCCTTTGGGGATCTTGGGAATGACCTATGCCTATTGCTAAGGGATCGGTAAAGGATCATTTGGTGTCGAACTAGACTCTGTGGAGACTTTGGTTTGGGACTTGGTTGCGGGCGAAGCGAGTGGCTTTCCATATTGGTGTGACCGAGTTTGAAGGTTGACATTAATGGTATTAACCTCTTTAGAATTCATCATGAGAATATGGTATTCAGGGGTACTAGATTGGGAAGGTTGAGGGGTTGCCTGACCTTAAGGGGGTTGGGCGGTCACATATCGTTGCTGAGGGAAAGGATTAGTGAAAACAACCGGTTGAACTGGCGCAGTATTTGGAGGAGCTGAAGCAGTGACTTGCGGTCCTCTAGATGTTGCTTTTTCTTCCCACAACTGGTGCATCTGGGGTAAAAAGGGACGATCATGAGTATAATGGCCATGGAAACCACAAAAAGAAAAAGGCTTGTTCGTACGAAGAAGCTGTTCTTCTTGGGCTGACCTCCCTGTTGCTGGTTGTTAGTGTTAGGCTGGTTCCCTTGGGGTGCGTTTAGTTGGTTACCTTGGCACCCTTGATTACCTTGTGTTGGTTTATTTTTTTTGCCTTTCCTCTTTTTCTTTGAATTAGGAGGATTAGTCGCACTCTGCTACGCATACATCTGATCTTGAGGGGGAGGTGGATGATGTGGCGGAGGTTGAGAAGGCATGGGAGGCTAGGGTGTTGATGTCGGGGGGGATGGAGCACCGAGATGTGGATAAGGATAAAAATGAGGTTGAGAAACATTGGGGTAAACAGGTTGAGCGAGAATAGGCCGTGGAATCGGTTGATGTAATGGGGAAAATGTGCTTTGTCCTGGATACATGCTGTCGGGAGGGGGATAAGTGCTAGAGGAGTTGGCCCCTCCCTGAGGGAAACCATAAACCATGGGAGGATGAGTATACGTATGTGAAATATATCCAACGATACCATCGGTGACGTGAGATCTCCCTGGTGTGTTGGCACCACCAGGTCTAGGAAGATCTGGTAAAATGGTATAAACATAACCAGATTGGGTGTAGATCAAGTCATATTTCAACATAAATTGGAGAGCTTCTTCCTCTTTATGAGGAGAGTGAGATGCAACATCTTTACCAATTGAAGGAAAAATAATTCTAAGAAACCAATCCATATACACACGGTTTTCGAATGTGGAAGCTCGACATAAGCTCCTCCTTCTATGCCATTCTTGGACATGGTTAGAAATGCAGGAGGCAGAAGTTTGATAGAATGCGGTCGACAACTCGGTACCAGTATCATATCAGAGAGGTAGCTGGAAATATGACATAAACACTTTAGCAAGAGTCACAAAAGTGGAATGTGAGGCAGATTCCATGTTGACATACCACTTTGCAACGTCTCCAGTGAGAATATATTGGAATAACCAAAGACGGATGGAGTCATCAGTGATAGAATTGGATGAAAACCACATGTGAAAGGAGAAGAAGTGATTAGTAAGGTCCTCTCCAGAGTTTCCTTCAAAATTAGGGATGTGAAAAGGAAGCTTAGTTGGCATAATAGGCCAACCTGGATCATGGTGTATAGGGTCGTTAATTAATTGGATGAAATGAAGGAGGCTTAAACCTTCCATAAAAGGTAGCAAAGGAGTAGCAGAATGGTTCCGGTAGTGGTTCCACTAGTGGCAGCTCCAGATTTAGGGTCGGGGCTACCACCAGCTTGAGGACCAACATCTACATTGGCACCTGACATGGTGACTGAATGATGTGGAGGAGAACCGGGTTTGGAATCAAAGGGAGGGCCCGATCGACCAGAATTAGAGTCGGTATGGGGACTCAACAGAGGACTAACTTGGACTCGACGCTTTGGAGTAAGTATTCCTAATGAAAAATGAGTATGAAGGCCTAGGACTCTCCGATATAAGTGCCTTGGGGGCGCAATGATGGCAAGACATAGATACCCAAATAAGATGGAAGAGTAATAAACAAAGGCTCAGAGGGGTAGATAAATTAATTGAGATGCTTATGTCTTGTCTTGGCGGTGTAAACCAAGCGCTCTTCTCTTTAGGTGTGCTTGTGTGCAATTCGTATGTTAATTTTAATAAAGCCCAGATGGTTTTGTATAAAGAAAAATAAAAAATATTGTATAAATGTAAATAAAAATGAAACGACAGTAAAATAAATAACTAAAGATGCATAAATTCAACCAAATAAGAAGGGTTCCCAAACAACCGTTCTAAGAGGTGGGTGAAATTGACTCAAAACACACAATATGGCCAAAATATCAAAGGTCTAAGGGATAGGTATCTAATGGCTTAGATATGCTGGAAAAGGTGTAGAAAACATCAAGAAACCAAAGGGAAAACTGCTGCAAAATGGGAGGTGAAAGGTTAAAACCCTAAGGGAGAGACCAAACAAAACTCAAGAGGGGGTTTTGTATGGAATAATAAATGATCTAAAAAGATCTAAAAGAAGGATAGATCAGACCCTAAAAAATGGCTGAAAGCACTTCAAAATCTCAGACTACCTACTCAACTAAACCCCTCCTGAAAAGGTGGAAGCGCACTGAAACCCTAAGGGTATTGGTCCTACTTCAAGGAGAAAAATTGAGCATATCCAGGCCTAAGATGGGATGAGACACAGGTCAGACAACCCTAAATTGTGCTTGCGGCAAACCCTAAATAGTGCTTGCGGAAAACCCTAACTGTAGCAGAAAAAATCCTGAAAAAAGTTGCAACTCGCAGGTATTGACTTGTAGGTTGCTGAAATCACAGTTTTTGGCCCAACAGGTGCGGCCTGAGCTTGAAATCGCAGGTTTTGGGCTGAAAAGTGAAATATACAGTTCCAGTAGTCTTAGGCGGTAGGTTACGGAAAACAATGCTCTTTGGCATGACTGATGCCTATTACCTACAGAAAACACCCAGAAACACTTGGAAATTAGAATTTTTACTGTTTTAGGGCATAAAAGGTAAAAAAAAAACATTAAGAGACTAAAAATAGCCGAATAAAAAGCCTAGTTACTGAAGCAGCTGGTCACACAGGAATATAAATAAAACCCAGTGGAGTTGCCAATTGTTAGAATGAATTCTTAACGCAAGTGTACGAAAAGAGATCACTTTAGCTGCACATGAAAAACAACCCTAACAAAAAAGATGGTTGTCTAACTTCCTTATATTTGCAATAGATAGTCGAAACAAATGCAATAGAAACCCAGATCTATGTAGTAAAAGTAGCTAAACAATAAAATGAAATAAGAGTTTCTCCAAATATCCAATGGACAAGACAAGATATATAAGGAATTTTGTATTATGTTAACACCCGGGAAGGGAGAAAAGTATGATGTTACAAGTCCCCCTCAATGGGATGGGTTCTTGGCTGTCCTCAATGCTTCAGATCCAAAGTTTCTCTCTCTCAATGGTGTAGATAACCCAAGTCGCGTGGAACTCAATGGGAGCTCAAGAAGCAAAAAAGTAATAAAATTGATCAAAGTATGACAATGACAAGAGGATCAAAGTCAAACCATGATAAAAGGATCAAAGGTAAATAATGAAGGGAAAACCCTCCTATTTATAACAAAATATTGAGTTATCCTTGATAATGGTGCATAACAAAATATTATTAACCAAGATCTAGATCTAACTGTTTGGAATATTTTATTATATTTTGTTGGAGGGAAAAGGAATTTAAATTGGTTAAATCCATTTATTTAGAAATAATAAACAAATAAATGATTTATTTATCATTTCAAGGATGGGGTTAAGAAATAATTTAACAAATACTGATTTATTTTACTATTCTTAATTGATTTAGTCAAATTTAACTACGAATATTAATTAAATAATGATTTAATTAATTATTCCTAGAGAATAATAAGACAAATAATGATTTGTCTAATTATTTCTCATTAATTGGGTTAAATATGACCAGGAATATTATTTAAACAATGGTTTAATTAATTATTCCTAGAGAAAAATCAAATAATAAGGATTTATTTAATTATTCCTCATGGGGTTTCCTGTTTGAACCAGGAATAACTTAATAAAATATGGTTTATTAAATTATTTCTTATAGTGAGAGCTGGTCTTACATGGTGTACTTCGATCCATCTAATCATAAATGGTTAGATGACCAAAAATTGGTGTAACAATATTTATAACAGAGTCGAATTAAATGTTTGAGGTGATCGCGCCTTTAAAGAATAATCATACTAGGCATAAAACTCTAAATAGAAATGCGATTTTTGTTGCTTTCATGATTTGCTACGTGGAGATAAAATCGTGAAGCTTAATCTTCTTGCTCGCTTGTCTCGATCCTTTGCTTTGATTGACCCTTTGACCGCAATCCTTCTCGATTCTAGACAGGTAGATAGGATAAAATCCATGAATGGATCATTTCCAAACTTCCCATGTACTTCACTTCTTCATTCATTCTTCGGAACCTGTTAAACCATGGAGGTGGTTGTAGAAATAAAGATTAGCTGCAGAATTGCATGAATTTTGTAGCTAAATACAAATTTTATTCAAATAATAAGAAACATTTAAAATATGAAAAATAGATCATTAAGGTACCTTACCAAGCTGAAATGTGCAAATCAAGACTGTTTGAGCTTATGGAGTTTGACAAAAAGGAGGAAAGGTTAGTGAAATGGATGTCAAAATTGAGGCAGTCTTGAGGCTCAACATACCCCCACTAAGAGACCATTTCATGTCCTCATGAACATACAAAATTGTGAGTCTTCATATTATCACTGCATCTACTCCGATACCTCTTCCAGGACATCTAAATTCATCTTCTTTCCTTTCTTTGAGGTCACTACTACCCTTGGCTTCCTCATTAGAATTTTATACTTCAATTTTATGACCTATTTGCTAAGATGTCTATTGTTCTTTTTCAAATTTTTGTTCTTCTTTAACCACAATCCCAAATGTAGGAGAGTATTATCATTGAAGGTCTTCCCAATTTGATTTTGCATATTCAGAGCTTCTTGTTCTTGATTGATATGCCTATTTAGTGTCTCTAGTTCAAAAATGTCTTGTTTAAGAGTATTTATTAGAGGTTCTTGTGGACTAGAAGTTTGTTCTTAAAAAATTGATGTCTTTCCTGCATTTCTTCTTTCTAAAGACTCAATGTAATCATAAATTTCTTTCGGAATTGGATCAATTTCTAGAGTTCTTTGGCTTGTATCCTGTTTGGTCTCAATCTAGTCTCCTAAATTGAGCTCATTTAATTGTCAACCAGGGTTGGTAAACTGCTGAAGTGAAGTGTACTGTATGTACCTAGGTGTTTGTTTCTTAATGCGTTGTGTGTAGTGTTTTATGATGTTTTTGGTCTTTTGTGATGATTTATGATGTTTTTGGTCTTTTGGTAGTTTTATATTCACAAGGAAAATGACTAGAAAGCTAGTGGAAAGAAACTAATGATTAAAAACAGAGTGAAGCCTAGTTGGTTGATGACAAATGACAAATGAAATTGCAGATATTGAAACAAAATCAAATCCAAACTATGACTAAGCAAAAACAAAGCTTGATAATGACTTTTAAGCAAATGATTCAAAACATAAACTCAATTTGTCAAATTCTTTCATCAAAGGTGTTTGAGAGAGAGCTTGAGACATGGTCAGCTAAGCATGCAAATTATCCTAACATTTAAACAAATAACTTATAATGATGCAACATGTTATCCATGATTAGAGATTTGTTGAAGCATATTTGGAGTAAAACATTGAAACCATCATAAGATCTCTACTTTAAGACTAGTTCCTAACTCTATTCTGCAACTTAGTTTGATAACACTACACTTCACTCAAAGATTATAGATTTTTAAAATAGTCTTTTGAGGAAATGTTTGTTTGTGAGTTGATAAGGAAGTTGCAGAAGTACTTCAGGCCTTAAAATGATATTGTCTTCTGTTCATATGGTTATGAATCAATTATATATTTTAGAACAAGAAGAGGTTTGTAAATAATGAAGGCTGTTTTGTTAAGTTTAACAACTGAAGTAATCTAATATGTAGTGAATGACAACTGAATGTGGAGTGCAAATGCAATGAGTTAAGCTAAAACTGAACTTAAGATTTCACTAATCTAAAACAGTGCTGAACTACCAAGTCATTATCAAACTTAAAAAAATAGCTGAGCACAAGTTAAATGCGATTAGACTACCAGGTATCACTTTACGCTATCATGCATTGTTCTATGGAATCATACGGTCTGTTTGTCCAATCATGATTGGTATTTTGAAGGGATTTCTTGAAACAATCCTAGCCTTTGTTCGGTGCAAATGCAAACATAAAGACTGAAAGCAATGAAAAACTAAGATATCATAGCTGTCTCCTACCCATCATTATGATATTTTGGAAGAGCTTTTTAAGAGCAAGAATAGCTATGGTACTTAGTGCAAACACACAACTGAAACGTTCAAGATCAAAATCATGCTTAAGACATTATAAGGATTTTTTGGAAGAGTTTCTTCTTTTGGAGGAGTACTTAGCATAAGTATAACTATGATGGTGAACAAAAGAGATTGAAATTAAATCCTACAATACTACAGCCATTTTCCCATTCATGATCATAATCTTTTGGAAGAGCTTCTTCTTTTGGAAGAGTTTTTAGAACGAGTATAACTATAGTAGCTAATGAAAACAACTACTAATTCAACTTCAAAAACGTAAAGGCAGCTAGAATACTTATCTAAATTATGCAAATAAAACCGTGCAGGAGGCAGGGGCCCTCTACCACCAGACGGAATCTAACTCCAAATCAAATCAACGCTTCAAAACAATATTGTCTGCTTCATTAAAGGAAAAATAGCTTGAACAGAGCAATCTGCGTCTTCAGAAATGTAGCACAGAATCTAAGCAAAATCTAGAACAAAATATAGCCTAGCTCTCGGTTTCCCAAGTGTTTATATATTTCAAATGTACATAACAAGACTTGCAACAATTCCAGGATCATTGTCTTTCCTTATGGAAATCACATTGAGACTCTTGATGGTACAATAAAAAGAGAAAAAGGACATCTGGACTAAGACAGTCCTATTAGAAGTTTGCCTCCTTAAATGAGTTCCCACGTACCAAAACCACGTCCAGAATTCAGTTCTTCCTTCATGGTGATCAACGAACGATGTGGACATGACGTGGAATATACCCATGTGTGGTTTTTCTTGAGAGGACACCTGGAACATGCCTGAACATGAAGACAGCTGCAGAATTGCCGGTTAGCTACGGAATGTCTGCATTCTGCAGCTAGTTCCGGTCGAAATGCATTACAATGACAAAAATCACAAAACTTAGCAAGTTAGCCATGTTAATCATTCTAAAAGTAATTTTAACTAATTTCATTGATCAATTGGGTCTAGGATAACAATGGACAAAGGAAAATGAGGTAAAGTAAGATGAAAGAAAGCACAATCTTGAGGCTCAACATATCCGATGTGGGAGAAGCAATATTAGGTGATGGCATCTTAGTATCTTCTTCTAAATCAACAAGTTTTGTTACTTCTGGAGGTGGATTTTTGGTTTCTTTGCTAAGTCTAGAACTTCTTCTTACTAGCTGCGGAGGATTTTGAGTCTTTGACTTCTTTGTGTTTATGAAATTTTATTTTCCTTTCATGCTACCTTCTTTATTTTTATCAATTTGTTTCTTGAATTTTCCAAACAACTCTGCAATAGGAATTTCATCTTGTGACTATCTTCAGGATGACTGTTCATCCTCAACAAAGCTTTCAAATTTTCTCTTTCTGCCTCTTTTTCCTTTGTTATCACTAGGTTGTTCCTGTTCTTTTTCTTGGAAATGATTTCGGATTAAGAAATTTCCCAAGTATATCCTAGGCATTTTAATGAAATTCAATAAGAATTTTTATCAATTCATGATGATACATTGTATTATCTATGAATTGAATCCCGTTTTGAACAGTTCTTTCCATCTTCCTTAAGCTATTCAGTAAAAAGTACGGAAGATTTATCTCCTTATCTTCAAGAAAATTCATTAATAACCTAGCATGATAGAAGAACATACATCCAAACCTTCCTTCACAGGTAAAAAATTTCTGAATTAGCAACAAGATATTTCTCCATTTTCCTTTAAGAGTTGTGCTAGGAATTCCCTTTTTAAAAATGCTAGTTTCCATAACTAGGTTCTTTAAGAAGGTTTTCCATTCTTCTCCATTGATTCCTCTGTTCTTAAACCATTTTTCTCTTGTCTTCGGTAGTCCAGTAGCCTCTTCCATGAAGGATTCTGTGACTGTAAACCTGATGTCACCGATTTCAACTTCTACTCCGTCAAAGGCCCTAGTAAAATATTTAGTGACTTATTTATGGAACCCGTCGAATTTATCCACGAAGTTAACCCACTACGATTTCTGCAACATTTCATTCATTTGCTAATATCCTTCCATAGAATTATTTCCCACGGGCTCTGTTCTCATAATCAGACCCATAGCTTGCCGAGAGTTTCACCTTCAAGACTGCCTCTTTTGACAGGGTGAATGGAGGGTTTCAGTATCAGTTTCGAAACATGGATGGGTTATGTTGTGGAATGGTAGATACACACAAGAAAATGAGTGAATGAGCGAGGTTTCAAGGTGTTCAAGAGTATGAGTGGGGTTTCAGAATGAGAAATTACCATTTATATCATTAATTAATGAAATAAGGTTTGATTGTTGGGGAGATCATGATGAGGTTTTGGCGACAAATCATGTGATTATATATTGGTTTGGCATAATCGGTCTTTTTAATGATGAAATTTGAGCTGGCGATATATGATCATCTAATTCATATATATCAATGTTTGCAACCTTATTATTTAAATAAAATTTTGTATTTTGCATACCTTGGATTTAGCTAACCTTTAATTGTTTCTTCTTGTCTTGGTTCTTCAGGTATTCTCTAGTACATTCTTCAATATGATATTTAGTAGAGTCTTTAGATGATTTTGTCAAAATGTCATGTTGTATCTGGGTTGCAGAATTGTATAAGAGCTACAGATGAGAGCTGCAAAAAATTCAACAATTCTATAGCTATACTTTATTCTCTGAAAAATAAATAGAAATGCAAATAATTTGGGATTTTTATAATTGGAATGAAGATAATGTAAGATGTTAGAAACAAATTCTGATTTTCACCTTATATTTTATGTACAAGAATTCCAATCAATGATTTATTTTCATACTTATACAAATTATTTATATATATATATATATATATATATATATATATATATATATATATATATATATATATATATATATATATATATATATATATATATACACACATTAGATATGAAAATAAAAAGAAGACTAAGTTGGGGAAGAAGAAGAATTCTTCTTAACCAACTTCATATCAGCCTTATCCTGAAAAATGTTAACAAACTCCTCTTTTGTCAATGGCTTATGATAAAATTTTAGTCAATGTCCATTTACAAGGAGAGGAACCTTTTCTTCATCAATAGTTATAATCCTAACTGCTCCATTATCAAAGACTCTCTCAATATCATAAGGACCAAGCCAATGAATTTGAAATTTCCCTTGGAAATCTTTGAACTTTGAGTCAAAAAGAAGTGCCCAATCTCCTGCTTGGAATTTTCTCTCTTTAATGTATTTATCATGCCATATGGATCTCTGTTGCTGAACTAGGCTGGTCTTTTGAACTGCATCTTGTCTTATTTCATCAAGCTCATTGAGTTGTTCCATTCTATGCCTTTATGCTTCTGACAAGTCAAGTCCCAATTTGACTGTTGTTTTGAATGTTTTAATTTGGAACTCTATTGGAAAAAAGACTTGCTTCTGATAAACAAGTTCATAGGGAGTATGTCCTATTGTGTTTCTCCATGTAGTATGGTAGGCCCATAAACCTTCAGGAATATTTTCTGCCCAATCCATCCTATGCAAATGTACAGTCTTTGTGAGGATTGCTTCAATCACTTTATTAGTAGACTCCACTTGTCCATTTCCTATGGATGGTATGGAGTAGACTTCCTATACTTGATTTTGTACTCTTCCACAATATTTTGCACCATTATGGATGTAAATTGAGTTCCTTGATCTGTCACAATTTCCATTGGGACACCAAAATGAGTAAAAATATCCTCAAAAAGAAATGAAACTACATCATTTTCATTAGCAAAGGAAAGTGCTTTAGCTTCTACCCATTTAGTTACATAATCAGTGCATACAAGAATATATCTCTTTTGTCACAACTTTTAACATATTCCTTGGCATCCATGAAAATGGAAGGCCAATAATATCCTAAGAGAAGGATGTTGTAGGCAGTCCTCTTGTCAGCAAAGTGTCCTCCACATGGCTCATCATGGCATGCCTTTAGTATCTCAGGTATTTCATCCTCTCGTACACATATTCTAATGATGAGATCTAGACCTGTCTTGTACAATTCCTCATTCACCCATGAATAAGATGCATTCATTTGAATTATCTTTCTCTTTTCTATAGGAAAAAAATATGATGGTAGTTTTCCTATGGCTAAGTAATTAGAAATGTATGAGAACCATGGAGATTTAGTAGATATTGAAAAAATATATTCATCAGGAAAACTATCTTCTACTAGTGTATCATTATTATCATTTTGAATTCTAGACAAAAAGTCAGCAATTGTGTTTTGTTTTCCAGGTCGATCTAAAATGGTGATATTAAATTCTTGCAATGATAGTAACCATCTTGTGATTCTGCCATTAGTGATAGATTTATTCATTAGATATCTAATTGCAGAATGATCTGTGTGAATGAAAGTTTCATAGCCAGTGATGTAATGTATGAACTTGCTAATAGCATGGAAAACAACTAGAAACTCTTTTTCAGTAACCATATAATTTAACTAAGTCGGAGTCAAATTCTTACTTGTATAGTAGATGGCATAAGGGATTAAGTATTTATGTCCTAATACAATTCCAAGAGTTGTATATGAAGCATCAATTGAGATATGAAAAGGTAATTTCCAATTTGGTCCTCTTAAGATGGGTGCTTCAGAAATATTTTCTTTCAAAGTTTCAAATGCCTTTTGGCACTTAGGGTTCCAGCTAAATTCACAATCCTTTGTGAGAAATTTTAAGAGTGGAGATGCAATTTTTGCGAAGTTTTCTATTGTTACACAGTAATTTGTCACCGTCCTTGAAATCCCCATCTCGCCCATTGGAGGGTCGTTTCTGTGACCAATAAGCAGTGTCATGCCTTGCAAATACCATCATTGCATCCCTTTCCATGAGGAAAACATTTATTCTGTTGATCATTTCCTGAGCAGACCCCTAAAAACACCTGTTTTTGCCTTGGCGCTGGTAGCTCGTTATTTCCTCGCGCCAATGGGGGAAAATTAACACTGAGCCCGTGCCAATTGGCGCTCTGTCCCAGTTAAGCACCCGCGCCAATCTGCTTTTGGAAAGTTTTTTAAAAAAAGAGGCGAAGTTTCGATTACAACAACTTCATGGATGAGTCATCAGGAGTGGTTTCGACTGAATAACCACGGCCTTCCTCCTTTGGCCTCTTGTTTCCACCTTATGGGGAACCTCCCAAGGGATAAGGCCTCCCTTACACTATTGTAGGGATCCCAACCTCCTCCTCTCCTCTATAAATATAGCCTTCATCCATTGATGAAGGGGCTGAATGGCTGAATGGCTGAATAACTAGTCTCCAAGAGTTCCCAAGAGCCATCATAGCCTTATGCTGCAAGAGCCTTGATTCATTCCCTTAAGGCAAAATCCAAGCAAGGAGATTATTGTCGAGACATCCGAAGAGAGAGGCTTGTCCTATCCCCGATAGGCTTTTTCGAGACGTGTTCCGCTGGCGACCCTCCGAAGGAAAATTCAGCGTCAGAGCCAGGTTGTATACTCCTTTGATTGATTAATGATAAGTGACTATTGGTTATGGTTCCACTCTTGTTGATGATTATGGTAATGAGTTATGTCTTCTCTGACTGACATATAGTTGCATATACTGGATTTCATGCTTGCGTTTGTTGTGTTTCTTGCATGTGCAGGTGTCCAGTCACAGAGATTGTGAGGATCGTGATCTGCCAGAGCTAAGGAACGGGAGCGCTACTTTCTCTACAAGCGACAGCGTTGGATCCCAGGTAAGCCTTCATCGCTAGTTGGTTTATTTGCAATTAGGAACCTGCACTATAGCGTGTGACGATTGTTGCTAGACCCGTTCTGGGCTAGTAGGGATCGCCTCTGTTCGCAGAGGGGATTTACCTCTACAACAAATTGGCGACTCCGCTGGGGAGTTAGCTTGCTGTTTGCTTTATAAACTACAGACGGAGCTTGAAGTTAGCCAGATAGCCTTCGAAAATGCTCTTGCTCTGCATTAGCGAAAGTAGATCAATGCTGCTTTAGTCAATCTCCGGTTTAGTTTATGAACTGAACACTTGGAGTATTGTCTTGTCTTTCGGTCGATTCTTGAATTTTATTGCTTGATCAGCTCTTTTGGCTGGCTCTTTTTTGAGTGTTTGGCTTTTGGTTCAGCTCTAGAGGATCAGATCTGACCTCTGTTTTTCCGAGTTTTCATCCTTTCATGGTTGGCTTGATTGGCGCAGTTTCCACCCTGACAGTCGCGCCAATTGGCGCGGGTTGCCAGTTCATCACTCGCGCCATCCCCTGTTTGGCGCGGATTACAGCCAGACAGTCGCGCCATCTCCTGTAGGTTCTAGGGTTTACCCTTGTTCGGAAGTTTCTTTTGGTCAGTACTTTGCTTCTGGGTTTGTTTTAGATTCTGCTTGAAGTGGTGAGTCTGGTCTTGGTTGGGAGAAATTCTTTGTTTTTTCATTTTCAGGCGTTGGTGCTTGTTGTCAGTTAGCAACCCGCGCCAATTGGGCACTGGCGCTAGTTGTCAGTGAGCAAGTTGCGCCAGTTGGCGCTAGTTGTCAATGACAAAGTCGAGCCAATTTCAGGGTGTGTGAAAATTGAGACTTTTTCCCTGAATCCTTCACCAGTGTGTCTTTCCCTTCCGGTCTTTTCTCTATATGAGCATAGATTACATTTCTCATTGTTTGAAATGTCTTCTCTCCATGATTTCTTGATGTAAAAGGGAATGAATTCCTTGTTTTGATCTCTTGCTTTGGAAGTCTTCTTTGTGTTTGACCTCATATGTCTTGTCGCCTTTTGAGGGATTTCGTGACAAAGTGTTTGAAACAACGATTGCATTCTTAATGTTTGTTTACATCTCTTTTGCATTCATCCTTCATTAAGAAGATTTGCGTTTATTTAGTTTTCGTCTCAAAGTGTTCTTTTTGTTAAAATGCATTAGATCACATTGCATTGAAGAGTATTTTGAGATTTATCATTGAACTTAGATCACATTGTTTAATGATTGAAAGCTAAAAATTGCTTTGAGTGCATTCTCTTTCATTGAAAGCATGCATTAAGTAGATTCTCATTTCATCGAAAAATGCATTGAGTGCATTCTTATTATTTGAAAAGGAAAAAGGAAATTGTGCATAGATTACAATTGCATAGTTTTCGAAAAAGAGGATTTTGCATAGATCACATTGCATTGTTCGCATCGTTGAATGTTTGAAATTACTTTTGGATAGTGAAAGTCATCTAGTTTGGAAAAGATTTCGTTTGTAGTGTTGTTTTATGTCACATCATTGTTTGAAGCTCTTCCCTTAACTATATAGCATTCATCGAATTGAAAAGATTTCTTTTCTCATATAGCTACATATAGGATATTGTCATATGACATGTGGTAGGGCCTTGAAACTGAAACGTAATTGAAGATAAACTATAAAATTTACTCAATTTACCTAAGGAAGCATTGAAACATTAATGAAACATTTAGAGGTCTAGGTTAGAGACGTGTTCTGGCGTCATTAAACCTAGTAGCTGTCATTCGCCTCTGGGCTTTAGACAGCGCTAGTACGGACTTGTGCTCCTCGTACCATCGCGTATATAAAGGGAGACCCCACTAGGTTTCTATCCTTTATCCATAGGAAGCCGAGTCTGCCACCTTATACCTATGATACACCGAACACAGCATTCGGGGAGATTGCCTACACGTACGTTAAGTCCTTGGTTGATTTCTCTTTCATTTTGAAACCAAGGTGTATATTGCAGTTCACGGTTATTTGGTACACCCTTTGCCTAGAATTCCTGAGTAGTCATTTCGATCTTTTCTAACTCTTTAAATTTGAAAAGGTCATCAAGCTCTTTTCCTTTCACGCTTGTTTCCAATCTGAAAGTGATAGAGGCACCTTTTTCCTATTTCTCGACTATTAAAAGATGAAACGGTAGAGTTTTGTTTCAATGTTTTAAAAATTAACTGCCCACGAAATATTCCTGGTTAAAGTTAGTTTCCTTAGGGTGTTGTTCTCAAGATTGTTTATAATGGAAACTTTTCCGGAGTTCACCAACCAAGGAATCCCCTCCGATGGGAATCCTGGTCCTTTTCCTCCTTTTGGAAATGTTGGTGCTCCTTATATGGTAGCGTTGTCCCTTCCTGGGTTAACTGTTGGGTTGCCTGTTTGGTTGTTTTCAACATCTGTGGTCCCGAATGTCTCGGCTTCTGTTCAATCAGTTCCTCCACATGAACAACGTCATGTTGATTCCAAGGTGGACCTCTCCCCTTCTTCGCCCGTTTCTGCGTCCTCCTCTTCTACTTCGCCTGGTGAAAGTCTGGATTCGAGTAACCAGGTGGCTAAGAAGAAGAAGAAGAAGAAAAAGAAGAAGAAGTCCGATAAAGGAGAGGCTAACTCTGCGGCTATTGCACCTAAGAAGTTTCCTCTTGATAAACCTTCCAACCCTCCATGGAAAGTCAAGTTCCCTTGCATGTTGTGCACGGAAGACCATCTTCTTCGAGATTTCCCTGGCATTCCAAAGGTGCTTGAAGCATGGTCCAATGGTCGTCCGCCGTTGCCTTTGGCTTCTAAGAGTCAGGTTGGGGGAAAATCTTCAACTGGTGCTGGTAAGGCTCCTAAGAAGCAGGGTAAGATCACCAGTTCCTTTAAGTTGTGTGAAGGGCACCATGCCATTCACCTTTATCTGTACATGGATGAAGCCAAGTGAGTTTTGGAAAACTCAGTTATTTCTAAACCATGCCTCCCGGTTGGTTATAAGAATCTTTCTTTGAGTCCTCCACCAGCTAATCCTAAGATTGGTCAAGAGTCATCTTTGGTCGATCCCGCTCCTTCGGAAATTCAAATTCAGGAATCCATCCCCGACCAACCATTGGTCGTGGGATCGGTTGAGCTGGCCCCTTCTACGGTGCACCTGGTCTTTTCCGTCGAGAGTGGATCTCACATCCCTCAGGTTCTTCTTGTTTCTTCAGATTTTTCAGACTTGGAGAAATATTCTCCTGTCCCTATACCTCAAGAAGCTGCTCCTCCACCTCCCATGATGGAGGTCCCGGAGGATACCCCTCCCACCTTCGAGATGGAGGTCGTGGAGGATGCTCCTTCTTCTTCTGTAACACCAGGGGAAGACCTTCTCGGTTCGATGGTAGCCCCTCCGAGTAGTTTAGTCGCTTCCTTTGATTGGAATCGATTTGTAGGATACCGCCTTCCGTCTTATGTGCCTTTCGAGATCACAGCACAGGCTTTTGGTCTGGTCGTACCCAACACCATTATAGACAAAGGTGCGTCTATTAGTATTCTATCCTCAACTACTTGGCAAGCATTCGGTTCGCCACCGCTTGTGCCTGTTACGCAGAATCTGTTGGCATTTAACATAAGAACGAGTCAACCCTTAGGGATCCTTCCAAGGTTACCTATTACTTTGGGAGGTAAAACCGTCCATATGGACGTGATGGTTGTTCCAGGCCCCTTGGATTTCAATCTGATTTTGGGGCGCGATTACACCTATGCCATGGGAGTGCTTGTCTCCTCCCTTTTTCGTGTGGTATGTTTCATGAAGGACGGATCGTGACCATTGTTGATCGACTTTAGACTATTGGTCACGATGTGGCCGGCTGACCGCCATGTCCCTTCCTAGTTTTTATCCTTGCGTTGTATAACGCCTCACCGCGGTCGCTGTGTGGCTACCTATCCTATGCTCACATTCAGTGATGGTGCCATTGTGCATCGGTCTTTGCAGGGGCATTGAGTCTGACTTCAAGGATATTTTTCCTTCCATCAAATGTGGAACTCTTGGAAGCTATGACTTCTTATTCATTATGATGAAGTTCTTCAGATCATGGTTCTTTTCCTGTGTCAAGCTCCTTAAAAAACGAAACAAGGTCATTGTAGCAGAGTTCCTTGTCTTGTGTCAAGCTCCTTAAAAATGAAACAAGGTTGTCGGAGCAAAGTTCCATTTCTTGTGCCAAGCTCCTTAAACCATGAAATAAGGTGTCCTGAGGATAGTTGTTTTAATGTGTCAAGCTCGTTAAAACAATGAAACACATTCTCGTTCAATTTGAGTCTTTGATAAGTTCTCGTAAAATCCCAGTCAGGTCTTTCTCTTGATCTCGTAATTTGAACCTTCACTCCATCTGCCTTTCATATGGAATGAAGCTTGGGGGGCATGTACCTCGAATTGAGTCACCATGCTGGGGGCATACTTACTTTTTCAAGCATAGTTTGTTTCCGTTTCAAGCTTGTGTAAAAATGAAACCGGTTTCAAGCATAGTTTATCTTTGTTTCAAGCTTGTGTAAAAATGAAACCAACCTCAAGCAGAGTTTCCTGATTTCAAGCTTGTGTAAAAATGAAACCTTTCCCATTTTACCTCTTGTGATTGCCATCTTATAAGCCTATCTTTGCCAGATGAGCCTTGGTTTTCTCACTCCATCGTCACTATCTAATTGGCTGATCATATGCCTTCACTTGGTTGTTTTACCCATTCCTGAGGAACCGCTACGATGAGTGGTCTTGTTAGCCAACCTCTTGACCTTTACTTGTTCTGAGAAGTTCCACCATTACCGGAACCAGTTGCTACCCTTAATACCACTCGTTCCTTCAGGAGGAGTCAACTTTCAACGCTTTTCTGACTCCCTAAAACATGAAAAGATTTCCGAGTCGCTTGTCATTTTGATCTCGTTAAAGTGGTTACGAGCCGACATCTACCCAGTATATGTTTACGCCTTTTTCGGGCTGGGATAGATTATTTACGGAAAAGGAATACCCTAGCCTATCGTGACTAGGAGATTTTCTCAGACATAGTTTTCTACCTTTTTGGATCTGAGGAACTATTTACGAAAAGGGACTGTTGGATTTTACTTTTCTGCTGTCTTTTCAAACTCTCTAAACATGAAAATACGCTGAGTTCTTCCTTTGTCAGACTCGTTAAACCCTGATGACATTGGATTCAGTCGTAATGACTGTACCCAAGTTCCTCCTTCAAATGTACTAGGATGGACTTATATAGCAAGCATATGTTATCCTCTTCAAGCTTGTGTAAAAATAAAGAGGTACTCGCCAGAAATGGTGGGGAAAATGGAACCAACATCATTGTTGTGTTGGCAGTATGTCGCTCTTGAACATGGAACTTGTTTGCATTTGTGTCGGGTTGGGGACATCTCATCTCATTTTTCACTTGCCTCCGTGGGTTTGGGTGATCCATTTTGACCTCTCATATGCTTTTTGCCTCGTCATCATGACCTTTGATCTTTTGATGTCAAATACTTCCAAATCCACTGTCGCGCCGCCAATATGTTTAAGAGAAGTTGACCTCTGCAAATTTCAACCTTCCTCTAATTCTCATCTGATCTTGATTCACAAAGACATTATGTTCCTCTGTCTCATGTCGATGATGTGGGAAACACTATGGCCCACCTTCGATCAAGGTCACTTCCTGTCGACATCAGCTCATTATCCGGGAAGCTGATACAGAGACTCCCTTCTGGTACCTTGGAGCCTGCATGCCTCAATGGCAGGTTCTTTGCGTTCGACGTGAGGTTTTCATCATTGGCCTCCGATCGAGTGATTCTACGGGTGTTTGACGCCAGCTCACTGATTCACATGTCGTAGATTGTACCTATAGTACCTTGAGGGCCATTGTTGTCATTGGTGGTACCTCTCGCGTCTGTTAACAACTTTCGTCAATGGCTGGTAATCAGGAAATGTTCTTGCATGTTCGACTTCAGCTCACATATTCACATGCTTGAACTTGTACTCTGTTCGGGTCGAGATGGAGCGCAAGACCCTGGATTTTGTCTGTTGGAATCCAGGCTGCGATTTTGTGGATTATTATTAATTACATGACTCATTCACTGGATGGCTGCGACCATACTTGGTCTATTTTTCGATCCCTTCTGGATGGTTGTGTCCATACCTTGGATCTTGGTTATTGTATACTCTGTTATGGATGGCTGCGCCCATACCACATATATTATGTATTTGAGATATCAGTTGTACTTCTCTACGTAGGTTTTCCGACGGCGGTGTTTTCAGTTGGACACATTCTCGTAAAGCATTTCACCCCTCTCTCTCTTTCGGGCCTCATGCTTTAGGGGGCATTTGTTACACAGTAATTTGTCACCGTCCCTGCAATCCCCATCTCGCCCATTGGAGGGTCGTTTCTGTGGAAAATAAGTAGTGTCATGCCTTGCAAATACCATCATTGCATCCCTTTCCATGAGGACAACATTTCTTCTGTTGATCATTTCCTGAGCAGACCCCTTAAAACACCTGTTTTTGCCTTGGTGCTGGTAGCCCGTTATGTCCTCGCGCAAATGGGGGAAAATTAACACTGAGCCCGCGCCAATTGGCACTCTGTCCTAGTTAAGCACCCGCGCCAATCTGCTTTTGGAATTTTTTTTAGAAAAAGAGGCAAAGTTTCGATTACAACAACTTCGTGGATGAGTCATCAGGAGTGGTTTCGACTGAATAACCACGGCCTTCCGCCTTTGGCCTCTTGTTTCCACCTTATGGGGAACCTCCCAAGGGATAAGGCCTCCCTTCCACTATTGTAGGGATCCCAACCTCCTCCTCTCCTCTATAAATATAGCCTTCATCCATTGATGAAGGGGCTGAATGGTTGAATGGTTGAATGGCTGAATAGCTAGTCTCCAAGAGTTCCCAAGAGCCATCAGAGCCTTATGCTGCAAGAGCCTTGATTCATTCCCTTAAGGCCAAATCCAAACAAGGAGATTATTGTCGAGACATCCGAAGAGAGAGGCTTGTCCTATCCCCGATAGGATTTTTCGAGACGTGTTCCGCTGGCGACCCTCTGAAGGAGAATTCAGCGTCAGAGCCAGGTTGTATCCTCCTTTGATTGATTAATGATAAGCGACTACTGGTTATGGTTCTACTCTTGTTGATGATTATGGTAATGAGTTATGTCTTCTCTGACTGACATATAGTTGCATATATTGGATTTCACACTTGCGTTTGTTGTGTTTCTTGCATGTGCAGGTGTTCGGTCATGAAGATCGTGAGGATCGTGATCTGCCAGAGCTAAGGAACGGGAGCGCTACTTTCTCTACAAGCGACAACGTTGGATCCCAGGTAAGCCTTCATCGCTAGTTGGTTTATTTTCAATTAGGAACCTACACTATAGTGTGTGACGATTGTTGCTAGACCCGTTCTAGGCTAGTAGGGATCGCCTCTGTCCGCAGAGGGGATTTACCTCCACAACATCTATAAATATTTCGTAGTATCCTATAAAACCAAGAAAACTCTTAACATATTTTTGACAATTTGGGATTGCTAATTTATAAATAACTTCAACTTTAGATGAGTCTACCTTAATTCCATTTCTTGAAATATGGTGTCCTAAAACAATTCCTTCAGTAAACATCATAAAACATTTTTCATGACTTAATGAGATATTTTCTTCCTTACATATTTTGATAACCTTTTCCGAATTTTCAAGGGCTTCTTCAAAATAATTTCCATAGACTGTAAAATCATCCATATACACTTCTACACAGTCATGAATTAAAGTAGAGAAAATACCTAATATTTCTCTTTGGAATGTTGCAGGTGCATTGAATAATCCAAAATGAAGTATTCGATAAGCATACGTTCCCCATGGAAAAGTAAAGGTGATTTTTTCTTGAACCTTGGGTGCTACCTGAATTTGATTATAACCACTAAAGGTGAAATCCATTGTCTGTCTGATATTGGATAGATAAATTTTACATTCAATTGTTTTTGTAGTTATTCCTTTACAATTTCCCTAAGATTTGGATTCATTCTTCCTTGAGGATGTCTGATTGGTCTAGAATTATCCTCAATATAGACATGATGTTTGCAAGTTTCAGGGTTTTTTCCTTTCATGTCAATGTATTCCCTTGCATATGCAGAAGAATTTTTTTGCAATGTTTTTATTAACTCCTCTTTTTTAAATTCTTCTAGGTTTTGTTCATATTTAAAGTTTTACCTGGAAATATTTCAATTGTAGAATTATCAAATTCTTCCATAGAATATAAAGACATTTGTCTGGATGATAAGTATTCAATATTACACTGTTCCTAAATTTTTTGACTATTCTCACATTGTGAAGATGATTCATGATTTTCTATTGAATTTAGAATTTGATTTTCTTCACTAATGTGTGAGATAGTAAAAATAGGTTGTATTCCATTGTTATCATCCATCCATTCTTCATTTTCTACTTCTATCATTGTTTTTGCTAGAGGATATAACATGAATTTATTTTTTGAACTTCCATCGGAGCTAAACATATCACCATATCTACAACTAATGAAAGCATCAGCTCTAGCTAACCAAGGTCTTCCTAATATAACTGGATGTCCTCCTAAGTTATTCTTGGGATTTAAGATCATAAAGTCGATTGGATATTCCAAAGAATCTAAGGATACATAAATTTATTCTAGTACACCATCAGGTTTGATTACTGATCTATTTTCTAGTTGTAGTAATGTTGGTGTATATTGAATACTTGGAAGTTTTATTTGTTCCATAGTTTTTTTACTCATGATGTTAATGGCTGCTCCTAAATCGATCAATGTATTTGGGATCTCAATACCATTGATGTGTGTTTTCAAAATGGGACGTCCTGGATCCAAATATTTCTATATGGTTGTTTTTTCCATCATGATATCTGCAATTTTCCCACTAACTGTATTATTTTTACTTCCTTTGTTTTTCTTCCAGATTTCTTTATACTCAACTCCCTTATTTTTTTTGCAAGGATTGGAATTTCTTTAATGGCTTGTAACAAAGAAATTTTGATATAAAAATTCTTTATTTCATCTAATATATCATATTTAGGCAACATGATTTGTTTTTCTACCCCTTTGTCGATTTTTAATCTTTCAGGGAAAGGAGGTTTTGGTATAGATACCGAAGGTTGCTCTATGATAGGAGTTGAATTTATTGGATTTTCTTGTGTTTAATTTTGAAATTTTTGATTCTGATGAAGAGATGTCTCTTTTCCAGAATGATTATTTTTATCTTGAATATTTTATCTTGATGAAGAGAAATAACCTCATCAGAGTGATAATTTTTTTCCTGAATAACAATAGAAGGAAACTTATTCTCTAATATCCTACCATATCTAACTTGAACGTTGTTAAGATCTAGTGGAGTTATCATATAATTTTGAAATTTTTTCCCCTCCATGTTATAAATAGGTCATGCATTTTTATTGTTTGGGTTTGGAAGTGGATAGGTAGTTGGTTTGGCCTTTGTGGAAATGGTAATGAAAGTTGTGGATTATGATTTGGAAATTGAGGTTGTTGACTGGTTTGAGGAAAATGTTGTGGTTGATAGTTCAGATAAGATTGTGGATATTGGTGATATTGAGAATATCTACCATAAGGATTTTGCATTCCTTGTGTCCAAGGTTGAGGTTGAGACCAGGGTTGTTGTGATGGCATTGATGAATTCCAATTATTCTGTGGGGGCTGAGTATACATCTGAGTGTTAAAAATTTGAGTTTGTGGCCCTTTCCATGGTCTTATAGAAACAAAACAAAGAGGATCTACTTGGTGTGGGGCTATTTCTTCTTGGAAAAAAACTTTAAGGCTTGGAATAGAAGGAAAGTTTTTTGTTTCATGATTTTCTGTACATATGACACATGTTTCTATGATTTTTAAGTCAAGAGGACATTCTCTTAAGGCATGTTTCTTTCTGCATTTAGGACAGAAGATAGATAAGGCATCAATTTCAACTCTTTTCTTGTTTTGTAATTTTAGGGTGTCTATTTGTTCACTAAGACTCCCTAAAATATATGTTTTGAATTCATCAAGAAAATTTCCTATTTCAGCTCTACTTACTATTCCAGCTGCAGATTTATTGACTCTAGGGAGAATAGGATCTCTTGGACTTCTCCCAATTCTTGACTATCCTCTTGAAAGGTGTATGAATAATTCAGAGATATTAGGTAATGATAGTTGAGAGACATCTCCCTTTCCCATCATATTAATAATATATATCCATTCATCTCTAATGGCTTTCAACAAGAGAGATTTTAAAGTATCTTCATCCAAATTTTCCATCCTAGCTCTTTTTAGATTGTAACTGAATCTTTCAAATAGGTCCTCTAAGTTTTCATCTTCTCTTTTCATTATCTTAAAAACTTCATCTTTCCGATTATGAGGTGTGCAATAATCCTTGTATTTTTGTAAGAATGCATTCTTCATTTCTTCCCATGTCCTAATAGAATGTATTATTAAGCCCATGAACCAATTTGATGCTGCGTCCTTAAGTTTTGCAGGAAATCATTTCAACTTTTGAGAATCAAGTAAGTAGTCATATGATCTACATAAAACTTTGAATTCAAATAGAAAATTTTTAGGATACTCAATCCTTACTCCATGAAAATGGGTGAGGATGGAGGGTGATATATTCTTCATTGTGGCAGTGGTATCCTCATATAATATAGGAAATCCAACATGATCTACTTCTTCTCTATTTCCTTCTCCTTCTCTTCTTTGTTCTCTTTCATCTCCCCTTCCTCTTCCTCTACCTCATCCTCCACCTCATCCTCCACCTCCAATCCTAAGTCCACCTCCTCCTAGTCTTAGTTTTTCATCATTCAAATTGTGTACTTATCCTTCTCCTTCTCTAGCCAGTGTAGGTTCCTCAGAAGTAATATAAGTTTTTAAATTTGGAATTATTTGTTCCTCTTCTGATTCTTCTGGTTCTTCTATCAATTGTATATTAAACAATACTTATTCCTCTTCTCCACTAGGGATTTCTAGCTCTTGGGCTAAGAGTTTTTCTCTAGTAGAGGTTAAAAATATTACTCCTTCTATTGGGGATCTAGGGTCTTCTTCTTCTAGAAATTATTTAGTTGATGAAGTTGGAGAGTCTCTAGGCTAAATTTCTGATCTTAAGACTTCAGGAAGTCTATGTCTTACTGCTAAAAATGGAATACGAGTTTGGGTGGTTGGTGTGGCACTACGAGGTATTGATGGAGTGAGTGGTGTTGTTGGGATCAAGCTTCTACCTCTAGCTACAAAGATACCCCTAGAATCTCTTTCTCTACGCATGCCATTTTTTTATGATTTTGTTGTTGTTGTTTTTTTCTTTTAGATTAAGAGATAAGGCTCTTAATTACACTTCCCCGGCAATGACACCAAAATTTTTAGTCAATTTAATGTATTAAATTTCTATCATAAATTATTGTCGGAGCGGGGTCCTCTAACCACAATTTTGTAATATTTTGTAATAGTTTAGTCTAGCATAGGGGCTTTGGGGTAGATCAAAGCCCTCAATGAATTGTAATGGGTCAAAGGGTAGACCAAGGGTCCACAAACCATGGTTTGCAGACCATAGAGTTGCGAAGGATAATATAGTATAAATAGATGGAAAAATCGACTCTAGAAGTAAGTTTAAGTTGGGATTAAGTCTGGATACAAATTTTGGATCTGTTGTGTGGATTTTCTGGGTAAGGGTTCCTGTTGGCTGAGTGCATGGAGACCCTAAGTCCTATTGTGTACGGACCTTGCTGGCTATGTGCATGGAGACTCTAAGTCCTACTGTGTGCGGACGCCGCTGGCTGTGTGCGCGGGCTGGTAAAGAGTCTGTAAGAAAACTCTGAATATTAATGAATGAGAATACCATTTTGTTGATATATGAAGTATCTCTGTGTTGAGACTATTGACTGCGCTATATGTTATTTCTGAGATTATGGTTGTTTATTGAATACTAATGATTAGTTGATGTAGACGTGGATGTGATGCTTAAAAAGGGTAACAAATGCTTAGATCTGGTTGTGTTTTGTCCTGCTGCATCTGATTACTGGTTAACTTATGGTTTATGAGATTTTCTTGAGTTATTTCGTCAATATACTGTTAAGGGTTTCTGGGTTAGGGATTCTCCAGCTTAGGCCTGTTAGATCCGAAGGGACCCACTTTAATTAACTTTCTCTCTCTCAGGGTGCAGAAACCTGGTTCCACCACCCTCCCATACTACTTCGAGTGAGACCTTGACATGCGCAAGTAGACCATTGCGGAAATGGCCAGGAGTACAGGGGTTTGTTAGTAAACCTTAAATCTGAACCTGGGTCAAGGCACCTCAAGCCAACAAATGGTTTTGTTGCCAGGATCGGAAGCATTTTGAGAGAGAGATTGGGTAATGCCACGGGGTCATTGGCAGCCTTTGAAGCCTGAACTTGAGGACTAGTTTGAAAAGCAGATTTAGGAATTTTCCCTAAAATAAAATAGAAGTAAGAAGCTATCTGTTGAAGAGTGGAAGAATAAGTAAATTTTTACAGAAGTACACAAAATATTCTTCTTAACCTTTGCACATGAACTACAGGAGCGACTGGCAAGGTTAGCGGAGTTCCAAACCTATTGGAAAGACGATCAGGTCACACAGTGGACCCCTGAGTTGATCCAACAGTTGGAGAAGACTGATAACAAGATTACCCCAACTGTAGATCACTGGGTTGATAGCGTGCTGGGTGTGTTAGAGTCGGTCTTTACAGCCCTCCGTCAGAGATCATTTCTCTTATTGCATTTCATTGTTTAGGTGTCTCATTCCGCTCATTCATCTGCATTCCGTTAGGGGCATGCCATTGACTGACAGAAGGGCTTGGTTTTCTCATTTCCCTCATGTTTTTACCTGTTGGGTTGGTCAAAATTTCCTCAAACTTTATCAAAGTTCAGTTCATGTCATTTATAGTCATAAATGGTTATTTTGGTCAAAAAGAGTCTTTTAGTTTTTGAGTCTAGGGTTTAGTCTTCTGACATGTTAAATAATGCCCGCAGGCCATGAGGAGGTTTTCCATAAGTTTTCAGTTCAAAATTTTATCATCAAACATATTCGAGGACATTTCTTGTTCAAAACTCTGTTTTGAATAAGAAATTGTCGAATTCATTTTTGTAATAAGATGTATCTTTCCACCATGAAGTTCTTCACTTGTAGACTCTGGTCCTCCTTTGCCAAGGATCAACACCAACATCCCTGCAAAAAATCAACCAATTTCATCATTCAAAGTTCAGAAGGTCATTCAGGAAACAAAAAGACAAAGTTATTTTTAATGAAAAAATGCCATAGCCAAAAACATTACAAAATGGGTTTTGAAGAAGCAAATATTAAAACCATGTATATATGAGATATTTCACAAAGCCATTCATTCGTTTGCATCAAAAGAGATCCAAAAATCCAAAGGAGAAGTCGAATTGAAGATCGGGAGAACAAACTGCGTTTTAGAAAGGCCGTGACTGTGCGTGAAGATTGCGCGCGGCGCATAGGAAAGAGGCGCGGCGCACAGAATCAACTCGGCGCATTGGGCCAAAATTGATAGTGCATTTTTCCACAGGCGCGACGCACCCACAGAGCGCGGCGCATTGAGCCATCAAGCCCGAAATTCAACAACGCTCTGCAATTTTTCAAAATCAAACAATTTTTCTTGCTCCAAGTAAGTGGAAACTCTTTGATCATTAATTGAAGACGTGCTTGGTGTGTTTGGGACCGAAGATCAAGAGTTTAATTGGTGATAAACAAACCCTACGTTTATACTAAAATCTGCTCCTAGGGTTTATGTGTGAAGTTTGAAAATTGTGTTTTGGTGCTAAATTCTTGCCATTTGTCACCCTTTTCTTTGTATTCCATCACTGTTATCATATTGTTACCACAGTTCATCTCCTATTATTGCTGTTCCATATCCCTCATACCCTTTTGATCCCATGTGTTAATTCCCAAACCCTATCACTTGCTACCACATCCCTCCATTGACAAAATCTTAATTGCCATAACATGCAAGGGCTACCTTTATGTCCTTGATTTCACTTATGTTTTGTCATTTCACTTACTCCTATTCCTAAAGACTACCCCCATCACTATGACTCATTACCATTACTTATAAATCCCCAAATCCCTAAGTTCCCCAAACAGTGATTTTCCTCACAGTTAAAAACTCACTTGACAGTCCTTTTTCCCACTGTGACATTTCTCCACAACACCTTATTGTATATGTGGCACACTTGGCATTGAAAAAAAAACTCTTGTTTTCACCATATATTTATCATCATAGACCTGTCAAACACCTTGTTTTCAACACCATGTCAGAGACAGATTCACCATATGAGCAGGGATATGAGCAAGACAGTGATTCATCTACCGAGCTTAATGTGCCGAGGAGATCTCATAAAAGTGGCAGGCATGTCAGGGAGGAGCGCACTTCTTTGAAACAATTGCAGGCCTGTCCGCTTGCAATGGATTTTTTTCAGCGTCAGTCATGTTTCCAGTATTGTGAGATGATTGCCCGAACTCAGCATCATCATGAGTTAGCTCGCCTATTTGTCCTACATTTGCATAATGGTCATGTAAATCTTGCTGGAGTGAACTTCACTTTGACACCAGAGACTATTTCTGAGGCGATTGGGATACCGAACATTGGTGAGGAGTGGAATAAGAGACAACAGCTGGATAGAGCATATTATGAGCCTTACATCAGACCTGGATATTTGAGGCAGTTGAGTAGGGTATTTCCATTCCGATTTCTGCAGGAGTCTTATACACCATTGATGAAACTCATCATCCAATATTTCAGATGTGAGGGTAGATTCTCACGCCTTTATGCATACCATATTATACTTTTGATGCATTTCACGAGCTTGCGGCTGATGAATATTCCATACTTCATGTGTCAGAATATAGAGCGGATGACTACCCTTGTGCAGAAGAAGACTCCAAAGCAGCAGCATAACAACATTTATCATTACGCGCTCATCAAAATCATAGTGGTACATCAGCTTGGTTTGCAGGGCATCACATGGGAGGAGTTCATCTCTCGTGACTTCTTTGCAGCCCCCCAGCCTCCTCCCGAGATTGTTCATGATGAGGCAGAGCCTTCACATTAGTTTGAGGTTCCTGAGACTGAGCCTATCAGTGCTCCATTGTGTGTGACATATCAGAGAGGCCATAGAGCCTTATTTGTAGCAGCACGACGAGTACTATCTCCACCAGGGGTGGAAGGGGTCTCGTTATCTTCATCAGCAGCGCGAGTAATATCTCCACATGGCGTGGAAGGGGTCTCGCCTTCTACATCAGCACAGGTACAGGTTCAGGATAGAGGCAAGAGGCCTATGCACGATGAGGGCCCTTCAGGAGGCCAAGACACTGATTTTATACTCATCGATGTTGATGCGAGCTCTCCCAGCTCAAAACTGAAAGAGATAATACAGGAGAAAAAAGCTGAGATCGGCACGCTGACTGAGAAATTTCAGAGAGCTCAGTGGGTTATATATTACTTGGAGTAGCAGAATAAACAACTGGAGGATCAGCAGACACTCATAGAGTTGCGGCAAATCCGTGAAGATCGAGAATTGGCTCGGAAGAGACCAGGTGACATGACACCATTTGAGCGAGAGACTTGCCTTACGCACGTCAAAATTCATCTGGAGAAGCTCTTGGCAAAGGAAAATAGGGAAAAAGACATGCTCAGACATATGAAGAATCGCTATTGGGCCCGCACACACGTTTGCAGAGCAAAAATGAAGATCCTGAAGGCGAGGTTGAGAAAAGCACTGAAACGTCGGAAAAGGCCGGATCCACTCCGAATCTTGGCCGAAGCTTCCTTGGCTGAGCATGAGACATAATGGGATACCGTCACTCCAAATTTCAGCAAATTTGGAGAAGATTTTGTCATTTTTAAAATTTTGGTTGCAAAACAGGTTTTTCCGCCCGACGCGTCGCGCCACCCGACGCGCGCTTACGTTTGGGACATCTTCTGGAGGAAAAATTTACATTTTTGGGTTTTTCATGATATATTATGTATGTTCAGGAATGGCTGAAGCATTTCATCAAATTCTGGGCTGCCTAAAAGGCCAAAAACACCTTGAAAATGGCCTTTCTGCCACTTTTTGCACCAACAGGAACTAGTCTTGGGAGATTGTAGTTTTTGAGGGGTAAATGAAATCCAAATTGAAACATTCCACTTGGGTTGGATAGAAGACATCCAGGGATTTACAACGAGCTATTATGAGCTCAATTTGGACTTCAGGAAGTGCCCCAAAAACAGGGTCAAAGTGGCGTGACACATAGAGAATTTGGGCGCGGCGCATAGAGGAATTTTGCCCAAATTTCACTGTTCAACTCAGAAATTCGCCCAGTTTTGACTAGTTTTACTTTTTCATGTGATGATTGATCTCTCTTGATGTAATTTGGTAACCACGATGTAAATTTTGCATATATTTACTTTTTCTAGAGGATTCATTCACTAAAAAGTGAAAATTAAGTGAATGGATCAGTTTCCTAGCATATAGAGGCAAGTTGTTTGGCTGCCTAGATTTTAGCTCCATGTTTAGAATTGGTTGAAATAGCTCCTAGAAAGATGAGCTCGAACCCTAGAGGCATGGGAAGGGGTTAGGATGGTCTATATATTGTATTTTCTGAGACATTTTCAGGGTTGGATACTTGGGAAAAGTTTGGCACCTCATTGTACATTCATTTCAGATTTTTGGCAAAGGAAAGACCAGAGTTTTGTAGCACTTGTTGGGATCCTTGTGGCTTCTGAGTTTTGATGATGTTCTTCTCATGTTATTTTAAGTTTCATTAATGTTATATGTATGCCATTTCCCTTCTCTATGCTTTTGAATTAAACAAATGAGTAATTGAGGTAGAATTCATTGATTTGTTGGTGCTCTGCCTTAGACTTTTGTTTAGTTTTATATGTTTTTCGTCAGTTTGAAGAGGATCCTTGAAATCTCTTGCCCTCTTCAGCTCCTCAGCAGTCTTTTCAATCCATTCATTTGATCTCAGAAATCAAAGCCGTTGCCTACCTCGCCCCAAGTTGAACTCTGCAAGAATTTGGCCTCATCCCCAAGCCCAAAAACTGCCTTTCCCTTTTTTCCAACAAAAACCCCTAAAAATCAAAATCAAACCCTCCTATTTGTTTATCTAGCCTAAGATCAGTTGTTGTTTTAGTCATCTGAAGCCCCTTTGAACATTTTTCTTGAGATTGACCCGGAGAGAGCCCTCTCATGTCCTCATAGGGCTAGCTACGAGGCTGAGCGTGGTTTGGTGTTGTCCTTCTTCTGCCTTATTTCAGCCTAAGGTGGATTTGGGAACTAACATAGTGGCGACCATACTGGGGACGAAAATGGTTTTCTTGTTGATGTTATTTGCTTCATAAGTTACAGACGGAGTCTGAAGTCACGCCAGGTAGCTTTCGAAACGCTTTTTCTTTGCATTTGCGGAAGTAGATAAACGCTGCTTCAGTCGATCTCTGGTTTAGCTTGTGAACGTGACATTTGCCTTGTGAATTACCCCAGTATATTACATCATTCTGGACTTTTGGGTGATTGAGTCTAGAATTTGATAGGCTGAATAGATCGGTTTTGTCCTTTGATTTTTGAATAAGATCAACACACTGGCTTCCAGAAGACATACTAGGTCACATCCCGATCCTGATCCGCCTCCAGTGTATGAGAATCCCAATCTGATTTCAAGAATCCTCTGTCGAGAAAGTCCCGTGATCCATTTGTTTAAATATCATTCATACCCTACTGTATTTAAATTCATTGAAGATATTGAGTTTGACGATCGGTTCGAGTTGTCGTTGTTTGAAACTAAATCTGAAAGTGCTACTAGTTATACCGTCATAAATCTTGAGTTTATCAAGTATCTTGAGATTGAACAAGCCAATAGATCCATTGACAATTACATTTTGAATCTTCAGAACTCTATTGTGGCAACGAATATCCCTAAATTCATAGAGTCTGCTTCTGAAACTCTTGGTCCATCAGTAGTTACATCTGATTCACACGTTCGCGCTGAACCTTCTTTCATTCCTACCATTCCCTTACAACCATCCATTTCTGATCAGAAATCAGTGGTAGTTCCTCCTCCATCTCCTCCACATACACCTCGTACACCTACTGCTCCTTCTCCACCCGTTTATCCAAGATAGATCATAAATCCACCGAGAGAAATGGCTGCTAGATTTGCACCGCTTGTCTTGCCAGCAAACTTGGATCCCATGCCCACTGATTATCAGAGTAAAATTCCTTTGTTTGATGGTACTCCTCAAAGTGTGCCCGCTCAGCAGCATATTGATAGAATGACAGAATTTTTGGACCTCCATGAAATTGATGAGGAGAATGTCTCCATGAGATTGTTTGTGCAAAATTTTGGAGGTGAAGTACGTAAATGGTTTAGAGCTTTGCAGCCCGGAAGTATTAATACATTGGAAGAGCTTCAAAGACAGTTTCTAGATCGGTGGGAGATGAAGATAGATCCACTTCAAATCACTTCTGAGTATACCAAGATCAAGCACAATCCTGGTGAGTCCGTCCAAGACTATATTATCAGATTTAATGCGGTTTATAATGAAATTCCTGATGACTTGAGGCCTTCAAAGAAATCAAATTTGTTAAAATTCCTGGATGGTTTATATCCGGAGATGGCCTATTCATTACGAGATAGAGATCCGCCCACTTTAGAGGACATGCAGAAGATTGCCGTGAGTGTTGAGGAAAACTTGAATGATAAGAGAGCTAGGCTGAAAGCAGAGAAGAAAGTTGTGATAAAAGAAGAAGCTTCTACATCTACAGATCAGATACTTCGTAAAGTGGAAATTTTTTTCGAAAGGTTCACTCTTGATAAGCCTGAACCGCAGATTCGAAATCCCAATTTTCGTGGTCAGCAGCAGCCACAATTCAGGATTAAGCAACGAGAACAGCGAGCACAAGAACCGACAGTCCAGCAGCAAGTAAAGACACCTCTTCAGCAGAATTTTGTTGGTCAGGATTCAGATGATGAAGATGATGTAGTAGGGGAGGAAAATCATTTCTTTACTCCTGATAATTTGCCCATTTATATCACCGAAGATGATGAGTATGCAGAAATTTCAGCGGTACAAAGAGATGAGGATTTTATCCTAGCTAATGATGCAGCTCTTGAAGAAGAGTCGGATGAGTATCAGAGAGGTTATATGAATGCATTGTCAGCTCAGCAGAAGCAATATTCTCTCAGAAACATAGATGTACCAGTCAATCCCATTCAGAAGAGAAAGGAAGTTTCAGCACCTAAAAACGATTCACCTGTTGCACAAAAGAAAGAAAAAGAGATAATTGATCCCGCTACCACTAAGTCATCATCAGCAGAAAAATCAAATTAGCCAATTACATCGAGAGAGAAGGTTGAAAAGAAAGATGTTCCAGCCAAAGAGATCGAAAAGACTTCAGCCTTTAGTTTGGAGAATGAAATTTCAAAATTAAAGGTGTCCATTCCCTTGACCGAACTAATGAGGAACAACAGTTATAAAGGTCAAGTTTCCAAAATTTTGAATTTCGATCCCATGTCTGATATGGTGAATATTGAAGATGATCAACCGGAACCGATATTTGGACCAACTTTAGATGGTGAGTCTCCGGAAAACGAAGTACCTCCTTTTTATATCAGTCTTCGATTGCATGAGTTTGTATTGCATAATGCCATGTTCGATTCTGATGCTTCCCATAATATTATGCCGAAAGAAATCATGGAAAAGTTGGGTTTAGACATTACCAGGAAGTACCATGATCTTTATTCATTTGATTCTAGCATAGTGAGATGTATTGGGCTCATTAAAGACTTGGTTGTTAGTTTGGATCAGATTCCTACAAAGAATGTTTTGATGGACGTTGTTGTAGTAGAAATTCCTCCGAGATTTGGTATGTTGCTTTCCAGGTCTTGGGGAGAAAAATTGAAAGGGACATTACAGTTAGATTTCTCCTATGCAACAATTCCCGTGTTTGGCCAAATGAGAAAATTGTACCGGGAACAAAAAATGAAGTATATGATTACCACCAAGGAGAAACCGGTTAATCATCCGCTTAATTATGTACATACAGATCTAGAGTCTTTTGTTTTGTTTTTCGATAGTTTCAATGATGTAGATAGTCAGTTAGTTCAAGAAAAATATATTCCAGAGATTACAGAGAATTTCAAAGAAGTGTTGTAGAAAGAAAGGCAAGAGCCGGAAAGCACAGTTGAGCAATCAGCTAAAGATAGTGGACAACAAGAAGAAAAAACAAAGCTAGCACAATTTCAGCACTTAGAGGATGATGAAGAGGGTCTATGGACCATGGATTTCGATGGTGTAGTGGGAAATGATGGTGCTGGGATTGGTATTTGGGTACGCAGCCCTTTCTCCGTTCCAAACAAGGTACCGAGCAATGCACGGGTATGTTCTTACAAATTAGCATTTGATTGTTCGAACAATGAGACTGAGTATGAAGCTCTGATTGCTGGCCTAAAGATTCTTAGAAAGCTGAATGCTAAGAGAATTGCAGTCTATGGTGACTCCGAATTGGTGATTAAGCAGGTAAAGGGTGAATATCAAACGAAACATCCCCGGATGCGAGCTTATCGGAACACTGTCCTTGATATTTTGAAGCAGTTTTCAGATTATACCTTGACTTGTATTCCTCGCATTCAAAATGGAATTGCAGATGCACTTGCTAAGGCAGCAAGTAACTTGAAGATCCCAATGAATTCAAGCAATAATTTAGAAATCCATGTGAAGCACCGTCCTACCGTCCCGGATAATCAGAGATGTTGGCAAGTTTTCCAAGATGATGATGAGATTAATGATTTTCTGCAAAGTAAAGGTAAGTTCAAAGATACCTCAATCGATGTAGAATTTGATAATGGTGATGATGTTCAAGTAAATCAAATGGAGGTGTTGCAGCTGAAAGATAACATTATTCCTAAAGGTTTGATACCTTTAGAAGAGCTCTTCGATCAGGATGATGTGGCCAAGAAGCCAACTTTATGACCGACTGAAAAAGGAGTGGAAGATGTAAATATTGGGACAGCTGAAGACCCAAAAATGGTGAAGTTATCCAAATCATTGTCACCGGAGGTAAGAGCTGAATATGTGAATTTGGTGTCTTCATTTGCTGATGCTTTCGCTTGGGATTACTCAGATTTAAAGACGTATGACACCAATATAATCCAACATACTATCCCTATCAAGCCTAATCAGAAGCCTTTCCGACAAAAACTAAGAAGAATCAATCCTAAGTTGCTGCCATCGATTGAGAAAGAGGTAAATAGGTTGTACAAAGCAGGAATCATTGTTCCCATCAGATTTTCTGATTGGATTTCAAACTTAGTGCCAGTGCGGAAAAAGACAGGTGAGATCCGGTTGTGTATTGATTTCAGAAATTTGAACAAGGTGTCATTGAAGGACAATTATCCATTGCCTAAGATGGATCATATATTGCAGCGAGTAGTGGGTGCATCTCGGATGTCACTACTCGATGGTTATTCTGGATATAACCAAATCTTGGTTAATGAGGACGACTGCGACAAAACAACCTTCACCACTCCGTGGGGGACATTTCACTATGCCAAGATGCCATTCGGTTTGAAGAATGCTGGTGCAAATTTCTAGCGGGCGATGGACATGGATTTTTCGAATGAAAAATATGTTTTCCTTGTTATATACCTTGATGATTTGACGGTTTTTTCCAATTCCGATGAAGAGCATATGTATCACTTGAAAGTTGTTTTTCAGAAGTGCAGAAAATATGGTGTCTCGCTTAATCCTAAAAAGAGCTTATTCGCCATGGATGAAGGTAAATTACTTGGTCACATTATTTCCAAAGACGACATTCGTATTGATCCAGCGCATGTTGAAGCAATCCAGCAAATTGACCCTCCCAGGAACAAGAAAGAGATTCAGTCTTTTAATGGTAAGATGAAATTTTTGCGCCGTTTTGTCCCAAACCTTGCTGAACATTTGAGAGAAATAACAAATATGTTGAAAAAGGACAGCCAAGTGAAGTGGACTGAAGATGCGGTAAAGTCCTTTAATTTGGTGAAGTTGGCACTATCTTCAGCTCCGGTGTTAATCAGCCCGGATTACACCTAAGACTTTATTTTGTTTTCCTTCGCTTCAGAACATACCATGGCAGCTGTGTTAATGCAGAAAAGAGATGGACATGAGAAGCCCATAGCATTTTTCAGTCGAACTATTAGGGACGCAGCCTTGAAATACAACATCATCGAGAAGCAAGCTTTGGCATTGGTAAAGGCATTGAAGGATTTCCGGGTATACATTTTACATTCCCATATTTTAGCTTATGTTCCTGACGCTGCCGTGAAAGATGTTTTAGTACAGACTGATCCGGAAGGAAGACGTGGTAAGTGGATCGCATCTTTGCTCGAATATGATGTGGAAATAAGGCCCACAAAACTGATCAAGGGACAGGGGCTGGCGAAGCTTATGGCTGAATCAAATATGCACGCATTAGAAATAAATCTGATTGCTGCTATGTCTGATGAAGATGAGGAGAATTCGCCACTTCAGATATCAGAAATGTTTTTTGATTCCCCATGGTATTCAGACATCGTCTATGTTCTTTAGAATTTGTCATCACCACCCGGCATGACTAGAAACAAAGGTAGGAATTTGAAACTCAAGGCTACAAAATTTTGTATTTTGAATTCTGCACTTTTTTGGAAAGATCCGGGTGGTGTGTTATTGAATTGTTTGGTGGAGGAAGAAGCGAAGAAGGTAATGGAAGATTTTCACAAAGGAGACTGCGAGGGTCATCATTTTTGGAAGACAACTGCCAATAAGATTTTGAGAGCAGGGTACTATTGGCCGACATTGTTTGCTGATGTCTATAAAACAGTCAAAGGCTGCCATGAGTGCTAGATTTTCAAAGGAAGACAGAAATTACAACCATTGCCACTCAAGCCTATTGAGGTAAGCACCCCTTTCCAGCAATGGGGTTTGGATTTCATCGGGGAAATCCATCCTCCTTCCTCAGGACATCATAGATGGATTCTAACAGCTACCGATTACTTTACGAAATGGATCGAAGCAGTTCCTACAAGACAGGCTACAGATGTGGTAATTATTTCTTTCCTTGAGAACAACATCTTGGCTCGTTTTGGTTGCCCCAACAAGATAATCACAGATAATGCAGCGGCTTTTAAATCAAGAAAGATGATTGAGTTTTGTGCTAAGTATAAAATTATTTTGGGACATTCAACCGCCTATCATCTGCAAGGAAATGGTTTGGTGGAATCTTCCAATAAGTCTCTAGTCAATATCATTAAAAATTTGCTGGACATCAATAAGAAGAGTTGGCATAAGAAGCTGGTGAATGCGCTATGGGCTGATCGGGTTAGTCAAAAGAAGTCCATCGGTATGTCCCCCTTCGAATTATTTTATGGAGTAGATACAGTCTTTCCTACATCACTTGCTGTTCCGGTGGTCAAGCTTCTTCAGGAGGCTGGTAGTGAAGAAAGCCATATGCAGAGAAGGATAAATAAGATGATTCATTTACAACAAACGAGAGAAGAGGTCTTCCAGAATACATTCAAGTTGTAGGAAAGAATAAAAAATATCTATGACAGGAAAGTGAAGGCGGATAAATTCCAGTTGGAAGAGGTGGTACTGAAGTGGGATGCTAGGAACGAGGACAGGTAAACACGGTAAGTTTGAAAACCTCTGGAAAGGTCCATTCAAGATTGCAGCATATCGAGGTCAGAACTCCTTTCTATTGAAGGAGATGAATGGTGAAGACTGTCCGGGAGGGCCGATCAATGGTCGGTTGCTCAAGCGGTACCATTTCTAAGATGTTTTCTGCTGATCATTGTCATTGTACATATCATGTATTTCAATTTCATTGTAAGTGTGCACTGTAGTATTTTCTTCAGTCTGGGGCCCGAAGTGAAGGCTATAATTATGAAGAAGGATTTCAGTTTTCTTTTGAGTCTGTTTAGTCGGTTTGGTTCAGTCATTTCTGTTTTAAAGGTTGAGTCAGTTTAAGTATAAATTTTAGTCAAATAAATTCATTCAATAGTCTTGAGTTGTTTTGTCAAATAATCGATTCCATAGCCCAATGGACGAAGGCACTGGTCTACTCTCCCAAATATCTGCCGTTCTTGGCACCTCCAAGGAGCTACCATCCCCATTGGAGCCAATGTTAGAGTCGGTCTTTACAGCCCTTCGTCAGAGATCATTTCTCTTATTGCATTTCATTGTTTAGGTGTCTCATTCCGCTCATTCATCTGCATTCCGTTAGGGGCATGCCATTGACTGACGGAAGGGCTTGGTTTTCTCGTTTCCCTCATGTTTGTACCTGCTGGGTTGGTCAAAATTTCCTCAAACTTTATCAAAGTTCAGTTCATGTCATTTATAGTCATAAATGGTTATTTTGGTCAAAAAGAGTCTTTTAGTTTCTGAGTCTAGGGTTTAGTCTTTTGACATGTTAAATAATGCCCGCAGGCCATGAGGAGGTTTTCCATAAGTTTTCAGTTCAAAATTTTATCATCAAACATATTCGAGGACATTTCTTGTTCAAAACTCTGTTTTGAATAAGAAATTGTCGAATTCATTTTTGTAATAAGATGTATCTTTCCACCATGAAGTTCTTCACTTGCAGACTCTGGTCCTCCTTTGCCAAGGATCAACGCCAACAACCCTGCAAAAAATCAACCAATTTCATCATTCAAAGTTCAGAAGGTCATTCAGGAAACAAAAAGACAATTATTTTTAATGAAAAAATGCCATAGCCAAAAACATTACAAAATGGGTTTTGAAGAAGAAAAGATTAAAACCATGTCTATATGAGATATTTCACAAAGCCATTCATTCGTTTGCATCAAAAGAGATCCAAAAATCCAAAGGAGAAGTCGAATTGAAGATCGGGAGAACAAACTGCGTTTTAGAAAGGCCGTGACTATGTGTGAAGATTGTGCGCGGCGCATAGGAAAGAGGCGCGGCGCACAGAATCAACGCGGTGCATTGGGCCAAAATTGATAGTGCATTTTGCCACAGGCGTGGTGCACCCATAGAGCGCGACGCACTGGGTGTGCGCGCGGCGCATTGAGCCATCAAGCCCAAAATTCATCAACGCTCTGCAATTTTTCAAAATCAAACAATTTTTCTTGCTCCAAGTAAGTGGAAACTCTTTGCTCATTGATTTGAAGACGTGCTTGGTGTGTTTGGGACCAAAGATCAAGAGTTTAATTGGTGATAAACAAAACCTACGTTTATACCAAAATATGCTCCTAGGGTTTATGTGTGAAGTTTGAAAATTGTGTTTTGGTGCTAAATTCTTGCCATTTGTCACCCTTTTCTTTGTATTCCATCACTGTTATCATATTGTTACCACAGTCCTGCTCTATTCTTGCCGTTCCATATCCCTCATACCCTTTTGATCCCATGTGTTAATTCCCAAACCCTATCACTTGCTACCACATCCCTCCATCGACAAAATCTTAATTTCCATAACATGCAAGGGCTACCTTTATGTCCTTGATTTAACTTATGTTTTGTCATTTCACTTACTCATATTCCTAAATACTACCCCCATCAATATCACTCATTCCCATTACTTATAAATCCCCAAATCCCTAAGTTCCCCAAACAGTGATTTTCCTCACAGTTAAAAACTCACTTGACAGTCCTTTTTCCCACTGTGACATTTCTCCACAGCACCTTATTGTATATGTGGCACACTTGGCATTGAAAAAAAAACTCTTGTTTTCACCATATATTTATCATCATAGACCTGTCAAACACCTTGTTTTCAACACCATGTCAGAGACAGATTCACCATATGAGCAGGGATATGAGCAAGACAGTGATTCATCTACTGAGCTTAATGTGCCGAGGAGATCTCATAAAAGTGGCAGGCATGTCAGGGAGGAGCCCACTTCTTTGACCCAATTGCAGGCCTGTCCGCTTGCAATGGATTGTTTTCAGCGTCAGTCATGTTTCTAGTATTGTGAGATGATTTCCCAAACTTAGCATCATCATGAGTTAGCTCGCCTATTTTTCCTACATTTGCATAATGGTCATGTAAATCTTGCTGGAGTGAACTTCACTTTGACACCAGAGACTATTTCTGAGGCGACTGGGACACCGAAAATTGGTGAGGAGTGGAATAAGAGACAGTAGTTGGATAGAGCATATTATGAGCCTTACATCAAACCTGGATATTTGAGGCAGTTGAGCAGGGTATTTCCATTCAGATTTCTGCAGTAGTCTTATGCACCATTGATGAAACTCATCATCCGATATTTCAGATGTGAGGGTAGATTCTCACGCCTTTATGCATACCATATTATACTTTTGATGCATTTCACGAGAGTGAGACTGATGAATATTCCATACTTCATGTGTCGAAATATAGAGCGGATGACTACCCTTGTGTAGAAGAAGACTCCAGAGCAGCAACATAACAACATTTGTCATTACGCGCTCATCAAAATCATAGTGGTACATCAGCTTGGTTTGCAGGGCATCACATGGGAGGAGTTCATCTCTCGTGAGTTCTTTGCAACCCCCCAGCCTCCTCTCGAGATTGTTCATGATGAGGCAAAGCCTTCAAATCAGTTTGAGGTTCCTGAGACTGAGCCTATCAATGCTCCAGTGTGTGTGACATATCAAAGAGGCCATAGAGCCTTATTTGCAGTAGCACGACGAGTACTATCTCCACCAGTTGTGGAAGGGGTCTCGTTATCTTCATCAGCAGCGCGAGTACTATCTCCACATGGCGTGGAAGGGGTCTCACCTTCTACATCAGCACAGGTACAGGTTCAGGATAGAGGAAAGAGGCCTATGCATGATGAGGGCCCTTCAGGAGGCCAAGACACTGATTTTATACTCATCGATGTTGATGCGAGCTCTCCCAGCTCAAAACTGAAAGAGATAATCCAGGAGAAGAAAGCCGAGATAGACACGCTGACTGAGAAATTGCAGAGAGCTCAGTGGGTTATAGATTACTTGGAGCAGCGGAATAAACAACTGGAGGATCAGCAGACACTCATATAGTTGCGAAAAATCCATGAAGATCGAGAATTGGCCCGGAAGAGACCAGGTGATATGACACCATTTGAGCGAGATACTTTCCTTACACACGTCAAAATTAATCTAGAGAAGCTCTTGGAAAAGGCCAATAGGGACAAAGACATGCTCAGACATATGAATAATCACTATTGGGCCCGCACACACGTTTGCAGAGCAAAAATGAAGATCCTGAAGGCGAGGTTGAGAAAAGCACTGAAACGTCGAAAAATGCCGGATCCACTCTGAATATTGGCTGAAGCTTCCTTGGCTGAGCATGAGACATAATGGGAGACCTTCGCTCCAAATTTCAGCAAATTTGGAGAAGATTTTGTCATTTTGAAAATTTTGGTTGCAAAACAGGTTTTTCCGCCCGACGCGTCGCGCCACCCGATGCGCGCTTACGTTTTGGACATCTTCTGGAGGAAAAATTTGCATTTTTTGGTTTTTCATGATATATTATGTATGTTCAGAAATGGCCGAAGCATTTCATCAAATTCTGGGCTGCCTAAAGGGCCAAAAACACCTTGAAAATGGCCTTTCTGCCACTTTTTGCACCAGCAGGAACTAGTCTTGGGAGATTGTAGTTTTGGAGAGGAAAATGACATCCAAATTGAAAAATTACACTTGGGTTGGATAACAGACATCCAGGGCTTTCCAACTAGCTATCATGAGCTCAATTTGGACTTCGGGAAGTGCCCCAAAAACAAGGTCAAAGTGGCGCGACGCATAGAGGAATTTTGCCCAAATTTCACTGTTCAGCTCAGAAATTCGCCCAGTTTTGACTAGTTTTAATTTTTCATGTGATGATTGATCTCTCTTGATGTAATTTGGTAACCACGATGTAAATTTGGCATATATTTAATTTTTCTAGAGGATTCATTCACTAAAAAGTGAAAATTAAGTGAATGGATCAGTTTCCTAGCATATAGAGGCAAGTTGTTTGGCTGCCTAGATTTTAGCTCCATGTTTAGAATTGGTTGAAACAACTCCTAGAAGGATGAGCTCGACCCATAGAGGCATGGGAAGGGGTTATGATGTTCTATATATTGTATTTTCTGAGACATTTTCAGGGTTGGATACTTGGGAAAAGTTTGGCACCTCATTGTACATTCATTTCAGATTTTTGGCAAAGGAAAGACCAGAGTTTTGCAGCACTTGTTGGGATCCTTGTGGCTTTTGAGTTTTGATGATGTTCTTCTCATGTTATTGTAAGTTTCATTAATGTTATATGTATGCCATTTCCCTTCTCTATGCTTCTGAATTAAACAAATGAGTAATTGAGGTAGAATTCATTGATTTGATGGTGCTCTGCCTTAGACTTTTGTTTAGTTTTATATGTTTTTCGTCAATTTGAAGAGGATCCTTGCACTCTCTTTCCCTCTTCAGCTCCTCAGCAGTATTTTAAATCCATTCATTTGATCTCATACATCAAATCCGCTGCCTACCTCGCCCCAACTTGAACTCTGCAAGAATTTGGCCTCATCCCCAAGCCCAAAAACTGCCTTTCCATTTTATCCAACAAAAACCCCTAAAAATCAAAATCAAACCCTCCTATTTGTTTATATAGCCTAAGATCAGTTATTGTTTTAGTCATCTCAAGCCCCTTTGAAAATTTTTCTTGAGATTGACCCGGAGAGAGCCCTCTCCCGTCCTCGTAGGGCTAGCTACGAGGCTGAGCGTGGTTTGGTGTTGTCCTTCTTTTGCCTTATTTCAGCCTAAGGTGGATTTGGGAACTAACAAGGTGCATATGTAACTAAGTTTACATTCGACCAAATTGTGTCCTATTCTGAAGCAGAGTGAAGGTTTTTCAAGGGGTTTAGGGGTAAGTTCTTGCAAAAATTTCCACTACTGATTAAGATGTTATTGTGCGAAAAGGGTGTCCTGTGCAGTCACACCGAGTGAATGACCTCTAATTAGTGCGGAATCACGACACGAAGCGGTAAATACTATCGGGTGAATCAAGAAGGGGATAGATCAGTTTACAGTCCTCTAAGGGATCCACATGATCTAAACAAAGGCGGGGTTGCGCAGCAGAAACTAGTCCCCCGACTACACCACCATCAAACTCGCGCAAAGGTAAGAATTCTCCTACCCCACCTCCGCCACCACCTGCAGACGATATGGCTGCGCACATGAAGTTACCCACCTTTAGGGGTGCAGGGGTTGAAGATATGGATCGGTTCTGGTTCATGGCGGATTCGGTATGGACTGCACAAAATGTTAATAATGATGCTGTAAAAAGAGGGCAACTATCAATAGCCTTTGAAGGGAAGACTCTGGATTGGTTCATGGGATACATTGGTCATCATGTGAACCATACAATACCAGACATTAAGGATGCCCTAAAGTAGCAGTTTCGGAAGCCCAAGTCCTATTCTCAATGCGTAATAGAGTTCAAAGATAATAAGCACAGACTTACGAAGTCTATTTGGGAAGCTGACCAATGGCTGAAGAAAGTCATCAGTGATGGAGGATTTTTATATGAGGACAAACAACATAAGCAGTGGTTTATCGCCATGCCGTTACCACATCTGCTTGAACCTATGGGCCAGTAGAAGATTGGCTCACAGGAAGAGGCCCTGGAGACTTCCATGAAGCTAGAAGTTGTGCCAAGGGATGATGCTTAGTTTGGGGCACTGCAGATCCAAAGCCCACTAGAGGTGATGCACTTAGAAATTCAAAATTTGTGAAGGGATTGAGGTAAATAAGCTAGCACGGATGTCTGGTGCATACGATGCTGGGTATCAGGTGACACTAAGGATCAATGCCCGATGTTGTCAGATTATATGCAGGCTAGGGGACCAAGTTCATTGCGCCATAGAGACATGGTTGGACCAAGTACCCCCACGCTGTGGTGTGCTTATTGTCGGGTAGCAGGAAGACATGACACAAACCACTGCCCATGAATAGGCACCTACATCCCAGAATTGAAGCAAAAATGGTGCAGATTCTGCTCATAAGTGGGTCACGACGAGCACAACTGCCGATCATTCGACCTGATGATAGATAGGGGAAACCTATACAGGGTGCAGGCTGAACCTTCATCGCCAGTCTCTCCCTCTAGTTGAGGAGGATCCCCTACAAGAGGACAAGGATGAGGGAGAGGCGGAGGCACTTGTTAAGGAAGAGGGAAAATAATTTTCTACAACTGTGGGGACGTTGGACATTATGCAAGAGACAGCCCAAACCTTGCGCGCCAATCCTATAGGTATTGTAGACAGTTTGATCATGTAATTGAAGACTGTCCTGTGCTAATAGAAAAGATGCAGGAGAAACAACAGACGCAAACAAAAAATGTACAACGGGTTAAGGCAGAACCACACGATGATGGGCCCAGTGTAAATGTAATTACGTGCAGTGGCATTGCCATTGGAGGAGGTAAGGAAAAAGCTGCGGCCAAACCACTGATCAGAAAGGCCATTGCAAAGAAGGAAAGCCTGGACCTGTAGAAGCATAAAGAGACCTTCATCGAAGCTAGGAAGGATTTTTATAGGGACGAAGCATCCACCTCAAGGAATTCTGTGGATCTGAAGGCAAATGAAGCAGTTAAGCCATTCCTTCAAGCATGTATGAAGTTACTGCACAACCAAAAGGCGATGGAGAATCTACAAGCATTAATAGACGGCCGTGAAGAAAGGGATGCCCCCCAAGTGGAGGTTAAAGCTGTAGACAAGATATATAAGAACAAGAAAAGGACTGGTCGGGAGATGCGTATGACCGTGTAGATTGGAGAATTTGAAATGGACCAAGTCATCTTGGATCTGGGATCTGATGCCAATGTCCTACCCAAAAAAACATGGCAAAGAATGGGAGAACCTAGATTAGAGTGGTCCACGATCCAACTGCGTATGGCTAACCATCAGAAGATCATTCCATTAGGAAGGCTGCCGAAGGTTGTGGTAGACATTGCAAGAGTTAAAGTCTATGCATATTTCAAAGTAATCCAGATTGTAGATGATGCAGACCCTTACCCCGTGCTCTTAGGACTAGATTGGGATATTGACATGGGAGAAATCATCAACCTAAAAAAGAGGAGAATTATATTAGAGAATGATTGTACGTGAGTAATAGTCCCCCTGGATCCAACATAAGGTGAACAATATACATAACCGATGCACGAAGAGCAAGATGTTGACCAAATTTGCAAAATGACTACCCGAGATGATGATTGGATCAACCTTACAACTAATGGCATGTTGCGTTGGGAGAAGGACAACACGTGTCTCTCAGACTCAGATGGCGAGATAGAAAATTGGCAGAATCGGTTGCATGACATATTTGCACTGCGGTGCCTCAAGATCACAAAGAGCTTTCGATGCATCTCCTCATAGGTAAGAGAAATACCCTACTTTGATGGTTCTGGTAGTGTTAAGGAATTTCTTAAGGCATTAGAAGTAGATGTCACTGAAGAACGAAGGTTTTGGGCACTTGATTTGGCTATGCGCGTGACCCCTGCACGGTGGTGGGAAACCCATAATGGGGCTTTTCAGGACTGGGAGGAATGCCAGAAAATGATGATTTTGCGATTTGAACCTCTAGTCAACCCACCCATGTAGCTCTTTTCTAGTCGAGGGGATCCTCGCAAGCACTTGGCTATGTGGATGGAAGTATGGAATGAAAGGACCTGGAATGAATGGGTCCATATGTTCATTCATACCTTAGGACCAGTCCCCACCACCTGGTATTTAGATGCAGAGCTACACCAGCGCACTCGCCACTGGGGTACCATAACAGAGGATTTCATGGTGACATTTGGGTTAGATGGAGGGATGAAAAAATTGGATGAAGCCCTGCAAGATATAGATGCTCTTGTCTTCGATGAGTCTTTACCAAAGAAAGAATGTGCTGCACCAACTTGGGATGCACAGATAGAGGATATTTTAAACTGTAAATTTTTTTTAGTGGAAGATTGTGATGAGGATCCCAGAAATATCACTATTCTAGAATCGAAAGGAGAGCGCATAGTTACAGGACCCCTATTGTAGGCAGTAGATGTGACCAAACCCTTAAAGTTGAAGGAAGTCAACATTGGGATAGAAGAGCAGCCCAAGATGGAAAAAATTGTGGATTACTGGGACGAGGATATAGTTGGGAAGATCCCGGAGCTGCTGATCGAATATCAAGACCTATTCCCCACAAATTTCTCTGAGCTCAAGGGGATCATAGGAGATATGGGTGTCATGAGAATCACCTTGAAGCCGGATGCACGTCCGGTCAAGCAACGGCCCTATCGGCTGAACCCTAAATATAAACAGAAAGTCAAGGAGGAAATAGATAATATGGTGACCGTAGGTATCATTGAGCCCGTAGAACAGTCTGATTGGGTAAGACCAATGGTAATTCAAGAAAAGAAAACCAAAGGAGAGATAAGGATCTGTGTAGATATGCACAAACTAAATGATGCCTGCGTACATGATCCATTCCCTATGTCGTTCTCTGATGAAATTTTGGATAATGTGGGAGGGTAGGAAGCATACACATTCACTGATGGGTTTTCAGGGTACCATCAGATCATAATAGCACCTGAATATTGCAACAAGACAACCTTCACAACTGAATGGGGCTCCTTACAGTACACTGTCATGCCCTTCAGACTAAACAATTCCCCTGCCATTTTCTCGCGCGTAGTTGTAGAAATATTCAAAGAGTTCACCCATAAGTTTTTGGAATTCTATTTTGATGATTGGAAAATATTTGGATTATTAAAGAAGCATGTGTCAAACCTGCTCATGATGTTGGACGCCTACAGGAAACATCAGATTTCACTGAACATTAAGAAGTGCATATTCTGCATACCATTTGGGATTTTGTTGGGACACATTGTATGTCAACATGGATTGATGGTTGACCCAACCAAGGTTGTGGTTATTATCAATTTAGCAGTCCCCACCACTGAGAAATAGTTGCGTTCTATGTTAGGGCACACAGGCTACTATAGGAAGTTTATTCAAGGATACGCCTTGATCACTGCACCAATGGAGAAGATGTTGAAGAAGGATGTATCCTTTTTCTGGGATGAGGAGTGTCAAAAGAGTTTTGAGCTGCTAAAATAAAATATGGTCACTGCACCTATTCTCATATTTCCAGACTGGGCGAAGGTCTTTCATGTACATTTGGATGTGTCAGGCATAGCCTTGGGATCTGTCTTTGCATAGCCAAGCGAAGGAGACATTGATCGTCCGGTTGTGTTTGGTAGCAGGAAAATCTCTAGCACAGAGCACAACTATTCTACTACTGAACGAGAAGGACGGGTAATGGTGTATGCCTTGCAGAAATACAAGCACTATCTATTGGGAGGACACTTTAAGATATAAACTGATCACTCAGCTTTAAAATACCTGGTCAATAAGCCTGTGTTAGGGGGGAAGATTTGTAGATGGTTACTGCTATTCTAGGAATATGATTTTGAGATTATTATGAAGCCCGGGAGATTGAACGCAAGACCTGATCACCTGTCTCAAATTGAGAGTGGTTGGAAGAAGGATTACCTTATGCATAGATTTTTTCTATCAAGATAGTTGACGAGAAATTTTCAGACATTATTCACTTCTTGACCACTAGGATGGAACCCACAAACTATTCCATTCAATAGAAAAAGGAGTTGGTGGCCTGTGCAGCTGATTTCAATATAATTTCTGGTCAATTATACAAGTTGGGAGCAGATGAGGTATTGTAGAGGTGTGTATTAGAACATGAGAGACAAGCTATATTGGTTGAAGCCCATGGAGGGATGGAAGGAGTCCACTACACAAGAAAATCCACTGCGCAGAAGGTGTTGAGGGCTGGGTTGTGGTGGCCCACATTACATAGTGATGCACATGCATACTGCTGAGCTTGTGATACATGCCAACGGACATGGAGTCCTTCGCGCAGAGATGAAATACCCCTGCAACCGCAAATGGCTCTGCAAACATTCGACAAATGGGCTATAGGCTTTTTAGGACCCATCAATCCCCCGGGAAAGAAGACTGGCACACGTTACATCATTACTGCCACTGATTATGTAACCAGATGAGCCGAAGCAAAGGCTATGAAGGATTGTAATGCAGATACCACTGCACACTTCATCTTTGAGCATATTTTAACCAGTTTTGGTTCCCCGAAGATCCTAATGAGTGATAGAGGTACGCATTTTGTTAATGAAACCATTGAAGCTCTGAAAGAAGAATTTTAGATCCACCATGCGAAGAGTACCCCCTAAGTTTCTGGAAGTCTATTTTGATGATTGAAAAATATTTGGATTATTAAAGAAGCATGTGTCAAACCTACTCATGATGTTGGATGCCTGCAGGAAACATCAAATTTCACTGAACATCAAGAAGTTCATATTCTGCATACCATTTGGGATTTTGTTGGGACACATGGTATGTCAACATGGATTGATGGTTGACCTAGCCAAGGTTGCAATTATTATCAATTTAGCAGTCCCCACCACTGAGAAATAGTTGCGTTCTATCTTAGGGCACACAGGCTACTATAGGAATTTTATTCAAGGATACGCCTTGATCATTGCACCAATGGAGAAGATGTTGAAGAAGGATGTATCCTTTTTCTGGGATGAGGAGTGTCAGAAGAGTTTTGAGCTGCTAAAATAAAATATGGTCACTGCACCTATTCTCATATTTCCAGACTGGGCGAAGGTCTTTCATGTACATGTGGATGCGTCAGGCATAGCCTTGGGAGCTGTCTTAGCATAGCCAGAAGAAGGATACATTGATCATCCGGTTGTGTTTGGTAGCAGGAAACTCTCTATCACAGAGCACAAATATTCTAATATTGAACGAGAAGGATGAGTAATGGTGTATGCCTTGTAGAAATAAAAGCACTATCTATTGGGAGGATACTTTAAGATATTCACTGATCACTCAAATTTAAAATACCTGGTTAATAAGCCTGTGTTAGGGGGGAAGATTTGTAGATGGTTAATGCTATTCCAAGAATATGATTTTGAGATTATTATGAAGCCCGAGAGATTGAATGTAGGACCTGATCACCCGTCTCGGATTGAGAGTGGGGAAGAACCAACTAGTTTGGAAGAAGGATTACCTTATGCACAGATTTTTGCTATCAAGATAGTTGACGGGAACTTTTCGGACATTATTCACTTCTTGACCACTGGGATGGAACCCATAGACTATTCCGTTCAACAGAAAAAGGAGTTGGTGGCTTGTGCAACTGATTTCAATATAATTACTAGTCAACTATACAAGTTGGGAGCAGATGAGGTATTGTAGAGGTGTGTATTAGAACATGAGTGTAATGTTCCCAAAATGGATTGCTCAGCAAGACATGCCTGAAAAATGCATTTTTCAGGGATTTTTGCTTCAGCTATAATAAAATGTGTTTTAAAACACTCAAAAACCAATTCCAAGTACTGCAGCAACCTTTACTCAACTTTTATTCTAAAAAAGGTGAGGAAAAGCAACTTTTCGTTCCCTAAAATGACTGTATTCAGAAATATGCATAAAAATAAGGGTCATGGCTCTAGGATATGTTATATTAGGTCAAGAGGGATTCACATGCCAAATTTCAGAAAAAAAAAATGCGTTTTTCTATGTTAAACAGATCCTCCATTCCCGACTAGGCTTAAAATTACTGATTTCCCATGACTTGGAGTATGCAGAAATTTGCTGAAGCTTAGAGAGAATATTTTCTGAAGGGTTTGGTGAGTTTATGTAGAGATAACAGTATGAAAAGTTGAGAATATGATTAAAATATCTTACATTAGAAAATACAGATCTATACTTGAAGAAAAGGCCTAAAACCCAAGCTTTATGACACAAGAAGTAGATGATGAACCAGATAGCGTTATTTTTAGAAATATGAAGCAGTGTTTTATTAATTTTCAGATATATAACATATCAGAGGACAAAAGGATATATCAAAATGGGATCTATATGCAAAAATGCATTTTAAGTACATTTCCTTTGGGGATCTCAGCTGAAAGTGAAGGACACTGAATAGATCTGAGATCTACACCATGGATCTGCAGTAAAATTCAGAAATTTCTGAAGAATATGTCACACAGATCAGATCTGAAATATGACATGGATTGGTTGGCCAATCCATGGATCACCTCAGTGAAGGAAAGGAGCCCTTTCACCAGAGATCTCTCCTCCAAACTGCTAGAAAATGTACACTGCAACTTTGCCTACAAAATGACGCAGTTTATGAAGCTAACTGCATTGATGAAGTGATGCACACTTTGGCCTCATGCCAAGATAATAATCTGAAGCTCAAAACAGCTATTGTACTCCTGCCAGTGGATTAGATGACTTCCCCACTGAAAATATGCAATAGAACTCTTCAGATCTGAATATATCTGATTCCACTTGCTGTAGCTCTCTAAAAAGTGAAGCCCTAATCAGGATTTACACGGTCAAGGGAGGTGAAGCTTTGCCAATGCCAGATATTGGACCAATGCAGCATAATCTCCTCCAAGAGACCCTCAAGGAAGGAAGAGGAATTCCTAAACAGGAAATCCTTCTCTCTCTAGCTAAAAAGCCAAGAGAGTTTGAGTTGCTCAAGCAATCTCAAAATAAAAATATCATCAAAAACATTTTCCTTGAGCCTTATCCTTCCTTTTATAAGATGAGGATTTGCAAAACCCTAAACCACCTTGAATCACTTAACCCTTTTCACATGTGGTCCTCCTTCTAGAACTGCGTTGTCCCTTTAGGACATACATTGAACCTAGACAACGCTGTAGATTTGGTCCTATTGACCCAGTCAAATAGCTCAAACCCGTTTCAAACACAAGTGGATTTTATGTAACTGGCTCAGATATAGCTTTGTTCACATTGAGCATTGATTTATTCGTTGATCTAAGGAGTTTTACATGTCCTCCATTAGTCATTAATTCACAAATGGAAAATAAAACAAAATTTAAATATTCCTATTAGCTTGGGCTAATTAGGAACATTACAGTCCTCCCCTCCCAAATGTTGCTTGTCCTCAAGCAACTGCAAGGAAATAACTGAAGGATGTCCCCTCCTCCTACTGTAGCATCCACATATGATGATCTCCTCCAACTAATGAGATGCTGTGTCAACAATGAATCTCCATATTGCCTCTCCTAAGCATGCAAATTAGCTGAATAGCTATCATCATGAATAAGTAGAGTACTCAAGAAGGAAATAAGGTGCTGCCTAGAGGCTCCCTTGAGGCATGGGATCTGAAATGTATTGGGAAACAACATTCCCATGTGGATCCTCCATCCCCAAGCAATCATCCACACAAAATGAGTTACCTCCCAACATGGCAACTCCTGAAAATGTTCCTCCACCTTGAGCTCCTGCAAAATAGGTGGGCTGAAAATCTGCACATGGTAGAAAATATAGCCTACCCCATGTTGTTCTCCTCTCCACTTAAGATAAGTGTAGAGTGAAAACTGATCTTGGGCTGCAAGGATATTGCCCTCAAGTGGCATCATGAAGATTAGATCTGCAAAGATCCTCCCTCCAACGTTGTAAAACCAGTTAGCCCAAAATGTTCCATATGTGATGGATAGAAGGGTATCATCATAAGGTATTCCATCAAACACATGGCCCACCTCCAAGAGAAACATGTGTTTGGTCATGGTGGCCACAACTCTTCCCATGTTCCCATTAGAACATGTACTGTAGAAAATGTGGGAACCTACTTCCCAAAAGGACACATCCAAACCATGTGCCTTACTCAACATCATGTCTCCCATCAAGATAAAAGCAATATCAGAAATTGAGAACATGAATATCATCATCATGAAGGAAATAATGAAGTTTCTATGTGATGCAAGAGAGTAGCAACAGTTTCCCAAGTCTTCACAGCGCAGTTTTACAAACTGCTGCTTCAGAAGAATACATGGCAAATTGTTTCTTGTTACATGGTTAATCATATGAGTCAAATGAACATACATGTAAGAAAAACATCTTTTCCCAAGGCCACATAAGAGATGGTTGTCTCCATCATATAATTTGGCCCACTGTAGATCATGGAGCTCAATGAATAGCTTGCCCTCTTGTGGAGCAATGCACTGCCAAAAGCTGGTAAGAGGATGCAAGCAAAAGCTCTCACCATATGTTGGAAGCAAGAAGATACATGGACCCATGAATGAATCCTGAATAATAGTTTGGCACACTCCCATGAAGGGGAATGAACCAAGTGCTGCATGAAAGTACTTCTCCTCATGCTTGGAAACCCAAGTCAAGGAAAACACACCACAGTAATAGATGTCTCCATCTACCACTTCATCTTCTTCACCTCCTCTTTTTTCACCAAGTGCATCGAATGAGAAGTGATCCTGGGAATACTCCATCAATAAACCCCAGCTCCAAAGTGACAATGCTGTTGGCCTACGCAAATAGGCTCCCATCAATACATAGCTCCAATATTTGACATGCAGAGTGTCAAAGGAATCTCCCATAATGATGCTACATATGAGAAGTCCTCCTCATGAAGAAAGTCCTTCTTGAACATCTAAGGCCAAGGAGTAACCCCTTTGCCCTATGATAGTGCCATCTTCTACTCCTACAACATCATGAAAACTGTGAGAGCGAATATGCCCTTGCTCTCTCAAGAACATCCCAAGCAACAAAATATTTTGCTGCCTCCTCATACTTCCATCATCCAAATCATGTAGTGACAACATGGTATTTGACATGAAGAATTTTATGCCAACATAATGTGCCCATAATCTTTGCTGCCCCATGATGCAAGTATTCTGCAACATACCCTTAGAAAGAGAGTGATGACCAAAATCTTTCAAGAGAAACCAACGCAGCCAAGCCTCCTGCTGCCCAGTGTCATAGATCTGCAAGTAGCTCTCTAGCTTCTTGCTCTCCCTCCACATCCACTCAACCAATTATGGATGTCTCCTTCCACCCTTCATCCTAGTACTCCTCCCATGAGGGTTACCATCATCCCAAATCAAATTCCTGCATTTCATGGGATCTTGAAATGAAATCTTGCCGAGGATCAATTTGACCCTATGAGGACCCAAATAGGTGGTAGGAAAAAACATCCCATCATGATGTGTATGGCTCAAGAAATTTCCAACACAGTCATGAGAGATGTTCTCCATCCGAAGATGTCCTCCATCTACTATCTGCTCCTGTGAGAAGGGAAAATCCTCCTCGGACTGTTGAAGAAATTTTCACTCCATGATGTGCTGAAGTGCACCTCCAATGAATTCTTCCCATGAGGTATTCTCCTCATGCATGGCCTTCTAAAACCAAAGGGGCCTTGGATTTGTTGCAAGTAGAATTTTCTATTTGAGCAGGGGTGTGCTCATTGAGAAAGGGTCATCTAGAAGGGAGAAAGGGTTTCTCACTTCGAGATGTATACCATCCATCATTCCACCCTCTATTGCTTCATGAATGAAGCTTCCATGTGAATTCTCCAATGAGGAATGGTTCCTATCTTCTTCCTTACTGCCTTTGCATAGCGCAGTGCAACTCTGTTGCTCTAAATTAGCAACATGCAAAGATGTAGGTCCCTTCATACAATGTGCTGAAATGACAATAGATGGATTTTAAATCATACCTTGGTGAGATGTAGAAGCGATAACTTCTTCTGCAACTATGTAGTATTCCTTCATTACTGAACATGAAGGTTTCTCTTCCAAGGTTGTGCCAACGTTGGTACAAGTCTCCACCCTTTCAATCTCCTTGAGATCTTCTTCAATACCCTTCAGGGTCTGGAAAAGGAGCAGGGAGATCTCCTCTTCTGTCATTCTTTCAAGTGGTGGAGCCATGCTCTTGTTTCTTCTATACAATGCATCTTATTTGTGAGGGTAGGAAGTGCATGGGTCTTCCTCTCCTTCTTGAAACCTTCTGTAGGTCTCACTGCAACTTTCTTCTCCTTGAAACCCTCTAGGAGTCTCGGTGCATCTTCTTTCTCTCTTCTGATTTACCTCTTATGAGATGCCCTTCTTAGATCTGAAAATTTATGAGTAATATCATCCTCTCCATCATTCTGATCTCTATTTCTTCTCTTAAATTCTTTGATATCTTGATCTCACAGGCTGTGCCAGAGATCATGCTCTGATACCACTGTAATGTTCCCAAAATGGATTGCTTAGGAAGACATGCCTGAAAAACACATTTTTCAGGGATGTGTGCTTTAGATATCATAAAATGTGTTTAAAAACACTCATCAACCAATTCCAAGTACTGCAGAAACCTTTACTCAGCTTTTATTCTAAAAAATGTGAGGAAAAGCAGCTTTTCATGCCCTAAAATGACTGTATTCAGAAATATGTGTAAAAATAAGGGTCATGGCTCTGGGATATGTTATATGAGGTCAAGAGGGATTCAAATGCAAAATTTAAGAAAAAAAAATGCGTTTTTATATGTTAAACAGATCCTCCATTCCCGACTAGGCTTAAAATTGTTGATTTCCCATGATTTGGAGTATGCAAAAATTTGCTGAAGCTTAGAGAGCGTATTTTCTGAAGGGTTTGGTGATTTTATGCAGAGATAATAGTATGAAAATCTGAGAATATGATTCAAAGATATTACATTAGAAAATACAGATCTATACTTGAAGAAAAGGCCTAAAACCCAAGCTTTATGACACAAGAAGTAGATGATGAACCAAACAGCGTTATTTTCAGAAATGAAGCAGTGTTTTATTAATTTTAAGATCTATAACCGATCAGAGGACAAAAGGATAGATCTAAATGGGATCTATATGAAAAAATGCATTTTAAGTACATTTCCCTTAGGGATCTCAGCTGAAAGTGAAGGACACTGAATAGATCTGAGATCTACACCATGGATCTGGAGTAAAATTCAGAAATTTCTGAAGAATATGTCACATAGAAGATCATATATGAAATATGACATAGATTGGTTGGCCAATCCATGGATCACCTCAGTGAAGGAAAGGAACCCTTTGACCGGAGATCTCTCCTCCAAACTGCTAGAAAATGTACACCGCAACTCTGCCTACAAAATGATGCAGTTTAAGAAGCTAAATGCACTGATGAAGTGATGCACACTTTGGCCTCATGCCAAGATAATAATCTGAAGCTCAAAACAGCTATTGCACTCGTGCCAGTGGATTAGATGACTTCCCCATTGAAAATATGCAATAAAACTCTTCAGATCTGAATAGATTTGATTCCACTTGCTGCAGCTCTCTAAAAAGTGAAGCCCTAATAAGGATTTACACTGTCAAGGGAGGTGAAGCTTGGCCAACGCCAGATAGTGGACCAATTCAGCACAATCTCTTCCAAGAGACCCTCAAGGAAGGAAGAGGAATTCCTAAACAGGAAATCCCTCTCTCTCTAGCTAAAAAACCAAGAGAGTTTGAGTTGTTCAAGCAATCTCAAAATCAAAATATCATCAACAACCTTTTCCTTGAGCCTTCTCCTTCCTTTTATAATATGAGGATGTGCAAAACCCTAAACCACCTTGAATCACTTAACCCTTTTCACATGCGGTCCTCCTTCTAGAACTGCGCTGTCCCTTTAGGAGATACATTGAACCTAGACAGCACTGTAGATATGGTCCTATTGACCCAGTCAAAAAGCTCAAACTTGTTTCACACAGAAGTGGATTTTATGTAACTAGCTCAGATATAGCTTTGTTCACATTGAGCATTGATTTATTCATTGATATAAGGAGTTTTACATGTCCTCCATTAGTTATTTATTCAAAAATGGAAAATAAAACAAAATTTAAATATTCCTATTTTCTTGGGCTAATTAGGAATATTACAATGAGAGACAAGCTATCTTGATTGAAGCCCATGGAGGGGTGGAAGGAGGCCACTACATAGGAAAAGGCACTACGCATAGTGTCCTGAGGGCTGGGTTGTGGTGGCCCACATTACATAGCGATGAACATGCATACTGTTGAGCCTGTGATACATGCCAACGGATAGGGAGTCCTTCGCGCAGAGATGAAATACCCCTGCAACCGCAGATGGCTTTGCAAACATTCGAAAAATGGGCTATAGGCTTTGTAGGACCCATCAATCCCTTGGGAAAGAAGACTGGTACACGTTACATCATTACTGCCACTGATTATGTAACCAGATGAGCCGAAGCAAAGGCTGTGAAGGATTGTACTGAAAATACCGCTGCGCACTTCATCTTTGAGCATATTTTGACCAGGTTTGGCTCCCCGAAAATCCTAATGAGAGAAAGAGGTACATATTTTTTTAATGAAACCATTGAAGCTCTAAAAGAAGAATTTTAAATCCACCATGCAAAGAGTACCCCTTATAACCCACAAGCTAATGGGGCAGTAGAGGCTTTCAAATTTTTTTTAGAACATGTGCTAACTAAGGTCTGTAATGTTGATCGAAGTGATTGGAACGCGCACATCCCCTCAGTGATTTGGGCCTATAGGACTACATGCAAGAAGCTGATCGGGAAAAATCTTTTCACGATGGTCTATGGAAAGGAGGCCATCATCCCTATGGAATATATTGTCCCCAGCCTGTGCATTGTAGCATTTAAAAACATGGTGGAACCTGACATCATGGAGGAATGTTTAGCGCAACTGGTTGCCTTGAAAGACGACTTATTCATTGCTAATTTTCATCAGCAGGTACAGAAGGCACGATAAAAGTCTTGGCATGATCGAAACATTCAACAGAAGGTGTTAAAGAAAGAAGAATTGGTGCTGCTTTATGACATTCAGTTTGCGTGCCACCCTGGGAAGTTCCGCAAACGTTGGTTGGGTCCTTATATAATAAAATAGATTATAGATGGTGGTGTGGTAAGTTTGGCTACAATGCGTGGAGATTACCTGCCCGGGTATGTTCATGGAAGCCATCTGAAACCTTACTAGGACGACCCGACACCTACCAAATGACTATATGGCCGGAGTATCTATATCAGGAGTGCTGCACAAACTAGGAAGGAAAGTCAGAGGCAAGTGCGGTAGAGGCACATGGGTAGCACGCAGGTAAGAAGATGCAGAAAGGTGCGATGAATGCGCAGGGGTAATACGCAACTAGAAAACTAGTTGTTGGAACAGTAAAATTGGGTGAAAAAGCGATTTTACTGTTGGATGGAGTGGGTATTTGGAAATTAATGTAGTGATCTCGGAGGATTGTTTACCATTTCCTTGATGGTAAGTCACATTTGAGGCATATAAAACCGTTTTTACTCATAGAAGCCTATAAAAGAAGGGGTGTAGGTCATAATTAGTTCCTTTTCTTTCTGAAGTTCTTACGCCCTATGATTTACTGTGAATTATATGCGCTGTGTGATCACGCCATCTGTATGTCTAGGCGAGCTACCCCCTCTAACAAAAACAACCCCGAATTTATATTACGTGCAAGGATGACTGCTTCTAACCCCGTCGAGTCATTTCCTGTTACGACCTCCACTGAAATTGGGTCTAAATATGTGTTTGAAGTAACTCCTGACGTAGAAGAGGATGTCCACACTAGCCAACGGAAAGGGAAAGGGGAAGGAAAAAGGCAAGGAAAAAGGAAAGGAGAAAGGGAAAGGGAAAGCCATAAAGTGGGCTGTGGTGAAGCCGCGCACTTCCCCTAGGATTATGCATTCCCCTCGGCAGGTGCCTCAAGCATGCTCGCCCAATCCCTCGAAGCGCCCATGACAACCCAAGAAGAAGCTCTATTTCTGGCTCCGCTCTCGTGGCTCCCAGCATATGTTAAGTGAAGGAAACCGATGGTGCACACCCCCTAGAATGTCGATGTTGTCTGAGAATATTTGCAAATGTCGCTGGTCTCGCAGGAGGTCCCTCTCATAGGAGACATGTTTGGGAGCCTTCCCTCCATTAAATTTGATGACCAAAACCTAGCAAATGAATATGTCGTCCCGAATCTGGCCCCAGAATTAAATCTCGAAAGAGTGTTGTATGACAATGTGTCGAAGGTGGAACCAATGCCATGGGTGCGCAGATTGGAGGCCTCAGGGATATTGAATTTGTTGCACATCCCCCACTTTGGGCGATATCCTATCACCAGCTTGGTTGTGTGCCAGCTGCTTGCGATGATCCACCATGGGTGCTTATGGATCCAAGGCCGCATCTCGATTGACGTTGTCCTAATTCATATATTCACCGACCTGCCCATGAAGGGGCCCCAACCCATGAAGGGATTTATAAATAAATATGAGAAGAAGGTGGCAGAAGAAGTGTGGGACAAATACAAGGTAGACTGCGACAAGCAGGGATTCATAGTAGAGACCATCGTTGACCCGGGAGTGCGCATGGGCACTCTGCTTCTCGCATGTAAGATAATGCGCAAGTGTAGGGCATCAACCGACCCTGCCTACGTTATTCAGCTGGCAGAATGGTGTGAGAAGGGGGTCTGCTAAAATTGGTTGCAGTACCTCTGCGAGGAGTTTTTAGACAATGTGTGAGAGGCGCAAGACTAGGGAAAGGCCTTTTGCTACTCTTGGCTATTATTGTTGGTCACCCTGATCATGTGGGAGACACCTGACGATGCAGTGCTCCCTGAGCTTGAGCTCGGTGTCTGTGAGGGGGCACAATATGCGAACCTATGGGACTCGAAGGAGTCGAAGCACATTAAGGAAAACAAGGTGTTCTGGGTGCTATTTGATCGTGTGCTGCTAGCGGAAATCCATTCCAGGCCACGCTTATCGTCTTCAGTCTACGAGAAGTACAATTGATTCATTGAATTTCATGTCACCATGAAAAACATACAGATTAGGGCTAGAAAATATCTGGTATGGTACAATCTCCCCTATATGGCCACCGACGTAGATATTGACCAGCTCATCACAACATTGCCGCCTGCTTGGAAAATTGGCCTCAAATATTCTTCCTCGGTCACAGTGGGTACCTCTGGAAAGCATGCAACGCTGAAGGATACTGTCCCACCGAGCACAACGTAGGAGACTGAGGTGCGCTCCATCGAGAAAAAGACGACCAAGGAAAACCCCAAGGATGCCACCAAGGGGGTGGAGCAAGAACCTTAGTGGGATGCAGAGACTGAAGGACTTGGTAGGGAGGTTCATAGTCCCCACACAGCACAAAGCACACATGCGAGCCTCCCAAAGGGCAGCGGAAGAAGCGAAAAGCCGATAAAACCGGAGGAGAAGCAGACATTACACTGACAAAAGAAGATCTTTACAAGAACGCAGATGCCGTTGCTACTGCCTCCGAGGATATATGGGCTGCTTTGGAAGATCAACAAAAGGTCACACTATAAGCTTTGCAGTCCAGGTTGCAAGTGCTCCAACTCAAAGAAGATACCATTCAAGCGAGCATGAACTAGGCGAGGCATATTTAGGCGAGCTTACCAGCGACAACTGTCATCACAGCCATAGAAAGCAAAATTTTCCCCTTCTCGAGCGCAATAGTAATAGTAGAACCATCAGCCCTATGTGTGCAAGTTCAAGCATGTAGGGAAGTTGGCCTTGACATTGTGAAAATAACGAGTGGGAAGCTACACGCTCTCCACTTGTTTGTCTCTGGTGAGCTCCAAAACATAGAAGTCCGGGCGCAACACCAACTTAGTGAGGCCGAGCAGAAAATTGCGGACGAAGCTGCTGAATCCGCCCAAGCTCAGGCATCGCAGATCACGACAGTTGCAGAGCAAGAAAAGTTAGAGCACCTAATTGACTGGTTATGTGAAGACATGTCAGAAGTGATTCCCACCTCTGCTGCACTGCAGGCCAAGGTTGAGGACTTGGTCTCAGCCTTGAAGGCATCCAGGATAACAGTACAAGTTGTCAAAGCAGATCTGGAGCAAAAAATTGTTGCACTACAAGCCAAGCTGCAGCCAGAAACCCCTCCCGAGGTACGCGCCCAACGAGCCGCACTGGTCAAGGAAGCCACAAGAATAATTTCAGCACATATCACCAAGGGGTCGAAATTATTAGATACTGTTATGGGAGTCTGGTCCATGGTGCAGCGCGATCCCCTCCTTCAACAATTCAACCAGAAGTTGCGCCAAAAAGAGTAGGATTTTGAGCAGATGGAAGCTACTATGCCCACCCTCGTGGCAACACAACGCCTAACACGTCTTCTGACACCAGCCACACTCTCAAAGACGAAATTGAGGATCTCCACCACAAGAAGGAGGTCCTCAGCGACCATCTGAAGCCATGGGCAGATGAAGTGCTTAAGCTTTTGCAAGACTTAGATGCAGCCATAAAGCAGCTGAACTAGACCTTGGATAGCGTCATTGCAGCTACTGAAGGAACAAATTCACAAAAGTTGGTCAAAATTGCGCAGAATGCAGACGCGAAAAGTGAAGGCATCTTGCCCCCATTTTCCCCTGCAGTTGAGCAGCTCCAAGCCAATATGAAGACCCGACTGCCGCTGTGACTTGGGAGGAGTCACAGGATTGTGTTGGGGGCCTATTGGAGCGGGGTCCCCTAACCAAAATTTTGGTGCAATTTTGTAATAGTTTAGTCTAGCGTAGGGGCTTTGGGGTAGGTCAAAGCCCCCAATGAATTGTAATGGGTCAAAGGGTAGACCAAGGGTCTGAAAACCACGGTTTGCAGACCATAAAGTAGCGCAGGCTAATATAGTATAAATAGATGTACAAATCGAGTCTAGAAGTAAGTTTAAGTTTGGATTAAGTCTGGATATGAATAGTGGATCTGTTGTGTGGATTGTCTGGGTGAGGGCTCCTACTGGCTGTGTGCGTGGAGACCCTAAGTCCTGCTATGTGCAGACCTCGCTGGCTGTGTGCGCAGGCTGGTAAAGAGTCTGTAAGAAGAATCTGAACATTAATGAATGAGAAGACCATTTTTTTGATATCTAAAGTATCTCTGTGTTGAGACTATTGGCTACGCTATATGTTATTTATGAGATTATGAATGTTTATTGAATACTGATAATTAGTTGATGCGCATGTGGATGCGATGCTTTAAAAGGGTAACGAATGCTTAGATTTGGTTGTGTTTTGTCTGGTTGCATCTGATTACTGGTTAACTTATGGTTTATGAGCTTGCTTGAGTTATTTCATCAATATATTGTTAAGGGTTTCTGGGTTAGGTCTTCTCCAACGCAGGCCTGTTAGATCCGAAGGGACCCACTTTAATTAACTTTCTCTCTCTCAGGGTGCGGAAACTTGGTTCCAACACCCTCCCATACTACTTCGGGTGAGACCTTGACCTGCGCAAGTAGGCCATTGATGAAAGGGCCATTAGTACAGGGGTTTGTTGGTAAACCTTAAATATAAACGTGGGTCAAGACCCCTCAAGCCAAGAATTATCGATCGGAGTTAGTAATCTTATGAAGTTCAACTGCACTATATATGCTAGAAACATTTTCTTACTTAATTCATTGTGTTGGTTTTATATGCTGTTTTTAGGATTTTGTGTTTATCTGGAATGTCTAAATGAAATTGAGAGACTAAGAACTGATTTGTGAAATAAAATCTAAATTTAACTATGAAAGCTTATGACGAGAATTCTACTTTAGCTTATCTTAAAAATTGAACAATTGACTTCAAGGAAACTAGAAACAAGAAGAAGCTTCAATCTTTTTGTATGTTTTGTAGTTTTTATATAAATGAATTTAAAAGAAATAAATCACTAGAAAGTAATCACACTTTAAAGAAAGATTTTTAATGATTGAAAAATAAAACTAAGAAGGAATAAAATTAAATGTTTAAAATTAATCCATGAATCACTCTTAAAGAAAGTATTCTAATGTGTGAAAGATAAAACTTGCAAGAAGGATGAAAAGGAAATGTTCATCTAAGAAAAGAAATTAATCTATGATAAAATTATATTGCATCAAAAGAAATTAATCTAAGTGATAAAACTTAAGCTATATCAAATCAATCTATGTCGACAACTATGATAAATTATCTTAAAAACATCTATCTAAATCACTTCTAAATCTATTCAATCAAATAACAAAACACCTATTTAAACCATCTCTAAGTCTATTCAATTACAGAAAAAACTTCAATCCACATTTTTTGTAAGTCTAACAAAGAATATATCAAAACTATCTCTAAATCTATTCAATTACAAAGCAAAGCATCTATATAAATTATCTCTATAAAGAAGAGTACATAACTGAATTATCTCTAAGCCTATTAAACTATGAAGCAAAAGCATCTATTCTAACCATAATGAAATTTTGAAAATGGAAATCACAAACAAGCAATATCAAATCTAAGCATCTATACTAAGGAAATTCCGAAACTATTTGCAATGAGAAGGAAAACAGATCATATGTCTACTGTACGAAAATAGAATTCATTTTTAATCTACGAAATGTAAACAGAGTATATGTCTACTGTGTGAAAATGAAATACATGTCTTAATATACAAAATGCAAACGTAAACAGATTTATGCTACCAATTACGATAAGGAAACAAGATAAATAGAACGTCTACCTATGTAGAAAACACAAAAAAAAAGCAAAAGGAATTGAACTATGAAATAACATAAAACTAAACAACTAAACCTCTTCTGTGCAGGGGCCCTCCACAATAGAATGGTTCTAAACGTATTCGCAACTAACTACGCATTGGTGATTCCAGAAACGCCTTCTCATTTGATTGATAAAAACAAAGTTTTAATGTATGCCAGTATTACAATAAAATCGAGCTTGTTTTTGGTTTACACAACCCGGTATTTATAACAGCGTCAAATTAAATGTTTGAGGTGATCATGCCTTTAAGGACTAATCATACTAGGCATAAAAATCTAAACAAAAATGTGATTTTTTTTGCTTTCATGATTTGCTACATGGAGAGATAATCGTGAATCTTAATCTTCTCGCTCGCTTGTCTCGGTCCTTTTCTTTGACTGACCCTTTGACCGCAATCCTAGGCAATATCCTTCTCGATTCTGGACAGGTAGATAGGATAGAATCCATGAATGGATCATTTCCCATCTTCCCATTGACTTTTCTCCTTCATTCATTCTTTGGAACCTGTTAAACCATGGCAGTGGCTGCAGAAACATAGATTAGCTGCACAATTGCATGAATTCTGTAGCTAAATACAATTTTTATTCAAATAATAAGAAACATTTAAAATATGAAAAAGAGATCATTATGGTACCTTACCATGTTGAAAAGGTGCAAATCAATACTGTTTGAGCTTATGGAATTTGACAAAAAGGAAGAAAAGGTAGTGAAATGGATTTCAAAATTGAGGCAGTCTTGAGGCTCAACAATAAGCTTGAGAGTTAAGCCAATGAATAATTCCTTGGGAAATCCACAATAAAATAGGAGGAAATTGCTATGTTTTATGAACTAATTTCCTCAAGAATTGTGCAAGGAAATAGGAGCAAGCTGGGACCTTGAATTGGCTATGTGTTTTCCAGATCAGGATAGTCAGTAGGAGAGCGAGTTTACAGTGCAGGGTGTGCTTCAGGATCAAATAAAGAGATTGTAATCGTTTCTCAATCTTATCTGATCAATGAAAAGAAATGGAGGTTTTTTTCCTAGTTGGGTTCACCTGTAAATAATTGTGTTCTTGTAGTGTTTTAATGGTTGCATGTGTTTCTAAATTGTGATTTCCATTCTGCAATATTGTAGAGGAAATTTGTAATCTCTTGATTTCAGTTCAATTTCATCAGTAGTAGCAAATTTATATTAATTTTTACATTTTTCTTGAGATGAGAAAAGTTTTTATATACATCATCTTCTTCTTCATCATAGAATATTTTTAGCAATGCATCTACAAAATTCTTCCAATGAAAAGAATGAGTATCACCTTTTCCAGACCACCATATGAACCAATCATATGATTATGCTTCCAAATTGTTAGATGTCATCATGATTTTATAATTTTCACCTAATGGTGGGTTTAATTTGAAAATGGCTTCCATTTTATTAACCCAATTGAATAATGCCTCTATGATCTTTACCATTGTACTTGGGTAGCTCCTTTTTAATCCGCCATTAGTCATTTTCTGGAAATTTAGTGTAATATCAACTACTTGAAAATCATATCTCAGGCGGATCTGCAAGTTCACGCATAATTCTGTTTTTCAGACTGGATTATGGTCTTTGAAAAGTTTAAACTGCTAGCATGTACAATTTTTCCATTAATTGATGAAGTTGTTCCCTATGGTTGTCAAGTCTTTTGGTGGTTTCATCAATTTTGAAATTTTTCTGCAATATTTCCTTCATCATCAACGCCAACTTTTTTTTCTTCCCTAAATTCCATTTGTGACATTTATATGTTACTGAGATAACATCACATGCTATTGAATTCATCCCCATAGCAGTTAAAATCAACTTGTAATTCCTTTTCTCACGATCTTGTTCTTGTTTTTTCTGGCTACACCAACTTTATTTTATTTTTTTATATAGTTATTTGAATTAAAATGATATAATTATTAATTATATAAATATATAATTTTTAAAATTACATAACTATTATGTAATAATATTAATTAATATAAAGATTATGTAATATTTATATACTTTATATGGATAATGGAAAGGGAACGTGATGTTGGCTGAGAAGGGTTTACGGGGGACAAAACGATTACTGAAGCATGATGGCGGAGGAAGGGAATACACATGATAGTTTGGAAAGGCACTACCAAATGGGGGATAGGTTTGCTGATAGGGACATGACGGTCGAGAAATGAAGGTGGGAATACAATTGGTCAGTCAGATGAACAAGGCTTTTGGGGGAAAAAAGTATCGGTTGATCGACATATGGTCTAGGAGATGGGAAAAGTCGTGATGGTAGATGGATATAACAACTGACAAAAATAATTCAACCTTTTTTTGCGGTGGACGTATGGAAGGGAATGGTGTTATCAAATGCGAGCACAATAATAAAACCAGCCTAGATCCATCTTAACTCCGGATCTATCAAGCGCCGACAGGGATCAAATCTCTTGAGGTGGAAACCTCTTTTTTTAGTGTAAAAATTGAGGAAAGGTTTGCATCTCTAGAGATTTGATCCCTCTCGGCACTTGATAGATCCGGAGTTAAGATGGATCTAGGCTGGTTTCAGTCGTGTGCTGCCAAGGAAAATTTATCGAATATATGTTTAATTTTATCAATAATATGTAAATATATTAAATATTAATATAATCATTTTAAATATGCTAAATATTTCTGAGATTAACTTGGTCATTTTTATTTTAAATTTTCTTTGTTACCTCAGTTTGTTGAGATGATAAATATTGTTAATAAATTTAATGATGAAATAATTTTTTTGAATGCAAAGTGACAAAAATAGTGTTGAAAGATAGAAAATGTGAATAATAAGAATGTACTAGTGTTGCAAATAGTCTTCATTGTGATCAATCTAGAACTATTCTCCTCTACTATTCTTATTGTCACCCTTGTTAGTTTTGTCATATTTTCATATCGATTATATGAAAAAGAAAATTTAAATCGTAAATCATTTAAATCTTTAGCTCTAGCTGTTGTAGTAAACATGATGCCTTGTCTCTCTTGCTCTCCAATATTAATAGGTTAAATTACCATAACACAAAAATCAGTGTACATTGTCAATAACGTTTTGTGCTTACACTAAAATCAATGCATATTTTTAATCCAATCACTTTAAAATTAATGTACCATGATATATCCAATTGCATCATATCATAAATAAACATCTACATTGAAATCAATGCATTTAATGCAAGCAATCAAATAAGATTATAAAATAACTTCTACACTGAAATCGATGCATTTAGTGCAAAAAATCAAATACGATTAGAAATCATCTACATTGAAATCAATGCATCTAGTGCAAGCAATCAAATATAATTATAAATCAACATCTACATTGAAATCAACACATCCAGTGCAAGAAATCAAATAGTATTAGAAATCACCACCTACACTGAAATCAATGCATCTAGTGCAAGTAATAAAATATCATTAGAAATAAATATATACACTAAATTTGATGAATCTAGTGCAAATAATAAAATATGATTAGGAATCACCATCTCCACTTAAATCAATCCATCTAGTGTAAGAAATATTCTTACCTATTTCCACCCTCCATCCATATCTATATCCCCCTCCACCTATTATTTTTTGTCTCTCCATCTCACCCCCTAAACACACATGTTCTTGCATTCCATATCTATCAATATCTTTCTCACTCCCTCCCTCTCCCCATATCTCTCTTCTTTCCTCTCTTCAACTTCCATCTATATCTCTATCTTCCCCTTCTCTCCCTCTCGCCCGCTAATATGTCTCTTTCCTCCTTCTGTCCTCTCTCCCTCTCTCTCCATCTTCCTTATCACTTACTATCTCTCTCTCTCTCTCTCCACCTTTATCTCTCTATTTCTTTCTTATTACCTCCCTCTCTCTCCCCCTCCAAGTCCATCTCTCTTTCCCTCCCTCTCTCTACTCTCTCACTTCCTCTCTCTTCCTTCCTCTCTTTCCCTTTCTCTCCCATCTCTCTCCCTCTCTCTCTCTCTCTTCACCCACCTACTATGTTACTATATCCATCCCTCTCTCCTTATCTCTCCTTCTCTCCCCCCTTATCTCCATCTCTCCTTCTTTGTTGTTGGGTGTGAAGCCTGATTATCTTATTTATTTTGTATCACAGCGTTGGACCGTTGTACCTTAATGGGGCGGCAACGCCACCCGTAATTAAACACTTCATGGGGGGTCCAGGGGGGGCAGATGAAACTTTATAGAGCTCCCCCTGGCAGGGGGTTTCGGGGGCAGCGCCCTCGAAGCTAAAAACAGATGTAAAATTTCCTTGTAAAAGTATAGTAATTTCTAGTCAATCTGGGCCATTCATTAGGCAGATGATCCAACGGTAGAAGTTATGTTTAGTTTAGGGTTTTTTTCCATAGAAGGAAACTCCTCGCTTTGTATGAGGGTATTATATTGCGGCTGTGGATTGTATGTGTATTATTAGAACGAGAAACAAATAGGGAGGCTATGGGAGAGAACAGAGGATATTACATCGAATCTGCTGTAGGTTGTGTCTCTTCATTTTGCTGGATAATAGAAAGGAAGGACTGGCTGTTTGGGGTGGACGTAGCCCAAACTGGGTGAACCACGTATATCTGTGTCTCTCTGGTTTTATGTGTTTTGTGTGTGTTGTACAGATAAATCGTTATTGCGGACAAAAATGATCTCCCTAGTACTAAAATTATCTAGCAACAAACAGCCAAATAAACTAATCTTTCTCTAAGCATATGTGATATATGAAAAGCTCTATATAGGTGTTAAAAGACCTACCTTATGTCCAGTGCTTGTTTGAAGTTGTTGTTGTCCTTCGTGCACTTGAAGGAGTTTCGTTTGTAAACCTGCAGTCACAAACAAACAAAGTATTACATAGCACCTGTATAGACATTATCATAAACCATGCTTATCATAGTGATCAAGGAATCTATGAAATAAACCATTAAAAAACAGCTTATTGAGAAAAATGAGTATATTTGTATTAATTTCAAAGAAAGGAAAACCTTACAACCTGAGCCTTGATGTTGCACAGGCCTTCCCGGGGTCCGAAGCAGGAGTCTCCTCTACTTTGACAAGCTATACACTCTTTCAATAAAGACAAATAGAGGTATGTGATCTCTCCTCACAAAAGTCTTGTTTAACTGAGTCTGAATCTCAACAACAATTATCTTCAAATATTTTAAAGCTCCAACTCCCTTTGAGGCTACCCAATGCCTCTTTTTATAATGGAAAAGAGGAGGTTTTTCTGTTCCAAATATGAAGGGATAGAATCCTCCTTCAAAGGGATAAGCTCCTTACATCAAGGGGTTAGCTCCATAAGGTAAGGAATACATGAACCTTATTAAAGCGTATCCATTCCCGAAAATTCCCATCTAGAATCTTCTAGAATTGATCTGAAATCAACCTTTTAACTTTACTTTCTCGCCTTTTTGAATTTTACAGAGGTCCGCACCTATAACACAAAGAACGTGCGGTATGGTTCCGCAGGTGAGCTAAAATTTAGGTGTGGGACCGCAGGCAATGAATAGAGAAAGTGCGATACCAAAGTTTAGGGGATTTTTAGGAACTTTTCTCTGATTTTCAAAGCTTGACCTGAGGAACTGATATGATAGACTTGCAAAAGGAGGAAGTATGAGTAATAATGAGCTCATACTCATAGCAGAATGTCAGGATGACAATTTTTAGTGTAACATATTTCCCCCTAAAGTGCAAAGTCTGGAATAGATGAAGCTGAGGTCTGTCATATATGAAGAGTGTAGTACTTTATCATTTCAAGGATAATCCTATGGACACCCCAGTCGGAACCTGTAAAAACATTCAATGCAAAATATATATATGTAATCATATCATCGCTGAGGTAGGCATTCCCATACTCAGATCAAAACTAACTAGAACTAACTTAAATTGTTCTGATACAGGAATGATTTTGAATACATCATAGTACAGATATATGTAGACACAGTATGGACGCAGCCATCTGTTTATAAATAGTCTACTATATAGATGATAACAAAATTCCTCGCAGCCTGGATGGTGGAAACTAGATCCAGGGTCTTGATTTCCGCATCTCGAACTAGTACGATTCTATCCATGTGAATAAATGTGTTGAAGTCGAACATGGTAGAAACCACTTGATTACCAGTCAATGATGTAAACTGTTAACAAGTGTGAGAGTAACCACCATTAATGTCAATGGCTCTCAAAGTACCCAGTACAATCCATGAAATGTGAATGAATGAGCTGAAGTCGAACATGTCACGGAATCATTCGATCGAAGGTCAATGATGTAACCTGTCGTCGAAGGCGAGAAACCTGCCATTGAGGCATGTAGATTTCAAGGTACTGACAATTTATGGATCAAATTCCTAGATAATGTGCTGATGTCGATAGAAAGTGATCTGTCGTAGGCAAGCCCACAACATGAAATCATAGATAAAGTTTTGAAAATATATTGGCAAGGACTGACTCAGGAATGGTCAAAATGGATGACAGCTATTTTGCAGATGAATGGTTTGTTTGAACTGTTCTCTTGAACACATAACGACACTGCAGATGGCTTGGTGACAATTGACCCAAAGATAATACCCAGAAACTGGCTGAAGACTTTCAATGTGGTTTGATTAACTGTTAGGCAAAGGATTTCCCAACCCAGGTGGACAAAAAGTGTCGTGTTCAAGAGTGGTTGACTGGATTTTCGAAAAATTTAAAATACAACAAACACGCCCATTTTTCTCTTTTTTCCCCCACCATTTCTGGCAAGTACCTCTTTATTTTTGACAAGCTTGAGGAGGATAACATTTTCTTGCTTATAAGCTCATCCTTCGGATGAGTCCAACTTAGTTTAAAAATTCAAACCCTAAGAAGGAGTGGTTCGTTCCTGTTTTTAAAATTGAACAGGTCCTTTATTGTTAAGTTTTAACGAGTCCAGTATAGGAAAAACTTGGTGTTTTTCAATTTTAGGGAGTCAGAAGAAAAACTTAAGAAAACTCCATGGGTGTACTTTTTCGTAAATTTAGTCTCTCGAGCCCGAAAAAGGAAAAAATAATGCGGGAGAGAACTCTATTGACTGTAATTAGTCAACGTATACCTTTTTCGTAAATAGTCCATTTCAGTCCGGAAAAGGGGTAAACTTATACTGAAGGGATGATCATTCATTTACTTTAACGAGTTCGAATAATCAAGTACTCGGCAAACTTTTCATATTTAGAGAGTCTGAAAAGGGCTTAAAAGAGAACTCGGAGGTTTCACTTTTTCGGTAAGTTTTAACGAGTTCGAAAAAGGGATAAAAATGTACTCTATGTTAAAAAATGATCAATTCTCCTGAAAAATCCAATTTCTGCACAAAAACTTGAAACATTACACATACCTGTTTAAGATAAGTAAAAATGCTCTCAAAAATACCCCCTTTTAAAGTGAAAAATAAACAAATTTAAAATTCATCTATTCGAAAAAACTTATAAAAAGGACTTTTTCAATTTCATTTTTACCGTTCAAGTTCAGAGTGAAAAGTAAAAAGCTTTTGGGTAAGAAAGTTCCTGTGAAGATTCTGGAAAATCCGTTCAACGAAATCGAAAACCGTCAGTCCCAGGTAATCCATGACCTCTTAATCTTGTATTCCATCTGTTTCAAATTCATTTTTAGGCTTTAGATTATTTTTTTAGGGAAAAATATGGTTAAAAAGTTCGCTCGCGGGGGTCCGCAGGTGAGACACACATGACCTGCGGACCCCGAATTTTTTCTATAAGGAAAAAAGTCAAAGGTCCGCACCCAAAACACAGTACGCGTGCGTATCTACGCAGTGTTTACAAAGCTTAGGTGCGGTACCCACGCGGTTGAATTTAAAACCCTCATTTCTCATTTATTTCCCAAAAATTTTCAAATAAGATTGTTCTAACTTGCCTTTTTATGTATTGTAGGATTAACAAGATGCTGATTTGGAGAGAACGTGAACGTGAGGACGTGGATGAAGCCGCAATACTCCATTTTCCTACAAAGCAAGCATTAAGAGCATGCAGTTTATACAAATTTTGGGCCATCTCAGGCATGAGGGCACAAGTAGAACTCCTGACATGGTTGGTGAACAGATGGAATGTACAGGACCAGTGTTTCTTTATTGGCGGCCACCAGCTCGAAATTGAGCTGGAGGATATATATTTTATGACTGGTTTGTCCAAGAGGGGCGAACAAGTTTCTTTGTTTGGGACTAGGCCAAGTGGCCAGTCTGTCGCTAGTCTTCAACTAGAATTCTGCAATAACCAGGAAAACCCTAGGGACAAACGGATTGATATAAAACACATCATCCATCCTGAATTGAAAGTTATTGCTTTTACCATTACCAAACTGTGTGGGAGTGCTGCGCTGCATGTAGCTACTGGTTCCCAAATGCGTATTGCTGTGGATTGTTTTCGCGACACCATCTTTAACTGGTGTGAAGCTGTGTTGGCTAATGTAAAAGGCCAACTAACCATAGCAAAAAATGGAAAATTAAATAACTTTGGATATGGATCCATCGTAGTCTCTTTTTCTCTAGAGAGGATCCCCATGTTAGCTCCACAGAGTATTGCTGTTGATGCCGGTCGACTTCGAGAACCTAGGATGGTTCGTTGGTCCGCATTGATGGCCCGTCATGCTATCGAGGGTACTGAGATTGTTCGATTTCCTTCTGCATATTTTCGTTGGCTGGATCGCCAACTTTTTGTGATAGAGGACTTTCCATACGCTGGGATAGATTTCCGCGGCGACCGAGAGATGGCTCTCCCAGCAGGGGAACAGTGGGATGACTCAGGTACAATCATTTTTCAATGTTTGCAAAATTCTAATTTTTATTTTTTATTTTTTATCGTCTTTGAAAACTAATAACCAAAAGTTTTTTGAATACAGATGTGGGTCCACAATGACCAACCCATCTCTAACCTTATGAGAGAAGACAACTAGTTGCAGCCGCACCAGCCCCAGCAGGCCAATCAGCGGAGATTTTGACTGATTTAGAGCATCATCTAGAGCGTTTGACTCTAGATATTCTAGAGATGAGCATAGATGATATTCCACTCAGGTTGCAGAGATACGTGATTGGTGTTCCAGGACCTTTTAGGAGGTTCCTATGTAGGGTGGCCCGAGCAGTGGTCTCTTATCGTGATCATCATCAGTGATGGGATGATCGTATTGTAGACTCATATTTTGACTTTTTATGTTATCATTTTACCGATCATAAGGTGTTTTTCAACCTATGATCGAAGACAATGTATATTTTTTGAAAACACTCCTATATTATGATATATCACTGTTTACCGGCTATCTGTGTGCATGTTATGGATGCTGTTTGATTTACTGTTTTGATTATTGCAAATGTTGATTTATCATACTAGAAGCAACTTCATCTGCTAATATATTTAAATGTCTTGGAATATGTTGATATTCGATATAATCAAATTCACGTTCCAAGAGACGAACTCTTAAAAATAACCGTAATAACACTGGATTCCTAATGGTATAGACCCTGTTAAGTTGTAATACAACAAGTTCAGAATCCAGCCTAACAATCAAACTCCAAATTCCAAATGATATAGATTTAGACAATAACTCAATCACTGCACTATACTCGACAATGTTATTCGTTGTTTGACCAAGGCTTACCCCATGCATGGATATTAACTCGTCAGCGGGTGAATAAATAACCCAAGCTGCGGAAGAAATGTTCCGTGTACTACGACAAGCACCATCAGCAAAACCAATGTAAGTTTGAAGAGCCGTCGACATCTGCAATATCAAGAGTAAAACTTAGATAATCAGGAATAGTGATAAAAACACACTTCTAAATTAGGCACACTTTTCTAATCTAAAACACACCAGCAGTAAAGAAATCTAATCTAAAAAATCTCCACACCACGTTTTAAGCATAATATCGCTTTAGATAAAGCCCATTTCTGGGTTTATCCAAAGGGACACCGTCAAAATCTATTAACTCATAGGCTCCTTTTGCTAACTTTCATTTAAAAATGAAAGGACCATGCCACATAGGCACGAATTTTCCAGCCCCTAGTTTATCGTTGGCTTGATCATAAAGTAAGACTAGGTCTCCTTCTAAAAAATTTCGAGGGGTCACACTTCTATCATTCTGAGCTTTAATTAGTTTAACATGAGCCTCGTTTGCTATTGCAGCATTTCGTTGATTCTCATCTAATTGAGCCAAGTACAAGAAACGTTTTTCCTCTTCAGACGTAGCTGGGAGTAATTCTATGGCTAATTTCAGTGACGGAATTTCGCATTCAATCGGCAACACAGCTTCCAAACCGTAAACGAGTTGAAAAGGAGTGAAACCAGTTGATGTTTTGACTGAGGTTCGATATGCCCAAAGTGCTGAAAATAGCATGGAATTCCAATTCGTTTTGTGAATACCAATAATGCGTTTGATCATGGTGACTAAAACTTTATTAATGGCTTCAACCAGACCATTGGCTTGTGGATAATATGGAGTGGAACTATCGTGTCGCAGGCCAAATTGGTCTGTTAGTTCAGTCATCATGACATTCCGAAAATGACTTCCATGATCCGTAATAATAGCTTGAGGAACACCGAACCTAGCAATTATGTGATTAAATACGAAAGTTGCAGCAGTCTTGCCATCAGCTAAAAATGTAGGCATCGCCTCGGCCCACTTAGTAAAATAATCTACGGCTAAGATAATATACGCATGCCCCCCGGCCGAGTGAGGGTTACATGTAATAAAATCGATACCCCATTTCGCGAAAGGACCAACAACAATTATAGGGTGAAGAGGAGCGGGTGGCGCGCGCATTTTACGATCAAAAAGTTGACAATTATGGAATTTCCGGACGGCATAAATACAATCTTTGAATAATGATGGCCAGAAATAACCAGCGCGCAATATCTTTTGGGCAGTGGCATACCCAGACATATGACCGCCACATGCTCCAGAATGGCAATCATTTAAAACCTTTTCAGCTTCATCATGAGTAAGATAGCGTCGAAAAACAGAATCCGCTCCACGATGATAAAGTGTATCACCAATAATATTATACTGTTGGGATTGGAAACGTATTTTCCGTCGCTGAGATTATGAGATTTCGGGCCGAAAAGTTTGGGCTTGGAGATAAACAATAATATCTCCATACCATGGATCAAGAGTACTGATAAGAAACAAAGATTCTTCGGCAATGGACTCTTCTGCCACTGTTTCAAGATCAGTAGAGGGGAAATCACACATTAGTTTCGCAAAGACCAAAGATTTCTTTGCCTTGGATTTTTCAAATTCCAAGTCAAATTCCTGCAGGATAACTATCCATTTGGAATATTTGCCCCCTAGCAGTTGTTTGGTTAAAATATACATCATAGGATTGCAGTTAGAAATTACTGTGGTTTTACGTAACAAGATGTAGTGTCTAAAACGTTGGACAGCTTGAACAGCTTCCAAGGCCAATTTCTCCACATGTGTGTATTTGACCTCAGTCGGATGCAGATTTCAACTAAGATAATAAATCACATGTTCATTGTGAGATTCATCTTCCTGCACTAATACCATCCCAATGGTGGAATGAGAAGCGGCGAGGTACAAAAAGTAATCCTGATTGTAATTGGGAGGATGCAATAACGGTGCATGGGTCAATGTGTGTTTAAGTGCATCAAAAGATCGATCAGCGATCTCATCCCAAAAGAATGGAATGTTCTGTTTCAACAATCGGGTAAAACCTTTTGTAAGCTCGGCATAGTTAGGAATGAATCGACGTAAAAAGTTTGCTTTCCCCTGCAAACTTTGGAGTTGGCGTAAAGTCGAAGGAGGAGGCAATTTAACAATAGCTTCGACTTTCGACGGATCGACTCGAATGCCTGCTTTTGAAACAACAAATCCCAGTAAACGACCCGATTCTACACAGAAAACACATTTGTGTGGATTCAACCTAATTCGATAATGCCGACATCTTATAAAGATGGCTCGTAAATGAGTGAGATGGTCGGCCCTATGCAACGAATGAGCAGGTAAATCATCGAGATAAGGCTGCACAATGTGTTTAATGTCATGAAATGCATAAGACATAGCCCGTTGAAAAGTTGCTCCAGCGTTCTTTAATCCAAAAGGTAGTTTGCAAGAAGAAAACGTCCCCCATGGACAAATAAAAGCTGTTTTCGGTTGATCAGCAGGGAGTATGTTTATTTGATTGTAGCCTGAAAAGCCATCCATAAAAGAAAACATTTCACTGCCAGCACAATCATCAATTATTTGATCGATATAGGGGGTTGGATAATTTTCCTTGGGACAAGCTCGATTAATATCCCTATAATCGATACATACTCTTATTGTTCCTTGTTTTTTAGTCACAGGAACAATATTTGATACCCAATCCGTTAAGGGGATTGGATATATGAATCCTGCATGAAGTAATTTTTCAACTTCTGCTTTAATAGCAGCAGCTTTTCTAGGATGAATTTGACGTAAGTGTTGACGAACAGGTTTAGCATCCGGGTAAGTCTTAATTTCATGTACAACGATTGACGGATCAATTCCTGACATTTCTTCATAAGACCAGGCAAACACATCACGAAATTCTTGAAATAGGGCTTTATAAATTTGAATTTCATCTTCCGTACAGCAAGCACCTATATGAATGTTTTCAATTATTCCTGGTTTTACTGAAATGTCAATGGGAACCGTTCGAGATATATTTTCCAAATTTAACTCAGAATCAGGATTTTGCAAAGGATTCTGTGGTTCTTTAACATATTCAGCAGTAAAAATTGAAGCAAAATCATCTTCCAAATGATCTAGCTCAGGTAAAAACGAAGATCGGTGATGTAGATCTTCCCATGGTAAATCGTCAACAGACAAAAACTCACGAATTTGTTCATCAGTATAAACAAGTTCAGGAAATGTCGTTGTAACTGAACTAGATATAGAAAGTGATTCTTCATGAATCCCATTCATTGGATCAATTTTGGTTGAAGAGGGGTTGGAAAGTGACTGTACAGCCTGATATGCAATTTCAAATGGACTCAAAGGCATCATGCCATCAATTGAATCTAACTCGGACTCGGAAGGTACGATCCAAGGATCATCAAACGTTACAGTGTCTGACGAAATCATGTGAATATTTGCAACAACAGGTGATACGTTAGGAAGAGGAAAGGAAAAAGTTCCTAGTAAACCATAATCTTTAATCAAACCTACTCCAACATCCTTATAAGGGATAACCGTTTTACCAACATGCTGGATTGTTTCTGTAGAGGCTGGGTCGGAAGAGAAATAAGTTAACTGATCTATTGTAACGATCTTTCCTTGATATGGAAATTTTATGAGTCAGAAGACCGAAGAAACAACAGCAGTCATAGCATAAGACCAACTGCGACCTAGGATAAGGTTGTAATCTAGAGGGGCATCAACCACTTCCACATCTAGATTTACTATTTTACCTTCGACCCCTATGGGTAAATCCTGCAAAATACCAAAAGGTTGAAAACCTCGACCATCAAAAGCCTTTAGAATTGTCGGAGATTGGTTAAGTGTAGGAGAACCGAGTGATTTCCAACACTGAATCGACATAATACACGTTGAAGCTCCCTCATCAATCACAGTCCGAAAGATGGGTCTGTTTTTTACTAACACTGGAATCTGGAAAGCCATTTGATGAGGTAGACGAGGTGTACTATTTTCTAAATCGAAGATTATAAGATTGGAATCCTGAATATCAACATCTCCTATAGCAGACAAAAGCAATTTACGCTGTGCTGGGCATGATTGCAACACTTCCAAAGCTGACATTGCTGAAGGAGAAATAGCTAAGTCTTCAACAATGTTGTAATTCTGAGCAGCTCTCGCATGTGGATTGAAAGCTGATTTACGAAGAACACCTTTAGCAGGCGGTTTGATTATTAAGTCTGGATTTTGTTTCTCGATCTGTAGCGGACCAAAAAAAGGAGGTGTAGTTGATGTGTTTGCATTAGAAGATTCTGCTTCTTTACCATCAACAGGATTCTTACTACCGTAATCTTGCGATCGCGTCGCAATCCTTACATGAGACATCATCATAATAGGTTCTTCAAAAGTAGTCGAGGTAGAACCAACCATCTTACTATCTTGAATTGGAAAAGGATCCTTCAAGACATCAGGTTGTTGCGATCCTTTAACGAATTTCGTAACTTCGGCTTGATATGGACATTCTTTCGTGAAATGATCTTGTTCACAAATGAAACACGGATAGCGAGGTTTACGTTTTTCATCATTGGATTCATCTTTATCAGTTTTCTCTTTCGAATTCTTTTTTTTATATTCTTCCCTTTATTTTTACCACCGGATTTAGATTTGGTCGTAGATGTCTCTACGATGTGAATATCAGTAGAAACTTCGGGGGAAGATTCTCCTTTCGGGGAATCAGGTAAAGTTATAATAGGAGAAGAATTATTTGAAGATTTCTTCTTACTTTTAGAATTGACTGTACCAATCATACCGTCAGCGGCATGACACCCTGAAGGAGCATCAGCTATTTGACCTTGTTTTGGAAGGTCTGGGATTTTTTCATGTACAGTACCTGACTGCGTATAAACGAGGTCAAGGTACTGAGCTTGAGCAATTACTTTCTCTTCAGTAACAACACCAGCTTTAGCTACATCTTCAGTAATCTTGGGTAACAATGATTTAACAAACCATTTCGCCAAAATTTGATCCGGAATATAAACTTTCACCAAACGTCTCCTACGTCGCCATTCATGGATATGATCATAAATATACGTAGACGTGGATTGTTTTAGCGAAGTTAATAATTCCGTGCCATTGTCGTATCTGACTGGAAACTGAAAATGAGTCAAGAAGGCAGTTTCTAACTGACTAAAGTTATGAAACAAGCCTCGTGTTAACTCAATGTACCATTTGGCTACAAGACCAATAAGAGTCCTTTGGAAAAGATGTAAGAGAATCGAATCATCAATAATTGAATTAGACGCACACCAGAGGTGATAAGTCATGACGTGATTTGATGGATCCTCTCCTGACTTACCTTCGAATTTTGGTATATCACTGTGCAACTTATGTGGCATTGGCGGCCAATACTGATAATAAAAAATTGGATCATTTGTAAGGCGTGTCAAATCAGGTAAGTCTAAAGTTGCTATAAATGGTAATTGACGGTTAGGATCACGAAAACCTTGAGTAGCCAAAGCAGTTCCAGGAGGTGGATACCCAGGATAGCTGGGAATCGGATTTGCGTTAGGAATTGTGTAACCTCCCGGAAAACCAGGATTAATCGTACCAAACTGGGGTTGTTGAGGCTGTTGATAAGTATAGCCAGGGTACGGTTGATACTGATAGTTTGGATTTTGTACACAGGGACCGAATTGCGGCTGTCCCTGGTACGGTTGATACGTGAATTGGGGTTGACTTGTGACAACTGTACTTGTACCGGTTTTCCCTGTAGGTATCTGAACCGAAGTCTGAACTGAAGGTCCTGACTGAGGTACAGAGACTTGAGGGATTTGGATGGATACAGGGGTAGCCGAACTCGGGGTTACAGATACTCCAGAAACAGGTGTTACAGGTTGGACAGTCGTTGCAGCGGTTGCAGCAGTTTGTGGCGGAGTCTGAGGTGAACTAGGCCCAGCCTGCTGAACCGAACTAGGTGCAGGAGTTTGAATAGCTGGCTGGACAGGTTGCTGGGTTGGACCAGAAATTAAAGGTTGTCCAGGCTGATAAGGTAACTGCACGTTAGGCTGCATAGGCTGTTGATATTGGGATGGATCCCACACCATCATTCTGGGGTATTGTCCCGCAGAAGGTTGAACATAAGGACCATAACCTGGTTGAACGTAGGGTTGATAATTAAGAGGTAAATTTCCGGCTCCTTGAATAGATGGTTGACCAGAAGGCTGTTGGTAACCTTGAATTGGGTACTGACCTTGAGGTTGATAACCCTGAGGCGCGTACTGAGGCTGGGGTTGATAAGGACCCTGAGGAGCATATTGAGTTTGGGGTTGACCTTGAGGTATGTACTGTCCTGAAGGTTGATACCCTTGAGGTATGTACTGTCCTTGGGGTGGTCCCCCAAAATAATATGATTCCACAGTTTTTTCTGGAAAAAGCTACCTTGAGGTTGTGCCCCGGGTGGTAACTGACTACCTTGAGGTTGCCCCCCAGGCGGTAACTGACTACCCTGAGGTTGCCCCCCAGGCGGTAACTGATTGCCTTGTGGTTGAGGATTGGGAACATTACCAGACATCATAAAAATTTGCTCTGCGTTCGACGTTTCAATTTTAAGACCATTAAGACCATATGATAACACGTTTTCAATGGGTTGAGGAGTTTCTCTCGAGAAAGTACCAGATAGAGCCTGGTATCCTGAAGGAACAGAAGGACCACCGTGTAAAAATGATTCCGGAGTCTGAGAAAACATCGATGACTCTCCTGCCATAATGGATGGCGGATAGTAACCTCTGGGTGTAGGATGAAATGGAACTCGAGGTGGATGAAAAGCAAGACCCGAATTTTCTAAAAAAATTGTTAAGGATAGATACCAAGCACTAGTTCGAATAGGGCTGTAGAAAATAGATTCACGCTCCCTAAGATTTAAAGATTCAGGGGAGTCAGGAAGAGATATATCTTCGTCTGGATTAGTAAGTTCTTCAATAGAAATAAGACCAGCTGGAAGATCGTTAGTGATGATATTTATTACCCTAGGTGAACCAAGATCGCTAGAAGTTGGTGAAATAAATCCTGAGGATGTTTCTAAAACAGAAAGTTCAGTTTCAGGTTCAGAGATTTCAGGTTCATCAACTAGTTCACTGGTAGGAGAAACATAACCAGTAACTTCAGAAACTGAAATCAGCTCTTGAATGTACTCTGTTGTAGGTGTTTGATAATCAGGATGAATTACAATAGATGATGTTCCAATTTCCGTTGATCTAATCCTACTGCTGCTATATGGTACCAGAGCACGTAGCCCTTCAAGTTGACTTGGTGTATATTCAAGGGGTTTCCCTTGTAGTCTCCGGGATTGTCTTGGCAAGTTCGCCACGATTAAAAATTAATTAATCACACGCAAACAAAGAAAAATTTCAATGAAAACACCTAAAGTCTCTAAGAAACAAACAGTTGAATCATACGCTTAAAAAATCTAAGAGTTCAAACCACACACAAACAGTAACTTTCCGTACTAAAAACACTAGTTGGTGATGAAATCCAACTTAGTAGAAATTTAATACGAAAAGGGCGGTTGGAACAGTTACCCCGACAACCTGCTTAATGAAACAGACCGGTGCAAGTTTCTTCACTATACCATCTCGAGTGAAGATAACCCTCCGGAGAGTCCAAGTGAGTCTAGCCGACGTCTGCTCCAGGTACAGTGGGATCTTCCCTCCACCGTCACCTTATGAAAGAATCCTAAAGATTATAGCCTCTAAGGTTACCAACAGAAACAAATATACCTCGGGGAACAGTCTACGATCCGACACACACGCAAGGGCAGAGTAACAAAGCTCAATCCCCTTGACGGCTCCTTGAAAGAATCCAAGGTATGCCGACAAGTGACCCCTGGCTCCTCAACAATGGTCTATCCGAGGTTTACCGTTGTTAATACGTGTATATCTTCTATCGTTCCCAATGAGGAAGGATTGATTACCTCACTGGTTCAGATATGATCTCGTGCTTAACTCCTTTAGGAGGAGCTTCCTAGAGCATAGATGCAACAATTGGAATTTCTTCCTACCGCAAGATTTGTCTACTTGTTTGTTTTTACTATCTTGGAGAGTTAATTACTCCCTACTCCAAGATACTAGCCTAAGCTATGTTGGTGATAAGAGCCCTAGAAAATAAAAGATTGCTAAATGAATTTTAATTAAGCGTTACTTTTAAGAGCTGTTTCTTAAGTCAATGGGTGCGGAAATGAAACTTTGGTGGTGTGAAGACTCGACTTCCAAAAACACTAAAAATTCACCTAAGAATGATAATCAATTCTTTTTCTTTCAATGAACTTCTATCTAAAGAAAGAGTTGGAGAATGCAATCTTTTCAATAAACAATTCTTCCTTTAAACATAAAGAATGATTGAATGAAAATATTTTTGTATTTTCCAATAAATGATTGAAGCTCACAATGAAATCTCTTTTCTTTCAAAACTTGTAGCTACAAAAACAATTTTCGTTCAAAAGAGATCTACAAATTACTAAAAAGCACTCAAAACTTCAAAACTAATTTTGAGACTAACTAATTTGCACTCAAAACTACAAAACTAATCTTGAGATCTAAAATTTTTAAACAATCTAAATGAGTAAAAGCTTTAAGATTTTTTGAAGAATGTTTTACTTATTTGTTCAGCAAACTAAGGATCTATTCGTCCAGAATAACAAACAGATGAAAAAAAAAAATGAAATTCAAAAATCAATAACAAAGTTCTTTTTCGAAGATTTGCAAAGAAACAAGTAGCTTTATTTCTCAATAAAGGATGATTTCACAAGCAGGTCAAATTCAACAAAAAGACAAGAAAACCCATGTAATATGAGGTATTTCAAAATGTCAAATGCTTCAAATTGCTACAAAGACCAAGTGAAAAACAATCCAAAATGAAAAATCTTCTAGAAAATCATCAAAATATCAACACTGTTGGAATTCATTTATAGAAAGTTTTTGACAGAAAGAGAAATCAATCTGGGCAGAAATAAAAAATACTAAATCAAAATAAAGATAAACTAAAGAAAAAACCCTAGAGTTTTTCTAAAATTTAAACAGGGTCCACAGTCTTTGATAAGTATTACGTGCGGTACCGCACTATTTACCAAAAGAAGATGCGAAACTACCCGCACTGTCAAAAGAAGACAGAGTGCGGTCCCAGAAAAATTAGAGAAAAACACTAAAGATTTGAAATTTTTTTAAAACAAAGAAAACCTAAACTTCCCAGGCAGATGTCTATCAATCAAAAACTAAGAAAAATGTTTCCTTGAATCAAATTAAAAGAGAACCAAAAACACAACAAGTTCTTCCCCAGCGGAGTCGCCAATTTGTTGTACGGATAAATCGTTATTGCGGACAAAACCGATCTCCCTAGTACTAAAAGTATCTAGCAACAAACAGCCAAATAAACTAATCTTTCTCTAAGCATATGTGATATATGAAAAGCTCTATATAGGTGTTAAAAGACCTACCTTATGTCCAGTGCTTGTTTGAAGTTGTTGTTGTCCTTCGCGCGCTTGAAGGAGTTTCGTTTGTAAACCTGCAGTCACAAACAAGCAAAGTATTACATAGCACCTGTATAGACATTATCATAAACCATGCTTATCATAGTGATCAAGGAATCTATGAAATAAACCATTAACAAACAACTTATTGAGAAAAATGAGTATATTTGTATTAATTTCAAAGAAAGGAAAACCTTACAACCTGAGCCTTGATGTTGCACAGGCCTTTCCGGGGTCCGAAGCAGGAGTCTCCTCTACTTTTATAAGCTCTACACTCTTTCAATCAAGACAAATAGAGGTATGTGATCTCTCCTCACAAAAGTCTTGTTTAACTGAGTCTGAATCTCAACAGCACTTATCTTCAAATATTCTAAAGCTCCAAATCCCTTTGAGGCTACCCAATGCCTCTTTTTATAATGGAAAAGAGGAGGTTTTTCTGTTCCAAATATGAAGGGATAGAATCCTCCTTCAAAGGGATAAGCTCCTTACATCAAGGGGTTAGCTCCATAAGGTAAGGGATACATGAACCTTATTAAAGCGTATCCATTCCCGAAAATTCCCATCTAGAATCTTCTAGAATTGATCTGAAATCAACTTTTTAACTTTACTTTCTCACCTTTTTGAATTTTACAGAGGTCCGCACCTATAACACAAAGAACATGCGGTGTGGTTCCACAGGTGAGCTGAACTTTAGGTGCGGGACCGTAGGCAATGAATAGAGAAAGTGCGATACCAAAGTTTAGGGGATTTTTAGGAACTTTTCTCTGATTTTCAAAGCTTGACATGAGGAACTGATATGATAGACTTGCAAAAGGAGGAAGTATGAGTAATAATGAGCTCATACTCATAGCAGAATGTCAGGATGACAATTTTTAGTGTAATAGTGTGCTTATGTTTTCCACATATTTTATGTGTTTCATTGCTATGAAATATATAATTTTCTAACAACTGGTATCAGAGCCGAAGGTATATTTGGCTAATAAACTCGCAGGAAAGAAGGGTTCCTGGTTCGAGTGGGAGAAATGGCAGAAGATGGTAAGTTTAGGGTCGAGAATTTTAACGGCCAATGGAAGATGCAAATGGAAGACTATCTGTATCAGAAAGATCTGTACCTACCATTGAGCGGAAAAAAAAGAAGCCGACGACTATGACAGACGTAGAATGGGATATTCTTGATAGAAAGACACTAAGAACAGTACAGTTGTGCCTCGTGGTGTTGGTAGCCTTCAATATTTCGAAGGAAACAACAACAGAGGGTTTGATTAAGGCATTGGAGAAATTATATGAAAAACCGTCGGCCTCAAACAAGGTATTTCTTATGAAACGTTTATTTAATATGAATATTTCGGAAGGTGGATTTGTTGCAAACCATTTAAATGATTTTAATACAGTTACCAGTCAGTTTAGTTCTGTAGGGGTAAAATTTTATGATGAAGTTAGAGCTCTGTTATTTTTGTGCTCATTTCCAGAAAGTTGGAATGGTTTAGTTATGGCCATTAGTAAATTTGTCTCTCGATCTAGTACTTTAAAGTTTGATGATGTTGTCGGTGCTATCCTTAGTGAGGAAATGCGACGGAAAAGCTCCGGTGAGACATTGAATAATTCTTTGAGTGCAGGGTCTAGGGGAAGAAGAATGGAAAGAGGAAGAGATCGGGATTTTGCAGTAAATCAAGGAAATGCAGATCCAAGTCTAGATCAGGGATACTGTGCTAGAAATGTGGAAATAAAGGACACCTAAAGAAAGACTGTAGATCTCAGAAGGGAAAGAAGGAGACACACAAAAAGAAAAAAATCATGAATAAAATGTGACAGGTGATGTGTTACAAGATGCCTTGATTCTTTCTTTCGAAAAGGTTACTGATTCCTGGATAGAAGATTCAGGGGCTTCATTCCATGCCACACTTGATAAGAAATATTTTCATGACCATGTTCAAGGAGATTTTGGACAAGTTTGTTTGGGTGATGATAAACCCTGTAAAATTGTTGGAATTGGTAAGGTTCTTGTAAAACAGTAGAATGGAAACCAATGGCTATTAAAGGAGGTAAGGCATGTTCCAGATCTGAAGAAAAATCTGATTTCAACAGGGCAGTTAGGTGGTGAAGGTTGTGTGACAACTTTCACAGATAAAACATGGAAGGTCACCAAAGGAGCCCTGGTAATAACAAAAGGTGAAAAGGTTGGTACATTGTATTTATGCAATGGTATTTCTATCTATGTTAATGCTTTAACTTCCAAAGGAGCATATGCAACATTATGGCATCATAGGTTCAGACACATGAGTGAGAAGGGCATGAATATTCTTCACCCAAGAAATTTTTTGCCGAGTTTGAAGAATGTTGATTTAGATTTCTGTGAGAATTTTATTTATGGAAAACAGAAGAGAGTCATATTTCTCAGAGTTGGGAAAGAAAAGGAGAGAGAAAAATTAGAGCTTGTGCATACAGATGTATGGGGACCTGCTCAGGTATCATTTCTCGGTGGCTCTCATTATTATGTTACTTTTATTGATGATGCAGCTAGAAAAACTTGGATTTATTGTATTCGGAATAAATCTGATGTATTTGATACTTTCAAGAAATGGAAAGCTTTGGTTGAGATTGAGAAAATAAAGAAGCTGAAGTGTCTCAGATCAGAAAATGGAAGTGAATATTATAGCAAAGAGTTTGATAGGTACTGTTCAGAGCATGGAATTCACAGAGAGAATACAGTTCCAAGAACACCACAAGAAAATGGTGTGTCAGAAAGGATGAACATAACAATCATGGAGCGTGCAAGGTGCACGAGATTGCATGCAGGATTTCCTTTACAATTTTGGGCAGATGCTGTAGATACTGTTGTTTATCTAATAAACAGAGGGACTTCAAGTTCCTTGGATGGTGGTATTCCAGAGGAAGCATGGACAGGTAAAAATGTAAACTACTCTTTTTAGAAGCCTTTTGGCTATGAGGCCTTTGTCCATATTAATAAGGAAAATAGAACAAAGCTTGAGACAAAATCAAAGAAATGTGCCTTTATTGGATATGGTGTTAATTATTTTGGTTATCACTTATATGATTATGAAAATCACAAAATCATTAGGAGCAGAGATGTAATATTCAATGAAAAGTTATTTTATAAGAATCAGTTGCAGGAAAAGAAACAGGAAAAAGAAAACAAAGAATACACAGTTCTTGATGAGATCACAGAAAAGGTAAAGGTGCCTGAAAATAATAATAATCAAAAGCCACAACAATAGCAACCACCACAACAACAACATGCACCTAAAACACCTGAAAGTGGTGTTAGAATATCTACCAGGATAAGTAGACCCCCTAAACGATACTCTCCTTCATTATATTATTTATTGTTGACTGATTCTGGTGAACCTGAATGTTATGAAGAAGAAATGTAGGTTGAAAGAAGGAAGAAGTGTGAGCTAGCCATGGAAGAAAAGATGGACTCCTTAATGTATAACCAGACTTGGGACTTAGTCAGGTTGCCTGCAGGTAAAACTACATTGCAAAATAAATGGGTTTACAGGATGAAGGAAGAAGATGGAGGAAAACAGAGGTACAAAGCTAGACTTGTGGTGAAGGGGTTTGCACAGAAGAAAGGTATTGATTTTGATGAAATATTTTCTCCTGTTGTTAAGATGACTTCAATCAGAACTATTTTAAGTCTTGTAGTAGCGAAAGATTTACATCTTGAACAGTTAGATGTAAAGACAACATTTCTCCATGGAGATTTGGAGGAAGAGATCTATATGCAGCAACCAGAAGGATATGAGGTCAAAGGGAAAGAAAATTAGTGTGCAGGTTAAAGAAGAGCTTGTATGGCTTAAAACAGGCTCCAAGGCAGTGGTATCTAAAATTTGACAAGTTTATGTCTGAACAAGGTTATACTAGATGTCACTCTGATCATTGTGTTTATCTGAAAAAGAAAAATGATGGCAACTATATTATATTGTTATTGTATGTAGATGACATGCTTGTTGTAGGTTTTAACATGCAGGAAATAAATGTGCTCAAAAGAAAATTGGAAAATTCATTTGCAATGAAGGATTTGGGAGTTGCAAAACAAATCCTTGGTATGAGAATAACAAGAGACAGGAAAAATCGCAAATTAACACTGTCTCAGAATGAGTACATACAAAATTTGTTGAAAATATTTAATATGCAGAATGCAAAACTAGTTAGTACACCTTTTGCTAGCCATTTCAAACTTAGTAAGGAGATGTGCCCCAAGGCCTAAGAATAAATGGACTATATGTCTAAATTTCCATATCCATCAGCAGTTGGAAGCTTAATGTATGGAATGGTCTACACAAGGCCTGATATTGCACATGCAGTGGGAGTTGTAAGCAGGTACATGAAAAATCCAGGAAAAGAACATTGGATGGCGGTAAAATGGATTCTCAGATATTTGAGAGGTACCACAAATCAAGCATTATGCTTTGGTGGTTCAAACATTGCTCTATAGGGATTTGTTGATGCAGATATGGCAGGTGACAGAGATAATAGGAGGAGCACTACAGGATATGTATTTATTGTAGGTGGAACAACTGTTAGTTGGGTTTCAAAAATCCAAAGTGTTGTTGCACTTTCAACAACAGAAGCAGAGTATGTTGCTGCTACAGAGGCTAGTAAAGAAATGATTTGGTTACAAAGGTTTATGGATGAATTGGGTAAGGAGCATGATATGGGCACGTTATACAGTGATAGCCAAAGTTCCATTCATCTTGCAAATAACTTAGCATTTCATTCCAGGAGTAAACACATACAGCTCAAGTACCATTTCATACGATCAGTATTGGAAGATGGAAAGTTGAAGCTGGAAAAGATACACACTAGCCAGAATCCTGCAAATATGCTAAGAAAAGTTGTAACGAGGGAGAAAATGAGATTATGCTCAGTTTCAATTGGTCTTCTAGGATGACGATGAATATGAGAAATAGACAGGTCCAAAGAGGAGTCATTTTTTAGAAAATGAAGCAGTGGTAGAGTTGCTACAATCAGTCTCCAAGTGGGAGATTGTTGGGTGTGGAGCCTGATTATCTTGTTTATTTTATATCACAGCGTTGGACCCCTGTACCTTAATGGGGCGGCAGCACTGCCTGGGGGGTCTAGGGGGGGCGGCTACGACTTTATGGAGCCCCCCCTGGCGGGGGGTTTTGGGGGCAGCGCCCCCGAAGCTAAAAACATATGTAAAATTGCCTTGTAAAAGTATAGTAATTTCTAGTCAATCTGGGCTGTTCATTAGGTGGATGATCTAACGGTAGAATTTATGTTTAGTTTAGGGTTTTTTTCCCTAGAAGGCAACCCCTCCCTTTGTATGAGGGTATTTTATTGCGGCTGTGGATTGTATGTGTATTCTCGGAGCAAGAAACAGATAGAGAGACTGTGAGAGAGAACAAAGGATATTACAACGAATCTGTTGTAGGTTGTGTCTCTTTATTTTGCTGGATAATAGAAAGGAAGGACTGCATGTTCGGGGTGGACATAGCCCAAACTGGGTGAACCACATATATCTGTGTCTCTCTGGTTTTATGTGTTTTGTGTGCTTGTGTTTTCCGCATATTTTATGTGTTTCATTTCTCTGTAATATATAATTTTCTAACATTTGTCTCTTTATCTCACCCCTAAACATAACACTCTCTCTCTGTCTCTCCCTTGTCACTCCTCCTCTCTCTCCACTTCTCACTCTCTATATTTCTTATTTCCTACTTCTCTCCCCCTCCAACTCCATCTCTCTATCGATCCCTCTCTCCTCCTCTCTCTCAAGTACTCTCTCTTATCCTTTCTCTCTCTCTCTCGGCCCCTCTCTCCCTCCAACTACATTACTATATCCCTCCCTCTCTCTTTCTCTCCCCCCTTCTCTCCATACATCCTACTTTGTCTCTTTATCTCACCCCTAAACATACACACTCTCTCTCCATCTCTCCCTTGTCACTCCCTCTCTCTCTCTCCACTTCTCTCTCTCTCTCTCTCTCTCTCTCTCTCTCTCTATTTCTTCTTCCCTCTGTCTCTGTCCCTCCAAATACCTCTCTCAAGTCCTCTCTCTGGTCCTTTCTTTCTCTCCCTTTCTCTCTTACCTCCTTCTCTCTTCCACCATATCTCTCTCCCTTTCTCTCTTACCCCCCTCTCTCTTCCACCATCTTTGTCTCCTCTAATCCTATTACTATCTCCCTCCCCCTCTCCTTCTCTCTCTCCCCTCTCCATATTTGTGTCTCCCTCTCTCTCTCTTCATTCCTCCTCTCCCCTTTCCTTTAGTTTATCTCCATATCTCCCTTGTCAATCCCTTATATCTCCACCTCTATCACTCTATATCTTTGTTCTTCCCTCCCATATATATCTAGAGTTAATATATATCATGATATATTTATATATATATAATATAATAATTTGAATATTTTATTATTAGAAAGTTATTAAATTTAATAATATTAATATTATAATATATTAATATGAGTATTAGATTTAATAATAACAATAATAATAATAATAATAATATTCTTTTAATATTACATTAGGGTTAATAATGTTTTTTTTGCATGGTATTAATAATAATTTAGCCCATGGTATTTGGACCATAGGCTTCACCTAAATAAAACTCATTTTTTGAGTGTTATTATTATGGAGTAAATATGAAAAGAGGTTTTATTTACTTAACATACCTTTGGTTTATTTATATTTTTATTTATTTACCATACCTCTTTTATTTACTATAGTATTTGGCCCATAGGCTTGATATATAATTAGTTTTTTATTTATAATCATATTTGATATATTTTTATTTATTTACCTTACCTTTTTATACCTCTTTTATATTTATTTATTTATCATACATCTTTATACCATTTTTATATTTGTTTATTTATCATACCTCTTTATACCATTTTTATATTTATTTATTTACCATACTTTTTTTATAAATAAGGTATTTGGCCCATGGTATTTAGTCCATGGTATCGATATTAATTTGTCCCATGGTATTCGTCCCATAGGCTTCATGTTTTTGAGTTTTTTTAAATATAAAAAGGTTTATGGAGTAAATATAAAAAGAAGTTTTTATTTATTTACCATACATCTAGTTTATATAAATTTTTATTTATTTACCATAACTCTGGTACCTATAAAAATATGTTTTATTTATTTACCATAACTCCGGTTTATTTAGATTTTTATTTATTTAAATTTTGAAATATTGCAATTTTGATGCAGAAATATTTGTCTTTAAAGATTTAATTTATCCATAGAACATGGGTTTTCTTTTTAAGGATTTATTTTACAAATATTTAATTAAAATAAATATTAAAAGATTTTGGATTTTGGTTGTTTGTTTGAATTAACTCTTTTTCTTTTATTTAGGAAATGGTATTGACTTTAATAAAGAGTAAAGATGTTTAAAATTTTACTTAATTTGGAAATTCAATGTGGTAATTTTTTTTGTTAAAGGTAAATTTGTGATCCATTCAAATTCACGTATATAATAAAGCAATTATTAAATCAGTGAGATAATTTACTATTCATTCAAATTATATAAATAATATATAGTTGTATTTTAATAATTAATCTCAGCCCATTAATAAGTTAAAAAAGTTATATATAATTTAAATATTCAAATTATATAAAATTAAAGATTAGGTTAATGCTTTGGCCAAGATTAAAAAAAATAAAATTTATTATTTTTTGAGAATATGACATACTTGACATCGGGGTCATACTGGGTTGTAGATTGCGCCTCTCAACGCAATAACAAGAAGTGTATTTTTTATGTAATGTAAAATGTCATTTTTATTATATTGAATCGAATATGATGTTTATATTGCCTTATCGCAGTTTTCCTGTATAGGCATTGACATGCCACAATAAATTAATGGTCACGTCTTTTGAATTTAACATTTCATAATTAATTATTTTATTAATAAATAATAAATAATAAATAATAAATAAATAATTATAATTTTTATAATTATATATATATTTATAATTATTTATAATTTATAATCATTTTAATGGTTTCAAGGGTTATAAGCATTAATACTTACCGGGCCAACTACTTTATAAGTTCCTATTTAGAACTTATCAAATTTTTTATGCATCCTCGGATTTTCTTTTCATTTATCTCATAAGAAAACCACATTCCTTGGCTCAAACTCTCTAGGCCTAGCGTTTTGATTAAAAGTATTCTTGATTTTCTCTTGATTCTTTCCTATTTGATCTAAGGCGAGGCACCAAGATTTATCTAATTCAATGATTTGATCGATTATATATTGCACAATGTCTTCTTGATAGGAAGTTGTAACTAGATTAGGAGCTTTGTTTCCATTCCATACATTAGCTGAAAAGGGATGAATCTTGTCATACTTGATCCTAATCTCCCCCCTTCTCTTATTATCATCTATGGTCTTTTTGATGATATTAATTAATTTTTTGTTATTAATTCAACTTGATCATTTTTTCGAGGGTAATAATTAGAAGAGTGGGCTAACATAATGACATACTTATATCATAAGGATGCAACATTCATAGTATTAAAATACTTTGTATTGTTGGTTACAATATTGGTAGGTACACCAAATCTAGTGATGATACAATCCTACATAAAGTCAATCACTACTTGGTCAATATCCCTTTTGGTGGGGATAATCTCAACCAATTTAATCACGTACTCGGTGGATGTTAAGATCCACTTATGGCCATTAATAGAGTTCTCTTTGAATTTTCCTATGAAGTCAAGACCCCATTGCTGAAATGGTGATGCAATTATGACAAGTTTTATGGGAAGAGTGGATAATTGTTGCTTACCAGCAAATAGTTGGCATGGTTGGAAAGCTCGAACAAACTTAAAAGTATCATTGAATATAGTAGGACAATAATAACCAACCCTTCAGACATTGTGAGATTTAGTCATAGCTACTTTATATCCCCCACAAAACCTAACATGAAACTATTTAATTAGTTTATTAGATTCTCCCTATATTACATATATGAGGATCACTTCTTCAGGAGTTTTCCATCCCAAGCCATCCTGTTTCAAACAACACTTCATAACCCTGAATGTCAGAGCTCTTCTCTTGTGATTGACCAATTGAAGAGGAGCAAAAAAAATCCTCAAATGATATATTATGTCAGAATACCATTCATCACCCTTGAATTCAACTACCTTGGCACAAACTAATTCTTCTTCGCCTTGTTGGAGGGCCTTGATATTTGATTTGGTCAATATTTTCACTAATCCCTAGCCTTTGATAATATTTTTAGGCTAGATAACTAGATCATATTCATGAAGTTTAGAAACCCATTTTCCCCTTGATCCCAAGCAATTACTTTGATTCAATACATCCTTAATAGTAGGGTAGGGGGCATAGACTTGAATCCTATTGTGTCCCACATATACTATGAAATTATTAAGGGATCTAACTAGAAAATAAGATTGTTTCTCAGTAATGGTATACCTCGCCTCAACATTACATAAGGATTTTATCATGAATGCCATGGGTTTCTCATTTCCATTATTGTCGTTTAGCATTAGAACTCCTGCAATTGTTTCCTCAAATGAAACATAATATATGACAAAATCCTTGGAATATTCATGGCTTATTAATACCAGGAAATAAGTTATTCTTTGTTTGATATTTTTACCCTTTTTTTGTCTTAAGTAAAAGGCACTATGAAAATTCCTACTCCCAGAAGCATATTCCAGAAAACTAATATTACTTCTCCTACTTGATAAATTATACAATTTATTTATTGTGTTCTACAAGTAAATACCGAAGCAAATACACTACAACCTTCATTAAATAAACTATGGAAATTAAATATTGAAACAAGATCTGAGCAAGAATATTAAACACACATGACAATGTTATTTTTGGACAAATGTCCCCGGAAAAATCCAATTGGGAAAACCAGTGCAAAAACTTAGGGTTTGTATTATTAAGCATAAGTTTTTTCTGAATACAAATGGATGCCCAAATCTATTTATCCACAAAGAACATGACTGATAGATAATTAGTGAGGATTACCTCAAACTAACAATGGAGATCCGACATTGACCCAACACTGAGTTGGACAACCCCACGCTGCCTCTGCGCATATATGCGTCACTCTGGATGGGGACTGTGTCACCTCCTTCTGTTGGTCATTCTGCTGGCTGGATGTTGATCTTCTGCCCCTCTGGTCTCACACCTTGACACTCCAGAACTGGACCTGACTGATACTAAAAAAAATTGTGGATCCCTTCTGAGGCTCAGTGCTACCTCTACGTAGTTCTACGATGTCTAGCATAGCCCCTACGCTACCTCTTCCGCGTCCTCTTCTTTTCCTTCTCTATGATGTATTTTTGGCTCAGGAAATATTTCCAATCGAAACTATCACTGCCCTTCACTGCAATAATCAACTCGATAAATCCTCCGACTGCTCTGCGTTTCTCACTTGAGAAATCGGTCTCTAGACTCTCTCTTATGTCTTTTTCAAATGGCCATCGAAGTCCTTCTTATAATATTCTCGTTGGATAACCGACGACCCATATTAAAACATAATCAACGAATTAGATAATATTGACTCGATCTCTGTCTTTTTCTAGATTTTTCACACCCAGTTCTATTAATATACTTTAATTATTTAATTCCCTAAGTTTAGACTTAGGCTCCCATTAAAAATAATTAATTATTTTAATAAAACCCCATCCAGGTGGAATTTTCCAAAATTATTTCTGGGTATTTTGGAATACATGTTTCTAAGCCTCCTTGAAAAATTTGAGACTTAGAGCACATTTGATGCTACCAAAAATCAACACTCCCTCTTAGTGTGGAATGTGCTCAAGTAATACTTCATGCTGAAGCATTTCACTGAATCTGTAACATCTCCCTCTGCGTTGCTGCTTCCTAACACTATTGCCCATCAACTACCACGCTGCTGCTGACCTTGCGTACTGTTGCCAACTGCATCTTCACTGCAACTCTTCTACTGCTACTCCAACAGAAAAACATCCAAAATTACTAAACTAAGTGTTCAACATGATGAATTCGATACTGAATACCTTACAGTTTCTAGTCATTGAACAAGCCCTCTAAATCTGTTGCGTTGTTGTTGACTCTGCGCTATGCCTTCCTGCACGACAACCAAATCTACTATGTGCTGCTCAGACTATGTCGCTCTCTAGCCACTGTGTTGTCACTCCGACACTCATCTGCACCAACTGACATTGGTACATCCTACTAATTTTGATATAGGCTCCCGTAGAAAGGTATTGATCTGAGAGGTGGAATCCTCAAAGATCCTGCCCAACTGCAGTTCTTTCAAACTACAATTCTAGATCACCTCAATTCTCCCCTAGAGATATGTGGTTAATCATGGCGAACTCCTCCTCCTTGATCCTTGCAGTTGCAGCCTATAGATCATGTTTATCATCCTTGTCCTTTTTCTTGAGAGGAAATTGAGTAGCAACGTGACCCATATCACCACACCGGAAACCCTTGATCTTTGAGACGTCCTTCTTCCACCGCCACTGGTCCTACTGCCCCTTGGATGAAAGGGCCGAATTCTCTTCCTCCTCCTTGGGCTTCGAACCACTGCTACTTCTGGCATCAAGTTTGCATTGGATCATATTTCTCCTCATATCTTCTTGTTGAAGAGAGACCCACATCTGTTCCTAATCCAACAACCATTATTTGCCTAGGATTCTCTGGACAAATACTTTCCATTCATCTGAAACTGAGTTCAGGGCCAATATTACCATTTATGTGACCTTAGGTGTTGATCCGTCAACTGCCAACTGATTTCTGGTTTCCTGAAGCTTTGCAAGGAATATATCAATGCATTCTCCCTTCTCAATCCTCATAGATCACATCTTCTTTTGCAAGTACATCTTCTGCTACTCGGAAGATCCTTGATACAACATCGCTAAGGTATCCCACATCTCCTTAGTAGTCCCTTTGCCAACAATGTGACATAATAAATTATACCTCACTCTGTCGGGGATCAAACGCTTAGCCTTATCTATATTCTTCTTGTAGGCTTTCAATGGATCTACATCTATAGGGACAATGATCACATTCTTGATAAAGGCCTTGGGATCATGCTCATCTAATAGACAAGTGATCCTTGCCTGCCAAATCACATAGTTGGAGGCACCCTCCAACCAATCTTGATCTCTCAACCCATTTTCTGCCATCTCTGTCGACTGAATAATGTCGAATAGCTCCCTCTCTCTCCTCTACATAGCTGCTAGGATGGCCTACACACTCCCTATTGGAGTTAGTAGATTTGATCCTTGCTACTACTACTCAACAATTGAAAATTAAAATTCCTTGGCTCGAAATTCACCGAGGAAGAAAATTCCCTCAAAAAGTTTCTTCTTATTCCTTTTGACGCTTTTCCGCTCCAACAAAATGCTATAGAAAAACTATGTCATACCAGTATACTGCATTGCGCTAAATCTTTTGCTGTGATGCTCCCTCCTCCATTGAAAAATCATGAATTGGAAATGTTACCTCTCTTTCGACTCACTCAGACATATATTTTACTCAAGAATCTTTCCCTTCTAGCCTAGACTGCGCAATCCCCTGGGGATTCGATCTGCTGCCTACACAACTATTCGATATCCCTCTTTCTCTTCAATGCTGAGATCTAATTCCAATCTGATCTCTTGCTTCACCTACATTGCTTTGATACCATGTGAAAATTCCTACTCCTGAAATCCTATTGCAACAAACTGATATTAATTCTCCTACTTGATAAATTATACAAGTTATTTAATATATTCTACAAGTAAATATTGAAGAAAATACAATGAAAACTTCAATAAATAAATTAAAGAAATTAAATGTTGAAACAATATCTGAGAAAGAAAATTAAACACACATGACATCGTAATTTTTGGACAAATGTCCCCAGAAAAACCAAGTGCAGGAAAATCGTTGCAACAACTGAGGGTTTGTATTATTAAGGAGATTTTTTTCTGAATACAACTGGATGCCAAAATCTGGCTATCCATAGGGAATCTAACTGACATAGAATTAGTGAGGATTACCTCACACTAACACTGGAGATACGACACTGACACAACATTGAGTTGGGCAACCCCACGCTGCCTCTGCACATCCTTTACGCATATCTGTGTCACTCTACCTGGGGACTGCATCACCTCCTTTTGCCGGTCATTTTGCTGGTTGGATGATGATATTCTTCCCCTCTGGTCTCACACCCTGGCACTTTGGAACTGAATCTAACTGATCCTCGGAAAAATTGTAGATCTATTCAAAGGCTCATCGCTGCCTATGTGTGGCTCTGCGCTATCTAGCGTAGCCCCTACGCTGCCTCTTATGCGTCCTCTTCTTTGCCTTCTCTACGATGTAGTCCTCGCTCAGGTAAGATTTCCAACTGAAACTATCACTGCCCCTCACTACAAGAATCAACTCGATCAATCCTTTAGCTTCTCTGTGCTTCTCACTTGAGAAATTGATCTCTAGACTCTCTCCAATGTCTTTTCCAAATTCCCATCGAAGTCCTTATAATCTTCTTGTTGGATAACCAATGACCCAGATTAAAGCATAATCAATTAATTAGATCATATTGAATTGATCTCCATCTTTTTCTAGAAGTTTCACACCCAGTTCTATTAATATACTTTAATTATTTTAATTCCCTAAGTTTATACTTAGGCTCCCATTAAAAATAAATAATTATTTTCATAAAACCCCATCCGGGTGGAATTTTCAAAAAATATTTCTAGGTATTTTGGATTACACGTGTCTAAGCCTCCCTGAAAAATTTGAGACTTACAACACATCCAATGCTACCAGAAATAAATAGGCACATCCTTCTTTATAAAATCATTCATTGGCTTGACTATTTTAGTGAAGCCTGGGATAAATCTTCTTATGAAGTTCGTTTTTCTGAAGAAGGACCTCAAGGATTTTTGGTCTTTAGGAGGCATGGTTGTCTTAATGGATTTTATTCTTTGAAGGTCAATATAAATTCCTTCTTTGGAAACTACATGTAAATTTTTTTTACCTTGATCAATGCCAAATATCATTTTCTTAGGGTTCAATGATATATCATATTTCCTACACCTATCAAACACTTTCCCATGGTAATGCAAATGTTCTTCCCTTTCCTTGGATGCTACAGTGAGATCATCTTAATATGTCTCCATGATCTTGCCTATGAGGTCCTTGAAAGTGAATTCCATGGCTCTTTTGAAATTCAAACCAATGTTCAAAAACCAAAACATTCTCCTTTAGTACTTATATGTTCCCCAAGGTGTAATAAATGCAGTTTTCATTTGATATTCCTCCTCAAACACTACAGTGTTGTATCCCAAAATCCCATGTAGCATTGAAATGATTTTTTATCTAGTAATTTGTTGCAAAAGGCTATCCATATTCGGTAAAGGGTAGTTATCCTTAAGACAAGCTTGGTTTTGGTTTTTGAAACCAACACACATCCTAATATTACCACTCTTCTTCTTGGTGATTATAAGATTGGATATCCAAGAGGAGTGCCTTATAAGAGTGATTATTTTAGTATCCAACATTTTTTGTTCTTCTTTAACCAAAAGGGATAATTTGGGATTTATATACCCCAATTTATGTCTCATAGGTTTAACCTCTTTCATTAGAGGAATAATATGTTGGATGGAATCCTTGCTATAGGATTTTATATCTTGATAGGATCAAGGAAAAACATCCTTAAATTCTCGAAGGGGTTTTTCCAACCTAATTATTTTTCCTTTTGAATTACCTTTTCCTATTTTTATCGTTTGAGGTTTCACGGTCGTAGTTTGATCTTAATATCTGTTATTCAACCAGGTCACAAAATAGAAAATATAGATCAATGACTTAAAAATTAGCCTCTTTGAGGGGGCAACATCCTTTAAATTACATAAATGAAAAATTCTTGGATGATACAAATGGAAAGACCTCCTTTGTATATATAGGAGTCTAAGGGGTCACAATATAATCAGAACCTACATAAAAATAATAATGTAAGGGCATGATAATACAAATAGTGGGTTTTTATGGGGCACAAAAATAAAAATATGGGGGCTACATGAGAAGGATAATAAAAATAAAGGGTCTACACTAACAATAACAATAAGGGGGCTAGACTAGTATTATAGGGACCTAACATGCTCCTCTAAAAAAAAGTGTTGTCCTCAACAATTTAGTAGTTATGGATGCTTCTGTATAAAATTCTCATCCTCCCATGTGGAACCTTCAGTGGGTAAGTTCTTCCACTTAATGAGATACTCTGAAATTGATTGATTCCGTAGATGCCAGGTTTTTGTTTTCGTAAATGCTTTAGGCTCAAATATTATTTTTCCTTCTTCTTCAAATTATGGAAACATTTTTTGAACTGGAAGCTTGTCATCAATAACCTTCTTTAAGAATTAAACATGGAAATCTAGGTGTACTTGGGAAGGTGTAGGTAGCTCAAATTTGTATGCCATAGTACCAATATTTTGCAACACCTTGTAAGAATCGTAGTACTTTGGTGATAATTTATTATCCTTCTTATATTGATTGAGGGAAATTTGTTTTTATGGTTGTAGCCGTAAAAATACTCAATCACCTACATCAAAACTTCTTTCACTGCGATGCTGATCTGCCTGTTGTTTCATTTGATTTTGCGCCAGAGTGAGGTTATCCTTTAAGAGTTGGAGAACTTGTTGTTGATGCTCGATGTGATCTTCCATTTCTTGAACCTTAGAATTTTCTCTTAAATATTATGTGATGGATGGTGGATGATATCCATAAAGTGCCATAAATGGGGTCATTTTGCTTCAATATGGAAGGAAGTATTATACCACCATTCAGCTATAGGTAACCACTTGACCCATTGTGTTTGTTTATCGGAAACAAAGAAACGGAGATATCCTTCCAAATTTTTGTTCAATATCTCAGTTTTCCCATCAGATTAAGGATGATAAGATGAGCTATGAGCTAATTGAGTACCAAGACAAGAAAATAATTCCGTCCAAAAATTTCTAGTGAAAATGGAATCTCTGTCACTTACTATAATCTTGGGGTTTCCATGAAGCTTTTGAATTTTTTCCATAAATGTAGTAGAGACTGTACTGGATTTAAAAGGATGAGATAGTGCACAAAAGTGTGCATACTTTGTAGGTATATCGACTATAAACATTATGACACTTTTTCCTTCAGACTTGGGTAAACCTATGATAAAATCCATTGATACCTCCTTCCAACGCTGACTTGGAATGTCTAAAGGTTGTAATGAACCCAAGCTCTTAATTGTCTCAACTTTATTTTGTTGGAAAACCAAAAATTCTACCACAAAATTTTGAATATAAGATTTAAGGCCATCCCAAAAAAATTCCTTCTTGACCTTGTGGTAAGTTTTTAAAAATCGTGAGTTCCCTCCTAAGGGAGAGGTGTGCAATTCCAAAAGAATATTTTTTTTGAGATGGGAATTATTAAAAATATATAAGTGATATATGTACCATAATGAATCATTTTTACAGCTAACGGTATCACATGTACTAAGATCTTGCTGTAAATTTTGAATGAATATACAAACCTCTTCATTATTCTTACATTCATCCCTTGCTTCGGTTATCCACTCAGGTTGGATAATAGAATTGGAACAAAGAAATGATTCCACATCCTCATACTTGCTTGAGAGTGCATCTGCAACATTATTTTTCTTCTCTTTTTTGTATATGATTTCAAATTCATAACCCAACATCTTTGTGACCCATTTTTTCTACTCTTCTGAAGATAATCCTTGCTCCAAAAAGTATTTAAGAATATCATGATCTGTTTTTACCTTGAAGTGTCTTCCCATTAGGTAAGGTATACATTGCTTTAGTGCATGTAGTATTTCCAACATTTCCTTCTCATAAATAGGTTCGTGTAAATACTTTCCTTTGATTGGACAACTTTCAAAAGTAATGGGTCTTTCTTCTTGCATTAAAACTGTGCCAATTCTATTTCCTGAGGCATCACATTCCACAATAATATTTTTTTAAAGTCTGCGTAGCTAAGACCAGTAATTGGAACATTTCCCCTTTAAGATTTTCAAAGGCCTTAGCTTCTTCTAGAGTCCAAGAAAATGAATCTTTCTTCAGTAATGATGTTAGAGGTGTCACTATTATCCGATAATTCTTAACAAAATTGTGATAATACCATGTCAACCTGAAAAATCCTCGAATATGCTTTATGGTTTTGGGGATTTTCCATTCCTTAATGGATTTAATTTTTTTAGGGTCTACCTTAACACCCTAATGAGATATAATATGACCCAAATATTCCACCTCTTGTACTCCAAAGAAACATTTGGAGGTTTTTTCATATAATTGTTTCTCTAATAGTTTGAACATCCTGTCAAAATTTTGAACATGATCCTTCCAAGACTTGTTGTAGATTAGTATATCATCAAAATATACTAACATAAATTTTATAAGTAATGGTTTGGAAATGGAATTCATCAAACCTTGAAATGTGGAAAGTTCATTAGTAAGGGAAAACTGCATGATCAAAAAATCATAATGCCCCTCATGAGTTATGAATGCTGTTTTTGGAATGTCTTCAGTCTTCATTCTAATTTGATGATATACTGAACGAAGATCAAACTTGGTGAAGTAAATTTCTCCATGTAATTCATCCAACAATTCATCAATGAAAAGAATGGGAAATTTATCTTTAATAGTGAGCTTGTTGAGCTCCCTATAATCCGGACACATATGCCATGATCCATACTTCTTGTGCACCAATACTGTTGGAGCAGAGAAATAAATTTTACTAGGTTGAATTATACTATCCCCTAGCATTTTTGCAACCATACATTCAATCTAACTCTTTTTGGAATAAGCATATCTATAAGGCCTGATGTTTGGCGGAACACTTCCAAGAATAAAATGAATATAATGATCATGATCATGAATAGGTGGGAGGCCTTTCGGAGTCTCAAACACCTTGGAATGATTGTCCAAGACTTTTTGGAGATATGGAGAAATAAATGATTTCTATCTTTGAACCTCTAGTGAGAATAATTGTGCAATTATGCCTCTTTTTTATTTCTCCAGAAGCTTTTTCATGACATTAGATTTGATTACCTTTCCTGGTTTCCCTATGATACCCTTTAATTCAACTTCCTTTCCTTCCCAAAAAACATTCAAGAAAGGTTCCTGAAAATTAAAAGCTATCGTCCCCAAAGATTATAACTATTGGATTGCTAGTACAACATCAATACCACCCATTGGAATGGAAAGTATTGGACTATTCAATACATATTCCCCAATGGTTAGCTTGATATTTTGGCACTTTCCAGAGAAATTTATAGTTCCTCCATTTTCAAACATCACTTGAAAATCTGGTGTTGGATATAGGAAGAAATTCAATTCCTTGGCTATCTTACAATGAATAAAATTATGGGTACTAACTGAATCAATCAAAATTATTACCTTTTTCTTTTTGATATATCCTTCTATCTTGAGATTTTGAGGAGTGGTAATTCCTACCAATGCATCATAGGATATGATTGGATTCATTTCTTCTTTCTATCAAGTTGGTTCCTGGTGTATATCCTCCTCTTTTGATGTTTCTTGTTCCTTTTCTTCCTCCTCTTCACAAAATATGTAAAATAATGTCTTCTCAACACACTTATGACATTTATCGTATTTTCTATCACAACTATAACAAATCAATTTTGCTCTTTTTTCCTCCGATTGTTGTGGTGTCAACCTTGTAGGTTGTGGAAGGCTAGGAGCAACAATACTTCCATATTTATAGTTGTGTGTGGTAGACTTCCTTCTTTCCATAATTTTTCTTTTTACTTTTCTTGCCACCCTAAATGGCTTATCCAATGAATCGGGTTCCCAAAGGGAAAAATCATGTTGGATGTTATCCTTTAAATTCCCTATAAATACATCAATCCTATGCTCCTCTGGAATATCAGTTACCCTGATAATCAATTTTTGGAAGTCCTAAATGTGCTCTGCCATTGAACCCATTTGTTTAATATTTAACAATTGGCTAAATAAGGTGTCACCCTTTGTATTCTCATAATGTGCTATCATTTCCTCCATAAAAATTGACCAAGTGACAGCTGGTGTATGACAAAAAGGCCATCGATACCATACTAATTTATTAGGTTCTAAATACAAAGTTTCAATGCGTACCTTTTTTGTGCCGCACATCATGGAGATCAAAATATTGCTCCATCTGTAGTATCCATGTTATCGGATCCTTGCCATCAAACTTCCTCATATTGATATTTGGAATGTGGTGGGTCTTAAACCCAACATTGGAGTATCTAAAATAGTGATTGACATTCCTCTTGTTCTCATCATGGGTTTCATGGAATACCTTTTCACCATTAGGAAGCATTTCTTGTAGCAACTTTGTCAAAACTTCCTTCAAACCTTCCATGTCTTATTTTAAATCATTCATGTCACCTTTTAAACCATCCATGTCTCATTTTAAACCACCCATGTAATCTTTTATTTCTATTTTAAACCATACATTTCCCCTTTTAGTTCATCTTTGGTTGCTCTTTGTGAGAGATAAATTTGTTGTACTTGGTCCCACAATTTTGATATTTCATGTTGCAATTCTTCCTCTTCATGCGTCATAGTAGATATTTATGAGGGCTTAATGGGTGTGAAATTATTTTGTTTGGGAGGAATTTTAGAACCCAATACTAATATCTATGCTACAATTTCCCCTTGGAATCACTTCAAACTGATTTTTCAAACAAAAGTTATGCAATTTAAAAAACAAATGCACACATTTTTCTTGCTTTTAGGAGCTTGATATTGAAATGGTTATAACTATGTAATTTTAGATCTCCAAGATCTGAAATTTGGTCCTATGGTATCCATATTAATTCTATTTCCAATGACATACGTAAGACCTTTTATCACCCTCTCCCCCCCTCCCCCCCACCGTTTCCCAAGGCTCAGAATGGAACTGAAGGAGGTAACCACAAACCAACATTTAGGTCAGGTAGCTAGCCTTACCAAAACCATAGAGGTCTCTCTCAATGTCACTTTGCAGCCAATGAGATGAATGGATATATAATTATCTTATGCTATTTATGGTTCTCAGTAGATTAGGGTTTTTTTTTTGAATTTTTTTGCTGGATATGAATGACAATCAAGGAACTAGGTCTACGGTTTAGGTTTGATTTCAAAGGTTAAGTTACAGAGACAAGTATGAGGCCAGGTAGGTAAAATTAGGAGCATACTTAATTTTTCATTGTGTATAGGGTTTGAAAAGAGAGAGAGTTATAATGAGCATGTTAAATTAATTCATTCATCAGAAGAGTAGACACATCCATGAAAATATTATAAAACATAGCATAGAAAGCAATGATTTATGTTCATAGACTCATAATCTTAACATACAAAAGCATACATGTGATGGAAACATAACATAAAATTTAACTTGATGAAGTAACATAGAAGAAACAATGCTAAAAATCATACCACTGAAGTCCCAAGATTATAGTTGCAACATTCTTTGATTTCACTGAAAAAGAGGTGTACAATAGCTCCACTGCAAATAACAACTATCCAACCCTTAAAAATGAATTAAGTTGGACTACATATAGAAAATAAAAGTCATGAAACCTCATTGGGTGGAAATATGATCTAAAACGCATCATAAATGTATTGTATGAGTCATTACCTAGAATCTAGGGGAGTTAGAAACCATTCCCTCAAATTTAGCTAATAGCTAGGAGTGTGTGTCTACCTGATTAATTACATCATTCCTCTACAAAGATAGGCAAAAAAAAAATCTCCTACCAAAAATACACCTCATGGGACAACTAAACCAAGAATTTTGGAGTTTTTCTGGCTTGACAACTGTCCAAAGGAATCCAATGACAAAGTGTCACACCTCCCAGGAGAAGCATAGTGCCACTTTGGAGCTGATTTTGACTGAATTTTTGGAACCCATTTGAAAATATGAGAGTTATGCTAGGTAGCCTTATGTGTCTTCTTTCCATTTCACCCTCAAAACTGAGAAAATACACCCTGGAAGGCATTAAAAAACTGATTCTCCCAACCTCACTCCATAAGTTCCGCGAAGAGGCAAAAAAACTAGCAGAAGCATAAAAAAAGTGATGTTTTTTACATTTTTATTCAAAACCAGAAGGTGACATGCAAACCTAAGGTCATATATGTGATTTAGAGGTGAAAAATCACACATTTTTTTCCCAAATTGCTCAAAATTATCCAAAATTTGTTTCATGGTATCCTGGGATGATGGGCTAAACAACTAAGGAGGACTCAGCAAGCAGGTCCAAATTATCCTTCTCCTTAAGCTTCATTAGGGTTTCCTTGAGCTTTTTCCTCAAGTTCTTCACCCTCACCTTGGCGATTTGATTCCTTGTGAAATAATGCCTCGCGATATGCCTCTAGAGGTTGTTATCTCTTTCTGCCTTCTTCAACATCTTCTTAAGATGATTTTTTACCCTATTAAGCCACAACTCTTTATCTTGCTCAATTTCAGCAGCTATCAATTCGTCAAAGGTTAAATTAGTTGATGGTGGAGATGACCCTCTTTATTGATCTTTTTGCTAGTTAACCCTCTTGTTCTTGGCCTCCAAAGCTTTGCTTCAACCTCTGTATCTTCTAGTTTCTCAACATACACCACTTGTTTTCCTTTATCCTTGTATGCCTCATGGTTTTCATTTGTTTTGCTTTGGAGGAGTTGTTTTACCTTCACCTGTCTGTTCTCTTGCTGTAGGAAGGTAATCAAGAAGTTTTCCGTTGAGAGGTTGTCCCTCAACTCTGCTATCTCTGCATATTTTTCCCTTATGATCTCCTCAACTATTTTGTCCTTTACCTGATCTACCATGTCAACCTCCATGGGCGATTTTTCTTCATGTTGATGCAATGGTGACTCATCCTCATGCATGAGTGGCTCACTATCATGACTAGGTGGTTTCTCCATGGTTTATCTTTGTTTAGCTATAGTATCAGGTGCAAGCGCACCTTTGATGGTCTTAGGAGAAAAAACCATCCTCTTTCCTTTATCATAGGTTTGAGTGATCTCAACCCTAGGTACCTTTGGAACCTCTACTTGCCTACTTGAAGAGCCAACCTCTTTTTGTTGTGATGGTGCTGATGGTGTGCTATGGATGATGGATGGGCTAGTCGTAGGTGCTGGTGCAAATTTCTCCATGAAATTTTCCAAAGACATATTGATTGCTAAGAGATGATGCAAAACAATAAGCTTGATTAAGCCATGGTGGAACAAACGAGGATGATGATCTTTACCTTTTTTATGAACCTTTTCAGTCATCTTGACCATACTCCTGAACAAATAGTTAGGAAAATTGAGTGGTTGAGTAGCAGTGAAGTGCATCAATAACCTGACATGGTACTCGTACAGCCTTGAAAATCTCCCTTAACGTGTAAAATATTTCATAATTAGCTTCATAAAACTGGCATATTTATCAAGTAAATTCCCAAAAGGGAAAATGTGCTTAGGAGCATCTTTGCAATGAGGTTTCAAGAACATTTTGTAGTTTTCAAGGTCCAATTCCATCCCTTTGTTCCAAATTTCACCGTGGTTCGGTATACCTGCTGCTGAAGAAATGAAATCTTCTGATATGGTGAACTCAATGCCTGCTATGATGGCATTGTCTCTTTTGAAGCTATTAGAAAAAAATCTTGTTAATTGAGCATGACACCCCACCTCCTTTATACTCTCACAAAACCTCAAACAACCACTGTTTTCAAAACATCTCTTGGAAAAAGGAGAGGCATTGATTTCTTGCAAGATATATGGTTCAAACCTAGAATGGTGTCCTCCCTTATGAATCTTCTTTTCTTCCTCCATGGTGTTTGTCAACAGGTTGAAACCCTAGCTAGATGAAATGGGTAGGGGAGATGGATATTTAGGAAAACAGGGGATAGTGGTAGGCTGGTTTTAGGGACACAAATGGGGTGGAAGGAAGCTGGGGAAAAATCCCTAAAAATATAGGGATCTAGGGCGATGTGCTGGCTTTACAATTCAAGTGAAATTTCTGGAAATGGGCACGAGGAAGGTTCCCAAAAGGTCAAAACACAGGGATTTCCTAGTTTTCCTGCAAAATTATAGTGAAAACTAGGGTTTTGATGAAAATGATGGAAAATAAGGCTCTGAGTGATAGGAAGTGTTAGGTTATGGTGTATGAATTTTCTATGAAGGTTATAGATGGTTAGATTATGGTTTTATCAGTTGGAACAAACCAAGGATGAAAAACACCAAAAACATATTGGAGATAACCTAATGAAGGAAACCACTCATGTGTTGATGAATTTTGACTTAAGAGAGGTAGGAAGGGTGTCCACTTAATATTTAGGAGGTGTATGAACCTTTATGTAGTGTTTTTTAACCTTTGAGAAGTGATTTGAAGCTCAAATACCAAAAGCGTAGTGCATGCTAGAAACGTAGCGCATCACCTGCACAACACCTCAAGAAGCATAGTGCGACACCTTAGAAGTGTAGCACAGGTAGTGTTGGCACAAATTTACTTGTTTTTCTTCAACCCTTGGCAGTTGTGGAGTATGATGGTGAGAAGAGAGGAACTCTATCAAACATCAAATGATAAAATGAGTTGAAGAAGTCTCTTTTTTCCGTTTATAACATCACAAAATTTATTTTTTTCCTTATAGTGAAACCACAAGCTCTTTTCAAGAAATTTCTCTTTTGAAAAAAATTAATCACGAAACACACTTTATTTGAGGAAAGAAAAAGTGCCGTAATTTATTTTCTTATATTTTCTAACTCCCTATGCAAATGACTTGTATGTTGAAAATGAGGTTTTGTTGGCCCTCTTTCATGACATAATTGACTCTTATGGTGGCGAAACAAATGAGATCTAGAATCTAACCTAGATGAAGTTGTTATGAACGACCTCATACCGTAGATGATTGATGGATGACATGAACTCTGAAATGATGATGACCATGAATGGATTGAAGGGAGTAGCATTTCCGACCTAGACATATTTAGTGAACAAAATTTTATTTGAAAATTGGCTTGAAACATGAATTCTTGACCTAGGACCACTATTAAGTAAACTTGAAAGAGTAAATTTGATCACTGAACATTTGGAAAATAATGATTGGCTCCATATGTGGATGGCATCTCCTTCAGTAGATGTCAAGAACATCGTAGATCAGGTTTCCTCATGCATTGGGTAATGGAGTCAAAACTGGAAATTAAAACTTCGACAAAATGAAATGATTAACTAAAACCAAAAATGACTTTGACTCTAAAACTAACTTGAATTTTTGAACCTTTAAAAGAAAAACATTAGCTGATCATAGAAGTCTCATGGCCTTCTCCCCGGGCTTCAAACTTTTGCAACAACTTCCTTATTCTTTTACAGCAAATAAAAGCGATATTTACAATGAAAGTGAACCTTTTCCTTCAAGATTAGGTAAGGTAATGTTTGAGGAACCTACCATTCACCAGTACTCCCAGAATTTTCTACCCATCAGGATATTATAACAAAAACTCCTTATTATCCCTGAATGTTGTAATATTGTATGGACCTTTCCATAGGTTATCAAACTTACTACGCTTACCTTTGTCTTCATTTTGGGAATCCCATCGCAGAACAACATCTCCTAACTTGAAATCATCAAATTTGGTCTTCTTGTCATAGATATTATTGATTTTCTCCTGAATTTTTTATGTGTGATTGAAAAATTCTTCTCTTGACTGCTGCAAATGAATCATTTGACTGATTCTTTACTGAATATCATTTGGCTCACTGTCGATCTCTTGCGGAATTTTCATCACCGAAACTACTAGAAAAGTGGGAAACACTGTGTTGACACCATACACTAGATGAAAAGGTGACATGTTGATTGATCTCTTTGTGCTAAATTTGTCTGCCCATAGAGCATTTATGAGCTTCTTGTGCCAATTTATTTTTTTCTCTTGCAACAATTTCTTAATTATGTTCACCAATGATTTGTTTGATGATTCAGCCAACTTGTTGCCTTCAGGATAGTATGATGTATAATTCCCAAGTCTTATGTGAAATTTATCACAAATTCAATCATATTTTTGGACTTAAAGGCGGCTGCATTGTCAGTGATAATTTTCTGTGTGCAGCCAAAATGAGACAAGATATTTCTCTCCAAAAACTGAATAATGATGGCGTTTATAGCTTGCCTCGTGGGAATGGATTCAATCCACTTTGTGAAGTAATCAGTGGAAGTGAGTGTCCACTTATGCTATGATGGTGATGGAGGATGGATCTCGCCAATGAAATCAAGACCCCATTGCTGGAAGGGTGCTTGAAATGGAATTGGTTTCAAGGGTAGCGGTAAGAGTTTTCTTTTTCCTTGAAACTTTTGACACTCATGAAAGCTCATGGAAACCTTATAAACATCAGAAAACAATCTTGGCCAATAAAATCCAGCCCTCAGTATATTGTTTTATGTATTCTTCTAGAAAATATGACCGCCACAATAAACTTTATGAAAGTATTTCATCACCTTATCAACTTCTCCTTCTACCAAAAAAATCATCAAAATTCCACCTGGGTCTTTCCAATACAAAACATTGTTAAGAATTAAATAATTAAGAGCCTTCATCTTCAGAGATATACCTTTACTTCAAGGAAATCTGGGAGGAGGGTTCAAATGTTGCAACACATGAATAATATCAGCATACCATGGTGATGAAGAAAAAATTTCAGATGCTTGAGGTAATGGATCAACCTATTTCTCCTAAGATAATGAAACAATAAAATTAGTGTCCAAGGCATGAAATTTTGAGTCCACCATGAGCTTATCCAAGCCTTGTCCCTTGATTAGTTTTGTAGGTTTGATTTCCAAGTCATACTCCAGCATGGCAACTATCCACTTTCCATGCCGACCTTAAGGATCATTCTGTGTGAGCACATCTTTGACAACAACGTTTGGGACATATGCAAGAAGATGAGATTGAAGAATATACACCGGGAAGTCCTTCAATGATTTAAATAGTACCAAGGCATGTTTATCAATGGTATTGTACTTCAAGGCTGCGTCTCTTATGGTTCTACTGAAGAAGGCATTGGGTTGATATGTTTTCTGATCTTTCTTTTGCATGAGGACAACAACTAGAGTATGTTCAGAAGCAAAGGAAAAGATAATAAAATCGAGTGTATAATCAGGGCTGATAAGTATAGGAGCATGAGATAAGACAAACTTAACTTGATTGAATTATTTATTTGCCTCATCGAACCACTTTAACTCGCTGTATTTCTTCAATATATCGATGATTTCTCTTAAATGTTCAGCAAGTTTAGGAATAAACCTTCTCAAGAAATTGATTTTACCATTAAATAAATGAATTTCCTTCTTGTTTCTAGGATAGTCCAAATTATGAATTGCCTCAATCCTTGAAGGACCTATCTGGATGACGTCTTTAGGTATGATATGACCAAGAAATTTCCATTCTTCCATAGCAAACAAGCTATTCTTTGGATTCAACGATATGCCAAATTTTTTGCATTTCTGAAAAACATCCTTCAAATGTTGCAAGTGCTCTTCATCCAACTTGGAAAAAACTGTGATGTGATTGAGATAAATGACCGAAAAGATGTCCTTTTCATTGGAAAATGTGATATCCATCACTCGCTGAAAATTTGATCTTGCATTCTTCAATCCAAAGAGAATTTTAGCATACATAAAAGTACCCCATGGTGTTGTAAAGGTTGTCTTCTCCTGATCATCTGTATGAACGAAAATCTAATTGTACCCGAAATATCCATCCAAAAATGAAATTATGGAAGAACCAACCACCCTTTGTAGAATATGATCCATCTTTGAAAATGTGTAGTTTTCTTTCAACAATACTTTATTCAGATTTCTAAAATCTATGCACAAGAGAATCTCACCGGTCTTCTTTCTTACTGGCACAAAGTTTGACATCCAATTTGAAAAACGAAGAGGAACAATAATACCAGCAGTATACAACCTTTTCACCTATTTTTGAATGGAGGGAAGCAACTTGGGATTCATTCTCCTTAGTTTCTGGTGGAAAGGCTTCTGATTAGGATTTAAAGGAATGGTGTGCCAAATTATGCTCTTATCATACACTTTTAGATCAAAATACTCCCATGTAAAAACATCATTAAATGGAGACATGAGTGCTGCATATTTACCTTTCATTTCTGAGCTCAAGGATTTTGAAATAATGACCATTTTTGGTTTTTCAGGAGTGCCAAGATTGAGGTCTTCCACTGCTTTTGTTGGCAGCATTATCGGTTTCCATGCAACATCATCTTGGTCAAAAAGCTCCTCCAAAGGTACAAGAATTCTTGGAATGGAGTTATCTTTCAACTGAATTAATTTCATTTTTGTTGCTTTCATTTCTTGGTCATCTTTATAAAAGTGATCATCTATTTGTGAATTCAAAAACTCCTCTTCCATCTTCAATAAGTTGCTGATTTTCTTGTCATCTTGGAAAACTTGCCAATACTGAATGTTATATGGAACAACAGGTCGATGTTTGACGTTAATTTCATACTTCTTGTTGGGATACAATGGAATTTTGAACATGCTGGCTAAAGTGGTAAGAGAATCAACAATAACATTTTTGTCCCTTGGAATCAATGAAAAAGTATACTCAAAGAAGGTCTTGAGGATATCTAACATTGCATTGTGGTAAGATTGAATTCTAGGATGATTTTCCTGGTATTCCCCTTTGAATTTATATATTACCAATTCAGAGTCACCATACATAGAAATTTTCTTGGTACCCAATTTCTTGAGAATTTTCAGACCGACTATCAAAGCCTCATATTTTGCTTCATTGTTTGAACAATCAAATGCCAATTTGTAAGAATACATAAAAAAATTAGGATGAAGGTCAAGTGACTGATTCATAGGGATGTGAATCCACACTCCAATTCAAGCTCCTTCCTTACCTAAGGCTCCATCGAAATCCATGGTCCGCAAACCACTTTCTTCATCGAGAAGCTGTGATTTGGGTGATTGATCGTGACTAGTTGCTTGAGAAATGTCTATTGTACAAATAATTTTTGTTTCACTATTTCATATATATTTTTGGCTGATGAACTTGGATCCAATCCACTTAGCATATTTTCTTGTTTTTGTGCACTTAAAATCTTTAGAACAGAGTTTGAAAATTCTAAATTTTTTTTTTCTTCATCAAAATTTCTGAAAATGCTGAACATTCATCATTGAATAAGACAAAATAATATAAATATGTATGAAAAAAATCTATGGGGTGATTATTATTCTTTTATTTGCTAATTATCATGTATATCATCTTATTTTCTCAGTATAGTTTTCTGAGTTTCCCAAATATCGATAATGTAGCATAGGAAAAGTCGAGCTGTAAGGTGCCTCTAAGTTTTTCTCCCCATGACCGAGTTAGAAAAATTCCATATCTAGGAGGGATATCAGAAAAAAAAAATGTCCAGAAGGACACTCTTGGCTGGAATTTTCTCTAAAGACACCACTAGATCTTTAATGAGGCCAAGACATTTAACCCTCTCTGAATAAAAAGAGTAAAGGTCATGGTAGGTTCTTATGATATCCAAACCTAGTTTATCGATGATGGCTTTAGGCATGAGGTTGTTATATTATCCGGAATCAAGCATGGCGTTATCGAGGATAAAATCATGGATTTTGAGGCTAATATAAAAAGGAGGGACCTCACTACCTTCTAATTCACCATCAACAATGGGACCAAATAAAAGTTCTGGGTGATCATCACTCACATTGACCATATCAAAAATCTGATCTACCTTATGAAACTTCACTAATTGAAACTTATACTGATCAATCTTGACTATTTTAGTTAAAGGAATGGAGAATTTCAGTTTTGAGATTTCATTTTCAAGACTAAAAAGAGTAGAATCATTTTCTACCTCCTGGATGGTGCATATTTCTTCTCAAGATGATCTTTGTGTGGAATCTCCTTTTTCTGTCCTCTGTCTTGAAATTTTTTATCTTTCTTCTGATTACTGGTATAAGCTTCATTTACTTTCACATGATTAGGAACAACATGTCCTTTATCTTTGCTCTGATTTGAAGTAGTCGTCTCTCTATGATGAGCCTCTGTTTGAGAATTATGTTTTTTCTGAATTGAGGTTATATGCACATTCCTATTTCTAAAACCATGCTGCCTCTATACTCGAGTAAGAGAATTATGATATCCCCTCTAGTAATATTTTTTCCATACTGATAACATTTCATCATTTGAGAAGAAATTTTGTTGATCGTCTGATGCATACATTTCTGCAGAAAATTGATCTTCTTTAGTGAGGAAAACAAGCTACTGATTTTCCTCAAACAAATGATTTTCACCTGAAATTTCTTCTTCTTCTTCATCAGGGCCTTCAGTTTAGTTTTGCTTAAATGGAGTGTGAATTTTCTGCTGAATTTTTGGATCCTGACCCCTTTGTTCCCTTTGCTTGATCTTGTATTGAGGCTGTTGATTTTGAACCCTGAAATCAGGATTTCTAATTGATGGTTCAACTTGTCTATCCATGATGGTCATTTTTCCCATCATCTTCTCCATTGTTTTTATCAAGGTGTCGAGTTTGCCTTCTAATGAAGTAGATGTTTCTTCCTTGATGGCTACCCTTTTCTCTGTATTGATTTTTGAATTTTTGATAATAAGATTCACTTCAACGCTCACTACTTTTCTCTAGATTTATTCAAGTGTAGATGGGTTTCTTTCTCTTAGCTGATAAGCCATGTCAGGATCAAAACCATCAGGGTAATGAAGTAATGAAAGGCTTGGAGGAGGCTTGATATTTCTAGGAATGTAATCGTAAATTTTGTTGAACCTAGATGTGAAGTCTTATACAGACTCATTAGATTTGTTTTCAAGGAATTGTATTCAACTAGAATCTGTAATGGATTCTTATTCTCCTCCAATTTCACCATAAACAATTCAATCAGCTGTTGTGAATTAGCTACTAAACTAATTGTTAGGGAGTGAAACCATTTTTTTACCTCTCTAGAGAAACTCTGTGCTAGGATGTGCATCTTGGCGTCATCATTGTTGATCTCTTCAAGATAGATGAAATCAATTACTTTGACAATGTGTTGGTGAGTAATAACATTCGATGTTCCATAAAAAATAGGAAATATTTGACCATATTTTTGAGGTAGTGCAGTGAGTTGTGTTAGTAGGATCAACGGAAAAAATATACCCATAACTAATGGAGGGGGTTGTGAAGGTGTTCATGGAGTGAATACTTGCATAGGTAATGATGGAATGAAAGTGAGGGATGATGATGTAGCTATGTGAGAAGATGTGATAGCAAGTGGTGAAGCAAAATCTTGTTGCTGGTATTGGAAATAAGTTGTTTCAGAAGTTACTTGAAACTTATCGACCAAACCTTGAAGTTTATGAAAATTAGACCAAACTTCATTATCAAGCTCGAAATAGGAAGATTCAAAAAATGACAAGTAGGTATCAAAAGCGATGGGGTCAAAGACAGTTTCTGAGAGAAAGGATTCAGACTTAGACCTGAACAAACATGTCTCAAATTCAAAATTGAAGAACAAAATTTCTAGAGCAATTAACCTTGCAGACAAGGAGTTTTATTTCACAAGCAGAGGTATAGCCTTTCCAAATTTTCGAGACTTAGGTTTCTTCTTTGTTAAAATACTCTCAGGGTAATTAACAATAGGTGGAGGATTTGGGTCTAGATTTGACCTAGTGTCTTTCGGGAGCCAAATTTTTGAGAATTTTCACTTTGGCTCGAATTTAGAAACTCAACCTTCTTCGAATGCTAGAAATTTTCACCCATAATTCTAACCTTCAATGAACTAAAATAAGTATCCCCAGGGAAATTTTTTCAATCGCTCCCTGGAAACAACACCAAAAATGTTATCACTCCCCCCCCCATTTCCCAAGGCTGAGAATGGAACTGAAGGAAATAACCAAAAACCAACCTTTAGGTCAGGTAGCTAGCCCTACCAAAACCAGAGAAGGATATCTCAATGTCACTTTGCAGACAATGAGATGACTAGATATATAATGATCTTAGGCTAGTTATGATGCTCAGTAGATTAAGGTTTTTTTTGTTTGAAGTTTTTTGTTGGATAGGAATGATAGTCAAGGAACTAAGTCTAGGGTTTAGGTATGATTTGAAAGGTTAAGTTGCATAGACAAGGATGAGGCCAGGTAGGTAAAATTAGGAGCATACTTAATTTGTCATTTTTTATAGGGTTTGAAAAGAGAGAGAGTCGAAACGAGCATGTTAAATAAATTCATTCATCAAAAGAGTAGACACATCCATGAAAACATTATAAAACAGAGCATAGAAAGCAATGATTTCTGTTCATAGACTCATAATATTAACATAAAAAAGCATACATGTGATGGAAATATAACATAAAATTTAACTTGATGATGTAACAAAGAAGAAAAAATTCTCAAAAGCATACCACTAGAGTCCCAATATTATAGCTGCAACATTCTTTGATTTCACTGAAAAAGTGTTTGTACAATAGCTCCATTGCAAATAACAACTATCCAACCCTTAAAATGACTTGAGTTGGAATACATATAGAAAATAAAAGTCATGAAACCTCATTGGGTCGAAATATGATCCAAAACACATCATAAATGTACTCTATGAGTCATTACCTAGAATCTATGGAAGTTAGAAACCATTCCCTCAAATTTCGGTAATAACTAGGAGTGTGTGTCTACCTGATTAATTACATCATTCCTCCACAAAGAGAGGAAAAAAAAAACTCTCCTACCAAAAATACACCTCAGGGGACAGCTAAACCTCGAAATTTGGAGTTTTTCTAGCTTGAAAACTTTCCAAAGGAATCCAGTGGCAGAAGTGTCATGGCTCCCAGTAGAAGCGTCACGCCACTTTGGAGTTGATTTTGACTGAATTTTAGGAACACATTTTCAAATCTAAGAGTTAGGCTAGGTATAATTTTGTGTCTTATTTCCATTTTTCCCTCAAAACTAATAAAATACCCCCTATAAGGCCTTCAAAAATTGATTCTCCCAACCTCACTCCAAAAGCGCCGTGTAGAGGCAAAAAAGGTGGCAGAAGCATGAAAAAAGTGATGTTTTTTGAATTTGTATTCAAAACCAAAAGGTGACATGAAAACCTGAGGTCATAAATGTGATGTAGAGGTGAAAAGGAATCCAACCATATAATAATTTCTCAATTTAGATTCATTGAGAAAAAAAGTCGCGTTGCTGCGTGATGCTTCTGCAAAAACCAAATTTCTAGATTTCTAAAAAAGTCACAAAAAATGCCCAAAATGCTCAAAATTATCCAAAAAGTTTTTCATGGTATCCTGGGATGATGAAATAAACAACTAAGGAGGCCTCAACAAGCAGGTTTAAATTATCCTTCTCCTTAAGCTTCATTAGGATTTCCTTAAGCTTTTTTCTCAAGTTCTTCACCCTCACCTTGGCGATTTGATTCCTTGTGAAATAATGCCTCGCCATATGCCTCTAGAGGTTGTTATCTCTTTCTGCCTTCTTCAATAGATTTTCAAGATTAATGTTTACCATATCAAGCCAAAAATCTTTATCTTGCTCAATTTTAGCAGCTATCAATTTATCAAAGGTTAACTGAGCTAATGGTGGAGATGGCCCTCTTTCTTTCTCTTTTTTCTTAGTTAACCCTCTTGTTCTTGGCCTCCTAGGCTTTGATTCAACCTCTGTATCTTCTAGTTGCTCAAAAACCACCACTTCTTTCCCTTTACCCTTGTTTTCCGTAGGGTTTGCCTTTGGTTTACTTTGGAGGAGTTGTTTTACCTTTAGCTGCATGTTATCTTGTTGTAGGAAGGTAATCAATAAGTTTTCCTTTGTGAGGTTGTCCCTCAAGTCTGTTATCTCTACATCTTTTTCTCTTATGATATCCTCAGTTGTCTTGTCCTTTACCTGCTATGCCATGTCAACCTCCCTAGGCACTTTTTCTTCATGCTGATGCAATGGTGACTCATCCTCATGCATGAGTGGCTCAATATCATGATTAGGTGGCTTCTCCATGGTTTGCATTTGTTCAGCTGTAGTATCAGGTGCAAGAACACCTTTGATGGACTTAGGAGAAAAAACCATCTTCTTTCCTTTCTCATAGGTTTGAGTGATCTCAACCCTAGGTGCCTTTGGAACCTTTTCTTGACTACTTGAAGAGCCAAACTCTTTTTTCTATGTTGGTGCTGGTAGTGTGCTATGGATGATGGATGGTCTAGTAGTAGGTGTTGATGCAACTTTCTCCGTGAAATTTTCCCAAGACATATTGATTGTTGATAGATGATGCAAAAAAAAATATTGATCAAGCCATGGTGGAACAAACTAGGATTATTATATTTACCTTTTCTTTGTACCTTTTCAGTCATCTCGACCAAACTCCTGAACAAATAGTTAGGCAAATTGAGTGGCTGAGTAGCAGTGAAGTGCATCAATAACTCGACATGGTACTGGTACATCCTTGAAAATCTCCCTTCACATGTAAAATATTTCATAGTTAGCTTCATCAAAGGGGCATATTTTTCAAGTAAATTTCTGAAAGGGAAAATGTGCTCAGGAGCCTCTTTGCAATGAGGTTTTAGGAACATTTTGTAGTTTTAAAGGTCCAATTCCATCGCTTTGAACCATATTTATCCATGGTTTGGGATACCTGTTTTTGAAGCAATGCCATCTGCTGATATGGTGAATTCAATGAATTCTATGATGGCCTTGTCTCTGTTTAAGCTAGTATAAAAAAGGCTTTTCAAATGAGCATGAAAACTCACCTCCCTGATCCTCTCACAAAACCTCAAACAACCATTGTTTTCAAAACATCTCTTGGAAAAAGGAGAGACATTGATTTCCTGCAAGATAGATGGCTCAAACCTGGAATGGTGGCATCCCTTGTGAATCTTCTCTTCCTCCTCCATGGTGTTTGTCAACAAGATGAAACGCTAGCTAGATGAAATGGGTAGGGGAGATGGAGATTTAGGAAAAAAGGGGGTAATGGTAGGGTGGTTTTATGGATAGAGATTGGGTGGAAGGAAGCTGGGGGGAAATCCGTAAAAAAATGGGGAGGTAGGGCGATTAGTGGGCTTTACACTGCAAGTGAAATTTCTGGAAATGGGCATGAGGAAGGTGATCAAAAGGTCAAAACATAGGGATTTCCTACAAAATTGTAGTGAAAACTAGGGTTTTGATGAAAATGATGGCAAAGAAGGCTCTGAGTGATAGGAGGTGTTAGGGTATGGTGTGTGAATGTTGTATGAAGGTTATGGATGATCAGATTAGGGTTTTATCAGCTGGAAAAAAACAAGGATGACAAACACCAAAAATGTTGTTGAAATTTGCAACAAGAAACAGTGAAATTGGCATCCAGAAACAAAATCTAGAAAATGGCACCCAAAAATGGTTACCATGTGAGGATTTTGATTTAATTATCCTTAATCAAATTAAAAGTAAATTGTAATATTATCTCATAACAACTTGTAATAGTTAACTAAGTGGGATAGACTTATTTAGCTCAAGAATTTCGAGTTGAGGGTCAAAGGATAGGCATGTAGAGTGCTTCTATTATTTACAGGGCCCAGTTGCAGTTGTAGCACTAGTGTAGTGTGAGTGGGATCAATTAACTCACATTAATTGAGTTAAAATCAATTTAAATAGTTCTAAATGTTTGATGAGCTAGTGGAAGATCAAGTGAATTGAAATAGATTTAATTCACCAGTAGTGATCTACCAAGTAACTGATGATTCACTATTTATAGTTGCAGGCATGTTAATTATGGTGGAGACCCAGTTGAGACAAAGGTTCAAGGCAAGTAAACTATCAACTATATTTTTAGAAAAATGCCTAGATGTCGTTATATAAAACCACAGGAAGCACATGATGAATTGCGCAATCAAGGAAGGCTGAATTTCCTATTTAATAGGGGTTTAATTCTCTAGGAATTATGTAAGCAGGGTAGGTTGAGGGTAGGCTGATAATTGGCTATGTGTTTGTCCAATTTTTCCTAGATTAGTGTGAATCAATTGGTAGAGTGTATGAGGTTGTGGTGATCACAAATACATTGTATTGTTTCATGATTCCTTGGTTGATTATACAATAAATATGGAGAGGTTTTGAGCAGTTGCTTTCCCTAGGAATATCTGGTGTTGCATATTGATTTACTTCTTTCTCTTACTTGTATGTGATTGAGCGATAGAAATTTATATTCTGAAAATATTGTAGAAGGATTCAATATCTTATTTTAGTACATTACATGATCATATAGAGTCCATTGATATAATTTCTACATGGTATTATAGTTGTGTTAGAGATTTTCTACAAACATAGTGGAGATAACCTAATGAAGGAAACCACTCATTCGCTGATAAATTTTAACTTAAGAGAGGTAGGAAGGGTGTCCACTTACTGTTTAGGAGGTGTATGAACCTTTTTGGAGTGGTTTTGAACCTTGGAGAAGTGATTTGAATCTCAAATACCAAAAACGTAGCGCGACACCTCCATAAGCGTAGCGCAGCACCTTAGAAGCATAGCACAGGTAGTGTTGGCACAAATTTCCTTGTTTTTCTTCAACCCTTGGCAGTTGTGGAGTATGATGGTGAGAAGAGAGGAACTCTATCGAACATCAAAGGATAAAATGAGTTGAAGAAGTCTCTTTTTTTCCTTATAACATCACAAAATTGCTTTTTTGTCTTCTAGTGAAATACAAGATCTTTTGAAGAAATTTATCTTTTGAAAAACTTTAATCAAGAAACACACTTTATTTGAGGAAATAAAAAGTGCCTTCATTTATTTTCCTATCTTTTCTAAATCCTTATGAAAATGACTTGTATGGTGAAAATTAGGTTTTGTTCGCCCTCTTTCATGACATAATTGACTCTTATGGTGGTGAAACAAATTAGACCTAGACTCTGACCTAGATGAAGCTGCAATGAATGACCTCAGACCCTATATTATTGATGGATGACATGACCTCTGAAATTATGATGACCGTGAATGGAGTGAAGGGAGTAGAATTTCATACCTAGACATATTTTGTGTGCAAAATTTTATTTGAAAATTGACTTGAAAGATGAAATTTTGACCTAGGACCACTACTAAGTAAACCTGAAAGAGTACATTTGATCACTGAACATTTGGACACTAATAAGACCAATATTTCATTCTTCAAGAAAGATTTATGCCCAATATCCCATGATGACCTGATTATATACTGGTTCAGTAGAGTGAAGACGTGTCACTGTTTCGACCTTCAAAATGATACCCAACAAACTACAGTCCATCCAATTTCAGTCACGTTTTACAAAATTCAAATTCAATTCTCTAAGAGAAAGTTATGATGATTTTTTCTAGGTCACGTGTTTGAGATGGAATTATAGATCCTGCAAAAACCCAAACATCATTTGGATCATATATCCGAAAATATAGCGAACCAAGATCTGAAATTCGTACACATGGTTCACCAATATTTCAGCTCGACGTGGTTGCAATTTCATATTCTGAAGCTTCATATAAAAATAGTTATAGTGAAATTCCAAGTTGACTTGTTTGAAGAAGCGAAACCGTAGAATCCAAAGCGTTGATACCAAATGCTATGCAACCAAATAACAAAATAGAGAACATAGATCAACAACTTAAAAATTATCCTCTTTGAGGGGGAAACCTCCTTTGCATTACATAAATGATTTTTTTTTGGATTATACAAATGGAAAGACCTCCTTTGTATATATAGCAGTCTAAGGGGTCACAATAGAATCAAAGCCTACATAACAGTAATAATGTAAGAGCACAACAATATCAATAGTGGATTTCTATGGGGCACAACAATAACAATATGGGGGCTACATGGGCACAACAATAAAAATAAGTGGGCCACACTAAAAATAATAATAAGGGGGCTATAATATTATTATAGGGACCTAAAAATATCATCATGTGGTCCATCCACCTCTTACTTAATTTTTCATCTCTCATTTCGGTTAAATTATTTTTCCATGAAGATTTATTTTTATATGATTATTTGGTTTTATTTACTCTCACCTTTTTTCATCTATATTTTTTTTAAGAAAGTCAACAATGTGAGTGTCATATTTAAACACGTACCAATGTTCTTGGTTATCAGGCACTATGGGTCTAAAAATAACTTCCATTGTAAAATATACTAATCTAGCAGTATTTCATTGGGAGATTGCAGAGTTGTAGTAGACACGACACGGGAATTAGCTATAGAGTTTTTCTATCTTGGGATAACTTGTATTCTAAAATTTTCAAAGCATGCAATAGTGTGGGATATAAAATCTTTATATTTCTTGAGCTTTTCATACTTGGCATTTAATATTCCCTTGATTTGAGAAATGACTTGGTCAAAATCCCCTATTAACTCTAAGTGTTTCATCCCTCTTCCAAGAGCTAGGTCCAATCACAATGTTAAGGCCTCATATTCAACATTGTCATTTGTACAGAGGAAAGAAAGCCTATAAGAGAAAAAAATGTTCCTTTTGGAAGGTGACATAAAAAAAATTCTTTCCCAAAACCATATTTTGAGCATGGCCCATCATAGTACATGGTCCATACTGCATTTGATTCTTGCTCATAGGAAATAGAATTTTGGGAAATCCTGCAATCCCCACATCCACAATCCTCTTCTTGGTATTCATCAATAATGGTATATTTTTCAGCCAAAGGACAAGTTTATGGATGCCTAAACATTATGGCATATGAAATTTTACCCCTGGGGAATTTGATGTGGGACATACCCATTTGGATGGTTCCTCCAATGGAGGATGCCCATTTCCTTGAGAGAAACACTCCCTGGGCTTTATGTATGTTAATGAAAATCACATCCATAAGTATTTTATTCTCATGATACCCACACAGAATCATATATAGACCCTCAGTTATCCAATTCATTAATATTTCCTTAGAATCAATCCCACCTATGTTTCTATATTACCTTGAAATTTCCAACCCTATTTGCTTCATAATTTTCAAAGGAATCACATTAATGGATGCTCTAGAATCAATCATGCAATCATGGAGTAAGAAATCATTAGTATCAAGGGATACGAGGGATGTCCTCAATCAATTTTTTGAGTATAAAAAATTATAGGTGGGTCAATATGGTATATATTAGCTTCATCAAATTATTTTTCAGATGATGTTTTTTCAAGAACCTAGTCTTCTATCCCATTGATTTGCACCATTATAACATTGTAGTTTCCCACTACTCTAGGAAACCATTTCTTGAATACATTTTCAACATCTTTGAGGAAATCTATGAGATTATTAAGGGTGTAGTGGACACCTTACATTATTTATCTATGAAGTCATACATTTGAATGGCCTCATCCTAAGATTTCCAAGTTGTTGTAGGATTTTTATTCCTTACATAATAGGATATGTATCCTACAAAGGCTTGGATATAGGTTGAAATAATTAGCTCATCATGGGGAATCAATTTTTTAGGTATCACTACCACCAAGTCGTTGAATCTTTGACTAAAATCCCTGATAGTTTCCAACAGGAAATCCTTATATAGGTACATAATATCACTTTCTTCAATCCACTTAAATGAAAAGGTTTTGACAGAATCATCCCATGAGTTTATGGATTTTCTCATGAGGGATTGGAACTATTCTTTAACATATTCACTCAAATATAAAGAAAAAAGGGTCATAATTACATCCTCTTCAATATCTTTGCTTAAATGAAAGAAGTAGGCTATTTAAAATTCCTTTAAATGTATCATAGGATCCTTATGCTTATTTACATGGAAAAGTGGAAACCATTTGAAGTTTTTAGGAAAATGGTGTAGGTATTGTAGGATTCCTTCCAGTTTAATGGGGGACATAATGTGTTGGATCCAAGGTCCAACCCTCTTCTTCATCTTCGATTTTTCTAACACTAGGATTCTAGGGAAATCACATGTCCTCCTTTGATAACTAAGGACAACCTCAGGATTTTCTTCTACCATTATTAGATTTAGGAGTTGCTATAAAAGATACTAATTTGTTGTTTCAAATATTCTATTCAAAGGAAAGTGAAGCTCAATATTTGGATAACGACGAGGTTAACTCAAATCCTCCCCTGAAATGGTGTTAGAAATGTTGCTTGAAAATATAAGTCTTATGATATGCCTCATAAGAAAAAATACAGACTGGCACAACAATGAGGTTTCAATGTTATTTTCACCTTAGCACTCCACCTCCCGCTCTTTAGAGGAACTTCACCATATAGGAGGCATCCCAATATAGGTCACCTAAAAGATATTATGTTGGAATTATGGCTATATGTTTTCCTTAATGTCAACCTAGATTTCTTTCATAGGAACACTACATGTTCGTTAGGAATAATATAGGCACAAATATATATACGGAGTTTGGAATTTGGTTATTGATATTTGATTAAAATGGTCCAATGGTCCAATGGAATTTACAATTATTCATTGGTTAATGAAAGATTGGTCAAAGTGGTCCAAGGATATTTTATAATGCAGTTAGTTGAGGCTATGGATTTATTCATTATGGAAATCATGGATAGATATTTTATTTATGGTGGTTATATTAAATTCATGGACCAATTCTATTATGTTCCCTCTACTTAAGTTCACCTAGCAGCTACACCAATTTTGCAATTTTTTCCAAGTTTAATTATTTTTGGCTTGGCTTAGGATAAGTGGGTGGAAAAGGGAGGATACCTCATTTTGGTGGAAGGAAACATGGCTACAAATTAGAAAAATGGGAAAATTAAAATGCTAGTGGGAAGTGGGACCACCCAGGGGGTAAATTTTATCAACCTATTTTACTCCCCCTGGATTAGTGACCCTTAGTTCTCATGTCTGTTCGACTTTTTCCAGACATGAGACTCATTTTTCTCCAGTTTGACCCTTGAACACATATTTCATTAAAATTGGAACAATTTTATTATAGAGACACCACTAGAATTGAGTTTTTTGGTTATGTTGAAATTATAAATTCAATATTTAATTCCAAATTTAATGAAATATGTGTTCTTGGATGCATGGAGGAAGGCCTGTGCATGCGTCTAGAGCCTTCCAGACGCTACCAGGCCTTCCCTGTGCGTGCATCCAGGGAATTTTTCAACCTTTTATATGCCTGCGTCTAGGGAACACCTGTAGAGTACCTTAGTCCCTAGGAGATCATATTTATTTGTTACTTATTTGAGATGACTAGGACTTATCAAATTAAATTTTCTATGACTTCTCGTCATCCTGAGCATCTACGTACATCCTCTTGGGACCTCTCTTCTACCTATTTATATTGAATTATTTGAGAGGTTCAATCTAGTTTTTGAGAGTTGTACTAGTTTATGATGTTATCTTGCCATTTGTGAGAGAGCTTGTGAGATATTTGCCACTTGTATGTTTCTCTTCATGCTCACTTCCTGGATATAGTGGGGAAACTCCGTCGGATTGTGGAGAGGAATATTTGAGGCGAATGTATAAGCATTGTAATTTATTTTACGATTAATGGAAATTTATGTTCCTTCCCTTATATGAATATATTTTTAGTTTATTTTATGGTCGATTCTATTTATTTTGATCTAACGATATTCCAAGGAAGATCACCTATTGTCTTTGATTGGTTGTGATTGTGTGTAGAATAAGAGATCAAGTATGGATGCTGTAGATATCTTGAGTGGAGTGCAAGATCTACATTGAACTCAAAACCATTCTCTGATCTGTGATGATTCCAGGTGTGATCTCATTTCTTTATAATGTAGAACCGATTGTTTGCTGCATGATTGATCATTCAAGATTGGGGATTTATTATCATGTTATTGGTATTTTTTTTCTTTGTCTAGTGATCTAATTGGACATGAGATCATGGAGCAAAAACTCCCTGTAAATTTATATGAAACATAACTGGTGCTTTCAATAAGAGCATACTTTATTTGTGTCCGCTTTTCCTCCGATTTTGATCGATTTGTCTCTTGCTTGGTTTGTTGAGTTTTATCCTATTTTTCTAAATTTTTTCAGCTATTTTTCAGGGTTTATTGCATATATATTTTGCTTGCCTCTCAGTCTCTACGTAATTTTTTTATGGATTTCTTGATTTTTTCCCTGGACGCCCCCATAGGAAGTCATCCGTGTGTCTAGAGGTCCCTAGACGCTACCTTGCAGGCTTGTGTGTGCATCTAGACGCACCTAGGCCAGTGTTGTGCATGCGTCCGGGCTGTTAGCCCTAGGAAAAGTCATTTTTTCTTCCTGAAGCTTTGAATTCTATTTATATTCAGCCCGGGCCTCCTATTTACTTGTTGGATTTGGTCCATATATGTTTCTGTTCGTTGGTTTTCCTTAGATTTGTTAGTTGTCTTTCAGAGGAGTTCTTGTCTTTAACTGAGCATTGAGCCTTGTCGTTACAGGTTGATCTATTGGAGGCTTTTTTTATATATGGTTTTATGTAGCTGATTAGCTACTATGTATCTGATCTGATCCATTTTAATTAGTTATTCAAGGTTTTCCGTTGCTCATTTTATTCAAATTGATTTTTGAGTTTTGTTGGGTGCCTGGAATTGAGGTTTGATTTTTGCCACTAGATTTCATTATCATATTTGGTTGGATGTTTTCAACAACTATTTAGACCTGATTTACACTTTGTCTTAAGATTTTCTACTTTTTTATCACTTTTGTTACTTCTTGCTGAGCGATCTCTTTGATCTTTTGGCCATTTGTGTCACAGTCGGTGCTCTTATGACTGGTTGTGTAGCTGTCATTTGGACAAGTTATTTTTAGTGTTTTTTTTTTTTTACATCACCTTCATTCGATCTTGTTCAAGCCTTCTTGCCTCTATGGTTTGGTTTAGACCTTTGTAGAAAATTTTCCTTAGTTGAGCCATTGTAGTTTAGCCCTAGCTTGATTGACATCGCCTTCCTTTTTCACTTTGGATTTCATTTTGATTGCTTTGAGTGTGTTTTATTGATTGGGCTTTGTTTTCCTAACTGTTTCACTTTTGGAGTGCTTTTTGTTCTTGCTTGGGAAACTTGCTTTGGTCTCTTTTAAGTTTTCCTTTTTGGTTTATTTTTGGGTCATTAATTCATAAATTCTTGGGATACTTTGCATCCAGGAAGATCTAGTGAGAAGTGAATCATAATAGGCATTGGTGTGTTAGGAAAACTCTTACCCTCCTGCAGCTAGCATTCATCGAATTGGAAAACGAAAATTGCATATAGATGCATTAGGGTGACTAACAAAGAGTCTTTCACACCATCTCACTTTCATGCCACATCCCACTTGTGTAAACAATAACCACTAAAATCAATGCGATAATAAAATTAACTAGATTCGTCTTTTAGTTGCACTAGTAGTACACCAACACTAGCTTAGGCTACGGTCTTGGAGATAAGAGTGTGAGTTAACTTCTCCAAGACTACAAAATCAACTTAGAAAAATGCAGTAAGGATTAATATCCGTTTACAGTGGTGCGTTCTAGGAATCCCTCCCTACAAGAGGGCAAAGCACAAGGTCACCCTTGGGATAGGCAGGGTGACATGGCCTATTTCGCTTAGTCTCGGGTGGCATGATATAGCAGAATTTTCATGCATACAAACAATTTTATTAGCGTTTTCTGTAGCACTTGGGGACCACTTGGGAGGAAACTCTCAATGGAGTTTCAGTCTTGGCTCCTTTTTGGGGTTAAGTGTCCTGCCCTCGCGTGTGGATTTGTCTTGCGACTGCCCCCCTAGGTCATGTTATTTTCGGTGATGAACATAATGGCCTATATTTTTAGGGCTCATACACATGTGCAGGGTCGTGGTTGTCTTTTGTGTACCTTGAAAATATATTAGTCACACTCTCTCAGTCCTCTTGAAGGGAGCCCCATGGCTAATAAGGGAAGTTTCATTGAGTTCGCTGCTATAAGGGTTGGGAAACAGGTTTCTAGTATAATTGTTCCACCACTAAATTCTTTTTTTTGGTTTGCGTGTGCTATTTTTTAGGACATTTCTATTGTGTGATGTTTGGTTCGAGTTTGTAGTTTTGGCCCTAGGGTGTTTTGAACTAACATTATTTTCTTTTAATTATAATCACCCTGATTGAATTTTTTCATCAACGGTCACGTCGTCTTCAAGGTTTCCCTCCAAGGCGAGGTGAAATTATCACTACTTCATGCAGACTGCTTGTCGGTGCTCAAGACTTAGGCCATCAAATAGTATTGATTCTATACCTGGTCACTCTGGTAGTGTCCTGGTCACTCTGGTAGTGTCCTGGTCTCTATTGAGACTTTGGAAAATGATTTTGTTGCTCCTACCAATCCACCTTTAACTGATCCATTAGGACCTACTTTATTGTGGTTGAACCCTGATGGTTCTACACAAGCCTATACTTATGTGCCTTTGTTAGTTATTTACCCTATGGCAATGTCTGAGACCTCATTACCTTCTCCATCGGTAGTCTCGGTTGCCATGTCATTATTTCCACATCTTAGCTCGACCATACCTACTCCTTTATCCACACCTCTAACTTCTTCTTGGGGCATTCCACTAGTATCGTCCATAGCTCCTGCAAATTTCTCAAAAATTTCCGTCCACACACCATCTCCTATGCCGACCACGGTGCCTCTACCCAGTCCGCTAGTAGGTTCAGGAATTGTTTCACCTAACTTTTCCCAACCAAATGTTCTTGTTTCTCATTTAGGCACAATTAATTCTTTAAATATGTGGGTGGGTGGGATCAACCTGTGGTAAATGTGTCTTCTAGCATGTCATAGACCTAGTATAGTTTGATTTTTGGAGGGAAACCACCCTCCAACACCTTTCTTGGGGGGAATAGTTTACTTGGGTTGAACCCCACTGCCAGTACCGTCTCCCATACAAGTTATCCTCCTTTTATCAGTCCCATTGTGTAGAGTGTTACTTCTTTCACTCTTGGGTGAAACCCCATGAGAAGTCATGCTCTTGGGGGTCCTTAACTCTCTGGGGGCGTATACCTTGGGGGGAAACATCGATTTACCATTCATCTTAGCCTGCAACATTATTATGTCGGGGTGAACCCTTTTCTTCACCAACAAGTGCATTGGTCTACTCCTTATGTGGGGGAACCACAAGGTTGGTCAGGGCTTCTCCTACCTATGACCCATTTAGTCAACTCCATAATCCTTTTTTATCTTCTCTCTATTAAAACATGATAAATTTTGGAAAAATTTATGCCCTAGACATGCTTAGTTTGGTATGAAAAATTTCAAGCTCATTTATGAGAGTCCGAAAAAATAAATAAAATTGAATTTTGTACCCAATTTTCAATTTCCCTCATCAAAATTTTATTGAAATTTAAATTAATTTTATTTGAGATATAAAATCATTATATTTCAATATTATTTTGGTTTTAAATTTTAAACAAAATAATATTTTTATAAAATCCTTTACTCCACCTTATCTCTTTCCATTTCCAAGTTGCCATTAAAATTACCTTATCCATTAAATTCCCATTCATAATCATATTACATACGAGTGAAAAAGAAGATTCAAATTCACTTTATGTCCGCACCCCGCATTTAATGCATTAAAATTCCCAAATGTAAAAGCCTTGAGATCTGTGAATAAATACATCGAGGGTTATTGGTATGTTTTGGAACACATCTCCTCTCCTCCTAAACCACTTTCTACCTACCCTCTGTTGAGGTATAAAAGGTGTCTTTTTAACGCCTATTTATCCTACATTAATTATCAATCGAGGAACGACTTTTTGTTTCAAGAGTGTACTCAGTCTGAGGCTGCAATTCAATCTAAGAGTAATGCTTTGCAGTATGTAGTATAGTGTTGTAAATACAAGAGTAAACAGATGCTTGGAAAAGGAATCTAACTACAATGACATGAACTTAAATGCTTGAAAATTCAATCATTCGTTTAGCAAACACCAGTCAAGGATGCAATAATGATAACTCTTTCCTTTAGAAACTGATAGAATTGAAATCAAACGAGAACAAGACAATCAATCTGAGAACGTAGGTGGCACTAACCAATATTATTTACAGTTGATAATCGTGTCTTAAAGCAATTAAAAGGAAATAGAAATTGAACTAAAGACTGCTAATGAAAGTAACCTAAGTAAACTCTCAAAACCAAGCTCTTTGCAATCTGTAAACTAATTAATCTAAAATGAACAACAAACCTGGAATTGAACAACAATGTAAATGAACGACAAACTATAAATAATGGAATCAAATAGAAAATTCTATTAAACAACAAATCCTGTCGACAACAAACTCTCTTGATTAGCACTCTGAAATGAACAACAATCAAACGAAACAACAAATGGAACAAAAATTGAAATATAACATCAAATACTAAACAACATGGCTTTGTTAAAGCGTAACAAGATAAATGATACAGGAATGAAGATTCTTGTTAGAATGGAACAGTGACGCAATTCATCAATGTAACACACTGATATTAATAAGCAATTATATAGTAAACCAATTAACTTACAAACTGTGACGAAAACAAATCCGAACTGTCACACAACAATAACTGAAAAGTAATGATACAAACAACAGATCGATCCAGCAGGGCCGGGCCCTTAATCACCAGTGAAACGCTGCTGGGCTTTACTCCAGAGTTAAGAAATGGAACGACAACAAGATCTTGTATTAATCAGACATAAACAACGTTTACAACAGTTTCTCTCTGATCACGAGAGTTAAGAAATTACAGAGTTACAAAAAGAGTGTTTTATCATAAATCATTTTCTGTCCCTCCATTTCTAAAGGCACTGCCTTTTATAACAATTCGATGGATAAGACAAGAAACACGATAAGATTGAACAACGATCCCTCAGGATCGAAATATCCTGAGGGATTCACTTCTTTTCTCTTTTTAGCTAGTGCTTGGTCTTCTTAGGCTGTAGCCGTGTCGTTCCCTGTTTTCCTTTAGCTATATGTTCTGATTTCCTTCTTATTGTCTAGATACGGTCCTTTTCTGGAGGAACAACGGTTACTCTTGTTTTAGCTCTACCTCTCAAATAATGGTTTACTTCATTTGTTTCCTGTTTTTAGAACAAAAGGAAATTTTTAGTCAATTTTCACAATAAACACGAATCTTTGCAATTCTATCATAATCCTCCAATAAATCATCTTTCTAGAATAAAAAGAATTATGTTTAAATGAAAAATATGAGAAAATACATGGTGAATCCATACCTTTTCCAATGCTCAACACACCCCCCTTCTTACCCTTTTTCATGCCCTCATGAAAACTATAGTTTACATGTAAAGCAGTTAGAGAATAGGCTGGAGAAGGTTTTTCATTAAGAGGTCTAAAACCATGGTTTGCAGCTAAAGCTTCAAAGATGTGCCCTGTCTATCCTTCGAAACCTACAACCTAGCCAATATGGGCCTTCCCTCAAGATGAGGTTACTATAGAGAATCAAGCGGTCATCAGCTAATCCAAAATTTCTATAATTAAATGGCTCTCTGCCTTGAACATTCCGATTGGAAATATTCCATCGGACTTTAGCTGCTATACAGGCCTGGTTTCTGATAGATATAAAATATTCTACCCCATCCAAGACAATTTCTTTGTGGACGGGTCCCAAAGTTTGGATCACACCCTCCTTTGTCATTAGACTCTTCTGCCTAGCCCATAGTTGTAATGGGTGTTTTGGTTCACCCCTAACCCAAAGGTCTAACCCATTTTCCTACCTTTGGAAAGCATTATAGGCCTTAAGCCATTTCAACTGATTGACAGCAAATGAAATAAATGCTTGATATTGGATGTCACGCACAAAAGGGCTGGGATTTATCTCAATGTCATTCTCCAATATGAGATTATGAAAATAGAACTCACATAGCAGACGCTGGACTTTAACCCCATAGAGTTTGCAGCATTTTACAAGATCATCTACAGTGTTTAATTCTATATACTTTCCTGCCCTAACTGCTTTAATTTTCAACTGTAAATATCTTTCTAATAAAAACGAAGCATAATTCTTGGCAGGGCATCTACATGCTAGAACATCTGTGTATAAAGAGCAGAGAGTATCCATTTGATTTTAGGCCATTTTTAATTCATTCCTTACCTTTTCATCTTTCTCTTCTGCCTTCCAACAATTATCATAGGTTTCAACCTCTGATGCATTGATGTCCTTTAGTTTCTGCTGTAGCTTTTGATATTTCTTTTTGGGGACAGTCTCTTCCTCAAGCTTTTCTCTTTCCTTTTGAGCCTGTGCCAGCTCCTTTTGGAATTCTGATATATTAGGGTCAATAAATTTTTTTTGACTGCAGGCCTGTGCGCTTTCAGTTGGGGCAGCTGCATCTGGAACAGCTGCCTGCCATTCCATGTCTTCTTGATTGGGCTCGACTTGGGTTTCCACAGTCTCTGCAATCTGGGGCTTTGCTTTGGTGGCTACCTTCCTTTTATTTGGGGTTCATCTGGTGGCTATGTTTCTCTGTTTTGGAGTTTTTTTGGGGGTTGTCTTCATTTTGAGAACCCTAATACTCTTTCTGAGTTGTTCCACGAGCTTTTGGAGCTTCTACCGTTCCCTCCACAGCTTCTCAAGTTTGGTTGTTTTATTTTTCCTCCTGGGAGGAACGGTTGTTCCTTTTTCTTTACTCAATTTCTCAGGTAGGGTTTGATTTTCAGTAGTCGTGCCTTCGCTCAGGCTTGATTCTCTATTTTCTTCTTGGAACACTTCTTCAGTGTTCATATGCTCCTGGCTACGTTCTTCAGGGGTAGTAACCTTAACTGGTTCTGTTGTTTCCTGAGGGTCTTCCATTTGGAACACTTATTTAGTGTTCACACCTTCCTAGCGGCATTTCTCATGGGAAGTAATCCCAATTGGTTCTGCTGTTCCCTGAGGGTTTTCTTCTTCTACTTCATCAGGTATTCCCTTGGCCATATCTTTACCAGTAACAACTTGTTCCTGCAATTGATTTATCTCAAAGTTGAAGTTCAGTGGGCTGTGGGGTTGTATGTATTCGCTCATGTTGGCCAAAATTTGGGCCAATTGGTCCTCCTGCAATGGGCTTTGAGGTGGACTTGTAATGGTGGTTTCGGGAGGTTTTGATCCCTCTCTTTCATCTTCATCGCTTCCTTCCTCTTCACAGGTGTGATAACTTCCTTCTTCCGCACTGGTAGGGTGACTTTATTCTTCTCCACTGGTGTGGTGACTTTCTTCTTCTTCACTGGTGTGGTAATTCACTTCTTCTTCCTCATCGGTATGGTGACTTCCTTCTTCGAGTTGTGGGGGTTGTTCATCTTCCAAACTGGGAAATTATAGGGGTTGGCTACTGCTACCATAAAAACCTTTTATCATTCCCCGAATTCTCCTTAAACTGGAGGATTGTCTGCGTTTTGATGGTTTTGTTGCTGTGCTAGTAATTCTTTTGCGTTTTGGGGCAAGCAGGGCTATTCCTCCGTCAATTGAGAATATCAATTCTTCCCAACTAGTCTGCTGTTGGGAAAGACTGTAACTCACTATCAATCTGATTAAGAAATGTCGGCTTACCACCATGTCTATATGACGAGACTTTATTATACTTTGGGTGACATCATGCAATAAGAAATTTAAATATGTAGGCAGGTTTACAATAAATTTTTTCTTTAATACTGCCAATAACTTAAGGTGGCAAGGTCTTACCACATCTTTTCTTCCATCACATGTTATGTAGCCCTGTACTACTTTTTCCAATTCTGTCCATGGTTCTCCCAACGACGCCGGTTGAACTCCTTTCCCTTTGACGACCAGGGTCTGCCCTTCATCTCAGAATATTATCATGGCTTCTTGAAGCCTCACTTTCTTATGGGTCCATGATAACAGGTAAAAACCCACAGTCCCTTTTTTCACATCTTTCATTCTTAATGCTGTGTATAAAATGCCCTCCAAATCCATTGCCCATCCATATCCACAATCTGGAAACTCACGATGTTCTAATTTATTTTCTTTCAATTTCATTCATCAAATTTATTAAATTTGATTAATGAAATGCAAATTTCACTTTAGAGTCCCTTCTCAATATGCCTTATAGAAACAAATTGGTTAACACCAATCGGGTTTTATCTCTAAACCCTGACTATATATTTTAACCCCAATTGCCCGAATAACAAGACCATTAGTATATGTAACCCGAATATATAAGCCCTTTGGTATTTTTATTTCCATGTGCACAAACCATATATATATATACTCCCATATTATATCTTGGTCCCTACTTTTTTTATACAGCGCTTATCGCTTATTGACCCTTTTGCTTTGGTTATTATACCGAATGTATTACCTCGACGCTTTACCTTCTTAGCCCACTCGCTAAGGTTTGGACATAATAAAACACATCCACCTACCGACCTTATCACTTAACCATATAACAAGGGTTCTAAGCCTTTAACATATACACCAGCGCTATTCAACATGACGTTTCATATTACATGGAGGTTCACGGGCCCCACACATTCAACGTATTAAATAAACGTGAAATCAACATAAAACTGTTGGTTCTTACTTGACTTATCTTCCGCGCAACTAGTTGCGCGACTGTCATCAGATCTCTTGACCTCCAGATCGGACGATGGTCATCAATATCGCGTTATTTTTCCCATCGAGCCTTAACACCTCAGAAGAACGCGATATGGGTGGTATCATCCCAGTGACGTGGCAGAATATAATAGGATCGGGTTTTTTTTGAATGGTTTCACTCCAGCCCAAAAGTGGCGCGATGAAAGGGGTATTAGTTTTACAAACCACAGCCGGTATTGGAACAGTGCCTAACCAGGTTTCCACTACAATTAACAAATTTATTCATCATAAATCATCGTGTTAACCCGGGTTTGAGCCTCAGCACTATCACTCCGTTAATAACAAAACAATGTTATTAACTCCAATAGGAAGGATTATTGTTTCAACAAAAATACACTATTCTTCGGAAAACAGAGGATAATGATGGTTTCACTCCTCGACAGAGTCCAAAGCACTCTCACGCATACCATATGGATCGAGTCCTTAACGCAGGTTCTTCTCACACTGGTTCTCACACACCCACATCACAGAGCATATATACAGACTCTTAAACAATTTATAGAGTCTTGCTTATATCAGGTTCACGGGGATTCAAGACATAATCCCACAAGATTTAAATCAACAAATGCACATACAATACTGAAACAATCTCTTCCATTATATATACTTGAAATTAATTACAAGAACCTTCTGTTCGGCCAGATCTTCAACTTTAATGGCCCTCCTACTCTCATTTCTCTATTCCTAATTCTTCTACAGGTCTACTCTGCCTATGAAGGTCTGTGCCTACTAATGCCTTTTAGGCTTACAGTTACACAAAGTGGGAATGAATCTACTCAGATCCCATAGTGATTAAAAAAAAATCGTAAGATTCCCAAATTTCTAAGTTTAGCCTAACAACAGAAACTAAACTGACTCCTCCTATCTTCTAATCATTCGAGGGCAGTTACATTCTCTCTATGATTAATCGAAATGAATTAAAACCTACTCAACTCATTACATAAGCCTATTCTCTTGAAACTCAACCCCCCAAGTCTAATAAAACATATGGAATTAGTTTTTTCCTAATGCCCCTGCATCAGTCCATATGGTTCCTTTCGCTGGCAGACCAGACACCTTGATGATTATTGAGTCTGTTACTGCTATCTACCTACCTCTAACCATGGAGTAACCTTCCTGCAGATTCTGTAAAAATTCAATGGCTACTGTTTCATGAGGTTGTTGCAGTCTTGTGAGGTACGTAATCCACCCTACTCTCTCCAGAATTTCCCGTGCAGCGTTAGAAACATCTAGCACATGTGGATCACTACGAATTGGTCGTCCTCCCATTCTATCTGCACACTGTTAATTCTTCACAAATGCACAGTAATGTAATGGAACAACACAACACACTATATTGGAATAATACCGTTAATTTTTTATTATTACCGAGAATATAGGGATTTGACCCGCATGCAGGCATTAAAAGGCATCTGCGCCCCCCCTGAACGATGATAGGTCGTCCTCGACCATCGAATAGAAGAGAAAGGTACTGCACAACAGTTGTACAACAATAAAAAGCATACATACTTATGATATGATCAATCAAATTATTGCATTACTGAAATCGATGCACATGAATAGATGTAGAAACGTTTATGTAATGATTCGAGGATAAGGGAAAGGGACAGCTGATGTGAAAAAAAGTACTTATGTGGTAATTACCCACACAAACTATTATGATCGATTTATGAATAAATTTCATGCATAATAGGTTCAAAACAAAGGGTTTAGGAGCATACTCTCATTTTATATTAGATAGAGATATAAGAAAATGATTTATCATTACTATTGATTTGAAAAGTGTGACTCCAATACCATCAACAGAGCTCTATTGCCCACAGGTGTCTATAACCTTGACAAAGTTGCTTTTTCACCCTTGGAACCATTGTCCTTTATTTATGCCTAGGGAAGTACTGTTGTGATGTCATGATGGAGGCGACTGTGCTGGCTTGGGAACCAGATGTTTCACAATGCCATTCACCAGGAAGGAGTGAAAGGTGGACCGGCCGGCTCGTGATGAGACCTCCTGTTCCAAGGAATTTTTATTATTTTTTTTGAGTTATCCATTGAATCATATCCCTGGTGTGGTGGCCATAATGGGAATGCCACTTCACTGCTTCCTTATGATCATGGTAGGCTAGCTCTTGATGAGACCCCCTATCCTCCATCTGCCATATCATAGAATTGTTAGTAATTATATAGAGATTTTTCTTTTCCTTTTTTTTTTCATATAGCACTTCCCTACTTATATATAGAGGATGACTCATCACTCCTTAAGAGTAGGGATGGTGGAAGAATTCTAAACATCTCAATAGAGAAAATATACCCTTATTCTTATTCAATAAATAAATAAAAATCAAAGAGAGTTATGAGAATTTAGGGAAGAACCAACATGATAAAGATAACCGATCATATTAATTTTAGTGAAAAGAAAGACAACAAAGTGATATAGATAGTTGTCCTTTTCCTTTTTCTTATCACTACAAATTTTTTTCTTAAAAATGACAATTTCTTTATTTGATGATTCCGGTAACCTCTAATTTGTGTATCCTTGCATAAATTGTATGTTTGCCTTTAAGAGAATCATAAATAATTCATAAAAATCCTAAAAATGTTGTTCTTAAAACAAGAAAAATGCACTAAAAAAGTGTTGTTCCTTTTGGGAAGGAACAAAAAAAAACAATCTGCGAAAGTGCTATTCCTTTCGGAAGGAACAACAAAAACAATCAGCGGAAATGTTGTTCCTTTGGGAAGGAACAACAAAAACAGGCAGAAAAAAACTGCTGTTCCTTTGGAAAGGAACAACAAAATTGCTGTTCCTTAGAAAAGGAACAACAAAAACACACGACAGAAACTTCCATTCCTTTGGAAGGGAACAACAAAATCTGTTGTTCCTTTGAAAGGAACAGCAAAAAGAAACACTCAAATGCGCTGTTTTTTGAGAGAAACTTCTGCTATTCCTTAAAAAGGAACATCTTAAGAAATCAAATCTGTACAAAAAAACAAGCAAGACAAAGAGAAAAGCTTTATGTACAAGTTTCAAAATGAAAGAAATTATTTAGTGAATGGGTGCCGAGGAGGAGTTGTCTCCCTCAGCTAGAATATGCATGGTAGAATCTTCCCGTAATTGCTGGTAAAAGGACTCCTGATTAAGCGGTTTATGGTAAAGTCGCACTCGATGACCATTTAATTTGAAAGAATGTCCAGATCCATCAATGGTGGTTAATGTGATGGTTCCATTGTCATGCACTTTTTGTATCTCGTAGGGTCCAAGCCATCGTGTCTGGATTTTTTTTGGGAAATCCTGAAACCTGGAGTCATATAGGAGTGCCCAATCCCCTTCGTGGAAGATTTTCTCTTTGATGAGGGCGTCGTGCCATTTTGCTCTCTACTATTGAATTAATGTAGTGTGCTGAAGAGCAAAGAGCCTAATTTCATCTAACTCATTGATTTGCTGTAATCTTTTGACTTGGGCTTCATTTAAATCTAAACCCACCTCCTGGGTTGTTCTTAAGGTCTGAATTTCAAACTCTATTGGAAAGATGGGTTCTTTTCCAAATACTAATTGATATGGAAAATACCTCGTGGTACTTCTCCATGTTATTCGATACGCCCACAAGGCTTCTGGAAATCTATAAGGCCAGTCACATCTGTGTGATGTAACTGTTTTTGTCAGTATATATTCGATCACTTTATTCGTGCTCTCTACTTGGCCATTTGCCTGTGGGTGGTATGGAGTTGTGATTTTGTGCTGAATGTGGTAATTTTCTAATGTTGCAGCGATTATGTTACCTACAAATTGCAGTCCTCCATCTGTAATTAAGTCCCTTGGGAGGCCATATCGGACAAATATTTGGAAAAGGAATTGTATTACAGAGTCCTTTGTAGCTCTCGAAAGTGCCTCTGCCTCAACCCATTTAGTAACATACTCTATTGCGACTAGGATATATGTTTTTTGATTTGATGGTGGGTTAATAGGACCAAAAAAGTCAAGCGCCCAACATTCAAATGACTCAATTACTAACTCTGGGTTCAAAGGCATTTCGTCGGACTGTCCTGGGCGACCTGCCCTTTGGCAACTATCACAAGCCTGCACAATTTTTTTAGCATCTTTAAAAATTGTAGGCCAGTAATAGCCTGTCTGTAAAACCTTGTGGCCAGTCCTACAATCTGAAAAATTTCCGCCACACGGCCCGTCATGGCATGCTTTCAGAATATCAAATATTTCATCCTCTCGGACACATCTCTTGATGTGCTATATGATCCTGTATGAAACAGGTAGCCCCCAATCCAAGAGAATTGGGTACTATGCTGTACTATCTGTTTTCGTTCATTGGGTGTTAGATGCTTAGGTAATTTACCTATTGTTAAATAATTTTCAATATCAGCATACCATGGGGTTCTAGCAGTAAAGGTGAACAAATGATCATCTGGGAAGTGATCTTCGACTGCTGCTGCATCTGTTGGTTTTGGCATTCGTGACAGGAAATCAGCTACAGGGTTCTCTTTTCCAGGTCGATATTTTGTTGTGATATTGAATTCCTGCAATAAAATCAACCATCTTGTTACTCTACCATTTTTAACAGGTTTATTTGCTAAAAAATTTATGGCAGAGTGATTTGTATATAAAAATACAGGATACCCAGTTATATAATGTCTAAATTTATTTACAGCATGTATCACAGCTAAAAATTCTTTCTCAGTCACAGTATAGTTTAATTCAACAGGAGATAGATTTTTTCTAATATAATAGATTGCATATGGTTTCTTATCCTCTTCCTGCCCAAGAACTACTCCAATAGCTGTGTCTGAGGCGTCAGATGAAATTTGAAATGGCAAATCCCAATTTGGGCCCCTTAACACTGGGGCTGTTGATAGAAGCTTTTTGAGATCGTCAAAAGCATGGTCACATTTATCTGTCCAGTTAAAATCAACATTCCATGTTAGTGCATATAAAGTTGCAGCTACTCGAGAATAATGTTCTATAAATCTTCTATAATAACCAAGAAATCTGAGAAAGCTACGTACCTCTGTTTGTGTGGTAGGAGTAGGTATTAACAAAATTATCTAAATTTTAGCTGGATCTACCTGAATTCCAGCTGCTGAGATATAATGACCTAAGATGAGTCCCTTGGTCATCATCATGTGACACTTTTCATGGCTTAAGCAAATCCTAGTGTCAATACATCTTTGCAACACCTTTTCCAAGGTTTCTAATGCTGGCTCAAAATCATCTCCGTAAGGTGTGAAGTCATCCATGTATACTTCGAGCCCTTCATTTATTAAATCTGAAAAGATGCTGAGAATGGCCCTTTGAAATGTAGTAGGGGCATTGCATAGGCCAAAGGGTAAATCTCGATAGGAAAATGTCCCCCAAGGGCAGGTAAAAGTGGTTTTGTCTTGGTCTTCAGGGGCAATCTGAATTTGATTGTATCCACTAAAGCCATCTAGGAAAGAAATTTTTTTTTGTCTTGCCAATGTATCTAATACCTGGTCAATGAAGGGAAGGGGAAATTGGTCTTTCTGGGTTTCTTTGTTTAGTTCTTGGTAGTCGAAACATATCCTTCACTTTTTGTTCTTCTTTGGCACTACTACTAATGGAGAGACCCACTTGCTATCAGATATTGGGTAAATAAAATTGACATCCAACAACTTTTTTAATTAAGCTTTCACAATATATTTAAGATGAGGGTTTAATCTTCGTTGGGGTTGGCGAATGGGTCTAGCATATTTTTCTGTATAGATGTGGTGCATACATAACTGGGGGTAAATTCCCTTCATGTATGGATAATCCCATGCAAAGGCTCCCTTATATTTTTGTAGTAATTGGACCGTCCTCTTTTCTTGTTCAACAGTCAGATTTTTGTTAATGTTTAAGGTTTTTCCTGGTTCAATTTCTACAATTTTGTTATTGTAAACAGAAGTGGTGGGTATTGATTGATCATGAATGTCTTTCAGGGGGTCTTCTTCTTCTTGATTATCAAATTCTGCCTTGATCATGTGACATTGCAAATGGGATCTGATTTTTGGTTTATTAATGAAACTGTTAATAATGTCATCCTATGTTTGGTCTTTAAAGTTGAGGGCATATTCTATGGTTAGTGGTGATCTAATGTTTCCCATGAGATATGATACAGGTTGTTTCCTTGTTTTGATTATCGATAGGCTTGGTTGGGCTAGGGGATACAAAGCTAAATTCTTGACATAGTTTCCTCTTGTTATAGTCATGTTGCCTTGTCGGCAGCCAATGTAAGCATCGGCAGTTGCCAACCAAGGTCTACCTAGAATCAAAGGGTGTCCATCTAGCCGGTTTTTAGGGTTGATAATAAGGAAGTCAGCAGGGTACTCCCAGGAATCTACTGATACCATTACATCATGTAATGTACCTTCTAGTTTGATTACCGATCAGTCGACCAATTCTAATAACGTTTTTGTTGGATCTAATGATGTAATGCCAAGATTTTGACAAGTGGTGGTTGTTAGGATATTAATTAAAGCTCCAAAATCAAATAAGGAATCTGGAAATGATTTCCCATTGATTTGTACCGTCACTATAGGATTTCCTGGGTCCTCATACTTTATAGGTGTTTCCATTCCTGATAATAAATTAGATAGAGTACCGACTACTTGGACAGTTGGGTTAGTTGTTGTTCTCCTATTGGGCTTCCTTATACATAGTTCTTTGATGGTTTTTGCATAAATAAGGATGTCTTGGATAGCTTGGTGGAGAGGGATTTTTATACATAAATTTTTTAATTCTCCCAGAAGATCAAAATCAGGATATTCTATTGGGCAAGGTATGATTAATCGTTCTGGGAACGGTGGAGAAGAGGTGGTTGCTTGTTCCTGAGTTTGTTGTTTAACCAAATTCTCCTTGTCACTGTTTGTTTTGTGGGTAACGGGTCTTCAACTTGAACATTTTTGTCTCCCTTTGTTTCTAATATGCGCCCATATCTTAGTTGAAGGTCATTACACTCCCTCAATTCAATTTCTAGTTCCGATGGTTCCATTATTTGAACAGATTGAACTGGCCTATTATTGGGGTTTGGGTTGGGTTGGGCTGGGAGTTGCGGTCTTAAGTTGGTCTGAGGATTTTGTGGCAATGTATAAGGGGATGGCAGTGTAGGTTGAGGGAGAAGGATTGTTCCAGCTGGTTGATTTGTAGGTCTTTTCCAGTTTGTCTGCCAGGTCTGACTCTGCGAGGTGGAGGGGCACCATTGTGTTGAATACGCATTATTTTTCCAAAATGGTGGATAGTAAGGAAAGTGGTTTGATTTGTTTGATTTGGCCATGGTGATGTAGGGAATGGCTGTTGTGATCAATTGGGGAAAGGTGGCTGATTTTGCCACATTCCATTATATTGCTGAGCATTATACTGAGGAAACTGAAAAGAAGAGGATGGATCAATTGGCATACCTGTTTGTCGTGGCTGCCATTGTCGGCGCTGATTGAGTAGGCATACCAATTCTGATTCTTCTTCCGCCTCCTTGTAAATTTATTTCAATCCAGGGAGCGAGGGGCAACCTTCTGTGGAGTGATATTTTTTGTAGATAGCACAGACTTTGACTATATCTAATGGGCACTCTTTATGGCTGTGTTTCTTTCTGCATTTAGGGCAGAATATTTCCAGATTTTGTTCTGGTTCTGCTTGCTTTTGTTTGGCTTGCATAATGTCGAACTGCGTTTTTAGAGTCCCTAGAATATCTATTTTAAAATCTTCTAGTAGATTGCCAATTTCTGCGCAAGTTATACTTTCACCAGAGATCTTACTATCTCTTGTGATCATATCACATTCTGCTGACTTTAGCCTTGTGCTGCCTCTTGAACTCTTGATACATAAATCAATAATGTCAGCAAAATTTTCCTGATATATATCACCTTTAACCATAATGCTTAATGTTTCAACCCATTATTCCTTAATCCCTTTAAGTAATGTAGTTTTCAACACATTATTAGATAAAGGTAAAGATGCATAAGGTGATATTTGGAGGTTGTATTGAAAGCGTTCTATGTATTCCTCAAGTGTTTCATTAGGTTTTGTTATCATCTGAAATATTTCGTCTTTTAATTCCATGGACTTACAATAATCCTGATATTTATTTAGAAACATAGCTTTCATCTGATCCCAATCATCTATAACACCTCCACCTAACTCCATAAACCATCGTAAAACTGCTCCTTTTAATGTGCAAGGAAATAATTTTAATTTTTAGGGATCATTGGTATAGTCATACCCCCTACATAATACATCGAATTCAAACAGAAATGCATCAGGATATTCTGATGTTAAGCCATGGAATGTAGGGATATGCTGAAGAGGAATGGCCTTCATAGGTGCATTAACTGCAGTGTCCACAATGGGATATTGCAGTGTGGAAGTTTGTTGAGGTGTTTAATGGTTCTGGTTCTGGGCCATTTGATCGAATATGTGCCAATATTCCTCTGGGATTTCAAGGGAATTCCTAGGCTGACTAGAAGGAATACGAATGACCTTGACAACACTCCCTTGATTTGGAATAATAAGTGTTCCTTGCTGGCCTACTATCTAAGGAGATTCAGGTCCTTTAGCTTTGTTTTGAATGATGTTGACAGCACTTCCCTTATCTGGGCTGCCCACTGTTTGGATTACTTCAAGGGGAGATTTTGGTTCTTCTGTTTCCCCTATTTCTCCTCCTCCTTCGCGGAGATTACTAGAGTTCCCTTCTTGCATAGAAATTAGGCGAGAATTCTCAATTTCTTGGGAATCTTGCTCAATTCCTTTTGTTTGACTATGTACCTCAGCAAAGGCTACAGATGGTGATTTTTTTCCCTGAAGGGAACTAGTAGGTTGTCTAGAAATAAATTTCCTAGGTCCTACTGATGGCTAAGATTCAGTTTTCTTAAGGATTTCGTCAATGAAAGCTGTTCGCCCAAGGGTCACTGGTCCCTTAGGTTTTTTGGGTTTAGGAGGAATTTTGTTCTGTTTAGCTTTTCTATTCATTCAGAAAGACAAGAATTCATTCCTACCTAAAATTTTTACCCAATTCTGCTGTGAATCGGGCCAGTGAACAAGTATGTTTTTTGCTCGGTACGCAGGTTCTTACCTTCCATTTTTAATACCCAATTCTTCGCTAGCAGAAAAAAAAATCAAATATGCATCACTCTTCTATAAATTGCTACACTCTCCCTAGCAACGACGCCAAAATGTTGAGGTATAAAAGGTGTCTTTTTAACGCCTATTTATCCTACATTAATTATCAATCCAGGAACGAATTTTTGTTTCAAGAGTGTACTCAGTCTGAGGCTGCAATTCAATCTAAGAGTAATGCTTTACAATATGTAGTATAGTGTTGTAAATACAAAAGTAAACAGATGCTTGGAAAGGGAATCTAACTACAATGACATGAACTTAAATGCTTGAAAATTCAATCATTCATTCAACAAACATCAGTCAAGGATGCAGTAATGATAACTCATTCCTTTAGAAACTGATGGAATTGAAATCAAACGGGAACAAGACAATCAATCTGAGAACGTAGGTAGCAATAACCAATATTATTTACGGTTGATAATCCTGTCTTAAAGAAATTAAAAGGAAATAGAAATTGAACTAAAGACTGCTAATGAAAGTAAACTAAGTAAACTCTCAAAACCAAGCTCTTTGCAATCTGTAAAATAATTAATCTAAAATGAACAGCAAACCTGGAATTGAACAACAATGTAAATGAACAACAAACTATAACTAATGAAATCAAATAGCAAATTCTATTAAACAACAAATCCTGTTGACAACAAACTCTCTCAATTAGCACTCTGAAATGAACAACAATCAAACGAAACAACAAATGGAACATCAACTGAAATAGAACATCAAATACTGAACAACATGGCTCTGTTAAAGTGTAACAAGATAAATGATACAGGAATGAATATTCTTGTTAGAATGGAACAACGATGCAATTCATCAATGTAACACACCGATATCAATAAGAAATTAGACAGTAAACCAATTAACTTACAAACTGTGACAAAAACAAATCCAAACTATCATACAACAATAACTGAAAATTAATGATAGAAACATTAGATCGATCCACTAGGTCCGGGCCCTTAACCACCAATGAAACGTTGCTGGGCTTTACTCCAGAGTTAAGAAATGGAACGACAACAAGATCTTGTATTAACCAGACATAAACATCAATTACAGTAGTTGCTCTCTGATCACAAGAGTTAAGAAATTACAGAGTTACGAAAAGAGTGTTTTATCATAAATCATTTTCCGTCCCTAGATTTCTAAAGGCACTGCCTTTTATAACAATTCGACAGATAAGACAAGAAACACAATAAGATTGAACAGCGATCCCTCAGGATCGAAAGATCCTGAGGGATTTTCTTCTTTTCTCTTTTTAGCTAGCGCTTGGTCTTCTTAGGCTGTAGCCGTGTTGTTCCCTATTCTCCTTTAGCTATATGTTATGATTTCCTTCTTATTGTCTGGATACGGTCCTTTTCTGGAGGAACAACGGTTACTCTTGTTTTAGCTCTGCCTCTTGAATAATGGTTTACTTCATTTGTTTCCTGTTTTTAGAACAAAAGGCTATTTTTAGTCAATTTTCAGAATAAACACGAATCTTTGCAATTCTATTATAATCCTCCAATAAATCATCTTTCTAGAATAAAAAGAATTATGTTTAAAGGAAAAAGATGAGAAAATACATGGTGAATCCATACCTTTTCCAATGCTCAACACCCTCTCCTAAAACCATTTTTCCTATTACATTTAAACTATGGTGGGAATGTATATAAAGAATAATTTCCTATAATATGAATGTGATGAAGGTAAATGGAAATTTACAGCTACAGGGGAAATGGATTCACGGTGCAAGAAAATGAATTTACAAGAGAAAATAAAGAGAGACTTTTGAAATTATATGTTTATGAAACTAATGTACATGTGAGAAAAAATGAGATTCATGTAAATGTATTTTATCAATAGGAGGTAAAAGAGGCCAAGGTGAAATAAATTTACAACTACATGGTGAATTGAATTTACAGTTGCAAGTGAAAGTAAAACAAGATTCATAGGTGCAGTTAAAAATAATTTACGTGGTGAAAGTAAAAGGAGATTTACACTTGTGAAATGAGTTTATATTGGTAAATGGGAAAAATGAAAATACTTTACCAACCACACAAAAAAGCACATGGTTTTGTAAGCCATGGATTTACAAAACAACACATGGTTTTGTAAATCCATGGGAGGGCAAAAAAAGCCATGGATTTGGAAAACAAGATGGTTTATCAAATCATTTAAATGAATATGTTGAAATTCTAAATCATGAAATTCATTTATAGGTTTAATAAAAATATTTGGAAATTTTATTTAAAAAATATTATTATTATTTTCCCAAATATTTTGTGACAAAATAAAGTATTCAAAGGATGATGAAAGGAGAAAACGAAAGAAATAGAACTGAAAGGGGAAGATGGCAGAGCAATCATGTTTAAGAGGGCAGTTAGTTGATTTCGTGAAGACAGTTTCAACCTTTTTCTAGATTTCAAGGGCATGAAGATCAGTCTAAGACACCTAGCAGTAGAAGATCAACAGATTGAGGATAATTTTTGCAGATTTCCAGCAGTCAGTGAACCAATTCCAGATTTCAATGCAAGATACTTGCAAACAGTTCAATGTTTCCACCAGATAATTTGGATATATTATTTTATTTTTAGTTATTATTCACAATTTTATTCCAATTTTATTGTAACAGTTTAGGATAGTTTTTATTCTATATATTGTTTCATTTGTAATAATCAAAGGGTGGAAACTGTATGAAGAAAGCATATCTTTGATGTAAAGTTGTGCTCTGAGTTGAAAGTAATCGATTTCCATTAATACAGACAATGTTCCAGGATTCTTATGTCAGGCTTAATTGGTGATGTTTAATCCACTTGTAACTTTATAATTGCTATGTTTCCATATTTATTTATGTTCTTTATTGGTCTTAAGAAGATTAAGTTCAGAATTTGTTTCAGTACACTATGTTCTGGCTTAAAACAATATCAATGTTTTCCATTAATGTTTAAATATACAATTCAAGTTACAATGCTCTATATTTACATTGATCCTACTCTTTTATTCTCTTTCACACCACAAAGCTTTGAAGATCCAATGGCTTGCCTACCTTGCCCTATTACTTCTGATCTGATATTTCTGCACTTGATAACTCCAAAACTCTTTTGAATCCATTTTCTAATGGCCTTTCTTTTTAGTTTCAACCAAACCATTCAAAAAAACAAACCCTAAACTTCACATCTAGCCTAAAATTGTAAAATCAACAAAGTTAAATCTGATAGAGAGATCCCTCTCTGAAGTTGGAAAGGCTAGATCCCATCTTCCAAAGTGGTTTTGTGGTTACTTCTGGTTTTCTTTTACAGCCTTGGGAAATCATAGAGTGATAACATAGTTGCCACTCCACTAAGGAGTGAGGTTTAATCTTCCTAAGGAAAGAGTATCAAGTTTTAGATCTGGTTGTTGATGGTGGACAACAGTCAGACATATGAAGGATGAATCATTCACCAGGTGACTCCAAATAGTTTCAAGTTGACCCAAAGACTCCACTGGTAGCAGAATCCATAAATCAAGATGAGTTCTCAATCTAGAAGGGATGCACCTATGAATCGAGATCATATTCTAGGAATTCCAAGTCAAATGCCTTGCATAGATTGGTAAGCTTATTTACCAAAATTCAAGGATCAGGAAAAAGAGGATGTTGCTCTTCACTCAGTCAAGTTTCACATGCATGTGCATAGGATAAAAAATAATTTTCCTAAAGACAACCTAATGAAGATGTTTATGGAAAATTTGGAGGGAAATGAAAGATCTTGGTATGAAAATTTTCCTGTTGCTAGTATGTGTTATTTAAAGCATTTTCATACTATTTTTTATGAGGAATACAAAGAAGATTATCCATCTTTGTTGCTGGTTCAAAACTGATGTGATCGTTTTGAAAGTTTTATTCAATATCTGGAAGGTTGCTATGAAGATGATAAATTTATGGATGATGAGATCATAGAGACCTTTAAACCATGAAGAATTTGAATAAGATGGCTGCTATGACATTTAAGAAAATTTTCGGCAAGTACTAGTTCCCTTGGCTGAGGATGAAAGGGATTTGAAATTTAACGATGACAGTCATGTTTTATCCCCTGTAATTAATGAAAATGTGAAACAAACTTTCAAGTGTTTATGTGGTCATGATAAATATGAATATAGTCAGAATATTGATGTGGAAACTCATGTTTTGTCCCTTGGATCTTATGAAAATGTTCAAATTTTAAGAAACCAACATATGGATGAGGATTGTCATTCAAGTTTTTCTTCAGAATATCCACTTTTTGAATTTTCATTTCAAAAGAACCTTGTGAAGATCATATTTTTGAAGTTGTATGTATGGAAAATTTAGATAGTGAACCTGTACATGACATTATTCAAATAAAGTCACATGAGAATAAGAATAATAGCCAACAAATTCTGTCAATCAACTCTTCACTACAAGAGAATTTTATCATTGAGTTCCAAGGAGATGCTGAAGAAGAGCGAGTTGTTCTAGATCCTTCAGATGATGAATAAAATATTTATAATCTTACATCCCTTGAAAACACAAAGCCTTAAACTTCAAAAAGTCACAAAGGCATTTTTATTGAAGCTTATGAGAAGTCATTTTCAGGGATTCAAATATCAATTGACCTATTTGAATCTTTTCATGAGCATCCAAAGTCTTGTATTTGGAATGATATGAATACATATTTTATTAAGAAAAATGGTGTTTTCCCTCTTGATAATAACAATGAGTTTTCTAGTGAAAAGTTTGCAGGCATTGAAAAACGAAGGGAAATTCTCCGTGATTTTGAGAGTCCTTTGGAAAACCTATTGGAATTTTTTATCACTCCCTTCATTTCCCAAGGCTGAGAAAAGAGACTGAAGGAGGTAACCTCAAACCAATATTTAAATTTAATAGCTAGCCCTACCAAACTAGAGAGGGTTCGCTCGATGTCAATTTCACAGACAATGAGGTGACTGGAAAGGAAAATATCTTAGACTAGATATAAGCTCAATGATTTTGATTAGATTTTTGTTTTGTATTTTTTTGAATAGGAAGTGTCAGTCTAGGAACTAGGTTTAGGTTTCAAGGTCAGATTTCAAATGATCAGCTACAAAGATGAAAATGCGGCTAGGTAGGTATACTTAGAAACACATTTAGATTGTCATTGTGGTATAGGGTTTGAAAAGTGGAGAATTAGAATGAGCATATAACATATGAGTTCATTCATCAGAGGAAGTAGAATTTTTTTATGAAAATCTCATTAAACAGAGCACACAAGTAAGAATTCTTCTTAAAGACTCATAAGATCATCATATGAAAGCATACTAGTGACTGCAAGAAAGAATAAACATTCAATTTTATGGTAACACTGAGAAAAAACAATTTTGATAAGCATACCACTGGAATCCCAAAATTATAGCTGCAACTTGTCTTTGATTTCATTGTAAAAAGATGTGCATAAGCTCCACACTGAAATATCAACTATCCAAACTCTAAAATGACTTGAGTTGGAGTACATATATAAAATATAGAATATTATATCACTATGGGTCGAAACTTGATCCAAATTATTAGTGTCCAAATGTTCAGTGATCAAATGTACTCTTTTAGTTTTACTTAGTAGTTTTCCTAGGTACAAATTTCATGTTTCAAGTCAGTTTTAAAATATTTTTTTTTTCACTGAATATGTCTAGGTATAAAATGCTACTCCCTACACTCCATTAGGGTGTGAGGTCATTCACTACACCTTCATCTAGGTCAGAGTCTAGGTCTGATTTATTTCGCCACCATAAGAGTTAGTTTATGTCATGAAAGAAGGCGATTAGAATTCCATTTTCATCATATCATCCATTTGCATAGGGATGTAGCATGTGTTATCACTCTCCCCATCTCCACAAGGCTGAAAATAGGATTGGAGAAAGGTAACCACAGACCAGGCTTTAGGTCAGGTAGCTAGCCATACCAAGACTAGAGAGGGCTCTCTCGTTATCACTTTTACAGTCAAAGGAATGACTAAGTATCTAATGATCTTAGGCTACGTATGTAAGCTCAATAAATAGGATTTGTTTGATGTTTTTAGTGTTGAATATAAGACTCTATGAGTAGACTGTGTATAAGGCTTTTTACGTCTGAACTCCAAAGTGAATTTGCAAAGAATATGTGAGGCTAGATAGGTAGTTTGAAATAATTTTAATAGGTCATTGAGTATAGGATTAATTATAAGAGATTTTGAACAAGAACTGGGGTGAATTCATTAAATTTAGAAGAAAATAAACATAGCAATGCAAACCTTTTCTAAAACAGAGCATGCATAAACATGTTTTTGTTCATAAAATTACAAGATAAACATATATGAATAAGAATACATGTTATTAAGCATGAAATGATAAACATACATAAGAATAACATATGCTCCAATGCATATCACAAGTATCTCAACACAATTCCTGCAAATATTTCTCTGATTTCATTCCAAATTGTTGATTACAAGAGATCCATTGTAATATGACACTATACAACCCAAAAAAAGAATAAATAGAGTATACTTATAGAAAATATGGACTATGAAACCTCATCAGGTCGAAATCCCATCCAAAATGGATCCTAAATTCACAAGATGAGTCATTTCCTAGATTCTAGGGAGGTTAGAAACCCTTTCCTGAATTTTAGCTATGAACTAGGAGTGTTTGTCCCTTACATTAATTACATATCTCCTCAAGATAGGAGGAAAAAAACAACTCAATAAATATAATTCCAAATCATAGGAGAACAATACCTCGAATTTGTGACAATTTCTGAGCTTGACAAGTGTCCTGAGGAATCCAATGCTGATTTGTGACATTTCTGATAGAAGGGTAACAAAAATTTGCAGAAGCCTAATAGAACTTTGGAGGTACTTTTGAGATACTTTTAAGAGTCCAAATCCACTTATGAAAGAATGGTCAACTAGAATTGTGTGTCTAGTTTCTAGAACATCTCTAATGTTTCAAAATGACCCATAGGAAGTCCTTCAAAAATCCATTCTCCCAAGGTTACTCCAAAAGTGTAACATAAGGTCCAAAAAGGTGACATAAACATGAAAAATGAGTGTTTTTTGAGCTTTTTCTTCAAAATTACAACTTGTCATGCCATGGGGGTTCCTGATCTGTGATTTACTCATAAAAATACATCCATCCATGTAAATAAATCATCATTTTGATTCCCCCAAAATAAGAGTAACAAAAGTTTGTTACCCTTCTGCAATGAAGAATTTCCAGAATTTTGAAAAAATCACATAAAATACCAAAATTGAACAAAAATTCTTAAAATTGGTTCTATGGCACCTGTGGGAGATGGGATAAATATCCAAAGAATATTAAGCCAATAATTCCAAGCTATCCTTCTCTTGAAGCTTCATTTGTTCCTCTTTTAGCCTTTTCTTCAATTTTTTCAGCCTTATTTGAGAAATGGTGTTCCTGGTGTGATAATGGTTTTCCATGTGTCTTTGCAGCTTATTGTCCCTCTTAGCCCTCTTCAAAAGCTTCTCCAAATTCTCATTTACTCTTGACAACCAAAGTTATTTGTCTTCATTAATCTCCATGGAAATAAGCTCATCAAAGTTCAACTCTTCAGGTGAATGAGTTGATTGTCTTTCTGGCTCCAATGCCCTTTTGAGGCCTCTTGTTTGTGTTTCAACCTCCATGTCCTACATTTGATCAATAAAAATAACCTCCTTACATCTGTTTTCCTCTATTTCTGACTTGGGCTTGCTTTGTAGGAGTTGATTCACTTTCAATTGAAAATTTTATTGCTTAAGGAAAGTGATTTGAGATTTGGAAATGGAGAAGATCTCTTTAAATTCTGCTATTTCCTTATATTTCTCTTTGATGATCTCTTTAGCTGATTTGACCTCCACTTGATCTGCTACCTCAACCTCCAATGGCGCTGATTCACTACGCTGATGCAAAAGAGGTTTCTCTTCTATTTCAAATTTTCCTACAATGGTGTCAAGTGTAAGAACACTTTTGGCAAACTTAGACACAAAAATTTTCCTCTTCCATTTCTCATATGTGTGAGTATACTCAACAACCCTAGGAGCATGTGAAATTTGAGTAGGCATGCTAGAAGAGCCAACCTCCATTGGCAAGATAGAAGGGATAATGGTAGGCACTGCTGACAATATCTCTAAGAAATTTTCCCAAGTCATGTTGATGGAGGACAGGTGATGCAACACAATGAGCTTGATTAGACCATGATGAAAAATACTAGTGTGATGATATTGTATTATACTATGAATATTCTCATTCATCTTAATCAAAATCCTGTACAAATAATATGGAAAATCAAGTGTTTTGACAGAGGTGAAATGCATCAAAAGCCTGATATGATACCTATACAACCTAGAGAATTTTCCTTCACATGTGAAGTACTTTATTATGAGCGCCAACAAAGGAGAATACTTTTTTCTGAGGTGTATGAAAGGAAATAGGTAGTCTAGCTTCTCTCTAACATGAGGCTTGAGAAATTGTTTGTAGTTTTCAATGTCTAACTCCATGCCTTTGAACCACTGCTCTCCATGAGAAAGGATACATGTTGCTGAAGAAATTAGGTATGATGATATGCTTATATCCATACCTAAAATAATGACCCTTCCCATGTTGTAGCTTGTAGCAAATAGGTTGGTCAATTGAATATGATACCCCTCTTCCATGGGCCTTTCACAAAATCTCAAATAATGAGCTCTCTCAAAGCATCTTCTCGCCAATGGAGAAGCATTAATTTCATGCATTGTGAAGGGTTATAGCCTAAGGTGGAACCCTCCCTTGAAGCTATTCTTGTCAATTTCCATTGTGTTTGTCATTGGAATAATGAAAACCCTAGGGTATTAATGAGATGAGTGAATGTATGGAAATCTGGAAAAACAGAGTGTGGGAAAGTGTGAGTTTAGAGGATGAGATGAGGGATCATGAAGCTGAGATAAATTATAGAAAAAATTGAGTGGGTTGAGTTCAATATTAGCTCCAATTTGTGGGTGGAATGAGGGAAAATTAGTGTGAGGAAGGTGGAAAAATGATAAAAACACAGGAAATTCCCAATTTTGACTTTGAGAATAGCTAGTGTAAAAGTATTTTAGGTTTATAAGGTGAAATGAGGGCCATGGAGATAATAAAAAATTATAAGAAAATTTCAGTGAATAGGATGGCATCTTAACTCCACACTGAAAGTGGAACAAGGAAGAATGGATGATTGTAGGGTGGAAAATTCTAGCAAACACCAAAAATTCTCAAGTTTTTCATTGTGAAATAACTAGAATTTAGGTTTTAGTTGTATTTGACATGTTAGGGATAGTGTTAATGATAAGAAATGTATGAATAAGGTGTATAAGATGTGTGGGTTAGGGTTTTAGATGCTAGGGTTAGGGTTTAGGTAGGTGGGGTAGGTTAGGGTTTTTCAAATTAATTTTTTTTTATACACCATGGACAAGTGACAATGTGAAGAAAAGAAAATGAGCATGAAAATGTGTTAACACTCACAAATTTAACCACAAGAGAGAATAAGAGATGATATATTACCTTTTTATGAGGGTTACACAAGCTAATGGTGCCAAGGTTGAGCTGGTTTAGAGGTTTTCCAATCCAAAAACTAGAAAATGCTTCTCCTACAAAAGCATAACAGTTACCTACAGAAGCGTAACAACGGTGGAGGAATGCGTAACAACGGTGGACGAAAACATACCATTGTGGTTGCGCAACACCTGCACAACACTTAGAAGTGTAACAATACTGCATAGCACCCTCCAAAAGCATAAAAAAGGTGCCCGGAAACGTAACACTAATGCCCAAAAGCGTAACAAGAGGGGAAAAAAGCGTAACAACAATGATTTAAAGGGTAGAAAATGGTTTCTTAAGCGAATATGAGCCTTGGATTTTGGAGTTGGAACACCATTAGAGGGAAAATGAGGTAGAGATATGTTCTCACACACATCAAAGGGTAACAATGAGTGAAATTGAGTTTACCTTTTTCCCTTTTATAAGCTTGAGATGAAATTTCACCTTTTGACATTTACAATGACTTATTGAACTTTCTACATTTGTAAATGACCTTTTTGAAAAAATAAAAGTTGTCTTTGACATTTGGAGATAAATTTTTTGTCTTTGAATGAGATAATGAGTCAAATTGACCTCTTTAAATCTTTGACACTTGATTTGACTTTATTGGTCCTTTTAATGAGACAGCAAGACAAAATTTCTCTTTTCATGAGACGGTGAGATAAAATTGAGTTGTTTTAAACTTTTTTGAAACTTGAACATTTGAAACAAGACAAATTGTGTTTATTTCATTTACGAAACATGCTAGCTCCCTGTTTAGAGTTTTATGAGTGGAATGGAGTGTTAAAGCCTTGTTTTAGGTGACAGATTGAACATTTTCAAAGACAAAGATGACTGTAAACAATGACCTATATGAGGTGGAATGTCATAACCCTATACCCTTTAAAGATTGTGATGGAGATGGTGGCCTTGAAAATGATGATGATGGATATGACCTTGATAATGATGGTGGTGATGAATGAAATGAAGGAGCAACATACTTGACCTAGACTTCTTCAGTGACCAAAAGTATTTTCTGAAAACTTGTTTGAAAAAGTAAAAACAAATGACCTATGAATTTAGGAAAGCAACTGAAAGAGTTATTTTAGATCACTGACATACTTAAGCTAACATTGGCTCCAGCTGGGGATGCCATCTCCTTCAGGAGGTGTCAATAACACCATAGATCAGGTAGCCTTACAATTGGGCAATGGAGTCAAAATGGATATTGAAAAAATTCGACAAACTGGAAATGATGAACTAAATCTGGAAATGAATTTGACTAGAAAAAAACTAACTTGACTTTGACTTGAAAAATGACTGAATTTTTTTTGAAATTTTTGAAAGAAAACATGAGCTCAATGTAGAAGTCTCATGGACTTCTCCTCGGGCTTCAAACTTCTGCAGCAACTTCCTTATTGCTTGGACATCAAATTAAAATGATATTTATAGCGACAGTGAATTTCATCTTCAATGATTAAGTAAGATAGTATTTGAGGAACCTACCATTGATTGGTCTTCCTAGCACTTCTTTCCCTTTAATATCCTCTAGTAGAAATGCTTTATTACGTTTGAATGGAGTGATCTTGTAAGGTCCTTTCCATAGATTTTCAAACTTTTTGTGCTTACTCTTGTCTTCATTCTGGGCATCCCAGCGAAGAAAAACATCTCCAAGATTGAAATCATCAACTTTGGTCTTCCTATCATAAATATTTTTTATTTTCTCATGAAGCTTTGAAGTATGAATGAATACTTCATCTCTTGACTGTTGTAGATGTATCATTTAACTTATTCTTCGATGGATATCATTTGGTTCACTGTTGATCTCTTGCAGAATTTTCATCACCGGTACAACTAGAGAAGTAGGGACCACTGAGTCAACACCATACACGAGATGGAAAGGTGACATGCTGATTGATATCTTTGTGCTAAATCTATCTGACCATAGAGCATTGGTGAGTTTTTTGTGCCAATTCCTCTTGTTTTCTTGTAGCATATTCTTGATTATGTTCACCAAATATTTATTTTAATATTCAACAAGCTCGTTGCCTTGAGGATAGTATGTTGTGGAATTACCAAGACTATTGTGATACTTATCACAAAATTCAATCATTTTCTTGGACTTAAAGGCAGTTGCATTGTCAGTAATTATTTTTTGTGGACAACCAAAACGAGACAGAATAGTGTTCTCTAGAAGGTGAATAATTACAGTGTTAGTAGCTTTCCTCGTGGGGATGGATTCAATCCATTTGGTGAAATAATATAGGAAGTGAGTATCCATTTATGCTGAGATGGTGATGGACTATCTGTCTCACCAATAAAGTCAAATCCCCATTGTTGGAATGGTGCTTTCACTTCAATTGGTTTTAAGGGAAAATGCAAGAGCTTCCTCTTTCCCTGAAAGATTTGACGTTCATGATATCTCATGACTGTTTTATAAACATCAGAAAATAAAATTGGAAAATAGAAGCCTGCCCTCAAGATCTTCTTAACTGTAGTATTCTAATAAAGATGATGGCTTCAATCCCTAGCAACGACACAAAAAATGTTATCACTCTCCCCAACTTCCCAAAGCTGAAAATAGGATTGGAGAAATGTAACCACAGACCAGGCTTTAGGTCAGGAAGCTAGCCCTACGAGGACCAGAAAGGTATCTCTCGTTGTCACTTTTATAGTCAAAGGAATGAATGAGTATCTAATGATATTAGGCTAGGCATGCAAGCTCAGTAAATAGGATTTGTTTGATGTTTTTAGTGTTGGATAGAAGAGCCAATGAGTAGACTGTGTATAAGGATTTTTAGGTCTGAACTCCAAAGTGAATTTGCAGAGAATATGTAAGGCTAGATAGGTAGTTTGAAATAATTTTAATAGTTCATTGAGTATAGGATGAATTAGAAGAGATTTTTAATGAGCTTTGAGGCGAATTCATTCATTTTAGAAGAAAATAAACATAGCAATGTAAACCTTGTCTAAAACAGAGCATGCATAAACATGATTTTTCTCATAAATTTACAAGGTAAAAATTTATGAAGAATAATACATGGTATTAAGCATGAAATTATAAAAATACATAAGAAGAAGACATCCTCCAATTCATACCACAAGTATCTCAGCACAATTCTTGCAAATCTATCTTTGATTTCATTCCAAATTGTTGATTACAAGAGCTCCACTGCAATAGAAGACTTTCCAACCAAAAAAAAGACTAAAGAGAGCCTACTTATAGAAAATATTGACTATGAAACCTCATAAGGTCTAAATCCCATTCAAAATGGATCATAAATAGACAAGATGATTCATATCCTAGATTCTAGGGAGGTTAGAAACCATTTCCTGAATTTTAGCTATGAACTAGGAGTGTTTGTCCCTTACATTAATTACATATTTCCTCATGATATGAGGCAAAAACCAACTAAATAACTCCAATTCCAACTCATAGGACAACAAGACCTCGAATTTGTGACAATTTCTGAACTTGAAAAGTGTTCAGAGGAATCCAATGCTGATTTGTGACATTTCTGACAAAAGGGTAAGAAAAAATTGCGGAAGAGTAACATAAATTTGGAGGACCTTTTGAGGAACTTTTAAGAGTCCAAATCCACTTATGAAAGAATGGTAAAATATCCCTGCATGTCTAGTTTCCAGAACATTTTTAATTTTTCAAAATGACCCATGGGAAGGCCTTGAAATATCCATTCTCCCAAGGTTACTCCAAAAGCATAACAAGGGGTCCAAAAAGGCGGAAGAAACATGAAAAATGAGCGGTTTTTGATTTTTTTCTTCAAAATTACAACTTTTCATGCCATGGGGGTTCCTGATATGTGATATAATCATAAAAATAAATTCATTCATGTAAATAAATCATCATTTGGATGCCCCCAAAATAAGAGTAACAAAATTTCATTACCCTTCTGCAATGAGGAATTCCCATAATTTTGCAAAAATCACATAAAATACAAAAATTGATAAAAAATTCTCAAAATTGGTTCTATGGAACCTGTGCAAGATGGGATAAATAGCCAAAGGATCTTTAGCCAATAATTCCAAGCTACCCTTCTCTTTAATCTTCATTTGTGCCTTGTTTAGCCTTTTCTTTAATTGTTTCAGCCTTATTTGAGAAATGGTGTTCCTGGTGCGATAATGGTTTTCCATGTGTCTTTGCAGCTTATTTTCCCTCTTATCCCTCTTCAAGAGCTTCTCTAAAAGCTCATTTACTCTTTACAAACAAATTTCTCCGTCTTCATTAATCTCCATGGCAATAACCTCATCAAAGTTCAACTCTTCAGGTGGATGAGTTGTCAACTGTCTTTCTCGCTCCAATGCACTTTTGAGGCATCTTGTTTTTGGTCTTCTTGTTTGTGTTTTAGCCTCCATGTCCTGCATTTTATAAAAAAAAATAAAATCCTTACCTTTACCTATGTTTTCCTCTATGTCTGACTTGGGCTTGCTTTGTAGGAGTTGGTTCACTGTCAATTGAAAATTTTCTTGCTAAAGGAACGTGATTTGAGATTTGGCAATGGAGAAGATCTCTTTCAATTATGTTATTTCCTTATCTTTATCTTTGATGATATCTTCAATTGATTTGAACTCCACCTGATCTGCTACCTCAACCTCCAATGGCGCTGATTCACTACGCTGATGCAATAGAGGTTGCTCCTCTATCTCACATTGTCCTACAATGGTGTCAAGTGTAAGAACACTTTTGGAAAACTTAAGCACAAAAATATGCCTCTTTCCTTTTTCATATGTGTGAGCATACTTAACAACCCTAGGAGCATGTGAAAGCTAAGTTGGAATGCTATAAGAACCAACTTCCATTGGTTTGTTGATGATGTACTAGGCAAGATAGAAGGGCTAATGGTAGGTGCTGCTGACAATCTCTCCAAGAAATTTTCCCAAGTCATGTTTATAGAGGACAAGTGATGCAACATAATGAGTTTGATTAGACCATGATGAAAAAGACTAGTGTGATGATATTTTCTTATACTCTAAACCTTCTTAGTCATAATAATCAAACTCTTGTACAAATAATATGGCAAATCAAGTGTTCTGACAAAGGTGAAATGCATCAAAATCCTGATATGGTACCTATACAACCTATAGAATTTTCCTTCACATGTGAAGTAATTCATTATGAAAATCATCAAAGGAGAATACTTGTTTCTAAGGTGTCTGAAAGGGAATAGGTAGTTTGGCTCCTCTCTAGCATGAGGCTTGAGAAATTGTTTTTAGTTTTCAATGTCTAACTCCATGCCTTTGAACCACTGCTCTCCATGAGAAGGGATACCTGTTGTTGAAGAGATTAGGTCTGATGATAGACTTATATCCATACCTGCAATAATGACCTTTCCCATGTTGTAGCTTGTAGCAAATACACTGGTCAATTGAAGATGATACCCCTCTTCCATGAGCCTTTCACAAAATCTCAAACATTGAGCTCTCTCAAAGCATCTTTTGGCCAATGGCGAAGAATTAATTTCATGGAATGTGAAGGGTTATAGCCTGAGGTGGCACCCTCCCTTGAATCTCTTCTTGTCATTTTCCATTGTGTTTGTCACTGGAATAATGAAAACCTTGGGGTGTTAATGAGATGAGTGAATGTATGGAAATATAGAAAAACATAGTGCGGGAAAGTGTGAGTTATAGGATGAGGTGAGGGATCATGAAGCTGAGAGAAATTCTAGAAAACATTGAGTGGGTTGAGTTGTGTTTTAGCTCCAACTTTTGTGTGGAATGAGGGAAAATGAGTGTGAGGAAGGCAGAAAAATGATAAAAACACAGGAAATTCCCAATTTTGACTGTGAGAAAAGTTAGTGTAAAAGTGTTTTAGCTTTAGAAGGTGAAATGAGGGCCATGGAGCTAATAAAAAATTATAAGAAAAATTAAGTGAATAGGATGGCATCTTAGCTCCACACTGAAAGTGGAATGAGGAATAATGGATGAGTGTAGGATGGAAAAGTCTAGCAATCATAGGAAATTCTTAATGTTTTTCACTGTGAAATAACTAGAATTTATGGTTTACTTGTATTTGACATGTTAGGGATAGTGTATATGATAATAAATGTATGAATAAGGTGTATAATATGTGTGGATTAGGGTTTTATATGCTAGGGTTAGGGTTTAGGTAGGTGGGGTAGGTTAGGGCTTGTCAAATTAAAAAAATTGTATACACCATGGACAAGTGACAATGTGAAGAAAAGAAAATGAGCATGAAAATGTGTTAACACTAAAAAATTTAACCACAAGAGAGAATAAGAGATGATATATTACCTTGTATGAGGGTTACACAAGGTAATGGTGCCAAGCTTGATTTGGTTTAGAGGTTTTCCAAGCCAAAAACTGGAAACTTCTTCTCCTACAGAAGCATAACAATCACCTACAGAAGCATAAAAACGGTGGAGGAAAGCATAACAATGGTGGAGAAAATGTAACAATGTGTCTGCGCAACACTTAAAAGTGTAACAATACTATGTAGAACCCTCCAAAATAGTAACAAAGGTTCCCATAAATGTAACACTACTGCCTAGAAGCGTAACAAGAGGGGAAAAAAGCATAACAACAATGATTCGAAGGGTAGAAAATGGATTCTTAATTGAATTTGAGCCTTGGATTTTGGCGTTGGACCACCATTAGAGGGAAAGTGAGGTAGAGAGATGTTATCACACACATAAAAGGGTAACAATGAGTGAAATTGATTTTACCTTTTTCCCTTTTATAAGTTTGAGATGACATTTCACCTTTTGAAATTTAAAGTGACTTCTTGAACTTTCTACATTTGGAAATGACCTTTTTGAAACAAGACAAGTTGTCTTTGACATTTGGAGATAACCCTTTTTTATTTGAATGATATAATGAGTCAAATTGACCTCTTTAAATATTTGACACTTGGTTTTACTTTATTGGTCCTTTTAGTGAGACAACAGGACATAATTTCTCTTTTCATGAGACAGTGATACAAAATTGAGTTGTTTTGAACTTTTTTGAAACTTGAACATTTGAAACAAGACAAATTGTCTTTATTTCATTTCCAGAACGTGCTATCTCACTCTTTATAGTTTTATGAGTGGAATGGAGGGTTAAATCCTTGTTTTATGTGACATATTGAACATTTTCAAAGGCAGAGATGACCCTAAACAGTGACCTATATGAGGTGGGATGTCATAACCCTAGACCCTTTAAAGATTATGATGGATATGGTGACCTTGAAAATGATTATGATGGAGATGACCTTGATAATGATGGTGGAAATGAATTAAATGAAGGAGATAAATCTTTACCTAGACTTCTTCAGTGACCAAAATTATTTTCTGAAAACTTGTTTGAAAATGTAAAAGATTTTGACCTATGACTTTAGGAAAACATCTGAAAGAGTTATTTTTTATCACTGAAATACCTGAGCTAATAGCATGGATAGGGAAATAAGTGAAGGAAATTTTAATTTCATCAAATAAAGTATGTTTCTTCGTTAAATTGTTTTAAAAAAGAGAAATTTCTTCAAAAAGTTGTGTTTTCACTAGAAGACAAAAAAGTGCTTTTATGATGTTATAAAAGGAAAAAAAGATACTTCTTCAACTCATTTTATCTTTCGATATTCAATTGAGCTTCTCTTTTCTCACCATCACACTCCACATCTTCCAAGGGTTGAAGAAAAAAAAATAATTTTGTGCCCATTTCCTCCTGCTACACTTCTGGAAGTGTTGCGCTACGATTTTGGTGTGCTAAGTAGGTGTTGCGCTACGTTTTGGAGTGCGCTATGCTTTTGGTTTTCCAACTCCAAATAAATCATTAAGTATTAAAATCACCTACAGAAGGGTTCACAATTATCCTACATAGTAATTAGACATCATTCCTACTTCTTTCAAGTCAAATTTCATCAGTAAAATAGTGGTTTCTTTCATTAGGTCATTCCCACTACGCTTTTGGTGTTTTTCATCATTTACTTGTTTAAAGCTGATAAAAACCTAACTTACCATATAAAAAATTCCTGTAACACTCATAAATCATACCCTAACACTCCCTATCACTCACAACCTTATTTTCCATCATTTTCATTAAAACCCTAATTTTCACTATATTTTGGCAGAAAACTAGGAATTTCCTGTGTTTTGATATTTTAGACACCTTCCTCATATTCATTTCTAGAAATTTCACTTCCATCCTATTGCCAACTCATCACCCTACCTCCTCCATTTTTTGGGGAATTTTCCTTAGTTTATTTCTAGTTCATTTATGCTCCTAAAGCCACCTTATCACCATCCCATGTTTTCTTAATTCTACACCTTCCCTACCCATCTCATCCAGCTAAGGTTTCATCTTGTTGACAAACACAATGGAAGAAGAAAAGAATATTAAAAAGGGAGTCCACCATTATAGGTTTGAACCATCTACCTTGCAATAAATAAATGCCTCTCCTTTTTCCAAGAGATGTTTTCAAAACAATGGTTGTTTGAGGTTCTGTGAGAGGATCAAGGAGGTGGGCTGTCATGCTCAATTGACAAGCCTTTTTGCCATTAGATTTAGAAAAAATAAGGCCATCATAGAAGGAATTGATTTTACCATATCGCATTTCTTCAGCCATAGGAATCCCGAACCATGGATAAATTTGGTTCAAAGGGTTGGAATTGGACCTTGAAAACTACAAATTGTTCCTGGAACCTCATTGCAAGGATGCTCCTCAACATATTTTCTCTTTCAGGAATTTACTTGATAAATATGCCCCTTTTATGAAGTTAATCATGAAATATTTTACATGCGAAGGGATATTTTCAAGGTTACACAAGTATCATGTCAGGTTATTTATGCACTTCACTGTTACTCAACCACTCAATTTGCCCAATTATTTGTTCAGAAGTTTGGTCAAGATGACGGAAAAGGTAGAAAGAAAAGGTAAATATCATCACACCAGTTTATTTCATCATGTCTTGTTCAAGCTTATTTTTTTAATATTCTTCCAGTAGTCAATATGTCTTGGGAAAATTTCATGGAGAAAGTTATATCGACGGCTCCTACTAGCCCATCCATCATCCATAGCACATCATTAACACCAACACAACAAAGAGAGGTTGGCTCCTCAAGCAGGAAATCAGAGATATCAAAGGCGCCTAGGGTTGAGATCACTCAAACCTATGAAAAAGGCAAGAGGATGGTTTTTTCTCCCAAGGCCATCAAAGTAATAATTCCACCTGATACCATAGCTAAACAAAGACAACCAGTGGATCAACCACCTAGTCATGATAGTGAGCCACTCATGCATGAGGTTGAGTCACCATTACATCAACATGAAGAAAAAGCACCCATGGAGGTTTACATGGTAGATAATGGAATGGAAAAGACAGTTGAAGAGATCATAAGGGAGAAAGATGCAGAGATAGTAGAGTTGAGGGACAACCTCTCAAAGGAAAAATTCTTGATTACCTTCTTATAGCAAGAGAATATGCAGCTGAAGGTAAAAAAACTCCTCCAATGAAAACCAAAGGCAAGCCCTAAGGAAAATAAGGTTAAAGGAAATGAAGTGATGGAAATTGAGTAGCTGGAAGACATAGAGGTTGAAGCAAATCCTAGGAGACCAAGAAAAAGAGGGTTGACCAAGAAAAAACAACAATAAATAGAGCCATCTCCACCACCAGTTCAATTAAATTTTGATGAGTCTATAGCTACCAAAATTGAACAAGATAAAGAGTTGTGGTTGGATATGGTCAACATTCATCTTGAGAAGTTGTTGAAGAAGGCAGAGAGAGACAACAATCTTCAAAGGCATATGGTAAGGCACTATTTCACAAGAAATCAAATCGCCAAGGTGAGGGTGAAAAACTTGAGAAAAAGGCTTAAATAAACCCAAATGAAGCTTAAGGAAAAGTAAAATTTTGATCTAATTGCTAAGGCTTCCCTAGTTTTTTAGCCCTTCATTATAGGACATCATAGAAGAAAATTTGGAGGTTTTTGAGCAATTTTTGCATTTTTTGTGATTTTTACAAAATTCTATAAATTTATCTTTAGTAGAAGCATTGCACAGTGGCATGACGCTTTTCATCAGAGCACTAAAATGAATTAAAATTTATATGGATGGATGCATCTTAACCTGTAAATCACAGCTATGGCATCAGTTCAACATGTCATCCTCCCATTTTGAAGAAAAAAAAAATCACTTTTTCATGCTTTTGCCACCTTTTTTTACCTCTGCATGACGCTTCTAGAGTGAGGTTGGGAGAATTAATTTTTGGAGGCCTTATAGTGGGTGTTTTCTCAGTTTTGAGGGTGAATTGGAAAGAATGCACATAGTTATACCTAGCATAATTTCTAGATCTGCAAATGGGCACTTTAAATGCACTCAAAAACAGGTCCAAAGTAGGCGCAATGCTTCTGCTTGGAGGCGCAACACTTCTACTGGAGGCGCGACGCTTCTGGCATTGGATTCCTTTGGATAGCTGCCAACTCAAAAAATCTCCAAATTTTGAATTTTAGCTATCCCATGAGGTGCCATTTTAGTGGAAAATTTTGTTTTTTCCTCTTTTTATGGAGGAATGTTGTAATTAATTCAAGAGACATGAACTCCTAGTTATTAGCTAAATTTGAGGAAGTGGTTTCTAACTTCCCTAGATTCTATGTCATGACTCATGCAGTACATTTATGATGTGTTTTAGATTATATTTCAACCCTATGAGGTTTCATGAACTCTATTTTATATAAATAGTCCACCTCAAGTCATTTTAGAGGTTGGATAGTTGTTATTTGTAGTGGATCAATTGTACAAACTCTTTTTTTTTTCAGTGAAATCAAAGGATGTTGCAGCTATACTCTTGAGATTCCAGTGGTATGATTTTGAGCATTGTTTCTTCTATGTTAATTCATCAAGTTAAATGTTATGTTACCATTTTCATCACATGCATGCTTTTGTATGTTAATCTTAAGATTTTATAAACATAAATCATTTCTTTTTATGCTCCGTTTTATAATATTTAAATGAATGTGTTTAATCTTTTGATGAATGAATTCATTTAGATGTTCATTATGACTCCTTATCTTTTAGAACCCTATACAAAATGAAAAATTAAGTATTCTCCTAATATTACCTACCAAGCCTCATCCTTATCTCTGCAATCTAACCTTTGAAATCATACCTAAACCCTAGACCTAGTTCCAGACTGTCATTCCTATCCAGCAAAAAATTCAAACAAGCAAAACCCTAATCTACTGAGAATCATAACAAGCCTAAGATAGTAATATATCCAATGATCTCATTGGCTGAAAAGTGACATTAAGAGAGCCCTCTCTAGTTTTGGTAGGTCTAGCTACCTAACCTAAAGGTTTGTTTGTGGATACCTTCCTTCAGTTCCATTCTCAGCCTTGGTGTTAGCCACCCATAAATTCTGTCATATCAGGTGGTGGCTAAATGATGTTGGATAGCCTTCAAGAAACAATTTCACTGCTAAAATTGCTGATGCTTGAAGTCTTTTGATAATATCCTATCCTTTGGATAATCGTCACTGCTTTTCCCCTTTTCAACTCAGAAATCCTGCTGATTCCCAAGAAAGAATACTGCTGGAAAGACCCTTTTTTCCCCTTCTCCCCTTTTCCAAAACTAACCTCTTGTTCTCTCCTTTTCCCCCATGAAATCCCTCATTTTCATGATTTTTCCCTTTTCCCTTCATCGAAACCCTTTGATAAGGTTTAAAGACTCCTTTTCCTTATCGGAACCCCTCAAAATCCTTTGAAAACCATTGAAAATCTATAAAAAGCCCATTTTTGTATTTCAGACTTAAGCCCCCTTGGTGTAAGTCCTAAACCACTTCCCCTCCATACAACCTACACCCCAGGACCAAGTGTTGAATTCCCGAAGCGCTTAAATCACATCGCAAAAATCCAATGGGTTGATTGAAAAGCCCGAGCCCGAGGCTCCGATCTCTATTGGCCCTTTGTTATATAATGCCACGGTCTTATGGCTTTCCATATAACCCATGGCCCCGCAGACGGGCACCTAACCATATTTTATATATGTCCGCCCAAAGTTTAAACCTTTGGTTATATGAAACTCGTCGGTTTTATTATATCATAACTTTCCGCCGGTTCAAAGTTTCAGTCAATCTCCACCGTCGATCTAATATACAGATCGACGGAACGTAGTCCATCACCCCGGTGGTACCCACCGTCCATTCACAATTGCAAAAAACCGCGCGGTATCCATCGCACCGCTTTTGAAAGCGGGGCGATATTTTTCATTTCGCAGCGATTCCATACACTGCTTGACACGTGGCCTGGGCACTGTTCATAAAACCGCCGTCCATCGCGCGTTAAAGTTCGGACGTGGACCCAGCGCGATATTGGTGTCCACCATCCGATTTGGAGCCGCTCATCGGACGATGATCGCTCTCTGAAGATGCTCGACAGTTAACCAGGATACGGCATGGCATTTAAAAGATCTCCGCCATCGATCTGATCTGCAGATCGATGGCCCACATTCCATCCCCCATTTTCCCCCGTCCACAACAGTGCCGGTGCTCCCAGCGCCACATCAACATCCACACAGCATATTTCTATTGGGGCAGGTCTCCGTGGTTTCTCGTCCAGTCAGCAAGCCTGTTCTATGACCCGAAATAATTATACAGTATGATGGAATTGAAGGTTTGAAGTCCGAGTTTTGTTTTTAAGGTCTTGTGGCGCCGTCCTCCACTGTTGATCGCATGGGCCGATCCCATCCGACGGCCCATGTTCGTCCCGATTCCCAAACCTGATTTCGTGACCATTTTTTTCCAAAACCCAGATTTTAACCCATTTCTCCAGTTTTTCCAAAATAACTAACTCCTCCGCTTTGAATTTTTGTCTCCGTTCCTAACCGTCGATCTCTGCGCGATCGACGGCTCTGATTTAAACTATTCTTCCGCCTTATCTATGACTTCTCCGATCAATCTCGACATTTGGATGATGCCATCCAATGGCCATGCTCCCTCCACGTGCCTTCTGAAGCAGCGAACCTATATATGCAGGATTTTTTAATATTTTTTGTATTGTGCAAGGTTCGAAGTGATTTTTTCGCTATGCCCGAAGAAAATTCAAAGGCAGAGGGTGACGATCCTCCTGCCTTCGATTCACCAAAGAAAATCAATCGCAGGGTTTAAACTTCGCGTTTCATCGATGTTTCATGAGGCATTGATGCCATATCACCCCTGCGCGACCCTGCATACCGACAAAACACAGTAAATCAAGCACAGTCAGAGAGTATCAGTGTCGAAGAAAAAAATGTACCAGGACAGAATATTGAAGACAGATTTGCGGGGATCACGGCTAAGAATGGTTTATCAAAAGCCTAATCCCTAATTAAAACACAGTTTGAAGAAAATCTTAAGGGTTTTTATCAACAGGAAAGCCTCCACCACCACAGCTGCGGAAAATTGACCCCTCTATCTACCATGATGCCACCTGTGCCTCAATGCATTCATATCCAAGGTTGGAGTTATTGATCAGGATCAGATATTTGTCTCAAACGCATCCAGGGAGTAAATTCTGCCAAGGAACTTAATGAAAAAACATCTGTAGAGTAACTTCGACATCGCACAGAGCCTCAAAGGTCAACAAAGGCTCCCACCGAGCTTAATCTTTAATGTAAATCATTTAATACAGAGGATATGTATGTAAGTTTCTTCATTGAACCCCCCAAGGGCCAAGAAGCCATTTAAGTTTGTATTAATTAGTTTTTGAGATCTTTTATCAGATCTCACCTCCTCATTCTTCTATATATACTTCTGAGGAAGATGAGAGAGGGGTTTGTTGAGTTGGTTGCAGAACTTTGAAATACATCTGAGCTTAAAATTCTGATTGTAAATATTGTTCATTGGCCCTTGAAGCTCTGTTTGCGTTTAGATTAGTTAGGCTGAATAGTGAAGATGATTGTTGAACTGAAACATTGAACTTGAAGACTGTAATTGGTTTGACATCAATAACAAGTTGTTTCTTGGGATCTTGGTCTATATCACTGGTGAAGTGCTCCTTTCTTTGTTATTGTTTTTCCTTCTATGTATGTCATATTGTTCACTTTTCTCTGATAAAGAACAACATTTATAGAGTTAGGATTTACTGTTTACCAACACCCTTCTCTGACTGATAAGATTTATCTCAATGTTTTCCTCCAATTTGTTTATTTAAGAATGATTCAATACAATTTAAGCAGTTAGGAATGTTGGCGTTCCCTCGTCCTACTGTTTGCTTCAAACATTGTTCTTGAAAGTTATTTTCATCATTTGCTTATTAAAGTTAGACTAGAAAAGTGATGGTTTGCCCTATTTCTAGTTTATATTCTCCAAAGGTAGATTCTGAAGGTTTCCCTTGGTGTTGACTGAAAGCAGACTAGGTTTAAAAGTACTTTATCTGATCTTAAGTTACATTTTGTCTTCTCTTATATGTTTTCATAATTTTTGAAGGTAATTATGCGGATTACTGGATTGTTTGTCAATTAAGTTGCTTTAATACAGACTTTCCCAAGAATTTTATGGTTAGCCCTGTTCTTGGTTGGTTTTAAACAGTTACTTAAGAGGTTTTTCTTGTTTGGACTGACTATAAATCCCGTGTGAAATTATTATTAGTTTCCACCCCTCCAACACTTTATTGTTTACATTCCATCACTCTAATCTCAATAATCTTGTGATATAGATGACTTGCCCCTTGGATCACTCTTGATGTTGTTGTTCAATTAAAGCCCTGATATGACTCCATAGCCCAATGGACTAAAAACCAGCATTATATCTATCTTTTTAGACAAAGATTTTTCTAAATCACTTGCAACTTCTCACTTTTGAAACTTTTTGCACTTAGAAATTTCCTCTCAAGTAATTTTCATGCTCAACCATCCAAAAAAAAAAACAAACCCTTGGCCTTCATAACTCGCCTAATATTATTACCCCAAAATTCAAAGACAAATCCATATTTTCACTTATTGGAGAGATCCCTCTCCGGATTCAGGAGGGCTAGATCCTAGAATCCCAAAGTGGTTGAAACGATGTTGTTTCTATGAATGGACTTTGCCAATCTTGCTAATTACAGATTCCTAACATTTCTGGCGACTCCGCTGGGGACTACTTCCCTTGAAAAATTCATAAAATATTGTGAGTAAAAGCAACCTTTTCAAGCACTACCAAGAAATGGTAATCATGATAAAAATTGCTTGAATCAGTGGCAAACTAGGTAAACCCTAGGTTTCTCATAGGTCTTTATCTAACCTTGAAAAATCAGCTGGCTTATCCATAAGAGTGTACTAGCTTTGTCCCATAACGGTAGCTAAGTTTTCAAACAAAGTTAGGGCATTCTTAGGAACCACACAACTGAAAAATAACTCAGAAAACACAAAAATATTTCAGATTGGTATCCAATAAACATGGTGGTGGACCATAAAACCTTTTACCTCCTTAGGAGCTAAAAAATTCCACTTGGTGACTCCACAATCCTTAGCAGACCTTAAGAATCCACTGGGAAGAACCCTCATCATTGTAAAATTAGTCAAACTCAGTTAGAGGACTGTAGGATTGAATTTTCTGTAAACAGATTAGTTAACCTCTCAAAGATTGTCATACCTGGTTGAACTTTTCTTGTTTATTTGGGTCTGAAAAACACAACATAGTGGCTCCTAGAAAGATTCACACTAGGGCCTATCCTGACCCTGATCCACATGAGTTATTTGATAACCCAGAAATTATCCTTAGGAAGTCTCCTAGGGTTAAATTATCAATTGTTTTCAAATCACCCTTGAGAGCTAGTTCAGTTCCCAGAAATCTTACAGCTCTACAACAATCACAAGCTGACTTAGTAAATCCATTTAGAACTAGGTCATTTGATGATATAATCCAGCTATACTCTGAGTCTTCACTTTCATCCCCAAAGACAAGTGAACATCCTGGTAGTAGAGAAACAACACCTCTTGATTTGCATTTCCTTCATAACCTAGGTGTCTCTCATCCAAGATCAGCTCAGCAATCTACTCCTGGTCCATCCACTTCTACTCATCCTACATCCACTGTTCAAACCACTCCATTCCATCCCACTTTCCCTTTTTTTAATCCACCTCTTGCAAATCCACCCCCACCACATATCATGGCAGCATGGTATGCTTCCTTAGTCCTTCTTGTACCATTATTCAATCTTCCACAGGACTATCAGTCCAAAATTCCATTATATGACACTAATAATGCTACTACTGCATCACAACATGTGGATAAGATGAATGAATACTTTGACAGAAATGAAATTGATGATGATTCTGTCAAACTCAAATTATTTTCTCAAATTCTGGGGGGAGAAGTAAGAAAATGGTTTAAGAGATTAACCCCCCACAGTATAAATGATCTCCAAGCCTTCCATCAAATATTCCTAAAAAAATGGGAAGTGAAGAAGAATCCTCTCCAAATCCTCTCCGATTACAAGAACCTCCACAGAAACACCGGGGAAAGTGTACAAGCTTATTGTACCAGATTTAACAGTGTATATAATGCACTTCCCCCAGATCTAAAGCCTCCACAAGGCGCAACATTGAACAAATTTCCTGAAGGATTAGATCCTGAAATGACCTATCGGCTGAGAGAGAGAGACCGTGCAACCCTTGAAGATATGAAAAAAGGGGCTCTCGCTGTGGAAGTTAATTTAATAGAGAAGAGAGCGAGAATGAAGAATGAGAAGAGAGTGTCCTTCAGAGAGGAATCTACACCTTCTACTTCCAACTCAAAGATGGAGAGAATGATGGAGGAGATGATGAAAGAGATGAGCATAATTAAGAGAGCACAAAAAAGCCAAAACCAAAATTATCCTCAAAATATAAATCAGAACCAGAATCATAATTTTAGAAGAAATCAACCGCCAAACAGACCTAGGGAAGATGATCAACAGATCACTCCTCCTTTCCATCAAAACTATGTAAGTGAGGTTGATGAAACAGATGAGCAGGTAGAGGATGATGATATTAATATGTTGGGAGTAGATGATGATGACTTTGAAGCTCATTATGATAGAAAACAAGGTCTTTACACACCTTATGATGACAAAAGAGATGATGATGAAAATTATTATCAAGACATGGAGAACGTCATCATAGAGTCTCAAAGAGAATATGACCTTAGAAGAAAAACCAGTCAACAAACTCCCAACATCAAAAACTCTGAAAAATCTTCACAAAACAACACTGCAACCAAACCTAAAGTTGTCAAACAAAAGGACAAAACAATGGCTGTAAATTCTGATAAAGGTAAAGAGAAAGGCACTCAAAACAATGACGAACAGAGTGTAGACATTAGTAGTACTAGCACTTCAGCTAGTACTCCTATGAAAACCATTTTGTCAAATGTAAATAGAACAAATCAGCAAGCTGATGTTGCTGGTAGAATGAAAGCTAGTAAGACTGAAACAAGTACTTCAAAGAACCAAATTCCTTTCAACCTAGAGCAGGAAATTTCAAAGATCAAAATCTCTGTTCCCCTGACTGAGTTAGCTGCCCAGCATGTATATAGGACCCAAATTCTGAAGGCTTTAAAAATAGAGGAAAATGAAGATACAATCAATCTTAATGATGACCAGCCAGAGCTTATTTTCGGTCCAAAGATTGAAGGTAGATATCAAGAAGGACATGTTCCTTCGTTTTATGTAAGTTTAAACGTTCATGAAAAAATTTTGCACAACGCTATGCATGATTCCGGGGCTTCTCATAAGTTAATGCCCAAAGCTGTAATGGAGAGCCTGGGTCTAGAAATCACCAGACCTTATAAATACCTTTACTCCTTTGACTCCAGCAGGGTGAAATGTTTAGGATTAATCAAATACCTCTGCGTTAACTTAGCCCAAATTCCAGCCAAATGTTTAGTCATGGATATTTTTGTGGCTGATGTGCCCCCAAAGTATGGAATGTTATTATCTAGATCTTGGGGGGCTAAGTTACAAGGGACTATGCAAATGGACATGACCTATGCGACTATCCCTATTTTCAATCAGAACAAAAGACTTTATAGGGAGTCCCATATGAAATACACAGTTACAAGGCAAGACAGACCACAAAACCCTCCTCTGTATTATGTAAATACAGGCCTTGATTCTTTTATTATGTTTAATGATGAAAAACTTAATGAACAAGTGGCCTTGTCAGATCTAATTACGGATAGAGAGGAGGGGAAAGATAACGTAGAAATGTCAAAGCAGTTTGCTGCAGTTGAAAATAGTAGCAAACCAAATAAAGATCTTGAGCTACAAGTTAGGTGTCCATTACTTTTGAACACTCACAATCAAGAAAACAACCCTCAAATTAACGAAAAACCTGAAGAGTCAAAACAAATTCAATTAAGTGCCGCTAATCATGAACAATTAGAAAGCACAATAATTGAAGAGGACGGTAACCAAACAGACGAAACTGAAAATAGTCCTCTATGGAGTATGTATTTTGATAGGTCATGCACTAGGACTAACGCTAGTGCAGGTGTCTGGATTTGCAACACTGAAAACAACCACACAGAATGTGTTTCCTGTAAATTAAACTTTCAGTGTTCAAACAACATAGCTGAATAAGAATCCCTGCTTTTGGGCTTACATTTGTTGAAAAAGTTAGGAGCCAGGAGAATTAAAGTTCACGGGGATTCAGAGTTAGTCATTAGGCAAGTCAACGGGGAGTATAACGCAAATCATCCCAGGCTTAGAGCCTACCAAAACGATTTCATGGACCTTTTAAAAACTTTCGAGGAGTCCAAACTAAATTTTGTCCCAAGAAAAAGAAATATTGTGGCCCACAATTTAGCCTTTGCAGCTAGAACATGCTTAACGCCATATAACACCAAAGAATGCACAACTCAGATAAAATTTAGACCAGTTGTACCTGATAATGAGAAGTATTGGCAGGTGTTTGACAATGATAAACAAATAGAAGACTTCATGCAATTCAGAAATGAATTCGAACTACACAGTTCAGATGTAGATTATGATACAGACTGCAGTGAAGAAAATTTTCTTAGTGAAGAAGAGCCGTCTCCCGAACTTGTCAATATCAATCTTCTGGCTGAAAAACTTAAAAACAAAACAGAAATGACTGCAGAGCTAGAAACAGAGTAGTTAGAAACTCTGCACTATAAAGATGAAAGTTTTCCAAGCGGTCTAGCGTCTTTAGAAGAGTTGTTTGATTTTAACGATGTGGCCAAGAAGCCAAAACTGGAACCTGTAGAGACTAAAGTGGAAGAGTGCAATATAGGCAGTGAGGAAAAACCGAAAATGATCAAACTGTCTAAAAATTTACCAGCTCATATTAAACTCAAATACATAGGGATGTTTAAAGAATTTTCTGATGTTTTTGCGTGGAGTTACGAAGATCTTAAATCCTATGACACTGAAATAATACAGCACAAAATCCCCCTTAAATAAAACCAAAAACCATTCAAACAGAAACTGCGTAGAATAAACCCTGTTCAGTTTCCTTTGGTTCAGAAGGAGATTATGAAAATGTATGAAGCTGGTATTATTGTCCCTATTAGATATTCTGAGTGGGTATCTAATCTGGTGTCAGTTAGGAAGAAGACTAGAGAGATCAGGCTTTATATATACTTTAGAGACTTGAACAAAGCTTCATTAAAAGACAAATACCCTTTACCTAAGATGGATCATATTCTACAAAGGGTGGTAGGGTCTAGAAGAATTTATTTGCTGGATGGCTACTCAAGGTACAATAAGATCTTAGTTCACCCTGCTGATCAATTAAAGACAGCCTTTACTACACCATGGGGCACTTTCATGTATGTGAAAATTCCTTTTGGTCTAATGAATGCTGGAGAAACTTTTGAAAGAGCCATAGACATAGCAACTCTCGGAAGAATTGGGCTACTTCATCATTATATACCTTGATGATGTCACTGTGTTTTCAAAAAAATATGAAGAGCACTTAAAACACTTAAGAAAAGTTTTTGAGAAATGCAGAAAGTTTGGGATATATTTAAACCCTAAGAAGACACTATTCGGTATCCAAGAAGGTAAACTTCTTGGGCACATTATTTCAGAAGAGGGTTTTAAGATAGATCCCAAAAGGATTGAGGACATATTGCAAATCTCTCATCCTAGAAACATCAAGGAGTTGCAATCTTTCATTGGAAAGATTAACTTTTTGAGAAGGTTCATCCCCAACCTGGCTGAGCTCCTTGGGAATATCACAAACATGTTAAAGAAGAAGCAAGGGGTAAAATGGACCTTGGAGGCAAATAAATCCTTTGAGCTGGTGAAACAAGCGTTAACCAAAACACCGGTTCTAATAAGTCCTGATTTTTCAAAAGATTTTTATATTTTTTCAGTTGCATCAGAACATACTATAACTGTTGTTCTTTTACAGAAAAATCCACAAGGACAAGAGCAGCCTATTGCATTATTTAGTAAGGCATTGAGGGATGCCCCTCTGAATTATAACATTATGGAGAAGCAAGCTTTTGCTTTGGTTAAAGCATTGAAATACTTCAGAGTATACATTCTTCACTCACACATCATTGCCTTTGTCCCAAATTCAGTTGTTAAAGACATTCTAACACAGGACCCAGATGGTAAGACAGGTAAGTGGATTGCGGTTATTCTTGAATATGATTTAGAGATAAAACCCACTAAGCTCATCAAAGGCCAAGGTCTAGCTAGATTAATGGCTGAATCCAATTTTGAAGTTTTTGATATTAATATGATTAATAATTTGGATGATCATGAGGAAATATCAACTCCCATTGTCGAAAACCATTTCATGAGTTCCTCTTGGTATGCTGATATTGTTTATGTTTTGCTTAATTTGAATACACCTCCTAGTTTGACAAAAACAAAGGCAAGATTCCTCAAATTGAAAGCTGTAAACTATTGCATTATAGATAGATGTCTTTATTGGAAAAATGCAAGTGGTGTATTGCTTAAATGTTTGCCTGAGTTTGATGTAGAGAAGGTCAAGCACCAGTTCCATGAAGGAGAGTGTGGAGGTCATTTGTACTGGAAAACAACAACCAACAAAATTTTGAGGGTTGGTTTCTATTGGCCTACTCTTTTCCATGATGTGCACAAGATGATCATAGCTTGTCATAAATGTCAACTTTTTGAAGGCAAAAGAAAGCTGCTACCCCTACCTCTGCATCCTATCACTGTTGAAGCTCCTTTTCAACAGTGGGGACTTGACTTCATAGGAGAAATCCATCCACCATCTTCTGCCCAGCATAGATGGATTCTCACTGCCACAGAATACTTCACTAAGTGGATAGAAGCCATACCTTGTAGGCAGGCCAATGATTCAGTTATCATAAAATTTATGGAGACTAATATTCTCTCCATATTTGGTTGTCCTACCAAGATCATCACTGATAATGCAACAACATTTGGATCAAAGAAGATGGTCGAGTTCTGTCACAGATATCAGATAACATTGGGGCATTCCACGGCCTATTACCCTCAAGGTAATGGACTTGCAGAATCCTCAAACAAGAGTTTAGTGAACATAATCAATAAATTGTTGGAGGACAACAAAAAGTCTTGGCACACAAAGCTAGTTCATGCACTTTGGGCTGACAGATTGACTTTGAAGAAATCTATTGGTATGTCACCTTTCCAGCTTGTGTATGGTACTAATGAAATTTTTCCAAATAGCCTTGGTGTACCAGTTATGAAGTTGATTCAAGAGTTGCAGACTAAAGAAAATGACATGATCAGAAGATTAAATTAGACCATTCATCTTCAGCAAACCAGAGAGGAAGTTTATAACAAAGCATTTCAGAAGCAAGACAGTATCAAAAGGCTTTTTGACAAAAGAACAAAGGCCAGCAATTTCAAAATTGGGGACAAAATTTTAAAGTGGGACTCAAGGAGGGAAGACAAGGGCAAGCACGGGAAATTTGACAATTTATGGCTTGGCCCCTACTCTATTCATTCAACTGCTGGTAACAATGCCTATTTTTTACAAGAATTGAAGGGAGCAGAATTGTTTGGGGGTCCTGTCTGTTAGACTCCTATACCAATAGGTGTCATATATCATGATTGACTTGGTGGGATATGTAATATGTTCATACCTTTTCTTGTTGCAAAGGTTTTCCATATTGTCAAAAAAATCAAAAAATTTAAAAAATGTAAAGAGGGTATACCCTAAAAGAAAAATCAAAGGGTGAAAAGAATAAAATGGCCAAAAAGGTAAAAGAAAATGAACCCCACCAAAAAAAGGCCAAGGAAAGTGTGCAAGTCTAAATGCCACTACTTTTTTTCTCTTATGTAATAAACAAAATTGTGTGCAACTTGTATCTTATGCCACAATTGGTGAACAATCAAACAGTTTAAGCTTGGCTAGTTCAATTTTAAATTTTATGTTTTAGAGATAGAGAATAAAATCTGACCAAACTGTTTAATCTTGGCAGATAAGTAGATAGGTAGAGTAAATAAAAGGAGCTCAATAGCTTAATCTGAGCCCTTGGATGTAATAAGGTTAGATTTAGATAGATTTCCACATGTAAAAGAAAAAGTGTGATAAGGGTTTTCCAGTCTAAGTGCACCCTAATAAAGAAGAAAAAATGGTAGGGTAAAGTAGGTAGGGTAGGTAGATGTTGTTGCAAAATTACATGTGATGGATGATGACTCTAGATGTGTTAAAACTTTACTTTCATCACAAGTGCTAAGGCAGACACTACACTGGAATAATTTCAAGCAAAGCAAAGACAAATTATTAACTTCCCCTCTCATTTTTCCCTAAAAAGTTTCACTAATTTCCCCTAAGTACTAAGGCATTTGAAAATTAGAGGGGCTCAAGGCATTTCCTTGAATTTTGGAGGGACCGGACCCTCGACCCAATAATTGGAAAAACCTAAGTACTTAAAATCATTCATCATGACATTCATTCACTTCTAAAAATTCTTTTCCCTAGTAAAATCCCATTTTACTTAGGAAAATTATGCAATATTTCATAAAAACCCTATTCATTTAAGCATAAGTTAAATACATTAACCTAATGTTTTACACTTAGCGCTTCCATTCATTTTTCATATTAATTTTTAACTTTATTATTTAAATCCCTGCAAATTTCCCCTTTCCCCGTATTAATTTAAATATAAAAATTCCCATATACTATATATCCCGCCCTGTTGGTTGAAAAATAACCATTTAATTATTAAAAGTGATTAATTGGTTGAAATTTCCAATTAATAAATAAACCCGACACTCCACCGTATAAAAGGGATTAATTAACCCTCATGGTTAATTAATAACCTAATCCACCAATCAATACGCCCCCGATGCGATTATTTCATAATAAATTTTATTGGGCCCGCCATATTAACTCCCCGTCATATCCCTTTCCTGAAAGACGTTCGATCGACCAATCTGAGATCTACGGTTGTCATCCATATCGCTACCCATCCACGTCCGAACGATAACGCGCGATGGCCAAGCGGTTTTCTGAACAGTGCCACGCCACGTGTCGTTTATCGTATGGAATCGCTCACCCTCTGCTGAAAATCGCCCTTCCCCAAAAGCTGTGCGATGAATACCACTTACCGCTTGCCTCCCATGATGAAGCCACCATACTTGCTGACGTCATCCATTAAAAAAATAAAAAACACGCCAAACTTTGACTTTGCAAATAAAAAAAATGTACGTGCGTCATTTTCACTATCTCGTGCAGCGACCAGTGTCCCATGCAATGAATTCCAAATAAACTGTCGAAGTTTGCTAACCGCCACCTTGTTGAGGAAAATTGCAGTCGAGTTTTCCAGAATTCATCCGCCATAGCCAACACCTGTTTAGTTACTGTCTATTTCTCGGAAAACAGGTATTTACCTAAATTCCCATTGAACTCTGCAAAATCTTGGTTTTTGTTTTAAAATTTCACACGAAAACTGAAACAGGGTTCCAAATTGGTCTTCCTTTTCTCCTTTTTTTCCCCAAAATTGTAATTGGATTCCAAAACCTGTGATTGTGCCCATTTTTTCATCAAACCTGGAATTAATTTCTGAATCCACAAGAACCAGAAATGGAAATTCCCGTGGCTCTGAATATCGCACCCCTGAATGCCCCTCATAGAGATTTATACTATCAACCTTTAGCAGATAGAGATTTCCAAATCAAAGACCTCGTCCTCAGCGAAAATCCTCTTCGAATTTTTTTCCATTGCAGAGATAACTACCAGAACGGCTCTGACATTTTTGGATTATGGGAATCCAATCTTCCCATGTATCTTCTCCCCTCAGTCCACATTTTTCCTGAAATAATCCATTACTGCCATGCCAATTATGATCCCAATCAATGAGCAGTCTTGTCCCCGAGTCAAACTGTCCTTTTCCCAATAACTGCTCAGTCTATCAACGAAATGTTACAGTTTCAGCCTGGTCAAGCCCTGACTCCCCTTTCCATGGGATATTTACTTGAGAAATCAACCAATTTATCCAAAGAAAAGTTAAATCACCTCTGTCAAACCTTCATATTTCCAGAACATCAGCCCAAAGGCCCTCCCCCTTATGGTTATACCTCTTTCACTGATGTGGGCAGGCTTATTTTGAATATGATATCCTCTATAATGGGTTTCAATACTAGTGAATATGTTGATCAATTAACCCTAGTATTGTTGTCAATTTTTACCCCTGGACAGCCCCCTGCTGTCAAATATGATTTTGCTTCCTACATTCCTGATAAAATCCATGATCAGTTCATGAGATTGGAAAATGAGAGAGTGTTCAAGTATTGCTCTGTTATATATCATCTCATGCTTTACTACCAATCAGAAAGTTTTCCTTTCCAGGTCAAGAAACTTGATGCCAAAGGAAACCCTAGGTCTGTAATCTTTTGGTCTGCAATCACTCATAATTCCTTTGATTCTCCTTATTCTTACAATGATTTCATTGACCTATTTGTACACCCTGCAACCATTTTATTAACAGGAGTCTCCCCTCCTAGGGTCAATAATGACATGAAGAAAATTCTCGAACTTTCTAAACAATACAGGATAGGTGATTGGTACCTATACCGAAATCACACACAAATCAGAATATATGGACGCGAATTATGCCCTTTCAAGTTACCAAAATATGTCCCAATGAGGCTCTTTGCCTTAGAATATTTCAAACAGATGATAAATTCTGATATAGTCCATTTTTGCAATGCAAAGAAAAAAGTTCAACTCAGGATTAAAATTCAATTAGATCCTTTTATCTCCAATTCTAGGGATGCAGGAAAAGAAGCTGAAAGAATCTTAGAAGACTATCTCAAATTACAAAAAAGTTTCTACTGGGTACCTTATGACCCAAACAACTTTATTTGTGATAGAAGGATGAAAAACAAATTATCACCATACCTTCATCGTAGAATCCCAGAAATTGAACAATTTGCCAATATGGATGAATGGATGGAAGGGACATTGATAGAACAAGATAGTGAACAGATCAGTGTTGAAAATGTTATGAAAGACCTTGAAAAAATACTTGACCTAGACTCTTTTGGACAGGTGCAAAGACCAGGGATTGGTCCTTCTTCTGCTGGAACTTCCCAGCAAAATTTACAGGAAATCAGTGCATTGGCTACAGTAGCATCTAAAGGAAAAGAGAAAGAAGCTGATATACAGGTTACAGAGAAATTTACAATGACAGAACAGCCTGAAACTTCTAAAGAACAGGGTCAAGTACAAATTTCTCTTACTCAGACCAATGTGGCAGAAATGTCAATTTTACAAACTCCTCTCAATGTAGAAAAGAGTAAAAAAAGAGATGCTGAAGCAACTACCCCTATCAGTGGGTCTTCAGAACAGCCTGATGTTAAAAGAAAAAAATTAAATCCTCTTCCAGAAGTGAAATCTGTTCATGAAATCTCTGATAGTCAGAGGAGAGAAGAACTAAGCAGTCACCAAACATGTACAGTCAGTGGAACATCCACTAATTCTCAGAGAAAAGAACCTCAAAGGCAACAGAGTGTAGAAGTATCTTCTTTTAAACCACCAGTAAAATATGCCTGGGATATTAAAAGGACATTCATAAATATAAAGGCCAGAAATGATCCACTAAGACTTCAAGTTTACAATCAATATTTGAAGATGGCTCCTAAGAATCAACAAAGATTGATGTCATCCTATGACATCCAGCAGGGTAAGATGGTAATGAGTCACTTCAAACCCAAAGTGCAGCAGCCTCAAACAGCTGCAGATTATATCAGAACTAATTTTGAAGTCATAGCAAAGGATATTCATCCTTTGGATCAAATTGAGTTACACAAACAAACAAGTGAAATGATTTATTCTACTCTGACTGATAAATCAATGATGACCCATAAATTGCAGGATTATTTGTAGAATACTAATGCTCAATTGCATCTTGAGAAAGCCTCTTCCCAGGCTAAGGACAACAGAATAAAGACTTTGGAGGAAATAATCATTGGATTGGGTCATAATCCCAAAGATGTCAAGGGTATAGAAGCCTTGATCAAGAAAAAATATGATGATATCGTAGCCTTGAGAAAAAAACTGAAATTACCAGCCTCAAGACATCCACAGACTGCAGAAATCATGAAGCAAAATTTTTGAAGAAGAATTGATGGAATTGCTCTTGAAACTAAATGAGCAACTTAATGAAACTGAAAAAGATCTTGAAAAGGCATTGAAAGACAAGCAACCTAATATTCCAGCATCTACAACAGAAGTAATTACAGGTATATCTACAACAGGTCAGCCAAAAAAATTGTCACAGGGCAATACTTCCAATTTAAGTACCGAAGAATTAATAAAGTCAATGGAGGAATTGAAACTCCAAGTGACAGAGCTCCAAAGAGAAAAGGTACACTTCACCACTTTAGAACAGAAATATGATCTCTCAAAGATAAGCATTGCAGAGAAAACAAGAGAGGTCAACAGGTTGGAAAATTTGGTTAAAGCATTGGAGAAGGATCTCACATTGGAGAGACCTTTAAAGGAAATAAAAGAAATTCTTTGGGACAACATCATCCAGTCAATAAATGATGTTTGGCCATCAATTCAAATAATGTATGAGCAGAATGATTTAGTTAAATTGGCTGTAGAAGAAATTCTAAAAGAAAGAGAAGAATTAGGAAACATAACTGAAGAAGCCAATGAACTTATACATTTTTTGAATACTAAGAACAGGTATCAACTTGAAGAACTCGGCATCCAAGACATAACAGGAACAATTTTGGAGATTAAAAGAGTTTTTACTAAAAGAACTCTGATGCAGAATTTAGAACGAAGATGCTCTGATATGCAAGAAGAAATAAATGCTTTCATGAAAAGATTGGATATTCTGTTGAATAAAGGATTGCCCAATCCTTTAGTTTCAGAGGATAAACTAATGGACCTTGAAATTTATGTTGAAAAATTGAACAAGCATGCTAACAATCAGGCCAGCTCCTCAACTAGTTCATTAGCAGCAGCATTGCCTACAGGCAAAAATCTTCATGACAGATTGGAGAATTTTTTTTATCTCGAGCATGAGGTAAAGAATTTATTCCAAATTCAGCCTACTTTCTTCAGATATACAGAGACAGATGAAACTCTAAGGAAGCTGCAAAGAACCAGAATACCAGAAGATAAATGGTGGGAAGAAATGTTATAACTTTTGTAAATATTATCCTTGCATGGATTTTTATTATTTACTACAGTAAGCCATGATAAGAAGGATAAAAGGATAAATAGAGGTTAAAGTGTATTAGTACAGGTAAAGAGTATCAGTGAAACAGAGCAGCCATCACATAATTACTAAAGGGGACAGCAACAAGCCAAATCATAGGGCCTGCCTCCAGCACATTCTCAAAAGAAGGAAACAACACAACATCAGTTATCATTTCTCTTATCTACGATACCATCTGTCTCTAGTTTGTTGTAAAATACTTATGAGTCATCCTAGATTATATCTCAATTTGTTATGAGATATTTTTTATAGTTTTTTGTATAAGTACTCCCTCAATTGGAGTATTGAGGGGGTGGATTCTTAGAATTTGCTGTAACATCGACTATTTTGGAATAAAGTGCTGTTGGAGAAATTTTGTGTGGCTAGCTGGACGAGGAATTGATGCAAAAGACTTTTCACAGGATTCTTGTATCAGACAAGGGATCAATAAGTCATCTATCTCTTATGTTTTTGAAGTTTTATACTTGTTTATTATATCATCTGTGTTTCATATCTGAATAATTAACGAAAAGGAATAAATCAGAAAGTGCTTAAGTACAATCTGTTTTTAATCGTTGTTATTCTAAATGTTTTCTTCTAAACTAGTTTAAATAGTGAATTCTTAATTGCTCCTGTTTTTCTAGTTTATGCATTTTGATTATTTGATAAAGAATTCTTAATTTCTCTTTGTTAATAATCATTCAAATTCCCCCTTTTTGAATATGTTGAAGGATTCTTAATTGCCCTTAACCTATTTCAAGTTCATTTCATTCACTTTAGATCTGCAATTGTTCCCTATTTGATTACCTTGCCTTGTGAAACCATCTTTTGTTAAGAAACTTAATCCAGTTAAGCCATCTTCTTTGACTCCATTAGCCCAATGGCTTGAAATACTCAGTCTTACCCTCTGCTATAGAATTTCATCCCCCAATTTCAATCAAAATCCTTGAAATTTCATAACTAGCCTAATATCTTTCAAAACAAAGCTAAATTTTACATAGAGAGCCCTCTCTGGGTACAAATTGGCTAGATTATGTACCTAAAAGTTGGTTTGTGGTTACCTCGGACCCCTTTCCTCTTCCCAACAACTTCAAGGAAAATATGAGTGATAACATAGTGGCGACTCCACTGGGGAATCTGAATAATTTTATTGTTACTATTGTTTACTTTATAAACTACAGACGAAGCCTGAAGTTAACCAGGTAGCCTTTGAACTGATTTTGCTATGCAATTGCATGAGTAAATAAATGCTGCTTCAGTCTATCTCCGGTCTAGTTTATGAACTGAACTTTGGTTTCAAACATTTGATCAGTTCCTCTAGTCAAATAAATCTTTAAGAAAATTTAAAGCCAATATCTAAAACTTCTTAAAGAGATTGTTGAAGTTGTATTGTTGATTCCATTAAGAAAAAAAACCAAAAAATATCACCTAGAAACCTGGCTTCAGAAAGGACTCATTACACTAGGGCTAATCCTGACCCAAATCCTCTGCCTGTGTTTGAAAATCCAAATCTAATCCCGAAAATTCTTAGGAGACAAGATAGTCAAGAAAGCTCTGGTAGTTCTCGACCTCTCTATAGATCAATATCATTTCCTGTGAAGTGGATTTATCTTGAGGACGAACCTTTTGAAGAGCAATTTGAAACATCTTTATTTGTAAATTTGTCTGAATCTGAGTTGTCCAATTTAGTTCCAGACCCAGTATTTCTTGAAGATTTACAATTTGAATTTGTTACTTCACATCTTGATAAACATTTGCGAAATTCCATACAATCTGAGTTTACCTCTGAAGGAACATCAAATATTTTTGTGATCACTTCAGCTTCTCCAAGTTCATCAATATTTCATCAAACATCTCAACCTCAAACTACCCTTTCTACTCCTCCATCCACTACTCATAGACTAACCTCACCTATTATTTCATCGCTACCTCCTGCAATGGCAAATAGATATGCTCCTTTGGTATTACCAGCCAATCTAGGGGCTATGCCCCAAGACTACCAAAGTAAAATCACTCCCTTTGATGGTTTTGGTACTTACACTGCACAACAGCATACTAAAAAGATGACCGATTATTTTGAAATTTATGAAATAGATGCTGATTATGTAAGAACGAGAATATTTGTCCAAAGTATTACTGGAGAAGTTAGAACCTGGTTTAGAGCCCTTCCTGCAAACAGTGTTACTGACTTACAAGCTCTTTATAGATCATTTTTAAACAGATGGGAAAAAAAGAAAGATCCTCTTCAAATCTTATCAGACTTTGGAAAACTAAAGAGAGGACCAAATGAGACTGTGCAAGATTACATCACTAGGTTCAATGATGCTTACAATGCTATTCCCCAAAATATTAGACCTCCTCTAGATTCAGTATTAATCAAATTCCCTGATGGATTTGATTCTGATATGGCGTATCAACGTAGGGAAAGAGCTCCTCAAACTTTAGAAGAAATGCAAAGTATAGTTGTTAGTGTTGAAGCCAACCTGATAGAGAAATGAGCTAGAGCCAGAGCTGAAAGGAGAATTCCTTTAAAAGAAGAACCCACATCTTTTGAAAAGAAACTGGATGCTATTATCAAAGGAATGGAAAGGCTAGGAGATAGAGTAGAAACAATTGAAAAGAAATCTCCTTGGGATGGTCAACTGAGCAATACTGTGAGAAATCCAAATTTCAGAAGGAACCAAAATCAAAATACTGGAAAAAATGGTCCTGATCAAAATATTAGGCCCCCATTCCAGGAAAATTATATTGAAGCCTCAACTTTTGAGGAACCAACTGAAGATGTTCAAATAAACAACTTTACTGAACGCAAGAACGAACCAGAAGTTTTCTTGACCCAAGAGGATCAAGAAGCTCACATTCTTAAGAAATTTCAAACCCATTCAGGAGAATCATTTGAATTTAAGGAAGGATATGACATAACCATTTACGAAGTTCATAAGCAATATAATTTGAGGAGTAGAAGAATTGATGTCCCGGAAACAAGTAAACAGAAAGCTAAAAAACAGCCCCTCAAAGGTAAAAAAAATACTACCCCTGTACATATTCTTTCTAGATCAGATCCTAATCCTGCCAACCCAATAATTGAAGACGTATCCGATAGTCAACTGAATAACAGACAACTTTCCAATACTCTTCCTCCCAAAGGAAATGTAGAGGAACCTCCAGAAGTTGATTCGGAAACAACTTCAACCCGTAACCCCACTCCTGAAAAGGAGAAAAATACCTAAAACACAAAAGATAAAGAGAATCCAACTGTTCGAAATATAAGAACTCAGATTGAAAAACCTTTTAATCTGGAAGCTGAAGTAGGCAAATTAAAAATAGTTGTTCCATTTTCCGAATTAGCTAAACATGATGTCTACCGAACTCAAATCAATAGATCACTTAATATTACTGGAAGTGATGACTCAGTAAATGTTATTGATGACCAACCTAGATTATTATTTGGCCCTGAAGTAAATGGAAAACCAGGAAGTGGAGGGACTCCTCCATTCTATGTGAGTTTGAACATACATGGTAAAATACTTCATAATTCCATGCTTGACTCTGGGGCATCTCACAATCTAATGCCCAAGGCTGTAATGGAGAGATTAAACCTAGATATCACCAGACCATACAAAGATCTATTTTCTTTTGATTCAAATCAGGTGAGATGTTTAGGATTAATCAAAGACTTGTGTGTTTCATTGGTTCAATACCCTGCAAAAACAATTTTGATGGATATAGTAGTAGCAGATATTCCTCCAAAATATGGTATGCTATTGTCCAGATCTTGGGGTGCAAAGCTCAGAGGATCTCTTAAATTGGATATGTCATATGCTACTATTTCAGTGTTTGGCAAACCTAAGAGACTATACAGAGAAACTTTAATGAAATATGTAGTTAGTAGTCGGGAGAAACCTAAAAAATTCCCCATCTACTCAGTACACTCTGATATGGATTCATTTATTCTTTATAATGCTAAATCTGATCCTCCCACTGAATTAGAAGTACCAGCAACAGAACCAAAATAAATTGAAAATAAAAAATCTAATGTTCAAATCCAGGAAATCTCTGAGGAAAAAGAAACATCAGATACCCAAGAGAAACCAGAAGAAAGTAAAAAATCAGATCTCACTGTTAAGAAAGTTCCTGAAACTCTTGATACCAATTATGAACATGAAATTCTTTGGCACTTATAATTTGATGGTTTCGTTAATAAATTAGGAGCAGGATCTGGAGTTTAGGTGCATAACCTTGAAAATGATCATGCTGAAGGCCATGCTTACAGATTGAACTTTAAGTGCACCAATAATATGGCAGAATATGAAGCTCTTTTGTTAGGGCTTAAACTTGTCAAAAGATTAGGGGCAATTAGAGTATCTGTCATAGGAGATTCTGATTTAATCATTCAACAAATCAAAGGTCACTTTATGACAAATGATCCCAGACTGAGAGAATATAGAGGAACAGTTGTAGAGATTCTCAATACTTTTCTGCAGACTCAGCTTGCTAAAATCCCAAGAAAACAAAATTTGCATGCTCATAGTCTTGCAATGTTTCTTAACACTTGTGAATTTCCATTCGAACCTAATCATCAGTTCACAGCTGAGATTAGACATAGACCAGCTATACCAGACAATTTTAAGAATTGGCAAGTGTTTGCAAATGACAATCAGATTAACAATTTCCTGACTTTAGAGAATGAATTTTCTAACAGTAACATAGATGAAGATACAATCATTGAATCTGATCAAATAAATGAATAAAAAATAGACATTTCAGAAGAAAGTGCAATTCAAATGCTTCATCCAAAAAATTTCACCAAAAAATAAATGCAGGACCTTAAACAAATGGAGGTTGATGAGATTATAGAGGAAGAATATGAGATCATTAATTTAAAAGATAATCATTTGCCTAAAGGATTAACTCCTCTAGAAGATCTTTTCGATTCTAACGATATTCCAAAGAAACCCAAAATGGAACCTTTGAAGGCTGATATTGAGGAATATAATCTGGGAACTGAAGAAAATCCTAAAATAATAAAGTTATCTAAATCTTTGCCTCCTGATCAAAAACCAAAATATGTTGAATTAATAAGAGAATTCCAGGATGTCTTTGCCTGGAGTTATGAAGACTTGAAATCATATGATACCTCTATAATTCAACATACAATACCTCTGAAAGAAAATCAGAAACCATTCAAACAGAAACTCAGAAGAATCAACCCTGTACTGTTGCCTTTAATTGAAAAAGAAATCAAACGAATGTATGAAGCAGGGATAATTGCTCCTATTAGATTTTCAGAGTGGGTGTCTAACTTAGTCCCTACTAGGAAGAAAACTGGAGAGATCAGATTATGTGTTGATTTAAGAAATGTAAATAAGGTTTCTTTGAAGGATAATTACCCTTTTCCTAAAATGGATCACATTTTACAAAGGGTAGTAGGTGCTTCAAGAATTTCTCTTTTAGATGGGTTCTCAGGGTATAACCAGATTCTGGTTCATCCTGATGATCAGGAAAAAAAAGCTTTTACAACACCACGGGGCACATTCAAGTACGTTAAAATTCCATTTGGGCTTAAAAATGCTGGAGCAACCTTCCAAAGAGAAATGGACATTGCATTTGCAAAATAAATTCATGACTTTCTTGTTATATATCTCGATGATTTAACTGTTTTTTCTAAATCAGATCAGCAACATTTGGACCATCTCAGACAAGTATTCATAAAATGCAGAAAGTATGGTATCTCTTTGAATCCAAAGAAGTCATTGTTTGGTCTTGAATAAGGTAAACTCTTGGGCCATATCATTTCCAAAAATGGTATTAGAATTGACCCTGCTAGAATAGAAGCTATATTGCAGATACCTCATCCCATAAATGTTAAAGAACTTCAAGCTTTCCTAGGAAAAATCAATTTTTTGAGAAGATTCATATCTAGCTTAGCTGAACTAATTAGATTGCTTACTAACATGTTAAGAAAGGATTCAAGTATTAAATGGACAGTAGAAGCCAAACAAACATTTGAAGAAATTAAAATGGCTTTGACTAGAACACCAGTTCTTACCAGTCCACAATTTGATAGAGACTTCATAATATTTTCATTTGCATCAGAACACACTGTAGCAGCTATTTTATTACAAAAGGATGATCAAGGATGTGAAAAACCTATATCCTTTTTTAGTAAAGCACTAAGGGATGTATCATTAAAATACAACATCATGGAAAAACAAGCTTTTGCACTAGTAAAAGCCATTAAAGATTTTAGAATCTACATATTGTATTCCCATGTGATAGCCTATGTACCAAATGTTGTTGTCAAAGACATATTAACTCAAGATGGAATTGAGGGTAAAAGAGGTAAATGGATTGCTACCATATTAGAGTATGATATTGAGATAAAACCTACAAAGCTTATAAAGGGACAAGGATTGGCTCAACTCATGACAGAAACAAATTGCCAAGCCCTGGATATTAATGAACTGGATAACGAACAGGAGATGGCGACTCCACAAATCAGCCAGGACTTCTTAGATTCACCTTGGTATGCTGATATAATTTATGTATTATTAAACCTGCAAGCTCCTCCAGGGTTATCCAAGACAAAGAAAAGGTTTTTAAAGATGACATCTTTAAATTTTTGTATTTTAGATAATGTTCTCTTTTGGAAAAATCATGATGGTATTCTATTGAATTGTTTGTTAAAAGATGAAGCTGACAAGGCTCTCAATGAATTCCATGCAGGAGACTGTGGTGGACACCTTTATTGGAAATCAACTGCAGACAAGATCCTAAGAGCTGGATTTTATTGGCCCACCTTGTTCTCTGATGTAAAGAAATTTGTCACTGCTTGCCATAAATGTCAAATTTTTGAAGGCAAGAGAAAATTATTACCTTTACCCCTGAAACCAATTTCCACTGAAAAACCTTTCCAACAATGGGGCCTGGATTTCATTGGAGAAATCCATCCCCCTTCTTCTGGCCAACACAAATGGATCCTTACTGCGACAGACTATTTTACTAAATGGATAGAAGCAATTCCTTCCAGACAAGCCAATGACACTGTGATCATAGGATTCCTAGAAACTAATATATTATCAAGATTTGGTTGTCCTGAGAAAATAATAACTGATAATGTTGTTGCCTTCAAATCTAATAAGATGATAAATTTCTGTAATAAATATCATATCACCTTAAGCCATTCCACAGCCTATTACCCTCAGGGTAATGGACTGGCTGAATCTTCCAACAAGAGTCTCATTAATATTATTAAGAAATTATTGGAGGAAAACAAGAAAAATTGGCACAAGAAACTTACAAATGCACTGTGGGCAGACAGACTCACCACCAAAAAATCTATTGGGACTAGTCCTTATGAGTTAGTCTATGGCATTGAAGCTGTATTTCCTTCATCTTTAGGAGTTCCTATGATAAAATTACTTCAAGAAGCTCAAGTTGAACCTAATGACATTCAAAGGAGAATAAATCAGACTATCAATTTGCAACAAACCAGAGAGGAAGTTTATCAAAGATCCCAAGTATTGCAGGAGAAAATAAAGAAGATATTTGATAAAAGGACCAAGGCAGAAGATTTCCAACTGGGAAACAAAGTTTTAAGATGGGATTCCAGAAGAGAGGATAACGGAAAACATGGGAAATTTGACTTCCTGTGGAAAGGACCTTATATTATTCATGCTTTACAAGGAAACAATACATATTTTCTGAAAAATTTGGACGGTACAGAAACTGAAGAAGGGCCAGTTAATGGTCGAATGTTGAAACATTACTTTGATCCTATTTATTAGGATATCCTGATTTTTAACATGTAAATACTATATCCTTTGTAATGTATCAGTTTTGAGTGGATAGTAACTTATTGGAGTTGAAGCCCGAAGAGAAGGCCCTAAGCTTCAGAAGTATTACTGTCGTACATACAATAAAACAACAAGCAGAAGAAGATTCCATGGTTCAATCATAATCATTCTGAGGGCAACTGACCTGCTGTTCTTGAATTTTCACCAGGAAAAGCCATCCCCAAGTGGAGCCAGTGTTAGACTCCTATACCAGTAGGTGTCATATATCATGATTGACTTGGTGGGCTATGTAATATGTTCATACATTTTATTGTTGCAAGGGTTTTCCATATTGTCAAAAAAATCAAAAAATTTAAAAAATGTAAAGATGGTATACCCTAAAAGAAAAATCAAAGGGTGAAAAGAATAAAATGGCCAAAAAAGTAAAAGAAAATGAATCCCACCAAAAGAAAGGCCAAGGAAAGTGTGCAAGTCTAAATTCCACTACTTTTTTGCTCTTATGTAATAAACAAAATTGTGTGCAACTTGTATCTTATGCCACAATTGGTGAACAGTCAAACAGTTTAAGCTTGGCTAGTTCAATTTTCAATTTTATGTTTTAGAGATAGAGAATAAAATCTGACCAAACTGTTTAATCTTGGCAGATAAGTAGATAGGTAGAGTAAATAAAAGGAGCTCAATAGTTTAATCTAAGCCCTTGGATGTAATAAGGTTAGATTTAGATAGATTTCTACATGTAAAAGAAAAGAAAGTGTGATAAGGGTTTGCCAGTCTAAGTGCACCCTAATAAAGAAGAAAAAATGGTAGGTTAAAGTAGGTAGGGTAGGTAGATGTTGTTGCAGAATTACATGTGATGGATAATGACTCTAGATGTGTTAAATCTTTACTTTCATCACAAGTGCAAAGGCAGACACTACACTAGAAGAATTTCAAGCAAAGCAAAGTCAAATTATTAACTTCCCTTCTCATTTTTCCCTAAAAATTTCACTAATTTCCCCTAAGTACTAAAGCATTTGAAAATTAGAGGGGCTCAAGGCATTTCCTTGACTTTTGGAGGGACCGGACCCTCGGCCCAATAATTGGAAAAGCCTAAGTACTTAAAACCATTCATCATAACATTCATTCACTTCTAAAAAATCTTTTCCTAAGTAAAATCCCATTTTACTTAGGAAAATTATGCAATATTTCATAAAAACCCTATTCATTCAAGCATAAGTTAAATACATTAACCTAATGTTTTACACTTAGCGCTTCCATTCATTTTTCATATTAATTTTTAACTTTATTATTTAAATCCCTGTAAATTTCCCCTTTCCCCATATTAATTTAAATATAAAAATTCCCATATACTATATATCCCGCCCTGTTGGTTGAAAAATAACCATATAATTATTAAAAGTGATTAATTGGTTGAAATTTCCAATTAATAAATAAACCCGACACTCCACCGTATAAAATGGATTAATTAACCCTCATGGTTAATTAATAACCTAATCCACCAATCAATACGCCCCCGATGCGATTATTTCATAATAAATTTCATTGGGCCCGCCATATTAACTCCCTGTCATCTCCCTTTCCCGAAAGCAGTTCGATCGACCAATCTGAGATCTACGGATGTCATCCATATCGCTACCCATCCACGTTCGAACGATAACGCGCGATGGCCAAGCAGTTTTCTGAACAGTGCCATGCCACGTGTCATTTATCATATGGAATCGCTCGCCCTCTGCTGAAAACCGCCCTTCCCCAAAAGCTGTGCGATGAATACCACTTACCGCTTGCCTCCTGTGACGAAGCCACGGTACTTGCTGACGTCATCCATTAAAAAAATAAAAAACCCGCCAACCTTTGACTTTGCAAATAAAACAAATGTACCCACGTCATTTTCACTATCTTGTGCAGTGACCAATGTCCCATGCAACGAATTCCAAATCAACTGTCGAAGTTTGCTAACCGCCACCTTGTTGAGGAAAATTGCAGTCGAGTTTTCCAGAATTCATCCGCTATAGCCAACACCTGTTTAGTAAATCTCTATTTCTCGGAAAACAGGTATTTACCTAAATTCCCGTTGAACTCTGCAAAATCCTGGTTTTTGTTTTAAAATTTCACACGAAAACTGAAACAGGGTTCAAAATTGGTCTTCCTTTTCTCCTTTTTTTTCCCAAAATTGTAATTGCATTCCCAAACCTGTGATTGTTCTCGTTTTTTCATCAAAACCTGGAATTAATTTCTGAATCCACAAGAACCAGAAATGGAAATTCCCGTGGCTCTGAATAGCACACCCCTGAATGCCCCTCACAGAGATTTAGACTATCAACCTTTAGCAGATAGAGATTTCCAAATCAATGACCTTGTCCTCAACAAAAATCCTCTTCGAATTTTTTTCCATTGCAGAGATAAATACCACAACGGCTTTGAAATTTTTGGATTATGGGAATCCAATCTTCCCATGTATCTTCTCCCCTCAGTCCACATTTTTCCTAAAATAATCCATTACTGTCATGCCAATTATGATCCCAATCAACGAGCAGTCTTGTCCCCGAGTCAAACCGTCATTTTCCCAATAACTGCTCAGTCTATCAACGAAATGTTACAGTTTCAGCCTGGTCAAGCCCTGACTCCCCTTTCCATGGGGGATTTACTTGAGAAATTAGCCAATTTATCCAAAGAAGAGTTAAATCGCCTCTGTCAAACCTTCATATTTCCAGAGCATCAGCCCAAAGGCCCTCCCCCTTATGGTTATACCTTTTTCACTGATGTGGGCAAGCTAATTTTGAATATGATATCCTCTATAATGGGTTTCAATACTAGTGAATATGTTGATCAATTAACCGTAGTATTGTTGTCAATTTTTACCCCTGGACAACCCCCTGTTGTCAAATATGATTTTGCTTCCTACATTTCTGATAAAATCCATGATCAGTTCATGATATTGGAAAATGAGAGAGTGTTCAAGTATTCCTCTATTATATATCATCTCATGCTTTACTACCAATCAGAAATTTTTCCTTTCCAGGTCAAGAAACTTGATGCCAAAGGAAACCCTAGGTCTGTAATCTTTTGGTCTGCAATCACTCATAATTCCTTTGATTCTCCTTATTCTTACAATGAGTTCATTGACCTATTTGTGCACCCTGCAACCACTTTATTAACAGGAGTCTCCCCTCCTAGGGTCAATAATGACATGAAGAAAATTCTCCAACTTTCTAAACAATACATGATAGGTGATTGGTACCTATACCGAAATCACATAGAAATCAGAATATATGGATGTGAGTTATGCCCTTTCAAGTTACCAAAATATGTTCTAATGAGGCTCTTTGCCTTAGAATATTTCAGACAGATGATAAATTCTGATATAGTCCATTTTTGCAATGCAAAGAAAAAATCTCAACTCAGGATTAAAAGTCAATTAGGTCCTTTTATCTGCAATTCTAGGGATGCAGGAAAAGAAGCTGAAAGAATCTTAGAAGACTATCTCAAATTACAAAAAAGTTTCTACTGGGTACCTTATGACCCAAACAACTTTATTTGTGATAGAAGGATGAAAAACAAATTATCACCATACCTTCATCGTAGAATCCCAGAAATTGAACAATTTTCCAATATGGATGAATGGATGGAAGGGACATTGATAGAACAAGATAGTGAACAGGTCAGTGTTGAAAATGTTATGAAAGACCTTGAAAAAATACTTGACCTAGACTCTTCTGGACAGGTGCAAAGACCAGAGATTGGTCCTTCTTCTGCTGGAACTTCCCAGCAAAATTTACATGAAATCAGTGCATTGGCTACAGTACCATCTAAAGGAAAAGAGAAAGAAGCTGATATACAAGTTACAGAGAAATTTACAATGACAGAACAACCTGAAACTTCTAAAGAACAGGGTCAAGTACAAATTTCTCTTACTCAGACCAATGTGGCAGAAATGTCAATTTTACAAATTCCTCTCAATGTAGAAAAGAGTAAAAAAAGAGATGCTGAAGCAGCTACCCCTATCAGTGGGTCTTCAGAACAGCCTGATGTTAAAAGAAAAAAATTAAATCCTCTTCCAGAAGTGAAATCTGTTCATGAAATCTCTGATAGTCAGAGGAGAGAAGAAATAAGCAGTCAACAAACATGTACAGTCAGTGGAACATCCACTAATTATTAGAGAAAAGAACTACAAAGGCAGCAGAGTGTAGAAGTATCTTCTTTCAAACCACCAGTAAAAGATGCCTGGGATATTAAAAGGACATTCATAAATATAAAGGCCAGAAATGATCCACTAAGACTTCAAGTTTACAATCAATATTTGAATATGGCTCCTAAGAATCAACAAAGATTGATGTCAGCCTATGACATCCAACAGCGTAAGATGGTAATGAGTCACTTCAAACCCAAAGTGCAGCAGCCTCAAACAGCTGCAGATTATATCATAACTAATTTTGAAGTCATAGAAAAGGATATTCATCCTTTGGATCAAATTGAGTTACACAAACAAATAGGTGAAATGATTTATTCTACTTTGACTGATAAATCCATGATGACCCATAAATTGCAAGATTCTTTGGAGAATATTAATGCTCAATTGCATCTTGAGAAAGCCTCTTCCTAGGCTAAGGATAACAGAATAAAGACTTTGGAGGAAATAATCATTGGATTGGGTCATAATCCCAAAGATGTCAAGGGTATAGAAGCCTTGATCAAGAAAAAAGATGATGATATCGCAGCTTTGAGAAAACAACTGAAATTACCAGCCTCAAGACATCCACAGACTGCAGAAATCATGAAGAAAAATTCTGAAGAAGAATTGATGGACTTGCTCTTGAAACTAGATGAGCAACTTAATGAAACTGAAAAAGAGCTTGAAAAGGCATTGAAAGACAAGCAGCCTAATATTCCAGCATCTACAGCATAAGTAATTACAGGTATATCTATAATAGGTCAGCCAATAGAATTTTCACATGGAAATACTTCCAATTTAAGTACTGAAGAATTAATAAAGTCAATGGAGGAATTGAAAATCCAAGTGACAGAGCTCCAAAGAACAAAGGTACGATTCACCACTTTAGAAAAGAAATATGATCTCTCAAAGATAAGCGTTGCAGAGAAAACAAGAGAGGTCAACAGGTTGGAAAAATTGGTTAAAGAATTGGAGAAGAATCTCACATTGGAGAGACCTTTAAAGGAAATAAAAGAAATTCTTTGGGACAACATCAGCCAGTCAATAAATGATGTTTGGCCATCAATTCAAATAATGTATGAGCAGAATGATTTAGTTAAATTGGCTGTGGAAGAAATTCTAAAAGCAAGAGAAGAATTAGGAAACATGCCTAAAGAAGCCAATGAACTTATACATTTTTTGAATACTAAGAACAGGTATCAACTTGAAGAACTCGGCATCCAAGACAGAACAGGAACAATTTTGGAGATTAAAAGAGTTTTTACTAAAAGAACTCTGATGCAGAATTTAGAACGAAGATGCTCTGATATGCAAGAAGAAATCAATGCTTTCATGAAAATATTGGATATTCTATTGAATAAAGGATTTCCCAGTCCTTTAGTTTCAGAGGATAAACCAATGGACCTTGAAAGTTATGTTGAAAAATTGAACAAGCATGCTGACAATTAGGCCAACTCCTCAACTAGTTCATCAGCAGCAGCATTGCCTATAGGAAAAAATCTTCATGACAGATTGGAGAATTTGTTTATCTCAAGCATGAGGTAAAGCATTTATTCCCAATTCAGCCTACTTTCTTCAGATATACAGAGACAGATGAAACTCTGAGGAAGCTGCAAAGAACCAGAATACCGGAAGATAAATGGTGGGAAGAAATGTTAGAAATTTTGTAAATATTATCCTTGCGTGAATTTTGATTATTTACTACAGTAAGTCATGATAAGAAGGATAAAAGGATAAACAGAGGTTAAAGTGTATTAGTACAGGTAAAGCGTATCAGTGAAACAGAGTAGCCAACACATAATTACTAAAGAGAACAACAACAAGCCAAATCATAGGGCCTGCCTCCAGCACATTCTCAAAATAAGGAAACAGCGCAACATCAGTTATGATTTCTCTTATCTACGAGACCATATGTCTCTAGTTTGTTGTAAAATACTTATGAGTCATCCTAGATTATATCTCAATTTGTTATGAGATATTTTTTATAGTTTTTTGTATAAATACTCCCTCAATTGGAGTATTGAGGGGGTGGATTCTTAGACTTTGCTGTAACATCGACTATTTTGGAATAAAGTGCTGTTGGAGAAATTTTGTGTGGCCAGTTGGACGAGGAATTGATGCAAAAGAATTTTCACAGGATTCTTGTATCAGACAACGGATCAATAAGTCATCTATCTCTTATGTTTTTGAAGTTTTATACTTGTTTATTATATCATCTGTGTTTCATATATGAATAATTAACGAAAAGGAATAAATCAGAAAGTGCTTAAGTGCAATCTGTTTTTAATCGTTGTTATTCTAAATGTTTTCTTCTGAACTAGTTTAAACAGTGAATTCTTAATTTTTCCTGTTTGTCTAGTTTATGCATTTTGATTATTTGATAAAGAATTCTTAATTGCTCTTTGTTAATAATCATTCAAATTCCCCCTTTTTGAATATGTTGAAGGATTCTTAATTTCCCTTCACCTATTTCAATTTCATTTCATTCACTTTAGATCTGCAATTGTTCCCTATTTGATTACCTTGCCCTGTGAAACCATCTTTTGTTAAGAAACTTAATCCAGTTAAGCCATCTTCTTTGACTCCATTAGCCCAATGGCCTGAAATACTCAGTCTTACCCTCTGCTATATAATTTCATCACCCAATTTCAATCAAAATCCTTGAACTTTCATAACTAGCCTAATATCTTTCAAAATAAAGCTAAATTTTACAGAGAGAGCCCTCTCTGGGTACAGATTAGCTAGATTCTGTACCTAAAAGTTTGTTTGTGGTTACCTCGGACCCCTTTCCTCTTCCCAACAACTTCAAGGAAGATCTGAATGATAACACTGTCAATGGCAGGATGCTCAAGCATTAATTCTCTTGATCCATGCTATATGTTTTGAAGCCTTTTTATCTTTTTCCATTATAAATATTTCATCCACCATTGCATTCAAAGTTAGAAAAATAAAAACACAAAAAACAAAGGTAAAAAAGAAAAGAGGGCAGATTGTGAAAACAAGAAAGGTATAGCCCCATACCAAAAAAGAGAAACAAATTCTGAAAGTGTGCAAGCTTAAATGCCACTCCTGAAGAACACACTTCTAGTTAGTCAAACAACTTAATCTTGACTAATTAGCTTTAAATTTTATACTGATAGGATTGTGAATTCGATTTACCAAAATGTTTAATCCTGGCTTATCAGTAGATATTTTAGGGTAGAAATGAAGGGTTCGAACAAGCTCAAAATCTGAACCTAAGGTTTCAAAGAGAAAATGACTCAAATTTGTTTCAAATTCTGAGTCAAAAGATGTAAAAATCTGGTTCAAATCAGCTCAAAATCCGAACCAGTTGATAAAGACAAGATAGCTCAAACAACAGTCAAAACAGAGCTGTGGAAAAGGGGAAGGAAATGTTTTCAAATTTCAAATCTCAAGCCTTCCATTTTTTGTTTTTAAAATTTTCTGCAAAATAAATGTCTATGAGCAGCTTGCTTTTATGCCATAGATCACAGCAAGTCAAACAGCTTAATCTTCACTTGACTGTTTTTAAAATTTTTGTTGTAGAATTTAGAGAATAAAGTCTGTTGGACAGTTTAATCCCAACAGATAGTAGAATAGTTAGACAAGCATCTGAACTCAACTGTTTAATCTGAGTTCAGGGAGAAATAAGGAGTAGAAATAGATTAGATTTCCTGCTTTCAAAAGAATAAAATGTTGTAAAAGAGTTTTCCAATCCAAGTGCACTCTAATGAAGAAAAAATGTTAGATCTGTAGGATTGGGTAGGTAGAAAGCTTGTTGATGAAAGATACATTGTTTTTATGGTGGCTAATATGTTTTCAGAGCAAGATCATCCCAGCAAAGGAAGGGCATACCAATGGATGAGGCACAAGTCAACCTCCCAGAGAACATAATGGATGTGGCACAGGTCAGCCTCCCAGAGAATGCAAGTCTGAAGTTCTTGATGCCTTCAAAAAGGCACCATCCCCAAGTGGAGCCACTATTAGCCACCCATAAATTCTATCATATCAGGTGGTGGCTAAATGATGTTGGATAGCCTTCAAGAAACAATTTCACTGCTAAAATTGCTGATGCTTGAAGTCTTTTGATAATATTCTATCATTTGGATAATCGTCACTGCTTTTCCCCTTTTCAACTCAGAAATCCTGTTGATTCCTAAGAAAGAATACTGCTGCAAAGACCCTTTTTTCCCCTTCTCCCCTTTTCCAAAACTAACCTCTTTTTCTCTCCTTTTCCCCCCATGAAATCCCTCATTTTCATGATTTTTCCCTTTCCCCTTCATCGAAACCCTTTGATAAGGTTTAAAGACTCCTTCTTTGCCTTATCGAAACCCCTCAAAATCCTTTGAAAACCATTGAAAATATATAAAAGCCCATTTTTGTATTTCAGACTTAAGCCCCCTTAGGCTAAGTCCTAAACCACTTCCCCTCCATACAACCTACACCTCGGGACCAAGTGTTGAAGTCCTGAAGCGCTTAAATCGCATCGCAAAAATACAATGGGTTGATTGAAAAGCCCAAACCTGAGGCTCCGATTGCGATTGGCGCTTTGTTATATAACGCCTCGGTCTTATGGCTTTCCATATAACCCACGGCCCCGCAGACGGGCGCCTAACCATATTTTATATATGTCTGCCCAAAGTTTAAACCTTTGGTTATATGAAACTCATCGGTTTTATTATATCATAACTTTTCACCGGTTCAAAGTTTCAGTCAGTCTTCACCGTTGATCTGATCTACAGATCGACGTTACGCAATCCATCACCCCGGTGGTCGTCGCCGTCCATTCACCGTTGCAAAAAACTGTGCGGTATCCATAGCACCGCTTTTGAAAGCGGGGCGGTATTTTTCATTTCGCAGCGATTCCATACATCGCTTGACGCGTGGCCTGGGCACTGTTCATAAAACCGCCGTCCATCGTGTGTTAAAGTTCGGACGTGGACCCGACGCGATATTGGTGTCCATCGTCCGATCTGGAGCCGCTCATCAGACGGTGATCGCTCTCCGAAGATGCCCGACAGTTAACCAGGCTACGACATGACATTTAAAAGATCTCCACCGTCGATCTGATCTGTAGATCGACGACCCACATTCCATCACCCGTTTTCCCCCGTCCACAACAGTGCCGGTGGTCCCAGCGCCACATCAGCATCCATGCGGTAGATTTCTATTGGGGCGGGTCTCCGTGGTTTCTCGTCCAGTCAGCAAGCTTGTTCTATGACCCGAAATAATTATACAGTATGATTGAATTGAAGGTTTGAAGTCCGGGTTTTGTTTTTAAGGTCTTGTGGCACCGTCCTCCACTGTCGATTGCATGGGCCGATCCCATCCAATGGCCCACGTTCGTCTCGATTCCCAAACCTGATTTCGTGACCATTTTTGTCCAAAACCCAGATTTTAACCCATTTCTCCATTTTTTCCAAAAAAACTGACTCCTCCGCTTTGACTTTTTGTCTCCGTTCCTGATCGTCGATCTCTGCACGATCGACGACTCTGATTTAAACTATTCTTTCGCCTTCTCTATGAATTCTCCCGATCAATCTGGACTGTTGGATGATGCCATCCTACGGCCATGCTCCCTCCACATGCCTTCTGAAGCAGCGAACCTATATATGCAGGATTTTTTAATATTTTTTGTATTGTGTAGGGTTCCAAGTGATTTTTCCGCTATGCCCGAAGAAAATTCAAAGGTAGAGGGTGACGATTCTCCTGCCTTCGATTCACCAAATAAAATCAATCGCAGGGTTTAAACTTCGCGTTTCAGCGATGTTTCATGAGGCATTGATGCCATATCACCCCTGCGCGGCCCTGCATATCGGCAAAACACAATAAATCAAGCACAGTCAAAGAGTATCAGTGTCGAAGACAAAAATGTACCGGGACAGAATATTGAAGACAAATTTGCGGGGATCACGGCTAAGAATGGTTTATCAAAAGCCTAATCCCCAATTAAAACATAGTTTGAAGAAAATCTTAAGGGTTTTTATCAACAGGAAAGCCTCCACCGCCACAGCTGAGGAAAATTGATCCCTCTAGCTACCACGATGCCACCTGTGCCTCAAAGCATTCATATTCGAGGCCGGAGTTATTGATCAGGATCATATATTTGTCTCAAACGTAGCCAGGGAGTAAATTCTGCCAAGGAACTTAATGAAAAAACTTCTGCAGAGTAACTTCGACATCGCACAGAGCCTCAAAGGTCAACAAAGGATCCCACCGAGCTTAATCTTTAATGTAAATCATTTAATACAGAGGATATGTATGTAAGTTTTTTCATTGAGCCCCCCAAGGGCCAAGAAGCCATTTAAGTCTGTATTAATTAGTTTTTGAGATCTTTTATCAGATCTCACCTCCTCATTCTTCTATATATACTTCTGAGGAAGATGAGAGAGGGGTTGGTTGAGTTGGTTGCAGAAATTTGAAATACATCTGAGCTTAAACTTCTGATTGTAAATAGTGTTCACTGGCCCTTGAAGCGCTGTTTGCGTTTAGATTAGTTAGGCTCAATAGTGAAGATGATTGCTGAACTGAAACATTGGACTTGAAGACTGTAATTGGTTTGACATCAATAACAAGCTGTTTCTTGGGATCCTGGTCTATATCACTGGTGAAGTGCTCCTTTCTTTGTTATTGTTTTTCCTTCTATGTATGTCATATTGTTCACTTTTCTCTGATAAAGAACATCATTTATAGAGTTAGGATTTACTGTTTACCAACACCCTTCTCTGACTGATAAGCTTTATCTCAATGTTTTCCTCCAATTTGTTTATTTAAGAATGATTCAATACAGTTTAAGCAGTTAGGAATGTTGGTGTTCCCTCATCCTGCTGTTTGCTTCAAACATTGTTCTTGAAAGTTATTTTCATCATTTTCTTATTAAAGTTAGACTAGAAAAGTGATGGTTTTCCCTGTTTCTAGTTTCTATTCTCCAAAGGCAGATTTTGAAGGTTTCCCTTGGTGTTGACTAAAAGCAGACTAGGTTTAAAAGTACTTTATCTGATCTTAAGTTACATTTTGTCTTCTCTTATATGTTTTCATACTTTCTGAAGGTAATTATGCGGATTACTGGATTGTTTGTCAATTAAGTTGCTTTAATACAGACTTGCCCAAGAAGTTTATGGTTAGCCCTGTTCTTGGTTGGTTTTAAACAGTTACTTAAGAGGTTTTTCTTGTTTGGACTAACTATAAATCCCCTGTGAAATTATTATCAGTTTCCACCCCTCCAACACTTTATTGTTTCCATTCCATCACTCTAATCTCAATAATCTTGTGATATATATGACTTGCCCCTTGGATCACTCTTGATGTTGTTGTTTAATTAAAGCCCTGATATGACTCCATAGCCCAATGGAATAAAAACCAGCGTTATATCTATCTTTTTAGACAAATCTTGTTCTAAATCACTTGCAACTTCTCACTTTTGAAACTTTTTGCACTTAGAACTTTCCTCTAAAGTAATTTTCATGCTCAACCATCCAAAAACAAAACAAACCCTTGGCCTTCATAACTAGCCTAATATAATTATTACCCCAAACTTCAAAGACAAATCCATCTTTGCACTTATTGGAGAGATCCCTCTCTGGATTCAGGAGGGCTAGATCCTAGAATCCCAAAGTGGTTGAAACGATGTTGTTTCTGTGATTGGACTTTGCCATTCTTGCTAATTACAGATTCCTAACACTTGGGAAACAAGGGGAAGTGATAACATTTTTGGCACCGTTGCCGGGGAATGTTTGCAAAACTTTCCTTGGGGATACTTCATTTAGCTCACTGAAATTTAGACTTGTGGGTGACAAGTTATGACATTCTAAGAAGGATGAATTCCAAAATTCAAGCCAAAGTGCATAATTCTCAAAAATTCAGCTCCCAAAAGACACACTAGGTCAAATCCAGACCCAAATCCTTCGCCTATTATTAATGAACCTAAGATTCTTTTAAGAAAGAAGAAAAAAATTCTCAGAAAATTGGAAAGGCTATTCCTCCACTTGTGAAATCAAAATCCTTGCCTACAAGGCTAATTGCTCCAGAAAGTCCGTCCTTTAATTTATAATTTGAGACTTATTTGTTCAGATCTAAGTTTGATACTTTTATTTCAGAAACTGTCTTTGACCCCATCAATTTTGAGACTTACTTGCCATTTTTTGAATCTTCCTATTTTGATCTTGATAGTGAAGTCTAGTCTAATTTTCATAAACTTGAGGGTTTGGTTGATAAGTTTCAAGTAACTTCAGAAAAATCTTATTTCCAATACCAAAAAAAAGCTTTTTCTTTACCACCTACTATTACACCTTCTCACTCAGAAGCATCACCATCTCTTGATTTTATTCCATCATTACCTCTGCAAGTTTTCACTGCATCAACACCTTCGCAACCTCCACCATTAGTCGTGGCCAGACTTGCTTCGTTGATCCTACTGGCACAACTCACTGCACTACCTCAAAAATATGGTCAAAGATTGCCTCTTTTTGATGGAACATCAGAGGTTACTTCTCACCAACATATTGTCAAAGTAATTGATTCCATTGACCTTGAATAAATTGACAATGATGATGCTAAGATGCACATCCTAGCACAAATTTTCTTAGGAGAGGTAAATAAATGGTTTCACTCCCTAACAATTGGTTCAGTAGCTAATTCACAGTAGCTAATCAACTTGTTTATAGAAAAATAAGAGGAGAAGAAGAATCCATTACAGATTCTAGCTGAATACAATGCCTTGAAAATAAATCCTAATGATTTTTTATAAGACTTCATAGCTAGGTTCAACATAATTTATGATTCCATTCCTAAAAATATCAAGCCTCTGCTAGGACTTGCATTGCTTCATTACCCTGAAGAAATACAGAGAAATGTAGTGAGCGTTGATGCGAATCTGAATATCAAAATTTCAAAAATCAAAATAGAGAAAAGGGTAACCATCAAGGAAGAAACTATTAGTCATCAATATTTTTCACTTGTTTTGATGATTATATGCCTTGTCTAGGTTTTCTAGAAACCAATTTCAAACTGTCAATTTGTCCTCTAAAAAACCCATCAGAGAAATTTTTTATATTCCCCCCGCCTCTCTCTTGCATACTGTGATTGAAGTGGTAATCCAGCTTAAAATCCCATCCTAGATAAGTAGGCCTTACCCTATCCACAACTGTCACAAACCTCTTATCTCTGATATCCAAAATCCTCCTATTTCACAAAACAGTTTGTCCAAACATAATTCAAGTTGTCCTTGTTACCTTCTCACTGACTGAAGTTACTGTTTGATGACCTGAGTATGTCTAGGAAACCCTTTTAAAAGGTCATAACAAAGTGTCCAGGTTAGGTGATGGCGCTTAGGATGTGTATCTTAAAATACCTGTGTCTTGTTAGGAACTCTATTTTTACTATCAGTCAAAGTATTCTATCCTTCTATCTGAAAAAACAAATCTTTTTGTCATCCCTATATCATGCACCATCAAGTTGTCATATGTCTAGTTTCAACAAAGCTTATAAGGTTCAATTTAGGAAGAAATAGAGTAAGAAGGTCCTATGTCCGAAGAAAAGTGATCAAATGAAATTTTCAAGCATTATCATCATGATACATCAGAAAAGGCCTCCAATGATCAAAGTCATTTTATCAGTGCATCTCTGCAGGGGTGCTAGGATAGATGGCATTAAGCAATCTTGAACAAGGAGACACTTCAAGGAAAGTTTTCGAAGCTAGAACAGTTGACTATTGGGAAACAAAGAAAATGAAGAGTTTAAAGAGAAAGGAAACCTACAGGATGCATCCATGTAAACTCAAAACACCAAGAATTCAAAGAATCATCCATCATGGAAAAAGGAGTACAAAGGTTGAGAGATTACTGTGGGAGTACAAAGTTTGGGAGGTTACTACATCTAGCACTTCATGTCAACTCACAATGGAATTTTCACATTCTTCCCAAACATATGGGCACAACTCTGAAAAATAGTCTTATGAGGCTAGGTATGGAATTTTTTTGGCAAAAGAACCTCTAACAGACTAGGAATCAAAGTAAAAAGTATAGAAAGGAACAACTGCCTTTTTATACCCCTATAGTCTAGACTCTAAACCCTCAAAGACACCGTCATCACAAAGAAGGCTACATTTATTGTAAAGAAGAGTTATTCTTAAGACAGACACAATAGACATTTATCATGTGGAAATACATTACTTTCCCATGGGTTTCACAGTGAGATTCTATAAGAATATGTCTCATAAGTAAATTGGACTAAAGACAAAGTTGGTTGTAAAAAGAGCCTCTTTCAATCATAAGCAGAGAGCCTAAAAAATTGTGTTGTGAATTGCCTTCTTCAATAATGAACAGAGATATCTCCCGGATGTCGGTGAACTGGAAAGAAATTAATATGATGGGACCTGGGTGCGGCGAAGGGTGGAGAAACTTGCCACCCAAGTCACGGCCAGAGGAGGGCATTCAAAGTATGTTTTCATCGCATCAAATGCATTAATTTCTTGTTTTGTTCGAGATCTGACCTTAATTCCCTTATAAGACTCCGCATGCTCCTCAATGCTTCGGCCTTCAACTCTCATCAATGAGAAGTTAATGCAGGACGCTCTTCGATGCAATTCCATTCGAGTTGTTAATATGGAGGGTAGCTCTGGTTTCTTAGACGATTCTCATCCGATGAACTGTAGGTGCTCTCTGACTACTGGGTTCCCCAGTTTGCGCACAGTGACAGGTAGAAGAAGCTCGTTGAACTGCTGCTTAGACCTTGATGATGATCTGAACTTCTCTCGTTTTGGCCTTTTTCTGTCTGCTACTGTTTCTTTGAATTTTCTCTTTCCTCAAGCCTCTTTCACTCCTGCTCCTCCACCACTTCTCGTGCCCTCTGCGGAGACTAAGCCCATGCCTCGCTTACGTCAACGTATGCAGTGCCGCAGGGGCAGCACCAGAAGCCAACCACTGCGCACTCCCTCTAGCTCCACCTCCGAGTCATCCTCGCATTCCAGTGAATTTTTATCGGGCCGATATCCTAATACCAGAAGTGGGAGGGGTCGTGTTCATGAATTCGGCCACCGTATGGGATCCTCGGCACCTACTATCCCCACCGCTCTGACCTCTCCCACGCTCCATACGACGCATTTCTCTTTTAATTTCTCTCTGAACCGCCCTCGAATCACTTCCTCAATTATAGTTTCTTTCCATGAAGAGCCTCAGGCAGAAGAACAGAGCACTTGTCAGGAGGGTCTGAGTAAAGAGAAAGCCCAGATTTCGGACCATCAGACAGGGTCGTTGAACATGCAGGGCAAGGAGGCACAGGAAAGCAGGGTTTTTGAAGGGGAGACGGTGCAAGGAGATCCAGGACCATCCATGCAAGAAGTTGCTCCCACCATGGACCTATCAAAGAAGGATGACAATATGGCTGCATACTGGTGCTGAATTGTTGAAGAACCGCCTGATGAGTAATTGTTATTTTCTTGTCTGGTTTTCGTGGTTCAAGGCCCATTATACTGGGCTTGTCTTTACTTATCTTGATATGTCAGACTATAGTTTTTTTTTAAAATTTTATAATTGATGTAATCTTCAGAGGCATCAACAACTGGTACCCCTGCGAGGACAGAGAAACAGTTTGAGAATTGCTCAAGGCTGGTTTCCCCTTATGAAGGCAGTCTTTTTTTCTGACTTTTTTGTCAAGTTTGCCACAGGTCTGGGAAAATATTTGGCTTTGGCCACGATGTAAAATATTTCTTTTGTTAATAGATTAACCTAACTTAGAAAAAAAATAAAATAATGAACAGAAATAGGGAAAAAACACAGGTTGTTTAAGAGCCCAGATTTTGTTTGAAGTACCTTCCTTCAAGCGTAAACAGAGCGCTTACACAGTTTTAAAGAAGCCTCCTTCAATAACAAGTTGAGGGCAGAGACTTAAGTTTAAAGGGCCTCCTTCATGACAAGTAGAGGTCACAAGTGCTTTAAAGGGCCTCCTTCATTTGATAAACAGAGATAGGCCAATTTATGGTTTAAATACCTCTTTCAATGATAAGAATATGGCAAACATTTGTTTTTATGAGGCATCTCCTTCAATGATAAGTAGAGGGTGCAAAAGGTTGACTGGATTGTCTATTTAAAAAGAGGACTAGAGGTCACATTCTACAAGCTTCAAAGATAGAAAGTGCCCTTTCACTAAGAAGAAGTCACCATCTGTCTTGATTTAAAAACAGAGAGGCAAAAGTTTATAGAAAATAACTTGAAAAAGCCAAAGAGAGTGGCACCTCCTTCATGTATAGGCAGAGAGTGTAGGGCTTTCAAACTGGTTTCACTATTTGAAAAATTCTGGTTAAAAATACCCCACAGTGAAAATTTTTTCAAGTCCATTTCATAAAATTTGGATGGAAGTGCCATAGACATCAAAAAGAAAAAGGCATCACCTCCTACATGTATAAGCAGAGGGCGCAAAGTTTTGTAACTGGTTTTTCTACAAAGGATGAATAAAGGTCACATAGTATGGTTTTCAGGGAATACAAAAAAAGCATCCCACTGCAAAACAGAAAGAGGATAAAAAATTTTGATTGTTTAAAAAACTACTGTGTAGAGAACAGTCAACATTTGTTTTGATTTTAAGCAGGGAGGAAGTTTCTCATAAAAAAATACATGGCAAAGTGAAAGACATCATAATCAAATTATGTTTAAAGGGCTAAAGCTGCATACAAGAAATTTTTGACAAAAAACCAAAGTATGAAATGTATTTGTTTTCAATTAAATGGAAAAGGGTGCCTTCTAGAAAGCATTTCAAAAGAGACATAAAAGCCCTCAACGGGCATATTTTACATTTCATTTTTTTCAACCGGCAGAGAGAGCAGGTTAGGTTTTCAGGCTTTGGGCAAAGCCTCATGCAAAATTCAAAGGTCGCGACGCGCTTGTGTTTTGGTGCTACGTGCTTGTATCAGCTCGCGAAAGAAAATTACAAAGGGCACGAGGCGCCTGTATCTTGGTGCGACGCGTTTGGTTTTCTACCCGGCGTGCACTCAAGGCCGCCTTCACCATTTATTATTGTAGATTTTGATGTATTTGTTGAGCTTCCTCCCGTGCAAATCCTTGTGTAGAGGGCACCCATAACCGCTCACGCCCAAGTACTCTCGTGCAACCATTCATGCAGGGGGCGCCCATCACCGCCCATGTGCGCAGACGCTACGCTCCTGAGCGGAAAAGTGTAGCGCCTGCCCATTTCATTGCAAAAGGCCAAAAATTTCCAGTCTTGATCAAGGATCAGTTTCTATCACACCAGAGAAGTTCTTTAAACGTATTTCCCATATTTCTCACCCCTCAGCATTCCTGTTTCTTAAAAAAAAAATGTTTGAAGGATAAATTTAAAGAGATGGCAGTTTGAAGAAAAAGTGTCTATTACATTTGAAAGGTTGTTTATTTGAAATTTGGGGAGAGACAACAAAGTCAAAATGCCTCCAAAGAGAAAGGTAAAAAAGGGAGGCCAACACAAGAAATTTGAGCCCACCATTGTTCAAGAAATCACTGCCTCTCCCTCAATCTTGTCCTGCTTTCAAGAGGTTGGCTGCTTTGATTTTTGCAGTAGAATATCAGAGGTCACTAGCCACCCTTTTTTGACTGAGCTGTTTGCCCTGAGATTGGATGGAAAACAAGTTCACATAGCAGGTCTAGATTTTTAACTCACTCCTAAAGCTGTTTCTAAAGCAACCAAAATCCCTTACATAGGAGAGGAGTGGTTCAAGCAGTCATACCTTGACCTCAGCCACTATCAGATTTTTCTAAAACCAAATCATCAAGATGCATGCAACTCCATTTTTCCTTTTTCACACTTTCTGGATGGCTATGCAGTCCTCATGAAAATAATCATGAAATTTTTCACTTGTGAAGGTATATTTTCCCGAGTATATTCCTATCACATTAGACTCCTTATGCATTTCACAAAAGATAAGTTGCTAAACCTACCCTTTTTCCTGTGCAAAAGTATAGATAAGATGTCTTCCTTGGTTAAAAAGAAGCCTCCAGCTCAGCAGAAAGTAATTTTATTCCATCACTCTCTCATTAAGATCATTATCCTTCACCAGCTGGAACAAAAGGGCATCTCTTGGGAAAATTTCATCTCTCACCCTGATTTCACTTCTAAATCTTCTATACCACTACAAATCAGGCCATATTCATCCCAAGACCCTCCTCATGCTCATTGCTCGCCCTCCACACCTTATTTTCCCCCTTCTTCTCATGAGTCTACTCCCCAACAAAAAGCATCCTCCATAGATGACAGTGAGAAATGAGAATGCAATAAAAACAAACAAGGAAGTGATGGTGACAAAGAATAAGAAAGTGATGAGAGCAGAAATATAGGAACATGTAAGAATGATGAGGCAAACAGTCCACAGCTCAGTGGAAGCAACAATTTTGATAAAGATAGAGGCAGTCCTCAAGAAGAGAGTAAAGACAGTAAGGACAGTGAAGGAGGTGCTGATCAGAAATACAATGATCATGAAAGAAGCCCTCAAGAGGAAGGTGAAAACACTATTATGATAAAGAAAACACACAAAGGTATGACAAAAGCATAGATGGTGAAAGTGGTAGCCCACAGAGAGACAGTGAAGATAGTAAAGAAGGAGGCAACTATCAGCAAAACAGTGATAGTGAAAGAGGCATCCACAGGAAGAAAATAAAAACAGTGATGAAGGCAGCCCCCAAGAGAATGATAGAAACAGTAATAGTGAGAGAGGCAGTCTACAAGGGGAAAGTGAAAACAGTGATAATGAAAGAAATAGTCCACAAGAAAATGAAAACAATGATCATGATGAAAGCATCCCACAGGAAGAAACTAAAAACAGTGATAGTGAAAAAGGCAACAAATTTGGTAATGAAGGAGGCAACAATATAAAGGATAAAACTAAACAGGTACTAGTGTTGAATCCTCCTCTCATTTCTCCTCAACACATTCAAGAACATGTGCTTACTGCCTCTCCAAGGAAATGGGCCATGTTTCCTTCATCAAAAGTGGCAAAGGCTAAAAAAACCAAAATAGAAAAGAAGAAGACCACTCAGATAGTGACTAGAAATATCACTAGGGCACTAAGGAGTAGAGGAAAATTGCCAAAGAAGAGTAGTGTAGAATTTCCCAATAAAACCAGAGGAAAGAAAATCATTAAAGGCAAGGGAAAAGAGAAGATTGAACAGCAAGAGAGCAGCCATGAGCATGAGAAGGAATTTGACATAATACAAATAAATAGTGATGCTGAAGATGATGAGGCCAAAATTCTTAGATCTCTTTTGAAAAACCAGGAGGCTCATATTAAAGACTTGGAAAATGACCTAGAAAGGTCAAAAAAACATTATCCACTTTTTGCAAATGCAAAATAATCAAATGAGTGGACAGATGGAAATCTATGAGGCCTGGGCACTCAAATATAAAAGAGAAGCACAAAAGTCACAAGAAAAACCTGAAGAATACATGGGTGAGTATGTGGATAATGATGAAGACAAAGAACCAGCAAGAAGGAGGCCTAGGACCATTGGTCTTAGAAAAGCATTGGAAAAGAAAAAAGAAGAGGAATTAGCCCGTGCACAGCAGTACCCTCTTACGGAGCTACTTTCTCTAGAAATTGAGAATGATAAAGAGTCTTTGCTTGAGAGGGAAAATCAGCATTTGGAAACCAAATTAGAGAAAGATAACAAGGATCTGGGCCTACAAAGGAGAATGACCGAGCACTACAAGAAATTGAATCAGTTTGGCCGAAGGAAACTCAAAGCTGCCCAAAGGAGGCGCCTGGCGGAAAATCGTGGAAAAGACCAATCCCGGCTTGGAATTCTTTCTCAAGCTTCATTACATGTTTCTAAAAACCCTTAAGGGTTTTCTCACCAAAATTGGGCAATTTTGGACACTTTATTGTTTTTTGTCAATTTTGGGCCTAAAATCATAAAATCATGGGTGCCTTAACTTTTTCTCGGAGAATCCTCAATTGAAGAAAATTATATTTTTGGATTCCTTGACATCAAAGGAACATGCTCAAAAATTTTCAGATCAAATGAAGCTATTTTGGTCCCTCAAAAAGACCAAAAACAACCATTTTTTACCTTTCTGCCCCTAATATTAGTAGGTGCTACACTCCCGGGTTTTTTCACTGTTTATAATTTTTTACTAACTTTCAGGCATTATATTGGAGAAAATAAAGTATTTTTGGAAAATAGACATCCGTAGCTTTCCAACGAGCCATCATGTGACTTATTTCGACATTAGGAAGTTCGCGAAAACTGCACTGTAATACACATTTTTTTCTGGTGCTATGCTCCTGTAGATTTTGCTAAAAAGCATTTTTTTGAGTGATGACTGGGCCAAATGCGCGTTAAGCAAGTTTATCTTTTGTGTCAGGCCTTAAAAGTGATTCTTTTTTGCTATTTTGGTCCGAAAAGATATTTTTGAAGGATATTTTGTGCCTTGGACCTTGTTAGGCCTCAAGGACAGTTTTAGATATTTATTTTTGGCCAATGGCCTTCTAGTTGCTCTAGGTGGGTTTCCTCCTCTTTGGCTTATATAAACCAAGAGGATTAATTGTAACAAGGAGGAAGAACTTGATATATTGAGAGCAATACATAGCATTATGAGCTTGGAAGAAATACTTGTTTTATGAAGTGGATGATGTCTTGCTTGGCTTGATGGTGGAGGAGCATTGTGTGCAGGATTCCATGGCTTGGTGAATGGTGATGTTCCTCTGATTTGTTTTTGTTTCCTTTTTTCCATTAATGCTCCATACTTCTCATTTGTTGCAGATCAGAAAAGTATATGTTGAGACATGCTCATGGAAACACCTAAAACATCCTGCATGTTACAACTTTGATGTTTTCCTCTTCTTGATCATTTCTAAAGGATTCTTAACTTCCCTTTAGGTCCATCAAGAAATTGTTATTTGTTTCATTTATGGTCAGTATATTTTTCTATCTTGTATGATTTAAGGTATGCCCTGCTTACTTATAGTTTCTCAAAACTCCATTTCTGAAATATTTCTATGAAATATTGGTTGTTTTAGTTAAGTCAAAGAGGTCTCGTTCGATCTTTCCCTTTGTCCATGCTTGAAAAATTATTTTAGAGTTCCCGATAGCTCAAGATATGTTGTTTAGGAGTTCCCTCTTCATAGATTTAGTTGTTTGTTTATCTTATTTTTTTTCCCAACAGTTGAAGGTGATTTTCTAGAGTTAGAGGTTCTTATGCTTCTATGTATCGTCGGATTGTTTATCTTTCATATGTATCAGTTTGAGTTTTATTCATAGAGATTTATGGTTTGCCCTACCTCATCAATACCCGCTTGAAAACTATATATGTTTAAGATCTCTTTGTCTTTCACAAACTTAATGTTCATTTCACTTCACTTTCACCCAAAGAATCCATTTACCTTGACTAAATCGGCCCTACAGTAATACCTTGTCCACAATTTAGACAGTATTGACTTTATCTGACCCCATAGCCCTGTTGATTTGTTGAAATCTCTTTCTATTTGTCCTTTTTGATCATTTTACCTCAAAAACCCAAAAAAAAACCAAAATATACTTAACAACTAGCCTAAAATCACACATACAAAGCAAACAAGTTCACATCCTTCGCATAATATAGAGAGCCCTCTCTGAGTCCAGAAAGGCTAGGTCCTAGGACTCCAAATATTGGTCTGATGTTACCCTGTCATTTGGTTTACCAATCTGCCAAATTACGGGACAATAACATAATGGTGATCACGGTGGGACTTCTGAGTACATAATTGCCTGAATACCTCATACAAGCTTAGTTAGACTTAGAAATACCAGTGAATCTGCCTCCTCATTGCCACACTAACATAATGGCGATGATGGTGGGACCACTAAGTACATAAACAACCTAACAAACCTTGGTATACTCGTTAGTCCTTCTATATTAAAAATCAGACAAACAGGCTATAAATCCCTTTAGAGTAGACTCTCTTTGTTTCAACACCTTAGCTAAGTGAAGAATCAAATATAAGACACTCTTAAAAAAAAGGATATATATAAAACTCTTTAAAAACCTCACAAAAACATCCCTAGATTGGTTTCTATCCACCATTGGTGGTCAACCATAAAACTTTGTCTTTACAAGACAATAGTATTCACTGGGTGACTCCACTAGCCTCCAGTAGGCCTAATACTCCACTTAAAAAACCAAAAAAATTCCATAAGCATGCTATCCTGTTGACTTACCTTTCCAATCACAAAGATCATGATGCAGCCTCTGAAATCAGTAACAAACTAAGTGCTACTTAGGAATTCAGAAAATTTCATCAAAACATAAAAAATCAACAGAATAGCCTAAGAAAAGAGCTATAGCTTTCTCAACATCCTAGCAAGTTGTTGATCTGAGTTTTATAACACTCTGAGAAGTTTTTGCATAAAAATTTTCTAAAAAATAATTTCCCTAAAAAACACCTTTGTCAGTATTGGTGGTGGACCATAAACTTCAAAGCATCCACCTGGTGACTCCACTAGCCTTCATTTAGTTTTAAAACTTTACTAGCATCCATAAAACTCCTAGTGAGGACAACCATCCAAAAACAAATCACAACTATCATCCTCTCTAAATTTTGAATTTGAAATCTGGCTTCACGAAGAATTAATGCCATATCTCTTCTAGACCCAAATCCTCCTATCATAGTTGATGACCCAGAAAATATTTTGTGGCAAACTTCTGAAACTGGTAACTTAGCTATCGATAGGACCATTCACAAAGCAAGCTCTATACCCGAACATCTTACATCCTTGCAAGATCCCCAGTTTGAATTATGTTCATCAAAAGGCCCTTTTAGAAAGAAGTCACAAAGTAGACTCGACCTTGCCGATATTGAGCCCTTAGATTTACAATGGAGTCCTAGTAGAGAAGCCTCACCCACTACACCACCCGATTTTCAGCTTCTCCACCATTTTGGCTCTTTCCACCCTAAATCTGCTCAAAATCAGTCTACAAGTCCAAGTACCTCCGTCATGCCCATTCAAAACACCACTATCCAAATCAACTCATCCCATACTACAAATCCTCATACTGTAAATCTACCATCAGCTCCCATCATGGCATCCTAGTATGCACCCTTAGTGCTACGACAACCTTTGGTACCTTTGCAAAATGATTACCAATCCAGAATCCCACAATTCACCGGGGCTGAATCCACTACCACCCAATAGCATGTAGTTAGAATCAGTGATGCTTTTGACTACATGGAACTAGAATATGAAACCATAAAGATGAGAATGTTTGCCCAAAGCCTAGGCCGAGAAGCCAAGAAATGGTTTAAAAACTTGGCTCCTAATAGTATACATGATCTCCCATCACTCTACCAAACTTTTATAAATAGATGAGAAGTCAGGAAGAACCCCATCCAAATCCTTTCCAAATACAACAATCTTAAAAGGAATACGGGGGAAAGTGTTCAAGACTATTGCACTAGGTTCAAGAGTGTCTATAATGCCCTTCCGCCTCACATGAAACCTCCACTTGGCCTAGCACTAGCAAAATTTCCCAAAGGTTTCAATCCAGATATGACATACTAATTAAGACAAAGAGACCCCACAACTTTAGAAGAAATGCAAAAGGTAGCTATTAGTGCTGAAGCCAACCTAGCTAAGAAGAGAGCTAGGATGATATTGGAAAAGAAAGTCACTTACCGAGATTAGACCATACCTTCCAATTCCTCTTCATATTCCAAAATAGACAACCTAGTTAGAAATGTGGAGAGAATGATGGAAATAATAAATCTAAGTGAAAGGGCACCTCCAAGGGACAGCCAACCAAATCCCCAAAACAAAATTCGGAATCATAACGTTAGAAGGGACCCACCTCAAATCAAACCAAGGGAAAATGATCAACAGATCAGGCCACCTTTCCAAGAAAACTATGTTGATGAGGTAGAAAGAGATATTGAAACACTTGATGAAAATCACTTAAACTTGATAGGTTCTGATAGCTAGGGTGAGGTTTTTCTCACAGAAGAAGAGCAAGTTTTCTTCTCCTCAAACCAAGATGAAACAAATTATCAGGACCCCAAAGATCCTGAAATAGGATTACAAAACGCCATAATGGAAGTTCATAGGCAATATGATCTTAGGAGTAAGAAAAACCAAGACAACTCTAGGAAAAACAACTCGGACATTGCTGTTACAAAAGCTCCCGATACCATTCTTAAAATAATAGCAGATAGTAACAAAATCATGGTTAAGAAAACTGATCAGAACAAAGACAAAACTAGCCAGACAAACCTTGATCCTAGCTGTCCTAATACCTCTACTAAGATCCCTGAAAAAACTTTGTTGAACAAAGCCCCTAATCAAATTCAACAAGATAAACTTATAGAAAAATTAAGATCACCATGCCTCTAACTGAACTAATTACCCAAAGCTCATACAAATCTCAAGTGCTAAAGGTCCTCAACATAGGAAATGATGCAGATATTTTACACCTAGCTGATGACACCCCTGAGTTTTTGTTTGGACCAAAAATAGAAGGAAAATATCAAGAGGGAACCATTCCTCCTTTTTACATTAGTCTGAATATACATGACCAAATCCTACATAATGCCATGCTAGATTCCCGGGCCTCTCACAATCTCATGCCAAAAGTGGTGATGGAAAGATTAGGCCTAGAAATAACGAAACCTTGTAAAGACTTATATTCGTTCAATTCAAGCAGATTCAAGTGTTTAGGCCTAATAAAAGATCTTTGTGTCAATTTGGCGCAAGTAACTACTAAACACCTGGTTATGGACATAGTAGTAGCAAACATTCCTCCCACCTACATAATGCTTTTATCCAGATCTTGGGGGACCAAGATCCAAGGAAATATTCAACTAGATATGTCTTACGCTACCATTCATGTTTTTAACTAGACAAGAAGATTATACCGAGAATCACACATCAAGTATATGGTTAGGAATCAAGAAAGAACAGACAACGTACCTCTTTATTATATACATTCAGACCTTAATTCTTTAATTTTACATACTGATGAGGACATTGATAAACAGATAAGTAAAGTTGAAAAAAATCTAGGCACACTGCATTAGGCACACCAGTTTCTCTATGATGAGCTGGATACTCAAAACTATCATGACCCGGAATAGTTGTGTCCTGATAAAAAGGATTTTGATGTTATAGAAATGGAAAATAAAACCTCAAAAACAGAAAACATTCTACACTCTCAAGCAAGTTTCTAAAACCAAGGACAAACCTCAAAAATGCAGTCAGAACCTTTTTCCAATGCAGAAACACTAAAAAACTTGCATAGAACAAAAATATTTGGAAATCAAGGCCAAGAAAGCTTTATGTTCTTGCCATATCTAAATACCTCACCATCCCATGAATTTACCCCTCCAAATAAAACTTTAACTATTGCAAGTACTTCTGTATATCTGGGAAAAATGTCTGATAAAGTTAATATGGGGGAATGTGATAAAAGTAGTCTTGAAAAACCTGAGCTGATTGAACTAGCTAAAAGTTTATTATTACACCAGAAATTGAGAAGTGCTAGGATATGAAAAATTCTTCAGGATACTATTACATGTCGAAGAATAGTTCAAAACACCATGACACAACCATCATTTCAAAAATTCACCCTTACAAAAGGGAATACAAAAATCTTGATCATGAATTAACACTTAAAAAGAAAACAGTTGGATACAGGATATGTGTAGATTTTAGAAACACAGATAAACACTCCCTAAACAACACTCATATCCTTCCAAAAATAGGTCATACCATACAGAAGCTAGGAATTTCTAACCATGTGTCCTTGCATGATAATATTTCAGGATATCACCAACTAATTCCTCTTCAAAACAAACAACTCAAAGATTTTTTCAAATATACTGGAAGTAGTTTCAAGTTCAAACCAAGTTTTTCAAATCTGAAAGACACTGGAGACATTTTTCAGAGGACTATATTTCCAGTGTTAAACTTCTTTGTTATGATGTATCTTGATGATGTCATCATTTGTTTCAAGAATGACAAAGAATATCTGTATTACCTAAAGAAGATGTACAGTAGAGGCGGGAGTGGAAATAAAAGGTATAAAGAAAAACAACAAGCATATACAGAGTTTTTTAGAGACTCTTGCAAGAACCCTTATGTTATTCTTGCAAGAGAAATTTTTCCTGATTTTTATTTTCAAAAACTAAGTGGACCAAGAGCATCAGGGGATCCTTTTGAAGATAATATGCTCAAATACCACTGTTATCAAGAGTTCTAGTGGTGAAGTTTTTTTTTTCTCATTGTACATATTTTTGTTTGAGGAAATAAATAAGAAAATAGAAAATACAAAAACAACAGAAAAATAGAAAAAGAGGGCAGTCTTAAAGCAGCGGAAAAGCCCCATGTTCAAAAAATAGTCATGCTGAAAGTGTGCAAATATAAATGCCACTACTAGTGCTCAAAAGATGTATTGTTTAGTTATCTAGCCTAATCATAACTGAGCATGTTTTAAATTGATTGCTGATAAGTTAGTGAAAAATAATGATATTCAAAATATGCAAGCTTGACTTATCAAAGAAAGTAGATTAGGAAACAAATATGCTGGTTCCACACGCTCAAAACAGAACCAAAGAGGAAAATAGGGATGACAAGAAAATTATGTATCGTAACCCTGATTTTTCTAAATATCCTTTTGCGTAAAAATAACATTCGTGTGCAGCTTGTCTTTATTCCACAAAAACATGATAAATCAGACTGTCTAATCCTGATTTGATCATTTTTCATTTTCATGTTTTAGTCTAGCGAGTGATATCCTGTCAAACAGCTTAATCTTGACAGTTGATATAGTATAGGTAGAGAATCAAAGGAGTTCATCAGTTTAATCCGAACTCCCGGAAGATATAAGTGTAGAAGTAGATAGTGTTTTCTCTTTCAAAAATATCATGTCAAGGGTTTGCCAGTCTAAGTGCACCCAAAGAAGAAAAAATGTTAGGCAAAATAGCTGAGTAAGTAGAGATGAGGTTGATGCTAATCATGCTGTCAATTTTTCAGAAGGAATCATTTTCAGGAAAAGCATCAAGAAAAAAAAGAAATTTGTGCCAATGGATGAGGCATTGGTCTTCACGAGCCAGAGATCTGCAATTCTGGACACCTCTCGAAAACGAGATGCCCTCCCCAAATGGAGCCATAGTTAGTCATCAGTATTTTTCACTTGTTTTGATGACTATATGCCTTGTCCAGGTTTTCTAGAAACCAATTTCAAACTGTCAATTTTTCCCCTAGAAAACCCATCAGAGAAATTTTTTATCTCCCCCCCCCCCCCCCTTCTCTCTTGCATACTGTGATTGAAGTGGTCATCCAGCTTAAAATCCCATCCTAGATCAGTAGGACTTACCCTATCCACAAATGTCACAAACCTCTTATCTCTGATATCCAAAATCCTCCTATTTCACAAAACAGTCTGTCCAAACATAAGTCAAGTTGTCCTTGTTACCTTCTCACTGACTGAAGTTACTGTTTGATGACCTAAGTATGTCTAGGAAACCATTTTAAAAGGTCATAACAAAGTTTCCAGGTTAGGTGATGGTGCTTAGGATGAGTATCTTAAAAGACCTGTGTCTTGTTAGGAAATATGTTTTTACTATCAGTCAAAGTATCCTGTCCTTCTATCTGAAAAAATAAATCTTTTTTTCATCCCTAGATCGTGCACCATCAAGTTGTCATATGTCTGGTTTCAACAAAGCTTATAAGGTTCAATTCAGGAAGAAACAAAGTAAGAAGGTCCCATGTCCGAAGAAAAGTGATCAAATGAAATTTTCAAGCATTATCATCATGATACATCAAAAAAGGCCTCCAATGATCAAAGTCATTTTATCAGTGCATCTCTGCAGGGGTGCTAGGATAGATGGAATTAAGCAGTCTTGAACATGGAGACACTTCAAGGAAATTTTTCGAAGCTAGAATAGTTGATTGTTGGGAAAAAAAGAAAATGCAGAGTTCAAAGAGAAAGGAAACCTACAGGATTCATCCCTGCAAACTCAAAAAACCATGAAAGTCAAAGAATCATCCATCATGGAAAAAGGAGTACAAAGGTTGGGAGATTACTGCAGGAGTACAAAGTTTGGGAGGTTACTGCATCTAGCACTTCATGTCAACTCACAATGACATTTTCACATTCTTCCCAAACATATGGGCACAGCTTTGAAAAATAGTCTTATGAGGCTAGGTATGGAAATTTTATGGCAAAAGAACCTTTAGAAGACTAGGCATCAAAGTAAAAAGTATAGAAAGGAACAATTTCCTTTTTATACCCCTATATTCTAGACTCTAAACCCTCAAAGACACTGTCATCACAAAGAAATCTACAGTTACTGTAAATAAGAGTTATTCCTAATATAGACACAACATACATTTATCATGTGAAAATACATTACCTGCCAATGGGTTTCACAGTGAGATTCTATAAGAATATGTCTCATAAGTAAATTGGACTAAAGACAAAGTTGGTTGTAAAAAGGGCCTCTTTCAATCATAAGCAGAGAGCCTAAACAGTTGTGTTTGCATTGCCTTCTTCAATAATGAACAGAGATAGGGAAAAAACGCAGGTTTTCTAAGAGCCTAGATTTTGTTTGAAGTACCTTCCTTCAAGCGTAAATAGAGCGCTCACGGCGTCACACAGTTTTAAAGAAGCCTCCTTCAATAACAAGTAGAGGGAAAAGACTTAAGTTTAAAGGGCCTCCTTCATGACAAGTAGAGGGCACAGTTTCTTTAAAGGGCCTCCTTCATTTGATAAACATAGATAGGAAAAGTTCTAGTTTAAATACCTCTTTCAATGATAAGCAGATGGCCAAAATTTGTTTTTATGAGGCACCTTCTTTAATGATAAGTAGAGGGTGCAAAAGGTTGACTGGATTGTCTCCTTAAAAAGAGGACTAGAGGTCATATTCTACAAGCTTCAAAGATAGAAAGTGCCCTTGCACTAAGAAGAAGTAAATTAAAATTTTGCACAAGTAGTCACCATCTATCTTGATTTAAAAACAGAGAGTCAAAAGTTTATAGAAACTACCTTGAAAAAGCCAAAGAGAGTGGCACCTCCTTCATGTATAAGCAGAGAGTGCAGGGCTTTCAAACTGGTTTCACTGTTTGAAAAATTATAGTTAAAAATACCCCACAGTGAAAAATGTTTCAAGTTTGTTTCATAAAATTTGGATGGAAGTGCAATAGACATCAAAAGGACAAAGGCATCACCTCCTACATGTATAAGCAGAGGGCGCAAAGTTTTGTAACTGGTTTGTCTACAAAGGATGAATAAATGTCATATAGTATGGTTTTCAGGGAATACAAAAAAAGCATCCCACTGCAAAACAGAAAGAGGATAAATTTTTTTGATTGTTTAAAAAACTGTTGTGCAGAGAATAGTCAACATTTGTTTTTATTTTAAGCAGGGAGGAAGTTTCTCATAACAAACTACATGACAAAGTCAAAGACATCATAATCAAATTATGTTTAAAGGGCTAAAAGCTGCATACATGAAATTTTTGACAAAAAACCAAAGTACGAAATATATTTGTTTTCAATTAAATGGAAAAGGGTGCCTTCTAGAAAGCATTTCAAAAGAGACATAAAAGCCCTCAATGGGCATATTTTACATTTCATTTTTTTCAACCGACAGAGGGAGTAGGTCAGGTTTTTAGGCTTTGGAAAAAGCCTCGTGCAAAATTCAAAGGTCGCGGTGCGCCTGTGTTTTGGTGCTACGCGCCTGTAGCAGCCTGCAGAAGAAAATTACAAAGGGCGCGACGCGTTTGGTTTTCCGTTCGGTGTGCAGAAGTGGTTGCTCGGCGTACACTCGAGGTCGATGTTTGGTCTCAATCTAGTCTCCTAAACTGAGCTCATTTAATTGTCAACCAGGATTTGTAAACTGCTGAAGTGAAGTGTACTGTATGTACCTAGGTACTTGTTTCCTAATGCGTTGTGTGTAGTGTTTTGTGATGTTTTTGGTCTTTTGTGATGATTTATGATGTTTTTGGTCTTTTGGTGGTTTTATGTTCACAAAGAAAATGCCTAGAAAGCTGATGGAAATGAGCTGATGATTAAAAACAGAGTGGATCCTAATTGATGGATGACAAATGACAAATGCAATTGGAATACTTAAAAACAGAATCAAATCTAAACTATGACCAATCAGAAACAAAGCTTGATAATGACTTTTAAGCAAATGATTCAAAACACAAACTAAACTTGTCAAATTCTTTCATCAAAGGCATTTGAGAGAGCTTGAAACATGGTCAACTAAGCATGCAAATCTTCCTAACTAAACAGTTTAAACAACTAACTTTATAATGATGCAACATCTTGTCCTTGATTAGAGATTTGTTGAAGTATGTTTGGAGTAAAACATTGATATCATCATAAGATTTTCTACTTTAAAGCTAATTCCTAACTCTATTCTGCAATTTAATTGAATGTCACAAAACCTTTACTCAAGAGTTATTGATTTCTTTTTCAAAGTAGTCTTTTGAGGGAGAGCTCTGTTTATGAAATGATGAGGAAATTGCAAAGGTACTTCAGGCCTTAAAATGATGTTGTCTTCTGTTCATATGGTTATAGATCAATTATGGATTTTAGAACAAGAAGAGGTTTGTGAATAATGAAGGTTGTTTTGTTAATCTTAACAACTGAAGTAATCTAATGTGCGGTGAATAACAATTGAATGTGGAGTGCAAATGCAATGAGTTGAACTACAACCAAACCTAAGATGTCACTAGCCTAAAACAGTGTTAAACTACAAGTCATTATCAAACCCAAAACAAAATAACTGAACATGAATTAAGTGCAATGAAACTCCGGAGTATCCTAACTATACTATCATGCATTATTCTATGAAATTATACAGTCTGTTTTTCCATCATTATTGATATTTTGGAAGAGTTCCTTCTTTTGGAAGAGTTAGAACAATTCTGACTGTGTAATTGAGTGCAAATGCAAACATAAAGGACTGAAAGCAATGAAAAACTAAAATATCATATCCATATCCCACTCATCATTATGATATTTTGGACAAGCGTTTAAGAGCAAGAACAGAGATGGTACTTAGTGCAAACACACAACTAAATCATTCATTATCATGGTCATGTCTTGGACTCCTTAAGAATTTATTGGAAGAGTTTCTTCTTGTGGAAGAGTGATTAGAAAAATTATAACTGTGATAGTGAACAACAAAAAATACAACTAAATCCTACAATACTATAGTCATTTTCCCATTCGTCATTATAATCTTTTGGAAGAGCTTCTTCTTGTGGAAGAGTTAGAATGAGTATAACTACAGTAGCTAATTAAAAACAACTATGAATTCAACTTCTAATCCTACAATACTATAGCCATTTCCCATTCATCATTATAATCTTTTGGAAGAGCTTCTTCTTGTGGAAGAGTTAGAATGAGTACAACTACGGTAGCTAATTAAAACAACTACTAATTCAAATTCAAAAATGTAAAGGCAGCTAGAATACTTATCTAATTTACGCAAATAAATCCGTGCAAGAGGCAGGGGCCCTCTACCACCTGACGGAATTCAACTCCAAATTAAATCAACGCTTTCAAAACAACACTGTCTACTTCATTAAAGATGAAATAACTTGAACATAGCACTCTGCGTCTTCAGAAATGTAGCACAGAATCTAAGCAAAATCTAGCATAAAATCTAACATCAAATCTAACCTAGCTCTCGGTTTCCCAAGTGTTTATATAACAAATGTAAATAACAAGATTTGCAACAATTCAGGAACATTGTCTTTCCTTATCGGAATCACATTAGGACTCTTGAAGTGGCTGCGTGAAAAGGAAAAGACATCTGGACTGAGACAGTCCTAATAGAAGTCTTCCTTTCTAAATGTGTTCCCACGTTCCAAAACCATACCCAGAATTCGTTTCTTCCTCCATGATGAGCAACGAACCATGTAGACATGACGTGGATTATGCCCATATGCGGTTTTTCTTGAGAGGCCACCTAGAACATACTCAAACGTGAAGACAGCTGCAGAATCGCCGGTTAGCTACGGAATGTCTGCATTCTGCAGCTAGTTCCGGTCAAAATGCTTTACAATGGAAAAAAATCACAAAACTTAGCAATTCAGTCATGTAAATCATTCTAGAAGTAATTTTAACTATATTCATTGATCAATTGGGTCTAGGATAGCAATGGAAAAGGGAAAATGAGGTAAAATGAGGTGAAATAAAGCACAATTTTGAGGCTCAACATACCCCCACTGCTGTCTCTTTGCATGTCGTCATGCAAATTATCCTATGAACTCAGAGGCTTCTGCAAGGACATCTAATCCTCTTCTTCTCCTTTGTCTGGAAGCTAGAGATCTTCTGGGTTTTCTGATAACAAGTTTGAACCTTAGGTTGGTGAGTGCCCTGATTAGTTTCTTGTTCCTTTTCTTCAACTTCCCATTGGTCTTTTCCACTTTGTTTATATGGAGGGATAAGGTTGAGTTCATATCAGTTTTGAGCTTGACTTGATCCTTGAGAATTTCATTCTCATTTTTGATGTGTCTATTCAGTAATTCCAACTCATACCTATCCCTTCTTAATATATCTATTTCAGACAGTGGAGGACTGGGGGTTCTCTCTCTTCTTTCTGAAGCTCTCCTCTCCAAAGTTTCCACATAGTCATAAATTTCTTGTTGAGCAGGGTCAATTTCAGGGGTTCCTTCATAAAAATCCTCTTCAACATCTTCTTTCATGGATGTTTCCTCATCTTCTATATCAATCACCCCTATTTGTTTGATTTGAGTTTTCTTTAGTTTTCCCTTTAGTCTGTGGCTTCTCCTTGGCTGAGAGGATCCCTCTCCTTTCTCTGTGGCAGATTTCTTAATTACCTTCTCTTTCTTAAGTTGCCTCTTGATTTGGGTCAACTTCTCTAAAATTATTTCCTCACTGCTCTCTTGGACTATTTTGTCAATTTCAACTTTTGAAGCCCTCCATTTCCTACTTCTCTTTGTAGGCTGTGGTTCCGGTGAGGGTTCTTTTGGCTCTTCAAAATGATTTCTTATCAAGAAATCGTCCCATGTATCATTTGTTTTAGCTGGATAATGTTCAATCAAAATTTTGACCAAACCATGATGATATAGGGTTGTCTCTAAAAATTGAACCCTTCTTTGAACACAGGAAGCCATCTTTTTCAAGCTTTCAAGCAAGAAGTAAGGTAGGTTTAGGTCTTCCCCCAGAAAATGCATTATCAATCTAATGTGGTAGACATAAAATGTTCCATATCTACCCTCACATGTAATAAATTTTTGCAGAAGAAGTAGTATGTTTCTCCATTTATTTTTCAATGCAGAACTGGGAATTCCTTTCTTAAATACAGTGACATCCATACCTGGTGATTTTAAAATTTTCTTCCAGGATTCATTGTGGAATTCTCTATTTTTGAACCATCTCTCTCCAGTTCTGAGCAACCCTGTAGCCTCTGCAATGAAAACTTCAGTGACAGTAAATTTGACATCTCCCACTTCAACTTCGGTTCCTTGAAATGATCTTGCAAATGTTTTAGTGACTTCCTTATGGAAGCCATTAAATTTCTCCAAAAATTGAAGCCATCCTATTTGTTGTAACATTTCTTTGCATTGAGGGTAGCCTTCTAAATATTTTGAACCCATTGGTTCAGTCCTTACAATGAAACCCATGATTGCTTCTTCAATGTTCAAATTAACACTCTTCTACCCACAAAAACAATGACTTTCACCTTCGAATTGAAATGGCTTCAAGTTCTGAATGGAAATGGTTTCAAACTTTGGAATGACATACCTCTGATTGATAGTGGCAACAGCTTCAAAACTTCGGGCTGATATGCCTCTGTTGACAACTGAACTTTGGACTGATATATCTCTGTTTGACAATGACAACTGGCTTCAACTTCTTCACTGCAATACCTCTGGCTCTTGGTAGCAAATGGTTTCGAATTCAACACTGCAACACCTCTGTCTCCTAGTGACAAAAGACTTCAAACTCCATACTGCTACACTTCTGAATTTACCCTTTTACTTTGCTCTTCGTTTACAATGCTCAATGCTATTCAAACTGATATCCTTTGGCTCTCCTCTCGGTGATAAGAATATCTCTGTCTACGGAATGAAATGCCGGCTACATAATGGAGTGATGGCAGTGGTCATGGAATGAAGTAGTGGAGTGAGGTGGAGGGAATGAATTAATGATTGAAGAGACGGCGGAGATTTTTACAACGGCAAAGAGGATCATCATTGAATGATTTGGTTAAGAGACGTGAAGAATTCAAATACCTCGACCATTTTAACCGCTTAAATGATATCGGGCATGAAATTTGAAATGGGAGATTTTAATCCAAAGTCTGTGGAGGGTTTATTGGTCTTGATCAATAAAAATAATTAAAATAACCTTTTCGAACAATCCATAACTAAAACTATGCTAAACTTTAATGAAATGCCATTATAATTTAAACTTGTTACCTCTGCCTTTCATTTGATTTTTGTAGTCTTTGTCTTCTTTGTTCACCTTTGGAAGAGTCTTCATAATCTTCTTGATGCTTTTGATTCATGGATACACTGGGTCATTTTGTTGCAATTCTAATGTCTGCTGATTGATGCCTTCAGGGTTTGTAGCTGCGGAAAGACTGTCTGGCTGCAGAAAGGCTGATCAGCTGCAGAATGTTTGTTGAGCTGCAGAATGTTCCTGTAGAGCATTTTAATCACGGAATGGAGTGTTTTTGGAATATAGGTGAAATTTTATATGGTATGAATGAATATGGATGATGAGTTATGATATGTATGAAGTGAATGATGAAATGGAATGGATTCAGTTTATGAAATGGAGTGAAAGAACATAAGAACTGTACTGCAATTCATGACATGTTTTATTCACTTACAGCAAGACATCAAATTTTGAATTTTGACATGAAAATGAGATGGATGGAGGATGGAATGAGATGAATGATATGTGGAATGAAGTGAAATATGAATGATGGAATGAAATGGAGTATGGATGAATAAGTGAATGGAGTGAAATGAAATGAGATGGATCATAAACACTATGGATCTGAACTTATGATTTTTGTAACAGCTGCTTGTAAAAACAAAAATGGGAAAAGTTAGAGTGTCAGAGAGACTCTGATTTTCACCCTATCTTTTCTGTATAAACATGCCAATCAATGATTGGTTTTCATGTTTATACCTTTATTTTTTATTTTTATTTTTTTTATTTTTTATTTTTTCAAAAAGAAATGCTTCAGAAAATTTAATCAAGTTGATGAAGAAGAGAGACTCTTCTTCATTAACTTCACATCATTTCTTTCTTGGAACTTCTTGACAAACTCTTCTCTTGAGAGTGGCTTGTGGTATAGCTTCAGTCTATGACCATTCACAAGAAAAGTGACCTCTTCTTCATCTATCGTTCTGATTTTTACTGCCCCATTATCAAAAATTCGAACAATTTCATATGGCCCAAGCCAATGTGTCTGAAATTTCCCTTGAAAATCCTTGAATTTTGAATCAAACAAGAGAGCCCAATCACCCTCTTTAAATTTCTTCTCTTTGATTTACTTGTCATGCCATCTAGCCCTTTGCTGTTGGACTAGACTTGTTTTCTGAACTGCATCTTGTCTGATCTCATCCAATTCATTAATTTGCTCCAGTCTATGCTTCTGTGCCTCCGTTAAATCAAGTCCTAGCTGAACTGCCATCTTGAAGGTTTGAATTTGGAACTCTATAGGAAACAAAACTTGCTTTCCATAAACAAGCTCATAAGGAGTATGGCCTGTTGTGTTTCTCCATGTAGTTCTATAGGCCCACAAGGCTTCAGGAAGCCTATCTACCCAATCTCTTCTATGTAAATGAGCAGTCTTTGTTAGGATTCCTTCAATGACTTTATTGGTAGATTCCACTTGACCATTTGCTTGTGGATGATAAGGAGTAGTTTTTCTATGCCTGATTTTGTACTTCTCCATCATTTGCTCCACTAGCCTTGATGTAAATTGAGCTCCTTGATCTGTACCAATTTCCCTTGGGACACCAAAACGAGTAAAAATATCCTAAAAAAGAAAATTAACTACAGATGATTCATTAGCAACAAGTAATGGTTTAGCTTCTACCCATTTAGTAACATAATCAGTGCAAACTAATATATATTTCTTTTGTCTTGATGGAGGACTAATAGGTCCTACAAAATCCAAAACCCATTTTTCAAAAGGTTCAATGTGTACCTGAGGTTGTAATGGCATCTCACCTGAAGGAGAAGGTTTCCCTACCCTTTGGCAACTGTCACACCTTTTGACATACTCCCTTGCATATTTAAACAAAGATGGCCAATAATATCCTAAATTAAGAATCTTATAGGCTGTCCTCTTATCTGCAAAGTGTCCGCCACAAGGTTCATCATGACATGCCTTGAGAATCTCAGGCATCTCATCTTCACGAACACACCTTCTAATGATCAAATCTGGACCTGTCTTGTACAACTCATTAGCGACCCATGAATATTTTGCACTATCATTAATGATTTTTCTTTTATCCCTTGCATTCATTATTGAAGGAAATTTTCCTGAAACTAAATAATTAGCAATATCAGCAAACCATGGAGTTTGAGTAGAAATTGCAAAAAGATATTCATCAGGAAATTGATCTTCAATAGGAGTGTCATCTTTGATATTTTGGAGTCTAGATAGGAAATCAGCTACTTTGTTTTTTTTTCCAGGCCTATCTAAAATGGTAATGTTGAATTCTTGTAAGAGAAATAACCATCTTATGACTCTGCCATTAGTAATTGATTTGTTAATTAAGTATCTAATTGCATAATGATCAGTGTGAACAAAAGTTTCATAGCCTGTTATATAGTGTCTGAATTTGTTTATGGCATGAACAACAGCTAAAAACTCTTTTTCAGTTACAGTATAGTTTAACTCTGCAGGAGTCAAATTTTTACTGATATAATAGATGGCATAGGGAATCAAATATTTCTGTCCCAATACTGCTCCTAGAGCTGTATCGGAAGCATCTGTCGAGATATGAAAAGGTAACTTCCAGTTAGGTCCCCTTAATATAGGTGCTTGAGAAATTTTGGTTTTCAGGGTTTCAAAAGCTAACTGGCAATCAGAAGTCCACTTGAATTCACAATCTTTGGTGAGTAATTTGAAGAGTGGAGATGCTATCTTGGTAAAGTTTTCTATAAATCTCCGATAATACCCTGTAAATCCTAGAAAACTTCTAACATCTCTTTGACAACTTGGAATGGATAGGTTAGAAATGACTTCAAATTTTGCCTCATCAACTCTAATCCCATCCCCTGAAATGTGGTGCCCTAAAACAATACCTTCAGTAAACATCATAAAACATTTTTCATGACTAAGTGAAAGGTTTTCTTCTTGACATATTTTTAAGACTTTTTCCAAGTTTTCTAAAGCCTCTTCAAATGTGTCCCCATAAACTGTGAAATCATCCATGTACACCTCTACACAGTCATGTATTAGATCCGAAAAAATTCCTAATACTGCCTTTTGGAATGTTGCAGGTGCATTGCATAATCCAAATGGCAATACTCGGTAGGCATAGGTACCCCAAGGACAGGTGAATGTGGTTTTGTCTTGGTCTTCAAGTGCTACTTGGATTTGATTGTAACCACTAAACCCATCTAGGAATGAAAAGTACTTTTTGCCAACTAATGTATCTAATACTTGATCTATGAAAGGTAAAGGAAAATGGTCTTTAAGAGTAGCTTTATTCAGTTCTCGGTAGTCAACACACACCCTCCATTTTCCATTTTTCTTTGGCACAATTACCAAAGGAGAAACCCACTGACTATCTGAAATAGGATAGATGAAATTAACATTTAACAATTTTTACAATTCTTCCTTAACAATTTCCCTAAGATTTGGATTCATCCGTCTTTGAGGCTGTCTGATTGGTTTGAAATTTGCCTCTATATAGATGTGATGAGTACAACTCTTGGGACTTATCCCTTTCATGTCAGTGTATTCCCATGCATATGCAGAAGAATGTCTCTGTAATACTTTGATTAACTCTTCTTGTTGAGATTTTTCTAGGTTCTTGTTTATGTTCGAAGTTTTGCCTGGAAAAATTTCACTTGTAGAGCTGCCAAATTTGTCCATAGAATGAAGAGACATCTGCCTAGATGACAAAAACTCAATATTGGATCCCTCTTGAAATGATTCATATTTGTGTTACGGAGAGGATTCAAAGTTTTCTAGAGTATTCAGAATTTGATTATCTTCACTAATTTCTGAAATTGTGAAGAGTGGTTGTAAATCTTCTTCATCCTCTATCCATTAAGTGTCATCTAGATCTGTAATTGTCCTAGCTGGAGGATATAAAGTGAATCTCTTAGTTGAACTACCATCAGAAATATACATATCACTGGACCTACAACTAATAAAAGCATCAGCTGTAGCCAACCAAGGTCTTCCTAGTATAACAGGATGGCCTCCTAGATTATTCTTAGGAGTTAGGATCATGAAATCCACGGGGTACTCCCAAGAATCTAGGGACACTGGAATGTCTTCTATTACCCCATCTAGTCTGATCACAGATCTATCTGCTAATTGTAATAGTGTGGGTGTAAAGAGAAGATTAGGAAGTTTCAGTTTGTCCATGATTTGTCTACTCATGATATTTATTGCTGCTTCTAAGTCAATGAGTGTGTTTTGAATTTCAATTCCATTGATGTGAATTTTGACAACTGGATTTCCTGGGTCAAGATACTTTGGAATAGCAATCTTGCCCATCATAATATCTGCTATTTGTCCTACCAGTTGAATTTTCTTGGTTTCTCTTATTCTTTTTCTTGTTGTTTTCATACTCAACTCCTTTATTGTTTTGGCTAAAATTGGGATTTCCTTGATGGCTTGCAATAATGGAATTTTAATGCAAACATTTCTTAATTCATTTAAGAAATCATAATTAGGCACCATGATTTGTTTTTCTACACCTCTATCAATTTGTAATCTTTCCGGAAAGGGAGGTATAGAAGTAGATGTGGATGGTTGCTCTAATACGGGAGTTGGATTTATTGGATCTTTTTGTTTTAGTTTTTCAATGTGTGGGTCTTGAAAGGATGTGTCTTCCTCAAGACTTTTATTCACCCGTAGGGAGTCTTCCTCAGAATTGTCTTGTTCTTGTATGATCACAGAAGGTTTCCTCTTTTCAAGTATCCTTCCAGACCTAAGTTGAACATCACTAAGGTCTAGAGGAGTAATTAAATAAGTTGGAAATTGTTGTCCTTCTATCATGTATGTATTCTGAGGGTTTTTATTATTGGGGTTTGGTATAGGCTGAGCTGGAAATTGATTGGATTTTTGAGGGAATGGTAATGGAAGTGGTTGATTTTGATGAGATTGGTTCGGATGATGTTGTTGAGGATTTTGTTGAAAATTTTGTTGAAGATTTTGAGGAAAATTTTGTTGGGAGTTTTGAGGATAAAAATGTAGATATGGTGGATAGGATGGTGGATACTGATAATATGGAGAGTATCTTCCATAGGGACCTTGTGATCCTTGTGCCCAAGCTTGAGATTGATTTTGAAATTGGGGCCAAGGTTGCTGCCAAGAATTCCAAGGTGGAAGTTGATTATACATTTGATCATGGAATCCTTGTGTCTGAGGTCCCTGCCAAGGTCTTCTAGATACAAAATTGAGAGACTCTGTGGAATCTGTAGGAGTTTCCTCCTGAAAGACAGCCTTGAGACCAGGAAGAGAAGGACAATTCTTGGTTTCATGTTTTTCAGAACAAATGACACAGGTTTCTACAACTTTTACATCCAAAGGACACTCTCTCAAGGCATGTTTCTTTCTACATTTGGGACAAAATATTGCCAAGGCATCAGATTCAGCCTTTTGCTTGTTTTGTATCTTGAGGGTGTCTATTTGTTCACTAAGACTCCCTAAGATGTCAGATTTAAAATCATCGAGCATGTGTCCTATTTCTGATCTACTTACTGTCCCAGAAGCAGATTTACTTGCTCTTGCAAGAGCAGGATCTCTTGGACCTTTGACAGTTTTGGATTTCCCTCTGGAAAGGTTGATACATAACTCAGATATTTCAGGTAATTTGAGTTGTGATATATCCCCTTTTCCCATCATGTTAAGGATATCCAACCATTCATCCCTAATTGTTTTCAACAAAAGAGCTTTTAAGGTGTCTTGATCTAGATTTTCCATTTTTGCCCTTTTGATGTTGTAATTAAATCTTTCCAACAAATCTTCTAAGTTTTCATCTTCTTTTTGTAACATCTTGAACACTTCTTCCTTATGATTAACAGGCATACAATAATCCAAGTATCTCTCTAGAAATTCTTGTTTCATGTCTTCCCATGTTCTAATAGAACTACTGATTAGACTCATAAACCACTTCAATGCTGCTCCCTTCAAAGTTGAAGGAAATAATTCCAGTTTTTGAGCATCTTGTAGGTAGTCATAAGTTCTACACATCACTTCAAAAAGTTTCAGGATCTTCAGTTTTAAGTCCATAGAAGTTTGGAAGGACAGAGGGTGAAATGTTTTTCATGGTTGTATTGGTTTCTTCATCGAGTATAGGGAACCCAAAAGAGCTTCCTATTCTACCTCTTCCTCCATCTGCACCTCTACCTCCTCTTCCTCCTTCTCCTCTACCTCTACCTCTACCTCCTCCAAATAATGTGTTTTCTCCATTAACAACTCCTCCTCCTCCTTCTTCTGCCATGGTTGACTCTCCTGTGGAAGTAGAAAGGTTTGTATCCTCAACAAAGGTTTTTGGATCCTCTTCTATGGCAGGTTCAGTGGATGAAGTGGAAGGTTTCTCTAATGGAATAGTTGACCTTAGATCTTCTAGAAGTCCAGGATCAGTAAAGGATGGAAGATGGGTTTGAGTTGAAGGTGTACTAGCTCTGGATCTAGATGAAACAAGTGGTGTTCTAGAAATCAAACTTCTGCCTCTGCTACTTATAAATCTTCCCCTTGAATCTCTCTCCCTACGCATAAAATTGTTTTTGGATGATAAGAAACAAAGGTTACCTAGTTTTCACTTCCCCGGCAACGGCGCCAAAATGTTTGGTCTCAATCTAGTCTCCTAAACTGAGCTCATTTAATTATCAACCAGGATTTGTAAATTGCTGAAGTGAAGTGTACTGTATGTACCTAGGTACTTGTTTCCTAATGCGTTGTGTGTAGTGTTTTGTGATGTTTTTAGTCTTTTGTGATGATTTATGATGTTTTTGGTCTTTTGGTGGTTTTATGTTCACAAGGAAAATGCCTAGAAAGCTGATGGAAATGAGCTGATGATTAAAAACAGAGTGGATCCTAATTGATGGATGACAAATGAAAAATGCAATTGGAATACTTAAAAACAGAATCAAATCTAAACTATGACCAATCAGAAACAAAGCTTGATAATTACTTTTAAGCAAATGATTCAAAACACAAACTAAACTTGTCAAATTCTTTCATCAAAGGCATTTGAGAGAGAGCTTGAAACATGGTCAACTAAGCATGCAAATCTTCCTAACTAATCAGTTTAAACAACTAACTTATAATGATGCAACATCTTGTCCTTGATTAGAGATTTGTTGAAGTATGTTTGGAGTAAAACATTGATATCATCATAAGATTTTCTACTTTAAAGCTAATTCCTAACTCTATTCTGCAATTTAATTGAATGTCACAAAACCTTTACTCAAGAGTTATTGATTTCTTTTTCAAAGTAGTCTTTTGAGGGAGAGCTCTGTTTATGAAATGATGAGGAAATTGTAGAGGTACTTCAGGCCTTAAAATGATGTTGTCTTCTGTTCATATGGTTATAGATCAATTATGGATTTTAGAACAAGAAGAGGTTTGTGAATAATGAAGGTTGTTTTGTTAATCCTAACAACTGAAGTAATCTAATGTGCAGTGAATAACAATTGAATGTGGAGTGCAAATGCAATGAGTTGAACTACAACCAAACCTAAGATGTCATTAGCCTAAAACAGTGTTAAAATACAAGTCATTATCAAACCCAAAATAAAATAACATAATCATGAATTAAGTGCAATGAAACTCCGGAGTATCCTAACTATACTATCATGCATTATTCTATGAAATTATACAGTCTGTTTGTCCATCATTGTTGATATTTTGGAAGAGTTAGAACAATTCTGACTGTGTAATTGAGTGCAAATGCAAACATAAAGGATTGAAAGCAATGAAAAACTAAGATATCATATCCATATCCCACTCATCATTATGATATTTTGGACAAGCGTTTAAGAGCAAGAACAGAGATGGTACTTAGTGCAAACACACAACTAAATCATTCATTATCACGGTCATGTCTTGGACTCCTTAAGAATTTATTGGAAGAGTTTCTTCTTATGGAAGAGTGATTAGAACAAGTGTAACTGTGATAGTGAATAACAAAAAATACAACTAAATCCTACAATACTATAGTCATTTTCCCATTCATCATTATAATCTTTTGGAAGAGCTTCTTCTTGTGGAAGATTTAGAATGAGTATAACTACAGTAGCTAATTAAAAACAACTATGAGTTCAACTTCTAATCCTACAATACTATAGCCATTTCCCATTCATCATTATAATCTTTTGGAAGAGCTTCTTCTTGTGGAAGAGTTAGAATGAGTATAACTACAGTAGCTAATTCAAACAACTACGAATTCAACTTCTAAAACGTAAAGGCAGCTAGAATACTTATCTAATTTACGCAAATAAATCCGTGCAAGAGGCAGGGGCCCTCTACCACCTGACGGAATTCAACTCCAAATTAAATCAACGCTTTCAAAACAACACTATCTGCTTCATTAAAGATGAAATAACTTGAACATAGCACTCCGCGTCTTCAGAAATGTAGCACAGAATCTAAGCCAAATCTAGAACAAAATCTAGCATAAAATCTAACATCAAATCTAACCTAGCTCTCGGTTTCCCAAGTGTTTATATAACAAATGTAAATAACAAGATTTGCAACAATTCAGGAACACTGTATTTCCTTATCGGAATCACATTAGGACTCTTGAAGTGGCTGCGTGAAAAGGAAAAAGACATCTGGACTGAGACAGTCCTAATAGAAGTCTGCTTTCCTAAATGTGTTCCCACGTTCCAAAACCGTACCCAGAATTCGTTTCTTCCTCCATGATGAGCAACGAACCATGTAGACATGATGTGGATTATGCCCATATGCGGTTTTTTTCTTGAGAGGCCACCTGGAACATACCCAAACGTGAAGACAGTTGCAGAATCGCCGGTTAGCTACGGAATGTCTGCATTCTGCAGCTAGTTCCGGTCAAAATGCTTTACAATGGAAAAAATCACAAAACTTAGCAAGTCAGTCATGTAAATCATTCTAGAAGTAATTTTAACTATATTCATTGATCAATTGGGTCTAGGATAGCAATGGAAAAAGGAAAATGAGGTAAAATGGAATGAAAGAAAGCACAATTTTGAGGCTCAACAGTCGCCTTCACCATTTCTTCTTGCGGATTTTGTATTTGTTGAACTGCCTCCCGTGCAAATCCTCATGTAGAGGGTGCCCATCACCGCCCACGCCCAAGTACTCTCGTGCAACCATTTGTGCAGGGGGTGCTCATCACTGCCCAGGCGTGCAGATGCTACAATCCTTTGCGGAAAAGCATAGCGCCTGCCCATTTCATTGCAAAATGCCAAAAATTTCCATTCTTGCTCAAGGATCAGTTTCTATCACACCGAAGAAGTTCTTTAAAGGTATTTCCCATATTTTTCACCCCTCAGCATTCTTGTTTCTTAAAAAAAAAAAATTGAAGGATAAATTTAAAGAGACGACAATTTGAAGAAAAAGTGTCTATTACATTTGAAAGGTTGTTTATTTGAAATTTTGGGAGAGAAAGAAAAAAAAAATTTCCTCCAAAGAGAAAGGTAAAAAAGGGAGGCCAACACAACAGATTTGATCCCACCACTGTTCAAGAAATCACTACCTCTCCCTCAATCTTATCCTGCTTTCAAGAGGTTGGATGCTTTGATTTTTGCAGTAGAATATCAGAGGTCACTAGCCACCCTTTTTTGACTGAGCTGTTTTCCCTGAGATTGGATGGAAAACAATTTCACATAGCAGGTCTAGATTTTGAACTCACTCCTAAAGTTGTTTCTAAAGCAACCAAAATACCTTACATAGGAGAGGAGTGGTTCAAGCAGTCATACCTTGACCTCAGCCACTATCAGCTTTTTCTAAAACCAAATCATCAAGATGCATGCAACTCCATTTTTCCTTTTTCACACTTTCTGGATGGCTATGCAGTCCTCATGAAAATAATCATGAAGTTTTTCACTTGTGAAGGTATATTTTCCCGAGTATATTCCTATCACATCAGACTCCTTATGCATTTCACAAAAGCTAAGTTGCTAAACCTACCCTTTTTCTTGTGCAAAAGTATATATAAGATGTCTTCCTTGGTTAAAAAGAAGCCTCTGGCTCAGTAGAAAGCAATTTTATTCCATCACTCTCTCATTAAGATCATTATCCTTCACCAGCTGGAACAAAAGGGCATCCCTTGGGAAACTTTCATCTCTCACCCTGATTTCACTTCTGCATCTTCTATACCACTAAAAATCAGGCCATCTTCATCCCAAGAACCTCCTCATGCTCATTCCTCGCCCTCCACACCTTATGTTTCCACTTCTTCTCATGAGTCTACTCCCCAAAAAAAAGCATCCTCCATAGATGACAGTGAGAAAGGAGAATGTAGTAAAAACAAACAAGGAAGTGATGGTGACAAAGAAAAAGAAAGTGATGAGAAAAAAAGTAGAGGGACAGGTAATAATGATGAGGAAAACAGTCCATAGCTCAGTGGAAGAAACAAATTTGATAAAGATAGAGGCAGTCCTCAAGAAGATAGTAAATATAGTAAGGAAAATGAAGGAGGTGCTGATCAACAATACAGTGATCATGAAAGCAGCCCTCAAGAGAAATGTGAAAACACTAATGATGATAAAGAAAACTCACAAAGGGATGACAAAAGCATAGATGGTGAAAGTGGTAGCCCACAGAGAGACAATGAAGACAGTAAAGAAGGAGGCAGCTATCAGCAAAACAATGATAGTAAAAGAGGCACCCATCAGGAAGAAAATAAAAATAGTGATGAAGGCAGCCCACAAGAGAATGATAGAAACAATAATAGTGAGGGAGGCAGTCTACAAGGGGAAAGTGAAAACAATGATAATGAAAGAAATAGTCCACAAGAAAATGAAAACAATGATCATGATGAAAGCATCCCACAGGAAGAAACTAAAAACAGTGACAGTGAAAAAGGCAACAAATTTGGTAATGAAGGAGGCAACAATATAAAGGATCAAACTAAACAGGAACTAGTGTTGACTCCTCCTCTCATTTCTCCTCAAAAAAGTCAAGAACATGTGCTTACTACCTCTCCAAGGCAAGGGGCCATGTTTCCTTCATCAAAAGTGGCAAAGGCTAAAAACACCAAAATAGAAAAGAAGAAGACCACTTAGGTAGTGACTAGCAATATCACTAGGGCACTAAGGAGTAGAGGAAAACTTCCAAATAGAGCAATGTAGAATTTCACAAGAAAACCAGAGGAAAGAAAATCATTAAAGGCAAGGGAAAAGAGAAGATTGAACAGCAAGAGAGCAGCCATGAGCTTGAGAAGGAATTTGACATAATACAAATAAACAGTGATGCTGAAGATGATGAGGCCGGAATTCTTAGATATCTTTTGCAAAACCGGGACGCTCAGATTAAAGACTTGAAAAATGACCTAGAAAGGTCAAAAAAACATTATCCACTTTTTGCAAGTGCAAAATAATCAAATGAGTGGACAGATGACAATCTATGAGGCCCGGGTACTCAAATATAAAAGAGAAGCGCAAAAGTCACAAGAAAAACTTGAAGAATACATGGGTGAGTATGTGGATAATGATGAAGACAAAGAACCAACAAGAAAGAGGCCTAGGACCATTGGTCTTAGAAAAGAATTGGAAAAGAAAAAAGAAGAGGAATCAACCCGTGCACAACAGTACCCTCTTATGGAGCTACTTGCTCTAGAAATTGAGAATGATAAAGAGTCTTGGCTTGAGAGGGAAAATCATCATTTGGAAACCAAATTGGAGAAAGCTAACAAGGATATGGGCCTACGAAGGAGAATGACCGATCACTTCAAGAAATTGAATCAGTTTGCCTGAAGGAAACTCAAAGCTACCCAAAGGAGGTGCCCGGCGGAAAAAAGTGGAAAAGACCAATCCTAGCTTGGAATTCTTGCTCAAGCTTCATTACATGTTTCTAAAAAACCTTACGGGGTTTGCTCACCAAAATTGGGCAATTTTGGACACTTTCTTGTTTTTTGTGAATTTTAGGCCTAAAAGCATAAAATACTGGGTTACTTAAATTTTTCTCAGAGCATCCTCAGCTGAAGAAAGTTATTTTTTTGGATTCCTTGACATCAAAGGAACATGCTCAGAAATTTTCAGATCCAATGAAGTTGTTTTGGTCCCTCAAAAAGGCAAAAAACAACCATTTTTTACCTTTTTTCCCCTAATATCAGCAGGTGCTACACTCCTAGGTTTTTTCACTGTTTCTAATTTTTGACTGACTTCTAGGCATCATATTGGAAAAAATAAAGTAGGTTTGGAAACTAGACATCCGTAACTTTCCAACGAGCCATCACGGGACTCATTTCGACATCGGGAAGTTCACCAAAATGGCACTGCAAAACAGACATTTTTCTGGTGCTACGCTTCAGTAGATTTTGCTGAAAGAATTTTTCTGAGTGATGACTGGGCCAAATGTGTGTTAAGAAAGTTTATCTTATGTGTCAGGCCTTAAAATTTATTCTTTTTACTATTTTGGTCCGAAAATATATTTTTGAAGGATATTTTGTGCCTTGGACCTTAGTAGGCCTCAAGGACAGTTTTAGATATTTGTTTTTAACCAATGGCCTTCTAGTTGCTCTAGGTGGGTTTCCTCCTCTTTGGCTTATATAAACCAAGAGGATTCATTGTAACAAGGATGCAGAACTTGATATATTGAGAGCAATACATAGCATTATGAGCTTGGAAGAAATACTTTTTTTATGAAGTGGATGATGTCTTGCTTGGCTTGATGGTGGAGGAGCATTGTGTGCAGGATTCCATGGCTTGGTGAATGGTGATGTTTCTCTGATTTGTTTATATTTCCTTGTTTTCATTAATGTTCCATAATTCTCATTTTCTGTAGATCAGAAAAGTATATGTTGAGACATGCTCATGGAAGCACCTCAAACATCCTGCATGTTACAGCTTTGATGTTTTCCTCTTCTTGATCATTTCTAAAGGATTCTTAACTGCCCTTTAGGTCCATCAAGAAATTGTTATTTGTTTCATTTATGGTCAGTATGTTTTTCTATCTTGTATGATTTAACGTATGCCCTGCTTACTTATAGTTTCTCTAAACTCCATTTCTGAAATCTTTCTATGAAATATTGGTTGTTTTAATTAAGTCAAAGAGGTCTCGTTCGATGTTACCCTTTGTCCATGCTTGCAAACTTATTTCAGAGTTCCCGATAGCTCAAGATATGTTGTTTAGGAGTTCCCTCTTCATAGATTGAGTTGTTTTTTTATCTTATTTGTTTTCCCAATAGCTGAGGGTGATTTTCTAGAGTTAGAGGTTCTTATGCTTCTATGTATCACCGGATTGTTTATCTTTCATATGTATTAGTTTGAGTTTTATTCATAGAGATTTATGGTTTTCCCTACCTCATGAATACCTAATTTAAAACTATATATGTTTAAGATCTCTTTGCCTTTCACAAACTTAATGTTCATTTCACTTCACTTTCACCCAAAGAATCCATTTACCTTGACTAAATCGTCCCTGCAGTAATACCTTGTCCACCATTTAGACATTCTTGACTTTATTTGACCCCATAGCCCTGTTGATTTGATGAACTCTCTTTCTATTTGTCCTTTTTGATCAGTTTACCTCAAAAACCCAAAAAAAAACCAAAATATACTTAAAATCTAGCCTAAAATCACACATACAAAGCAAACAAGTTCACATCCTTCGCATAATAGAGAGAGCCCTCTCTGAGTCCAGGAAGGCTAGGTCCTAGGACTCCAAAGATTGGTCTGATGTTACCCTGTCATTTGGTTTACCAATCTGCCAAATTACGGGATGATAACAGAAAAATCTACTTCATTAGAGGGAAAATTCTACACCCTGATCAAAACAATGGAGAAGATGATGGACAAAATGACCATCGGGGATAGACAAGTTGAAACCTCGATTAGAAATCCTCATTTTAGGGGTCAAAATCAGTAGCCTCAGTACAGAATCAAGCAAAGGGAACAGAAGGGTCAGGATCCACAAATTCAACAACAAATTCACACTCCATTCCAGAAAAACTATAGTGAAGGCCATGATGATGAAGAAGAAGAAGATATTTCAGGAGAAAATCACTTGTTTGAGGAAAATAAATAACATTTTTTCCTCACTGAAGAAGATCAGTTTTTTGTAGAAATGTATGCATCGAACGACCATCAATATGTCTTGTCAAATGATGACATCTTATCAATGTGAATATAAGATTACCAGAGGGGATATTAGAATTATATTACTCAAGTACAAAGGCAGTATGGTTTGAGGAATAGGAATGTGCATATCACCTCAAATCAGAAATTTTTTTTTATCAAACAAAGGCTCATCACAAAGAGACTACTACTTCAAATCAAATTAAAGATAAAGGAATTGTTGTTGCTAATCATGCCAAAGGAAATGAAGCTTCTGCCATCATTCAGAAGAAAGATAAAGAAGTTCAATATGGAGGATAGAGAAAGGAGACTCCACACAAAGATCATCTCAAGAAGAAAGATGCACCATCCCAAGAGGTAGAAAAACATTATGCTATTTTTAGTCTTGAAAATTAAATATCAAAACTGAAAGTCTCCATTCTTTTAACCGAAATAGTAAAGAACGACCAGTATAAGTTTCAAGCAACCAAGTTGCTTAAGGTAGATCAGATGTCTGATATGGTCAATGTGAGTGATGATCACCCATAAATTTTAGTGAAGTCCCTCCTTTTTATCTTAGCCTCAAAATCCATGATTTTATCCTTCATAATGCCATGCTTGATTCTGGAGCATCTCACAACCTTATGCCTAAATCCATCATATAAAAACTAGGTTTTGATATCACAAGACCCTACCATGACCTTTCCTCTTTTGATTCAGGGAGGTTTAAATGTCTAGGCCTCATTAAAGATCTAGTGGCGTCTTTAGAGAAAATTACAACCAAGAATGTCATCATGGATGTTGTTGTTGCTAATATCCCTCCTAGATATGGAATTTTTCTCTCTCGATCATGGGGAGAAAAAATTAGAGGCACCTTGCAACTCGACTTTTCCTATGCTACAATCCCGATCTTTGGGAAACTCAGAAAACTATACCGATAAAACAATATGAAATACATGATCAGTAGAAAATAAAAGCCTAATAATCACCCCATACATGGTATTTTAAATATTTTAAGTTCAGAAAAGAAAGAAAAGATGCTAAGTGGCTTCAAGCCAATCTCATCATCCAAAAAGACAAATGAACTAGTGAAAGAAACAAAACCTATTGGTACAACAGATGTTTCTCAAGAATCTAGTCACGATCAATCATCCAAATCACAACTTCCCAATGAAGAAAATGGTTTGTGGACCATGGATCTCGATGGAGCCTTAGGTAAGGAAGGATCTGGGATTGGAGTGTGGATTCACAGCCCTATGAATCAGTCACTTAACCTTCCTCCTAATGCTCGTATGTCTTCTTACAAATTAGCATTTGATTGTTCAAACAATGAAACAGAGTATGAGGCTTTGATAGTCGTTTTTAAAATTCTCAAGAAATTAGGTGCCAAGAAAATTTGTGTATGGCGACTGTGTTAGTGTGTTTGGTGCACGCATGTATGAAATCACACCAACTTAAGGGGTGTGGTTTACCCTCTTAAGTTATTGGTCACAGGCAGAAAAAGAAGTGGAGTCAAGCAAGTTAGTGGAACACGATAGAATCATAAACATACTAGATAGAGAAATAACATGCATATATAAACTAAAACTAAAATAAAACTAAAACAAATAAAAAAAAGCTCTGAATAGAGTCAAAAAAATGCAATAATCTAAATGGTGGCTCTTCGGCCCCTCTTATTGAGTTCTGGTAGGAAATGAGGATGAAACTTTAACCCTCTTGCCAAAGGGCCCCTAGAACATGGGTTCTAAGTCTCGATGCAAGGATTTTCTTACTTCCAAGCTTGCCTCGGTGCATAGTCTCCCTCTCTCTATTGTGGTGGACTGAACTTGCTAGATGGCCAAAAATTGAGTCCCCTCTATCTTCAGCTTTGGATCACACACTGTTGGTATTTCTTGGGCAATTATGGCCAGCATAACAATGTGCTCTCAAGTTCTTCATCTCATGGTGGCCTTATATAAGAGAATTAAAATCCTCCTTCCCTCTCTTGGTAGATTGTGGATGGTGACCGAAGAGAGGGGGGTGATTCCTTTGTGTGCCACAAATATTCCATTGTGTGCTCCCTTGATGTCTAAGGAGGCTTTGGTGGTTGTCCTTAGGTGGCTTCAAGTGTGAAATCACTATCCTGGAGCATGCTTTTTGTGGTCCCGGAAAGTGACTTTCGCCACTCCCAGGATTGCGTGCATTTTGGGTCGAAAGGCACGCAAAGGCACTCTTCACGAAGGATTATGCACGCAAAAGCATTTATGACTTGCTCAAATTTGATTTTTCCTCATACGTTAGAGATTTTTAAATAATTTCTAGATTCTCTAATGTCTTTCAGCCTTGTAAATCCTTCTACCTGACATTAAATAATGTAGTCTTCTGCTTGTATGATTTTCTAGTGTTAACAGTTTCCCCCTAATGTGTGAGGTCTAGGAAGAACTGTATAGCCAAAATACATTATAGCTTCTTTTCTATATATTGTGCGTAGAGAGAGAGAGACCTGCGTGCAGCTCAGAATTGGAAACACCCTGCACCGGTTCGAAGAATGACCATGTCCTATGGGACCCATATAAGCAAATATAATACAATATATATAAAAATTTCTACGAGGAGCACATGTCCCATGCTCGTGATGCTGTGGCTAGTTAAAAAAATCTATTTGACAGATACATGTTCTGTCTTTGTCACTAATATGGTAGTGATCTAGTGGTTGCTGACGACGACTGTTGACGCCCTCTGAGGCATTTTTTATTTTAAAATAGGTGTAATGTGGTACCCATATGCATAAACTTGGTATGGAATATAGCTGTGCAATGTACGCATAGGCGCTGGCTGGGACCTTCCCATGTAAGCATTGCTGAAAGAGACGCTTGTGAAGGCACGGGTCTTCAATGAATTTAATTAAAGTGCAATGGTTGTAAGGTATGATACCATCTTGACATGAGAGCTTTTGTTGTAGTCAAATGTCAGGAGAATCGATGACATCTGTGGCAAATTATGTCTCCCACAGTGCCACCCAAGGATGCCCCTTGTATGGAGAGGGGTGATCCAAGGTACCGCTTCCTTTTTGGAAAATAGGTTTTGAAGTTGACAAAAAGGAAGCCTCAACTGAATGAGGGGTCGCTGACATGAAGGGGTCAGGGACCTGGATGTGATGGGTTTAACATAGGCATGTTGGTGAGGGGTGACTAAAAACTGATGATGGGGATTTAGTGGCCCAAGGTCGGAATATACTAAGCAGCTTGGCAGCATTCATAGTTATTTTTGATGGGGAAATCCCTGGAGTCGGTAGGACTTCCAGGGTGGGTATAAACTAGCTATGAATGTCATGGTGGCTTGTGCGTGGGGGTGTAATATTCCGACCAAGGGTGTTCAGGGATTGCTGCCATGGTAGAAAATATGGACGAGAGGGTGGGGGACATAGTGCACCATTTGCGGTCTTTGTAAACTTACCAAAAGAATAAAATAATGGGTTTTGGTTTATACAAAACATAGAGGTGGGTGGCCAAAAACATGAAAGTGTTCGCTCACTGATGTTGTGAGGAAGGTGTTTTGCTTAGGGTGGGGGCCAACATTGGTTGGTCTCATGTGTGAGGTTGATGAAGCAGATGAAAAATTATCGCAGATGGGATTATGCTAGCAGAGGTATGGTGGGCCAAATGCGAGGCGCGGTAGTACGCTTTTGATGTGCTTGTACAACCTGGTTTTCTGGGAAGGGGTTTTTATTTTGTATGGTAAAACTTGAACTTTATGCATGGTAGATGGTTGGGCATGAGGTGCTTCCCGGACTAAAGTGGTATGTCCATGGAATCACTTTTTGCTGTGATATATGGTCTAATGTGGGTGACGAGCGCCATGGAAGGGAGGCTTTACCAATCACCGAGGATGTTTATCATGTGCAGGGTGAGGTGATGATAAACGTGGTCGGATATGTGGAACCTATGGTTGATTTCTAATGGAGAAATGATGTCAGGATATGTAGAGTTTTCTGGGACTCTATCATGTTAGGGGTAGAATGATACCTGCCATGGAAATTTCAGTAGATGGAGTTATGAATGGTTTGCGAGCTTTTCCTGCAAAAAAAACTACCTCAAGTGAAAGCATCTTTTTTATCAAATATTATTGAAAGTCATGAGCTTTAAAAAAAAAGATGAGAGAGGGCATACCTACTGGCGCTAAAAAAATATTTTTTCGGGAGTGCGAATGTAGGGCATTGCCTTTGTTTGTCATGGAGTGTTGATCACTAGGTAGCTTATGGTTCGGAGAACAGACCTTCTGATCTCTCGTTTTTGTCCTCTCAAATTTTTGAAAAGGGCGATATATAGGTGAATATGGCCCTAATTCAATTCATTTGTACTTGTTGAGTTCTTGAGAGGTCAGAGGCTTCTGTGTAGCAATTCTTGCCATTGCGGTCAGACTGAGCACTAGGGATTAGCGATATCATGCCCAGGTAACCTCCATTACATCCTGCACTTTAATTTTTTCAGTTTGATGGTGTGGAGTTCATACAAACTTGTTTTGTGCAGATTCTGAGTGATTTTTTCCCTAGATTTCCCAGGCGATCAGGGAAAAAGCGTGCCCTCTGTGCGCATTTTCCGAGGATATGCACGCTTTATGCGCTCTATTCCCCTTCTTTGGCATGCTTTAAGCACGCCTGTGGAAAATACATGCGCACCCTTAGCGCGCCTGTCTGAGGGATAGGCGCGTAAAAGGCCGAGGCACATTTTTTTTGAGTTTTGCCTATTTTTGATGTTTTTTCTGTTGCTGATGGGTTCCTGTTTTGATGACAGGTTGTTATGGAGGGAGAAGGATTGGCCCGAGCTCCGAAATGCATTGGCTTCTGATGCAGGGGTGCACCGTCAGTTGGTGCAATGGGGGCTCTTGAAGTTCACAGAGAATGAGCTTCTTTGGTCGCAGGACCGATTGCTTTGTTACTTGATCCAGCATTGGCGCAGGAGGCACAACATGTTTGTGTTGCGTGGGACGAACTTGGTCATCTGTCCTTAGACGGATGTATATTTTCCGACTGGGTTACTGCCTCATGGTGAGGTACTGAGGTATCCACTCCCTTCCAGGAGAGGGGATTTGGAGAGGTTCCAGAGACGTCATTGTGGTGGGGCACCTCTTACGGAGGGGTGCATCAGCATTGCATCAGTGATATATTTGGCAGAGCGGTGTGCTATGGCCATGATTGTGCAACTCATAGGGTCTTCGACTCTACATTGGGCATCTATCCTACAGGTTGGAGTCTTGCGCCGATTGAGAGTAGGACACTTCTTTGATTTTTCCTGTTTTTTCTATGACAGGATGGTGATGCAGCTCAACAAGGTCCGTAATGGATCGAAGTTGTTTGCATATGCCAAAATTTTATGCAACATTATGTACGAGATGGTAGTGCTGCTGAGACCAGTGGTGGCGGTGCCCCCTGGGGGGCCACGGGAGCCTCGTATGAGGAGGTGGGCTCCGGTGATGCCGTGAGGTGGTGGCGTCATGGTGGGGTGTTACTGGAACGCCACGACAGAGGCTTGGTTTGAGGTGAACCCCTAGATGTTCTTGCCATTCCCATATGCAAGGATGGAATTCCGGGGGGATCCAGAGATGGATCTCCCTCCTGGTTATGCTTGTGGGCCAGCAAGTACGTTTTTTATGCTTTCTGCATTTATTTGAGTATATATGTGCTTATGTGTTTTGATGGTGACATTGGCATAGTTTTGGTTTCTCTTTGCAGATGTTGGCGAGGTAGATCGCCTTGTGGTTCGATTGGTTGGCCATGGTCCTCTTCAGAGACCTCAGTGCGGTCTTGGAGGGCAGGGAGGAGATGTTGCTGGAGGACCTGGTGGTGGTGCTGGCCCTTCCGGAGAGGGCAGCAGCTCGGCCGTTGCCGAGGCTGTGGCTGAGCGAGCTCATGCCGATGCAGAGGTGGCACATGTAGATGCAACGGAGGTTCGTAATGCAGAATTGACTACTTGTGTGTCAGTTCTAGAGGATTCCTGGGGTCGAGTGGACCGCTTGACCCAGGGGATGCCTTCTCGGGGTTTTATGGATGATCTCAAGGAGGTCTAGCTAGAGACGGTGATGTCCCGAGAGTGAGACTATTGGCCTATTTTACATCGAGTGGCAGCCTTAGTTGTGACATCGACTCCAGTGGTGGTACCGGGAGTAGTTGTGGGTCCAGGTGCCCCTCCTGAGGGGGCACTGCCCTAGAGTATATTTGTACATGGGGAAAGCACCCATTATGAGGATGCTTCCCCTAATTTATTTTTTTTGATGAATTTTTGTGTATCTTTGGGCTGGACGATGGGTCAACGACACTATTTTTGTCCTTAGACATATACATCTTGATATATATATATATATATATATGAGAGATATGTTTTGCGTCTCTACATGTTTGTGTCACATTTTTCAGTTTATGGATGATGTTATGCTGATGGATATCTATGTTTTTGGTTTTTTATGTATGATGGTTTATCCGAGATGCATTCCAATTAGGATATTGTTTAGCTATGCGATTAGCTGTTTGGTTTTGACTCCTTGGTACATGTGTAAATGTAATATAGTCAAATTTTCTGCTTAATATTTTTGCACGCAAACATTTTCTAAATAGATGTGTATTTCTTGTCTCAAATGTTTGGTTTAACTCTGACACTACTAACTGGGAATAGAGGTAGACATGCATATGGCATATTCCCTGATGGAGGGCATCACACATAAGTCTAATGACGACGTCATATTTTTCCTGGTTGCTTGTTGCTGAACCGATGCACACACCGTTTGTGTAGAGTGTTGATTGGTCTGGGTGATAGATGACCTAGACAGATGCTGCTAAACTTCGAGACCATCTTTATGCTCCATCAGCAAATCCGAAATAGGCTTAAGGTAGGTGATCTATGGCGACACTTTGAGCGTGTTTTGTAATAAGTATTTTGGTAAAAAATCTAAGGGGGTTGGGTTTGTGTATGTTCACTCTACGGAAGGGCCATCTTGGCCCTTATGGGTAAAATTCCTTGAGGTAAAGGCCGTTGATGGGGTTGCTGAGGCATGTCCCATCCAGTTCCGTCAAGATGTAAGACTCCTATCGGAGGCATTGTTTGATGATGTAGGGTCCTTTCCACAAGGTTTCAAACTTCCTAGCCCTAGGGCTTCTTTTGTGACATCATAGCAGAGGACTAGTTCTCCCTCAGTGAATGAGAAAGGGTTGATGTGGCGGTCGAATGAAGCTTTTACTCTTTTCTTATGGGCCTCGTTGTGTTTCAGTGACTGTCGCTGGCTTTCATCAATGATATCTAGTTGTACTAGGCATTGTTCTAGAGGCTAGGTGTCATCAAGGATTTTGATAGCGGCATGAAAATTTGGGATCTTGTGGAAATCAATGCAAAAGTGCAGGGTACAGGCTTGATATTTTGGGACAGGAATAATGTGGAAATCTTGGGACATGGGGGTGGCTGCAATCCTATTTCTGATGTGCAATGATACAAATCGTATATGGTAAATCATGTCGTCAACGTTCAGTGGGGGAAGAATCTCCGTGATGGGAGTTTGCGTAAACGCAAGGTTGGGTTCCTCGCTAGGATGGTCAATTTCTTGCGGGTGGAAATTATGCCTGCTGCAGAGGTGCCTGAATGTTTCCATTTATGGGCATACCTCCAGTGCGTGGTTTTGGCTAGTGCAGATGGTGCATGGTACCACTATGCCAACTGAGTAGATTGTATGGGAATCAACACTACTCGTTGTCCCCGATGTGGATGCTTGGAAATGATCTATTGTAGAAGAAGAGGTCTTTTGCTTCCATTTCCATACTGTTGGCTTAGGTGTGTCTAACTCTTTGGGGGAGTGTAGACTCAATGCTGCTCTTGCCGCTCTTAGATTGGGGAGATGCACACATTTAATATGGTGAAAGTGTGAACAAATCCGTCAATACTTATGCGTGATCTTATCTTGGTTAGAGAGAAGTTTCCGAGGGAGAGAAGAGACTATGAGAAAAATGTTTGCAAGGGGCTTCAGTTCTCTGCAATGATTGACCCAATGGTCATTCAAGTTGCATAGTTCACATGTTATCCTAGGTTGGGCCTGGGTCATACTTGGTTGGTGTGTCATCCTTTTTCTCCCATCATGCCCATGCGGGTGTGGGGTCACTAGTCAAGGGGTGATGTACTTTCTAAATCACCTAAGCTCATCGTCCCGTTTCTTCTCTATGGTATGAATCATATCGATGGTGGGACGAACTCGCGAGATATAAGTACATATTTGTTCATAGTGATTTCCTTGACATATTAGGAAAAATATCCTAGATATGGGGGTTCCATCGTGCTTAGTTTATGGCCTGGCAGGGAACTAGTGTCGTAACACTACTAAATCAGGGCAAGTGGCGACCACATGATTGGGAATTTTGCATAGCGTGCATGTTTCTCTTCTCTGTAGAGAGCAGTTGGGGGTAACTAGGGGTTCCCTAATTGGTCGCTTTTCACCTGACAAGAATAGGATGGATCTGCTCGTCACATCCTCTTGGGTTGTGGAGTTGTCTGTGTATTCCACGTCTATGTCGTCTTCTTGGGATAGGTAGACTATGGATGAGAGTAAACTAGCGAGGGCTAGTCAGAATCGAGGGATATAGTGAAAATTCTCTAGAAGGTGATTTTCGGCGCATAAATGACATGTGAATTGCATTACCTGTAATCCAACGTAGTAAACTCGTTCTATAGGATACCATCTATGGATGAGTTCTAGGGCTGCGCATTCTTCGAGGATGTGACCACATTCATTGCACAACATGCAGCGTATGGCAGGAGGGGGCATGACTGCGGGTCTTTCTGGTGCCCTTCGTTCCTCCTGTAAGTACATGATGATATGAGGTTCATTTCCGGATGCTTGGGTGGAGGGATCCTATTGATAGGATCGCTCGATGGAATGTAACGTGTCCCTATATCACAGGATCTCTAGGAAATGATGGGTATAGTGCCCATAGTTGCTGCAGATAGCGCATGCGTGATTGATATGCAATGCTTTGCCTTTACCTTTGGTGGCAGGTTCCTTTTTACGGGAACGTGGCGTCACGATTTCTGTCTCAGAGACAAGGAGTGGTTTTAATTCATTCAACTCTAGGAATATATGGGTAGGGTGTCCTATTACGTTGCATATGGTGCAGACTGGTGATTCCCGTTGTATGGCGAGAGTATCCATATTATTTCCTATTTTCTTTGTTTTCTTAGCCGTAATCACCGATTTTGCGGTGGAAGTTTCCTTTGCAGGGGTGGTTTCGACCGTTTCTTGGACGGGTGGGGCCTCCTCGGGACTGAGGGGCTTCAACCCTGTGGCAGTGATGTGTGTGGATATTGTTCCCGTAGGGGGGATGAGATACCAAACTGGTATTGATAATGATATGTTTGGTAACAATAGTGTTTCCAAAACCTGCTAGGAGACGAAGCCAGCTGTGGGGTAGAGGAAAGGGGTTTGGGAAGAGGCGTAGGCTAGAGAGGCTGTCGTGGCTGATGAATAAGTGTCATTATTGCTCATGTCCGTGTCCTTGCTAGGACATCATGCACACTGGAGCCCCTATGACATCAGGTGATGACTCAGGGATAATGGGAGGATCTCCTAGGAATGATCCTAGAACGGAAAATGGTTTGAATTGGCCAGGGCCATATTCTTGGTATCGTGAAAGTGCATTCGAGGATATATCTACATAGGGTAGAATTACATTAGTGGTTTTTAGGGGTTTTTTCTCGCTATGTGTCAATTGGTCGACAATAATGATGTGATCCTCATGGGGGAACATCATAATGCGGAAGATGGAGGAGGCTATGGCTGACATGGCGTACATATAACTCCGACCAAGGAGTATGTTATAGTCCAAGTGAGAGTCGAAGACTTCAATGTCTATGTGGACCATATTTTTGGCTAAGCAGACTGGGACATCTTGGTAGAGGCCGACGGGGGTCGAAGGACGACCCTCGTATGCTCTAAGCATGATGACTGAAGGTTTTAGTTCAGGAGACCCTAACTTCTGCCAAACATTTTTTGACATGATGCATGTGGATGCACCCTCGTCAATGACACATCGGTGAATGGTGATATTCCGGACCGACACTGGTATCTGAAAGGCAACCATCGAAGGAAGCCTAGGGGTGGCTTTGTCTAACTCAAAAGCCATTAGGCGCATATCGATAGGGTATATAACGCCTAACGCGGAAAATAGGGCTTTCCGTTGTTTTGGGCATGACTGCAATACTTCCAAAGCTGACATAGTAGTGGGAGATTGCACTAAATCGTCCACGATGTTATAATTATGGGCCACTTTGGAGTAGTTTCTTGCTCGCCTATTGGGTCCCTTCACCATTTTTGGAAATGGTTCGATAGGCATATTTGAGATGGTCAAAGGTGCAGTCGATGCACTGGTACCAGTTCCCCTGACGCATTGGTGTCTGGTGGGTGTCGTAGTTGCGATTCCGTGTTTGGAAAAACATATCTTCACCAATCATGTAGATTTTGTGGCTATTTTTCCTGAATTCGTCTAGGTTTTATTGCTGAGTGCTTACCGTCCCTTGATGGGGGGAATTTTTGTGCATAAAATCTGTTTGCTGGGAAGATCCTCCTTGTCCTCGGTTACTCTGTATCTTCTTCAGCTCAGGGAGATTGGGACAGTGGTGAGTATAATGGTGGTACTCACCACACATCGAACAAGAATGGTTTGTTCGAAGAGGTGGCCTTTTTCTCTACCATTGGGCATTTCTTGGCTCTTGGTTCTGATTCCGGTTGGAGTTGCCTCCAGCCTGGGATCGCGACGGACGTTGTTGGTTGTTGCCCCCCTATCTAGGATTCCCTTTGGGCTTGTTTTTCCTCACCACGTTAGGAGGTTATTTCTCCTGGTTATATTGGTGTGGTTGGTTTTGGGAAGGCTACACAAAGTTCACCTGTGCATTGGTCTACATAGGCAGGTCTTATGTTGGGGACTGAGCATAACGCGATCCTAGGTTTGCACCTAGCTGTTGGAGGGGAGCTCTTTCATCAGCGTTTCTCTTTGCATACTGGGTCCCCTGAGTCAAAGGATAGGGTCCTCCATGGTGATACGCTTGCACCCTCTTGGTCAAATTTTTCTGAGGCATATGATGACTTTGAAAACCAGGTTGTGGTGCGTTCTGGGTAGAACCATACATACAACCGAGGTTTTGACTTCTGTTGCCTAGGTAACTTTGGGTCAATGACCCAATGAGACCATCTGTAGAGTTCAACGCACCTGGAAATTCTTGATAAATTTGCAAGCGTGAGGCGTTCGATAGGATATTGTAAATATATCCTGACTGCGTATAAATTAGATCAAGCTCTCAGGATTTGCTAATAGCGTCCTCTTTGGATGTGGGAATTTTTTGTGCCACATCCTTTGAAATATCTGTAGTGAGTGTTTTCAGGAAAAAATCTAAAAGAAACCGGTCGTCTAGTTTTTCTTTACATAAACTACGATGCCGCCTCCATTTGTGGAGATGGTCTGAGATATGGACGACGGGGGTTTTTTAAAATGTGTCAGTAATTCCATTTTGGAATCACGGTGAATGGGTAGCTGAAAATATGTTAGGAATGTGGTGGCGAGGGCACAAAAGGTTCCATGTGAAGCAAAGGGTTTCTCCACGTACCACTTCGTGGCTAATCCTATCAGAGTGCGTTGAAATAGTCTCAATCGAATAGTGTCATCAATGATATTGTTCGATGAGCACCACAGGTGGAAGTTCATGACATGATTACATGGGTCTTCATCTTGCTTTCCTTCATAATTTGGAATATATGAAGGGAGCTTCGTGGGCATGGGAGGCCATGTAGGGTTGTGTGCGATGGGGTCATTCATTAGTTTGGTTAAATTGGGTAGATTCAACGAAGCTAAGAAAGGTGACTGGGAGGTTGACACCATTGCAACTTGCGAAAACACAAAGTTCTGGTTAGGAAGAGGGTTATTCTATGATGTACCCTGCTGTGTATTCGACTGGCTTCCCGAATGGGTCGCACTCCTCTGCCCTTTAGGGTTCATGGGAGGAGTGGTATGTGATGTGGCACTGGGAGATCGACTAGGGTTCCCAACTAGGGATGCCCCAATAAAGGACGAACCAATAATGGTGGCAGCATTCCGTCTTTGATGCCTAAACGACAAAAGACCTGGATCCCCTCCCGGTAATGGGGGGAGGTCCAAAATACACCTAGATCGACGAGGTCCCCTTGGGTCCGTTTTGGTGTTGACTAGGTCTGGTTTTGGAAAAATTTGAGAGGATAGAGTCTACAATCAAAGAAAAATTTTGATCGCATACATAAAACAAAGAGGAAATAAAATAAATTTTCCGTTTAAATTAATTCTATGTGATCAAGCAATCAAAAAAGTGGTTTTTGTTTGTTTGTGTATGATACTCAAACCCTAAAATACCTATTCATCCTCACACACTCAAATGTAAATGGGAATTGAGAAGATATCTTGCAAGTGTTGGCGCAACGTCCCATAAGAGCTAGCGATGCCCCCAGTCTGCCGAAGAAAATCCACCAAGGTAAAGGTAGAGGATCTAGTGCTTACATGCACCGTCACCTATAGGGAAAGGATGCCCTAGATTTGGCCACTAAGTACCACCACCCCCACGTGAGCCTTCGAGTCTTGGGCTTCTTGGTAAGTCAGCTAATAGTACCGAGTATCAACCGGGTCAAGTAACCCCAACTGATACCGCATGCACTGTGCCTAAGCCTAACCCCCTCTGAAACGGGTCTCTGTCGTGCTTGGGTTTTCTTTTCCATGGGATCATAGGTGTATTTAAAGCTCCCTAAACATTCAACTTCTATGTTTTAAGATGAAGAATGATCAGGGTGGATTATTGGATGCCTACCCCCTTGGTCCTAACTTAAACTATAAATTATTTTGTGGCCCCTGTGGGGAGAATTTAGTGAGTTTGGTTAAGTTAGTTTTAGGTGTCTTTGCTTTTCTTAGTGGGTGGATGTGTGTGAGAAAAAAATGGACAAGCACATATTTTGAACATGTGGATATGTGATGATCCTTTTCAAAATCCCATATTTAAACTATGTTGTATTGTTGCTTCCTCGAAAGAAAAACATGTGCAGATATGGGCTACTTTCTATTTTTCCTAGTTAATCTATGTGATCAACTAAAGGGAGGTGGTGAGTTGTGAATAGAGAGTGTTCATATGCTTGCCTAGGATCACCGAAGGGTGCAAAGGCAGTAGATATTATTTTCTCTTCTATCAACAATTCAATCCTCGTCCCGAAATCCTAGTGCAAAAATTGAACTAAACTAATAACTTTTACACTAGAAAAAAGGAAAATAGCTAAGCATGCGTGGACTTGGGCCACTTACTTTGGCTAATTTATCTAGGTGTGTTGGTACCTAAATTTGCAAAACATAATTTTTTTTCAAAATGCAATTTATTTTTCCCTCCTACTTAAAATATGTGTGAACTTTGCAAAAATAAACTTGAAATAAAACTGACACTAAGCCTACAAAAAACAGCTAAGAGTGAGGTTTATCAAGATATAGGGTACCTCAACCAGTGCTGGCAGATGTATTATGGGTTGCCAAGCACTTTATAAGCAAGAGAAGATAGAAATGTGGGAGAAATTTCTCTTTCTGTCTTTTGTGCGCAAAAGGTTGCAACAAGAGCGATGTTTGCGCGCGGGTCAACTCTGAACGCGCACCCTGTGTGCATCTGTGGGAGAAAAAAATGTGAAAATTCCTGCAAAAGTAATTTTTTGGAGTTGTTCTGCTTCAGTCTGTCACTTGGGATGAACCAAGGACTGCAAGAGAAAAATGGGGAAATTCAGCTCCATACCACAACACAGACAGGGGTCTCTGTCAAAAGGTACAACCACATAAACTTGGAAATAAACGTTAGTGGAGTCACCAATCCTGTGTTAGTGTGTTTGGTGCACGCATGTATGAAATTACACCAAATTAAGGGGTGTGATTTACCCTCTTAAGTTATTGGTCACAGACATAAAAAGAAGTGGAGTCAAGAAAGTTAGTGGAACAAGCTATAATCATAAACATACTAGATAGATAAATAGCATGCATATATAAAATAAAACTAAAATAAAAGAAAAAAAAATAAACAAAAGCTCTGAATAGAGTAAAAAAACTGCAATAATCCAAACGGTGGCTCTTCGGCCCCTCTTATTGAGTCGTGATAGGAAATGAGGATGAAACTTTAACCCTATTTTCAAAGGCCCCCTAGAACATGGGTTCTAAGTCTCGATGCAAGGATGTTTTTACTTCCAAGCTTGATTTTTTGGAAAGTCTCCCTCTCTCTACTGTGGTGGACTGAACTTTTTGGATGGCCAACAATTGAGTCCCCTCTATCTTCAGCTCCAGATCACAAAATCCTGGTATTTCTTGGGAAATTTTGGCCAACATAACAATGTGCTCTCAAGTTCTTCATCTCATGGTGGCCTTATATAGGAGAATTCAAATCCTCCTTCCCTCTCTTGGTACTTTATGGATGGTGACCCAAGAGAGGGGGATGATTCCCTTGTGTGCCACATATATTCCATTGTGTGCTCCCTTGATGTCTAAGGAGGCTTTGGTGGCTGTCCTTAGGCATATTTGAGTGTGAAATCATTTTCCTGGAGTGTGCTTTTTGTGGTCTTGGAAAGTGACTTTCACCACTCCCAGGATTGCGCGCATTTCAGGTCGAAAGGCGCGCAAATGCATTCTTCACGAAGGATTATGCGCACAAAATCATTTATGACTTGCTCAAATTTGATTTTTCCTCAGACCTTATAGATTTTTAAATAATTTCCAGATTCTCTAATGTCTTTCAGCCCTATAAATCCTTTTTCCTGACATTAAATAATGTCATCTTCTACTTGTACGATTTTCTAGTGTTAACAACAACTCCAAACTGGTAATAAAGAAATTCAAAGGGGAATACCAGGCCAAGCATCCTAGAATGTGATCTTAATGAAATGCAGTGCTAGATATTCTCAAGACCTTGGCACTGAGTATACTTTGTCATTGATTCGAAGGGACAACAATGTTATTGTTGATTCTCTTGCCACTTTAGCTAGTATGTTCAAAATTCGACTTTATCCCAAAAATAAGTATGAAATTAATGTCAAACATTGCCCTGGTGTTCCAGATAATGTTCAGTATTGGCAAGTTTTCTAAGATGACCAGCAAATCAGCAACTTCTTGCAGACAAAAGAGGAGTTTTTGAGTTAACAAATAGATGATCAGTTTTATGAAGATGACCAAGATATGCAAGCAATGGAAATGAAAGTACTTCAGTTGAAAGATAACTCCATTCCAAGAGTTATTGTGCATTTGGAGGAGATTTTTCATGCACAAAAACCGACAATGTTGCCAATAGAATTAGGAGTGGATGACCTCAATCTTGGCACTCCTAAAAAGCCCAAGATGGTCAAGATTTCGAAATCCTTGAGCTCTGAAATAAAAGGTAAATATGCAGCACTCATGTCTCAATTTGCTGATGTTTTTGCATGAGAGTATTTTGATTTGAAAGTGTATGATAAGAGCATATTTCAACACACCATTCCTTTAAAGCCTGATCAGAAGCCTTTCTGCCAGAAACTAAGGAGAATGAATCCCAAGTTGCTGCCCTCCATTAAAAAAGAGGTAAACAGGTTATACATTGTTGTTATTATTTTTCCTCTTCATTTTTCAAATTGGATGTCGAACTTAGTGCTAGTAAGAAAGAAGACTGGTGAGATTTTCTTATGCATAGATTTTAGAAATATGAATAAAGTATCGCTGAAAGAAAACTACCCAGTTCCAAAGATGGATCATATTTTGCAAAGGGTGGTTGGTTCTTTCAGACTTTCATTGTTGGATGTATATTCTAGGCACAATCAGAGTTTAGTTCATCCGAATGATCAGGATAAGACAACCTTTACAACCCCATGGGGTACTTTTATGTATGCTAAAATTCCCTTTGGATTGAAGAATACATGAGCAAATTTTCAGCGAGATATGGATATCAAATTTTCCCATGAAAATGATGTCTTTTTTGGTCATTTATCTCGATGACATCACGGTTTTTTCAAAGACGAACGAAGAGCATTACAACATTTGAAGGAAAATTTTTAGAAATGTAGAAAATTTGGCATATCGATGAATCCAAGGAAGAGCTTGTTTGTTATGGGAGAAGAAAAATTTCTTGGTCATATCATATCTAAATACAACATCTGAATAGATCCTTCAAGGATTGAGGAAATTCATAATTTGGACTATCCTAGAAGCAAGAAATAAATCCAATCATTCAATGGTAAGATCAATTTCTTGAGGAGGTTTCTTCCTTACATTGTTGAACATCTAAGAGAAATCATTGGTATGTTGAAGAAATATAGCGAGGTGAAGTGGTTCAATGAAGCAAAGAAATCATTCAATCAAGTTAAGTTTTCCTTATCTCATGCTCCTACACTCATCAGTCTTGATTATACACTTGATTTCATCATCTTTTCATTTTCTTATGAACATACTATCAATTTTGTTCTCATGCAAAAGAAAGGTTAGAAAACAGAGCAAGCCATCGCTTTCTTCAGTAGAACCATAAGAGATGCAGCCTTGAAGTACAATATCATTGAGAAATAGACCTTGGCACTATTTAAAGCGTTGAAGGACTTCCGAGTCTACATTCTTCACTCTCATGTTCTTGCATATGTCCCAAACGTCATTGTCAAATATGTGCTCACACAAAATGATCCTGAAGGTAGGCATGGAAAATGGATATCTACCATGCTAGAGTATGACTTGGAAATCAAACCTACAAAGTTGATCAAAGGATAGGGCTTGGCTAAGCTAATGGTGGAGTAAAACTTGCATGCCTTGGACATCAATTTTACTGCTGCATTATCAGAGGAGCAAGAGTCTGATCCATTACCTCAAGTATCTGAAATTTTTTCTTCATCGCCATGGTATGTTGATATTATTCATGTATTTCAACTTTTGAAAGATCCTCCCAGCTTGTCTAGTATTAAAGGTAGATCTTTGAAGTTGAAAGCTCTTAAGTATTGCGTTCTTAATAATGTCTTGTATTGGAAAGACCGGGGCAGAATTTTGCTGAATTATTTGGTAGAAGGAGAATTTGATAAGGTGATGAAAGACTTTCATAAAGGTGATTGTGGTGGTCATGTTTTATGGAAGACTAAAAAAAATAAGATATTGAGAGTTGCATTTTATTGGCCAAGCTTGTTTTCTAATGTTTATAAGATTGTCATGAGCTGTCATGAGTGTCAAATCTTTCAAGGAAAAATAAAACTCTTATCGCCGCCCTTGAAACCAATTGTAGTTCAAGCACCCTTCCAACAATGGGGTCTTGATTTCATTGGCGAGATCCATCCTCCATCATTAGCTCAACATAAGTGGATACTAACCACCAATGATTACTTCACGAAGTGGATTGATTACATCCCCACAAGGATAGCTATAGACACCGTCATTATTTAGTTTTTGGAGAATAATATCTTGTCTCGTTTTGGTTGCCCATAGAAAATTATCACTGACAATGCATCTGCCTTCAAGTCCAAAAAGATGATTGCCTTTTGTGATAAACATCACATAAGACATGGGAATTAGACAACATACTATCCTCAAGGAAATAGGTTGGCTGTATCATCAAATAAATCATTGGTGAACATAATCAAGAAATTGATGCAAGAGAACAAAATAAATTGGCATAAGAAGATCATAAATGCTCTATGGGTGGATAGATTTAGAAAAAATAGATCAATTAGTATGTCACCTTTTCAACTAGTGTATGGCGTCGACACAATGTTTCCCACTTCTCTAGTAGTGATAGTGATGAAAATTCTGCAAGAGATCGACAGTGAACCAAATGATATTCAATGAAGAATTAGTAAAATGATTCATTTGCAGCAGTCAAGATAAGAAGTTTTCAATCATATTTCAAAACTTCAGGAGAAAATCAATATCTATGATAAGAAGACCAAAGTTGATGATTTCAAGTTAGGAGATGTTGTTCTGCAATGGGATGCCCGAAATGAAGACAAAGGTAAGCATGGTAAGTTTGATAACATGTGGAAAGGTTGATACAAGATTACAACATTCAGTGGTAATAAGGCATTTTTGTTAGAGGATCTTGATGGGCAAGAAATTATGGGTGGACTGGTGAATGGTAGGTTCCTCAAACATTACCTTACCTAATATTGCAAAAAAGGGTTCAATTTCAATGTAAATATCGCTTTATTTGTTGTCAAATAATAAGGGAGTTGTTACAGAAGTTTGAATACTGAGGAGAATACCCTAAGGATTCGATGATCAGCTGATGTTTTTATTTAAAAAAAGTTCCAAAAGTCAATTCAGTTTTAGAGTCAAAGTCATTTTCTGTTTTAGTTAATCATTTTCAGTTTCCAGTTTTGACTCCATTTCACAATGGATAAGGCTACCTAATCTATGATGTTATTGACACCTCCTGAAGGATATGCCATCCCCATCTGGAGCCAATGTTAGTGTCCAAATGTTTAGTGATCAAATGTACTCTTTCAGGTTTACTTAGTAGTTGTCCTAGGTCAAAATTTCATGTTTCAAGTTAGTTTTCAAATAATTTTTTTTTCACTGAATATGTCTAGGTCTAAAATGCTACTCCCTACACTCCATTAATGGTCATTATCATCTTAGTGGTCATTTAATTCATTTATCATTTAGGGTCTAAGGTCTTTCACTACACCTTCATCTAGGTTAGAGTCTAGGTCTGATTTATTTCGCCACCATAAGAGTCAGTTTATGTCATGAAACAAGACGAATATAATTCCATTTTCACCATATAAGCCATTTGCCTAGGGATGTAGCATAGATAGGGAAATAAATGAATGATATTTTCCTTTCATCAAATAAAGTATGTTTCTTCAATAAAGTGTTTAAGAAAAGATAAATTTATTCAAAAAGTTGTGATTTCACTAGAAGACAAAAAAGAGCTTTTATGATGTTATAAAAGGAAAAAAAGAGACTTATTCAACTCATTATATATTTTTATGGTCAATTTAGCTCCTATCTTCTCACTTTCACACTCCGCAGCTGCCAAGGGTTGAAGAATTTTTTTTTTTTCCCATTTCCTCCTGCTACGCTTTTGGTGTGTTGTGCAGGTGTTGCGGTACGTTTTTGGAGTGTGCTACGCTTTTGGTTGTCCAAATCCAAATCAATCATTCAAGCTTCAAATCACCTGCATAAGGGTTCACACATCTCCTACATAGTAAGTAGAAATCATTCCTACTTCGTTCAAGTCAAATTTCATCAGTAAAAGAGTGGTTTCTTTCATTAGGTCATTCCCACTACGCTTTTGGTGTTTTTCATCATTTACTTGTTTCAAGCTGATAAAACCCTAAATTACCGTCTAAAAACTTCCTATAACACTCATAAATCATACGCTAACACTCCCTGTCACTCACAACCTTCTTTTCCATCATTTTCATCAAAACCCTAATTTTCACTATATTTTGGTAGAAAACTAGGAATTTTATATGTTTTGATATTTTGGCCACCTTCCTCATACTAATTTCCGGAAATTTCACTTCCATCCTATTTCAAAATCATCACCCTAACTCTTTAATTTTTTTGGGAATTTTCCTTAGTTTATTTCTACTTCATTTATGCTCCTAAAGCCACCCTACCACCATCCCCTGTTTTCTTAATTCTACACCTTCCCTACCCATCTCATCTAGCTAGGGTTTCATATTGTTGAAAAACACCATGGAAGAAGAAAATAAGATTCACAAGGGAGGCCACCATTCTAGGTTTGAGCCATCTACCTTGCAAGAAATCAATGCATCTCCTTTTTCCAAGAGATGTTTTGAAAACAATGGTTGTTTGAGGTTTTGTGAGAGGATCAAGGAGGTGGGATGTCATGCTCAATTGACAAGCCTTTTTGCCACTATATTCATAAAGGACAAGGCCATCATATCAGACATTGAGTTTACTATATCATCATATGTCATTGCTTCAGCCACAGGTATCTTGAACCATGGAGAAATTTGGTTCAAAGGGATGGAATTGGACTTTGAAAACTACAAATTGTTCCTGAAACCTCATTGCAAGGATGCTCCTCAACATATTTTACCTTTCAGGAATTTACTTGATAAATATGTCCCTTTGATGAAGTTAATCATGAAATATTTTACATGTGAAGGGATATTTTCAATTTTTTAAAAGTATCGTGTCAGATTATTGATGCACTTCAATGCCACTCAACTACTCAATTTTCCCAATTATTTGTTCATAAGTTTGGTCAAGGTGATGGAAAAGGTAAAAATTAAAGGTAAATATCATCACCCCAGTTTATTTCATCATGTCTTGGTCAAGCTTATTCTTCTGCATCATCTTTTAGCAGTCAATATGCCTTGGGAAAATTTTGTGGAGAAAGTTGTATAAGCGCCTCCTACTAGCCCATCCATCATCCATAGTACATCATAAAAAATAGCACAAAAAAGAGAAGTTGGCTCCTCAAGTATTCAGGTAGAGATATCAAAGGTGCCTAGGGTTGAGATCACTCAAACCTATGCAAAAGGCAAGAGGATGGTTTTTTCTCCCAAGACCATCAAAGGAATAATTCCACCTGATACCATAGCTAAAAAAAGAAAACCAATGGATCACCTGTAAATCATAGTTATGGCATCATCTCAACATGTCATCCTCCCATTTTGAAGAAAAATGCAAAAAACCTCACTTTTTTCATGCTTCTACCACCTTTTTTACCTTTGCGCGGCGCTTCCAGAGTGAGGTTGGGAGAATCAATTTTTGGAGGCCTTGTAGTGGTTTTTTTCTTAGTTTTGAGGGAGAATTGTAAATAAGACACATAGGGCTACCTAGCCTAATTTATAGATCTGAAAATGGGAAATTAAAAGGCACTCAAAAATAGGTCCAAAGTAGGCGTGATGCTTTTGTTGGGAGGCGTGATGCTTCTACTGGAGGTGCGACGCTTCTTGCATTGGATTTCCTTGGACAATTTTCAACTCATAAAATCTCCAAATTTCTAAGTTTAGATGTCCTATGGGATGTATTTTTAGTGGAAAATTTTATTTTTTCCTCTTTTTATGGAGGAATGATGTAATTAATTCAAGAGACATGAATTCCTAGTTATTAGCTAAATTTGAGGAAGTGGTTTCTAAATTCCCTAGATTCTGGGTAATAACTCATGCAGTACATTTATGATGTGTTTTAGATCAAATTTCAACCCTATTAGGTGTCATGAAATATATTTTCTATAAGTATTCCACCCACCTCAAGTCATTTTAGAGGTTGGATAGTTTTTATTTGCAGTGGAGCTATTGTACAAACTAATTGCTTCAGTGAAATCAAAGGATGTTGCAGCCATACTCTCGATATTCCAGTGGTATGATTTTGAGCACTGTTTCTTCTCTGTTACTTCATCAAGTTAAATTTCATGTTTCCATTTTCATCACATTCATGCTTATATATGTTAATCTTATGAGTTTATAAACAAAAATCATTTCTTTTTATGCTCTGTTTTATAAGATTTACATGAATGTGTTTATTCTTCTCATGAATGAATTAATTTAGATTCTCATACTGACTCCTTATCCTTCATAACCCTATAAATAATGAAAAATTAATTATGCTCCTAATTTTACCTACCTGGCCTCATCCTTATCTCTACAATCTAACCTTTGAAATCAGACCTAAACCCTAGACCTAGTTCCAGACTATCATTCCTATCCAACAAAAAATTCAAACAAACAAAACCCTAATCTACTGAGCATAATAAATAGCCTAAGATCATTATATATCCAGTCATCCCATTGGCTGCAAAGTGACATTGAAGATCCCTCTCTGGTTTTGGTAGGGCTAGCTACCTGACCTAAAGGTTGGTTTGTGGTTACCTTCCTTCAGTTCCATTCTCAGCCTTGGGAAATAGGGGGAAGTGATAACACAAAACACTTCATTAATGCACCTAATGAGTCATTACCTAGTTTTTAGGGAATTTAGAAACAATCCCCTCGATTTTAGCTAACAAGTAGGAGTCTTTGTATCGTTGAATAATTACAAGATTCCTCAACAATGAGGACCATAAATAAACTTCATTAACCATAAAACAACTCATGAGACAATTGTTACCTTGAATATTTGACCTTTTTTGACTGACACCTATCTAGAAATCCTTCTACACATAAACATAGCGTGCTTGGTAGAAACGTAGTGTGCTTTGACATAAGCGTAGTGTGCACTTGGAGGGGCTTTTGAGGTGACTTTTATGCATCTTTTTACTGACCTGAAGGTTGGATAAGGTAGCCTTGGATGTCCTCTAGCCAACTAAACCTTGAAACTTGAAAAATACCACCTGTAAGACACTTAAAACTTCATTTCCCCAAGGTTACTCCAGAAGCGTAGCGTGGGTTGGAAAATAGTTGCAGAAACCTGAAATTTGGGTTGTTTTCTAAGTTTTCCTCCAAAATTAGTAACTTTCATGAAAAACTAAAGGTATGCCTATGATGTACACATTAAAAGGCATCCATCCATGCAAGTTTGGCCTCCTTTTGTGTAGAAAATATATGCACTAAGCATGCATATGTCATAGATCCACCCGATCTCACATTATTTAACTTTATGCAAGATACTGAATCATTCCACTTGTTAATATTTTGCGGAACAATTAATTGCACACACATGTAAAGCATAAATAAAAATAATCGCACATAACATAGTTTTTTTTAACTAGGAACGCCTGAAGCTTAAAACCCAAACTATATATTATGTATCATGGAATCATATGACAATCCTCATACAAAGCTTATCAAGCTCTCAGTACAGTACAATCGTCATACACTAATCAGGAACAATCTTGCAAATCCATGCACCGATCTTTGCCCTCCTGGTAGCCTGCCTCCACTGCGCAATCCCTGTTGAAGAATATCTCTGAATGAAATTGAATTACTCTTGCCTTGACTGCGCAATACTCATTGGCAACTCCAATGTGTGTGTGATGCAATCAATGCATCACTATAGTCACAACAAATAGTCCATCTTGCCCTTTCACCTATCTCTCCACTGGGTCTCCACTGAAACTTCCATGCACTGTAGTTAACTGTTGTATTTTTCAATTGATTAATGAGTTATTATTTGTGAATTAATTAACTAATTAATTCACTCCACTCTCACTCGTGTATCATTCAGTTAGACTAGATACAACTAGCTCAACTGAGTCTAATTGAGTTAAACTGAATAAAATTCCATAAATACTTCTTCCAACTGTGTCATAACTCTGCCACTTGAGTTCTAACTGAGTCCTCCATGCATTAGCTCCAGTAAACCCTTGGGAATTGCGTAAATCCCTCAGTCCACTGATGTGCCACATCTGTGCACTGAAACAAAGTACTCCAAGAGAATAAGTTGTTGTTTAGTGTCTGATTATTATTAAGAGATAATAATAATCGACATGCATCTATTTTTAGATCAGCGATCTATAAATAGACTTCGCCCAATATTCTTAAAATATAATTTCATCTATTTTTCCAACTTGATCAACCATCTACAAATAGCATCCTGCAACTTCTGAAATATGACCATCATGTCTAAAATAGACATAGCCTAAAAATAGACTTGAACCAAAAATAGCCTGCGGGCCCACTTCGTGAAGGCGACTCTTTTCACTAAGCTCATCATCTTGTTGAATCTCAACACTCCCTCTCAATAAGACAGGGATTATCCTTCACCCCGATCCTGCTTCTATGGAATTCGAATTTGCTCCTGGTGAGCGCCTTCGTCAGAATATCTGCATCCTGATCCTCCATAGGAATGTACTGAAGCAACATGATCTTCCACTACACACAATCTCTGATATGATGATACTAGATATCAATATGTTTAGATCTATGATGAAACACAGGATTAACCGAGAGTTTAATGCAACTCTGATTTTCACAATGTATCATTGTGGGATCTAAATGTGAACCGAACAAACCAACCAGAATCTTCCTCATATAGATAGCCTCACATGCAGCTTGACTTGCGGCCATGTATTCCGCTTCCGCTAAACTGAGCACCACAGATCTTTGTTTCTTGCTATGCCAAGAAATTGTCGTAGATCCAATACTGATAATCCCTCCTGATGTGCTCTTTCTGTCTGTTAGGCTTCCTGCCCAATTTGCATCCGTGAAGCCATGCAACTTCACCTCATCTGTATGTCTGTACCATAAACCATACTCAGATGTGCCCTTGAGATATCTCAGGACATGCTTGCCTGACTTCCAAAAGAGCTTGGTAGGCTTAACCATCGCTTGTGAAAGCTGGTTCACCGCATAACATATGTCTGGTCTTGTATTGACTAAATACATGAGCAAACCCACCAACTGTCGATAAACAGTGGCATCCACTACCTCTGCCGATGTAGCATCCTATTTCTTCCAATTTTCTGGAAGAGGAGTGTCGATAGGCTTGCATCCTTGCATGTGAAACTTCTCCAGTATCTCCCGGGCATACTTGTCTTGAGACACAAACAGTTCACCTTCCCACTACCATATTTCCAATCCAAGGAAATAATGAAGGAGGCCCTAATCCTTCATCTCAAACTCCATTGCAAGATCTGCCGTGCATGAGTGTATCAACTGCTCATCACCTGTTAGTATTAAATCATCAACATAAAGTACAATGATTAAAATCTTACCCTCCACCACAATCGTCACGTTTTTCATCGCCTCACTCTTGGTGAAGCCAAGTCCGATGTAGGCGTTGTCGATCCGAGTGTACCAAGCACGAGGTGCTTGTTTCAGCCCATACAATGCTCTTTTGAGCCTGCACACATGCGACTCGTTGCTGAAGATCTCAAATCCTTCAGGCTGCTCAATGTACACCTCTTCCTCAATGATCCCATTAAGGAACATAGTCTTTAGATCCATATTATGAATGTGCCAACCCATCTGCGCTGAGAGAGCAAGGATGGTATGTATGGAAGAATACCATGCAACAGGTGCAAAGGTTTCTTCATAGTCAATCCCCTCGATCTGTGAGAAGCCTCGGGCAACAAATATTGCCTTATACTTCTCAACGCTCCCATCAGCAGCTTGCTTTACCTTGTAGATCCATCTTGATCCTACAATTGATTTTCCCACCGGCCTTGGAACAATCTCCCAAGCACTGTTTTTGACAATGGAGTCATACTCCTCCACCATGGCATCTACCCATGTGGGCTCTTGCACTTCTTCTTTGATAGAATATGGGTCTATCACGATACACTTGCTCATAAGAGCCATGTATCCAGTAAATCGTTCAGGTGACTGTCTTTGTTTGCGCTGTGATGTAGGGACTCCTACATTTTGTGCCGCATCAAACTTCAGTCTCTCAACTTCTGTGGTATTCTTTCTACCTTGTCTGATTTTTGGTTCTGCATGAGTGGACTCCTCCACTCCATGAATCTCCTCTTGTGGCTGATCCACATCTGGAGGGTCATCTTTCGGAACAAGCTATTCCTTCACTGCATGCAAGTCTAGCTCCCTCTCAAGCATAGCTTGTGCAGCACCCACGATCGTTCTATTCTTTCTCTCCGTGACCCCATTCTGCTGTGGGTTATGAGGCACTATGAGTTCTCTTAGAATTCCTTCTTTGCTACATAAGTCTTTGAATTCGCCCGAGATGTATTCACCACCATTATCGCTCCGTAGAGCTTTCACTTGCTTCCCCGACTCCTTCTCCACCAATGCCTTGAACTCACAGAACTTTGAGAATGTTTCACTCTTATTTTGCATGAAGAAGATCCAACATCTATGAGAATAGTCATCAACAAATATAACATAATACCTGTGTTTTGTTGTTGAAGCAACCGAGAAAGGTCCACACACGTCTGTGTGAATTCTCTCCAGGATCACCGAAGCACGGTTCTCCTTCTCATGAAAGGTGGTATTCAAAAACTTACCCATAGTACATCCCTTGCATTGATATGAATATGCAAGAGTACCCTTGGGAAGTCTAGTATAAATTTTTTGCAAAATCTTCAAAGCGCCATGGTGAAGATGGCCGAATCTCCTGTGCCATAATTTTCCCTCATCCTGGCTCACCACTTCTTCTGCTTTGCCCACCATTGCAGCACAACCATCTACCTCCAGATTGTAGAGATTATTAATTCGAACCCCTATCTTCTTGGTTTGACCCATTGTTTTATGTCAAAGGAATGCTTTTCCCTCATTGAAAACAACATCATAACCCTTGTCTTCCAGCATTGTGACTGAGACCAAGTTCTACTTCAGATCTGGAACATGCATAACATTATTCAACAAGAATGGATTACCGGACTCCCTCTCAAAGGTAATGGTCCCAATTCTAGTCACACTGTACCAACCATCATCGCCCATCTCTATATGCATATGGAGGTCCTTCTCCTCCAAGACACTAAACAACTCTTTGTCTCTCGTCATATGGAAAGACGCATCACTATTATGATACCACACCGATCCCATACAGCTTGAAACCAAGCATGCGATAAAAGATAAATCAAGTTCAATTGCGAGGCTAAGGCCTCTCCAGCTATAGATCCAACAACATTCTTGTTGTTCTTCTTCTGTGGACAATTAGTGGCGAAATGACCATGTTCGTGACAGTGAAAACACTTCACTTTGGACAAATCCTGCTTCTTGCCTTTAGCATTGGATTTTGAAGGATGTTTCTTCCCTTTCCCTTTCCTTGCTTTGGTAGCCAAAGAAAAATTCTCTTCATCTTCATTCTTTGATGAATATCCATCCATGGTACCCCGCCTTATCTCCTCCTGCACAAGATCCGACCAAATTCGCTCCTATCTCGGCAATTTCTCTCGTCCATTGACAGAGTCTTCGTAGCTATGCCAACTCTTCAAAAGCCCAAGGAGAGCCAAGCTCACCAAGTCTTCATCATCAACAGTAACCCCCACACTTCCCAATTCATCCTTGTAGTGGACAAACTTCGTGAGGTATTTTGGAATACTGTCGCCTTTCTCCATTTTTATTTTTCTGAGCTTGTCTTTAAGCGCCAACTTCCTCTGGTCACTTCTGCTTTGGAACAAGTTTGTCAAAGCCTTCCACATTAATAATGGAGTGGCTTTCCCATGAAGGCTGGACACAATATGGTCCTTCACACCTTCCAACATAATCCTTCTCGTCTTTGCTGTCTTATTTTTCCATGCGTCAAGTAATGCAGCATCGCTAGATCCCAGCTTAGGAACATCGCTATCGATGAACTCCTTTAGTCCATTATCCTCTAGCACTGCCTCCATCCTATCCTTCCAGGATATGTAATTCGAGCTCCCTTCAAGGTCATACTCCAATCTTAACTCGTTGAAAGACATTTCAATGTATACTCGACTTTTGCACCAAGAAACTTTTGTAGCAAATTCGAATTGTCCACTAGCACAAACTCACTTTGCAATTTCAATCTTCAATAAAAAACACTCTGATACCATGTAGAAATTATATGCGCTAAGAATGCATATGTCATAGATCCACCTGATCTCACACTATTTAACTTTATGCAAGATACTGAATCATTCCACTTGTTAATATTTTGCGGAAAAATTAGTTGCACGCACATGTAAAGCATAAATAAAAATAATCGCACATAACACAGTTGTTTTTAACCAGGAAAGCCTGAAGTTGAAAACCCAAACTATATATTATGTATCATGGAATCATATGATAATTCTCATATAAATCTTATCAAGCTCTCAGTACAGTACAATTTTCATACACTAATCAGGAGCAATCTTGCAAATCCATGCACCGATCTTTGAGCTCCTACTAGCCTGCCTCCACTGCGCAATCCCTGCTGAAGAATAGCTCTGAATGAATTAAAATTACTCTTGAATTGAATGCGCAATCCTCATTTGCAACTCCAATGTGTGTGTGATGAAATCAATGCATCACTATAGTCACAATTGATAGTCCATCTTGCCCTTTCACCTATCTCTCCACTGGGTTTCCACTGAAACTACCATGCACTGTAGTTAGCTGTTGTATTGTTCAGTTGATTAATGAGTTATTATTTGTGAATTAATTAACTAATTAATTCACTCCACTCTCACTAGTCTATCATTCAGTTAGACTAGATACAACTAGCTCAACTGAGTCTAACTGAGTTGAACTTAATACAACTCCATAACTACTTCTTCCAACTGTGTCATAATTCTTCCACTTGAGTTCTAACTGAGTCCTCCATGCATTAGCTCTAGTAAACCCTTGGGAATTGCGTAATTCCCTCATTCCATTGATGTGCCACATCTGTGCACTGAAACAAAGTGCTCCAAGAGAATAATTTGATATTTAGTGTCTGATTATTATTAAGAGCTAATAATAGTCGATATGCATCTATTTTTAGATCAGCAATCTATAAATAGACTTCACCCAATATTCTAAAAATAGAATTTCATATATTTTTCCAACTTGATCAACCATCCACAAATAGCATCTTGCAACTTCTAAAATATGATCATCATGTCTAAAAATAGACATAGTCTAAAAATAGACTTGCGCCAAAAATAGCCTACGGGCCCACTTAGTGAAGGCGAATCTTTTCACTAAGCTCATCATCTTTTTGAATATAAAAAATTGGAGCCTCTAAGAAAAAGCGTATCATGACCATGCTACGCTTCTGTCTAACTTAAATTGCCCAAATTTCCCAAAAATCCAAAAAACATACCAAAAATGCTAAAAAATTACTGAAATTTGATCCTTATCATCCTTAAATGATGATCTAGATAGCTAGAGATGCCTCATCCAGCAAATCCAAGTTTTCCTTCTTATTTAGCTTTATTAGGGTTTCTTTATGCTTCTTCTTCAAATTATTAACCCTGATTTTAGCAATTTGGTTCCTGGTGAAGTAGTGTCTCTCCATGTGTCTTTGGAGGTTTTTGTTTCAGTTTTCCTTCTCCAAGAGTTTCTCTAGATGCTCATTTACCTTTTCAAGCCAAAAATCTTTGTCTTGTTCAATCTCAACAACAATCAAATCATCAAAATTCTGTTGATCATTTACCTTTTTCCTGGTTAATCGTCTTGTTTTTTCCTCTTGGTTTTATCTGGGTCTCTTTCTCTTCAATATGATCAACATCTACTTTCTATGCCTCAAGATCTATCTTAGGTTTGTTTAGGAGAAGTTTTTTCACCTTTAGCTGCATGTTTTCTTGTTGTAGGAATTTTATCATGGAATTTTCCCTTGAGAGATTGTCCTTGAGCTCTCTTATCTCTGCTTCTTTTTCCATGATTATCTCTTCAGCTGACTTTTTTTCCACTTTCTCTACTATCTATGCCATGTCAACCTCCAAAGGTTCTTTCTCCTCCTCATGTTGTTGTAAGGGTGACTCACTCTCGTGCATAGGTGGTTGCTCCATAGTTTCTTCTAATACTTGCTCAGCTATAGGTTTAGGTGAAAGCACACATTTAGTGATCTAAGGAGAAAATACTAGACTTTTACCCTTCTCATAAGTTTGAGTGACTTCAACCCTTGGCATATTTGGAACCTCTGCTGGTCTACTTGAAGAGCCAATCTCCTGTGGCTTTGATGATGCTGATGGTATGCTTTGAATGATAGGTGGACTAGTGTTGGGCATAGAAGAAACTGATTTCATGAATGTTTCCTAACATATTGATTTGTGAGAGTTGATGTAAGACTATAAAATTGACCAAACCATGGTGAAACAAACTAGCTTGGTGATCCTTGCATTTACTTTGTACTTTTTCATTCATTTTGACTAGAATTTTGAATAGATAATGAGGCAAGTTCAGTGGCTTGGTGGCAGTGAAATGCATCAATAACCTTATGTGGTATTGGTATAATCTTGAGAACCTCCCTTCACAAGTAAAATAATTCATGATCAACCTCATTAAGGGAGCATACCTTTTAAGTAAATTTCTAAAGGGAAAGATGTGTTCAAGAGCATATTTGCAGTGTGGTTTTAAGAAAACTTTATAGTTCTCAATGTCCAAATCCATCCCTTTGAACCAGATTTCTCCATGGTTCAGGATAACTGTTGTTGAGGCTATGGAATTTGTTGATATAGTTAATTCAAACCCTTCTATGTTAGTCTTATCTCTCCTAAAACTGGTGGAAAAAAGGCTTTCCAATTGAGCATGACAACCTACCTCTTGAATTCTGTCTCGAAACATTAAACAACGAGTGTATTCAAAGGATTTCTTGGTATAGGAAGAAGCATTGATCTCCTGTAGATTGGATAGCTCAAATCTGGAATGATGACCTCCCTTTTTGTAAATTCTCTTCTCACCTTCCATGATGTTTGTTTGAAAAAATAAACCCTAGCTTGATGTGAAGGAAAAGAAGGGTGAAACTTAGGAAAGTAGGGGAGAATGATGAAGTGAGTTTAGGGACAAATATGAGAGGGATTGGAGTTAAGTAAAAATCCCTAAATTTTTTTGGAGATAGGGTTGTAGGTTAGCAACACATTGTAGGTGAAATTTTTGGAAATGGGTAAGGGAAATATGGCAAAAGGGCCTAAATATGGAGTTGACCTAGTATCCCTGCAAAAATTTAGTGAGGATTAGGGTTTGAGTGAAATGGGAGAAAGGAGAGATATTAATGATAAAGAATTATTTGGTAAGGTGTATGAGCTATATGTGAAGGTGTTTAGGTGATGAAATTGAGGGTTTTCTTGCTTAAACAAGCCAAACATCAATGAAATCCAAAAATGTAGTGAAGAGCCTTGAAGAGGGAATCCACCTTTTGCTGAAGAAATTTTATTGAAAGAGAGGTGAATAATGTTTAATTACTAGCTTGGAAACATTTGAAACTTGGGAAATGTTGAGTTGACCCTTCTGATGGCTTCTTTGACCCTGAATACCAAAAACGTAGCAGATTTCTAGAAACGTAGCGTGGCTACCCCATAAATGTAGCGTGCAACAATATAGATCAGTTTTGATGGTGGATTTCGATCTGTGGATGGTTGTAGAGAGTTGTGGAGCATAAAGGAGGATATCTTGAAAACCAAAGGATGAAATGAACTCAATAGAAGCTTCATTTCCCTTTAAAAACTCACAAACTTTGCTTTTGGCTTTAGTGACATCATATGCACTTTGAGAAAAATAACTTTTGAAATATTTTGACAATGTAGCATACTTCGTTTCAAAAAGGACAAGTTTCATTTTGTTTTATTTCCTAACTTTTCTAAATCCCAATGAAGATGACTTGAATAATGAAAATGACTCTTATTTACCTTTCTTACATGATTGGCATTATGATGAAAAAACAAAATTAGCCATAGACCATAACCTAGATGATGATATGTTAACTAATCTATGATCCTATATACTTAAATGATGACATGAACTTGAAATTTATGATGACCATGAGTGGGTGGAGGGAGCATCATTTGAACTGGACAACATCCAGTGAACAAAATTTATTTGAGAATTCATTGGAAAGTATAAAATTTTTACCAAGGATTTCTACCAAATAAACCTAAAATAGTGTATTTGATCACTGAAACATTTATACACTAACATTGGCACGAGCTTGGCATGGCAGATCCTTTAGGATGTGTCAAGAACAATGTAGACCAGTTACCCTCATCCATTATGAAATGGAGTCAAAAATAAAACAATGGACACTCAAATGATTAACTGAAACAAAGAATGACTTTGACTCAAAAACATACTTGAATTTTTAAACTTTGAAAAAGGAAAACAACAACTAATCATAGAAGCCTGATGGCCTTCTCCTCATGCTTCAAACTTCTGTGACAGCTTCCTTATTCTTTGACAGAAAATAAAATGTTATTTACAATGAAAGTGAACATTTTTCTTCAAGATCAGGTGAGATAGTGTTTGAGGAACCTACCATTCACTGGTTCTCCTAGAATTTCCTGCCCATCAAGATGTTTTAACAAAAATTCCTTATTTCCCCTAAATGATATAATATTGTAAGGACCTTTCCATAGGTTATCAAACTTACCATGTTTGCCTTTTTCTTCATTTCTGGCTTCCCATCGAAGAACAACATTTCCTAATTTTAAATCATCAGCTTTGGTTTTCTTGTCATAGATCTTCTTGATCTTCTCTTGAAGGTTTGAAGTGTGATTGAAAACTTCTTCCCTTGACTACTGTAAATGAATCATTTCATTGATTCTTCGTTGGATGTCATTTGGCTCACTATCAATATCTTGCTGAATTTTCATCATTGGCACTGCTAAGGAAGTGGGAAATATTGTGTCTACACCATAAAATAGCTGAAAGGGTGACATGTTGATAGATCTCTTTGTGCTAACTTTGTCCACCCATAGAGCATTTATTAAATTTTTGTGCCAATTTCTCTTTTTATCTTGCAATATTTTCTTGATTATGTTCACCAATGATTTGTTTGATGATTCAGACAACCCGTTGCCTCAAGGATATTATGTTTTATAATGCTCGAGTCTTATGTGATATTTATCACAAAAGTCTATCATATTTTTGGACTTAAAGGTGGTTGCATTGTCAGTGATAATTTTCTATGGGCAGCCAAAGTGAGTGAAGTAATACACTTTGTGAAGTAATCGGTGGCAGTGAGTATCCACTTATGTTGAGCTGATGATGGAGGGTGAATCTCGCCAATGAAATCAAGCCCCCACTACTGGAAGGGTGCTTGAACTGCAATTGGTTTCAAGGGCAGCGGTAAGAGAATTCTCTTTCCCTGGAAAATTTGACACTCATGACAACTCATGACAGTTTTGTAAACATCGGAAAACAAACTTGGGCAATAAAAGCCAACCCTAAATATCTTGTTTGTTGTAGTCTTACAGAAAATATGACCACCAAAATCACCTTTATGGAAGTCATTTATCACTTTTTCAACTTCACTTTATACCAAACAGTTTAATAAAACCCCACCCGGATCTTTCTAATGTAAAACATTGTTAAGAATGAAATAATTAAGAGCCTTCAACTTCAGAGATATACCTTTACTGTTGGGAAAACCGAGGGGAGGATTCAAACATTGCACCACATGAAAAATATCAACATACCATGGTGATGAAGTAAACATTTCAGATACCTGAGGTAACAAATCAACCTCTTGCTCCTCAGATAATGCAACAATAAAATTGATGTCCAAGGCATGTAAATTTGAGTCGACCATGAGCTTATCCAAGCCTTGTCTTTTGATCAGTTTTGTAGGTTTTATTTCTAAGTCATACTCCATCATAAAAGCTATCCACTTGCCACGCCGACCTTCGAGATCATTCTGTGTTAGAAAATATTTGACAGTATCATTTGGGACATATGTAAGAACATGAGAATGAAGAATATAGACTCAGAATTCCTTCAATGCTTTAATTAGCGCCAAGGCCTACTTTTCAATGATATTGTACTTCAAGGATGCATCCCTTATGGGTCTACTGAAGAATTCAATCGACTATTCTGTTTTCTTATCTTTCTTTTGTATAAGGATGGTAGCTAAAGTATGTTAAGAAGAAAAGCATAAAATGATGAAATCAAGTGTATAATAAGGTTTGATAAGAATAGGAGCATGAGAGACAATGAAAACTTAACTTGATTGAATTATTTCTTTGCCTCATCGAACCATTTCATATCACTGTCTTTCTTCAACATATCAGTAATTTACCTTAAATTTTCAGCAAGGTTAGGAATAAACCTTCTCACGAAATTGATTTTACCATTGAATGATTGGATTTACTACTTGCTTCTATGACAGTCCAAATTCAGAATTGTCTCAATCCTTGAAGGATTTATCTGGATTCTGTCTTTAGATATTATGTGACCAAGAAATTTCCCTTCTTCCATAGCAAACAAAATCTTCTTTGGATTCAACGATATGCCAAATTTTCTGCACCTCTATAAAGTTGTCTTCAAATGTTGTAAGTTCTCTTCATATGTCTTGGAAAAAGATGTGATGTCGTCAAGATGAATGAGCAAAAATACATCCTTTTCATTGGCAAATGCGATATCCATCGCTTGCTGAAAATTTTCTCCTGCATTCTTCAACCCAAAGGGTATCTTAGCATACATAAAAGTACCCCAAGGTGTTGTGAAAGCTGTATTATCTTGATCATTCGAATGAAATAAAATATTATTATACCCAGAATATCCATCCAACAATGAAATTCTAGAAGAACCAACCACCATTTGTAGGAAATGATCCACCTTTGGAAGTGGGTAATTTTCTTTCAATGATAGTTTATTCAGATTATGGGAATCTATACACAAGCGAATCTCACCTATATTATTTCTTACTGGCACTAAGTTTGAAATCCAATTTGAAAAATAGAGAGGAACTATAATACCAACAATATACAACCTATTCACTTCTTTTTGAATGGAGGGTAGAAACTTTGGATTCATCCTCTTAAGATTCTGGCGGAAAGGCTTTTGATCAGGTTTTAACGGAATTTTGTGCTGAATTACACTCTTATCATACACTTTCATATCAGTATATTCCCATGAAAAAACATCAGCAAACTGAGACATGAGTGATGCATATTTACCTTTCATTTATGGACTCAAATATTTTGATATGTTTACCATTTTGGGCTTCTCAGGAGTGCCAATATTGAGGTATTCCACTCCTACTTCAGTTGGCAACATTTTTGGTTTCTAGGCAACATCATCCTGATCAAAATGTTGGGAAAAATACTGAGAGGGGGGGGGGGGGGGTGAATCAGTATTTATGGCATACTCAAATATTTTTACTTTTTCTTTCTCTAAAACCCATACGCTACTTTACTGAGCCCAACTCGTGTATACACGCGGATATCCTTCATAAAACTCGCGTATACACAGAGATCTTATTATGCATTTATTTCTTTACTTAGATCTATGCATCACTCATTCATCAGATGTTTAGTTAGCTGTAAGCATGTGTAGTAATAACATAATAAACCATCACACATAAGCAACACACATGAACACCAGGATTTAAGGTGGAAACCCAAGTCGGGAGAAAACCACCGCTGCTGTCGTCTCAGTATTCAATATTTTATTATAAAGAAAACATCTTACAACAATGTACTGGCGCAGACTCATACCAGCACGCAGGGACCCACCTGTAGAAGGCTACAACCTTCTCTCATTTACCAGCCTCTCCTGGAAGGGAGCCACTACCCCCTGCACTCGTTTACCAGCCTCTCTTGGAAGGGAGCCACTACCCCCTGCAATCGTTTACCAGCTACCACTGGAAGGGAGCTACAACCCCCTCACTGAAGGCTTCGACCCTCAGCACCATTGCGGACCACGTTTCATCAATTTTCATACTGGATCCAGCTCCACACATTTAAGCTCAACATACATCAAACTGAAACTTATAACCCCATCATCATTCAAACAACCCAGATCTGTAAGAATAGATCATTGACAGATAGTAGTAAGACAGTATAACAGATCAGACATTTCATCCCACATACTTCAGAAAAACCCTAGATATCATACGCGCTTTTTATTCACTAACCTGCGTATGCACACGCTTTAACAGAAACAAACCTGCATATACATCTGCACATAATTCAGAACTAAGTTCATCTTCCATACGCGCTTTTCCTTATGCAGACCCGCGTATACACGCGCTTTTAATGAAGCGAACTAGCGTATAGATCTTCAAACATTTCAGGACTGTGCAGCTCTTCAGATCAGATAATCATCTTCAGATTTCATCCTTTATTTCAGCAAAGATTCGCCAGATCACAGATATAAACCTTCCATAAACAGATCTAGAAAATACATATACACTTCAGATCTAGAGATCCCTCTTCATCATTTTCTTCATAGGTGCATTATCAATTCAGATCAATCAACAAACTATTACCCTTTCCATACAGATATACTTCAGAGTGAAGTATTCATTAAAACCCAGACACATGCACACCCTTGCACAATTATCTTCTTCTCCTTATATAGGTTTAGCCTTTATCAATACCATGAGCCAAAACCACACCACTTCTGATGGTATTCCTGGACGGGATCAAATAGATAATCCAACGCTCAATACAATGGGTCAATACCATGGTCAAGACCCCTTGTTTTATAAATTTAGAGCGCAATATGGCATACGCGACTTGGCACGTAATTTTCCGCGTACATACGCTACTTATCCTCATCAAACCCGCGTATGCATTGTGAAATACTTTGTTCAACAGTATTCTGGCACTTTCTGAATTCATTTCTTCTGCTACTTCTGAACTGAACTGTAGATACATCAGAGTTACATCATTAACAACTCATCAAGTCAGTTTCCATCAAGGAAAACTTCATCAAGTATGTTTCCATCAAGTACAATATGTTTCCATCAAGAACAACTTCATCAAATAGGTTTCCATCAAGGACAACACATTGCATCATATCGCCAACAGTCTTATTTCATCAAGTAGGTTGCCATCAAGGACAACACATGCCAACAATCTCCCCCTTTGGACTTGATGGAAACCATGATGGTGTTTGGTCACCACAACAGATAGATACATTGATTATAACCATTATGCAAACACCATGATATTCTCCCCCTATTCAAACACCATGCTACTCTCCCCCTTTGACATCAAGGGCAAAGGGCGGATCAAAACCCAAACAAGGTTTTTCTTCTTATGTAGAAAGAAGAGCTCTGGAGATCTGATGTGCATTGAAGTTACTATGCTCCCCCTGAGTTCATGCTGAGACATATTTTTAAATGAATTACATGACTCTATGACCTTTCCTATCACCAAGGACTCATACTTACATCAAAGATCCAACCAAGTGGATTTACATATGTGACTCAAGTACCCAACCAAGTGGGTTTACACATTTTGACTCAACTACCCAACCAAGTGGGTTTCCATATTTTGACTCAACTACCCAACCAAGTGGGTTTACAAATTTGATCAAGTCATTACATGACTGAATATTACAATTTTACATCATAGGTGTCAACATGACCTTTTCATCAAATTACAAATATGACCTTTTACAAAAAATACCAAAAGGACCTCAAGAAAGAGATCATATTTCAGAATCATCATAATGCCAACAATGCATTACATTCAGCAAGGCTAATTCTCCCCCTGAAACTGTGCATCCAATGCACACTTTCCATATGACCAAAACTCCTCCTTAGCTTGTGCAACCTGAACACTTTCAATAGCCAATCATCAAGGCATCTTTACCCAATATCAGTGAATGAAACAGAAATATAAGAGCTGAAACATCATCAGAGATATCAGACAGCACTGCAGATGTGCTGAAGAATGTTGAATCAAAAATAATTTTGTCAGCAACCAACCATACACAGTTTTTTGTGTAATAACTCGCGTATATACGCGAATGTCTTTCAGAAAACCCACGTATCCAATTTAATCTTCTGAGTTTAAGCAGTTCTGATCTTCTGAGGGGCAGAGACTACTCCCAGTTTTTGTCTGAGATATTCGAATGCTTCCTTGGAATGTATGAGAGTAGATAGATAGGACAATGTAGCTATGTATGCAAGTATCATCCAATAGTTGTAGTACATTAGTAACCAAGCCTTCAGATTCTTTGTAGCATCAACATATTCTTCCCAAGAGGAATTATCATACCAGAACAACTTCTAGCAATCATTCATGTGATCTGATATCACCAAGATCTTCAAGATTCATAATCATGATGTAATATGTGTAAGAAAAAGGATCTCAATCGTGATACAAGTCATCAGCAACAAAATCTTCATGATCTAACCTTATCTCTGAATCATAAGCCTTCCAACTCATCCATGTGAGAATACAAAAGATACTCTTCAGCAAAAAGCAAACAGGGCTCATCCATAAACTCATCATAAGAAACCATGTATCATATCATCATCATTTGAGCATGAGTAACACAAGAACTGAAGAATAAGAAGACACAATGCCAACAATGCAATCATTAGTATTTAGACTGATGCTCCCCTTGAACCAGTGCTCCTGTTCCTGAGCTGAATCACAGTTTTTCTTATCAGAAAAGCATACGCTACTACTTTCAACAGAACTCGCGTGTATACGCGGCTTTATTTCACAAAACCCGCGTATGGAAAGTAAAACACTTACAAATTCACACTCCTTCATCTCCCCCTGAACTTATGCCTCCTGTACCTGTCTTCTTCACATCAGATGCACTATCAGAAATAAACATAACCAGAATCACCAAAACAATCATGGGAATCACCATACATTTCTCCCCCTGTGATGATACATTACTAATCCCTATAATGTATCTCACATCATTCCTGCAGTCATTATGAGTAGTAAGCTTTAGAAGCGGATGACTACAGTAGGGTTAATATTCCCTACGTTTCTGACCGGTCCTCCTTCTTTTTCCAGCTTTGCTTGAAATTTCTTTTAGTGTGCTGAAAATTCTCCAATTTCTCAGATCTGTTCATCCTGCATTCTTTTTCTACATGTCCATACATGTTACAAGCATAACATTTTATGTGACCAGAAAAGTAAGCATAAGGATCATAATGTGTTGTTCTATTCTTCTATTGCAATTAGCTGCTTTATGCCCATACTTGCTGCATGAAAAACAATACCCCTTGAAGAAACCAGAGTACCTTTCTGTGTAGAATCTGTTTGTTTGTGACTGAAACAATCTGCTTCTGCAATTGGCTGCACCATGCCCATAATTATGACATTTAAAACATTCAACATTATTGATCAAAGGAGGGAATGATATCTTTTGAGAGTTCAAGATTTCTGGTTGCCCTTTTGTTTCTTTCAATACTTCAGATTTTGCATTTATATCCTTTGAATCTTTAGCACTTACTTGTGAACTAGATTCTCCTTTAATAGTTTCATGAAAACCAAGACCAAGTTTAACAGAGGGAGACCTTTGACTACTAAGAATATTATCCAGAATATTAGTACTATCTTGAAACCTCAAGAGTTTATATTTTTCTTCTAATTTACCTTTCAAAATATTTACCTCAACCTCCAATCTTTGGCACTGCTTCTTCATACTTTCTTCAACCCTTCTTCCTTCTTCTACTTGATCATTCAATTTTAAAATCTCTTCCTTCAACCCATTTTATTGTTTTTCAAAAGTTTGTAGAAGTTCTTCATTCCTTTTATCTGATGCTTCGAGATTTGCTTTCAGAGAGATGATTTCTTCTTTAAGTCCTTCTTCTTCAAATGATTGTAGAAGTTCTTCATTCTTCTTATTTGATGCTTCCAGATCTTCCTTTTGATAGATGATTTCTGCTTCAAGTCTTTCAATTCGATTGGTTCCATATTTGTACAACCTTTGATACTTGTCTATCTGTCCATTCATTATTTCTATCTGTCCTTTCATTTTAGAGATCATATCTTCATAGATAGATTCTCTCTCATTAAATGATCTTTGTTGATCTTCAACTTTAATCTTGAGAGCTTCTTCTATAACATTACTTTCACTATTTTCACCATTGCATGCACAAGAAAGTGAATCATGAGAACAACAATCAGTACCTGTTTCATCTTCTTCATTTTCTGCTGCACATGTTTTCTGAGATATCTTCTTTCCTTGAGTAGCCCTCTTCTTTTGCTTCCTTGCCATGAGCACTTTCAGATCTTGGTCAAAATCTTCTTCATCTTCACTTGACATTTCATCATCATCTTCATTTGTTTAATAACTCTTTCCCTTTTCAAATTGTTTCCCTTTATCATGATTTTCTCTATAAGGACATTTAGCAGCATAATTACCAACTCTTCCACAATCAAAACATTTAAAGGGAAGCTTACCTCTGAATCTTCCAGTACCTGGTTGGAGTCTTCTCACAAAATTTGCTTCTTCTTCTTCTGATATATAACTTGATTCTTTGACAACTTACTTTTATTTTCCTTTTGCACATGCCTTAAAGGCAGCTTCTTTGTTTTGAGAGGAGCCTTCTTTTCTCATTTCAAAAGCAGTTAGAATACCATGTAGTTGAGCAATAGTAAGAGTTTGCAGATCTTGCCTTTCTTCAATAGCTGATACTTTTGACTCAAATTTTGAAGTCAAAGATCTTAAGACTTTTTCAACCAGAGTAGTATCGGTTATGGTTTCACCCAAATTTCTCATGCGATTTACAATATCATCTAGACGTAAAAAGAAACTGGAAATACTTTCAACACTATGCATCCTTAAATTTTCATATTCAATTATGAGAGTTTGGAGTTTTTCACTTTTTACCTTTGTATCTCCCTCATAGCTTAGAATGATTTTGTCCCATATTTCTTTTGCTGAATTTAGCTGCATCACTTTAGCAAATTCTGGTTCAGACGTGCTTCCTAATAAAACATTGACTGCTTTGGCATTGATTTCATATTTCTTCCTTTCTGCTGCATCAGTAGGAATACTTGTCGGATACTGATATCCTTCTTTCACGATTGCCCATACTTCTGCACCAAGACTTTGCAGATATGATTTTGTTCGTATCTTCCAGAATAACAGATTACTTCCATTAAATAGAGGTGGCTTTAGAGAGAGTACTCCTTCCTGACTTCCCATTGCGACAAATGTCCTTCAAGCGATCAAGCTTCTGCAAAAGGACCTTCTCTGATCCCAATTGTTGGGAAAAATACTGAGAGGGGGGGGGGGTGAATCAGTATTTAGGGCATACTCAAATATTTTTACTTTTTCTTTCTCTAAAACCCATACGCTACTTTACTGAGCCCAACTCACGTATACACGCGGATATCCTTCATAAAACTCGCGTATACATAGAGATCTTATTATGCATTTATTTCTTTACTTAGATCTATGCATCATTCATTCATCAGATGTTTAGTTAGCTGTAAGCATGTGCAGTAATAACAGAATAAACCATCACACATAAGCAACACACATGAACACCAGGATTTAAGGTGGAAACCCAAGTCGGGAGAAAACCACTGCTGCCGTCATCTCAGTCTTCAATATTTTATTATAAAGAAAACATCTTACAACAATGTACTGGCGCAGACTCATACCAGCACGCAGGGACCCACCTGCAGAAGGCTACAACCTTCTCTCGTTTACCAGCCTCTCCTGGAAGGGAGCCACTACCCCCTGCACTCGTTTACCAGCCTCTCCTAGAAGGGAGCCACTACCCCCTGCACTCGTTTACCAGCTACCACTGGAAGGGAGCTACAACCCCCTCACTGAAGGCTTCAACCCTCAGCACCATTGCGGACCACGTTTCATCAATTTTCATACTGGATCCAGCTCCACACATTTAAGCTCAACATACATCAAAATGAAACTTATAACCCCATCATCATTCAAACAACCCAGATCTGTAAGAATAGATCATTGACAGATAGTAGTAAGACAGTATAACAGATCAGACATTTCATCCCACATACTTCAGAAAAACCCTAGATATCATACGTGCTTTTTATTCACTGAACCTGCGTATGCACGCGCTTTAACAGAAACAAACCTGCGTATACATCTGCACATAATTTAGAACTAAGTTCATCTTCCATACGCAATTTTCCTTATGCAGACCCGCGTATACACGCGCTTTTAATGAAGCGAACCAACGTATAGATCTTCAAACATTTCAGGACTATGTAGCTCTTCAGATCAGATAATCATCTTCAGATTTCATCCTTTATTTCAGCAAAGATTCGCCAGATCACAGATCTAAACCTTCCATAAATAGATCTAGAAAATACATATACACTTCAGATCTAGAGATCCCTCTTCATCATTTTCTTCATAGGTGCATTATCAATTCAGATCAATCAAAAAAATATTACCCTTTCCATACAGATATACTTCAGAGTGAAGTATTCATTAAAACCCAGACACATGCACACCCTTGCACAATTATCTTCTTCTCCTTATATAGGTTTAGCCTTTATCAATACCATGAGCCAAAACCACACCACTTCCGATGGTGTTCCTGGACGGGATCAAATAGATAATCCAGCTCTCAATACAATGGGTCAATACCATGGTAAAGACCCCTGGTTTTATAAATTTAGATCTCAATAGGGCATACACGACTTGGAACGTACTTTTCTGCGTACATACGCTACTTATCCTCATCAAACCCGCGTATGCATTGTGACATACTTTGTTCAACATTATTCTGGCACTTTCTGAATTCCTTTCTTCTGCTACTTCTGAACTGAACTGTAGATACATCAGAGTTACATCATTAACAACTCATCAAGTCAGTTTCCATCAAGGAAAAATTCATCAAGTATGTTTCCATCAAGTACAATATGTTTCCATCAAGAACAACTTCATCAAATAGGTTTCCATCAAGGACAACACATTGCATCATATCGCCAACAGTCTTATTTCATCAAGTAGGTTGCCATAAAGGACAACACATGCCAACACAAAAATCTCCTCCAAAGGTACAAGGAATCATGGAATGGAGTTTTATTTCAACTGCAGTACCTTCATTTCTGTTGCATGCATTTCTTGATCATTTTCATAAAACTGGTCATCAATTTGTGAACTCACAAACTCCTCTTCCGTCTTCAAGAAGTTGTTAATTTGTTTTTCATATTGAAATAATTTCCAATACCAAACATTACATTGAACAACAAGGTGATGCTTGACGTTGATTTCATATTTTTTTTCGAGATACACTGGAATTTGAACATTCTAGCTGAAGTGGCAAGAGAATCAGCAATGACATTATTGTTCCTTGGAATCAATTAAAAAGTATATTCAGTGAAAGTATTGAGGATGTATAACACTGCATTGCGGTAAGCTCGCATTCTAGGATAATTGGCTTGGTATTCCCCTTTGACTTGCTTTATTACCAATTTGAGGTCACCATAGACATAAATTTTCTTGGCACCTAATTTCTTAAGAATTTTGAGACTGACTATCAAAGCCTCATATTCTGCCTCATTTTTTGAAAAATAAAATATCAATTTGTAATAAGAAATTCGAACATTAGGAGGAAGGTTAGATGAATAATTCATGGGGCTATGAATCCACACTCCAATTCCATCCCCTTCCTTACCTAAGGCTCCATCAAAATCCATGGTCTACAGGCCATTTTCTTCATCGAGAAGCTCCAATTTGGATGATTGATCTTGAATAACTATTTGAGAAAGGTTTGCTATACCAATAGGTTTTGTTTCTTTAAATTTTTCAAATATGTTTTTGGCTGATGCACTTGGATGCAAGCTACTTGGCATCTTTGCTTGTTTTTCTGCACTTGGAATTTTTTTAACAAAGTTGGAAAATTCTGAATTTTCTACTTTTTCTTCCATCAAAACTTCCAATGATGTTGAACAATCATCATTGAATAAGATAAAAGACTCTAAATATGTATGAACAACATGTATTGGGTGATTATTTGGCTTTTTTTTTCTACTAATCATGTACTTCATCTTGTTCTCCAGGTATAATTTTCTGAGTTGTCCAAAAACCAGTATAGTACCATAGGAAAAGTCTAGCTACAAAGTGCTTCTAAATTTGGCTCCCCATGACCGGGAGAGCAACATTACATATCTCAGAGGGATATCAGCTACAAAAATTTCCATGAGAACATTCTTAGCTGGAATTTTTTCTAAGGACACCACTGGATATTGGATGAGATCAACACATTTAACCCTTCCTGAATCAAAAGAGTAAAGGTCATGGTAGGTTTTGGTAATATCCAATCCTATTTTTTCCATGATGGCTTTAGGCATGAGATTATGGGATGCTCCAGAGTCTAGCATGGAATTATGGAGGAAAAAATCATAAATTTTGAGGCCGAGGTAAAACAGAGGGATCTTGCTATCTTCTAAGTCACCATCTACAGCAGGGCCAAACAAAATCTTAGGGTGATCATCACTAACATTTACCATATCAGACATTTGGTCTACCATAAGAAATTTGGATACCTGGAACTTATATTTATCATTATTGATTATTTAAGTCAATGGAATTGAGACTTTAAGCTTTGAAATTTCATTCTCAAGACTAAATAAATCATAATTTTTTTCTACCTCTTTAGATGGTATGTCCTTCTTTTCAGGATGATATTTATGTGGAATCTCCTTTCTTTGTCCTCCATCTTGAACTTATTTATCTTTCTTCTAACTGCTGGAAAAAGCTTCATTTTCTTTTCCATGATTAGGAACAATAGGTCCTTTATCCTTGCTCTGATTTGAAGTAGTCATCTCTTTATTATGAGCATCTGCTTGATAATTGTTCTTTTTCTGACTTGAAGCTATAGGCACATTTCTATTTCTCAGACCATACTGCCTTTACACCTGGGTAAGAGAATTTTGATATCCTTTTTGGTAATATTATGTCCACACTTATAACATATCATCGTTAGAAAGAACATTTTTCTGATCATCCGGTATATAAATTTCTTCATAAAACTCATCTTCTTCAGTCAAGAAAGTGGGTTGCTGATTTTCCTTAAAAAGATGATTTTCTCCTGAAATATCTTCTTCTTCTTCATCATGGACTTTTGTATATTTTTTATGAAAAGGAGTGTGGATTTTCTATTGACCTTGTTGATATTGACCCCTTTTATCCCTTTTCTTAATCCTGTATTGAGGTTGTTGTTGTTGACCTCTGAAATTGGGATTTCTGATTAAGGGTTCAACTTGTCTATCTATGATGGTCATCTTGTCCATCATCTTCTCCATTGTCTTAATCAAGGTATCAAGCTTACCGTCATATGAAGTAGATGGTTTCTCCTTAATGGTACCCTCTTTTCTGATTTGATTTTTGACTTCTTGATAATTAGATTCACTTCAATGCTTATTGCATTCCTCTGCATTTATTCAAGGGTAGAAGGATTTATTTCCCTCAATTGGTAGGCCATATCAGGATAAAAACCATCTAGATAATGAAGAAGTGTGAGGCCAAGAGAAGGATTAATGTTTTCTAAAATAAAATCATATGTTCTATTAAATCTGGTTGTGAAATCTTGCACAGAATCATTAGGATTTCTTTTCAAGGCATTTTATTCGACTAGAATTTGTAGAGGGTTATTTTTCTCTTCCCATTTTGAGATAAATAATTCAATTAATTGTTGTGAATTAGCTACAGAAGCACGTGTTAGGGAACATAAATTTTTCTTAACCTCTCCTGAGAAACTTTGTGCTATTATGCACATCTTGGAATCATCGTTATCAATCTCTTCAAGATCGATGAAATCAATCACCTTGAAAATGTGTTGCTGAGAAGTAACCTATGTTATCCCATAAAACAGAGGGAATATTTGACCAAAAATCTGAGGTAAAGCAGTGATTTGTGGTGGTAAAATCAAATTTGAAAATATTTCCATGAATACTGGAGGAGGTTGTGCAGAAGTCACAAGAGGAGGTGTTGATGGAGTGTATAACTGCAGAGGAAGTGATGCAGTGAAAGTGAAGGATGATTGTGTAGTTGTATGAGGAGGTGCAATGGTAGATGTAGAAGAAAATAAAGCTTACTGTTGGTACTGGAAATAAGCCTTTTCATAGGTTATTTGAAACTTATCAACCAAACCCTAAATTTTATGAAAATCTGACAAGACCCGGACTATCAACCTCAAAATAAGAAGACTCTGAAAATGGCAAGTATGTCTCAAAATCAATGGGGTCAAAGATTGTTTCTGAAAGGAAGGATTCTTACTTGGACCTAAGCAAATATGTCTCAAATTTGAAATTGAAGGACAAATCTTCTGGATAAATTAACCTCATAGGCAAGGATGTAGATTTTACAAGTGGAGGTATACCTTTTCTAACTTTTCGAGACTGTGATTTCTGCTTTCTCAAAATACTTTCAGGGTCATTAAAAATTGGTGAGGGATTAGGGTTAGGATTGGACCTCGTATGCCTTTTAGGAGCCAGTGTTCTTGTGAATTTTCACTTTGGCTCAAATTGAATAAATGAGCCTTCTTTGAAAGTCAACACCTGTCACTCACAATTCTAACCTTCACTAAAATAAAAGAAATATCCCCAGGGAAAATTTAAGATTTGGTCCCTGAAAGCGGCGCCAAAAATGTTATCACTCCCTCCATTTCCCAAGGCTGAGGAAGGAGACTGAAGGAGGTAACCTCAAACCAATATTTAGATTTAGTAGCTAGCAATACCAAACCAGAGAGGTCTATCTCAATGTCAATTTCACAGTCAATGAGGTGAATGGAAAGGAAAATATCTTAGGCTAGATATAAGCTTAGTGATTTTGATTAGAGTTTTGTTTTTAATTTTGCTGGATAGGAAGGGTCAGTCTAGGAACTAGGTCTAGGTTTCAAGGTCATATTTCAAATGATCAGGTGCAGAGATGAAAATGAGGCCACGTAGGTATACTTAGAAACACATTTATATTTTCATTGTGGTATACAGTTTGAAAAAGGGAGAATCAAAATGAGCATATAACATATGAGTTCATTCATTAGAGGAAGTAGAACAAATTTATGGAAATCTCATTAAACAAAGCATAAAAGTAAGAATTCTGCTTAAAGGCTCATAAGATCATCATATGAAAGCATACATGTGACAACAAGAAATAATGAACATTCAATTTTATGGTAACACTGAGAAAAAACAATGCTAATAAGCATACCACTGGAATCCCAAAATTATAGTTGCAACATGTCTTTTATTTCACTGTAAAATCATGTACATAAGCTCCACACTGAAATATCAACTATCCAACCTATAAAATGACTTGATTTGGAGTACATATAGAAAATAGAGAATATTCTATCACTATGGGTCAAAACCTAATCCAAAACACTTCATTAATGCACCTAATGAGTCATTACCTAGTTTTTATGGAAGTTAGAAATAATCCCCCCTATTTTAGATAACAATAAGGAGTCTTTGTCTCCTTGATTAATTACAAGATCCCTAAAAAATGAGGAGCATAAATAGAATTCATTAACCATAAAAAAACTCATGAGGCAACTGTTACCTCTAATCTTTGACCTTTTTTTACTGACACTTGTCCAGAAACCCTTCTACAAATAAATGTAGTGTGCTTATCAGAAGCGTAGTGTGCTTTGACAGAAGCATAGCGTGCACTTGGAGGGGCTTTTGAGGTGACTTTTATGCATATTTTTGATGATATTAAGGTTGGATAAGGTATCCGTGGATGTCTTCTAGCCAAAAGAACCTTGAAACTTGAAAAACACCACCTGTAAGACACTCAAAAATTCATTTCCGCAAGGTTACTCCATAAGTGTAGCGTGGGTTGAAAAACATTGGCACAAACATGAAATTTAGGGTGTTTTCTAAGTTTTCCTCCAAAATTAGGAACTATCATGCAAAAGTAAAGGAATATCTAGGATGTACACCTCAAAAGGCATCGATCCATGCAAGGCTGACCTCCATTAGAGCCTCTGAGAAAAAGCGTAGCGTGACCACGCTATGCTTCTGTACAATTTAAATTGCCAAAATTTCCCAAAAATCCAAAAAAATACCAAAAATGCTCAAAACTTGTTGAATTTTGATCCTTAGCATCTGTTATCCTCCACAGTGTTCCAAGGCTGAGAATGAAAACTAACAGAGGTAACCTCAAACCACTTAGGATTTGGTAGGTAGCCCTACCAAATCAGAGAGGGATCTCTCTGTGATCTTACAGCAAAAATATGAGTGAAGAAGGTTTAAGATATTAGGCTAGGTCTGAGCTCTAAGGTTTTGAAAATTTATGGTTTTTGTTGGATTAGGAGGAGAGGCCAAGGAAACTAGGTCATATCTAAAAGATTGGAGTTGCGGGAATACAAAGGGGCATGGTAGGTATGTTCAATGGAACTTTAAGGTTGTCAATTGTAGTGTAGGGTGGAAAATAAAAGGATCAAAATGAGTATGATAAGCATGAGTTCATTTATCATAAGATGAAAAACATACACATGAAATTCCTACCAAAACAAAGCATAAAGCTAAAGAATTATGTTTAACATCTTATAGGAAGATCATTGAAAAGCATAGTTCTGGAAAGAAGATGAATCAATCATTCATAAAAGTGAATTACAGTAGAAAAAAACTGCCACAGAATCATACCACATGAATCCCTATATAATAGCTGCAATTGAACTTGCATTTCTGTAAATGTCAACTGTACACAAGACTCCAAGCCTTCTACTCATTGATGTCCAACCTTGAATCTGACTGAAAACTAGATACATATAGACCAAAACCATATTCCCCTCTCTTAGGGGTTGAATCCCTCTTCATAGTAATAGTTACACATTTTTTTCTAACCAAAACTAAGACTAGGGAGGTTAAACAAACTCTCCTTTTAGCCTTTCACTGACCTATCCATCATTAATGATCCTCATAATTACATCAAAATGAAATTAACAAGCCTGATTAAATTCATATACATCATGTAAAATAAAAAAAAGAGCAATTAAATCATTGGGAACTGAGTTTGACTAAAAAAACTAAAAAATTTGCCCTCCAGGGAAAAGTGCAGCACATTCAGGTAAAAGCGCAACACCTCCCGGGAAAAATGCAACGCCAACTTGGGGGGGAATTTTGAGTGACTTCCAGTGCTCCAAATACTAATATGAAGGTACGATTGGAAATATTACAATGTATAGTTTTCCATAGAGTCCTTAAGAAATCAAAATGGCCTCTCCAAGGCTGAGAAAAACGGATTCTCCCAAGGTGACTCTAAAAACGCAGTGCCAGGGTGAAAAAGGTGGCAGAAAGTGGTTTTTTAGCATGTTTTTTGCACTTGTCTCCCAACCAGAATGCTGACATTGCACACAAAATTTATATATGATATGTGAAGGTCATAATATATCCACAAATATAGACTTTTTGTGATTTTTATCCCTCAAGGAAAAGCGCAGCACCCAGGCGTTGCGCTTTTGGCAGTGAGGAATTTCCAAAAATTGCCAAAATGACCAAATTTTTTCCAAAAATAGGGCTCAACAGTGGAGCAATATCTCTCTAACCATAACGTTTTTTTTTAAAGTGAGAGATTTTTTTTCTTTGGTATGTTATTAATAAAAACCTCCTCCAGCTTTCAAAAATACTTTCCCATTTGGTCATAATCCAAGTTTGACGTTGATCACTTAAAATTGCAGAAGCGCAGCGTGCTCTCAGTAGAAGCGTGACATGGTCTTTGAGAGGGTGTTTGGAGGCCTTACCAGAGGAATTTTGGGCTTCAAGTGGTATGGTTTGGAACTTGAGGATGTCTTCTACACAATGGAGTCATCAAGCACTGCAAAACCCTACTCCAAACCCCTGAAAAACTGACTTGAAGTCAAGTTGTCCAAAAGTGCAGAAAACCTCCTGTAGCAACTGTAGTTTGGGAACTTATCTCAAATCATAACACCTGTGCATAAATTGAAGGACGTTTTTTCTCCTTGGTCTATGATGGATAAAAAAATCTTTCACTTTTTTTAAATTCATATTCCTTACTTCAGAAACTAAATTTGAAGTAGAATTGTCCATGTGTGCAATGTAAACCCTAGGCAACCCACATCTTGGAAATAATTCTTGAGGAAAGTTGAAGCTATGGTTTCTTGGACTTTGGTGGACTCATACCTGGTAATATTACCTCCTTTATGATTCCTCTTCTCAGTGTGTGTGGTCTCTTCTTCCATGGTGAAACCCTAGCTCACTAAGAGGAAGAATTAGGGTTTATTTTTGGGAAAACAGGGAATCTGGGACTGACTTGTAGATGGAGGGAAATTAAGGGTTTAGGGGCTGTCTAAATTATAGGGGAAATTTTTTGGGGTAGTGATAGGTGTTAGGGAGTGTAGGGAGGTGGAATTTTGAGAAATGAGTGAGGGGAAGGGGTATAAAAGTGTAAAACACAGTCCTAGCCTAGGAAAGTGTCAAAAGTGTAACAATAGGCTAGGGTTTATGGGAAAGTGAGGGAAATGAGGGGAATGGGCATGGGGAAATTTTAGGGGATATGGATGGAGTATGAATGATGGTGTTTGAGCATATAATGCAGGGTTTTTACCACAGAAATGAAATAAAATGAATACGATACCAAAACCCCAACAAAACCCTAGGAGAGGGTAATTCACTCACTTTTTGTTAGCAAATTGATGAAAGGAGGAGTTATGGAGGTGACATCATTGATATTTTTGAGAAATGATGTGATGTGACTGCAACATGATCTTATTTGAAATGAAATGTTACCTTTACCTTTATTACTTTTGTTCCTAAGCTGCTAACTCCCTTTATGATGACTCAAATGATGAACGTGACTCTTTCTTGCTTTTAAATGAATGAAATTATGATGACATGTCATATGACAACCTATACCATGACCTAAATGATGAAATATTATGTTTTTTCATGACCCAAGACACTCGAGTGAAGACATGACCATGATGAGAGATGAAGACTCATATCAGGTGGAGGAAGTAGCAGTGACCTAGACACACCAACCAATGATCAAATTTTATTTGAGAATTCATTTGAAACTATAAAATTTGACCTAGGACCCTATAAACAACTTACAAGAGAAAAATTTGATCACTGATGACTGACAGGACTAATAGACACTAAAAAAATCCTTGAATGATGATATAGACAGCTAGAGATGCCTCAGCCATAAAATGCAAGTTGTCCTTCTTCTTTAGCTTGATTAGGGTTTCTTTAAGCTTCTTCTTCAAATTCTTAACCCTGATTTTGGTAATTCTGTTCCTACTGAAGTAGTGTCTCGCCATGTTCCTCTGGAGGTTGTTGTTTATTTTTTCCTTGTCCAAGAGTTAATCTAGATTCTCATTTACCTTTTCAAGCCAAAACTCTTTGTCTTGTTCAATCTCAGCAGCAATCAAATCATCAAAATCTTGTTTATCTAAGGGAGGGGATAACTCAATTTCTTGTTATTTTTGCCTGGTTAATCCTCTTGTTTTTGGCCTCCTTGGATTTATCTGAGCTCTTTGTCTTCAAGATGATCAACATATATGATATATCACTACTTTTCCCTTATCTTTATCTGCCTCAAGATTTGTCTTAGGTTTTCTTAGGATAAATTTTTTCACCTTTAGTTGCATGTTTTCTTGTTGTAGGAATGTTATCATGAAATTTTCCCTTGAGAGATTGTCCTTGAGCTCTCCTATCTCTGCTTCTTTTTCCCTGGTTATCTATTTAGCTGAATTTTTTTCCACTTTCTCTACTATCTCTTCCATGTCAACCTCCAAAGGTTCTTACTCCTCCTCATGTTGCTGCAAGGTTGACTCAGTCTCATGCATAGGTGCTTGCTCCATAGTTTCTCCTAATACTTTCTCAGCTGTAGGTTCAAGTGAAAGCACACCTTTAGTGATCTTAGGAGAAAATACCAACCTTTTACCCTTCTCATAAGTTTGAGTGACTTCAGCCCTTGGTGTCTTTCGAACCTCTACTAGTCTACTTGAAGAGACAATCCCTGGTGGCTTTGATGATGCTGACGGTATGCTTTGAATGATAGGTGGACTAGTGGTGGGCATAGAAGAAACTGATTTCATGAATGTTTCCCAGGACATATTGACTTGTGAGAGTTGATGTAAGACTATAAACTTGAACAAACCATGGTGAAACAAACTAGCTTGGTGATCCTTGCCTTTACTTTGTACATTTTCATTCATTTTGACTAGACTTCTGAATAGATAATGAGGCAAGTTTAGTGGCTTGGTGGCAGTGAAATGCATCAATAGCCTCATGTGGTACTAGTATAATCTTGAGAACCTCCCTTCATAGGTAAAATAATTCATGATCAACTTCATTAAAGGAGCATACCTATCAAGTAAATGTCTAAAGGGAAATATGTGTTCAAGAGCATCTTTGTAGTGTGGTTTTAAGAAAACTTTATAGTTCTGAATGTACAAATCCATCCCTTTGAATGAGATTTCTCCATGGTTTGGGATACCTATTGCTGAGGCTATGGAATCTGTTGATATAGTGAATTCAACCCCTGATATGTTAGCATTATCTCTCCTAAAACTGGTGGCAAAGAAGCTTGTCAATTGAGAATGACAACCTACCTCTTAAATTATTTCACAAAACCTTAAACAACTAGTGTCCTCAAAGGATTTCTTGGTATAGGAAGAAGCATTTATCTCCTATAGATTGGATGGCTCAAATATGGAATGATGAACTCCCTTGTTGTACTTTCTATTCTCACCTTCCATGATGTTTGTTTGAAAAAGAAACCCTAGCTTGATGTGAAGGAAAGGAAGGGTGAAACTTAGGAAAACAGGGGAGAATGATACAGTGAGTTTAGGGACAGACATGAGAGGGATTCGAGTTAGGGAAAAATCCCTAAAAAATTGGGGAGATAGGGTGGTAGGTTAGCAACATAGTGTAGGTGAAATTTTTGGAAATGGGTAAGGGAAAGAGGGCAAAAGGGCCTAAACACAGAGTTGACCTAGTATCTCTGCAAAAACGTAGTGAGGATTAGGGTTTGAGTGAAAATTGGAGAAATAAGATATATGAATGAGAAGGAATGATTTGGTAAGGTGTATGAGTTATATGTGAAGGTGTTTAGGTGATTAAGGTGAGGGTTTCATTTCTGAAACAAGCCAAACATCAATGAAATGAAGAAACGTAGTGAAGACCCTAGAAGAGGGAATCTACCTTTTGCTGAAGAAGTTTGATTGAAAGAGAGGTGAGGAATGTTTAATTACTGGATTGGAAACATTTGAAACTGGTGAAATTTTGAGTTGACCCTTATGATGGCTACTTTGACCTTGAATACCAAAAATGTAGTAGATTTCCAGAAACGTAGCATGGCCTCCCTAGAAACTTAGCGAGGAGCAGAAACGTATCGTGAAACAGTTTGGATCGGTTTTGATGGTGGATTTCGATCTCTGGATGGCTGTAGAGAGTTGTGGAGCATAAGAGAGGAGCTATTGAAAACCAAAGGATGAAATGAACTGAAGAGAAGCTTCATTTCCCTTTAAAAACTCACAAACTTTGCTTTTGGCTTTAGAGACATCATATGCACTTTGAGAAAAATATCTTTTGAAAGATTTTGACAATGTAGCATACTTCTTTGAAAAAGGGACAAGTTGCCTTTTGTTTTATTTCCTAACTTTGCTAACTCCCAATGAGGGTGACTTGAATAATGAAAATGACTCTTATTTTCCTTTCTTACATGATTGGAATTATGATGACAAAACAAAAGTATCCCTAGACCATGAGCTAGATGATGGTATGTTAACTGATCTATGATCCTTAAATGATGACATGACCTTGAAATTGATGATGACCATGAGTGGGTGGAGGGAGCAACATCTGAACTAGGTTTTTTTTATTTTAGAATTCATTTGAACGTATAAAATTTTGACCAAGGACTTATACCAAATAAACGTGAAAGAGTGTATTTGATCATTGAAACATTTAGACACTAACAGAACCTTCAAAAAAACTGAATTTTTTGTTGGTTATGGATTACGAAGAAGGTTTCAGTGGGAAGCTTAAGTTGCCATTTTCTGAGTATATTTTTCTTCCTGGAAGAGTGGAATGCAAGGTTCAATTAAGTAGCCATTTTCTTAACTCGTTGCATTGGAATTTTTTATTTATTTGATATTGCAGTGATTTTAGCAGATTAGAGTGAGTAGGTGTGATGAACAAGATCCACTCTTTGAGCATTCTTTTCAGTTTCAGTTTGTAGCAAAGTTTTCACTTTTCAGTATTCAGTATCATTTCAGGTTTGTATAGAGATTTGAGTTTTAGAACAAGTCACAAGTTGTAGGTTGAGGGGTGTGATGACTACTGAATGGTCATGCACTAGATTTGTGGTTCTTTGCTTCCACCCAGGGGCAAACATCCCCATTTGGAGCTGATGTTAGCACATGATAAATTTTGGAAAAATTTATGCCATGGACATGCTTATTTTGGTATGCAAAGCTTTATGAGGGTCCGAAAAAATAAATAAAATTGGATTTTATACCCAATTTTCAATTTATGTCATCAAAATTTTATTAATTTTAAATTAATTTTATTTGAGATATAAAATCATTATATTTCAATATTATTTTGGTTTTATATTTTAAACAAAATAATATTTTATAATATAAAAATTTACCTTACCTTATTCTATGTTCCACCTTATCTCTTTCCATTTCCACATTAAAATTTCCAAAAGTAAAAGCCTTGAGATCCGTGAATAAATACATAGACGGTTATTGGTATGTTTTAGAAACCCCATTCCCTCTCACATTTAACCAAAGGGGAGTCCGAAAAGTTGTTTTCAATATTACCAGGTTTTACAGCTATTACTCTCCTGTTAAATCAGACCCCCTAACAGACCCCCTCCTCCTAGGCCACTTCCTACATACCCCTCATAAAACCATTTTTCATATTACATTTAAATTATGGCAGGAAGGTATATACAAAAAAATTTCAGTGGTGAAAGAAAGTGAATTTATAAGAAAAAATAATTTGCATGGTAAAAGTAAAAGGAGATTTACAGGTGTGAAATGAGTTTACATTGGTAAATAAGAAAAATGAAAATACTTTACCAACCAGACAAAACAATACATGGTTTTGTAAAGCCATGGATTTACAAAAAAACACATGGTTTTGTAAATCCATGGGAAGGGAAAACAAGCCATGGATTTGGAAAACAAGATGGTTTATAAAATAATTTAAATGAATATGTTGAAATTATAAATCATGAAATTCATTTAAGGGTTGAATAAAAATATTTGGAAATTTTATTTAAAATGTATTATTATTTTCCCAAATATTTTTTTACAAAATAAGTATTCAAAGGATTATGAAAGGAAAAAACGATATAAATAGAACTCAAAGGGGAATATGGTAGAGTAATCAGGTTTAAGAGGGCAGTTAGCTAATTTTGTTAAGACAATTTCAACCTTTTTCCAGATTTCAAGGGCATGAAGATCAGTCTAAGACACCTAGCAGAAGAATATCAACAAATTGAGGATCATTTTTGTAGATTCCCAGCAGTCAGTGAACCAATTCCACATTTCAATGCAATATACTTACAAACAATTCAATGTTTCTAGCAAATAATTTGGAGATATTATTTTATTTTTAGTTATTATTCATGATTTTATTCTAGAATTATTGTAACAGTTTAGGAGAATTTTTATTCTATATATTGTTTCATTTGTAATAAACAAAGGGTGGAAATTGTATGAAGAAAGCAGACCTTTGATGTAAAGTTGTGCTCGAGCTGAAAGTGATAAATTTCCATTAATACATAAAGTGTTCCAGGATTTCTATGTTAGGCTTAATTGATGATGTTTATTCCACTTGTAACTTTGTAATTTCTTTGTTTTCCATATGTATTTCTGTTCTTTATTGTTCTTAAGAATATTAAGTTTAGAATTTTCTCCCCTATGGCCATCGTTGGTCACCAGTAGGTAAGCCTCCTTTGCACCTGCATTGGTTCTATAATTCCGAGAGAATGAGCGGGATTTTGGAAGCTTCACCTTCTAGGAGTTTCCAGAATTTGTTTCAACTACTTACCTTGGATTGACATTCAGATCCTATCTCACCCTAATTTGGATTTTTCACCACTTATCCTTTGAACATATCCCTCCATCAAAGGTGGATATAAATCCCTAGAATGGTAATTGGATAAGAACTCCAAACTTACCCCTCTCTCCTATATATTTATCCTGTCATATGCTAGAGGTAATGGTTGGATTTGGAGAGTGATTCTGCCCTTATGATGCTACAGAAAGTAGTTCTCATCTCATGCATAGGGTTATTGGAGGTGCATATTGTGACAAAGAAATGATGATTCAACAACTCGGAGGAGCTCTTCTACAAGATCAATTGCCACTTACGGTTGTAATATCCTTCTATTTATATTAATGCAAATAATTATTTTTTTCCTATATGTGATGTCAACTCATGTATTTCAATACCATGTTGATCTATTGAATAGAGTATTTAGATGATACTTCATACATCTCATAGTTTCTCGGCTTATGTTATCTAACTGTAAAGGTTATAATTTTGGCGGTTGGAGTTGGAATTGGAGCTTCCAAGGTAAAGAAGGAGCAAGGTGAGTGACAGTTTCCAGGTAGGCCACACTCCATCATATATTTACTTTAAGGAAAAGCATTGGGTTCCTTGTCTCTCTGTTGTTCTAGGTTGACCAAAAAACCTAGGGGATATACCTTTGTCCACAATCGTAAATCCTGTATAACAAATTGGTGACTGTACTGGGGAAAAAAGTATTCCCTTGGTGGTTTTCCTTGTCCTTTGTGTTTTATTACCTCCTTGATAGACCTTTGTTACATCATCCAACCAAGAACAAGCTTAAGAAGTGGCTTCATCCAACATTTTTTTCAATTTTTTTGTCGGAATCTTATCTCCCAGGCCCATTGCTCCCCGACTGCCTCTAACAGAGTGTTGCATCCAACCTTGGACCACTTTTTCCCAGCATTTCAAAGCACTGATGCCCTCTCTACACCAACGTTGGTCCCTTTTTTTGCACAATTTTTTCCTTGGTTTTTGAGCTTCTCTTTCATCATCCTGCTTCCAAATAAATTTCCCTGATTCTTGAGTATCTTGCGGTCTCTCTAAAACATCCATTTGGTTTGAATTTTTGTTTGTTTTTCTTTGTTAAGAATTGATTTTTATTTTTATTTGTTCTTATCATTTGGTCGCTTGCAAACTAATTTTTCTTGATTGTTGATCACTTGGATGAATTTTTGTTTGAGTCCTTGTTCTGAAAAGTGTAATTGAATCAGTGGTTGAACATTTGCATCTTATTTTTCTTCATTTCGAAAATTAAGTGTGTTGAAAAGAAAAATCTTTTCATTTGCATCTAGGGTTTTATGTGTGATAATTGGAATTCCTTAGTGTGAAATTTCATATTTTTGCTTTCATTTTTGCAAAACAAATTCCCCCTCAATCGCGAGGGCGGGGGGGTTGAATAGTGTATGAGTGTTAATCGTCTTTGAGTGACATATCTTTTGATTTTTAAAATCTTCCCCCAATTTCAGTTTGAATCCTCTTGTGTTTGATTTGAATAATTCTCTTACATAGATCACATTTTCATAGTAAGAATTCTCATTTTCAGAGTAGGGAAGGAAATTGTGCATATATTATGGTTGCATAGTTTTCAGAGGAATCATGCATAGATTACATTGCATGGTTTGGAATTTTTTAATCCTTTAAATTCAATTGGATGGTGAAATTGAAATATCTAGTTAGGAAGCTCTCATTTGCTGCATATTTGATTGTTTCATCATTATTTGCACCTCTTCCATACACTAGATAGCTTTCATCGAAAATGAAAAGAGTTATTTTTGTCATATTAGTTGCATCATAGGTGTGTTTAGGTGACATCGAGTTTTGAGCCTTGAAACTAAAACACAATTCTAGATCAACTCTAAAATTTAACTCAATTAATCTAAGGAGAATTTGAAACTTAACGACACACATAGAGGTCTAGGCTAGAGATATGTTTTGGCGTATTTAAACGTAGGAGTTGTCATTGTTTTCCAGCGTTGCATTCCTTGGGTGAAATCTTGTTCCACATACGTAAGTGTATATGATTTTTCTCCACGTACCTTCGGGTATATCGGATGGCGATCCATGTATGAAAAAAATATGGGAATGATCTCATCGAACGATTACACATTATAAAGCACTACTATGGAATGCACTCCCACGTACCATTGAGCATATTTTGGGAGTCCCCAATAGGTTACTATCAATCCATAGGTAATTGAGTCGGTTTCCTTGTATACCTTGTGTTGGGCTGGGTACCCCTATCTATAACGTTTTGGTAAAGAATCTGCATTTTGAGGAGCGGAGCGCACTGCACACAAATGTTTTAGAGTCAAAGGGATTTGGGGTAGGTCAAAGACCCTTATTTTGTAAAGGGATGGGATAATTTTTTATACTTTGAGCTCCGCCCATGTTTTTGGGACCATGGTATTGTAAAAGGGAAAAATATATAAGGAGTATAGGATATCGATCTTATATCATAGAATGCATATGGATGTCATGTTAGATCTGAATTAAGTCAGTATTCTGTTGTTTTGTGCGAAAGGGAAGGCTCCTGCAACTGTGTGCGCAGAGACCTTAGGAAGTCTACAGCTGAGTGCGGAGACCCCTACAGTCATGTGTTCAAAGTGTTGTATTGAGAATATCTGAGCTAATAAAAGAAGACTTTGAAGACAAATCTATGTAATTTACTTGTATGCTTGCATTGTCTATGTTTTGTGATTATCTATGCTAGATCAGGATTTTTATGTATAATTTCATCTCGAAGACTGGAATATGGTTTATTATGGTGATTAATGCATATTAAAGTAGAAACGTGTAGTCTGCAAAGTAGTTAAGTATATTTGTAGAAAAACATTTGTATATTTTTCATATTGGTTATGCAAAGATTTGAATAATACTAAAGAGAAGATAATCCCTAAAGCCACACTCCATACTCCCTTTGGATGTAGAAACCTAGTTCTAGCATCCCCTAATATTTCCTCGGGTGAGACTTCGGTTTGCGCAGCATATCGTTGCCGAAAGGGCCAGTAATAAAGGGTTTTGTTGGTTCACGCAGCCATCTATGAACCTGGTTCTAGGCTCCCTTAAGCCAATAAATGGTTCTGTTGCCGAGAATGGGATCTAAAGACTAAGGGAGATGTGGCATTCGACCAGAAAATAAATTCAAGATTGGGTATCTCTGAAAGAGTGAGAATTTTATGTACAAGAAAACAGAAATCCACACATGTTAACCGATAAGTGGTTGTAGAAGTATATTTTAATAGATTAGCATGAGATATTTTTCTCATCATTCGCAAATGATTTGCATGAGTGGATACCAAGACTAGCTAAGAATAAGAATTATTTTAAGCATGACGAGCCAACTATGTGGAACCCAGAGCTGGTTAAGCGACTCAAGGAGACTGATAACAAGATCTCAAGGGATGTTTATTATTAGATCGATAGTATTCTTGTAGGCTTTATTACTGAGTTCGTTATTCATATATACATTTCCTACAACGAAGCCGAGAAAAACTTTTTCAAGGGTCTGCAAGGTAAGTACTTAAACTCTTTAAAGTTGTGGATTAAAATGTTGATATGTGAGATGGGTGTACTACGCATGCAATCAGATTGATGTTTGGGGGATTTAAATCTAGAGCTACATGAAGTGGTAAAATATTCAAGGTATATAGTGACAACTACATTGAGACTAAGTATAGTCCCATGTTTGGATCTGAGAACGAAGAATAAGAAAGCAACATTTCAACCCCTAGAAGTGTGTCGCAGTTATAATTTGGATATCATCAAGGCGCCTCTTGGATTCCCCAGCCTACTACTCCCATCACACCTCATCCCCATCCCCATATTTTCCCTACACCTCCACCTCCCCCGTTTAACATGGCTCAGATAGCGAAGATGCTTGTTTTTAAGTGTTATGCAGAATTATGGATTACGGATAAAACACATTCCCTAAATGTGGTGCTATGCATTTAGAACAAAAGATCAAATACTTTGCAGATAATTTTCATAAAAATAAACAAACACAAAAAATAGACTAAGAAAATTACTTGGAGTCCAAGCGCTTCTTATTCTCCTTCTGTCACTCTTGCTGTAGTTTCCAATCCAAGCTTGATCACCAGACTAGTTCTTACAAATACAAACACTAAACAACAAAGAGATTGCAATGTACAGATGGCTATTCACGTTAATAAGTTAAATCAATGAAACATGAAACATATACATCAAATAAGAATCCATAATATGAAAGACATAAGCTTATACAGATACATATGTGGGAAAGTAAGCAGCAATCTTTATTAATGGATAGAAGGGGAGGTTACAACCAGTGATTGATTTGATGTCACCAACTCCAGCATCATCCCAACCTCATCACAATGAACATCCCTCTAGTAGAATATCACTCAAATCAAACCCTCAATTGAGATTCCAACAACATTTCTCTACCAAATTTCTTCGTCCTCAAGCACTAGGATCTGTGCTCAATTTATAGATGAGCTGAAGGTAGTTTCACAATCAATGACTTTCTAATAATAGGCAAGAAATTTTCCCAAGGTAAAAGGTGTTGAATAGACACATGGTTTCAAATTTTGACACATATTCACTCTTCTAGAAGGCATTTTCCATGTGGATATTTCGGAACAATGAGAATTTCGCTCCTAATTGACCAACGCACCCTTGAGTGTCAGGAAGTTCTTTGCAGAGCACCATTAGGGGAATTTTGAGGTCTAAAATGGGTCTCCTAAGAAAAATGTACAACCAAAATAAAATTTCTAAGAACCAATAGGATTCAATATGATGATTTCAACCATGGGGGATGATTCACTATTTTGGAGTAAAAAGGTAAAAAGGTTAAAAAATAATAAAATAATAATACTTTTTCAACTCATATTTTTAACTTATCTCCTTAAGGTTTTACTCAAATTTCAAGCGGGATTACTCGTTGGATGCAAAATTTAATTCCTCATCCAAGGAGTACCCATGTTTCATACTTCTGTTGGATCCTGCTATACGAAAAATGAGAAATACATGAAAAACGTGATTGCAATCACATTTTTTCATGTAGCAGGATCCACCGAAATTATACAACATGAGTACTTCTTGGATGAAGAATAAAATTATTCATACAATGAGTATTTCCTCTAGAAATTTGAGTAAACTCATAGGGAGATAAGTTGAAAATATGAGTTGAAAAAATAGTTTTTTTTTCCCTCTAAAATTTGATGATGTAATCAAATATTATTTTATTATTTCCACTATTATTTTATAATTTCCTTAGGAGGCCCATTTTAGACCTAAAATTTCCCTTAATTCCTTGAATGGAGATGCCTACATATGCAAAGTAGTTAGCCCCTTGAGAGACTGCGTTGGTGAGCTCATAGGTGATATAACATGTACTTCAAATCTTGGAAACCTTGCAATGGAAGTCATGGATGATTTGTTCTTGTTATTTGTCTTAGGGAATGTAGCAAATAAAATGATAGGGGATGATAGAACCTATTCATTAGTTCTAGGGATGATTTCAAGTTTAACCAGGTCATTGGGAATGGTGCCCAAACTGACCTATAACATATTTCCTCCTAAAGCATGAAGTCAGAATAATAATAACAATATTTTTTGAATGAGATGCTTTACACTGTGATGGAATGGAGCTGAAGCAGAGTGGTGACTTGCATAAATCTTACAATACATTACATCATGATATATCCTCTTGATCACGAATTGCTGAGGGAAGGCATTCCCATGCTCAACACATAAACTATCTAATAACATGTACATAGTGCAGAAAGTCATCTACATTGGAATGTTGCCCAATACATAAATGCCTACAGATATAGGCCCATGTTCGGATGAAGATATGTATGTAAGGTCACCGTACAGATGATGTGTACAAAAATCCTGAAATCGCAGCTCGGATGGTTGAAACTAGATCTGAGGTCTTCTTATCTCGTTTACTCGATCATTCAGGTACAATTCTAGCCATGCGAATATATGATTTGTAGTCGAATATGGTAAGACATCGTTTGATTACCAGCTAATGATGTGAGCTATTAAAAAATGCAAGAGAACCACCATTAATGTTAATGGCCCTGAAGGTATTGCAGTACATTTCTTAAGGTGTGAATAGATGATTTGATGTCGAATGACAAACAAAATCTTTCGATCAAAAGTCCGGAAGCGAGGATCTTATCGATGTTGTAACAAGCCTCATGGTACTGGAATATGATTTTTCTAAGTGAACTTCTTGGATGATGATTTGACGTTGACATGAAGTTAATTTATTGCGAAATGGGAGTTACTTATTTCGGAGACAAAGTATGACTTGATATAACAATGTTTAGGGATGGCTGTCATGTGAATGAAGGTTTATGAGTATTGCAGAAGGATGAGTATTCACTGGATGAATTCTCTTGAACCCAAAACTGAAGTGAAGGTATGATGAACCATAGGTATGAATGAACCATCAAGAATATTACCCAACCCAAACAGTCACGGTGATGGAGTGAAGTGTCATGTTCAAGAGCGACCTACTACCATAAAATGTTCTGTTCACTTTCCCAAATTTTCCCCAGTCTTTTGTCGATCAATACCTCTTTATTTTTTAACAAGCTTGAGGAGGACAACATATGCTTGATCTATAATTCAACCCTTCGGGCAAATAATGTATCGCTATTTAAAAATTTAACGAGTCTAGAGATGAATGAAACTCGATTCTTGCCATAATCGACAAGCCCGTCGCTATTTTATGTTTTAATGAGCCTAACGACAGTGACAACCTGGTCCTTTTTCATATTTAGAGAGTTTAAAAAAGATGACGAAAGAAAACTGCATAAGTACTTTTTCATAAAGTTGTCACTTAGATCCGAAAAAGTGTAAAATAATATCTGAGAGAACCTCCTAGCCATGTTTGACTAAGGCATTCCTTTTTCGTAAATAATCTATCTCAGTCCGGAAAAGGGTTAAACTTATACTGATTAGATATCAATTCATTTACTTTTACGAGCTCAAAAAGACAAGTGCTCGACAATCTTTTGACATTATCGAAGTCTGAAAAGAGCTAAAAGAAGACTCCAGGGTTCCTTTTTTACTGTTATCGAAGCTCGAAAAAGAGATAAAAGTGTGCTTCAAGTCCTTTTTCATTTTTAACAAAGCTAAAAAAAAAATGATAAAAGTATGCTTTGTGGTCAAATCATTCTTTAAATAAATCTGCACGACCAATATGCTCATCAATTGTAAAAACTATTTAGAACAACATCAAATGGATTAAAAATACCTATTTCATGATAAAAATAAAATAAAACCATAGTCACAACAATAAATATGATTTGAAAATAATCAAATGATTAATAAAAAGAGTTTCACTATTCATTTTTACCATTTGAAAGTTACCATTTTCATTTTGGAGCTCCGAACCTGTTTTTTTCCCCCGAACTTCAGCCATTGACTACGACCGATTCTATGGACAATTTTCATCGTCGTTTGATCCAGGTTGGTGTCATGAACCCTATATTTCTTTAATTAGTCAATTCATTTGCTTTGATTGCAAATTTTTAGGGATTTGGGCCCCTTAGGGAAGCCTAGGTGCATATTCAACGTACTATCCCTTGTTCAAGACTTTGTTGGGCACAATTCTCATTTTTTATTCTTGCAATGTACCCAAAATTTTCCTAATTTTTTGCACGGAAAGGAGTCTAATGGGTATTATGGTTATGTTTCATGATTCCATCGAACTAGAATAATGATTACTTGGAGAGAAAGAGAGCATGAAGAACAAAATATGGTTTCCCTAAATGATCTGGGTATAGTAAGAGCCCTAAGAGAATGTGGGTTGTTAAAGTACTTTCGCTTGTAAGGAGTGAGGAAAAAAATAGAACTCTTGGAGTTCCTAGTTCAAGCGTGGGATCCAGCTATTGAGGCATTTCACATTAGGAACAAGGTGGTTCCTATTACAGTGGAAGATGTATACTTTCTTACAGGCTTGTCGAGGAGAGGCTTTCCTATTTCCCTCTCAGGGTCTGCTCTTGGAGGAGAGATTGTGAGAGATTATGTTTTGAAATATTTCTATCCAGGGGCAGAGCCAAGAAAGGATGGGAAAATAAACATCTGTGACATTCAATATTTTCCTTTAAGAACCATTCTCTTCACGATCGAAAAACTTGCTTGCACCATTACACTACATGTAGCGAATAGATCATATATGCAGTATGCCATAGAGTGCATGGAGCCAACCATCTTCAACTGGTATGAAGCTGTAATTTCTCAAATAAAAGAACATATGAACAAGGAAAAGGGAGGAAGGAAGAAATACTTCAGTTATGGTTTGATCCTCATTTCATTTTCCTTAGAGCGGATTCCACTGATGCAACCTCAACATGTGACACTGGGTGTGTCTAACCCTAGAGATTCGAGGATGTAGAGATGGGTAGAACTAATGGATAGGCATGTAGGCCAATCGTCCATTGTGTTCTTGACTGCGTTATTTTCTTGGTTCAAGTGACAGGTTGTCGCCATCAATGAGTATGCATACGCAGGCATCGATTTCCAAGGAGATCCACACATAGCTTTACCAGAAGGCACTCAGTGGGGTGCAATAGGTAAGAATTTTTTGACCATTTTTTTTATTTTTCTAAGGTTTATACAATGTTTTTGTCTTTTTATGTTTTCCCAAGATTAAAATAAAGTTTTAATGTAATGCAGATGTTTGTCGAGTTCAACGAGTGGAGGAACCAAAGCATGGTGTGGATGAGCTAGCAAAGAGGGTTGTCAGGAGAGAAATCCTTCAAGATTTAGACATGGTTGAGACTCTGTCTGAGCTTCGGCAACACATAGAGGGGTTGAACTTCAGGATTACGGATTTCCGGATCGAAGAGTTGCCCATGCGACTGCAGTGCCACACTATAGGCGTTCCTAACCACTGGATATAGTTACTACGTAGGATAGCTAGATCTATAGCATGTTACCATGAACATCACTAGTTTACTTTTGACATGTTGCATACATTTTGAGGTCAGATGAAAAATGTGTCTTGGGCACAAATTTTTGTAAAAACCTATAACTATCTATCTATTTAATTTCAATTTTTTCCTATGTTTATTGGGTAATCCTATTAAATTATGCAAATGTATCTTTACATATGTTGAAAATGTTTGTATAAAACTTGATTAGCCAAAGAATCAGTCAATGTGTTCAAGTTTTTGGAAATGTGTTGACATTGAATAAAATCAAAGTGTCTTTCCAAAAGTCAAACTCTTAGGAACAAACGATGCAGTGTTGGATTTCTAACAGTATAAACACTAGTAAGTTGTAATACCACAAGTTGTGATTCTAACCTTATGATGATGCGGTTAATACCAAAGGAAATGGAATCAGAGAGAATTTTGATCAACGTGCTATACTCAGCGATATAATTTGTCAATCTACCGATACAAATCCCTTGAAAACTCACTAACTCGCCGTTCGGAGCGAAAATGGCCCACACTACAGAGGATAGATTCTGCGTACTACGACTAGCACCATTAGCATATCCAATAAATGGTTCCAAAGATTCAGACATTTGCGATGAAATGTAAAGCAGATTACTAACGTCAAGAAAACTATAAAAAACAAACTAAGACAGTTAATGCAAATAAACAACATATATATACAATATAATACAAAAAATTACTTACGCTCAAGATTAAGAAAAGTAACGTTTTAGATACAACCCATTTTTGGGTTGCGCCAACGGAATTCCATCGTAATACACCAACTCATAGGAACCCTTAGCAATAAATATTTTGACAATATAGGGGTGGCTCAAATTTCCCTGTACCTATTACATCAGCTTCTTGATCATAAAGAAGGACTAAGTCACCCTTTGAGAAAATGTGAGGTTGGAAATTTTTGTCGTATTGCACCTTTATATGTCTCTTATGCGCTTCGTTGGCCAATTGGGATTCGCAACACATTTCATCAAGATGGATGAGGTTAAAAAGACATGATTCTTCTTCTGAGGTGTCAGGTAACAAGTTGATTGCGAGTTTCAAATATGGTATTTCACATTGGATTGGAAAGATAGCTTCCAGACCATACACCAATTGAAAAGGAGTAATTCCGGTTGCGTTTCTCACTGAGGTTCGGTATGCCCACAAGGATGACTACATGATCAATTGTCAATTTCTTTTACGAAATCCTATCATTTGTTGAAGCATACATTTAAGAATCTTGTTGATAGCCTCAACTTGTCCATTTGATTGTGGATAATAAGGAGTAGAATTATCATGTGATAATCCTAACTTGGAAGTCAATTAAGTCATCATGTGGTTGCGAAAATTCTTCCCATTATCTGTAACTATAGCTCGTGGGACCCAAAACCGTGCAATAACATGATTAAAGAAAAACAATGCAGTTGTTTGTCCTATATTGTTGAATGTAGGCATCGCTTCAGCCCACTTGGTAAAGTATTCTATTGCGACAATAATATAACCATGCCCCACGGACGAACGGGGTTTACAGGTCATGAAGTCAATACCCCATTTCGAAAATGGTCCTACAGAGACAACATGATGCATTAGCACTGGGAGTTCGCAGATTTTACAATCAAATATCTGGCACACATGAAAACCTATAACCGTGAGGATGCAATTGCGAAATATGGTAGGCCAAAAGTAACCGACATAGAGTATCTTCTACGCAGTAGTGTATCTAGAAAAGTGTCCACCACAAGCTCCAGCATGACAATCATTTAAAACCTTTTTTTCCTCCTCATGAGTGAGGCACCTTCTTAAAATTTTATCGACACCACGACAATAAAATGTATCGCCGACGATCAGATAATCTTTGTCTTGGTATCGAATACGTCGTTGGTAAGAGTGAAAAGTATTAGGCTGAAAAGTTTGGGTCTTGAGCTAAATGATAAAATACCCATACCAAGGATCATATGATCCGATCAAAAACAGAGACTCATCAGGAATAGATGGTTCCGATGTAGTAGTAGTACTATCAGAGGGAAGATCATAGAGAAGCTCAGCCAGAACTAAAGACTTCTTTGACTTGGATTTGATGAATTCCAAATCAAATTCCTGCAAAATGACAATCCATTTTGAATACTTTCCCCCCAGAAATTGACGTGATAAGATATAAGTCATGGGGTTGCAATCTGAAATGACAATGGTCTTCCGGAACAGGATATAATGGAAAAATATTTGGACAGCTTGAAGAACTGCCAAGGAAATATTTTATACATACAAATACTTCACTTCTGTATCATTTAGATTATGACTAAAATAATAGATTGGATGTTCTCTCCCATTTTCTACTTGGACCAATACCATAGAAATGGTCATATCAACCGCGGTGATATATAAGAAATAATCACTCTGATAATTGGGCGGATTTATTAATGATGCTCGAACAAGAGTATCCTTCACACCATCAAAATAATCTTGTGAAACTTGGTCCTAATGGAAGGGAACCAATTTTTTCAGGAGCTGAGTAAATCCTTTAGCCATTTCGGCGTATTATGGTATGAACCTCCTTAGGAAGTTAGCCTTTCCTTGAATTTTCTGTATCTGAAGTAAATTTGATGGTGCAGGAAAATCAAGAATGGCTTGAACCTTCAATGGATCAATTCGAATTCCTTCTTTTGAGATGACGAATCCAAGAAAACGACCAGAAGAAACACAAAACACACATTTAGCTGGATTCAGGCATATTTTGTAGTGTCGGTAGCGTAAGAAGATGGCTCTCAAATGCATCGGGTGATCACTATGATTTTAGAAATGTGCGGGTAAATCATCCATTTCTCTTTGAAAAGTTACCCCAGCGTTCTTCAAACCAAACGATAGTTTCCTATAGGCGAGTGTGCCCTAGGGACAGATGAATGTTGTCTTATATTGATCCTTTTGGTAGATATTGATTTGATTGTAGCCGGAAAATCCATCCATGAACGAAAATATTTCACATCCAGCACAATCGTCAATAATATGATTGATAAAGGGAGTAGGATAGTTGTCTTTTGGACAAGAAAGATTGAAATCCCGATAATCGACACATAATCTGATGGTTCCTTGTTTTTTCATGACAGGAACGATGTTGGAAACCCACTTAGTTAGCAGAACAGGGTAAATGAAACCAGCACGCAAAAATTTTTCAACTTCTGCTTTAATTGCAGCCACCTTCTTTGGATGAATAGGATGAAGGAATTGACACACCGACTTGACATTAGGGTACATTTTAATAGTGTGTTCAACAATACTAATATCTATGCCTGGAATTTCCTCGTAAGACCAAGAAAATACATCATGGAATTCACGAAAAATAGAGCGATATGTTTCAAGTTCTGATGGAGAATAAGATATGCCGACATGAATATTTTCTACAATGCCAGGTTTGGTCGAAATATCGATAGAAATGGTTTCTTCAATATTTGACAAATTTCGCTCGGAATCGATTTCATTAATAGGTAAATAATTTGAAAAAAAAATTGATCGATGGGTGATATAGTTCACTAAGATTATTTTCTTTATAATCAGGAAGATGGGAACGATGATGATAATGTTCCCATGGTTCTCCTCCTGACATCATGGTTTCCAAAATATTCTCATCTTTCAAGAAAGTTGAGGAAAAAGGATCAGATGGAGTACCAAAATCTAAGGAACGATCAACCCAAACAACCGGCGACGTTGATTTCAGATTCGTCGCCCAAGCTAGATAGATTGATTGCTATGCCAGATCAATAGGGATGGGCAACATAAAATCATCCAACGTAACAATTTCAGAATCACCCATACTCTTCCTTGAGCCAGATGGAGTGGAAGAGATCATGTAGCAGGTCTCTATACTTGCAATTTCTATAAACGCCACAGGCGGCGGTAATGAAAAGGTTCCCATGAGAGTGGAATCCTTCAAGAGTCCTACACCAATGTTCTGAAGTGAAATTTGGTGTGCGTGAATGAACGGAACACTTCCAGTTACCTACGAAGCGGAAGCAAAGAATGATAGCTGATTGATGACTGTGATGGCACATTTATATGGAAAGGCGATCATTCTAAAATAAGTAGAAACAATTGCAGTCATAGCATATACCCATGGCCTTCCAAGTAGAATATTGTAGTCAAGGGGTCCGTCAACAACCTCGACATCAACATTCACTATTTTTCCCCCTAGTTATACATGCAGGTTATTGATGATACCACAAGGCTTATATGTACGTCCATCGAAAGCCTTCAACTTCGTTGATGATTGAGATAGGCACGACGAACCAAGTGAATTCCAACAGTTTAGAGACATAATGCATGTATATGCTCCCTCATCAATAATATTACGATGAACAAGGTGATTGAAAACATTTACTTGTATGGAGAATGCCAATTCTGCCGGTAACTATGGCACATAGCCTGTATGATTAAATACTACGAGATTAGAATCAGTCAGATCAATTCCACTAATAACCAACAATAAAGCCTGTTTTTGGGAGGGAAAATTTTGTAATACCTCAAGAGCTAACATAGCTAAAGGGGATTGGGCAAAATATTCAACTATATTATAGTTTTGAGTAGCTCTTTCTCAAGGATTATATGTCGATTTATGAATGACTCCCTTCGGTGGCTTGATTGTCAATTCAGGAATAGCAGTAGGCAGTACCGATTCCGTAGACAGATTCATGGTCAAGGTAGTAGGTTGATCAGTGGCATGGCTACCGTAAAATTTATTACATGTTGACACCAAAATATATATTTAAGGCTTTGTGATAGATAACATAAGCACTTGGGAACTAGAAGCTGGATATGTAGCAACCAATTTTGTGTCCGAATTAAGAAATGGATCTGTCAACACAGCTGACGCATGTGAAGTCTTAACCATTTTTGAGACTTCAGCACGGTGAGGACAATACTAAACAAAGTGTTCCTAATTACATATTATGCATGGATAACGAGGTTTCCTATTTCCAGACGATTGATCAAATGATCTTTCCTGTAGGTTAGAAGTTTTATTTTTCTTGGATTTCCCTTTTTTCTTACTTCCGAGTTGCTTGTCACTTTTGCCTTTGTCAAATGAAACAACATTTATTTCGGAAGAAGGTGCAGGATCAGATGCAATAGTATGATGTGTTATTGCAATACCAATCAAACTGTCTCCAGCATGAGAGTCATTTAATTGAGGAGGAAAAATAAAATTAGAATGTGAAGTGTTAGGAATTTTTTCATAGAGCGTGCCAAACTGAGTATAAATCAAGTCTAAATATTGGGCATGAGAAATAACCTTCTCTTCAGTGATGATGCCACCCTTAGCCATGTCTTCAGTTATAGAAGGTAATAGGGACTTAATGAACCACTCAGAAAGAATATGATCAGGAAAAAATGTCTTAACCATTCTAACGACGATGCCACTCATTAATACGATAAAAAATGTGAGTAGTATTAGTCTGTTTAAAATTAGTCAAGAGTTTCGTTCCAGTTTCATATCGTATGGGTAACTGGAAGTGATTAAAAAAGAAAGTAGTTAGGGCAGTGAAATTATCGAAAGAAGCTCTAGGTAACTCAATGTACCATTTTTCAGCCGGACCAGTGAGCATACGCTGGAAAAGATGTAGCCGAACAGAGTCATCATTCAGGGAGTTTGATGAACACCACAAATGATAAGTCATAATATGAGTTGACGGGTCTTCCCCAGGGTTTCCATTGAACTTAGGAATATCTGAGGGTAATTTATGGGGCATCACTGGCCACCAAGGAGAATAGTTGATTGGGTCATTGGTGAGCCGATTTAAATTTGGTAACTCTAAATTTGCAACAAAGGGCAACTATCGATTAAGTTTGGGTTGAGCATAGCCAGGGTATGATGGAATTTCTTGGGCAACAGGCCTTTGAGCACCAACATAAGGAATCTACTACTGGTAACCCAAATAGGGTTTTTTTTTATAATAAAATGCTTGAGGATTTCGTTGACCAAAACCTAGGTACGATACTTGTTGAAATGAAGGTCGAGGCATTTGCGCCTGAGGTTACCAAGGGGTTTTTCCACCAATGTTGTAACCCAAATTAGGATAACTTGGATTCGTATGAGGATAAGTATAACTTGCTTGTGGTTGCGACGTCCAATAATATAGTAATCCATCTTGTGAATAAATTATTCTAGGTATAGGTTGTTGTAAATTAGCCGAAGGAGTTGGAGTCTGAAGGCCCAATACTTGAGGGTATTGAGTTGAAGGACCCACCTGAAACGATTGTTGTACAATAGTTTGATTCTGTAACAGGGGTAAATATGTATTAACAAGTGGAATTGATGTGGGTGCAACAGGTTGAACCGTTTGATACGAGTGTACAACCGTTTGTGGTTGGATAGACAGAGTGGGTTGCCATTGAAAAACATTCATTTCGAAATTAGGTTGACCAAAAAACGACGGAGTACTATCAAAGTGGGTGACCAAAGGTTTCCCCCCATCATGAGGAGGGTAATAAGATGGAAAATATTTTTCTCCAAATGCAGGGAGTCTAGTTGATATGGTACTAGATGGAATAGACCTAGAAGGACCAGCTTGATATTGCCTTGATGATGTATATAAAGAATCAAGTCGTTCAGTACTCACTATAGCTTTACCAGTTAAAATACCAAACGATGATATTGTTAAATTCCATGGGTTTGATGATGCACCAGAGAAAATTCTTGATAAAGATTTATAACCTGATGGGACCAAAGGGCCACCATGAAAATATGACTCTAGTGAAGTCATGAACATTGATGGGGTAGCGAGAGCAGGTGGTGACGCAATTGGAACATATGGTCCAACATAAGACATTGGTTCATGCATGGTTACTTGAAAAAATGTATACCCTTTTGAATCGATGGGAACTTGAATAGGAATAGGATCAACAAAAGCAGAGGATGGTGATTGAGGAAAAGACTCGTACAGGTAAAGATCTTCCCTAATGTTATCACAAAATTGTACTTGATTGGATACTTATCAAACAACTCAATGTAACTCTTTCAAACCAGATTTTGACTGAATCTTAGCCTCTTCAGTCTGAGAGGGCCCTCTCAAGGGGGTATATGATATTGAATAATCATAGTACTAGATGGCTAACTCTATGGGAAATGTAACTTGTTTTTTATGTTTGCAGGTTGAAAAGAATGCAGGCTTGCTACCATTGGGCTTATGGAGTTAAAAATCAGTAGTTTTAGTGGCAAGGTTTCTTGACATGGAAGCTGAAGAAGATATGGGTCTTTAACAGAGGCAACTCACACATAAAACATAGGGCAACACAATCATTTCATCACTAAAGGAAGTTAGAGCATAAATTATGAATTCTGAGTACTAGAGATGAAATCTATTGCAAGTGGTAAAAAAATAAAGATATAGATCAATAAGACATTAAAAACGCCATGAGAATCTCATGTCTGTCAAGAAGAAAGTCACTATGTATTACTAATATAAGTCAATTACATAAAAGCAACATTTTAGTGCAAAAAATCTCTAACCCTTCACTACTTCGATGCTTTGTCTTTAAATAGACCTTATTTACAACAAAGATGATCTGCCTGGTGGCTAAACCATTGAATTATCCTATGACACATCACATAACTAAAAGACATAACTCCTAACAAAAAAATGACAGTTATACCTTAAAGAAATCATCTCCTAATAGGAATCTAACTAATAGTTATTACACAACTCTACCTTATCTTGTGAAACAGTTACATGTCAGTTACAAAATAATCATCACATGCTTGAAAGATAGATGATAGGTTCATTACCAATTTACATATTTAACACTCTCCTAGACATGTGGAACATAACCATATTTTTTCAGGAATGCATAACCCTTATCTTCAAAGAGTACTTTGGATGATGACTTGTCTCCACAACACTTCCTTCGAGTCATAAATATTTGATGTTAAGCTCCCTTGACATGTTGGAGGAGTCCAGCTGTCCAAAACTTCCTTTAATATGCTCCAAAACCTTCAAAAATAGCGCGCTACGAAAACATGACAGTTTCGTAACGAGCTTTGGTAGCATTGAAAAAGTAGCTTTTGCACCCAAAAACTCTCATTAGGGGAATTTTGAGGTCTGAAATGGGCCTCCTAAAGAAATAATAAAATAATAGCTAAACCAATAAAATAATATTTATGAATTTGCAATTCACTTTTTGCACCACAATCCATGTAATCATAGTTAAATTCAATTCAAAAGTTGTACCAAAATAAAATTAATAAAAAAAATTGTATTGATGTGACTATAAATAAGAATGAGATTTTCAATAAAAAACCATTATCATTGAACAAATAATGCATTTGTGCTTTGTACTTAAATAACTTAAAATAAAATATAAATATAAATTTATAAATTCTTAATTATATTATATGTTGTTAATTAAAGTTTATATTATTTAAATTGTATAATAACATGTAATTAATATACTATATAAATATAATATAATATAATAAATGTATAGGGATATGCATTGTTTCTTTCAATAAATATTAAATGACAATAATATATTTTTATTCAAAAAGTGTGAAATGACATTTATTATGAGTACTTTACTTTGAAATTAAAAGTACTTAGAGCACTACCATGGTTAACCATGAGTTCTTATCCACCATTAAGAATGTGTAATATTCCTAATTAGCCCAAGCTAGTAGGAATATTCAATGTCATTTTATTTTTATGTTTTATGAATAAAATGTAAAGGAGAACAAATAAAAACTCCTAAACATGAGAATAAATCAATGCCCAATGTGAACAGAGTCAAATCAAGGCTTTCTCAATAAAATCCACTTGTATGTGAAACAGGTTCAAGCTATTTGACCGAGTCAACAGGACCAAATCATAAAGCAATCCAGATACAATGAACCTCCTAGATGATCAACGCAGTCCTATGAGGAGGTCCTCCATGTGAAAAGGGACATATGGATGAAGGTGGTTTAGGGTTTTTCAAACCCTAATCTTATATAAGGAAGGAAAAGACTCAAGGAGAGGTTGTTGATGATATTTAGATTTTGATATTGCTTGAGCAACTCAAACTCTCTTGGCTGTTTAGCTAGAGAAAGAGGAATTTCCTGTTTAGGAATTCCTCTTCTTCCTTGAGGGTCTCTTGGAGGAGATTGTGCTGCATTGATCCAATATCCAAAATTTTGGCCAAGCTTCACCTTACATTACAGCACTTCTCATGTTGAGAGTTGAGCTGTCTTGTGAGCTGCAGCAAGTGGAATCAGATCTATTCAGATCTGAAGAATTCTATCGCATCTTTTCAGTGGGGAAGTCATCTAAACCATTGGTATGAGTGTAATAGATGTTTTTAGATTCATATTTTATTATCTTGGCATGAGGAAAAAGTGTGCATCACTTCACCAGTGCAGTTAGCTTCAAAAAATGCGTTATTTTTTAAGGCAGAGTTGCAATGTTTAGTTGCTGGCAGTTTGGAGGAGAGATCTCCGGTGAAAGGGTTCTTTTATTTCACTGAGGTGATCCGTAGATTGGCCAACCAATCCATGTCTTATTTCAGATCTGATCTAATATGTGACTTATTCTTCATAAATTTCTAAATTTTACTGCAGATCCATGGTGTAGATCTCAGATCTATTCATTGTGCTTCACTTTTAGCTGGGATCCCCAAGGGGAATGTACTTAAAAGGAATTTTTGCACATAGATCCCATTTAGATCTATCATTTTGTCCTATGATATATTATATATATGAAACTTAATAAAGCACTGCTTCAGATTTCTGAAAATTACGCTGTCTGGTTTATCCTCTGCTTCTTGTGCCATAAAGCTTGGGTTTTAGGCCTTTTCTTCAAGTATAGAAATGTATTTTCTAATGTAAGATCCTTGAATCTTATTCTCATATTTTCATACTATTATCTATGCATAAAATCACCAAAACCTTCATAAAATACGTTCATATAAGCTTTATTAAATTTATGCATACATTGAGTCGTGGGAAATCAGGGTTTTTAAGCCTAGTTGAGGGAGGAGGAACTGTTTAACTTAGCTAGAATTATTTGTTTGAGCTGAAATTCGGAGAATAGGACCCTAATGACCTAATATAAAATAAAATCCCTCCATTTCTCTTCCTTTTACACATAACTCTGAATACGTACATTTTAGGGCCTAAATCCTCACTTTTCTCCACCTTTTGCCTTATAAAACACTGTATAAAGTTGTTGCTGCATATTTTATTGAATTTAGTGATTTTACATCTGTATGAAGTATATTTCTGTAGATACACATTGGTAATAACTCAGGTTATTCCCAATCTGCAGCTGTTTCTGAAAAGGGAACATTATAGTGGTATCAAAGCAAGAAATTTGGCTCAGCCTGTGGCTTCAAGCCAAAGTGATGAATCTATAAAGGAGGAATATTTTAAGCTCTATAGACAGAGTCTTCAGATGGCCAGGTAGCCTCTGTATCTCATCCTTTTTTCAAAGGTGACATATCCAGTAAATGCCCCTGTAGTCAATCTCTGGAATAGAATTTTGATATTCCTGAAAAGGGAACTCTATAGTGGTATCAAAGAAGAGAAGAGAAGAAAGAAAGATCAGAATTATGGAGAGGATGATTTTACTCTCATCAATGTTCAAATCTAAGAAATTCCTCTCCAAAGAGGTAAATCAAAAGAGAGAAAGAAGATGCACCGAGACTCCTAGAGGGTTTTGAGATGAAGAAAGTTGTAGTGAGACCTACAGAAGGTTTCAAGAAGGAAAGGAAGAGCCATGCACTTCATACCCTCACAAATAATATGCATTGTACAGAAGAAACAAGAGCATGTCTCCACCACTTGGAAGAATGACAGAAGAGGAGATCTTCCTGCTCCTTTTCCAAACCCTGAAGGGTATTGAAGAAGATCTCAAGGAGATTGAGAGGGTGGAGACTTGTACGAGCGCTAGCACAACCTTGGAAGAGCAGCCTTCATGTTCAGTAATGAAGGAAGACTACATAGTTGCAGAAGAAGCTCTTGCTTCTACATCTCACCGAGGTATGATTAAAAATTCATCTATTGTCATTTCAACACATTGTATGAAGAGATCTACATCTTTGCATGTTGCTGATTTAGAGCAACAGAGTTGCAATGCACTATGGAAAGGCAGTGAGGAAGAAGAGAGGAGCCATTCCTCATTGGAGAATTCACATGGAAGCTTCATTCATGAATCAATAAAGGGTGGAATGATGGATGGTAGACATCTTGAAGTGAGAAACCCTTTCTCCCTTCCAGATGACCCTTTCTCAATGAGCACACCCCTGCTCAAAGAGAAACTTCTACTTGCAGCAAATCTAAGGCCCCTTTGTTTTTAGGATGCCATACATGAGGAGAAGACCTCATGGGAAGAATTCATTGGAGGTGCACTTCAGCACATCATGGAGTGCAAAGTTCTTCAACAGTTTGAGGAGGCATTAGGGGAATTTTGAGGTCTAAAATGGGCCTCCCAAGGAAAATGTACAATCAAAATTCACTTTATCAGAACCAATCACATTTTAGGGGATGACATCATCCCTAATGGTTGAGGTGACATTACTTGAGTTAAAGGTACTTACTTGTCACATTCTCAATGGTGGATAAAAACTCATGGTTAACCATGGTAGTGCTCTAAGTACTTTTAAAGTCAAAGTAAAGTACTCATAATAAATGTCATTTCACACTTTTTGAATAAAAATATATTATTGTCATTTCATATTTCTTGAAAGAAACAATGCATATCCCTATAAATTTATTATATTATATTATATTATTTTTATATAGTATATTAATTACATGTTATTATACAATTTAAATAATATAAATTTTAATTAATAACATATAATATAATTTATATTTTATAAATTTATATTTATATTTTATTTTAAGTTATTTAAGTACAAAGGGAAAATGCATTAGTTGTTCAATGATAATGATTTTTTCTTGAAAAGGTCATTCTTATTTATAGTCACATCAATATAATTTTTTTATTAATTTTATTTTTGTACTACTTTTGAATTGAATTTAACTATGGTTACATGGATTGTGGTGCAAAAACTGAATTGCAAATTCATAAATATTATTTTATTGGTTTAGCTATTATTTTATTATTTCCTTAGGAGGCCCATTTTAGACCTCAAAATTCCCCTAATGATCTTCCCTTCTCACACGAACAGATAGTATATGGGGGATATCTTTGGATGGATAACATCTCTCATGACTGTGTTGGACATTTCTTGAGCCATGTAAATCATGATGGGAGGTCTTTGCCTACCACCTATTTGGATCCTCATAGGGTCAAATTGATCCCCAGGAAGATTGCATTTCAAGATCCCATGAAATGCAGAAATATGATTTGGGATGATGGTAGCCCTCATGGGAGGAGTACCAAGATGAATGATGGGAGGAGACATCCACAATTGGTTGAGTGGATGTGGATGGGGAGCAAGAAGCTGGAGAGCTACTTGAAAATCTATGACATCGGGCAGCAGGAGGCTTGGCTGCGCTGGTTGCTCTTGAAAGAGTTTGGTCATCACTCTCTTTCTAAGGGTATGTGGTAGGATACTTGCATCATGGAGCAACAAGGAGTATGGACACATTGTGTTGACATAATATTATTCATGTAAATCACCATGTTTTCACTACATGATCTTGATGATGGGAGTATAGAGAGGCAGCAAAATATTTTGTTGCTTCGGATGTGCTTGAGAGAGCAAGGGTAGACTTGCTCTCACAGTTTTCATGATGTTGCAGGAGTAGAATATGTCACTATCATAGTGCAAAGGGGTTACTCCTTGACCTTGGATGTTCAAGAAGGACTTTCTTCATGGGAAGTACTTCTCATATGTAGCAGCATTATGGGAGATGCCTTTGATATTCTGCATGTCAAATATTGGAGCTATGTGTTGATGGGAGCCTATTTGCATAGGCCAACAACGTTGTCACTTTGGAGCTGGGATTTATTGATGGAGTATTCCCAGGATCACTTCTCATTCGATGCACTTGGGGAGCAAAGAGTAGGTGAAGAAGATGAAGTGGTAGATGGAGACATCTATTACTGTGGTGTGTTTTTCTTGACTTGGGTTTCCAAGCAGGAGGAGAAGGACTTTCATGCAGCCCTTGGTTCATTCCCCTTCATGGGAGTGTGCCAAACTATTATTTAGCATTCATTCATGGATCCATGTATCTTATTCCTTCCAACATATGGTGAGAGATTTTTCTTGCATCCTCTTACCATCTTTTGGTAGTGCATTGCTCCACAAGAGGGAAAGATATTCATTGAGCTCCATGGTCTACATTGGGCCAAATTATATGATGGAGACAACCATCTCTTATGTGGCCTTGGGAAAATATGTTTTTCTTACATGTATGTTCATTTGATTTATATGATTAACCATGTAACAAGAAACAATTTTCCATGTATTCTTCTAAAGTAGCAGTATGTAAAACTGCGTAGTGAAGACTTGGGAAACTATTGGTACTCTCTTGCATCACATAGAACCTTCAGTATTTCCTTCATGATGATGATAGTCATGTTCTCAATTGCTGATAGTGCTTTTATCTTGATGGGAGACATGATGATGAGTGAGGCACATGGTTTGGATGTGTCCTTTTGGGAAGTAGGTTCCCACATTTTCTGCAGTACATGTTCTAATGGGAACATGGGAAGAGTTGTGGCCAACATGACCAAACACTTGTTTCTCTTGGAGGTGGGCCATGTGTGTGATGGGATACCTTATGATGATACCCTTCTATCCATCACATATGGAACATTTTGGGCTAACTGGTTTTACAGCGTTGGAGGGAGGATCTTTGCAGATCTAATCCTCATGATGCCACTTGAGGGCAATATCCTTGTAGCCCAAGATCAGTTTTCACTCTACACTTATCTTAAGTGGAGAGGTGAACAACGTGGGGTAGGCTATGATGCTTACCACTTGTAGATTTTCAGCCCACCTTCTTTGCGGGAGCTCAAGGTGGAAGAGGATTTTCTGAAGTTGCCTTATCTAGAGGTAACTAGATTCTTATGGATGATAGCATGGGTGTGGGAGACACTCATTGGGAGAAATTTTCCCCATGCTCTTCATCACTCCTACCTTAATGAGGCCATTGAGAAACAAGAAGATCACCACTTGCACCTTCCATTTTCTCATGATGTACACTTGCCATCTTACACTTGGAGGACAGATTCATTGCTTATCATTTTCAACCATGGTGGGGTCCATTGATGAGGCCACAAGAAGAGGGAAGGAGAAGTTTTGTTCTACCCTGCAGTTTATTGAGGAAAAGCAACATTTTGAAGGGGGAGGATTGTAATATTCCTAATTAGCCCAAGCTAGTAGGAATATTCAATGTCATTTTATTTTTATGTTTTATGAATAAAATGTAAAGGAGAACAAATAAAAACTCTTAAACATGAGAATAAATCAATGCCCAATGTGAACAGAGTCAAATCAAGGCTTTCTCAATAAAATCCACTTGTATGTGAAACAGGTTCAAGCTATTTGACTGGGTCAACAGGACCAAATCATAAAGCAGTCTAGATACAATGAACCTCCTAGATGATTAGCGCAGTCCTATGAGGAGGTCCTCCATGTGAAAAGGGACAAATGGATGAAGGCGGTTTAGGGTTTTGCAAACCCTAATCTTATATAAGAAAGGAAAAGACTCAAGGAGAGGTTTTTGATGATATTTAGATTTTGAGATTGCTTGAGAAACTCAAACTCTCTTGGCTGTTTAGCTAGAGAAAAAGTAATTTCCTGTTTAGGAATTCCTCTTCTTCCCTGAGGGTCTCTTGGAGGAGATTGTGCTGCATTGATCCACTATCCGAAATTTTGGCCAAGCTTCACCTTACATTACAATGCTGCTCATGTTGAGACTTGAGATGTCTTGAGAGCTGCAGCAAGTGGAATCAGATCTATTCAGATCTGAAGAATTATGTTGCATATTTTCAGTGGGGAAGTCATCTAAACCATTGGCAAGAGTGCAATATTTGTTTTGAGCTTCATATTATTATCTTGGCATGAAGCCAAAGTGTGCATCACTTCACCAGCTTAGTTAGCTTCAGAAACTGTGTTATTTTTTAAGGCATAGTTGTAGTGTTTAGTTGTTGGCAATTTGGAGGAGAGATATCCGGTGAAAGGGTTCTTTTCTTTCACTGAGGTGATCCGTGGATTGGCCAACCAATCAATGTCTTATTTCATATCTGATCTACTGTGTGACTTATTCTTCATAAATTTCTAAATTTTACTGCAGATCCATGGTGTAGATCTCAGATTTATTCATTGTGCTTCACTTTTAGCTGAGATCCCCAAGGGGAATGTACTTAAAATGAATTTTTGCATAGATCCAAAGCTTAATAAAACATAGCTTCATATTTCTGAAAATTACGCTGTCTGGTTTATCCTCTGCTTCTTGTGCCATAAAGCTTGGGTTTTAGGCCTTTTCTTCAAGTATAGATCTGTATTTTATAATGTAGGATCCTTGAATCTTATTCTCAGCTTGTCATACTTTTATCTCTGCATAAATTCACCAAACCCTTCAGAAAATATGCTCATCTAAGCTTCAACAAATTTCTGCATACATTGAGTCATGGGAAATCAGGGTTTTTAAGCCTAGTTGAGGGAGGAGGAACTGTTTAGCTTAGCTAGGCTTATTTTTTTGAGCTAAAATTCAGAGCATAGTTCCCTCGTGACCTAATATAAAATAAACTCCCTCCATTTCTCTTATTTTTACGCAGAACTCTGAATACATACGTTTTAGGGCCTAAATACTCACTTTTCCCCACCTTTTTTCTTATAAAATTATTTATAAAGTTTCTGCTGCATATTTTATTGAAGATTCAGTGATTTTACATATGTATGAAGTACATTTATGTAGATCCACATTGGTAATAACTCAGGTTATTCCCAATCTGTAGCTATTCCTAAAAAGGGAACATTACAGAATGTGACAAGTAAGTACCTTTAACTCAAGCAATGCAACCTAAACCATTAGGGATGATTTCATCCACTAAAATGTGATTTTTTCTCACAAATTGAATTTTGATTGTACATTTTCCTTAGGAGGCCCATTTTAGACCTCAAAATTCCCCTAATGGCTCCTTTGCTATTCCATGTTGTCAATCAAGTCATGACACATCACCACCATCAATCTCCCTCCTTGAAAACTGAAAAAAGTGAATTTAGAGGAAAAAAGGCTGCTAAAGGTTTTTTTGTAGCGTTTTCCTGGCTTTAAGCCTAGGAAACGCTATGAAACTGTGTAAAAGTGCATAAATTTCACATTTAAAAAATGTCTCCAAAAAGTGACCTCTAGCTGCAAAAACTTGATCTTATGCATGTAATGAACCCTCTAAAGCATATTTAACCTCAACTTATGGGTCTTGTGGTGTTTCCTCTTCATTTATGATCAATTAAGCGATGGGCTCCTCAACCACAGTCATCTTTAAACCTTTCTTTTCTAGCTCTTCATGAATCAAGTCCAGTTGTTCTTGAAGGTCTTTGACTTGGTCCTTCAGTGTCCTATTCTTGGTATATAAGTGTAGGTTTACCTTTTTTATGTGCTTTACCTCATTTATTAGTGGCTGAGTCCACTTTATCAGCTTTTTTGTGTTTTCCAAGGTCTTTGAGACACTTGTGACTTGATCCTCCCAAATCTTCCTCATCTGCTCAAACTGCACTCTTTCAGCTCTATGTTTCTTTGCCTCTTTCCTCAAGACTGATATCTCTTCACTTGCATCTTTCAACTACTCCATAAGGACTTGAACTTCTGACTTTTCAATGATTTTATATTTTTCCTTCTTTTGTTTGATGACTAATTATTCTTTTGCAGGTGAGGAGAGGTCTATGATGCTTGGTGGTGGCTGAACAGTTTCACTGACTTTTTGAGTTTCTTTGATGCTTTCCAAGAATTTTCTTGCATGTCTTGTCATTGGTTTTCTAGCTTGAAACATGAATCCTGCATCATCACCTGCAAACTCTAACTTCTTAGCTGATTTTCCTTTCTTAAGCTTCCTTCCTCCCTTGTCTATGTCTTCAGCTTGGACTATGGGAGTTTCGTCAATATCAATGGCATGCAAGATGTCTTCTAAGTTACCCTTAGCCACTGTTTGGCTCCTTGTAACCCTCTTTCTGCCATGTTTTCTCACTCTTGGTTTCTGTTTTGAAGGTGTAGATTTGGGTGTATCAACCTTCTACAAAGGCTCTGTCTCCATGATCACTGGCTCAACTTGCTTTGCTACTGTAGGTGATGAAACATCTCTAGGTTTGGGAACTCTTTTAGGAGTGACAACATCTATTTCAAAACAACTGATGAACAGAAAGGATGTCCAATCTCTTCCTAATATTTTTAACTCCTCTAACACCAACAATTTTATCAAACCATGATGAAAGAGAGAAGTTTCATTTCCTTCTTTTTTAACTTGGACCTTATCTGACATTTTAGCTAGACTTACGTATAAGTAAAAGGGCAAGTCAAGAGACCTCTTACCCACAAAATGTAGTAGAAGCCTAAGGTGATGGGAATAGACCATGTGAAACCTCCCTTCACATGTGAAGTACTTCCGAATAATTAGTAGCAGCTTTGAGAATTTGTCTTTCATGTAGATCCTTGGGATAACATTTGTGAGATCAATTTCACTATGCTCTGGCTTGATAAATTATTTGCAGTCATGCATGGTGAACTTGATTCCTTTAAACCATTGTTCCCCTCCCCTAGGGATTCCTGTTGCTACTGCAATGGTCTCTGGTGTTACTGTGAGGTTTAGCATTCCCACCTTTGAAGCTGTCCCATTGAAACTGATAGCAAATTCCTTAGAAACCTGCAAATGGCACTCTTGCAATCTTTGGCAGAACTGTAAACAACCTGTTCTTCTAAATATCTCCAAAGCAGTTGGGTCTTCAGTTAACAAATTCATTTCCATTGGATCATATCTAAGGCAATGACCACCTTTGTTAGTCTTCCTTATTTCAACCATGTTGATTTTATATCTTCTCAGGCTTGCTTGATTAGTGACACCTACAAATTTTGAAAATGCCAGCAACCAGCTTGGGTTGGTGAAGAAGCTCTCCAGCAACTCAATAACATGCAAGGATAAAATTTAGAAATATAAAAAGACTCAATTGGGTAATTTTTTATGGTTTCGATGACAAATCATGACCTAATCATGACTCATGCATGCTAAAAACGGTAATGATGACATCAGACATGACCTTGTACCTTTGAAATAACCCTAACTGACTCGAATGACATTGACCCTATATCCTGTAATCATGAACTGATACCTTTCAATGGATTTGACAAGGTAGATAGAAATATTGTTTTCACAGTGTGGCTAGTTCATTTTCTGACAGTTTTGCTATGAAACTATTAGGCAGTTTCGTAGCGAAAACTGCTTTTTTACAGTGTAAAACGCTACGAAAAGAGGAAAAATTGGCTAAAGTGTCCTTTTCAGATTTAAACGCTTGGGAGATGGAATATGACACCTAATGATGACTGATGGGACATTATGTAACCTATATGGAAGTGGGGTTTGAACCTTAAGATAGGTTAAAGATAGAAAATTTTAAATTTTCCTATACCAACTTGTGACAAATGAACTCTATGACCATGTCAAATTATGTTTCACTTTTTCTGATTGATAACCATGGATCCACTTGGGATGGTGTGCCCCTCTGGTACACCAAAGAACCTGTGGTTCCAGTGCTATCCATCTTCTTGGAAATAAAAACTCTGAAATTTTCCAACCTTTCTTCAAACTCTAATGGCCTTCACCTCGAGCTCAATCTTGATGATTAGCTTGCCTTTATTAGCATAAAATCATAACAAAATGAAATATATACGATGGAATGAAATATCAGTAGAACTTAAGATAAATATTTCTTCAAAAACCTGCCATTGAGAGGCCCTACAGCACAAGGTTTTCCATCCACCTCCTAACAGTTCCTCTTCCTCTACTACTATTGTCCCTAAAACTACCACAGTTCCTGTCATCATGGCTAGAAATGTTCCACCTCCACCTGCTACTGCACCTGCAAGGTATGCCCCTCTTTTTCTCCCATCTATCCTTACTACCCTTCCTAGCAAATATTATTCTAGAATCAAAACTTGGGGAAGTGATGAAGAGATTACAGTTGAAGAGCATGTAGATCAGTTTAATGAATTTATAGAAAGGGAGGAGGTTTACCATGAGGATATCAAGATGATATTTTTTTCTCAGAGCTTTACTAGTGAGGTCATAAAGTGGTTAAATCCCTTGTTGCAGGAAGCTTGCATAATTGGAATGAATTTTAAGATAGCTTCTTTGAGAAAGTGGGGAAATAGAACCAACCATGTGCAAGCCCTTACTGAGTATAATAGTTTGAAAAGAGTTGTTGATGAAACTGTCCAAAATTTCTCCAAAATATTTAACAAAGTTTATGAATCCATCCCTGCCCATCTTAAACCTCCACCAGGAGTAGCTCAGTTGAGATATGATGAGGCTTTTGACTATGACTTTTATATCCTTCTCATAGAAAGAGAATCCCCTTCACTAGCTGAAATGCAAAATGATGCTGTGAAGGTGGAGGTCAGTATGATAGAAGCTAAAAATTCCAAGATGGGAAAGACAAATTTGAAAGAAGAAGATAAGCCTTCCACCTCAGATGACAAATTTGAATCCATGATGAAAACAATGGAAAAATTGATGGATAGGCTTGCCCTTGGGAATTCCTCTGCACCTACTGCACAACATGAACCACAATTTAGAAATCCTTAGTTCAGAAGACCTCAAAACTAGCAGAGACCAAGGGAAAACAGAAATCAACCTGACCCTCAAGTAAAGCCTCCTTTTCAGCAAAATTTAGTTGATGAAGAAGATCATCCTGAAATACCAGAAGTATCCATTCATTGCCTAGCTGAAAACATGTATGGAATTTTTTTAATAAATGAAGAGCATGATGAGTTAGATCATGATGTAAACAAGGGTGAGGAACCATCTGATTACCTTAAATGATATCAACATGCAATATTTGAGATATAGAAGCAATACAAACTCAGAAACAGAAATGTTCCAATTGCTGCAAATAAAACATAGCCTAAGAAATATGCCCCTAAAGTTGTCGAGGTTAGAAAATATCCACCACCTCCTCCTCATGTCAAAGAGATTGAGAAAATTACTTTTGTTTTCAGTTTGGAGAATGAGATTTCAAAAATCAAGTTCCCAGTCCCTTTTGGAGAAATTCTTATGGTGAATGAATATAGAAGTAAAATTGTAAAATTGTTGAATTCCCAACCAGGGGTTGCTGACATCCTTAATTTTCAAGAGGACCATCCAACCATTTACTTGGGACCAAGATTAGAAGATGAGAAGAATGAAGAGGTGCCTCCTTTCTATGTCAGCCTAGTGTTCATGACATGACATTACATAATGCCATGTTGGATTCAGGGGCCTCTCATAACCTCATGCCTAAAGTAATTATGGAAATGATGGGATTGGAAATTACTAGGCCATATAAATATTTGTTTTCTTTTGATTCAAAAAGAGTTCAGTGCATTGGTTTAATAAAAGATGTTGTTGTTGGTCTTACACAAGTCCCTGCTAAGATAGGGGTAATGGAAATTGTGGTAGCATACATTCCACCTAAGTTTGGCATGCTGCTATCTAGATCATGGGCAACAAAGATCAAAGGCACCATGCAGATGGACCTAACTTATGCCACCATTTATGTTTTTGGTGAGAAAAGAAGACTATACATAGAAACAAGGATGGCTTATATGGTAAGTAGTAAGGACAAACCTCAAAATTTCCCAATATATGTTGTTGATACTGAATTAGGATCTTCTATATTTTTCAATGACCTAACTGATGAAGCAGAAGATGAGAAGAAAGCAGAAATTCAGGAGATTTAAAATCAGCAAACATAAAATTAGCAAAATAGTGAAGAAAAGGCAGAAGGTTGGTGGTTGTTACACTTCGATGGATCAATAGGAAGAGAGGGGGCTAGAGCAGGAATTTGGATCACAACTCCAGAGGATGAAAGTAAGTTCTATTCTTTCAAACTAAACTTTGCTTGAACAAATAATATGGCTGAGTATGAATCTCTATTTTTGGGTTTAGAAAATTTGAAAATATTGGGTGCCTAAAATATTTCTGTTTGTGGAGATTCTGAATTAGTTATTAAACAAGTTTAGGGTGTATATCAAACCAAGGATGTGAGAATGAGAGCATATAGAAATTTGATCATGGAGATGTTAGATAATTTTCAAGAATATTCCTTTATTGTGAAGACTAGGGATCAAAACTTAGTAGCTGACTCCTTGGCTGTTTCTGCAAGTCTGTTTATCATTCCTGCACATTCCACTGAAATATATAAGGTTGAAGTTCATCATAGGCCTGCTATCCCTAACAATATAATTCACTGGCAAGTTTTTGAGGATGACCAGCAAGTCAAAAACTTCATAGAATTGAAAGAGGAGTTTGAAATCACACAAGTAGATTAGAAAAACATGATTGCTAAAACTAAGGGTAATTCTGAAGTGTCGCAGCTGAAGAATAATTATATACCTAAAGGTCTAGTCCCACCTGAAAATATTTTTGAACAACGTCGGGTTTAGGAGGTATGGACTCACTGATTGGATGGATAGTGACCACAAGTAGCTATGAGGACTTTGTCTCGACAATAGTAGATGAACTAGGATGTGTATAAACAACTTGTGCTGACTCTGGTATATGGGAAGATGATGCTTCACCAGAGGTACTGGTGGTACTGGTTTCGGTAGAGCGATGTCGCCTTCGCGACCAAAAGTAACTTCTGGTGGTAAAGGTGGTTTCAATGCAAGTATACGCGAACGACAGGGAAAGGGATTTTCTTCTTCCATGATGACTAATTCATTTTATGACCAAAAATAAATAAACAATATAAAAGGGTAATGCTAGGCAAAAGGTTTACTAAGAAACTTTGAACTGCAGAATACCTCCTGGCGAACCAAGAAGTACAAGCAGACGATCTCCTCGAATGTTGTGTTCGGTGTATCACAATTTACAAGACGGCTGACTCGGTTCACTATGGATGGATAGAAACCTAAAGTTGTCCTCCCAAATATACCCGAAGGTACGTGGAGGCCCAAGTCCGTATTAGAGTTGTCTGATGCGAAACCGGACAGTGAGAGCACCCCTTTATAATTTTCGTACTATAACACCGCTCGATATACCTGAAGGTATGTGGATGAGCTACGATATAATTATGTACATGGAGTGAGGTATCACACTCAGAATGTATCACAGACAATTAACGACAACAATTATTTTTTACGACGCCAGAACACGTCTCTAGCCTAGACCTTCTAAATGTTATCGTTATGGTTTCAATTCTTTGTTAGGTAAATTGATGTAAATTTTAAGTTTATCTTGTTTATCAATTTTCTTTTCAAGGTTCACCACGATGATGTGATGGAAATTCCTAAAATTAAAACTAAAATGATAAGCTAAATTTTCACTTTTACCTTTTACAATGGAAATCTTAGCTACTAAAGGGAAAGAGCAATCAATTTTGAGAGCAAACAACAAAGAGAACAAACTAATATACAGCTTTCCTAATTGTTCCTATGCAAAACACACAATCCACTATATGCAAATGAAGGTTTTTCTTTTCAGTCCCCTTAATGTGAATGAAAAAGGGAAACTAAATGCATCAAATCAACAAAAAAAAAATTGTTTTCTTCTTTGAGAAATGATGAATTTAACAACAATTTATCTTTTAGGAAAAATGAAGAATGGAACTACAATTTTTCCTACAGGAAACAAAGAATTTAACGATAATTTCCTTTACAAAAACAAATGGATCTAATGTAGAAATAAAAATTCTTTTAATTTTATTTTTCAATGATAAAGAAAAACACTTAAAAAGACATTGAACAAACTTACTTTTCAAAGGAGGAAGATTTATGTAAATTCACTGGTCTCTATGAGGCATTAGATAGTTGAAAAAACAAAAAACAAAAGGCTTAAAGTAATGGCAATGAAAAATTCAAAGGGAATTTGGTTGGCTTAGGGGGCAACGCAGTCTCTAAGGAGAGACAGTGCATTGCAAAGCACCCCTGAGTGGGAGACAGTGCTATGCAAAGCACTGTGTATTAACCAATAGTGCGTTGGGCACAACGGAGAACAAATGCTCAAGCTACTGACACACTTCTAATGCAATTCTTAGTTTCAAAAGCTTAATAGTTGAGAGTATATGCTACTGGGTGGATAAGCAGAGGCAAAATACACCAAGGATGAAGGTAAAATCCCCAGTGGAGTCGCCAATTTGTTATGTGGAATTATGGATTACAGATAAAACACATTCCCTAAATGTTATGCTATGCATTTAGAACAACAGATCAAATACTTTGCAAATATTTTTCTTAACAGTAAATAGACACATAGAATAGACTAAGAAACTTACTTGGAGTCCAAGCGCTTCCTATTCTCCTTCTGTCGCTCTTGTTGTAGCTTCCAATCCAAGCTTGATCGCCAGAATAGTTCCTGCAAATACAAACACTAAACAATAAAGAGATTGCAATATACAGATGGCTATTCACATTAATTAGTTAAATCAATGAAACATGAAACATTTACATCAAATAAGAATCCATAATATGAAAGACAGAAGCTTATACAGATACATATGTGGGAAAGTAAGCGACAATATTTATTAATAGATAGAAGGGGAGGTTACAACTAGCGATTGATTTAATGTCACCAACTCGAGCATCATCCTAGCCTCATCACAATGAATATCCCTCCAGCAGCATATCACTCAAATCAAACCCTCAATTGAGATTCCAACAACATTTCTCTACCAAATTTCTTCCTCCTCAAGCACTAGGATCTGTGCTCAATTTATAGATGAGCTGAAGGTAGTTTCACAATCAATGACTTTATAATAATATGAAAGACATGTTCCCAAGCTCAGAGGTCTTGAATAGACACATGGATTTGAAGTTTGACACATATGCACTCTTCTAGAAGGCATTGGCCATGTGGAGATTGAAAAACAATGAGAATTTCTCTCCCAATTGATCAATGCACCCTTGAGTGTCGGGAAGTGCTTTGCAGAGCACCCTTGAATGGAGATGCCTGCATATGCAAAGTAGTTAGCCCCTTGAGAGACTGTGTTGGTGAGCTCATAGGTGATATAACATGTACTTCAAATCTTGGAAACCTTGTAATGGAATTCATGGATGGTTTGTTCTTGTTCTTTGTCTTAGGGCATGTAGCAACTGAAATGATAGGGGATGATAGACCCTATTCATTGGTTCTGGGGATGATGTCCAGTTTAACCAGGTCATTGTAGGGAATGGTGCCCAAATTGACCTATAACATTAAGGGTCAAGGATTAGAGGATCCATAGAAATTTTGGTTTGTTGCAGAAGCAGTATGGAGATTGCAACAAGTCACTAATGAATATATGAAGAAATATAAGCTTTTCACGACACTCCAAGAAAGAGCACTATCATGGTATATGAAGTACTCCGCGATGCATCAGACTGCCACATTGGATCATACTAAGGCAACAATAAATGCCAAATTTAAAAATCCAAAATTGGAGTCACAAAGCATTACAGAGATAAAAGAAAACAATAAATTGGTAACTTAATCTATGTGGGAGGTAAATCAAAGATTCAAGATGTTGTTAAGCCAAATCAGCTTCCAGATCCTCGATGAAAAACACAAAGAGTGGTTTATAGCTGCGATATTACCACACCTCAGACTACCATTATCACAACAAAAGACCACAACCCAAGTTGAAGCTTTGGATATTGCGATGAAACAAGAAGCTTTGCCGATAGCAGATACCAATATAAGGGTTCAACAAATCTAGACCTAGTTGGAGAGCTTATATATGGAGCTACAAGACTTGAAGAAGGGAAAAGACGTGCAGTCTAACATGAGATCAAAATTTTGGTGTATCAAATGTAAGGCAGAAGGCCAATATAAAGATCAATGCCTTGTATTTAGAGATCACATAAACAATGTTGGACCTAACCCGTTGAGCCCAACCACAAGTGTATGTTGTGACTTATGTAAATTATCAGGCCAACACCCCACAGCATTTTGTCATATGGTGCAAAAAAATGTGCAGACACCAAAGCAATTGTATTGTAATTTTTGTATCTCGGTGGAACATAATGACATGAACTGTCGCAACTATGATTTTTGATGATGCAACAAACTCCTGGGGCCTACAGAATGTAAGGCTGAAGGTTACGAAGATCATGGCTCACCCAAAATGAGCGTAGGATTCCAAGGTAGAGGCCGAGGACGAGGAGGAGGCATTGGGTGAGGTCGAGGTAAGATTATATGTTATAACTACGACCATCCTAGACATTTTTCCAGAGATTGCCAGAATCCCGTTTCCATATCGTGTAAGTATTGTAGAGAATTAGATCATGAGACATAATATTGTCCCGTGTTATTGGCTAAAATGCAGGAAAAACATAATCAACAACTTGCTCAGAACCTGTAGATGATGAGGGTTGAGCCGTGCGAAGAAGATAGACGTGTCAACATAGTAACAAGGAGCGGTGCAGCTATAGGAGAAGACAAAGCAAAAGGGAAAAAACACATGGAGGATACATGGGCCAAGAAGGCTAGAGAAAATAATATTGGGTTCAATGTCCAACGAGAAATGGAAACCTTCATGGAAGAAAAGAAGATTTTTATGAGCCTAAGAGCTTTTACATCTCCAACGCAGAGGAAGCTAATCCTGCAAAATAATAAACCCAAGGAGGTTACTGCGACAAAGGAATTTGATCTGACCATGCTGAAATCATTTCTGCATACCTATATGAAGTTGTTGTGGATTCAATTGGGCTTATGATATGGATGCTATAATCAATTTGAAAATTAGAAATATGGTATTTGAGAATAATGGCACAATGTTCGTTGTTCCTTTAGACCCCTATGAAGGAGCACGATATATAGAACCGACTTGTAATGAATATGGTGATGCAAATATTGACAGTATCTATAAGCTAACCGTGCAGGATGAAGATTGGATCAACCCCACCGTAGATGGGAGGATAAGTTGGGACAAGGATATCTCAAGTGTTTCATACTCTGATGAAGAAATGGAGAATTGGCAGAATCGATTGCATGAAGTATCTACCAAGCGATGTCACATAATTACTAGTTCACTCCACTGCATTGCATAAGAGGTACGTAACTTGCCCTATTATGATGGGACTGAAGATGTTAATTTTTTTCTCCATATATTTGACGAAGAAGTAATTTAAGAACAAATATTTCAAGCTTTGGATGTTGTGCTAATATATACACCAACTAGATGGTGGGGTATGCATAAAGGAAACACTAGAATTCAGGGAGAATACATCAGATTCATGCAGCTCAGATTTGGTCAAGTAAATACTAGACTTGAAGGGAAATATGATGGTAAGGATCACCCTAGAGGACATATCTACCAATGGAATACCATGTGGGGCAAAGATCCATCACCAGAATGGGTACATACATTCGTTCACACATTAGATGTTGTACTTATGAAATGGTATCTTGAAACCGAATTGCGCCATGGAACAAAGTATTGGGCGGACATGGTTGAAGGATTTTTACTAAATTTTAGTTTCAAAGATGACTGTCAATACATAGATGCAAATCTTCAAGTAGTCATATGAAAGGTTTTCAGGACCACAACTGGGGTAACCTGGACACCACCTGATTGGGACACATAGTTAGAGTAGGTAGTAGAATTCTATAATATGACAGCGGAAGAGGATGAGGAATATACACAAAATTTTAATATTCCAAAATCAGAAGGACATCACGAGATTTTTGGGCCAGAACCTAAGATTCTTGACACAACACAACTGGTAACAATGAAGAAGTTGAATATAGGTACAAAAGATATTATGGAGGAACGATTGGAACAACTAGTTGCGCTGGAAGAAGATCGGTTCATCATTGGATTCCACCAACAAGTGCAGAAGGAGAGGGAAAAGGCCTGGCATGAACTGCATATTAAATAAAATACTTTCAAGAATGGAGATTTATTTTTTTTGTATGACAGTAAGTTCGTGAAGTTCCCGGGTAAGCTGTAGATGCACTGGTTAGAACCCTACATCGTCAAGAATATCTTAGATGGTGGCACAATTAATCTCGCGAAACTGAATGGTGAGTTTTTTCCTCGATGTGTTAATGGAATCAAGTTAAAGTTATACACGGATGACTCTGTCCCTGGGGCTTTCTATTGAATATATGGCTAGCAAAGAGTCTTAGTGCTACACACAGTTGAAAGAGAGAACAGGACTCTAAACTACTCTACCGAAGGAAGGCTTTGTCAAAGAGGAAATGTTGCATGATATGTAGGAGGTTGGAACAATTGGCGAGAACCGTGCTGAAAGATGAAGGACTGCGACACAAACGAGGGTATGACGAAGTTCATCCAAAATGTGGTCGTTGGAGCAATAACAGTTGATTTGAAAGAGATTTTTTCGTTGAAATGAATGGGAGGATGCATTTAATGAGCATATCTAGGAAAATATGCCGCCAAATCCACATTTATGAGGTGAATCTAAAGGAGATCATGATTTTTGAATTTAAAATTGGTTATAAATATGGCATCCCACTCCACATTCGGACACTTCGCGCTCTGAGAATTAAACTTGTGATTTTTTTCCTAATCAAGAGCTGAGTGATTCGCTCCGTGTCTGGAAATATTTTAAAGGATCTTGAACACAAGAGGAGGGTAAGAAATTCCACTACGCATGGATATTTCTCTTGATTTCTCTAAAGGTGTGGAAAGAGCCAGAGGAGTCACAGTTCCCCACTATGGACCATGACATCTGCAAGGCTGCGCGGTATGCCTAACTATGGAATTCAAAGGAACCAAAAAGGGAGATGGAGAATAATTTCTTTTGGGTTTGTTTTGAGATGGGTCTGTGCACGATGATGAGTCAGAAGCCAAGGCTATCACCAAGTATTTTTGAATAATATCATCACATTGTCGATTTTAAGGAAACTTTTCACCATGTACACATCTGCACAAAGAAGGATCTTGCAGAAGTATGGTACTAGCTTCCGTACATGGTGACTGAGGATGACATCACGCACATAGTTAGTCAATGGCCAAGTGATTGGTTAACTCCATCCATGTAAGGGATGGAGACAGAGAATTTAGGCACCAGTGGGGTGAAGAAAGATACATCAACTGGGAAGCCAACAAGCAAGAAAGACAAAAAAGTCACCTTTAAGGCTGAGAAAGAAACTGGAAAATAAGTTGAGCCAGAGACCAAGAAGGACGATCAGGAGATTGGGGGTGGTGATTTGGGTGGTGATGACCCGATTACTAATCCAAAGGACCCTGCCTCCTCCTTCATTCTCAAGAGGCGGAAGAAAATAAGTGGGGGAGGTGCACAAAAGAAGATAAAGTTGGATAAGTCAGCTGGAGGAGACTTCGACGAAATTGGTGATATATTCTAAAAAATCACTGAGGATCTCTAGGGAAACATTGAATACCAATACAAGGGTGTATTGGCAAAGGTCCACAAGGGCCATAAAGAAATGCAAGTGCAGACAAGCGTAGTCCAAGTGAGCGTAGCCCGGGCGAGAGTGTTTCAATCGAGTGCAGCTCAAGCGAGCGAGGCACCAAAAAGAGTGAGTATAGAAAGTCCAGAGTTGGAAATTAATTCTTACATTCAAGCTCTGTATATCCCTACAGGAGCCCTATATTTTTACACTATCGAGAATCAAGCACAAGCATCACATTGGCATAATACCAGATTGAACCTTGCAACACTCCCAATAAAAGAACAACACGAATTCCACAAGGGAGTTGCAGAAAAATTGCAGATCTATGAGAATCACGCCTTGTTGGTTATCTAGGATGTTAAGCAGGATCAAAAGCAGATGGCTGAGTAAAAGTAGCAGGTCGTGTAGGATTGAGATGAGGTATCAGTGCATAAGAAATGCTTGGAAAAATCAATTACCAAGGTTTGCAACAAACTTCCTGATCTACAAATTCAAGCTGAGGCAGCACCAGAAAAAAAGATAGAGAAGCTCACGATGGTAGTCAAGGACTCTAAGGAAGAAGTGGATAAGGCAAGGCTTGAGCTTCAAATGTAGATTTTTGAGCTTTAGATGAAATTGCAGGCAACTACTCCACTAGAGGTTCAGGATCAACGCGAAGCGAATATTAAGGTTTCCATGAATAATATTTAAATGACAGTCAATGAATGCAGCTAGATATTTTATGATATTATGGAAACCTAGGTATCACTGTAGGAGGACCCCCATGTGTATAAAATTGAATCAGAAATCTAAGAGAAGCAACAAGAGTTTGATCACAGAAATTTTATTGCGCAGACCTTAGCGTCAACACATCGGTTTGCTCATCTTCAAGAGGGCCAGTTGTTGTAATGAAAAATTGATGAGCTGTGATGGAAGGAACATATTATCACCGCCAGAAAAAAGCCTTAGGAAGTAGAATCCAGTCAGCTATCACAGACTGTAGATAGCTAGCTGAAATCACGCTGTCAGACACACAAAGAAGTTGTTGAGAAAACAATCGTGGCCACCAACTACAGAGAAGTTGTTGAAAAAAGTTCATGAGGCCCAAAATCATTACACCGAGACCATCCAACCACTGAAATATGCATTAAGCAGCATCAAAGAAAATAACCAAGGGCACAATCTGAGTGACTTAGGATGAGTCACATATTTGTGTTGGGGTCCTGTTGGATAGGGTACCCCTATGTCTAAATTTTTGGTAAATAATCCACATTTTCAGGAGCAGAGTGCACTGTGTGAAGATGTTTTAGAGTCAAAGGGATTTGGGTGGGTCAAAGACCCTTATTTTTTAAAGGGATAAGATAATTTGGTATACTTTTAGCTTTGCCCATGGTTTTCGGACCATGGTATTGTAAAAGGGAAAACTACATAAGGATTCTAGGATATTGAGCTTATGTCATTGAATGCATATGGATGCCATGTTATATCTGAATTAAGTCTGTATTCTGTTGTTTTGTGCGAAAGGGAAGGCTCTTGCAGCTGTGTGCATGAAGACCTTAGGAAGTATATAGCTAAGTGCATAGACCCCTCCAGCTGTGTGCATAGGGAAAGAAGTGTTGTATTGAGAAGATCTGAGCTAATAAAATAAGTATTTGAAGACATATATATGTTTGCATTGTCTATGTTTTGTGATTATCTGTGCTATATCATGGTTTTTATCTATAATTTCATCATGAAGACTCGAATATGGTTTATTGTGGTGATTAATGCATGTTAAAGGAGAAACACACAGTCTGCAAAGTAGTTAAGTAGATTTGTGGAACAACGTCTATATATTTGCCATATTGGTTCTACGAAGCTCTGAATAAGAATTAAGAAAATATAAGTCCTAAATCCACACTCCATATTCCCTCTGGATGCAGAAACCTGGTTCTAGCATCCCTAATATTTCCTTGGGTGATACTTTGGTCTGTGTAGTAGATCATAATGAAAGGGTCGATAATAGAGGGTTTTTTTGGTTCACGCGACCATCTCTAAACCTGGGTCTAGGCCACCTTAAGCCAAGACCATGATACACCAAACACACCATTCATGGAGATTCATTGTCATAAGTTAAGTCCTTGGTTTACAAGGGTGTATATTGAAATTCACGGTTTCTTGATAAACCTTTTTCCTAGTTTACCCCTTTGTTTTATTTTATGTTGTTAATTTCTAAAATCAATTAATTGACCGCAGAATAGCATCCTCCCTATGGAATAAATCCTTAGTAGATATTAGGTTGAGGCTAATGGAAACAGTTCTCGAGTCTACCAATCAAGGAAACCCCTCTGACTAGAATCCTAGTCATTTTCCTTATTTTGGAAATATTGGTGCTCCTTATATGGCTACGTCGTCCCTTCCCGAATTTACCATTGGTTTACTAGATAGGTTTTTTTTGACCGCTATGGTTCCAGATGTCCAAACTACTTCCCAGCCAAGTTATCCTCCACCTAAACAACATCAACCTCATGTTGATCCTAAATTTTACCCTTTTCCTTCTTCACTTATAGTTTCTTCATCCCTTTCTTCCTCCTCGTCTGGTGAAAGTCTCTATTCTAGTAACCAGAAAGTTATGAAGAAGAAAAAAAGGACAAAGAAGAAGAAGAAAAATAAGAAATAGGGAAACCAAATAGTCATTTCTACTCATGCAACTAGTATGACAGAACCTTCCAATCATCCCAAAAAAGTTAAATTCCAAGGGTGAGCGCCTTCTTAGAGATTCTCCCGGTATTCCCAAAATATCAGAAGTGTGGCCTACAGGCTTCCATTAGCCTTTGTCATCATCCTTTAGAGATCATGCTCGTGATAAACCATCGAATAGTGATAGTAAGGTACATGTGAAAAAGGGTAAAGCCAAGTTTCCATGTAAGTTATGTGAAGGGAATCATCCCATTCACCTTTGTCCTTATATGGATGAAGCTTCAAAAGTGTTGGAAAACCTTACAACTTCTCAGCCTCGTATTCCGATTGGTTATCAAAATCTTTCCCCTGATCTTCCATTAGTTGATAAAGTTGTTAGTGTCCAATATTCAGTAATAAAAAATACTCTTTTAAGGTTTATTTAGTAGTGGTCCTACATCAAAAAATTTTATTCTCAAGTCAGTTTTCAAATAAAATTTTGTTCACTGGATATGTCTAGGTCTTAAAAATCTACTCCCTCCAGTCTATTCATGGTCATTTTCATTTCATGGGTCATTTCCTCCATTATCATCTAGATTCTTAGGTCATTCACCATATTTTCACCTAGGTCATTGTCTAGGTGCCTTTTATTTCGCCACCATAAATGTCCAAATTCTATCATAAAGGAGGCAAAAAAGAGTCATTTTCACCATAGAAATGATCTTCAAAGGGAGTTAGCTTAGGTAGGAAAATAAAGTAAGAAAAATTTGTCCTCTTTCAAAGCTTGTTACATTTTCAAATTCTTCAAAAAATAAAAGTTTTTCTCAAAAGATCATGATCTCAGTAAAAGACAAAAAGGTGATTTATTGATGTTATAAAGGAAAAAATTCACTTCCTCAACTCATTTTATCCTCTTTTTTTTGATAAATCTCCTCTCTCACCTTCATAACACTCTACAACTACCAAAGGTGGAATAAAACCAAAGAAAATTGCAAACAAACTCATTATGCTACGCTTCTGGAGGTAGCGCGACATTTCTAGGAGGCAGCGTGATGTTTTTGGGTGCAAGTGTTATGTTCCTTCCACTGTGCTACATTTTTTCCAAAGGTGCTAGGCTTTTGGGTTTCAGCCTCCAAGTCAGCCATTCAAGTGAAAAAACAAGTGCATAAAGCTTATGTGGAATATTTATCAGTAAGTGGGCACTCTCAATATATTTTTCAAGTCAATTCATCAGTGTATGAGTGATTTCTCTTCTTAGGGTTTTTCTCCACTACGTTTTTAGGGCCTCCCATTCTTGATTGTTTTTAGTCATTAAAAACCCTCATTAAACCATCTAAAATCCTTCACAAATCCTCCACATACCCTACACTAACACTCCTTATCACTCACATCCCTCTCTACTATTGTTTCCATCGAAACCCTAAGTTCCCACTACATTTCCATAGGAAAACTAGAAAATCCCTGTGTTTTCACATTTTGGTCCATCTCCTTATACCTATTTCAAAAAATTTCACTTGTAGCCTAAAGCTAACACAATTCCCTACCTCCTCAATTTTTTGGGAAATTCTCCTTAACTTTTTAATACCTCATCACAACCCCTAAAGTCACCCTATCCCTATCTGCTATTTTCCCAAATTCACTGTCCCTCTCACTTCCATCTAGCTAGGGTTTAATCCTATTCACAAGCACTATGGAGGGTGAAAATAAGGTTCACAAGGGAGGCCACCATTCCAGGTTTGAGACATCCACTTTTCAAGAACTCAATGTTTCCCCTTATGCCAAGAGATGTTTTGAAAATAGTGGATGTTTGAGATTTTGTGAGAGAGTCATGGAGGTAGGTTGTCTTACTCAATTGACTAGCATTTTTTCCACTAACTTCAGCAGAGCCAAGGCCATCATAGCAGGCATTGAGTTCACTCTATCAGTAGATTCCATCACTTCAGCAGCAGGTATTCCAAATGAAGGAGAAGTCTGGTTCAAAGGCATGGAATTGGTTCTTGAGAACTACCCAATGTTCCTAAAACCTCATTGAAAATATGAACCTGCACATGTTTTCCCTTTCAAGAATTTACTTGATAAGTATGCCCCATTAATGAAGCTAATCATGAAATATTTTACTTGCGAAGTGATATTTTCAAGACTGTACCAATACCATGTCAGGTTAGTAATGCACTTCATAGCCACAAAATCACTCAATTTGTCTAACTATTTATTCAGAAGTTTGGTCAGGATGGTGGAAAAGGTGTAGAGAAAAGGTAAAAATAATCATCCTAGTTTATTCCACCATGGTTTGTTCAAGCTGGTTCTTTTGCACCAACTCTCAACTAAAAATATGACCTAGGAAAGTTTTGTGGAGAAACTAGCATCAACGCCTACTACTATTCCACCTATTTTTCATAGCACATCATTAGTACAACCAAAGGAGGTTGCTCCTCAAGTAGGCAAGAAGAGGTTTAAAAAGCACCTAGGGTTGAGATTACTCAAACCTATGAGAAGGGTAAGAGGATGGTTTTTTCTCCTAAGACCATCAAAGGTGTACTGGCACTTGAAGATACACCTAAGAAAAGACAAACAGTAGAGCAACCACCTAGTCATGATGGCGAGTCATCATTGTAGCAACATGATGAAAAAGAACCCCTAGGGGTTTACATGGTAGAGCATGTGAATGAAAATTCAGCTGAGGAAATCAGAAAGGAAAAATATGAAGAGATAACAAAGTTGAGGGAGATTTTCTCAATGGAAAATTCTCAGACCACCTTCCTACAACAAGAGAATCTATAATTAAAAGTGAAAATACTCCTCCAAGACAAGCCAAAGGTGCATATTGAGGCAGATAAAGGAAAAGGCAAAGAACTGGTAGATGATGATCAGTTGGAGGATACAGAAGTTGAAACAAAAGCAAGGAGACCAAGGACAAGAGGTATCAAGAGGGCACTTCAGAAATAAAGAGAATCAACTCCTAAATCAGGTTGGAAAAATTTTGATGAATTAATTATTGATGAAATCAATAAAGATAGAGAGTATTTGCTTGACAGGGTGAATGGACATATTGAGAAGCTTCTGAAGAAAGCCAAAAAGAACAATGACCTCCAGAGACATAAAGCAAATCACTATTGTGCCAGAAACAAAATCTCTCAAATTAGGCTCAAGCAAATGAAGAAAAAGCTTAAGGAAGCCCAAATAAATCTCAAGGAGAAGGATAACTTAGACCTACTTGCTGATCAATCCTTGGTTATTTAGCCCATCATCCACAGGTGTCACAAATTAAATTTTGAGCATTTTGAGAATTTTTGGTGATTTTTGAGAAATTCTGGAAATTTGGTCTCCACAAAAGTGTCACGCGTGTTGAGATTCAACAGGAAGATTCAACACCCATGCCTAGTGCATTAAGAACCTGGTTGCATTAAGCACCCAGAATAGGGTGGGGCCCACAGTGCTATTTTTGGATGCATGTCTATTTTTATTATCCCTTAATTAAGATGGACATTAAACTGTAATCTATTCTCAATGTGGACTTGAATGAGTTAACTGAAAGTGATAAATTCAGTTAGCTAGTGGATTTCGAGTTAGAGGTTGGTTGATGGGACATGCAAAGTAATTCTAGTTGTAACAGAGTTTGAAGTGCAATGGTGCATTAGTTAATGCAATTTGTAAATAGTTTAACTCAGTTAAGTGAGTTAAACTCAGTTGTGCTAGTTGTAACTGAAGAGACACTAGTGAGAAATTTAGTGAATTAAATATTAATTAATTCAAAATCAGTGATCTCACATGCAACTGAGGATTTACTATTATTAGCTGCATGCATGTCAGATTCAGTGGAGACCCAGTTGAGTTCTAGGTGAAAGGGAAGTTGACTATCAGTTGTAGGATTATATGCTTTCACACATGTAGGAAAACACCCATTGGAGTGCCTATGATACTTGCACAGTCAAGGCAGGCAAGAATTCCTATATTTTATGGATATTTACCATCATGGATTGCACAAGCAAGGTAGGCTATCTGGAGGCTGAGAATTGGCTATGTGTTGGTCAGTTTTGCATATGACAGTGTGAGACAGATAGATGAATGTTGGAGGCTCTTGTGAGAAGAGAAATACATTGTATTTGTTTCATGATCCATGCTTAATATAAAATATAAGATAGTGGGGTTTTTAGCTATAAGATTTCCCCAGGAAATTATCTGTGGTGTGTGTGATTGATCTTTCTTCATGTTCATGTGATTAGCGATTGTGTTTTCAATTCCGAAAAATATTTGTAGAAGTGATTCAGTATTTAACTTTAGTACATTGTTATATCGGGTGAATCCAATATATACATGCATGTTGTATAATTTCTACATGGTATCAGAGCACATGAAATTGAAGAAGTGAATCAGGAGTTGAGTTTGTGACTGGATAGAGTTTGAATTTGCAGAAATACTTTCTTCGTGCTACAGCTAATTCAAGATCGAAATGGATTTCAGTGGCTTGAGGTTAGAGTATGCACTCGAGGGTAGCTCGAAATAAATTTCTTGGAAGGACATGATGGAGGAATTACATGAAGACAATGGCTTGAAGGAATTAATTGACAAAGATGTTCCTAAGCCAGATGTTGTAGATGTTGCAAATCTTGGTGCATGGAAAAAGAAAGTGGCAAAGGCAAGGAGGATCCTGTTGGAGGGAGTAAGAGACCACATTGTCTCAAGCGTCCATGGGAAAGCCACACCATATGCTATGTGGAATGCTTTGATGAATCTATTCCAAAGCAACAATGGCCATAGGAAATTGGCGCTCAAAGATAAACTTAGGAAGATCAAGATGGAAAACGGCAACACCATTCCAAAATATCTCACGAAGTTTGTCCAATGTTGGGATGAAATAGGGAGTGTGGGAATAACAGTCATTGAAGATGATTTGGTGAGCTTGGCTCTCCTAGGACTTCCCAAGGGTTGGCACAATTATCAATACTCTGTCAATGGAAGGGACGCATTTCCAGATTGGGAACGACTGTGGTCGGATTTGGTGCAGGAGGAGTTCAGGTAGAACACTAGAGATGGATCTTCATCTAAGAATGAGGATGAAGAGGATTGTGCTTTGGCTGCTCGAGCGAGGAAAGAAAAGTGGAATAAATTCCATTCAAAATATGAGCCCAATAATGGCAAGAAGCAGGACATGTCCATGGTGAATTGTTTTCACTGTCATGAACATGGGCATTTTGCTACTAACTGTCCACAAAAGAAGAAGAAAAATAAGGTTGTTGTATTTGTAGCTGGTGAGGCCTTTGCCTCACAATTTGAGCTTAACTTCTCATTGATCACATGCATGGTGTCCAATGCATTGGGATTTGTGTGGTATTTGGATAGTGGCACTTCCTTTCACATGGCGGGAGATAAGGAAATTTTCAGTGACTTGGAGAAGAAAGATCTCCATATGCATATTGAAATGGGTGAGGATGGATGGTATGATGCTACTGGTATTGGTACCATTACCTTTCAGAGGGAGTCAGGTAAACCATTTCAATTAAATATTTGATGTATGTACCAGGTCTGAAGAAAAATTTGGTCTCAACCGCAATTTTGGAGGATAGAGGCTATGATGTTGTTTTTAGTGATGGAAAATCTTTCCCGCGACATAAAACAACGGGGCAAGACAAGAGGATAGGGATTCGAGTTAAGAATCTCTATAAGATGGAGGTAGATGGATGCACAACAATGATGGGCAAGGAAGATCAAGTGGTGAGCCTAGATGAGGGCGAATTATGGCACAAGCGATTGGGCCATCTTCACCATGGAGCCTTGAAAGTCATGCAACAGATTTCTACTAGTCTTCCCAGGGGTACACTTGCACAGTCAAACACATGCAAGGGATGTACTATGGGAAAATATTTATAGGCCACCTTTCATGAGAAGGAAAACCAAGCTTTGGGGATCCTTGTGAGAGTTCACACAGACGTGTGTGGTCCTTTCTCGGTTGCTTCAACAAAAAAACATAAGCACCATGTAATATTTGTTGATGACTTTTCTTGTAAGTTCTGTGAGTTTAAAGCACTGGTGGAGAAAGAGTCGAGGAAGCAAGTGAAGGATCTTAGGAGAGATAATGGTGGAGAATACATCTCTAATGAATTCAATAACTTCTGCAGCAAAGAAGGAATTCAAAGAGAACTCATAGTGCCCCATAACCTACAACAGAATGGGGTTGTGGAGAGGAAGAACAGAACTATTGTGGGTGCAACACGAGCGATGTTGCATGATCAAGGCCTATCGATGCATCTGTGGGTGGAAGCATGCAATACAATGATACATGTGCAAAACCGTTGTCCTCATAGAGTACTTGGCATGAGTACACCTGAAGAGGTTTTCACTGGTAAGAAACCTAATGTTTCACACACTAAGATTTTTGGCTCATCTGTTTATGTGCATGTGACCAAGGACACCAGGAAGAAGCTGGAACCAACAGCCGAGGTTGGGATTTTTGTGGGGTATAGTGAAACACCCCATAATTATCATGTGTATCTTCCAAAAAACAGAATGAATGTTGTGCGATGGGATATCAAATTTGATGAGGAGAAAGTCATGTTGTTGTCCCTTGAGAGGGAGAGAGACTTGCATGCAGAGGAGGAATTGTTGGTTCCCAAGGACAAGTCTCAAGATGTGGATCAGCCACATGAGGAGGTTCATGGAATGGAGGAAATCACTCATGCAGATCCATCCATCAGAAATGGTAGAAGGCGCACCATGGAAGCTGATAGGCTGAGACTTGATGCTGCACAGAATGTAGGAGCCCCTACTTCACAGCGCAGACAAAGACAGTCTCCTGACCGATTTACTGGATACATGGCTCTTATGAGAAAATGTACTGTGACCGAACCATCTTCCTTTCAGGAAGCAGTGCAATAGCCTACTTGGGTTGATGCAATGGTGGATGAGTATGAATCCATTGTTAAGAACAGTGCATGGGAGATAGTCCCAAGACCGGTCGACAAATCAGTGGTTGGATCGAGATGGATCTACAAGGTAAAGCAAGCTGTTGATGGGAGTGTGGAGAAATACAAGGCCATATTTGTGGCACGGATTTTCTCATAGATCGAGGGGATATATTATGATGAGAAATTTGCACCTGTCACAAGGTACTCTTCCATAAGATCCATCCTTGCACTCTCAATGCAGATGGGCTGTTGTATTCATCAGATGGATGTAAAAACTGTGTTTCTCAATGTGATCATTGAGGAAGAGGTGTACATAGAGCATCCTGAAGGTTTCTAAATCTTAAACAGTGAGTCACATGTGCGCAGGCTCAAAATAGCATTGTATGGGATGAAGCAAGCACCTCGTGCTTGGTACACTTGGATAGACAGTTATCTCACTGAACTAGGATTCACCAAAACTGAAGCAGATGAAAACCTGTAACAGATTGTGGTTGAGGGTAAGATAATGATCATCATTCTTTATGTTGATGATCTAATTTTGACTGGTGATGAGTAGTTGATATACTCATGCAAGGAGGATCTTGCAAGGGAGTTCGAAATGAAGGACATGGGACCCTTTCATTATTTCCTTGGATTGGAAATATGGCAGTGGGATGGTGAAATTTTTGTGTCTCAAGGAAAGTATGCAAAGGAGATACTAGGTAAGTTTAACATGGAGAGCTGTAAACCCATGGATACTCCTCTTCTAGGAAATTGGAGAGAACAAGATGCTACTTATGGAGAGGTAGTGTATGCTATTGTCTACTGAAATTTAGTGGGTTCGCTAATGTATATAATGAACACGAGACCGAACATTTTCTACGCAGTTAACCAGCTGATTCAAGCTATGGTTAAGCCTACCAAGCTCTTTTGTAAGGTAGGGAAGCATGTCCTGGGATACTTGAGGGGCACATCAGAGTATGGTCTATGGTACAGAAGGATAGATGGAGTGAAGTTGCATGGCTTCACGGATGCAGTTTGGGCTGGCAGTCCACCAGAAAGAAAGAGCACATCAGGGGGGATCTTTAGCATTGGGTCGACAACATTTTCTTGGTACAACAGGAAGCAACGATCTGTGGCACTCAGTTCAGCGGAAGCAGAATACATGGTAGCAAGTCATTAATGCATGTGAGGCTATCTGGGTGAGAAATATCTTGGTTGGTTTGTTTGGTTCTTAGATGGATCCGACAATGATTCATTGTGATAATCAGAGTTGCATTAAAATCTCGATTAATCCCATGTTTTATGATAGGTCCAAGCATATAGATATCTGGTACCATCATCTCAAATATTATGTGCAAAGGAGGATCATGTTTCTTCAGTACATTCCCACGGAAGATCAATATGCAGATATTCTGACGAAGACGCTCACTAGCAGAAAATTCGGATACTGTAGAGACAGGACCGGGGTGAAGGATAATCCCTTTCTTGTTGAGAGGGAGTGTTGATATTCAAAAAGAAGATTCAGCACCCATGCCTAGTGCATTAAGCACCTGGTTGCATTCAACACCTGTTTGCATTAAGCACCCATACTAGGGTGGGGCCCACAATGATATTTTTGGATGCATGTCTATTTTTATTATCCCTTAATTAATATGGAAATTAAACTGTAATCTATTCTCAATGTGGACTTGAATGAGTTAACTAAAAGTGATAAATTCAGCTAGCTAGTGGATTTCGAGTTAGAGGTTGGTTGGTGGGAAATGCAAAGTAATTCTAGTTGTAACAGAGTTTGAAGTGCAATGGTGCATTAGTTAATGCAAGTTGCAAATATTTTAACTCAGTTAAGTGAGTTAAAGTCAGTTGTGCTAGTTCTAATTGAAGAAACACTAGTGAGAGATTCAGTGAATTAAATATTAATTAATTCAAAATTAGTGATCTCACATGAAACTGAGAATTTACTATTATTAGCTGCATGCATGTCAGATCCAGTGGAGACCCAGTTGAGTTATAGGTGAAAGGGAAGTTGACTATCATTTGTAGGATTATCTACTTGCACACATGCAAGAAAAAACCCATTGGAGTGCCCATGATACTTGCACAGTCAAGGTAGGTAAGAATTCCTATCTTTTAGGGATATTTACCATCAGGGATTGCGTAAGAAAGGCAGGTTGTCTGGAGGCTAAGCGTTGGCTATGTGTTGGTCAGTTTTGCATATGACAGTGTGAGACAGATAGCTGAATATTGGAGGCTCTTGTAAGAAGAGAAAGACATTGTATTTGTTTCATGATCCATGCTTAATATACAATAGAATATAATGGGGTTTTTAGCTGTAAGCTTTCCCCGGGAGATTATCTGTGTTATGTGTGATGGATATTTCTTCATGTTCATGTGATTAGTGATTTTGTTTTTAATTCCAAAAAATATTTGTAGAAGCGATTCAGTATTTAACTTTAATACATTGTTAGATCGGGTGAATCCAAGATATACATGCATGTTGTATAATTTCTACAGCGTAGCGATGCGACGCTTTCTCTCAAGGCACTCAAATGAAGAATGGCTTACATGGTTGGATGCCATTTCCCTTTCACATTCTATATCAGGTCCTAGTTTTTCATGAAACCCCTTGGTTGTGTATAAAAATCCAAAAAAATTCCTCTTTTTCATGTTCCTACCAATGTTTTTGACTAGGTGCGAAGCTTCTGGAGTGAGGCTGGGAAAATCAAGTTTTGGAGGTCTTCCTGTGGGTTTTTTCTCAATTTTGAAGGTACATTGGGAAGTAGACACATAGGGATACTAATCCCAACCTTTAGAATTTCAATTGGATGATTTAAAGTAGGTTAAAATCACCTTTGAACAGGTGTGATGGTTCTACCAGATAGGCGCGACACTTCTGTTATTGGCGCTACGTTTCTGCATTGGATTCCTTTCAGACAGTTGTCAAGCCAGGAAAAATTTAGAATTCAATGCTAATCTATCACATGAGGTGTCATTTGAGTATTTGAGTTTTTTTTCCTCTTATGATGAGGAAACATGTAATTTAATGAAGGAGACACACACTTCTATTCTTTAGCTACATTTTAGGGAATAGTTTCTAACTTCCCTAGATTCTAGGAAGTGACTCATTTGATGTAATTATGATGATTTTTGGATAGGATTTCGACCCTATGAGGTGTCATGAATCTTATTTTCCAATATGTATCCCAACTCAATCGATTTGAAGGGTTGGATAGTTGTTATTTGTAGTGGAGCTATTATGCAAGCTTTTTTCTGAATGAAATCAAAGACAATGTTGCAGACATAGTGTTGATACTACAGTGGTATGCCATTGAGCATTTGTTTTTCTCTGTAAACTTATCACGTTGAATTTTATTTTATCCATATTTCAAATATATGCTTCTTTATGTTAATATTATTAGTTTATAGACAAAAATCATGCTTTACATGCTCTGTTTTTATAATATTTACATGAACATGTCTCTGCTCTTTTGATGAATGAATTCATTTTAATGCTCATTCTGACTCTCTCTCTATTCACCCTATACACAATGATAAATTATTCATGATTCTAAGCTTACCTACCTGGCCTCATCCTTGCCGCTGCAATCTAACCTTTGAAATCTAACCTAAACCCTAGACCTAGTTCCCTAACTGTCATCCCTATCTAGAAAAACTTCAAACAAACAAAACCCCTAATATACTGAGCATCATTATATCCAATCATCTCATTGGCTAAAAATTGACATTGAGAGAGCCCTCTTTGGTTTTGGTAGGGCTAGCTACTTGACCTAAAGGTTGGTTTGTGGTTACCTTCCTTCAGCTCCATTCTCAGCCTTGGGAAGCGGGGGGAAGTGATAAAATTTTTGGCGCCGTTGTCGGGGAGCGATTGAAAAAATCTACCCGAGAAAAATTCTTTAGTCCACTGAAGGTTATACTTGTGGGTGAAAAGTTCTGGCATTCGAAGAATACTGAGTCAATAAATTCGAGCCAAAGTACAAATTCTCAAGAAAACCTCGCTCCCAAAAGACACACTAGTTCAAATCCAGACCCAAATCCTTCACCAATTGTCAATAACCCTAAGAGCCTTTTAAGAAATCAGAAAACAAAGTCTCGAAAAGTTGGACAGGCTATTCCTCCACTTGTGAAATCAAACTCCTTACTTACGAGATTTGCTTCATAAGATTTGTCCTATAATTTTGAATTTGAAACATCTTTGTTTAGGTCTTAGTTTGAAACGTTTCTTTCAGAAATTGTCTTTGATCCTATTGATTTTGAGACATATTTACCATTTTATGAATCTTCTTATTCCGAGATTGATAGTGAAGTCTGGTCTAATTTTCACAAACTTCAAGGTTTGGTGGATAAGTTTCAATTAACTTCATACAAAGCTTATTTTCAATCCTAGCAGCAGGCTTTTTCTTGACCACCTGCTATTACACCTTCTCAAATAGTTACATCATCATCTCTTCCTTTCATTCCATCATTACCTATGCAAGTTTTCACTCCATTAGTACCTCTACAACCCCCTCCATTAATCATGGCCAAATTCGCTCCATTGATCTCACCGCAACAACTCACCACCAGGGATAATTTTAAAGATGGAGAATTATCTTGAAGTTTAAAAAATTGGCGAATCATACTAGTCCCTAATATGCAAACTATAAAATTTTTATTGATGTATTTGTAAAATTATTCAAATTTATAATGATATTATATATATTTTTTATATAATGTTGGCAATTTTTAACGTAAAATAATTTTATATTGTAAAATTTGGGCGAATCATTATTATAAAAAAATGGAAATTGGCGAATCTTTTTTTTGGAAAAACCATAGAAAATTAGCCCACTTGTGAATATTAGCCCCTAAAATTTTCCATGCTCACCACACTACCTCAGAACTATGGTCAAATATTTTCCCTTTTTGATGGAACATCAGAGGAACATTATAGTTAGCATTAGATGAATAAAATGGGTAGGGAAGCCCATTAACTTCTTTAGAAGGGAAAATAACATTCCTCATGTGAAAATGGAAAGAATAAGCAGCTGGCTTGAGCACCTACATGTGTGAACATGATTGGATCATGTTGATTCAGTCATATTTGACCAAGTCCACGGGCACTGTCTAGATACATTGTATCTCCATGATGGACTGCGCAGTTTTAATGGAGGACAAATTGCATGAGCTAGGTGGCACATGTGGATGGGATCCATTGTGGAGAGGAGCACTTGCTATATATGGAGAGGAGGAAAGCCATTGTATTCATGCTTGGATTATTATCTGCTTTGGTCTGTTTAGAATTTGCTTCCTCTTGTTGTTTAGCAGGGTTGCAGTGTTGTTTAGCACAAGGGTGTTCCTAAGTGGGAATCCCTACCTCATCCTCAGGGAAGGAGAGGTTCTTTGGGCTACATTTCCTCATTTCGGAATTTTGGCCAAGCTACCTCCTTCAGCTACAACGCAGTTTCTGTTTAGAGCTGGGTTATGTTTCAGGGTGCAGCAAAGGAGGATCTCTTTGAGTCATTTCTGGGCTTGTTTTTTAGTGGAGAGCTTGTCTATCCATTAGAGGATCAGAAAGAAGGAATCCCATGCATATTTTCGTATCTTTGGCATCAGGCCAACCATCTACCATCCCTCACAATGCAGTTTCAGTATAGATCTGCATTATTTTCAGAGGCATTTGCTGAGAGGGTTCATTGAGCTCATCAGGAGGGTCTATTTCTGAGTAGAGGGATCAAACTTCTAATTAGAAATACCATTGGAGGAGGACATCAATATTTTATATCTGTCATAGCCTCATTTTATATCAGATCCAGTTTGTAGTGGCACATTAACCCCAGGGTTATTTGTCACATTGTATGTTTTCCGGCATTTCTAGCAATCCTTTTCGGTTTGGCTATAAATCTTGTATTGGAGCCCATATCTTCATTATTGGGCATTAATTTTTTTTCTATTAGCCATATTTCATGTATATACATCTAGAGAAGCAGCTACTCTAACATAGACTGTGTAGTCACTGCTCTCTGGCATTTTACACTATTGCAGTATCTCATGTATCTATTGTTTTGATCATTGGAGACTTATTCTTATGACTTGAGTGGCATGTCCCTCATGATATTTTGTACATTGTTGCTGATATATTAATAGATTGATGGCTGAATATTGTTCTCTCTCATGACATGATCATATTTTTTGTGTTTACAATTTTGTGTTCATGTATTGCTGTAGCTCCAACTTTGGAATATCTTAAGATACTCTCATTGTTGTAGATTTTCCCTATTTTGGGATATTACATTACTGCTCATCACACATTATCAAAGTGGTTGATTTCATATATCTTAAAGAGGTTGAAAATGAGGATGCCAAGATGTGTATCATAACACAAATTTACTTAGGAGAGGTTAAAAATGGTTTCGCTCTCTCACAACTGGTTCAATAGATAATTCACAAAAAATAATGACTTGTTTATGGAAAAATGGGAGGAGAAGAAGAATCCATTACAAATTCTAGCTGAATATAACATCTTGAAAAAGAATCCTAATGAGTATGTACAATAATTTACATCTAGATTCAATATAATTTATGATTCTATTCTTGGAAATATCAAGCCTCCTCCAGGCCTTTCTTTACTTCATTACCTTGATGGTTTCGATCCTGATATGGCTTACTAATTAAGGGAAAGAAATCCATCAACCCTTGTATAAATGAAGAGAAATTCAATGAGCGTGGAAGCAAACCTGATTATCAAAAATTCAAAAATCAAGACAGAGAAAAGGGTGACTATCAAGGAGGAAAGATATACTTCATCCGAGGGTAAGCTCGAAACCTTGATCAAAACCATGGAGAAGAGGATGGAAAAAATAGCCATCATTGATAGACAAGTTGAACCCTCCTTTAGAAATCCCAATTTTAGGGGTCAAAATCAGCAACCCCAATACAAGATCAAGCAAAGGGAACAGAGGGGTGAGGATCCAAAAATTCAGAAACAAATTCACACTCCATTTCAAAAAAACTATACAGAAGGCCTTGATGAAGAAGATGAAGAAGAGGTTTCAGGCGAGAATCATTTATTTGAGGAAAATCAATAACCTATTTTCCTCACTGAAGAAGATCAATTTTCTGTATAAATTCATGTACCAGACGATCAACAATATGTCTTGTCAAATTATGATATGCTATTAGTACGTATAGAAGATTACAAGAGGGGATATCAAAATTATCTTACTCAAGTACAACGACAGTATGGTTTGAGGAATAGGAATGTTCCTATAACCTCCAATAATAAAAAACAGAATTCTCATAAAGAGACAACTACTTCAAATCAAAGAAAAGACAAGGGACCTGTTGTACCTAATCCTGCAAAAGGATATGAAGCTTCTACCAGTAGTCGGAAAAAATATAGAGAAGGCCAAGATGGAGGACATAAGAGGGAGATCCCACAAAGATCAACTCGAGAAGAAAGATGCACCATCCAAAAAGGTAGAAAAACATTCTACCCTTTTTAGTCTTGAAAATGAAATCTCAAAACTAAAAGTCTCCATTCCTTTAACTAAAATAGTCAAGAATGGCCAGTATAAGTTTTAAGTATCCAAGTTTCTTAGGGTAGATCAGATGTCTGATATGGTCAATGTAATTGATGATCACCCATAACTTTTATTTGGTCCTGCTGTTGATGGTGATTTAGAAGATAGTGAGGTCCCTCTGTTTTATTTTAGCCTCAAAATACACGATTTTATTCTCCATAATGCCATGCTTGATTCCGAAGCATCTCATAACCTTATGCCCAAAGCCATCATGGAAATATTAAGCCTAGATATCACAAGACCCTACCATGACCTTTATTCGTTTGATTCAGGAAGAGTGAAATGTATTGGCTCATTAAAGATCTAGTGGTGTCTTTAGAGAAAATCCCATCCAAGAATTTCCTCATGGATGTTGTTGTGGCTCATATCCCTCCCATATATGGAATGTTTCTCTCCCGGTCATGGGGAGCGAAACTTAGAGGTACCTTGCAGCTCGACTTTTCATATGCTACCATACTGGTCTTTGGCCAACTTAGAAAACTATACCATGAAAGTAAAATGAAGTATATGATCAGTAGTAGAGAAAAGCCTAATAATCACCCCATACATGATGTTCACATGGATTTAGAGTCTTTTATCTTATTCAATGATGAATGTTCAACATCTTCAGTAATTCTGATGGAAGAAAAGACAAGTTCAAAATTTTCAAATTTTGTTTTAGAAATTTCAAATGCAGAAAATCAAGAAAAGATACCAAGTGGTTTGGAACCAAGTGCATCAGCCCAAAAAAGAGATGAAATAGTGAAAGACACATAAATTTTTGGTACAACAAACCTTTGTCAAGCAACAAGTAAAATTCAGTCATCCGATTTGTAGCATCCACTACTACACCAAGGGCATTTTAAGACATTTGTTTAAGACAAAAGAAATCTTTTGTCTTAAAAAGTCACTTTTTATTTTAGTTATTTTATATTAAAATTTAATATCAATTGAATTGTCTTAAATATAAAATTTAAGACAAAAATAGTGTGAGACAAAAATAATTTGAGACAAAATTTTCTATTTAAGACAAAAACAATTTGAGACAAAAATATTTAAGACAAAAACAATTTGAGACAAAAAATTTAGGACAAAAATATTTAAGACAAAAATATTTTAAGACAAAATTTTATATTTAAGACAAAGAGACAAAAATATTTTAAGAGAAAACTTTATATTTAAGACAAAAGCAGTTTGAGACAAATATATTTTAAGACAAAAGAAATTTGAGACAAAAATATTTTAAGACAAAATTTTAGATTTAAGACAAAAGCACTTTGAGACAAAAATATTTAAGACATAACTTTATATTTAAGACAATGGCAACTTAAGACAATGACAATTAAGACGAAACTCATTTAAGATAGTTAGCAATTAAGACAAAATCATTAGCATTGGGAAGTTTGCATTGAAATATCATGAGTGGATAGTGGATAAAATTATATTTTTTATTTTTGAAAATCAACATTCAAACCACATGAAATTTTATCATGTCATATTTATTTCTTTTATATTATATTTTTCTTTTTTCATTAAACCACATTCTAAAAATTTAATAAATAAATAGATAAAAAAATATTATTTTTAGGTTGGCAACTCAAGGGGATTTGAACTTTGAATCTCGTGTTTTAACCATAACTGCTCCAACACTAATATTCTTGGGCATATTATGTTTTTTCCTACTAACCGCTCCAAATATAACAACCTCTAAGAACTAGTAGGGTCCAAGGAAAAGAGCTACAAGTTCCCCAAATCTGATCTACATTTCATGGACAACCACATTTCCCCCAAATGTCCTCCACATATTTTCCTTGGTGTATTGGAGTTTGAAAAATACATAGGATGCCACGAGTAATCCTAATCATAAGACTCAACTTTCCTAATGACTAGGAAGACTTAAAAATAAAAAATAAAAAACATCTTAATTTATGCCCAAAATTACTAAAATTTCCTATCCCAAATATGAAATTAGAAATTCTACAAAATTATAGGGCAACAAGGAAAACAACTTCCTCTTCCAAAAATCTCTAAGACCTTGTGGAGGACAAATACAAAATTTGAAATAAATTGTTGAAATTATGCCCTTACATCAATAGCTACCAATGTATCCTTGTAGGCCACCCCCTTTAACAATAGTAATACAAATGTCCTTTACCAGCGAGAAGGAACTCACATAATTCTCTCTTAGATCCCCTTAACCCATTGCAATGGTTGTATTTGATGCCTACCTAGTTGCAAGCACATTAAGAAGCAATGTAGCATATTTTTGGTTGAGGATTTCGATAAGTATGTGATTTTGTTGACATCTTGTGACTATCTCATATGTGAATATATAAAATCTTGGATGCATGTCGCCCTGACACTATAACATGACTTAGTATTGCCTATCATATCGTGTCACTCCCTCCTCGAGACACCTAGAACTCGCTAACACTCCCTGTCACACACTCTTATTCATTCATTTATGAATTTTGACCCAGTGCGCCTCTGTCATATTTTCCTGGCACTCCCTAACACTCCTTAGCACACATTGGCACACCTAGGCACTTGGAACAACTTTGTATGCTTCCCTAGCACTCTAACATGCCTTGGCACTTCCTAGAATACCGTGTCACTACCTTCTTAACACACCTGGAACTGGCTTATACTTCATTTCCATGCATTTTAAACTAGTGCCCCCTTGTGTTTCCCTGACACTTGGCCCTCACACTCCCTAGCATGTGTTCATGCCACACCCTAGCACCTGCCACATCTTGGCATGCCTATCATGCCTTGGAACAGCCTAACATGTCTTAGTACTTCTAGGAATTCCTTGACACACCTTGGTATTTCTTAGCTTTCATGTCGTCATAGATAACCTTGCTTTTTTTGTGACTTGGGAACCCAACCAAGTCATTGGAAAATCGATGTTGTGCCCAACCCAAAGCTTCCCTTTGTCTAAAACTACTTTATCCAACCGTTTATGTAACCATAGGCTTACCTCCTACAAGTCTTATTCTGACCTTCTCCTAACACACTTTATCCTTGAGACACTTGGAATTCGTTGACACTACTTGGCACACACTCTTATTCTTTCATTTCCATGCATTTTGACCTAGTTCTCCCTTGCAATGTCCTGGAACTCCCTAACATTCCTCAACATCCATTGACACTTTTTGGCATGTGTTAGCATGCCTTTTCATTCCTTGGCACGCATTGACACTCCTTATTTATCATGCCCTCACAATTACCCTTACTTTTTTGGAACTTGGGAACCCAACCAAGTCTTGCCTTGAATATAACAACTTGACCAAGTTACGGTTACTACAACTAGATTGTGCCTTGTTCACCTAAGAAATGACTATAACCCCTCACCCATTTAACCCCCTAAACGCTAAACGCCTAACCCATTTAACCCCCTAAACCCTTAACCCCTAACCCCTTAAACCCTAATTCCCGACCCCTAACCCATTTAACCCCCTAAACCCCTAAAACCCTAACCCATTTAACCCCCAAACCCTAACCCCTAACCCCTAAAATACTTCACTGCTAAATCCCCTAACCCCCTAAACCTCTTAATTACCCCTAACCCATTTAACCCCCTAAACCTCTAACCCCTAAACCTCTAACCCATTAACCCCTTAACCCATAACCCCTAACCCCTAAAGTCCTTAACTGCTAAATACCCTAACCCCATAAACCTCTAAACCTCTAAACCCATTTAACCCCGTAAACCCTAAACATCTAACCCTTAACCCCTAACCCCTTAAGCCCTAATTCCCAACCCATAACCCATTTAACCCCCTAAAACCCTAACCATTTAACCCCTAAACCCTAAACCTCTAAACCCTTAAACCCCTAAACCACTAACACCTAAACCCCTAATCCCTTAACCCCTAAACCCATAAACCGTTAACACTTAACCATTAACCCATTAACCCCTCAACCCTAACCCCTAAAATCCTTAACTGCTAAATCCACTAAGCCCTAATCCCCTAATCCCTAATCCCTTAACCACTAGCTCATTATTCATCGAATCCCTAACTGCGCCTAAATCCCCTAACACCTAAGCCCCCAATCCCTAATCCCTTAACCAATAACTCATTATCCCTCTAACCCCTAAATGCGCCTAAATCCCCTAACCCCTAAACCCCCAATCCATAACCCCTTAACCACTAACTCATTATTCCCCTAACCCCAATCCATAATCCCTTAAATACTAATTCTTTATGCCCCTAACCCTTAAGCCCCCAATCCCTAACCCCTTAACCACTAACGAGAATATACCACAGTGGGCATGCACAAGAAGAAGAACCAAAGAAATCAAATTCAATAAAAAAAGCACAACCACCACTCCAAACTCGCTTCTCTAAAACACATACAACTGCAATAAATCCCACTGAAGCTTACAAATTTATCAAGCCCTAATTAACTTACTAACAAATTCAACAAGCCAACATGCTACAATTTTTTGAGTCACCCCCAAATCAATTAGTAATTACTTCATGAATGTACATTTGTTTGTAGTTTTATTTAAAAGGTTGAAATTCTCTCAAGAGCGTATAGAATATATCCAAAAGTTTAAAAAATGGAAATTTTGCTTACCTCCACAAGGTATCATCACACCCGGGTAGGTGAAAACATACAAGTCTAAATCTTCTACCTCTAAGTCTCAGTGGCACTTCAACATGTCAATAACATACTTGTAACAATGTTTAATGATTTTTTTCTATTGGCTAAAGAGATGTACATCCATCCATCCAAAAATAAACATCTCAATCAATCCAACACCATAAATTGTGCTAAATAGTTCATCATGTTATTTCAAATATTACAATATTTTCTTATATAATTAGCTCACATATTCCTTGAATATTTGAAAGCCAAACTACCTTAACACAATATACCAGAAAGATTTGTACTCTAAAAGACAAAAAAAGACAACAAACTAAAATAAGACCCCTAACCCCTTAACCTTCTGACACCTAAATAACATAACCCTTAGGCACTTAACCCCTAAATCCCCTGAAATGTAAGTATGTGATTTTGTTGACATCTTATGACTGTCCCATATGTGAATATATAAAATCAATTTTTTTGTACCAGTTTAAGGATTGATACCATCAAGTGTGTGCGCTAACATGGATGGAACACTAATTGCATGTTGTATATATTGTAATGTAAATGAATAATCTCTTCTAGAAAAGGCTGCACTCATAATGCCATTTCTCAAATGCTTGCACTCAGTAATCGTGGTCATATTTTAAGGTGCGATGTTATCGTAAGGGCAAACCTACCTATCCATCTCTTTAAACGCACACATGACACATGTTGGCTTGATCTTGTGCTTGTTGTGGGGAAAATGTTGTTGCAGTGGAACCCCCAAATAAGATTTATTTGGGTTGACCCTGATTTGAATAGCTCTGAATGACTTCAAATTACCCTTGCCTTGACTATGCAATCCTCATTGGCATCTCCAATGGATGTGCGATGCATTGGATGCATCAACATAGTCACAACTGATAGTCACACTGCCATTTCACCTATCTCTCCACTGAGTCTCCATTGGAACTCCCATGCAAGTAGTTAACTGTTGTCTATGTTCAGTTGATTAATGAGTTATTATTTGTGAATTAATTTAACTAATTAATTCACTCCACTCCCACTAATGTATCAATCTGTTAGAAATAGACACAATTATTTCAATTGAGTTTAACTCCAAGGATGTATTTAAACTGAAACAAACTCCATGAACTACTTCACCAACTCCATCATAACTCTACCACTTGAGTCCTGACTTGAGTCCTCCATGCATGAACACCAGTAAACCCTAGGAATTGCGTAATTCCTTCAGCTAGCTGTTCTACCACACTTGTTAACTGAAATTAAGTGCTCCAAGAAAATAAGTTGTTATTTAGGGTCTAATTATTATTAAGAGCTAATAATAATCGACACTTCTATTTTTAGATCAATGATCTATAAATAGACTTCGCACAATATGTCTAAAAATAGAAATCCATCTATTTTTCCAACTTGACCAACCATCCACAAATAGAATCCTGCAACTTCTGAAATATGGTCTCCATGTCTAAAAGTAGACATAGTCTAAAAATAGATTTGCGCCAAAAATAGCCTGCGAGCCCACTTAATGAAGGCGATTCTTTTCACTAAGCTCATCATCTTGTTGAATCCCAACACCTAGAACTCACTAACACTCCCTGCCACACACTCTTATTCATTCATTTATTAATTTTGACCTAGTGCTATGTTATGTTTTCCTGGCACTCCCTAACACTCCTTAACATGCATTGGCACACCTTGGCACTTGGAACATCTTTGTATGCTTCCCTAGCACTCTAACATGCCTTGGAAGTTACTAGAATACTGTGTCACTCCCTTCTTAGCACACCTGGAATTGGCTGATACTTCATTTCCATGAATTTTAAACTAGTGCTCCCTTGTGTTTCCTTGACACTTGGCCCTCACACTCCCTAGCATGTATTCATGCCACACCCTAGCACCTGCCACATCTTGGCATGCTTATCATGCCTTGGAACTGCCCAACATGTGTTATTACTTCTAGGAATTCCCTGACACACCTTGGTATTCCTTAGCTTTCATGTCGTCATAGATAACCTTACTTTTTTTGCGATTTGGGAACCCAACCAAGTCATTGGAAAATAAATGTTGTGCCCAACCCAAAGTTTCCCTTTGTCTGAAACTACTTTGTGCAACCCTTTATGTAACCATAGGCTTACCTCCTACAAGTCTTATTCCGGCCGTCCCCTAACACACTTTATACTTGAGACACTTGGATTTCATTGACACTACTTGGCACACACTCTTATTCGTTCATTTCCATGCATTTTGACCTAGTTCTCCCTTGCAATGTCCTGGCACTCCCTAACACTCCTCAACATCCATTGACATTTTCTAGCATGTGTTAGCATGCCTTTTCATTCCTTGGCACACACTGACACTCCTTAGTTCTCATGCCCTCACAATTACCCTTACTTTTTTGGAACTTGGGAACCCAACCAATTCTTGCCTTGACTATAACAACTTGACCAAGTTATGGTTACTACAACTATATTATGCCTTGTTCACCTAATAAATGGCTATAACCATACACCCATTTAACCCCCTAAACCCCTAACCCATTTAACCCCCTAAACCCTAAACCTATGAACCTTTAACCCTTAACCCCTTAAACCCTAATTCCCGACCCTAACCCATTTAACCCCCTAAACCCCTAAAAACCTAACCCATTTAACCCCAAAACCCTAACCCCCAAAACCTAATCCCTTTAACCCCTAACCACTAAAATCCTTAACTGCTAAATCCCCTAACCCCCTAAACCTCTAAACCCCTAACCCATTTAACCCCCTAAACATCTAACCCCTTAACCTTCAACCCCTTAACCCCTTAACCCCTAACCCCTAAAATCCTTAACTGCTAAACACCCTAACCCCCTAAACCTCTAAACCCATTTAACCCCGTAAACCCTAAACGTCTAACCCTTAACCCCTTAAGAAATAATTCATACCATGTTACTCCCTCCTCGAGACACCTAGAACTCGCTAATGCTCCCTGTCACACACTCTTATTCATTCATTTATGCATTTTGACCTAGTGCTCTGTTATGTTTTCCTGGCACTCCCTAACACTCCTTAGCACACATTGGCACACCTTGGCACTTGGAACATCTTTGTATGCTTCCCTAGCACTCTAACACGCCTTGGCACTTCCTAGAATATCGTGTCACTCCCTTCTTAGCACACCTGGAACTAGCTGATACTCAATTTCCATGCATTTGAAACTAGTGCTCCCTTGTGTTTCCCTAACACTTGGCCCTCACACTCCCTAGCATGTGTTCATGCCACACCTTGGTATTCCTTAGCTTTCATGCCGTCACAGATATCCTTACATTTTTTGCGACTGGCGAACCCAACCAAGTCATTGGAAAATCAATGTTGTGCCCAACCCAAAGTTTCCCTTTGTCTGAAACTACTTTTTCCCCCTAAACCCTAAACCCCTAACCCATTTAACCCTAAACCCTAACCCATTTTTCCCCCTAAACCCTAAACCCCTAACCCATTTAACCCCCTAAACCCTAAACCTCTAAACCTTTAACTCCTAACCCCTTAAACCCTAATTCCCGACCCTAACCCATTTAACCCCTTAAACCCCTAAAAACCTAACCCATTTAACCCCCAAAACCTAACCCCTTTAACCCCTAACCGCTAAAATCCTTAACTGTTAAATCCCCTAACCCCCTAAACCTCTAAACCCCTAACCCATTTAACCCCTTAACCTTTAACCCCTTAACCCCTAACCCCTAAAATCCTTAATTGCTAAACCCCCTAACCCCCTAAACCTCTAAACCCTTAAACCCATTTAACCCCGTAAACCCTAAACGTATAACCCTTAACCCCTTAAGCCCTAATTCATACCATGTTACTCCCTCCTCGAGACACCTAGAACTCGCTAACGCTCCCTGTCACACACTCTTATTCATTCATTTATGCATTTTGACCTAGTGCACACACTCTTATTCATTCATTTCCATGCATTCTGACCTATTTCTCCCTTGCGATGTCCTAGCACTCCCTAAACTCCTCAACATCCATTGACACTTTCTAGCATGTGTTAGCATGCCTTTTCAATCCTTGGCATGCACTCACACTCCTTAGTTATCATTCCCTCACAATTACCCTTACCTTTTTTGGGACTTGGGAACCCAACTAAGTCTTGCCTTGACTATAACAACTTGATCAAGTTACAGTTACTACAACTAGATTATGCCCCGTTCTTCTAAGAAATGACTATAATCCCTAACCCATTTAACCCCCTAAACCCCTAAACCCCTAACCCATTTAACCCCCTAAACCCTAAACCTCTAAACCCTTAACACCTAACCCCTTAAACCCTAATTCCCGACCCCTAACCCATTTAACCCCTAAACCCCTAAAACCCTAACCCATTTAATCCCCAAAACCCTAACCCCTAAAATCCTTAACTGCTAAATCCCCTAACCCCCTAAACCTCTAAATGCCTAACCCATTTAACCCCTAAACCTATAACCCCCTAAACTTGTAACCCCTTAACCCCTAACCCCCAACCCCTAAAATCCTTAACTGCTAAATCCCCCAACCCCCTAAACCTCTAAAACCCTAAACCCATTTAACCCATAAACCCTAGACCATTCAACTCAGCATAGCTCACAGTGGCGGCTTTCAGCTCAACACCTTCCCCTCCAAGTACCTCAAAGTTCCCCTGACTGATAAACCCCTAGCCAAAGCCAACCAGGAATCTTTGGTCACCAAATTGAAAACAAAAATGATTTCCAATTGGACTTTCAGGTCCTTAAATATCCTGGGCACATTAGTATTGGCCCGCTTAGTCCTGCAAGCCATTCCTCAATACCAGTACTCAATCATTTCTGCTCCCAAATCTATTTCAAACCAAATAAAAACCATTCAAAGAGACTTCTTATGGAAAGACAAAGAGAATAAGGGAAAATGGGCCCTAGTAGCCTCGGGAAAAATCTGCATACCTAAAAAATATGGGGGGCTTGGTCTCAGAGACCCAGACTTTTTGGGAAAAGTTATGGGCGCCAAAACGTAGTGGAGATGGATCACCAGCCCCAACACCTCTTGGGCAGCACTCTGGAAGGAAAAATATGCCCCATCTCACAACCTGAAGTCTCTAATCAGGCTCTCTAGAAACCTCAAAGGTTCCTTGGTCTGGAACCAAGCTTGGGAGAATAGAGGAATGGTCCAAAACCAGAGTGCTGACAGTGTTAGCTGTACAGCTGAACTTTACATCCATTGATTATGATGTCACTTGATACTGAAGGAAACTGGGGCAGCGACATGCTATTAATCGATGCGATGGTACATGCAACTATTGAGGGAAATATTCATGGCCCACCTGACTAAATTTGTGACCCAACCAACTAGGAATGACCTTTCCAACATCCTAGCCCTAGGGAACCTCCCCAAATTCCCTAACCCTCTGTGCCCAAGCCCTAATTTCCACCCATAGTGTTTTCAAACCATGTGCTCAGATCGTCAAGTAGCTATCACCTCTCTTAGCCTCCTTAGAGAATCCTTAGTATCCAAACTCTTTCAACTTTATTCCTCTCCTCTCTCCCCAAAACTTCAACAAACCCAAACAATAAGAATTAATACATGATAAATAATCAAATGATTTTAGTTATTTAATCAAAGTAAAAGAGTCATGAGAGGGCCAAAATTAATTTAATATTAAATTATTCATAAGGGTATAGTTAAAAAAGTATCAAGCTTAATCAATATTAATGCTAACCATAAGCTTAATCATTAACAATGTTTTAGCATAATAAACCATGGAATACTAACATATCCATGTGAGTTATGTATATGTAGATAACATACACATACCTTGTATGTATGGTAATAATACCAACAAGAAATTACCAAGCAATCAATCTTCTAGTAGATAGGATAATAACTAATCATAACATAAAATGGATGGGGAGTGGGTGTTACAAATGGCTCCCTTATATTTATCATATATATCTTATATATTATTAATATGTGTCTATTACTTAGTAAATGAACTATTGTTCATTTCATTTTTCAAAGAATATTTTCCCTCACTCACCAATGTATTAAACGTTGTATGGGAGGCTGGTACATTTTCAATACCATAGATTTACTCCCTTTCTTTGTCCTCAAATGGAACACAATAGTAACTAGAAACTAAAATACCAACTAGTAACCCTAAAAGAATCAATAAGATTTTGTATCATGAGCTCTATGAACTCTTTTGCAAGAGAATTTACCAATTGAATTAATCCTTATTGCTACTAGCTCTTAACTAAACCTTTGACACTTTATTATTAAAAACATTGAAATAAAAAACATGTATAATTAGTGGTTGATATATTCCAATTTATCAAATAACTTAACAATCACAATATCAATTAGTTAATAAGGGAAAAATATATCAATGACACGAGGACAAATATTATTGAAGTAGCTTAGTTCTATGGTGTGCATGGAAATTTTTGTATACCTCAATGCATTTTATTTTTCCATTTTGTCCAATAGGTTCCTTTCTTGAGAAACATATCAAACACTAATATTTATTAATGACTTATAAATATTTAAATCTCCAGCCCTCCTGAGGCGCCTCTAGAGGACACTGCGACAACTCCCCCTTTTCCCCAAAATTGTTTTCTTTTATGGAGAAAGTCCATTTCCTCCATTTTGGTCTCCTGAATGAGAAGAATGTCGGGGCTTTCCAGCCTTACTAGAATTTTCATTGCTTCTTCTTTTAGGTTGCTACCCATCCCTCTATAGTTCCAAAAGATGATCTTCATTACTTCCTTTTTTGAGATGAGAGGGCTCCTTTAGAGCCCTGACTTTGATTTCTATGTGCTTTAGGGTTTTTTGCCAACATCTTTTCCAGGGTCAGCTGGGTCCCCTGCAACTTCTCCTTGTAGGTTTCTTGTTCTCTCTTTTCCCTGGAGGATTTTCGTCCCCTGGTAGATCTTCTGACCGAAGTTTGGGAGTCCCCAATTTCTCCTTCTTCCTCTGACTCCTCTGAATCTTGATCTTCCCCTTCGGTGACAGAGTCTTTGTCTTTCAAGGTTCCTCCAGGATATTCACCTATCTTCAATGTTGCTAGGGTTTCCTGCATTTGGAGGTCCTTTTGCATGTTTTGTGGATCGATTTCTTGGACTTCCTCTGTCTCTGAACTCAAGGCTGCAAAGCTATTCTCTTGGCCTTTCTGGGAGGGTTTGGCTTTAAGAATACTCTCTGTGGGTGTTAAAATTCCCTTTGCTTTCTCCGTTGGCCCTAGCTTAAGGCTCGTTCTGGGATTCTTGGCTTGCTGCCATCCTTCTTCTTTCTCCTTTTCTGGGGCTGCATTTTTTGGACAGTTCTTGGCGAAGTGGCCATACTCATGACATCCGCGGAATTTGAATGATAGTTGTTCGTAATATAATTTCTCCAGATGGGACCAGTTTCCCACCATTAGCTTGATGGCTTCTAGCAGCCCAACTTCGAGGTCCACCTCCACGCAGATTCTGGCGCAGTCATATTGGTCTTTGTTATTAGCTCTGTCTATGAATTTCCCAAGGGCATTGCCGATTTGCGGCAAGGATTCCTAGTTCCAGCAGTGCACTAGCAAGTTTGGGAACTTGACCCAGGCTGGAACGACAGATGGGACATCCTCCGAGGGGTCGAAGTCCAGAGTCTAGAAATTTAGGTAAAACCCTTTAGGACCCATGAAATAGGGTTCGTTTCTGAATATCAGGTCCTTATCCTCCTTGGTTTTGAATTCGAATAGAAAAAACCCTCGCCCTAGGAAGTATGAGGTAACGTTGTTGGCAATAAGGGGCTTCCAGTTTCGAGTGATCCAGGCCTCCATAGTTTTTGGTGAGGGCCATAAGCCCATGAACTGTCCAACTAGAGTGTGGTCCATAAGGGAAAGGGCCACTTCCATCAGACCCTCAGGGGGGAGAGCCACCGAGGGAATCTAATCCAGTCACTCGACAAATTTGGAGGCGAGCTGCTTCTTCTTCTTAGGTTGGGAAGCGATTAGAAGCTTGAATGCCTCGACATCAAGAGGAGAAGGAGGAGGAGGCGGAGGCAGAGGAGGGTCTTGAGATTCCACCATTGGGCTGAGCCCTAGCCAGGCGAGCACCCCACGCAGAACCAGAAACCCTATGCGCGGTGAAGGGCAGAGAGCGATTGATTGATTATTTAAATAATTTATTATTATCATTTATTATGCTTATACATACACTCATGGATTTTAGACATCGAGATTGTTCTTCCTTTTGAGTTGTGAGGACAAATTGATTCATTTCCAAGCCTTGTATTGCCATGAAGAATGGTATTTTTATTTTTCATACTATCCATATATCTCCACTAACATCTTTTGCCCTCTTTATTATTGGAGCCACAAAATTTGCTTCGAGTAACTCTTTAAAGTAATGTTTACATGTTCCAATATTGATTTCTAAACAGAAAAGAGTGAGCCAACTACTTCTTTAATTTCAAATATGATCAAGTTCTCTAGCCTCTTTGAGAACTAGAAATGATTACATCTAAAGTGGAGGGGGTCTTGGGTTTCAATTCAGCTTTAAGATTAGGTCAATGGGTTTGTAATCCAAAAGGGAAGAGAAGATATTATAAGAAAATATTTTTCCATTATTCATGAGCAAGAATTGAACCAAAAAACGATCCATTGATTCTATTTTAAAATCTCATCCTATTTTTTTAATTTTTTATTTATTCGAATAAATTGATTGATTTTGGCTTAATATAGATTATTCAAATAAATTCACTGATCTTGACTTAATGTATATAAAATAAAGTCCAATATTCAAGTTGATTTCTGAAATAATATTTTTTCATAAAATTTAGGTCTTAGTTGGTTCCTAATAAAAACCGAACTTGCAATTTTTTTTTCACTCCAAAAAATTCATTAAACGCTATGGCGCCAACACACTTCGAAATCCTTTCAATTTTTTTCACTACAAAAATTTCATTTACACGCTATGGCGCCAACGCACTTGCTGCAATCGAAATGAAATCGAAATGAAATGCACGCTATGGCGCCAACGCACTTGCTGCAATCGAAATGAAATCGAAATGAAATGCAGCAAAATGAAATGGCTTAGGAAGATATGTAACCGAGAAATTAAAGATTCAGATATTGAACGGAATTCCATAATTTTTGGCTTTAGAATTGAGTGGACGATATGCGAATGAAACCCTTCTTCATATAGCTCTGTCAAGTACCCAACATGGGCATGTGTTATCACTGGCTCTGTCAAGTATGCAACATGGGAATGTGGTATTTTTGGCTATGGAGGATTGGATTATGTGGAGTTATTATAGGTTTCTACTCATTTTTGTGGGAGGTTCGAAACGGGCAGAGCAAGTAAATACCTGCATGAGAGGATCGAAACAAGGCAGTCCCGATTTTTTTTTTCTCTGCGAGATTTCTGTCAATTAACTGGTATTGAGTCTATTAGGGTTTGGCAGCAATGGGGTGAGCAACAGCATCAAAGGGAAGAGAAGAGATACATGGTGAAGGAGAAGGTGATTACAACATCAGAACCATAGTTTGGCTAAGGGGGCGAAATTGGTCACGGTGGCCCAAAATAATTCTGGGTATGAATGAACTCTGTCTCTCATCAAACGTCTTTTTGATCTAGGATTCCTGTCAAGCTTCTTGACTGGTAAGATGCCAACGCGTTATTTTTCACTTTCCCTTCACCTCTTATTTTTTTATTTTGTTATGAAGCCTCCTTGTAATGGGATTTTGGTTGCATGCTAACAAGAGATATCATAATAGAGCTTACAATTTATTTTTGTGAACGAAATGGCAAGAGACAACATAGTATATCTTACACTTGATTTTCTGGAAGAAATGCCTAATAAGACAATGTTGGATGCATTCCCCATCTATTTCCAATGCAATAATCTCAATATTTAATCAAGAATTCCTCATTGGTAAATATTTCCATGCTTGGGTATCTTTATTTCATTGCTATTAATGCGCTCAACCTGCTTTGACGTCACTTAAATGTTCTCAAGTTTAAAAATGGAGTAGTAGAATGCTCTTCTCCTTTGTTTCCAGTTATATCTGTGCACAATAGCCAAAAATAATAAAAATATGTAGGATTGGTTGAGTATCGAGTAGCAGGCTGAGTGTCGAGTAGCAGTCATAGACTACATTTTATATTTTTGATTTTCCGTCGTGACGTGCTTTTTTGTTTCATTTTAAATTATTATTTTCTGTGCTAGTGAAGCCGAGGGCTTAACTAAAACTCTATGCTTATTAGAAACCCACATTCTCATGGGAGAGGTACACACTTTCATAATAATTTCATGTATTGGTGGATGGATTGTACTTAGTTCTCTTCAACAATTGGTGTCAACAACTATGAAAACCAATCTACTTTGAACAAGATACAACTAATCGACTAGCTGATGTAGCGCGCTTCACAGCTCCCTTTGGTTGTACCCTGAACACATTTTCTGGTCCTTCTGCTCCGAATCTGTAAATCTTCCTCTATTAATGGATCTTTATCTTTTATTTCACTGAACACAACTCTCCAATTTTCCCTCTATTTGATCATTAGTCCATCAACGAATCAACACATAGGGTCTTCTTTCGGTTTGTTCACAACTCCGCTTGTGAACAACTACTAGACTACCCATTGTCGCTCCTTAACTCTTAGGGACTTATTTCCTCTATTGTCTTCCTATGCCATTCCAATGAGGAAAACTTAGGGCATGGAGGGCTTCCCTCTATCACTGCAAGATGTCCTTCTCTTCAGTAAACTTGGGCTCAACAAATGGTCCACTTGGCATCATTCTTTTTCACTTCAAAGAGTCAACTCCTGACCTCTCTTCTTCTACCATTCTAACAGCTTCTCTTTGTCCTTCAAGAGGTTGTACTTAGGGCTTGGAGCAAGCCACTACAACTCTCCCAAAAATGTTCCTTTTGACTGCTCAAAATCTGTCTTAAACTAGGACAATCAACCATCTAGCAAAACACCAACTTAGGAGAACACTTACTTCTGATTTCAAGATACCTTCTTCTTCTTCTCTTTCACAGTCTTGTGCACTCTTCAAACATGAGGTTTTGGCCTAGTTAGTGCACTACAACAACCCTCCATCTTGCTTCAATTCTCTTCTAAAACTGTGCTGGAACCTTCCCTAACAGACTACCTTATCTACCATCATACTCAGCCTTCCCATGAAACTTTGCTAAGTTTTTTTGTGCCCTCAAAACAAAATTTTTTACCTCCAAACAAACCACTGCAGGGCTTCGGCCCTACCTGCAATCCAACATAACTCTCGACCCCTACTCCTTGAAGAGTTCAAATTTCCAACATGCACAAATCAGACATTTTCCCAAGCAGCTGGCCCTCTTCTCTAACTCAGACCTGCAATGGACACAAATAGATCCAAAAACCAACCCCTTGTTGCTTCGTCCTTGTCCTCTTGAGTTTTGGCTACTTCAAATGCTCTCCTCTTATGATGATTCACACTTGGTTAGGTGAGAATGAGGCTCTTCTCACTCTTATATATATGAATCTTCTCATGGAAACATATTTCCCTTAAGGTCATGTCCTAAGTCAAGGAAAATTTTCTTTTTGTGCTACAAGTCCACAAAAAACATTAAAAAATTATTATCTCAACTTCTAGAGCTCCTTTCTTGGTGCTTGAAGATTCCCCTTGCTCCTCTAACGGTGCTATTCCATCTCCAAGGGTCAAACCATCAAATATCTTCTTGGTTTTGGGCCCACTCCTTTGGATGTAAAACCTCCAAGCTTGGGTTCTTAGCCCACAAGTGACTTTGTGATGTCAATTCCTCCACAACCCTATCCCCTAGGGTTTGGAGTACCTCCCAAGAAATGAATCTCAACATTTTTCATGAAACTTAAAGTACCCAACCATTCAAGTTGGCCCATCAGTTTTCTCTCACAACACACTTGTGGGTGCATGCATTTACATGTGCATGTGTTCATTACAAGAAAAAAACGCATATATTAAAAGGTAAAACAAATACATTACATGATAGATCGTTTGAACCTTAGAAAGATTCCCAAATTTGGAAAATGATTCTTGAACCTCAGAAACATTCCCAACTTATGCATGATACCATTGATGGTCTCTCTAGCTGGGAATTGTTGATTTCCCATGGCACTCAATAATCTGGTTTGGGTCTTACAATCTCTGACACGAACAGCCTAATGCCACAGCAATACTACTTTGCACAGTGGAAAACATTAGCAGTGAATCAACACATACACAAGACACAAATTTTTCAAACCCAACTTTTTTATATAAACAATCTTTAATACAATAGTCTATGGCTCCCATACCAAGGATCATGGCCCTTTACAATCAACTTGATACAAGAAAATGAAAAATCTATGATAACCAATCTGTCATGAGCAAAGTACAACTGACGTACTTGCTGATGTAGTGTTGGTTTTTTTGCTTCCTAACACATATGCTGGTCCTTTTGCTTCCCAATTTGCAGCTCAACAATTTTCCTCTATCAGTCAACACAACTTCTTTAGGTCACTGAACATAGGTTCAACCAACTCTACGCTCTAGTTGCTCCTTAGTTCATCAAGGATGTCAACATATAGGGTATTCCTTGTGCCCACTACTTTCTCCATTGTTTCTCCACAAAAGACAAGTCTTAGGGCAATGGAGGTTGCCTACTTTCCATTGAATATGACCTTTGCAATATAGTGAATTGGGGCTTTACAATAAGCCCTCTTGGTTGTCCTTTTCTCCTTCAAAGGATCAACCCTTAAGCTCCAATAACTCCACCTCTCCTATCAGCCTTGTAGTCCTCAAGGACTGAACTTAAGGCACAATAGGGTAACTTTGAATAGCCCTCCAACCTCTGCTTAAGCTGCCCACACAAACTTTCCAAAATACCTCACCACCTAGAAACACATCAACATGGAAGAAAAACAAACATACCTCTGCAATGGATGACTTCCACTGCCTTAATTCTACTCGTACTATGCACCAAATCTTTAGTTTTTGGCCCTTTGGTTAGGGCATTTGTTCAAAAATACACTAGCCCATATATCGGCCTATAAATATCCATCAAAACCCGTGAAACCCTTCCTCTTCAAGCCTCCCTTCACTGCACTGTAACTCGGCCTAATACATGTTGTTCCAAGGTTATCTACCTTTGTCCATATCTGATATAGGGTTTCAACCCTCCTGTAACATGCACAGAAATGTTCAGCCTGATTCATAGAGAATTACATTATAAAAGTGAGGACAAAACTACCCTCAACCTCAGCCACCAACTGCCCAAACTTGGCCTGTACCAATCACAGAAAAAGACACAAGAAACTCAGCTCCTTCATCCTTTGAAAAGGCTCCTAAAGGCTGTGGTTACTTCAAAAATTATTCTCATATGATGTGTTTCTCTTGTGATGTGCCAAATGAAGTCAAAACCCTCTTCTATTTATATACTACTTGGGTGCAACAATCAGCCCTTAAAGGGAATGCCTACAAACCAAGCCGACCTGAACTTTTATGTCATTTATCCCACTCATATAAATACAAAAGTCTTTTCCTTCATTTTAACAATGCTCCCATAGTTGCAACTTGTATTAGTTTCCCCTTTTTCAATTAAGGGTGCCACACATGTAACCATGCTTGCTTTGGGTGCAAGACCCCCCCGCTTGGGTATTTTGTCCTTAAAGAGCTTTTGTGTTGCCAACTCACACAAGCCAAGTACCCAGCAATGTGGAGTACCTCCCAAGCTACAAAATTCAACAGAGAAACTCTCAAATCTCATCAAATGCAACCCTTGCATGCTCAACAAATTGAAGTCATTATCCAATCTCCTGTAAGGTAACTCATCAAGGCAATGGCTCTTATCATGAAGGTCACAAAGAAGTTTGGAGGCTTCCCACCGCCTGCCTTTATTACAATTCATATCCATACCAATCCTATAAGTGATGTAATTAGGCACCATGCCATGATCTACCATGTCTTTAGGAGCTTTACTGGCATCCTGTAGTCTTCTTTCAAGTGAAATATTGTTGACAAACTCATTATAAATGTGCTTATTAGGAAACAATCATTTGTAGAGCATATCTTTATAGAAATCTGAAGCTTCTTTTGTCCTACCTTTCTCACACAACCCTTGAATGATGTAGTTAAAGGTATATGGATTTGAGCTGCATACTTACAAACCCATTTTGCAAAAAAGACTAACTTATTTGATTTCTAAAGCTGTGGAGTAGCTTTGATAGGTAAATTCAATGTGATAATATTGGGAAAAACAGTAGCAACTTTCATCTGCTTGTACAAAGACCGAACACTACTCACCAAGAAGTTGAGGAATCACTATTCCAGGACTTCCATGGCATCTTGAAATTATAGCACAATCAAAGGAGACTGTTTGGGAGTCCCCGTAGGGATGGTGATCCAGTCTTGACAATTTTTCTCGTGAATAGTAGTTATGGCTTGCTAGTATGGATAATAGAAGAAATTAGAGAGGGATCCACTTGATTCTTGGTAATGTATTAAAAATTCTAGTTCTCACAAATAGGACATCTAGATAGGATATTCTCCTTTGACCTTGTGTGTTCCAAGTGTTATAGCTGGAAAGTCCCATCAAGGCATCGAATTTGGTGATTGGTTTCAACCCAAACTGAGTGAGAGCTTACTCAAAAATTTCCAAAAGGTATCTTGAAGGTCTGCAACAAGTTTTTCCATGTATATTTAGGTTTTACATTCATCTCTTTTAGTTGCATGAAGTGCTCAAATAGAAAGCCATCTTGGGTATAAGACACTCAGGGGATGTGATTCAACTGAGCTGGATGTATTTCCTGTAGATCCTGTCCAATCACCTTGTTCATATCATACTTAGATAGTGGGAATTTATCTGGAGCATCTAAAGAGTACTTGAAAGGGGGGGGGGGGGGGTGACTGAGGAGAATCCCACCCACTAAAGATCATGGAAGTACAGTTACTAGGATTGTGAGTGAAACTTGTGAGTTATTTAGTTTGACTCTGATAAGATCCTAAGTGAATTTTTCATCATATTCTTGAGTCAAACTCGGTTTGACCAAGTTTGAACAAGTTAGACTTACTCCATTTGACCTCTGCTGGGCATGTGTCAAATTATATTTATAACTTTGTATTTTGTAATTGTGAGTATTTCCCAAGTTTTTTTCGAATCCATTTGGCAAAGATGTTTAAGTCCATGGTCAACTAGTGAACTTGAGCCTCCGTTTGTGAACACAAATTATACATGACAACCATTTTATCAGCCCAAGAAAAAATTTGGTAAATATCTCAACTCCTCATTCTGCAGACATAAATTATACATGATTTCCTCGTTGTCAGCTCAAGAAAAAATTGATCAATATCTCAACTCTTGAATTTAATATTGTTACAATATTTCCAGTGACTAAAATAATTTTCCACACATAATAGTTCATATTCTTTTATTTCCCAACAATGTGGCCTTCCAAATAAGTGGACCTATTGAAAAGTGACCATAGAGATCCATGGCTCAATTCCAAGCCACTTTTTAGCTTTTTCCTTCCTAGAAAATAAAAAAAGATATTAGTTACAACCTGGCCATATAAATCCACGTGCAAAGGCTATTATTAGATATCACATGTGTTGGGCAAGAGAAAGGCTACCATGCAACAAAGACCATACAAAAATGACTTTTGGATCTAGAGGGGCATTCCAGATTTTGTTCAAGGCTTGTATAAGCAAGTATAAATTCTATAAAGTCCCAAAAATTTATTTATAATTGCATTGTTGCATCTAAAGTTGGTTTCTGATTGAACCATTTTGTACCCATCAATTCCTGACAAAGGATTTTTTTACTATTTCACACCCTATACTTATACCAATTATGTAGAGGATTGATACTAATCTTGGAAGAGACAGTATTGGAAATAATATTTTTGTCATTTTTCAAAATTAAACTTAACTGAATGTTTTAGGTGAAAGTCTTCCCTAAGTTGTGACCTTTCAATTTAATTTGTTCTCTCAGGGGATAAATGTCCTTTAGCATTCTATTTATCCTTTTGAGAAAAAGGCAGGCTGATGAACTACAAGTTCTTTTCCAGTGGTTTGTTGTCATATTCCAATTCTTAATAGTCTGGGTTACAAATGAGCTTTATATTTTAAATTGGGCTGGGATAAGCCCCCCATCTAGCGAGGGATGATTATGGTCCTTAGGGGTGAGACCATATTGATCATTATTTGGTTCAGGATTTGGAATGACTAGTCCATAGGCCATAACAATCATTTCCTTGCTTAGATTCTTCTGAAGGTTTCTTTGTCTAGATATCTCAAAAAGAAGATGTGGATATTTATCACTCTGGCATGGTGGAGGCCTGTTTTACAAACACTGTTTTCATTCTTGTATAGCCTGTTTGGGATGAGTTGAATTGTTGGAGAGTTGACAAGTAACTCTCTGCTCATGGTGCAAGGGGAAGTCCATAAATCTTGCAAGGGGCCATAAATGGTGCAAGGGGCCATAAATCTTTTTCTAGAGAATTTTTGGGTGCCAAAAAACTTCATGATGCATCTGCTAATTACTATGAAAGCAATCCTGACCTTGTTAAAGATGGAGTACAAGTCTTTAAAAATAGGCTAATTTTCTATTCTTGTTCCATGTTGTATAGTTGGCCATTACCCAAATGTTATGTAGCAATACATCACGGTAACAATGGAACAACTGCAATAGCATTACATGCTGGGGTACCCCAGAGCGACAGTGGAACAACTGCAGCATCATCTGATACTGCTTATGTCCCTTCTGATAAGAATATATTTTCTGAAAATTTAGTTATTGTTACAAATTACAATTGGTGAACAGGGTTTCATAGCTAAAAACTATGATTTTGAAACGTTAAGTAATTGGGGACTATTTAAATGTATTAATAAAATATGACACTTGGTGCAAAACACAACCCAAAATAAAAAACCTTCATATTTCCTTTCCCATCCAGTAGTAGGATTTGAGGCTGCTCACCAAACTGAAGCTAATTTTACACCAAATTTCATCTTAGCACAAAACATTAACTAAACTCTTCGAAGATCATATGGAGTCCATATATAAATATTAATTGTCATAAATTGGATTGTTTCCATCCTTGAGAGTTTTAACCATATAATACATTTGTATATTAATCTTTGATCTATTTGTGTTAGTGATTATTTAAACTGTTTGACTTCTGTAAAAATATCTTGTTTTGTAGAATACCAATAAAGCAACAATCCAACCATTTTTTGGACACAACCTTTACATATATGATATATGCAATAGCCCTTAAGGAAGAAGATTCATTCTAATCTTAGAACCCTCGACCATATAAGCATTAGATTTAATGTCCACTACATGATCTGTCATTGATCCACCTAGTGCATGGAATCTGTCACTATTTTACCTACTCAAAACCAAGGACTGCATCTATTAGTTTGTAGGGCCAACTTCCTTAGCTGTGGTTTTGTATTTTTGTATCTCCAATTAGTTTCATATTTTCCAAAATAGGTGGAATAACTTGGATATCATCTCTATTCATTCGGTGCCACTATGTCCTTCATTTTCATATGTGTAAAGATTATTTTAGATAGTCGATGATTTCCAAACTTAGACAACCAAGTTGCATGGCTCACTACAGAGAGATTCTATGAAGATTGAATATTTACTTAAGAATTTGTGATAATTTTATATCCAATTTATAAAACCCCAAGCGTGGACATTTATGGATAGCCTTTTGATATATGAAATGCTTAATGCAAAAACAACCTAACAAGTTTAGGTTTGGAACTAGTGCTAATGGTGGGGAAGAAGAAGTTTCACACCATTTCAAGGAGGTAAGTATTATGCTGATTCTCAGAAATGTACAATTGGGATGGTAACTTGCATTAGAAAGGGCTTGAATCGTATCCGTACTCACATTGAGGTCAAATGGGTACGTAGTTGGTGTGGTGCAGTAGTCTATGCTAAAATTTTCATGCTTACAACTTGCAAGGGATGTGTAGTGTATTGTGTTTTTTCTACTGTTAATGTTGATCCTATTATGGACAAGTTTAAACTGTTTCGCTTCTCCTGTCTTATGGAAAACTGATATGATATCTATTGTATGAGTATGTTCTTGATGCAAGTATCACACACAGGAAGTAAGGCCTCTATCACATTCCATTATTGGAAATGTGATATCGAGGAAGAACTGTGAATAAGGTACATAAAAAACACCCAAGAGAACAATCCAATGTGTCAAGGTAGCCCAATATTTAGACAATTACCCTATATGTGTCTTCCTTGCTACGTGATCTAGCACAGGTTTAGTTTTACCCATCTACTTCCATAAGTCCAGGAAACTTACTATTTTATACTTAATGACACTAGTGATTTAGAATCTCAATATTAGTAGATGTGGAAAATCAATAGCCCTACTACCTTGCTGGATTCCCCTGTTCTGCTCTCTAAATCACATGTATGAACAAATCAGGTTTCATGATGTTTTTTTGAATACTCACAATGATTACCAAATTTTAGAATATGAATATGTCATTACAGAAACAAGTGTTCAATTTTTTTCTTCTTTTCTAAAAAGGCAGAGAATGTTACTCTATTACTCATTTGCAAGAGTCCAGTTAGATTTTGTACATGTCAGACCTGAGATTGATAACGCTCCAGAGAGCTCTGTTGGAAGTAAAAAGGAAATATTCTACAGCATCCTATTACATGTACCTCTGCAATTTTTTGCAGCTTCTCTTCAAACAATAAAAAATTACCTCTGCCATCAAGTTTCCCACAGGCCTGCAAAGATGAGTAGTCCAGTCACACCTGTATGAGTGTTCAGTTTTTCTTAGACCGGAAGATGCTAAAACTCCAATATGTTATGGTATCCTCTTGCTCTCAAGCAGTTTGAACACCAGAGAGAATCCACTGTAAGCAGTCACATCATAATACTCAGAACTTCAGTATGAGGAATCCTCTAGGAAAAAGTAAATTTCTTCTACCGTTGGCATTCCATTGCTTTTGAATAACCATTGCTTTTGAATTTGTTTTTATAGGGATGCCATTGATTTCTTAGCTTTACAGTAGCAGATTCTCTTCTTTCCGCTACTCCACCGACCTCTTGCAACCGATACCTTCTTTTCCACAGAAGGATTATTCCTTTTCCCCCTTTTGCCTTTCCATTAATTTATACATCTCTGTGTTACAGATTTCATAACCAAATCGCAATTTGTCAAATGTCTCCGCCGCAGAAGTTGTCCTTAGTGCTGAAATGTCATTCCTGAGTATTTAGACTTCATTATTTCTACGAAACCCTTCATTTCAACCAGGGTAGGGTGAGCAGACCCTACGTAGAGGAAAAACATGGTGCTCCGATGCAAATTATGTGACAGTGACCAGATTGTTTTAAGCACAAGTGCTTGATCTACTTCCTACATCCACTAGTGAGGGTTTCCCTTCTTAAGGATTGAAGGTACCTAAGGCAGCGAGGATATTAATCCGCTCTGTTACACCTGAGTTCCATTACAGTCTTAGTTTTGTGTCAGCCAAACCTTATCATAGCTGAATCCATTCCAAGAGATGACATCTCTCCTGGGCATCTTGTTAAACAGTTCTCGTGCATCATCGACTCTTCCTTCTCGAGCATACCCATTAATCATAGTAGTCCATGAAATCACATTTCTATGCGGCACATAAGGTTTAATTCTTTTTTATTTGGGTTTTATGCTCTAGAGATATGTTAACATTTGTGGTGAAAGTTTGAACATGTTTAAAATTGTGAAGAGTAATTTCTATAAATTGGAATGGACAAGAAAAATTGTATTGATGTCTAATTCCTATAGACTCCAACCTACAAGAAAATTTGAATATCTTGGTATTGAGAAAAAACGATCTTTGTAATTTGATCCTTACACATGTCTAATTGAATAATTTCAATAAACATAAGAAATTATTCTCTAACACATGGTATTGTAGATTTTTTAAGAATAGTATGTGCATAATAAAGATTTCATGGAGGATTTCTGTCATGATATCGCAGGATGATTGTGTATCGATCGTTTCTGGTTGCTTAGACATTGAAATAAAAAATGTGACACGTGGACCTAGTCACAGGATCAGGCATCTTTCTTTCCCCCTCCATCACATGTTGTCTTATATGTTGTCTGCTATCAACATTAACTAGCAATTGCATCGGGAGGTGCAAGGGAACGCCGAAAGGAAGAGGCGTGAATTATGTTATGCTATCAATAAGGTTGTTTATTGGAAGGGGGAGGAGTTGATCAGAATTGGATAGTTGAGCAGAGGAGTTGAATTACTGACATTTCATAGCATGGAGGCCATAGTAAGAGTATGTGCAATTACAATGTTGCTTCCACTCTTCATATATTGCATCCCATGCAGAGGTAATCCTCCTTTTTATTTACAGACATAGAATGGTAGAGGTCACTCGATATTTATAGCATATGAATGCTGATGGATACTGGATGGCCTTCAAGATTTATTTGTCTGTAATTCAGCAGTTGTAACTTGTAACCCTTCTTCAGCCATTGTCTGGTGCATGCTCTTTGTTGGTATGATTATTAGTGTTTATATAGATCTAAAGGATATTGATGTGATTGTAAATGTTGGTATTCACATGATTGTGCTGTGGACAAGATTTGAAAATTCTGTTGTGGGCCTGTAAATTTGTATGAGTAGGTATTCATACTATTGTGTTGTTTATAGGATTTCTAATACTCGTTACTGGTATGATTATGTTAATATGCTTTTCCTGCAGTGGTGGCTTAACTAATAGCATGGAATTGTTTCGGATGTTTGTTGTGATGTAATTTTGGTGTCATTATATTTGTGTATGTTTGGGATTGCTAGGTCTGGCCATGTTGTTACATGCAAATTTTAATAATGGCATTCTCATGGTTATTGGTTTTTAATATGGGTATTCACATGGTTCTGTTATTTTCATCTCTGTTTTTCACTTTATTTTGTGTTTATGTGAATTGTTATAGAAAGAATAGGCAGACGTAGGATGTTGGTGGAGCATTCACCAGCTCTGGGTGTCAACTATGGACAGACGGCAGACAATATTCCTCCCCCATCTGCAGTAGCAAAGCTGGTTTAGAGAAAAACTATTTCAAAGCTGAGAATACATGGAGCAGATCCTGCAATTCTTCAAGCCTTTGCTAACACAGGAATTGGGTTACTTGTAGGTATTAGTAATGACCAAATCCCATCTCTGAACCAGCTGGCTGTAGCATAGAATTGGGTTAAGAACAACATTGTTCCTTTTGCCCCTACTACTGATATAATTGGGATCTCAGTAGGGAATGAGGTTCTGTTCAGTGGAGATAGGGTTCTGATTTCTCAGCTCCTTCCTGCTTTGCAGAACCTACATGCTGCCTTTGTTGATGTTTAACTCGATCAGCAAATTTAAGGTCCCTACACCTCATTCTATGGCCATACTTTCTACATCTGCACCCCCATCTGCTAGACGTTTCAGTGAGAGTTTTGACATGAAAGCCCTGCTTGACTTCCTGCAGAAGATAGGAGCCCCTTTCATGATCAACCCATATCCTTACTTTGCTTATAAGAGTGACCCCATAGATCGAACCCTGGCTTATGCACTCTTTGAGCCCAACCAAGGGTCTTATGACACAAACACTGGCCTCAAATATACGAACATGTTTGATGCTCAGCTTGATGCAGTGTACTCGGCCATGAAATATCCGTGTTACACAGATATTGATATAGTGGTGGCAGAAACGGGATGGCCATCTGCAGGGGATCCTTCAGAGACAGGTGCTAGCTTGCAGAATGAAATTGCTTACAATGGTAATTTGATCAAGCATGTGACCTCCATGACAGGGACCCCCATGATGCCTAATCGGTCCATTGATATTTATATTTTTGGTCTCTTCAACGAGGACCTGAAGCCCGGACCAAACTCGGAGCGCAATTTTGGGCTCTTTAAAACTGATTTGACAATGGCTTATGATGTGGGCTTGCTACGATCTCAGGTAAAGAAATTGCTTCTTTTTCTGCTTCTTTGTTTTCATAATATGTGCAGTTGGTATTCACTGAAAGTTCAGCGCTTCACAGAGTTTGTACAGAAAGGCCTTATTGTGTTGGTCCTGATTGTGGTTTGTTTTGAAGGCTAGACACTCTGACATAGTTATTAATTGTATTGAGACTACAGCTGTTATTTCTAATTGAACCTGTGAATGTGGCAGAGTGCAGGTCAATCTCCTGCTGCTCCATGCGCTGGTGGTCTTGTTGCAGCTCCTCCTATAGGGAAAGCTTGGTGCATTGCTAAGCCCGGTGTTGATGAAAAATCTTTGAAAGGAAATTTGGACTACGCTTGTGGGCAGGGCATTGACTGTAGGCCTATTCAACAAGGGGGTCCTTGCTATTTACCAAATACAATGGCATCTCATGCTGCTTATGCCATGAATGCATACTATCAATCTGCAGGCCGGAAAAGTTTGAACTGTGATTTTGCTCAGACTGGAACTCTTACTTCCAAAGATCCAAGTATGATTGTCAAAATCTCTTTTCCATTATGCATGTCAAATTCTCTTTTCCATGCCATTAATTCTTTTTTTGAAAACTCGATTTTACTAGTCTACCAGTTCTCTGCATAGGATACTTGGATATAAAACAAGGAATTTCTCACTAATACAACATTTGTTTTTACTTTAAACACTAAAAATACATTAGGGAAACATGATTAGAAAATCTTTGCAGAATCATTTTTTAATTTTTAATTAAGTTACTGTTAAAATCAAGGGAGGAGTAAATATTGTTTACCCTCCCTTTCATTTGAACTTGTGTAACCTTTTAGAAGGAAACACATGTTATTACCCTCTTTTGCATTTGAACTTGTGGCCTTTTAGAAGGAAACACATGTTCTTAACCATTAACTCATTAAGGACAAGATCACCTCCCATTCAACACTACTACACAACTAAACCTATCTATCTGACCTTAGTACCATATGTACCTAGAAGTTGCATATCCCAGGTTTCAATATTTCAGATCCATATGTTGATTTAAATGGGTTTGTGTTAACATTTATATTCAACAAGTCCCAGCTAACCATCTAAATTTAGTACATCATTACAATTACACAATACACACACAAAGAGTTGATAAATACACACCCTCTGTATAGTACAGAATTAGAATGACACACAAAGTTGATAAATACCCACCTTCTGCACTTCTTGCAGCTCAGTTATCCTCCCTTGGGCATCTTGTTTGTATGTATATAGTAGAGCTCATAATTCACAATGAAACACATATACAAAGAGCTGATAGAATTCTCATGCTGACGTTTTACAATGGCATCAATATACAATGATGATAAATTCTTGTTTGTATGTATGTAGCAGAGCACATAATTCACAATGGCACACACATATATAAAGAATTGATAGAATTCTCACCCTGATGTATGACAATGGAATCAATATTCAAAGATGATAAATAGCTAGTGCAATTATCCTCTCTTGGGCATCTTGTTTGTATGTATAACATAGCACATAATTCAAAATGACAGACACATATACAAAGAGTTGATACATTACCCACCCTGAGCACTTTTTGCAGTGCAATTATCCTCAGGCATCCTGTCTGTATATATAACAGAACATATAATTCACAATGACATACATATACAGAGTCGATAGAATTCACACCCTCATGTGTTACAATGACAACGATAGTCAAAGAGTTGACTGAGAGCACCCACCCTCTGCACTTCTTGCAGTGTAATTATCCTCCCTTCAGCATCTTGTTTGTATATGCAGCAGAGCACATAATTCAATTTATTTTTTATGATGGTTAATACTTTTCATACATTCCTTTATAATCCTTTATATCTCACTAAAGATTTATTCTTGGATTTCTGTGGAATTCAAGTCCTAGGTAATATGAAATCAAGTAGAGGTGATGCCAAAAACTCTCTGTTGGAAAGATATCTCTAGACTGAACTTTTGTATAGAGATTCCATCCATCACAAGACTTCCACAAGTCCTCATTCACAAGGATTATGTTATAAACATTTTGTAATGATCTTCCACTTCTCTAAAAAAATCATTTTTTTGTTGGGTACACCTTTATGGTATCAAAACTACAATAGCCAGGAGAAGGAAACCCCTTTTCCTTGGTGAAAGGAAGAGCCCTAAACTATAGAAAAGGCAAGGACCTTTCTTCAGCAAGGTTTGCTTAGCTGAGGTAATGGCCATTTTAGGGAGGGTCATCTACCCAGCCAATAGCTACTTTTTAATTATTCAAAAGCTTCTTTGATTTTGAATTAGCTAAATTTATAATTTAAACCCAAACTTGTGTTTACCACAACATTTTTACGGAACTCTCTTTATATTAGACAAACAATTTCATCAAATACAACATTTTCTTTCCTCTTGCTAAAGTTAAACATTTCACACCCCTTTTCTGTATGTTACTAAAGCCATTGTTTCTAACTATTTATAGTTGCCTTACTATGTATAAGCAGGCAAGGCGTTTTCTTCTAGGAAGCTAAATGTGTGTTAATGGAGATTCTAGTTCTATACGTTCAAAAGTCTACATTGAAGAAGTGGTCAAAGAAATTAGTAACGGTGAATGAGGAGAGTGCCCAATCTGTCTTGAATGAGTTGACGATGCAGTCATGGCTTGTTGTGTACATCATATGTGTCATCAATTCCTAGTAGCAAGTTGGTGTAGCTCTTTGGGTAGTAGTTGTATTGCTTGTGCTAATTCTAGTTAATTTTCTTTGTATGGCTAGATTAATTTGTTTGTAGATTATTGTTTATTATTAGCTTTTTGTGCAAGTCAAGCTACAAGGGTGTCACACTGAGCTAACTCCATTGAATTATTTTTTTATTAAGTTAAAAATAAGGGCTTGCATGACTATAAGAGCTTATACAATGATGTAATCTTGATGCAGCTTGATATTTTCTACGCTGAATTTGGCAGGTGCGTTATGGTTCAGTTATGGAGTTGGGATTGGTGTTATGTTCATGATTTCATCCGGAAAATGTGAAATTAACAAGTTAAATTTATTATTACATCAGACAATAGGCTTGGTTAAGGAATTAAAAAGACAGCTTGATGAAAGAAAGGATTATTTGCAAGACAGTGAAATGCACAAGGGTTGTCATGCTGAAAATTACACATCAACAAGAACATCCAGGAGCAGCTACAAATTGGAAGTTAGAAAAAGAATATCCCAACTCTGTGGGCACCCCCTTTCAAGCTAATGAATCTGCTGTAAGTGTTATCACTGATGAACCTACACAACAGGTCACTGGAATGGTTGAGATTGAAGCAAAATTGCAAGATGAGCTAGAATACATACAAATGGATTTTCTCCAATCAAATTCAAAGCATCAAAGGAGTACATCAGGTTCTAGTGAGGTGAGTTTTATGGTGATTCTATACTTTATATTTATCATGATCCTTTTGGGTTTGAGTAATTCAGTTGATGTCTAGTGTTTTCCAGTTTCCACACATTAAGTAGAATTTTTAATGTTGATTTTCCACTAAGAAAGCTAGGTGCCATTAAGGATATGTCTATTTCAGGGATTTTTAGGATTGTATACTAACTTGCAGGCTATTTTAAAAGTCCATTTAGCATGTGAATGCCTCTAATGCTGCCTTTTTTCAATAGAAGCTGTAAAAAGCTTTATATCTTCTAGCAGAGTGAAACAATGCAAATTTTTTCTTCCAGCCCTACTTTCCTTAAGAATTTTGTTTTTGTTTGCATCAATGAACACCTCCAAACTAAGGGGAACATTATTTGTAAGTTTGCCTCATTGCAATTTTCAATTAAAGTTGGGACTTGTTGAAACTTCAATGTATTTTTCCTTGTTTTATCCTTATCCCCTACACAATTTTGGATAGATTTTGAACCAGCTAAAACATTTTCCTTTCTTTTATTTACATACCACCTGTTTTGGATGAGTTATTTGATAAAGAGCACAACTTATTGAAATTATTTTAATATTATGTGTCACAATATCAAACATTTGGTAATGACTTCTATAACATGATTCTTGTTCTAGATTATTTCCTTTGTTGTGATATAATTCTTCTTCTCATGAGGGTAAATTGAAGCATGCCAAACTCAGTTATATGTACTTTGATCACTAAAAAAATTAATCATAGATACATGTTTTCATGAGGGTAAATTGTTTGTTCTCATGATGGTAAATTGAAGCATGCCAAACTAAGTTAGATGTACTTTGATTACTAAACAGATTAATCATAGATACATGTTTGCATTCAACAGTTTCATGACAAGAGGAATAAAGCTGTTAAGAAGCTACAGGATAATAGAGATTTACGCAAAGAACATATTTGTGATGTTTTGAAGCTTAGCAGTAGAGCCAACAACATTTTTTCCTTTGGGAGATTTTGGAGAATGTTGGCTAATAGTTTAGGCCCTGCGATATCACAATTTTTTATTTTAGGCCTTGTTCATGAGAAGGCTACTGAACAGTAAAGCTGCATGTGGCCTGGCTTTATATAGCAGTAGACTATAGTTGTAAATTACCTACATTTATCAATTTGAAAAAAAAAATTGTACAGGAAAATAACCTTCTTATGGGTCTAAAGAGAGAAACAATGTCTACCTCCAAATATTGTGGTGTGTTTGGTGGGCTACGCTATGTCAGAACTAAACAAAACTAGAAAGGTGGCTTTATTATCATAATGGAGTGTTGTTTATGGTAATCTCAAGACCAGGATCATATTACTCTGGTACAACATGGTGATTGGCGCATGTTTTCTGGGTAACTAGAATAAATAATGATGTACATGATTAGCCCATTCAGCCACAAATATCACGTGTATTGTATGTCAAAAAATCTTCATTTGTATTTATATTGTAAAAATGTGAATTCTTTTGTACATATTTGGTGAGTCACCAAATTGAGCAATTGGGGAAAAAAAAAATTGCGGCCATATAATATTTTTGTGTTTGAGCTTGCTAGAATCTCATATCACATTATGCCATTATGTGTTGAACATTTATTAAAAATCAATGCCTATTATACAATTTCAAGGACTGTCATAACTCCTCACATAATTCTTTAAAGAGTGCTAGCTCAATGGAAGAGCGCCTGCCATGCAGGAGGTTGGTGGTTCGATTCCACTGTACTCTAATATAAATTATTCAATGATATCGTAGATTTTTTTTTAATTAAATAATTTTATATTGATTTATTTTAATGGTGAGATATTTTTCTGGATTCATTGTTTTATATTGTCTCTATAAATACAATAGATAGGATTAAAGACATTGTCTCCATAAAGACAATATGTCTTTAATTCCAACTATTGTCTTTATAGAGACAAATTTTAAGACAATAATTTGAGACAATTTACTCAAAAATTGTCTTAAAACCCCCTTTTGTGTTGTAGTGCTACTATTGTCTCTAGAGAGACAAAATTGAAACTGTCTCTAGAGAGACAAAAATGCTTGTGTTATGTATTGTCTTTATAGAGACAATATTTTAAGACAATTTAATTTTAAGACAATTTAATTTGAGACACCCACTTAAAGACAATATTTAAGACAATACACAAGTTTTCTTTTGTCTTAAGTTAAGACAATTTACCCAAAAATTGTCTTAAATATTGTCTTAAAACCCCCCTTTATGTAGTAGTGATCCCGATGAAGAAAGTAATTTTTGGACCATGGACTTCGATGGAGCCTTAGGTAGGGAAGGGGATGGCATTGGAGTATGGATTCACATCCCTATAAATCTAACACTGATCATTCCTCCCAATGTTCAAATGTCCTCTTACAAGTTAGCATTTGACTGTTCGAACAATGAAGCAGAGTATGAGGCTTTGATAGCTGGCTTGAAAATTCTCAAGAAGTTAGGTGCCAAGAAAATTTATGTGTATGGAGACTCCAAATTGGTAATAAAACAAGTCAAAGGGGAATACCAGGCCAAGCATCCTAGGATGTGAGCTTATCGAAATTCATTATTAGATATCCTCAAAACCTTCACTGAGTATACTTTGTCATTGATCCCAAGGGACAACAATGTTATTTCCGATTCTCTTGCCACTTTGGCCAACATGTTTAAAATCCCATTGTATCCCAATAAGAAGTATGAGATAAATGTTCAACATCGCCCTGCTGTTCCATATATTTTTCAGTATTGGAAAGTATTTCAAGATGACAAACAGATCAAAAACTTCTTGTAGACGAAAGAGTAATTTGTGAATTCACAAATGGATGAAATTTTTTATGAAAATGACCAAGAATTGCATGCAGCAGAAATGAAAGTACTTCAGCTGAAAGACAAATCCATTCCTAGAGGTCTTGTGCCTTTGGAGGAGATTTTTAACCAAGGCGATGTTGCACGTAAACCAACCATGATGCCAACAAAAGTAGGAGTGGAATATCTTAATCTTGGCATTCCTGAAAATCCCAAGATGGTCAAGATTTCAAAATCCTTGAGCCCAGAGATGAAAGGTAAATATGCAACACCCATGTCTCAGCTTGTTGATGTTTTTGCATGGGAGTATTCTAATATAAAACTATATTATAACAGTATAATTCACCATACTATTCCTTTGAAACCGGATCATAATCCTTTCCGCCAGAAACTGAGGAGAATGAATCCCAAGCTTCTGCCCTCCATTAAAAAGGAGGTAAATAGGTTATTTACTGGTGGTTTTATAGTTCCACTTCGCTTCTCAAATTGGATGTCTAACTTAGTGCCAGTAAGAAAGAAGACCGAAGAAATTCGCTTGTGTATATATTTCAGAAAATATGAATAAAATGTCGCTGAAAGACAATTACCCACTTCCAAAATGGACCATATTCTGCAAAGGGTAGTTGGATCTTCCAGAATTTCATTGCTGGACGAATATTCCGGGCATAATCAGATTTTATTCCATCTAGATGATTAGGAAAATACAGCCTTTACAACACCATGGGGTACCTTCATGTACGCCAAAATTCCCTTTGGATTGAAAAATACAGGAGCGAATTTTCAGCAAGCGATGGACATCGCCTTCGCCAATGAAAAGGATTTCTTTTTGGTCATCTATATTTATGATATCACTATTTTTTCTAATAAATATGAGCAACACTTGCAGCACTTGAAAACAATTTTTGAGAGATGTAGGAAATTTGGCATATCAGTGAATCCTAAGAAGAGTATGTTTTCTATGGAGGAAGGAAAATTGTTGGGCCACGTTATATCAAAAGACAACATATGGATAGATCCTTCAAGAATTGAAGCGATTCAGAGCTTGGATTATCCTAGAAGCAAGAAGTAGATCAAATCATTCAATGGTAAAATCAATTTTCTGAGAAGGCTTGTTCCCAATCTTGCTGAACGCTTAAGGCAAATCACTGATATGCTGAAGAAAGATAGTGAGGTAAAATGGACTAAGGAGGCAAATAAGTCTTTCAATCAAGTTAAATTTTCTTTATCTCACACTCCTATTCTTATTAGTCCAGATTACACACTTGATTTCATCATGTTTTCCTTTGTTTCAGAGCATACTCTAGCTGTTGTCCTTATGCAAAAGAAAAATTAGAAAATAGAACAACCCATCGCCTTCTTTAGTAGAAGTTAGAGACACAGCCTTGAAGTACAATATCATTGAAAAATAGTCCTTTGCTAGTTAAAGCATTGAAGGACTTCTGAGTCTATATTCTTCACTCTCATGTTATTGCATATGTCCCAAACGTTGCTGTCAAAGACATGCTTACACAGAATGATCCTGAAGGTCGACGTGAAAAATGGATCGCTGCTATGTTGGAGTATGACTTGGAGATCAAGCCTACAAAACTGATCAAGGGACAAGGCTTGGAAACACTTATGGCAGACTCAAATCTCCATGCTTTGGACATTAATTTTATTGTCGCATTATCTAAGGAGAAAGAGGTTGATTCATTACCTCAGGTATCTTAAATATTTATTTTATTGATTCCATATTTACTATCACTGTTGTTTATTGACGCCACAAATTCACCCGGATGGCAATTTTTTTGTCGGAATCCGGTAATTTTTTTTCAAAAAATCAAATTGTTGGAGTGTTTGAATCATTTCTTTGATAGTGGAAATGGATTTAGCACCATCAAGAACCCTGGGGCACCCAAAATCCTGAAGTTTGAGAGTTGTAACCTATATTTTCATAAATTTATGCCAAATTTTGTTATAATCTTGCAAGAATTTCCATTATTTTCCAGGCTAATCTGTGGGTTTTTTAGACTAGGCATTTACGATCAATGTTAACTCAAATAAATATTTTAAAATGGTAATTGGTTTGAAAGTTTATTTTATGAGTTTTAAGAGACATGGAATAATGTGTAAATCAAGAAATTCAATATTCAAATCAATGTGTAAATCAAGAGATTCAAGATATAAATCACCTAAAATATCTTGAGAGAGAACTATCATAAACCTCATAGATATAATGGTAATAACCAAAATCAATCTAATATCAATAGAGTACGACCAACCCAATTATTAATTCTTTTATTACATCATAATAATAAATAATAATAATTTTTTTTATTAAAAAAATAATATTTATTTATAATTAAATATTAAATTAAAAAATTTACAAATATTTATTTCTTTTAATATATTATAATAACTATCAAATAATTCAATCATTTTTTATTAAATGATTGTCTATAAAAATGAAATTTTGATACATATACCAGACATAAAAGCAAAAATCTAATACGAATTTATTGTAATGACAATGAATTTCAATTAATTAACTTTAGCTAATTAATTAATTTGGTTATCTAAGTCGTCTTGTCATCTCCAAAGATGATAACATTGACTTGTATGTTGCACAGAAACAGATCTCTCTTGCCATGACTGCAGAATTGGCATATCTATCACACCATTGTTGAAACAATTGTTGAATTAAATACGATTAACTTCTTGAGAATCTCTATACAAATATTAATTTAGTGTTGCACACTGCACAGAGATTCATATTTTTTAACGACTTAGCTTTATAGAGATTTTTAATTTATAAATTTTTATAAATATATTTTGTTATAATATTATGGATTACTAATATTATATTTCTAAAAACTCATAACTTATTTTTAGATGGTATTTTTATATAATATTATTCGAAGATGGATTTTTTAATGGAGAATTTGAGTTTTTTATTTGTATGTCATTTTTTTTTAGTTAAACAATTTAATAAAAATGGTAGAAAGAGCTTAACTATTTTTAAGATAAATCTCAACTTTTGATTTTTGATTACTATTAAAAATACTCTACAATATTCCATGGAAATTAAATCTATACCATCCACTTAATAATTATTGAAAATTAGATTACAATTTTGGAAGCCATTGTAATAATAATAATAATAAACTATTTTCAGAATAAAAATTTGATTCCTCAAAGTAATAATTATTATGGTTAGTCATATTTGATTATGTTTATTTATGCCATTCATCATCTTTTATAATGGTTGATTCCTCTTGAGAATGAGCCATAATGGTTGACTATGGTTAACTATATTTGACCATGATTGACTATGGTTTAATATGGATGATTGTGATCCACTATGGCTGACCATGTTTGATGTAACCACCCTTCCACCACTTAAAGATCCCGAGCTTTGGAAGGTGTTACTCATTACCATGGCAATCACGTGGTGAGTTTTTTTCAAGGTAAAGGGGATCCCCTAGCTAGGTCCCCTCCAATTAAAGTCCAACACTCACCTTGTGTGTTTTCATACGCTTTAGGATCTTCATTCCGATCATTCCTTCTGTCTCTGTGGATATCGTGACCTTTTTCCATGACAGATTGGCCATAGCAAGAGATCTATCTGACAGGAGAATTAACCTCATTTATGATATCATCATGCGTCATTGCGTTGATTTTATGAGTCCCTATTTCACCTAGGACACTTGCCCTTATCGTGCATTCCCCATGGTTTTCTCTCCCCTCCTCGTAAGAGATCCCTCATGCTCGCATTCTGAAATATAATCCCTATGTTGTTTGCAGGGTGGTGGAACTCAGGAGACCTGCTCATCAACAATGTTGCAGCTCATTGCCTTCTGGAATCGGTGTACATCATCGAATGGTGGTTGAAGCTTTGGTTAAGGTCATTCATCACCTTACTCGTCTCTTTCCCTTTTATCTAAACTCTGTTGTTGTTCTCATCGTCGGTCACACCAGTGCTTGACTACTTAGGGTGGTAGTCTCTCTCAATGTTATTTGTGTTGTTCTTGCATAACATGAGGTTTGTCCTGTCTTTTGAGTTGGTGTTGGTATTATCTCCGACATCTTTACAGAGCTCAGACCTAAGTGGTGTATCCTTCAATTGCCCAGTGAAGTTTGGTATTTGAGTACTTTCTCAATTTGGTTTCAAAACCAGGTCTGGTCACTCCCAACGCTTATATTTTCACATAGTCATAGGGTCACTACCATCGCGTCAAGGAGTGTTTCATAGGCTTTACTTAACCCTCCAACCTCTCACTTTTCTCCCTTACATTGTAGTCAATTATCGCTTTAGTGTTTGAGTAGAATTACACTCTCTCTATGATATTTTTGGGTCCCGTTCATCAGTGGTCGTTGTAAGGTATTTTTTTCGGAGGTTATACATGTCGTCGTGCCAATGACTGCCTACCTGACAAGGCAGAGCACCATGGGCATCCTCCTCCAGGTACGAGTGGTTGTTTGGATGGGAATAAGTGGAAAACTTCTTTGAGGCTGCTCCCGTGGAGGTTAGTAAAGAAATTCTAACGTTGGAAGTCAAGGAATTTGGAGATCGCCAATATTTCCTAGACTCTAAGATAAGCTGAAGCAACCTCAACTCGGTACTTGATCCAGGAAAATTTAGAAAGAGACAACTCCATTTCCTTCACTCAATCTCTCACCATCGCCAAATGGAGACACTGCTTAGCATGGTTATTGGTGATAAGCAAGCTGATAATTACAAACTCTTTGCAGGCTGCGTGGTGATCAATCACATCATGCGGGACATTAGATACATTTTCGATGACAGTGGTAAGGATGACTCAGGTGGAACAGTATATAGCGTCAGACTATGATACTGACTCCAATGGACATCAGGTAGAGGCTGCAGTAATCAATGAATTTCCTCTCAACACTATCAATGTCAATTTTGCCTTACCAGAGAGCCATTCCCATTCTGCTAGCTCTCCAGGATCATCAATTATCATCCTTTAGTAATTTTCTCTCAAAGCTTTTTCAGTGTTTAGATAGGAACTTATCAAACCTATATGTTTTTTTTTTTCCAATTTTTTACTAAATTGTGTGGTGTTTAGTTATCTTTAATTATGTCTCTTACGTCAAGTTTAACTATCTTATTTTATCATTTATAAATGATAATCTGGTTGACATTTGAATATTTGGTGATAGTCACCCTAGTTTTTGCGCCAAGTCTATTCTGCTAATGGAGAATTTTGTTAACTCTCGAATTGTCAAAATTTTGAAATTTTTTCGATGTAATACCTCGTGTAATTTTCTCAGCGTATCAATAGAAATACATAAACATATTTGAAAAAATAAAAACGAAAAATATTTCATTGTTATATAAAAATTGCATTTAACTTAATAGTCTTTTGGGATTTTGTTCCAAAATTGTCCATACGTTTCATGGGAAGCAAAATATTTTAATAGTATAATATAAAGTGGTTAAATTTTAGTAATATAGTTAAATGTTATATGATTTGCGTTTTTATTGTAATTTAAAAAAAAAATTCATGAAATTTAATACAACTGATTTATAATAATAAAATTAATTATAATAATAAATAATATTATTTGATTCAAATTCAATAAAAATATTTACAAATATTAAATTTATTTAATATAATAAAATAGCATAATTATATAAAATCTAGACTTCTTCATTTCACATTTATTAACCATCCATATCCAAGTCAACCACGTCAATGTAGATTACTTAGATTCCAACGCCACACTGTAGGTTGAATTTAGATGGTGACGCTGCCACGTCCTCCAAATTGCAGGCGTCACACGCTAACGAATAGTATAAAAAATTGCAGGCGCCGCACGCCAACAAATAGTATAAAATTTGATTCTTCATGGCAGAGATTTACGCATGAAGGGACCAGGAGCTTTGAACAGTGTGATATCATGCGTCAATATAGAAAAGATGGCAGAAAATGAAGGCGGCATGAATGTCCAACCCATTTTCATAGGTAATAGTTGGCCATCAAGTCCAACGGAAAGCGCTAAGCATGGTGCAAACCATTGAAAACTTGTTTTAGACATTAAAACCTTAGAACCTTATTTAAAAAATCATAGAAAAAACGGAGTTGAATGTGAAATGAAGCCATGACAGACTCTCATGAATGGCTGGCTCCACGTCATGGTAACATTACATAAGTTATTTATATATTTTGGTTTGATTTGTGAACATTGGGACTTAAATTTTCGGCACTTTGAGTAACCGATCCAAACTTTATAACAATTATATTAATCAATAGATAATTTATTTATTTATTTTTTAAGATAGGGAAGGTACCCTATTATTTTATATATGTATAGTATCATATAGTGAATGACGTTTTAAGGAAGAACTGTGAATATGATTTTTCTTTGAACTTGGAAGATTTATGAATTTTAACATTTCATTAATTTAGTATAAGTTATGGAGTCTTATTTAATTGTTCGAGAATTTATGAATTAAAAACATTTATATATGTATTTGTATAGAATTTGAAGAAGAAAAATGTTAGTTATATATATATGAAGAAATATTTTTACAATATTATATAGATAGATAAATAGATATGTGTATGTGAGAAAATCATTATTTTTTGAAGTTATTTTTATAGAGAAGTTAATATAGGAAATAAATTTTCATATTGAATAAATAAGACAACACAAACCATTTATATTGATTAAGAGAGAAGAAAATATGAATGGAGTGCCTTATGGAGCAAGTAAGATTTGTCCCTTTTCAAATTTAGGATTCACTTCCCTCCCCTACCATCCCTAGAGGTAAGGATCTTAAGAAACACTTTTTAGAATGTTATATCATTTTACATTTCCTTGAGGATGGTGTTGTAAGAGTTTTCATAGATGCTCGACCCTCAAAGGTATGGGTTGAAAGGTACATGAGAGCCCAACATTCAAGGCTATAGCTTAGGGGATTTGAAGGTGATCTATTATTTTTTCTTTCTTCCAAAGATATTGCTTTCTCATAAGGTGAGACCCACCTTCTAACCTTCTGAACTTTTATACTTTGATCTCCCCATGGGGTATGATGTAGAAATCAGGTTGTAGAATCGAAACTGTTCATGAAATTTACTAAATCACAAGATTCAAATCCACTCTATAGCTTTGCGGAAAGTAATTCACAATCTAGAACAAAAATTTCAGACATGCAATAAGAAATAACACACACGCAACAAGTATTTTCCTTTAGGGAAAGAAATCTACTAAAAACCCCAATGTCTTCTTGCATTAATTAGAAGAATAGAGATATATTACAATTGCTTTTCTCAACTGAGCACAACCTGCAAGGACATAACCTATCTCTCTGATCACTCAGAAGTTTTGACTTAGACTTAGCCAATTTATGCCTCTTCTTGAGCCCCTACTTCCTTGCGTTGTTCCTTGAGGAATTAGGTCCCTATTAAATAGGAAATTCCTCTAATTCATTACACAATTCCCAAGTATGGTCCGCCTTACCTCATGAAACATCTGCACACTCAACTAGTTTACAACTGCTGGTCAACTACCTTGGAAACTCTACCACAATTGGGAAATTTGAATTCTTTGCATGCATGAGCTAATTATTAGCTAATTGATCAGTTAAATAGATGATCTCTGAGTTAAACTGATGTCCCACTACTTAACTCACCACCAACTAGTTCTATTAATAGTTAAAACTAGTTTAACTGATTACAACTGAAATTAACTCTCAACATAGGGTCCTAAAATATAGGAATCATACATACAACTGAACTTCATGTCATTAACATGAATTTACTGAGCTAGACTCCTATTTTTTTGGAATCAACATAAGTAAATTGAACTTGAACTCATTAACTTGAATTCAATGTTATTAATTGAGTGACAAGAGCCATGTCACCTCAGTTAACTCCTCCAAGTTGTACGCTGATGTGGAATTTAGAATTTCCTTAATTTGATAAGGCAAAATCAAAATTAAGACTTTCTTGCTTCATTTTCAACACTCCCTCTCAACAAGAAAGGGATTATCTACCACCCCTATCATGCACCTATGGAATGTACTACATGCAACACCTCTCTCTGTTGATGCTCCTACCGCAACAGATGCAACTGAGAAGCATCCCAAAAAACATTGAATCAACTATGTATGCAACTGTCTACTGGAAAACTCTGTTGATGTTGACTCTGCTACTAAGCCTCCTTCTCTGTTGTCAACACTCCTCTGCACTCCTTAGTATCTGTCTGAAATTGATCCTCCTGCTACATAATATTGTGGGCTCACTGCAGGAAGGCAATGATTCACGAGGAGAATGCTTCAATTGAACCTGCCCAAATTTCTGCAATTCTTGGACTAAGGTTTCACATCACCCCACCTCACATCTGGAGGTATGGTTTCATTTTATCCCTCTGCCCAATTGGATTGAACTTCCCCCTTACTGGACGCCTTTTCTTTAGTGGATGTCTCCACTCTGACTCCTCTCCGCCTCTCTATTTGTTGTGGCTCCACAACTTCCTGAGGCTCCATTTTGAGAGGTCTATTATTCTCCCTCTCAATCACCACATCTCTAATCCCTGCCTTGCTCCTCAAGGTTGTGCATGCATATTCTACCTCAAGTGCATAAAGGTTCTTGACTCGAACCTCCATCTACTTCACCTATCCCGTGGCTATCTGTCTCGGGAATTCCTTTCCTTTGTTGAATATCACATCATAGTGACGGTCTTCCAAAACTGAAACAAAGATAATATTTTTCTTTAGGTCTGGAACAAACATGACATCCTTGAGTCTGATAGGGGATGTTGACTCCCTCTGAAAGGTGACTACTGTACCAATCTTGGTTGCATTGTACCTTTCGTCGTCTCCAAACTCAATATTCATCTGGGGTCACTGAAAAATTCTCTATTCCCTGTTATGTGGAATGAGGCACCAATGTCTAAGTACCACACCCTCACCATTACTGTGCTCGCCATGCATGCAATGAAGGTAAATTCCAGTACCACACCCTCCCTTCTTACTAGTATTTTATGTGTGGACACTTCGTGGCATAGTGCCTGAATTCATGACAATGGAAACATTTAATTTTGGACAAGTCTTTCTTCTTTCCCTCTTTGCTGGATTCAGCCCCACCTTGGGACTTCTTTCCCTTGGCCTTCATTCCTTTGTTGAATAAAGAAACATCGTCTTCCTATTATTTGGATGAGGTCCTACCTCTGGTATTCCTCCTTATTTCCTCTTGTACCAAATCAGACCATAAGCATTCCCAATTTGGTAGTTTCTCCCTCCCATTCAACGAATATTGGTAGTTATGCTAGCTCTTGGGATGGCCTAGAAGGGCTAGGCTTACCAAGTCATCATCTTGGAATGTTATACAAATTCCTGCAAGTTCATCACGACATTTTGTGAACCTGCTCAGATAATGCTGAATTGAGTCATTCTTTTGCATCTTGATACTTCGAAGTATATCCTTGAGCATCAGTTTCTTGTGGTCGTTGTTATTCTAGAACAGATCTGTCAATGCTTTATACATTGCATACATAGTCTCTTTCTCGTGGATATTTGAGACAATATGGTCTCGTACTCCCTCCAATATAATTCTCCTCGCCTTGGCTACATACTTCTTCCATTCTGCTAGATTTTGGGCATCAGCTGATCCTGGTTTTGGGATATCATTAAGAATTAATTCATGTATACCATTGTCTTCTAGCACTGCCTCCATGCGGTCCTTCCAAGAAACATAATTCAAGCTTCCCTCAAGGGCATAGTCGAGTATTATTCCATTAAAATCCATCCTTCTAGCTATGAAGAATTGATCCTGCAAATTCGATCCTCTTGCAACACAACTTCGAAATTCCTTCTTTACTGTGAATCCTGCTTTGATACCATGTATAAATTAAGCCGTACATCCAAAATTGATCATGAAATTTACTAAATCAAAAGACTCAAATCTACTCTAGTGCTCCGCGGAAAGAAATTCACAATCTAGAACAAAAAATTCAAACATGCAATAAGAAATAACACACATGCAACAAGTATTTTCCTTTGGGAAAGAAAAATACTAAAACGCCTAATTCATGTTTGCATTAATCATAATAATAGAGATATATTACAATTTATTTGCTCAACTGAGCACAACCTGCAGGTGCAGAACCTATCTCTTTGCTCACTCAGAAGTTCTAACCTAGACTTAGCCAGTTTATGCCTCTGCTTGAGCCCCTACTTCCTTGTGTTGTTCCTTGAGGAATTAGGCCCCTATAAAATAGGAAATTCCTCTAATTCATTGCACAAATCCCAAGTATGGTCCACCTGATCTCATGCAACATCTGTATATTCAACTAGTTTACAACTGTTGGTTAACTTCCTTGGAAACTCCACCACAATTGGGAAATTCAAATTCTTTGCATGCATGACCTAATTATTAGATGATTGATCAGTTAACTATATGATCTCTTATTTAGAATGATATACCACTAATTAACTGACCACCAACTAGTTCTATTAACAATTAGAACTATTTTAACTGATTACAACTGAAATTAACTCAACATAGGCTCCTAAATTGTAGGAATCACTATATACAACTGAAATTCATGCCCTTAACTCGAATTAACTAAGCTAGATTCCTATTTTTTTTTTAATCAACAAAAGTAAACCAAACTTGAACTCATTAGCTTGAATTCAATGTTTTTAACTGAGTGACAAGATCCATGTCACCTCAATTAACTCCTCCAAATTGTCTGCTGATGTGGAATTTCAAATTTTTTCACTTTGATTAAGGAAAAATCAAATTTGAGTCTTTCTTGTTGCATTTTCAATATATGACCCACTAGGGATTAGAGACAAAAAAACCAAAGATCAAAAATGAAGGAATATGTGCTTTAGTCCACCAATAGATACTCACTAAGTTATATAACATCCAAGAAACACATAAATGAATAATTTTTTTGGGCTTGGCCTTTTAATGGATATGACTTCAAGATGCTCTAGTCCATTGAAGCATATGATCCATTAGGGACTCAAAGCGTTGAAGTTATATTTTCCATAAAGAACTTCCTTGGTGTTCTAGTATTTGATAGGTAGAACCATCCAAGTATGTAACAAACTCAACCAAAACATTACAAAAACATTCCCAACTTTTAAACCCAACAAATTTACTGATCAAACGAGAACTATTACCTCAAAACGATAAATCTAACAAAAAAATGCCAAAAAACATGAAAAATAACTCGAAAATGAAAAGTGTTATTTTGGAATAACCTTTTTTTTTAGGTAAATTTTCAACATTTTTTAAAAATTGAAGTAAAGGCCGATATTTTTTGTGCAAAAAACACCCTGAAAACAAGAACTATTACCTCAAAACGAGAAATCTAACAAAAAAATGCCAAAAAATTAAAAAAATAACCCGAAAATGAAAAATGTTATTTTGGAATAACCTTTTTTTTAGGTAAATTTTCAACATTTTTTAAAAATTAAAGTAAAAGCCAATTTTTTTGTGCAAAAAAAACTCTGAAAACGAAAAGTGTTGATGCTGGAATAACATCACCAAATTTTTGTGTGCAAAAAACACCCTAAAAACGAAAAGTGTTGATGATGGAATAATACCTCTTTTTGGAGGTAAATTATCAACGTATTTTAATAATGACGTTAAAGATAAAATATCATGACTCTGAAAAACATTAAAATTCCAATGATAGATGTGACATTAAAGATAAAATATCGTAAGTCTTAAAATTTCAACGATTTTTAGGCATGGTATTAAAGATAAAATATCATGTCTCTGAAAAGCCTTAAAATTCCAAGGATGAAATTAAAGATAAAATATCACCTCTATGAAAATCCTTAAAATTCCAAGGATGACAATAAAAATAAAATATCACTTCTATGAAATTTCTTAAAAGTCCAACAATTTTCACCCATGGTGTTTGTATTATTTTAAAAAATTATTACCATTTAATTTATATTAATTTATTTTTATTTAAGTTTATCATATTGATGATGATGATGATGATGGTTACCGTCTGTTAAGACCAATGTGGTCTATCAAACCTTAAGAAAGGAGAAAGAATCTAAGTTTGATTCTTCAAAATCTTGTTTTATTAAATATAATGTTTTTTTTTTTATATAATGTATTGAAATCACTGGATATAAAACACTTCAGTTATGATGAATGAACAACTTTACAAAACAAATGAATTTATATGTGATTTTGGAGTTTTTGATACTCTTTGCATTAAAACATTTGTGTTTTTGGAAATTTGTGTAAATATTTTATTTTAAAATAATTTTAAGATTTTGAAATTTGCAAATTGTTTTTTAAAAACTATATATATATATATATATATATATATATATATATATATATATATATATATTGTTTTCATATATAATAATAATAATAATAATTTAATATTAAAATTATATTACTTTTGAATTTAATAAATCAAAACTAATAAACATATTAAAGATTATGCAAAAAAAAGTTGCATTTCTATCGACCGCTAAGGAAGTACACCATCAACTAAAAAATGTTCTCCTAAACTTATTACTTTTACATAATTTTTATTTTGATAGATATATCCAATCAAATATATTGAGAATATGAAGACATTGAAAAAATAAAAACAAAAAAAACACAAAAAATATAAAAAATAATAACAAGTAATATATATATATATATATATATATATATATATATATATATGGTTATTTTATCAAAAGAAAATAAATATTCTTATTTGAATTGAAGAAGATATTGGCAGTAAATTTGAAGCAGAGCCTAATAACAATATTGTCATCCATTTATCACATAAATTTCAGAGAAGCTGCGCTGCGCTGGAGCTGTCTGCTGCTGCGTTTGACTGCTTGAGATAGGCCCGCGTCCAATCTAGGGCTCGCGCCCATGGAGGTGCTGGGCACTCCCCAGGTGCCTCCCCCTCCTCCTCCGCCGCCCTCGTCTGCTGAGGCTTTTAATCTACTCTTGGCAGGGCTTCCAAAGAAGAAGAACTCAGAAGCTGCGAAATTCGTCAAGAAATTGGATGATATACCTGAGATCTCCCTTCCCCCAGAAACCCCGATCCAGGTTGCATTATCTTTGGCCGAGCGAGCTCTCATCGGCCAGTTCACTGGGCTATGGCCATCCCCCAAAACCACTAAGAGATGGGTCATCAGAAACTGGGTGTCGTTGATCAAAGAAAGTGTTACCTCTTATTTTTTGGGGAGAGGGTTCTTCCTCTTCAAATTATCTTCAAAGGATGATAAAGATCTGATCTTCCAAAACGGCCCCTACTTCATGGGCCCTCAGGGTTTGTACCTAAATAAATGGAAACCAGACTTCGATCCAGCAGTGGACGTGCCCAAAGCGGTCCTGGTGTGGGTTAGGCTCCCAAATCTCCCAGTTCATTGCTGGAATTGGGACTCTTTGATGCACATTGGAAATGCCCTTGGGAAATTCATAGATCGAGCAAACAATAAGGACCAATATGACTGCGCCAGAATCTGCGTAGAAGTAGATCTGGAGGTGGGGCTGCTGGAGGCCATCAAAATCAATGTCGGAAGCTGGACGCATGTGCAGAAACTGGACCATGAGCAGCTTCCCTTCAAATGCCGAAAATGCCATGTCTATGGCCACTTCGCCAGAGGCTGTCCGTCCAATAATGAGGCTATGCAGGAGAAGGAGGATGGATGGAATCAAGTCAAGTGCTCCAAAACTTCTCACAAGACACAAAAGCTGAGAGGCCCTAATGGCAAAGGTCCTCACCAGGCCTCTGTCCAGCAGCCCCCGCCCAAGCCAGTACCAGAAAATAAGTTTGATCCTCTAAGCTCGCAGCTAGAGGAAACCCAGGAGCTCGTGGTCCAAAAGGCAGTGTCTACAGATAAAGGTAACCTCTCTATCTCTTCCAAGGATGCAAGTGTTGCAGAAAGCTCAAAAGGAATCCCCGTCGAAGTCGAGGAAGAGGACCAAGAGTCGGAAGATTCGGAGGAGGATGGAGAAATAGGTGACTCCCAAGCCTCTGTAAGGAGATTCACAAGAGGCCGCAAAACAAATTGGGAGAAAAGAGAGCAGGAAACGTACAAGGATAAGTTACAGGGTAGCCAACCAACTCTGGAGAAGTTGTTAGCAAAAAATCCGAAGATGGCGAGAAACCAGGCTCAAGGCTCCAAGGGAGCCCATCAAAACAAAGGTAAATAATGAAAATTGTCTCATGGAATTGTAGGGGTATGGGGAGAAAAATCAAGGAAAAGGCCATAAGAAACTTAATAAGAATAGAAGCCCCGGACATATTCCTTATCCACGAGACCAAGATGGAGGACTCAGACTTCCTCCAAACAAGTAAAAAACTCTGGAGTAAAAGTAAAGAAAAAGTTGTCTCAGCTCGCAGAGCCTATGGAGGGCTGGGCACTCTTTGGAATGATAGCAAGTTTTCGTTAGTATCTGAGACTTCAAATACTCACTGGATGCTACTAAAAATGCAACATCTCGTTACTAAAGAAAATTTTTGTCTCTTCAATGTTTATGTGTCGGTCAATGCTGGATAAAAAAAGGCCTGTTGGGACTCAATAAGAAGCCAAGCAAACCTTGGGAATCTAGACAACATCATTATTGCAGGTGATCTTAATCTCACGTTGCACTCTTCAGAAAAGCGAGGAGGTTGCATTGTGCGAGATTCGGCAAGGGAATGGGCAGAGGATCTTCTGCAGGATTGGGACCTGCTAGACATCAAGCCCTCTTCTGGTAAGTCTACTTGGTCAAATAAAAGAGTAGGCCCTGGCCACATTGCAGCAAGGCTAGATATATTTTTTGTCCAAAGTTCCTTTCTTTTTCTTGGATTAGATGCTAGTATGAAAATCCTTTCTTGCAGCATATCTGATCACAATCCTATCAAGCTTGAGCTCCAGGCCCAACCTGATCTTGGTCCCATCCCCTTCAGATTTAGCCCCCTCTGGGTCAAGGAACCCAACTTTTTGCAGATAGTCAAGGAAAGTTGGTCTCAGCCAGTCAATGGTTCACCATTCTATGCGTGGGAAGAAAAGCTCAGAAGAACGAAAGCTGCTCTAAAATGTTGGGCCAAAACCCTTCCCAATCCAGCAGCTGAAAGGAGGTCCAACTCCAACAGCACTTCCATAAATCCTGCCTGGCTGAAGAAGAATTTTGGAGGATTAAGTCTCGCTGCCTTTGGCTCAAAGCAGGAGACAGAAATTTCTCTTTCTTTCACAAGCAAGCCCAAGCTAGAAAATGCTTCAATTCCATTACTGAAATCAAGGGAGAAACTACCAATCACAAGGACTTTGCAAGCATCAAACGAGCAACATTTCTACATTTCAAAAATTTGTATAGTGAGGATGTGAATCTGGTTCAGAATTATTGTCTTCTGGACTGGGTCCCCCCTTCAATCTCAGCTGAGATGAACCATCAGTTAGAAGCTAAAGTCACCAAGGCTGAGGTCAAGAATGCCCTCTTTGCCATGGAACCAGACAAAGCCCCAGGACCGGATGGATTCTCCGCCAGATTTCTTCAATCCTGCTGGCATATTGTGGAAAAATACCTCTATAAAATGGTCCAAAAATCCCAAGTCTGTCAGAAAATTGGAGGTAGTACAAACTCTACGTTCCTAGCACTCATCCCAAAGGAAAAAGGCACCAGCTCCTTCAACAGATTTCGTCCCATCTCTCTTTGCAACACTGGTTACAAGTTGATCACCAAAGTAATCGCTAACAGGCTGAAATATCTTCTTCCCAAAATAATACCAGAGAATCAAGGGTGCTTTATCCACGGTAGACAGCTAGTGGACAATTTCATCTTAGTTCAAGAGGCAATCCTTTCGAGCCAGCAGTGCAAGGAAAAAGGTATGGCTATCAAACTGGATTTAGAAAATGCTTTCGATCATGTTAGGCACAATTTTCTCTTGAATGTTCTGCAAAAGTTTGGATTTGGGGAGAGTTTTATAAACTGGATCCGGGCCTGCATCTCGGAGCCATGGATTGATTCCCTAGTAAATGGCAGAGCTGCTGATTTTTTCAAAGCCTCAAGAGGACTAAGGCAGGGTTGTCCCCTTTCTCCTCTTCTTTTTGTCCTCCAAGCCTCCGTTCTCAGTTTCCACCTCAACAAGAAAATGCAAGAGCAGGAGATCTCAAGGATTTTCATAGCAAGAGGAGTCAAAAGCATCAATCATGCCCTCTTTGCAGACGATACTTTGCTGCTGGGGGCTGCATCGATCCACTCGGCCAACAGATTTAAAGACGATCTCGACGAGTTTTGTATGGCGTCGGGAAGTAGTCTCAACAAGGGAAAATGTCACATTTACTGTTGGAATACTACACCCAACTTTCTTAATTCCATTGCTAGATGTTTTGGCTTCGCAGCCTCCTCATCTTGGACCTATTTTAAATATCTTGGGCTCCCTATCTTCCTCAAGTGGGCCTACAGCAGGGATTGGCTCCCCCAAGTGGAAAAATTCAAGAACAAACTCCAGGCATGGGGATTCACCTGGCTTAATATTGTGGGCAAGACAGTTCTCATCAAAGATGTGCTCAGCAGTCTCCCCTTATTTCAATTCTCAGTAATCCTTGCTCCAATTGGCATTCTTCAGAAAATGGACCAATACATCCGCAATTTCTTTTGGAAGGGAGGCAAACAAAATGAGAGGAAAATCCCTCTTGTTAACTGGGAGACTGTCTCCAAGCCTCTAATGGAGGGGGTTTTAAACTTCAAGAACCTCTCCCTTCAGAACATTGCCATGGGAGCCAAACTTCTTTGGAAAATTATTGCGCCCAAGCCTGGCTGGGCCCAATTAGCGCTATGGAGGAAATATTTCAAAGGAAAGAGAGTTAGATGCCTGGATGGGCCTCTCCCCCAAGGCGTCTCTCCCTTTGTAAGGCTCTGCTCCAAAGCCGCCCCCCTGATCCGCTCAAATGCTTACTGGATTCCTGGAAATGGTAGGAATATAAATATTTGGACTGATCGCATCATGGATCGAGATCCGATTGGTGAATGATCCTCCTTGAATGCGCTACGTAGTTGGTTGACCGCTTCAGGGAATTCCACTCTGTGGGATATTTCCACATGGGCTGGGACGCGCTGGGCAGGTTGGAACTTTATTGACTTGCCTCCGGAGCTTCTTCATGACTGCAACTGCCTTCATTCTATGTTGAATGGTATTGCTCCTACGCATGCGCGCAGAAGGGACTCGCGTGGATGGGGTTCGTTGTCAGCTGGTTATACCGTAGCACAAGGCTATGCAAAACTCTCATTGAGACCGCATGTTCCTCCTGACCCTGCTCCATGGAATGCGATCTGGCACCTCTCCTCTTTGCCCAAAATTGACATGTTCTGTTGGCTTTTATGCCACAGAAAAATCCTCACCAATGATAAATTGCAGAAACGTGGATTTCATGGCCCGTCCAGGTGCCCTCTGTGCAGAGAGAATGTGGAATGTGCCACCCATCTCATGTTAAATTTTAAATTCGCTCTGCAGGTTTGGAGTGAGCTGATGGATTATTGGAACCCCAATTTTGTTCTTCCCATCTCCATAATTGATCTCTTTGCAAATTGGCAGAACAGTTATCCCGACCCTCCTCCCAAAAACAAAGTGATTAAAGCGGCTTGGTCTTCCCTTCCTAAAATCTGCTGCTGGCAGATCTGGCTAGAGAGAAATAGCAGAATTTTTAGAAACACACAGCATGATGTCAAGGTGGTAACGGCTAAGATAAAATTCCAGTTAAAAGAATGCTTGGGAGAACAAAAAGACGCTTCAAATCTAAATCAGTTAGTTACTGTTTGGGGTGCCTCCCTAAACCTGCAATTTCATCAAGCTATCAGAAATACCTCCCCTTCTAAAGACTGGCAAATAAGGGGAAAAAAAAATGAAGCTTTTCAAGACTGGATCTCCAATCAAAAGGTGCACTCTCTCTTCTTTGATGGGGCATCAAAGGGAAATCCTAACAAGGCTGGGGCAGGAGGAGTTGTAAAGAACAGTAAAGGCATATCGACCCACAACTTTGCCTGGGGTCTGGGGATCAACTCCAACATTCAAGCTGAGGCTTTGGCCCTCTTCCAAGGTCTTAAATTGCTCTTGGAATTGGATATCAAGGAGGAAAATATTTTTGGGGATTCCCAAGTGATAATAAAAATCATGGTGACCAACTCATCCCCTCGGGACCTAAGATTAGCAAGACTGATTTCTAGAATCAGAAGTCTGGGGAACTTGTTCCAAAATATGAAATAATTCCACGTATAGAGAGACAAAAACAAAGACGCAGATCTTGAAGCTAATAAAGCTGCCCTTCTCTCTGCTGGGGCAATGATAAGAGACAGGGACGAAACATGGTACCCAATTCCATAATCAGTCAGCTGACATGTTTTACTGCTTGTTATTGAAACAGTTCGTTTGTACTTTTAAGCTTGGGCAAATCACAGAAATCGAATCCATAGCTGTAACCAAAAAGAGCTGGAAGTTGACCACAAGCTCCATAGCACTTCTGGTTGTCGAAACTATTTGGGCTCTGCTCCCTCTCATTGTAATCCGAAATCTGGCATTTAGACCAATCAATTAATATAATTTATAACCGTTTCTGTAAATATATATATATATATATATATATATATATATATATATATATAATAGAAAAAACATGACCAAAAAAATATAATATAAAAAATATATAAAAAGGATAAAAAAAAAAAAAATTAACTTATAAAAAAAAAAAAAAAAAAAACACAAAAAAAAAATCATAATTTAAGAAAATAATTTAAAAAATTGACCAAAAAAAATAAAATAAAATATTGATGAGATAAATTTAAAAAAAAAAAAAACAAAAATACATTAAAATAAAATAATTAAAAAAAACATTTAAAAAAAAACACAATAAAAACAATCTAAAAAAACTTTAAAAGAAATAATTGATAAAAAAAATATTTAAAAAAATTAAACTTATAAAAAAAAATTATAAAAATTAAAATTATAAAAAATTAAAAAAATTAAATTGAAAAAAAAGATAAAAAAACGGAAGAAATAAAATAACAAATTAAAAATTATTTAAAAATAAAAATAAAATATAATAATTAGAAATATTGAAAATAATAATTAAAAACATTGAAAGTAATAATTAAAAACATTGAGTCGAGTCCCACTAGGACAACGGGTTGAGGTTGGACCTCGTTAGAAGGGCGACTCAAGATCAAACGTCACGGAGCCTGTTGCGCTCGTGCTAGGGGAATGAGACAAGTTAAACCCAGTTTGCTTAGTGTTGGTGTGGTCCAGGCCAGGTGCGATCCTCGGGTGATTTTGACAACTTAGATGCCCCTCGGTCGCAATTTCTCAAGCCATAGATCAAACCTGATGTAATTGGTGAATATGGACTCACATAGAAGTCTGGAACGTTGGGTTTAAACAAAAACTCTACATAGATCATTCCACTATCTCGCAAAAAAATAATTTAAAAACATTGAAAAAAAAAAAAACATTAAAACAATTTATTATTATTATTAAATAACAAAAAAAAACTTTAAAAAAATATAAATTTGAAAAATATAAAAAATAAAATAATAAAAAAGATATTAAAAAAACCAAATTAAAATATATTAAAAAAATAAAAAAATAAAAATTATATTTCAAAAACAAATTCATTTATAAAAAAAAAAAAAAAACACATCTCAAAGAAATGATTTTTCATAATTTATGAGTGGGTTTATACACGTAATAATCTTTTGAAATGTGTTCATTTGCTATGACATGATTGCACTAAAATGTGGGTTTGCAATAACTTGGATCATTGTGCCAAGTAAAAGCAATAATGTATTATCACAACCAAGCTTCTACTTGCACAATCATAAGATAATGGGAAAGATAATGGGAGAGATTGTGATTAGAATACTAATACATGTTTCACAAAGTTAAATTTACACTTTGATCTATGTCAACTTTTTCGACTACAAATTACAATGTGTATCACACACTTATGATTTTGTGATTTACACCAATCCACACATTCATACTTCGACAATATCTTCAATGACCTTTCATTAGTGTGACTTCTCCAATCATGGACTTAGTCAATCTCTTACTCCTTTTGAATTAAACTTCCTTGCTTAGGTGTTGTTGGTCCTAAACATCTATCCTATTAGTGGAAAAAAAATATTTGTATGCTCTAAGCGATACAAGTTATTGGTTTGGGGAAATTGTACTTCCAATCCAATTTGGTTTTTTACCTATTTTTCCACTCTTTACACTATAGAACTGCATTCTCCTAACATCATACCAAATTTAGCTTTAATCCCTTCAAAAATTAGTGCAACACATTCTTCCTCATCACCATCCAACATTGATAGCTTGTAGATATACATGTAAATTATGTTGAACTCTAAATGAATGCCCATGCACACTAATATATCTAATTCAAACATGCCTTATTCAATCCTTGCAATGATGGTATATATACCATACTATGACACTTAATTTAGACATTCTTCTCCTTAAAACACCTTTTCCAAAAATAAATAAAATTGTATCTCCTATAAAGAATTAGTACTTGGCCTTGTGTTTTGTTCACTCTTTGCATTTAAGCTTCATGAACTTGATCATGAATATTTTAGACACATTCAATGAACATCATAACTCTCACATGTGTAGTTATTTTCTTCACCATCGCAACCTCAAGAATGGGTCCAAGAATGACATTCAATGTGAATTCAAGGCACGTTTTTTAAGGTGAAGTGCTTGTTATGTTATACATTGCTTGATTCTCATAGCATTGCATGTATGAGATGGAATCTCATGCCTTCAAATATTTATGACTAGATATATAGAACTAAACTATGGTGTGACATACTACCTATATTTGTCCACCTCTTCATAGATGGATTGTGATGTTATTCTTTAGCTTAGTATCCTATATCCTACATCAATCCCCATACAATTTTCCAAACATAACTAAGAAATGTCGATCTATTTAGGGATGATCAATACTGGGAGGAAAAATTACACCTACGATGGATCAAAGAATAATTGTGCAACTTCTTATCCTAACACTATCTTCCTTAAAGGTACCATCATGAGCATTGCATTGAAGTGATCCACACCTACAATTTCATAGTCATTCTGCCACTTGTGGTCACTAAAATGAGGAAATCTATTGATTTCAACTCCCACGACCTTCTTGATATCAGAATCAGAGTATATTTTTCTATCTTCCAAATTGTTATCCTTCATATGTTATATAGTGGACAACTTGTCATGAACATTTCCATAATTTACACACATTTTAAACCAATAGAAAAGAGTTAAGAAAATTTGTGTTTGTCTTCTCCACTCCCGAAGTGTCTTGATAATTTGGAATGGTGTTCCTTATGTTGTTATTGAATTTTTTGATCTCTTTATGGAACACAAATAATGCTTAATCAAAATGTATTCTTCCACAAATAGTCTCGAAAATCCACATATGGTAGGGTCATTGTACAACGCTACAACATTACATAAATCTAATGTTTAGGCACTTTGATCTTAAAGGCTTGTTTAATGTTAGTTTAAGGCATGGGTATGTAAAGTCATGACTCAATGCACAATCCATATGAATGTTTCATGTTGCACAACTTTCCACCACCAAAATAGAGTTGGTTGTGGTTCACTGCACTAAAATGGTGCATCATACAAGAACATTGAGTGATAAAATTCCTGATTGGATAGTTTTCCATGGATGTTTTTTGGCTATGGGCATGGATAATCAGTAAAATCTATGTCAAATTAATGATACATTCATATCAATGTACACAAAACCAAATATAAACAAGCTCTTGTTACACAAATGTACATTTTTTCATGTACACCAACAATTTCTCTTTGCAAGACAACAAATGTGTTGGTCCAAACAGTGCAAGTGATCCTCCCACAACATGCTATACAAAAAAGATATTATCTCCCATATACAAATCTTCAATGATTCTAAGATATGGTAATAGCACTTAATTCATCATCCTCATGGACGCCACAAGGGCATTATTAAGGCTAAACAACATCACCAATTATTCAAACTATCATTTTCACGTGTTTGAGGTTGTTCTTATGTATCCTATGGTTTATTACATATATAGTGACAATAACGAGTCTTCAATGCAACCTTAATGAAATATTTCATTTCTCGGTGTAATTCTCACACATTGTTGACACATGATAATCAATACTTGTTCTTAATAATGATTATGTGCAAAATTTAGTGGCATGAACTAACATTCTTTATGTACCATATTTCTTTGAAACTAACTAAAAATGGATCTACAAAAAAATAAAAGTCTAGAGTGGACGGTGACCCATATCAAACGACTCTTGAATCGTCCTTTTGATCTCTTCATTCTCTCACTACAAATCCCTATGAAATGCCTAGTTCAGCAATGTAAACCACTATTGCAAAGCAATGGAGCAATGGTGCCTTCAATGGCATGACTTGGAAATGATTTATGAAGCTTGTATTGATTTCTTTAGTTGCATATACTCTTTTACTTCTTCTTTTTTGTCATATTAAGTTGTGTGCAACAATGATGCCTTCAATTGCATGACTTGAAAATGATTTATAAGACTTTATTGATTTCTTTAATTGCATATACTCTTTTACTTTTTTGGTCATATTAAATTGTGTGCAACAAAACCTAGGTGTCTTAGTATTGATTAGAGAGTACCACCCTCTCTTCTTAGTATTGATTAGAGAGTGCCACCCTCTCTTCTTTCACTAGTCACAAATTTAAAAACAACACCATTTATTATTATGAAGATTTCACCAGAATTTAGCTCATGTTAAATTTGTGTGCAATAAAGCTTTGGTCTTTTACTGATAATTGACAAATGCTGTACTTTTCTTTTCCTTTAATCACACACCAAAAAGTTTATTTTATTTGATCAATGTTTAAACTTTCTCTGCCAAAACTAAGAATAAAAATTCAATCTCTCAACTAAAATGCTCAATTATTCAAGAGAAAATAAAAAACATATCAATTATTAAAATGGAGATGTGCTCGATTTAAAGAAAGAAGCCTATGTCATTTTTCGAATAAGTAGAAGAAGAACAAATTTAGAAAAAACCCATGTCTATTTTGAATTGATGCTCAGCTAGCAAAATAATGATATCAGCCAAACAAACTACCGGTAAAAGATATAATTGAAACTCTTAAAGATAAATTTATAAATATTTGTTAATCACATATACTTTGATTTTGGTTTTTTTTTTAAGACATTAATGTTTTTCTAAAATATTGCATTTATTTATAAGTTTAAAAATATAATTTTAATAAAAAACAATTATAATTTAAAAATAATTATATAATCAAATTTTATTAACAGTTAACAAAAAATTCAAAAACTCTGCGTCTCACATTTATCAACTATGCATATCCAGGTAAATCATGTCAATGCACACATGAATTGAAATGGTGATGCTGCGACGTCTTCCAAATTGCAGGCATCATCACGTGAATGGCTGACTCCACATAATAAATTGGATCTTAGATTCATGAAAGTTTATGAAAGTTTGTTTTATCCGGTGCACTCATGATGATAAAATTACATAATATATTGTGGGGGTTTGATTTGTGAGCATTGCGAATTGAATTGTGGGCACTCCGTGTAACAGATTCCAACTTCACATCAATTTTATTAATCAATAGAGATTTTTTTTGTTTCTTTTAAAGATAGGAGAAGCACACGATTATATTGTAGCAATGCCATATGTTGAATGATGTTTAGCCAGCAAGAACTATGAATATAGTTTCTGCAATAACTCTGAATAATTTTTTTTTTGGATCTTTGAGGATTTATGAATTGTAAAATTCCTTTTATGTGTTACAATTTATCAAATTTTATTTGATTGTATAAAAAATCATGAATTAAAAACATTTACTTATGTATTTTTAGGAATATAGAATTTTTCAAAACATTCTAGGATAATCTATTTGGAAAGGCCTTTAATATATATTTAAAATACTTTTAAATAGATTACTTATAATATATTTCTTACAAATATATATTTCTTATAGGTAATCTATTTAAAAGTATTTTAAATATATATTAAAAGCCTCTCCAAATAGATTATCCTAGAATGTTTTGAAAAATTCTATATTCCTAAAAATACATAAGTAAATGTTTTTAATTCATAATTTTTTATACACTCAAATAAATTCCATATTTATTGAAGAAAATAGATTTCTATTTATTAAAAACAATAACGTGAGGATCATTTATATTAATTGAGAAAGAAGAAAAAATGAATAGAACCTTATATAACAAGATTTGTTTCCCTTCAAATTTAGGGTTCACTTCTCTCCCCTACCATCTTTAGGTATTAAAATTTTGGTTTTTTGAATTCATATTATTTTACATTTACATTATGATGGTGTTGTAAGAGTTTTTACAAATGCTTAACCATCACAGATATAGGTTGAAAGATAAATGAGAGCCCGTCATTTAAGGGATTTGAGGGTGATCTATTATTTTTTCTTTCTTCTAATTGTTAGAAATTAAATAACAAATCAATGAAATGAAAATATTGAAAAATGAAGAAGCGTAAAACAAGAAAGACACATGTATATGTGGTTCACCCAATCTAGGCTATGTCCATGGATAAACAAACAATCATTCCTTTTATATTATCTAGCAAAATGAAGGGATACAACCTACATCACATCCACTATAACTTCATCTCTGCTCTCACACAATATCCTCTCTTTCTTTCTACACAATAATACACAACCACAATACAATTTCCTCATATAAATAGAGGGCTTCCTTCTAGGGAAAAAACAACTCTAAATTAACATAATTTCTACCGTTAGATCTTCCACCTAATGAAAAATACAGATTGACTATGAAATCACAATATTTTACAGGGAAATTTTCTTTAAAAAAAATGTTTTCACAGGCATTGCCCCAAACCCCGGGGGGGTGGGGGTGTTGGTGGTTGACCCCTCTGCAGAAGTAGTGGAGGGGAAATCCCCCCTACATCGCCTCATAAGGGATTGGGGTCCAAACGCAGTTGAAACAAGACCTATGAATCAGGAAGATAATCATGCTCCACACCAAACAATCTCCCACTTGGAGACTAATTATAGCAACTCCACTAGTACTTCACTTGTTGGAAAATGATTCCACATGGGCCTAGTTGTTTCTCATATTTAAAATCATACTTGAAGGCCAATTGAAACTGAGCAGAAACTGAGTTTCGCCTTGGTTAATACCTTTGTTAACATATATGTAGGATTCTAGCTAGAGTATATATTTTCCACATTCAATTGTCCATCTTCCAAAATTGATTGTATGAAATGATAATTGAGCTATATATGTTTAGTCTTAGAATGAAATGGTGAGTTATTTGTTAGATTAATGACACTCTGGTTATCACCATATAACCTACCAATATCTTGTTTCTTTTCTAATTCATCCATAAACCTTTGGAACCAAATCATTTCTTTACTAACCTCTGTAATAGCAACATAATTTTATTTCAATGTTGAAAGTGAAACAATCCTTTTCATTTTAGAAACCCAAATTACTGTTGTTCCAACTACATTAAACACATACCCTATGGTGCTCCTCCTATTATCTCTATCACCTGCCATATTTGAGTCGACATATCCATGTAAAAAAAGTGTTTTAATCTCCAAAACATAATGTTTGATTAGTGGTATACCTCAAATACTTGAGAATCCACTTCACTGCCATAGAGTGCTCTTTTCCTAGATTTTTCATATTCCTAATCACAACTCCCATTACATGTGCAATATCAGAGCTTGTGCACACCATTGCATACATCAAGCTTCCAACTACTAATGAGTATGAAATTTTAGACATATAATTTATCTCTTCCTGAGTCTTTGGACACATCTCCTTACTTACTTTGAAATGGCTAGCCAAAGGTGTACTAATTGGTTTTTCATTCCACATATTAAATATTTCCAACACCTTTTCTGTGTACTCACCTTGAGACAATGTTAATTTGTGAAATTTTTAGTCTCTAGTTATTCTCATACCAAGGATTTTCTTTGCATTTTTTGGAAGCTATTTAAAAAAAAAAAAAATTATAGTGTTAGTGAATTGAACCACACAGAAGAGATTGGTGTGGGAGAGAAGCATCCTGTGTGAAATAGTAAGATTGACATAGGAAAGAGAGACACAATGTAGGGAGGCAACATGCTAAGGAGATTGCATCGTCAAGAAGGCGAGGATGCGTGCGAATAAATATGATAGTTATGATTTTTAGATAGTTGGAAAAGGACAGGAAGGTCATGGTGCTAGAATAATCTAGAGATATTTGCAAAAGGAAAGAAGTTGTGGAGTGGTGATGAGTTGGTAGAAAATAGTTTTAGCAGGTTTTACGAGACAGTTAAATAGTATGGGACAACTGGACAAAAAATTTCAGAGAATATGTAAAATGGTTGGCCAATGTGGAGGACATATGGAAGGGAGGAGAAACATTTCGATGAGGACCGAGAAGCTACAAAGCACCAATAAGAGGACTCATTCGAGACAATTCAATGGTTGGACGAAGGAGATGGAAGTGTTTTTCAGACTAAGCTTTTTGTTACAGTAGTTGGAATTATAGTTGTTAGTCATGTGCATTTGTAATCTTCGTGCAATCTATGTGTAGAGAAAATGGTCTATAGGAGAGTCAATGGTGTCTTTACGTTATTATGGTTGTTGCAATGTACCAGGGGTAAATACAGTAAGGCTAGTGAATGGGATTTTAGTGATTCTTATTGTAGCGTGATGCACCTTTTTGCCTTATTTTTATTAATGAAAAGAACAATGGATTACCTCATACATGTTGGTGTATAAATGTGTTACATTACTGCTATTACCATATTACTACTATTACCATATTTTTTATTGGTTGTCTAATGATACAATGTTGATTAAGTGTTTCTTAATATTTTGTGTAGCAAGGGGAGATAATATCACTGTTATAGTTTTATCATGTTAATCTTACATCTGTTGAATGGTGAGTTTCTCTGTTAATGTCGAAAAGTATGTCAAGAGAAATGATATTCTTTGGTTGTAATGTTGTTGTGGGTAATGAATCATGCACTACTTAGTTAGTGTAGAATTTGTGAAGTTCTACACAACACATAATCATAGAATCACTGTTAAGTGTCTGTTTTATAGGTGTTCAAGTCCCCGCATGGTAAGACAAAGTTCAAGCATAAAAAAACCACAATAATCCCATCTAACTATAGAAACCTGGTTCAAGTAGCCCCCATAGCACCTTGGGTGAAAATTCATCCATTTTTTGGGTGATGCTTAAAGGGCCTATGCTAGGTGGGTTTGTTGGCCGAACTACGACAAATCCCAAGTTTGTTAAAATCTTGCACGCTAACCATGGAATCCCACCAAGGAAGAAATTACTTGGTAGTTTAAGTAAAAGGAGCATTAATTTTCTATAGAAATTAATTTTAGATTCAATACTACTCTTGTAATGTTCTAAAACATAAGACAAATCTACTTCTACTCATATGCAGAAATCAATTCACAATTGAGAAGCAATATAAAAAACATGCAACATGAATCAATTAACACACATAACACGAGGATATATATAGGGGAAAGTAACTGCTCAGAACCCCTTCCTATCTATATTTAATTAATAAGAAAATAGAGAAGAAATACAATGCTTGCTCAAGCCTGAGAAATATCTGCACAAGTATAATTTATCTCACTCTGCTTTATAATCCCTCTCTGGCCAATACATAACCAAATTTCTGCTTGCCCAAGCTCCTATTTCCTTGTGTTGTTTCCTTGGGAATTAGCCCCTCTGACTGCATGCACCACTTGTACAACTTGGATAATTATACAACTAATAGTACACTGCCCTGAACTCCAATATCAACTGGGTAACTCGTAGATCATGCATCCATGAGTTAATTATGGCTGATTTATCAGTTAACTGGTTGATCATTGAGTACACACCCCACCACTTCACCTCCCATTAGTTCCTCCAACAGCTGGAACTAGTTTAACTGAATTTAACTAAGTTTAAATAAATTAAATTATTACAACTCAAATTAAACTCAACCTAGGCTCAAGTTAGGCCCTCAACTCGAATTAACTAAGCCAAATAAGTCAAACTAACCTAGTTAACACATTCTTGTTTTCTTGTGATGTGGAATTACAATTTTCTCCTAATTTAATTAAGGGGAAAATTAAATTAGAAATTTCCTTGTTGCCATTGATATGAATTTATGCAAGAACACAATAGAATACATATATAAACATAAACACAGAAGTGCAGCATAAATAAAACTTCATTTCATTAATATCAAAGAACTAAAATATGCTTACATACAGTTCATGGAAGTAAACTAGTTTAAGAAATGGTAACTTATCTTTGAGAAGAGATGTGGCGGCTACATGCCTCTAAAATATGTTACAATGAGGCTCAAGGGTATTTTTATTATTAAACAACAAGGGAAGACCATAAACAACCAAATCCCTGACCTCGGGAGATGGAACACCAAGAGTTTGTGGGCCCCATTGGGGTTAGTTGGGTAGCCAACTTCTCGGGGTCGTAACTTGGTCATATTATCTATGATATCTTGTCAGAAATATATCTTTGAGTACTACAAAATTTTCCATAGGTCCTAGCCTATGGCTTTGGAATTGTTGCGGACCTCAAAAAACGTTGTTTAGGGGGTCAAAACTGCTCCGAAAGTTCAGGACCCGAAAAACTGCTAAAAATAAGGAAAGTGATGAAACCGACTAGGGGTCTAGGTGGAATAGGAGGGTGGCCACCAATATCATCCTGGATCAATCCTCACCCCTTAGGAAGAAATGGTCCCCATTGTGTGCAGACCCTCCATGAGGTGAGGAATGTTTTTTTGAACTTGGTCCCTAGTGAACCAATCTCCCTGGTGAAGGAGTTGGCCTACTTTGACGACTTAATATAGCTAGATCCTCTATTGTAGGGTGTTCTTGATCTGTGTGTCCATGATCCGATCAGTTGTGGCCTGTTCCATGCAGTCTGGGTTTAAATATGTGGGTGTGAGTTGTTTTGCAATGTCATATGTGTCTAGTAATCGTGGAAAGTATGACGAGAGGTGGTCCACATTGAACACTAGGTGAAAACCAAGGAATGGTGGAATATTGACACTAGTAAATTTGGCCTAATTTCCGACGGCCACTTCGTCGCTATTCTGACATATAGTCGTCGCAAGAGCGACAGTTTGAGGACGAAAAAAAACGTGGTTAGCCATTACGTCGCAATTTCAACACTTCAATAAAGTGTCGGAAGAGCGACAATTGTTCCGAAGTTTTGCAAAGTGTTGCAATATCGACGCTTGCAAAGTGTCGCAATATCGACACTTGTGAAGTGTCGCAATATCGATGCTTGCAAAGTGTCACAATACCGATGCTTGTGAAGTATCGCAATACCGACGCTTGTGAAGTGTCGCAATACTGACGCTTTGTCGAAGTGTCGCAATATCGACGCTCTACAGAAGTGTCGCAATACTGAAGCTTTTTAGAAGTGTCACAATACCAACGCTTTGCCAAAGTGTCACAATACTGACATTGTGCAGAAGTTGCTCTTCCGACGCTAGAGGTGTCGCAATACCGACATTAGAGGTGTCGGTCTTCTGACACTTTGAAGGCGTCGGTCTTCCGACGCTTTGATAAAAATTTAAAAAAATAAATTAAACACGGTGTTTTGCATTGACTATTGACTCTCTGAAATCCTTTGCTGTATAGAATCGTATTAATGAAAATATTAATACACTTTCAGTGAATATAATTATATCATATGGATGGACAGAGTTTATGTACCAATAAATCCAAATTTGAGAAAAGTTCGGCCAAATTTCAGCAGAGGGCCAATTCAACCAAATTCTGTTACTTTGCTGGAAACTGTATCAAAAATATGGTTTACATAAACCAATAGATTATTTGGTATTAGGTTATGATATATTTGATTATTACTCATTCATACCTATTATACATTGACAGGAGCATCCCCACATGCTCTTGAAATGAAAAATATAAATTGCTTAAATAATCTTGAGGATTAATTATAGAGAAGGCGTGTACAGATAACCATGTTTAAGTTACGTCCCTTCCATAAAATGCACATTATAATCTCAGATAGAGGATTTAAAAGAAAATTTCTCTAATTAGAGAGATTGTGGAAATCATGTAGGAGGCAACCTTGCAGACCAAAAGAATAATGCACTACCGACAAGGTCATAAATAAACAGTTTTCCATGTCATTGTGATGTTGAGTTAGAACATTCCTCTATGGAATAATATTATGGCTAAGAAACCCATTTGCATTTCCTCTACAAGCTCAAACATTCCACTGTACAACACTGCGGACCTGTTACGAATTTCTGTAGTATTCACTTTCGGTCATATAAATAGTCCCCTGAGAAGGTTCTTTCCACATTTACAGTTACAAATAGGCATATCCAAAGGATCGATAAAAGGATACAAATTGGTACAAATATTTGACTTTATATGGAAAGATTGGTACCCTAGAACACCACTGCAATCTCGCACTATAAGGTTGATGTCAGATTGTTTGAATTCCAGCACCCAAAACTCCAAGATTATGAACCAAACAAATGGCAGCATTTACTATTTAGGTACAACCAACCGATGGAAAAATTAGACCACAACATTATGCAGACCAAATTCACTTTTATAACACTTTGAGCTGTCACCATGAGCTTGACAAGGCTTTCTTTGTATCTTTGTTGTTTCTAAACCTAAGAGAATTTTTCAAATCATCCCCTCAATGCCAATTTCCGATTTGAGCACCACTTGGGTATAGAAAGCATAAGCATAAGACGACAACATATGCTACAGGCATACTCTATAGATCAAAATCCAATAATTAAACACGGTGTTTTGGCTACACTCCAGACATCCCAAAATCCTTATCAGCATAATGGAGAAGTCTTCGCAATCACTGAACCATATCACAGTGAAATGGTAGAGAAGTATGCCAGTATAAGAATGCAGGACTCACTGATAACCATGAAAGTGCATTCAATTTTGCTGCTACAAACTCAAAAATCTGATGAGCCTTAGCTTGACAGTCCTTTCCTTCTACAACAGGTAAACGGTTTTGCTTACCTTTCCCTGTAGTTTCAGATGTAACAGATCCTTGCTGGTCAATTGATACAGTACATGTTCCCCCATAATAATCTACCAAACTCGTCATAAGAGTAGATGGCCACTCATCTTTGGCAATACGTTGCATGGAATCTCTCCTGATGGAGGGAGTTGGTTTGGATACTACAAAACTAGTAGCAAAAGGGGATGCAAATCCTTTGCTATGTAATAAGTGTGCCAGTGGTGGAGACTCAGATGTAAGGCATGTAGGAAATTGTAGGGGTACGGGAGGGATAAAACGGAGACCATGTGAAGGAACAAACAAGTTTGAAACCGTTGTTGATGCAAGTGACTTTACTGAGTTTAAACCTTCCATATAGTTTGATAGTCCCAAAGAAGCACCTTGAGTTGCACCTGTAGGCAATCAGAAACCCACTTCTAAAAACTAATGTACAGACACATCCAGTAGCTGAGAAAATTATTTAAAAGAAACGTGTACTTCAATTTTCCAAGAAAACAGAAAATAGAATATTCAAATTTAATAAAAATACATACAAGAAAGCATAACAATTAAGATTATCCTAATCAGGAAAGTAGAATGCATTTTCTTGCCATATGTACAACATAAGAGTCACAATTTGGAATTGACTTAAAGTGAGACAAGCTGCAATCTGAAGGTTTACTTGTCCAAACACACCCGATAGGCATGATATATATTTAATATAGCATATCCTTCAATTTTCCAACAAACAAGAGAGTTTAGTTAGAATTTGTTTGCAATTAAATTACATAAAAAAAGAGGCATAATCATTTGATTTATATTTGTGGAAAGCATGAATGACATTCTCCAACTATATATAGCATAGCATTTAAAAGAACATGCTGGAAATTAACGACAAAAGTAAACATATAAAGGGAAGAATACCTAATGAAGCCATCTCGACTGACAAAATAGCTGCAGAGAGTGGTCTATACAAAAGCCGACTAGATTGATGTTCTGGACCCACTGAAAAGCACCCTTTGGTATGTCTTGTAAATTTCCAGGCATTTTTGCTTTCTTGTGTTCACTTGCCCAAGGTTGCCTTTAATGAAACTAGATGACTTTGAATGTGAACTGTAAGGAGAAGATGATGGATTGGGAGTAGTCAAAGCCCTATCTTGGATCATATTGATTTCCTGCTGCTGAAGTGTACTACCACCGCCACTTGCTGAGGTAACATCAAGGGAAAATCATCGCAGCTGTATAGGCCATTTTTTAACTTCATTCCCACCTACTGAAAAAATTGTTTTCTGCCATTCTGCACCCTCCATCCCCAACATTTGTCAGGACATTTACCAGTATGACCAAGACTACTAATATTTGCCAACTTCTAAAAAGATGGCAACACAAAAACAAATTTAGTAAGGACAACATATATTCATAGGATAGTCAAAGAAAAACATGCACACCTTGGCATTCAAGTTCATAAAAGCATCCAATACGTGCAATCACAATATTCCTTGGTTTGCAACCACCTACATTAGGAGTAATTGATAAATATTGGAATCCTTGCTGTAAAACTTGAATAAAAAGACTTTCAAGGCCTTTAGTATCCTACCACCCACTGACCCCACCAAATGGAAATATATGGACATCTAGTAGTTCTCCACGAGAATTTGTCCACACACAAACAAGCCATTTCCAATCTACAGTCCAACCATAACAAAAATGGAGACTTGGTGCCTTCTGGTTCCCAGACCCTAAACAGTCAGATTCCAATCCTTCTGCAGCAGTGCTTGAGCCAATATCTCCTGGTCCAATTGAATTTGAAGGACAAGTACTCGCACTTGCATCATCAGATATGGTTCTCACTAAATCCGGAGTAGAAACACTAGTCACAGGGTTATAAACAATGTTATCCAAGGAACCAGGCTCTACCAAAAAAATAGTGGCTCAAACAGGTAGCGTGCATCATCTTGGGAAGGAAACTCTTCAGGCCTGCTTGAATCACATGTAGTTGACTCTCCTTGCCTTTTTTTCCAATAATTATCCCAAGCACTCGGCCATAAGCATCTTTTATCAAGTAAATTGTCTCTTGATAATGATGGTGTTCCCCTAGTAGTGCGAGATATACCACAATCATTCCAATGTCCTTGAACACCTGAGCTCAGGTGCACAACTCCTGGTTGAGCTCTATGTGATAATGTGGGTTGTTGTGATGCGTCATAAACAGGAGTCAAGCGAGGGATCCGACGAGCCTTGTTATACACAGTAAAAGCTATTTCTTTATGAGTGACTAACTCAGTCACTGGAGGCCTGCTAGCTTTGAGAATTATTTCTGTCGTGAGGACTTGTAAAACAAGCTTAGGAACACTAAACCCAAATAGAGTAGGAACACTTAAATTCACTGTTTCATCTAGGGTAGCAGCATGGTCTAGAGCCTTCCCAACTTGACTATAATTTAACAACCTTCTCTCTCTATCTGGACTGTTAATTATTGCTCCAAGAGAACTGCAAGCTTCCACAATAGTCTGAAGTACTACAGATGGTTCAACAAAGGGGCATATCACATAAAGCACCTAAGGGATGACCAGGAACTCCAATCAGGACCTTTACATACAACATCAGTTATAATAATATAATGCAACAGAAACCAGGACTCATGCTAGAGAAAATATTAACAGTGGAGAATTTAAATGCAGCTTTGGTTGGAACCTCAACAATTGTAAGTCCTTATCATCCATCTGTTTTATTTACTTACCTCCAGGAAAAAGCTTTCTTTAAATAGATAACTGGAAACAAAATATGAAGAATCATACTACGTAGCCAAAATTTTAAGGAATATATTATTTCCAGGCTTTAGCTAGCTAAAACTTTTTGTAATATGCATCCATAGTTCCCAACTTACTGCCTCTATACAACGTCTTTTTACTGGTGTTTCCAATTGATTTTCAAGATAAGAATGTGTATTTAGTATTCACTATTAACTAAAACTTTGACAGTTTTTGTTCCCATTAGATATTCCTTCTGAAAGGCACTCAGGAGTTAGCAGCATGTGAACATACATAATTTTCAAACACACAATGGAAAAATAAAAGAAGTTTCAGTTTGAGGTTAACATACTCAGTTATCTGCAATAGCACCCTTTAAAATCATATATTATCATAGAAAATTCTCTCTATTTGAACGACTATGGAACACCTCAGATTTCAACAAAATATTGAATTGTATAATTTGATGAGACAGTCACTTTAAGAGGCTTAGGTCTATTTATGAACTTTAATTTTACACTCGTAATATAAATATTTATCCTAGGATAAAACCAGGAGAGATTTTTGGTAGTTACACTAAAATTATTGGTTGGCCTTATACTTGTGGTTCTCAGGGGTGTACAAGAAATCTTTGGAGGGGCTTTCCAAAGAATGTTTGAAAGGATGGAGGTCATTGCTCAGTCTGGCCATCCCGAGTTGTGTTTCTGTTTGTCTGGAGTGGTGGTGGTACGAGTTCATGATTATTTTGTGTGGGCTGCTTGTAAATCCTAAAGCAACTGTTGCCTCCATGAAATTCTCATCCAGAAAACCTCTCTTGTGTACATATTCCCCTCGTCATTGAGCTTTGGGGTTTTGACTATAGTAGAAAACAAGCTAGGTGCCAATAGGCCTGGAAAAGCACGGAGGGCCATGATTGTAGCACTTTCTATGGCTATTGTACTAGGATTCCTAGCCATGAATTTTACCACCACCATGCATCATAGGTGGGCCAGAATGTTTACAGACGACCAAGAAATCATTTCCCTAACATCTTTGGCATTTCCCATCATAGGCCTCTGTGAGCTTGGAAACTACCCACAAACAACAGGGTGTGGTGTTCTCAGGGGAACAACCCGTCCTACCACCGGTGCACACATCAATCTTGGCTCCTTCTACTTTGTTGGCATGCCAGTTGCTATTCTCATGGGTTTCGTATTCAATTTTTATTTTGAGGGCCTCTGGCTCGGACTACTGCCAGCTCAGGCATCTTGTGTCATGCTTATGTTATATGTTCTGCTTCGAACAGATTGTATTTTTCAAGCCCAGAGAGCCAGGGAGCTTACAAGTCCAGATCATGATCTACCAGTAAAGCCCAGTAAGAGTTGCCAGAATACAAAAGGGGAGACAGAAATGTCAGCCACCCCATTACATAGTGATGAAGACAGAGAGCCTCTGATAACTGTAAAAGTTCATGCATCTGCTACTGCTGCCACTCAAAACAAATGCTAAATCAATATTTTAAAAAGAGTATTTTTCCATGCTCAGAGTTCATGAGAACCAGGCTGTGTACAATGTTTCCATGAGAAATGTAATATATTTCAGACCTACAACATCTATATCTCATAACCAAGATAGCATAGAAGAAAATAACGAATTTGAATGGGGTAAAACAAGGGAAATACCAATCCGATTCTTCTAGAAGAAGAGAGCATTCTTCCATGATTGATTTCTCTTCAGATCTCCCATAGATTTTTGAACATCGGCAAAACTTGAAATATCTCTACCAGCTACTATGGCTTTCGAGCTGTTAATGGACTGTGGCCGCTTTAGGGTTTCAGAGCGTCCATGCTTCTGCAAGAATCTGGAAAAAAGCAAGCATCATAGGGCAGAATGGAATCATGGGAAAGAAGGCATAAAGGTAGAACAAGCGAAGCGGGAAAAAAAATTTGAATAGGTCAATTAAGAAAATTTGAATAGGTGGAATAGGGCGTGTGGGTAAGGTAATTAGGCTAATTTGTTGGAATTTAAAAAAATAAGCCAAGCTAGGGATCTTTAATCATGTATTAATGCTATCAATTGATTAATTATGATTAATCATTTATTAATGATATCAATTGATTAATTAGGGGTCTTTAATAATGTATCAATTGATTAATTATGAATTAGTAAATTTAATTAAAATTTACTAATTAGTCTACAAACACATGGTAATAATGGCATTACCCACAAACACATGATACCCTCATAACCTAGTATTGTGTGCTAGGAAGGCTTTCCAAAGAAGTTGGCTGGCATCACTATGACACTATTATGGAATTAGAAGGGAAGAGAAAGGCAAAGGCTCAGGTATCATATGAGAGAAGGAAGCAATTGGAAAAATTGAGATCAAAAGCAGTGGAGTTAGCCGAAAAGAAGCTTGCCCCAGAGATGGATAAGATAAAACTTGACAACATATTGGTCAATTTCCTTGACCCTTTACTAGTTATTCAGAAGGAGTATGAATACACCACCGTTAATATCAAGGTAACCGGCCCCTAGCAGATCAAGGGCTACAAGTTGTAGTTTCCGTCTGAACATCAACATACCACAACCATGCTTACAACCAGAAGCCTTCTCACATTCATGATCTGATTATATAGTGAATTAGACAGAAGTAAGAAAACAATTACTTCTTCAAAGCTAATTTGAATTTGGAGGGCTTAGCCAGGGATTGGGGGTTAGGGGTTAGGGGTTTAGAGGTTTAGGGTTTAGGGGGTTAAATGGGTTAGGGGTTAAGGGGTTATAGGTTTAGGGTTTAGGGGGTTAAATTGGTTAAGGGTTAAGGGGTTATAGGTTTAAGGTTTAGAATATTAGGGAAAATAAGCTAGTTTAGGGTTATGGTTTATAGGTCTAGGGTTTAAGGGGTTAGCTATTAAGGGTTTAATGGTTTTAGCTATAAGGTTGTAGGTTAAGGGTTTATAGGTTTAGGGTTTAAGGGGGTTAAATGGGTTAGGGGTTTACTAAGGGTTTAGCGAGTTAAATGGATTAGGGGTTAAGGGTTAAGGGGTTAGGGGTTAAGGGTTTAGAGGTTTATGGTTTAGGGGTTAAATGGGTTAGGGGTTTACTAGAGGTTTAGGGGGTTAAATGGGTTAGGGGTTAAGATGATAGTTTCATTGGTCTCTGTTTGTGCACATTTTAACCTTGCCAACAAGGTGGAATTAACCCAATCATAGGTCCCAATATGTCATGATATATATTAACTCTAGATATATATGAGAAGGAATAATTATAAAGACATAGATTGATAGAGGTGGCGAGACAAGGGGAGTCACAAGGGAGAGATGGAGATAAACTGAAGGAGAGGGGAGAGAAGGAATGGATCAACTGAGAGAGAGAGAGGGAGAGGAGTGAGAGAGGTAGAGAAGGGTAAGAGAGGGAGATAGTGACACAAAGATGGAAGGGGGGCAGAAAGAAGGATAGAGGGAGGGATATAACTGTGAGAGGATTGGAGGGTAGAGAGAGAGAGAGAGAGAGGGAGATTGGGGAAGAGAGAGGTCATTCTAGATGCTCTGAAAGTGTCGAGGCTTCAGCTAGGTCACAAGTATTTTCTGCTAGGAAGGCTTTCCAAAGAAGTTGGCTAGCATCACTATGACACTATTACAGAATTAGAAGGGAAGAGAAAGGCAAAGGCTCAGGTATCATATGAGAGAAGGAAGCAATTGGAAAAATTGAGATCAAAAGCAGTGGAGTTAGCTGAAAAGCAGCTTACCCCAGAGATGGATAAGATAAAACTTGACAACATATTGGTCAATTTCCTTGACCCTTTATTGGTTATTCAGAAGGATTATGAATGTTGTTCACTCATAATATTTGTTGCAGTAACCAACCCTGTGCGTATCAAGGGCTTAAGGGGTTTAGGGGTTAGATGTTTGGGGTTTGTGGGGTTAAATGGGTTAGGGTTTTAGAGGTTTAGGGGTTAGTGGATTTACAGTTAAGGATTTATAAGTTTGGGGGTCATATAAAGCACGTGTATTAGCTTAGGGTTAAATGTTAGGGTTTAGAGGCTTAGTGTGTTGAAGATTTAAAGGCGTCTTAGGGTCACATGTTGACGGCTAGGGTTTAGGGGTTGGAATTGGTTGAGTTTTTCGGGTTTAGTGGGGTTAAATGGGTTAGGTTTGTGGTGTTTAGGGGTTAAATGGGTTTGGGGTTGGGAATTAGTGTTTACAAGGTTAAGGGTTATATGTTTAGGTGTTTAGGGGTTAAATGTTAGCAAGATTTTTGCAGGTTTAGGGGCTTGGGGGATTTAGCAGTTAAGGATTTTAGCTAGGGGTTAGGGGTTAAGGGGTTAAGGGGTTAGAGGTTTAGGGTTTAGGGGGTTTAAATGGGTTATAGGGGTTTAGAGGTTTACGGGGTTAGGGGATTTAGTAGTTAAGGATTTTTGGTGTTAAGGGTTAGGGTAGGGGGTTAAATGGGTTAGGGTTTTAGGGGGTTAAATGGGTTAGGCTGGCTGGGAAATATGGTTTAAGGGGTTAGGGGTTAAGGGTTTAGAGGTTTAGGGTTTAGGGGTTAAATGGGTTAGGGGTTTAGGGGTTTAGGGGGTTAAATGGGTTAGGGGTTAAGGTTTTAAGGGTTAGTGGTTAAGGGTTTAGAGGTTTAGGGTTTAGGGGTTAAATGGGTTAGGGGTTTAAAGGTTTATGGTTTAGGGGGTTACATGGGTTAGGGGTTGGGAATTAGGATTTAATGGGCGTGCCGGACTGAACGAATATGCCACAAGGGAGAAAACGAAAAATGGGCCGCCCAAACGTGCACAAGGCACCAGGGCGGTCACAACTTAGCAAAACTGATACGGGTGCCCTCGAACAAAACAGCCCAAACCGAACGTGCTCGGTCGGGCGACCTCGCACGACGCGACACGACGTGCCCGATCGAACGATGCCACAAGGGAGAAAATGGAAAACAGGCTGCCCAAACGTGCACAAGGCACCCGGGCAGTCACAACTTAGTAAAACTGATACAGACACCCTCGAACGAAACGACTCGACCGGAATGTCCCCGGTCGAGCGCCGACTTCACACAGCGCGACAAGACGCACCCAAACGAACGTCGATGCCACAAGGGAGAAAATGGAAAACAAGCTGCCCGAACGTGCACAAGCCACCCGGGCCATCACAACTTAGCAAAACTGATACGGGCCCCCTCGAACGAAACAGCCTGACTCGACCCGAACGCGCCTGGTTGGGTGACCTCACACAATGCGACACAGCACTCCTGATCGAACGATGACATAATGGAGAAAATGACAAATAGGGCACCCGAACGTGCACAAGGCACTTGGGCGGTCATAACTTAGCAAAACTGGTACAGGCGCCCTCGAACGAAACAACCTGATCCGAACGTGCTCGGTCAGGCGACCTCACTGTACGGCATGACACTATGCGCCTGACCGAACGATGCCACAAGGGAGAAAACGACAAATGGGCCACCTGAACGTGCACAAGGCACCCGGGCAGTCACAACTTAGCAAAACTGATACGGGCGCCCTCGAACGGAATGACCTGACCCGAACGCACCCGGTCGGGCGACCTCACAGTACGGTGCGACACGGTGCCCCCGACCGAACGATGCCACAAGGGAGAAAATAGAAAATGGGCCACTTGAACATACACAAGGCATCTGGGCAGTCACAACTTAGTAAAACTGATACGGGTGCTCTCAAACGAAACGACCCGACCTGAACGCGCCCGGTTAAGCGACCTCACATGGTGCGACACGAAGCACCTAACTGAACGATGGCAGAAGGGAGAAAATGGAAAACGGGCCGCCCGAACGTGCACAAGGCACCTGGGCAGTCACAACTTAGCAAAAATGATACTGGCGCCCTCGAACGAAATGACCCGACCTGACTCGAACGCGCCTGGTCGGGCGACCTCACATGGTGCGACACGGTGCGCCCGACCGAACGATGCCACAAGGGAGCAAATAGAAAACGGGCTGCCCGAACGTGAACAAGGGACCTGGGTGGTCACAACTTAGAAAAACTGATATGGGCACCCTAAACGAAATAACCTGACCCGAACGCACCTGGTCGGGCGACCTCACATGGCGCGAAACGGAGCGCCCGAACGAACGATGCCACAAGGGAGAAAATGACAAATGGGCCACCCAAACATGCACAAGACACTCGGGTAGTCACAATTTAGAAAAACTCATATGGGCGCCCTCGAACGAAATGACGCGACTCGAATGTGCTCGGTCGGGCGACCTTGCATGGCGCGACACGACGTGCCTGACCGAATGATGCCACAAGGGAGAAAATGACAAACGGGCCACCTGAAGGTGCACAAGGCACCCAGGCGGTCACAGTTTAGCAAAATTGATACGGGCGCCTTCGAACGAAAGGACCCGACCCGACCCAAACGTGCCCAGTCGGGCGACCTCACACGGCGCGAGATGGCGCGCCCGACTGAACGATGCCACAAGGGAGCAAATAGAAAACGGGCCTCCCGAATGTGCACAAGGGACCCAGGCGGTCACAACTTAGAAAAACTGATAAGGGCGCCCTCGAACGAAACATCCTGACCGGAACGTGCCCGGTCGAGCGCCGACCTCACACGGCGTGACACGACGTGCCCGAATGAACGTCGATTCCACAAAGGAGAAAATAGAAAATGAGCCGCCCGAATGTGCACAAGGCACCTGGGTGGTCACAACTTAGCAAAACTGATACGGGCGCCCTCAAACGAAATGGCCCGACTTGACCCAAACGCGCCCGGTCGGGCGACCTCACACAGCGCGACACGGCGCACCCGACCGAACGATGCCACAAGGGAGAAAACGGAAAACGGGCCGCCCAAACATGCACAAGGGAACCGGGCGGTCGCAACTTAGAAAAATTGATACGAGCACCCTCGAACGAAACGACCCGACTGGAACGCGCCCGGTCTGGCACCGACCTCACATGACGTGACACGACGTGCCCAAAAGAACGTCGATTCTGCAAGGGAGAAAACATCAAATGAGCCAACCAAACATGCACATGGCACTCAGGTGGTCACAACTTAGAAAAAATAATATGGGCGCCTTCGAACGAAATGACCCGACCCGACCCGAACGCGCCCAGTCGAGCGACCTCACACGGCGTGACACGGCGCGCCTGACCGAATGATGCCACAAGGGAGAAAATGGAAAACGGGCCACCCGAAGGTGCACAAGGCACTCGAGTGGTCACAGCTTAGCAAAACTGATACGGGCACCCTCGAACGAAACGGCCCGACCCGACCCGAACGCGCCTGGTCCGGCAACCTCACACGGCGCGACATGGCGCACCTGACTGAACTATTCCATAAGGGAGAAAACGGAAAACGGGTCGCCCGAACATGCACAAGGGACCTGAGCAGTCACAACTTAGCAAAACTTATACGAGTGCCCTCGAACGAAATATCCTGACCGGAACGTGCCCGGTCGGGTGCCGACCTCACATGGCACACCCAAACGAACGTCGATGCCACAAGGGAGCAAACAGAAAATGAGCCACCCAAACGTGCACAAGGCACCCGAGCGGTCACAACTTAGCAAAACTAATATGGGCGCCTTCGAATGAAATAGCCCAACCAGACCCGAACCCGCCTAGTTGGGCGACCTCACACGGCGCGACACAACACGCCCGACTGAATGATGCCACAAGGGAGAAAACGACAAACGGGCTGCCCAAACATGCACAAGGGACCCGGGCGGTCACAAGTTAGAAACACTGATACAGGCGCCCTCAAACGAAATGGCCCGACCGGAACGCACCGGGTCGGGCGTCGACCTCACATGACATGACACGACGCGCCCGAACGAATGTCGATGCCACAAGAGAGAAAACAAAAAATGATCCACCCAAACGTGCACAAGGCACCAGGGTGGTCACAACTTAGCAAAACTAATACGGGTGCCTTCGAACGAAACAGTCTGACCTGACCCAAACACGCCCGGTTAGGCGACCTCACATGGCGCGACACGGCGCGCCCGACCGAACGATGCCACAAGGGAGAAAACGGGAAACGGGCCACCCGAATGTGCACAAGGCACCCGGGCGGTCACAACTTAGCAAAACTGATACGGGCACCCTCGAACGAAAAAACTCGACCCGAATGCGCCCGGTCGGGCGACCTCACAGTACGGCGCGACACGGCACGCCTGACCGAACGATGCCACAAAGGATAAAACGGAAAATGGGCCACCCGAATGTGCATAAGGCATCCGGGCAGTCACAACTTAGCAAAACCAATACGGGCGCCCTCGAACGAAATGACCCGACCTGAACGCACCCGGTCGGGCGACCTCACACGGCGCGGCACGGAGCGCACGACCGAACGATGCCACAAGGGAGAAAATAGCAAACGGGCCGCCTGAACATGCACAAGGCACCCGGGCGGTCACAACTTACCAAAACTGATACGGGCGCCCTCGAACGAAACGGCCCAGACCTAACCCGAACGTGCCCGGTCGGGCGACCTCACACAGTGCAACATGGCACACCCGACCGAACGATGCCACAAGGGAGAAAACAAAAAATAGGCCACCCGAACGTGCACAAGGCACCCGAGCGGTCAAAAATTAGCAAAACTGATACGGGCACCCTCAAATGAAACGGCCCGACCTGAACGTGCTTGGTCGGGCGACCTCACGCAGCACGACACGACACGCCTGACCGAACGATGCCACAAGGGAGCAAATGGAAAACGGGCTGCCTGAATGTGCACAAGGCACCCGGGCGGTCACAACTTAGCAAAACTGATACAGGTGCCCTCGAATGAAACAACTCGACCCGACCCGAACGCACCTGGCCGGGCGACCTCACACGGCGCGACATAGCGCGCCTGACCGAACGATGCCACAAGGGAGCAAACGGAAAATGGGCCGCTCGAACGTGCACAAAGGACCCGGGTGGTCACAACTTGGCAAAACTAATACGGGTGCCCTCGAACGAAATGGCTCGACCCGAACACGCCCGATTGGGCGACCTCACACAGCGCGGCACAACACGACCAAACGAACGACGCCACAAGGGAGCAAATGGAAAACATGCCACCCGAAAGTGCACAAGGCACCCGGGCGGTCACAAATTAGCAAAACTGATATGGGCACCCTCGAATGAAATGACCGGACCTGAATGCGCTCGGTTGGGCGACCTCACACTGTGCGACACGGCGCACCCAACCGTGGTTAGGGGCACACATTAAACGTGAAACAAGGAGTGAGTGCATCACGTCTATAATATTTTATGAAACTCCTTAGAAGTCCCATCATAACCACCTTCCATCTTCATCACAATGTGATATGTCAACTAAATATATCTTATTATGTTGCTCCAACCATTCAAAAAGGGGACCCAGGTTAGATGATTATTTATTAAAGGAGAGGCCAAATAAATTAATTTACAAGCCGTCGCAATAGTGATGCTTTCATAAAAACGTCACAAGAGTGACAATTAGCCCAAACTGTCGCAATAGCGATGCTTTTTCCCAAACTATCGCAATAGCAACGCTTTTGCCCAAACTGTCGCAATAGCGACACTTTCCTCCAAACGTCGCAATAGCGACAGTTAGCTCTAATTCGTCACAATTCTGATGCTTTTGCCCAAACTGTTGCAATTTCGACGCTTTGCTACAAACGTCACAAGACCGACACTAAATTCTGTATCGCAATACTGACACTTGTCTCCAAACGTCGGTATAGCGACAGTTGTGGGCGGGATTTGAAAAATTGATAAATTTTTGGGAAATATCCGACATTTGGTCAAAAGTGTCGAAACCAAAGTGTCGGAATTTCCGCCAAATGTACTAGTGTGAGCTCGAAGGAATTTTATCCTACAACCTTGGTGATGGTCTATGGCTCATATCGGAGTGGGAGATGATTGTATTGGGGTCTAGCGAGGTGCCTGGTATGGCCACATCAATGGGGCATAGTGGCTGGAATCCCAATCCCACTTGAAAGGGGCTATTTCCAGTAGAGCTATGGAGAGATTTTTGCTTGACATAGGGAAGGCTTTTATCCCATGTGTGAGGATTCTTTGATTTGTACATGCGCAAAATTTCCATGGTCATCCTATTGAAGACTTATGATTGGCCATCAGTTTGGGGGTGGAAAGTCATGGACTTAGTGAGCTTCGTATTCAACATCGACCAGATACTTGAACAAAATGTACTTAGGAACCTATTGTCCCAATCTGAGATAATGGACTGTGGGATCCCAAAGTGCACCCACACTCATTCAAAGAAGAGTTTAGTTGTGGATTTTGTTGTGATACTCTTCTTGTAGGCTTCCAGAATGGCCATCTTAGATAATTTATCAACAACCATGAAAACACAGTCGTTTCCATGCTTATTAGAAGGAATGCCCGACATGTAATCCATGGAAATGGATTTCCAAGGTCGACTAGGAGTAGGAAGAGGAGTATATAAGCCTTTCTTCTTGATGATTGGTTTGTAAATGACATAGTAAATGCAATATTTGATGTACTTCCCAACATCTTGTCGAAGGTTTAGCCAATAAAAATACTTTTGTAGTATTGCCACTTTTTTCTCTACCCCAAAATGTCTAGCGACTCGACTATAGTTCACTTCCCAAATAATATTTGCATGCTCACTTGAAGGAACACAGAGGTGTCCCAAGTGGCATAACAGTGCATCCTGGAGGTGATAAGTTGGAACTTTCTTTCCTTCCAGGATCATCTAGTATGCGTTGTCGAATTTTGGATCACTCTTGTAAAGAGTCGGCCACCCCAAAGTCTCGTGCCCACAAGAGTCGAGCACAATGGTTAGCACCATGACCGGTGGCCGGCTAAGGCAGTTTGCAACATTTTTGGTGTTTCCCTTCTTGTAATTAATGTTTATATGGAAATTTTGCAGGTATGTGGAGCATTTCTTATGGCGATCGTTCTGTAATTTCCCTTGTGTCTGAATGAAATGCAGGGGTTGGTGGTTTGTGTGGATGATCGTTTCATTCCCTAGAATTTAATTCTTCCATTTTCAGTGGGCTTGCACAATGGAATATATCTCTTTGTCATAGGTGGGATACTTTCGAACTATGTCTGAAAGTGTATCACTGTGATATGCCACTGGATGCCCATGCTGAGTAAGAACAACACCAATAGCATAGTCAAAGGCATCAGTCTGGATCTCAAATGGTTGTTGCAAGTCAGGTAATGTGAGAAGTGGCACAGAGTAGAGTCGATGCTTCAACTTGGAAAACACATTATGTTGGGATTCAAACCAAAATAAATTTTCTTTTGCCCCTCCCTTAGTGACTTGAATCAAAGGCAAAGTCATATGTGAGAAGGCCAACACGAACTTGCAGTAGAAGTTGGAAATACCCATAAAGTTGCGGAAATCTGTTAGAGTGGTTGGGGCTGGAAAATCCCGAATTACCTGTATCTTGGCTGAGTCCACATGCACACCTTGCTCATCGATTATGTACTCCATATATTGAACCTGGGTCATGACAAAAGTGAATTTCTCCGAATTGGCACACAACTTGTGTTGCTGTAGTGTTTGGAGGACCTGTCGAATGTGGTGGAGGTGCTCTTCCCAACTCTGGCTAAAGATCATGATGTCATCCAAACACACCACCATGAATTAGTCGGTGAAATATCGCAAGATGTCATCCATCAGCCTCATGAAGGTTGCAGGGGAATTCTTCAACCTGAAAGGTATGACCAACCATTCAAAAAGGTCCTCCTCAGATTTGAAGGCATTTTTACACACATCAGAGGTTTTAATTGATATCTGGTGATAGTTGGACTTCAAGTCAATCTTGCTAAAATATTTCCTTCCCTTGAGCTGGTCCAGTAGGTCATCAATATGTGGAATTAGATACCTATTCTGGACAATGATCTTATTCAATGCCCGATAGTAAATACAAAGTCTCCAGGTCCCATCCTTCTTCTGTACCAACACGATATCACTACAAGGAAAAGACCTTCTAGCAGATGTTTTTGAGGAAGCCCTTATAAAAATGGCCCAGATATCCATTTGTAGTGGAGGTCACTAGAGTAGGTTGGCGGGTGGAGGTTTTTGCAGATGTTTTTTTTTTTGCGGTGCGTTTCTATTCATAACACGCACTGGTGCGCTTGATATGTATGTAACGCACTGGTGCATAGTAGAGGCTAAAGAAGCGTTGCAGAGTTATTTTTAAGTACTACGAAAACAACAGTGTAATTCACACATACAATGCACTGGTGAGTTTTATATAAAGCGTACCGGTGCATACTATCAAATAGCACACCGAGACACTGTGCTCTCCGTAAAAACTGGCCCAGTGTGTCTTAGTAATCCAGCACATTGTAAAGAAGTGTGGTGTGCAATTGATAAAAATGCTCGATGCGTCTCACAATCGAGCGCACCGAAAAAGGATTAATTTAAAAAAAATTGTTGGCCATAAAAAAATCATTTTTACTTGTTACAGTGGTGTAGAGCTCTCAAGCACCAGTGTGAGTTTTTCTTCTCTGACGCACCCTGCCATTGGTACTCCCATTCCCTACATTGCTACCATCCATTGCTCACTGTGTGGAGTTCTAATTTTGCAAAACGGTGGAAAATTTTTATTTTTAGTATTCTGTTGCAAAGATGCCTCCTCGACATGCAAATGTGAAGGTAATCTACTTGTTTCTCACCAACTTAAGCTTTTAGTGGATTAATTTCTTAAATTTACTTAAAATTCATCGTTTTTTATTTTATTTATTAGTTTTATTATTATTTTTCTTTTGCGCGGTGTGTTCAAGCCATTCATCTTGCACCGTTCACGGTTCTCCCTGTAAATTTACAGGCCGCAGCGCGAACGGTGTTAACGGAAACTGCACCGGGCGGTCCGGTGTGGTATCGAGAAAAAGAACACGGAGAAAAATAAAATAGTGCAGTGTGTTTCGGTTGCCGATTGCACTGACAATTTAAAATTTTTAAAAATAACACTCTATGTACAGAGGTGTGGTAATTGACCGGAACAAACCGGGCATTATGTAAAAATAGACATAACGCGTCGGTGCGCCCATATTACAGGAATGCACCGCCACCTCCAGTGGTAAATGTCAGCTGGTAGTGCATTGCACTTTAACAACCACCCCGGGGTGGATAGTTTGGTCAACGCACCGTAGAAAAAGATTTTTTGTTTTCACAGTGCGTGAAGTTTTTTAATGTGGACCTTGGGTGGTGCATGATAGATAGCTATGCATCGATGGTGGTGCGTGCTTGTTCTTTTGGGCGCACCAAATGTTTTTTTTTTTGATAAAAGTTATATTTATATATTTGTAAATACATTTGTCATTTAATAAAAAAAAATAGGTTTCATGTATGAGGGAGGCTGATGTATTTTATTTGTGAAACATTCATCGACGTCAATATAGAGAGGAAAGGCAACAACAAGAGTAGAGGGAGGAAAATTATAACATGATACAAAAGTGGGAGGCAAGGGAGAGGGAGAGAATTTTGTACCCTTGCCCTATTACGGCACCCACCCAGTTTCTCTTAAGGGAGGTAGGCCTCCTTAAGTTCTATGAGGAGGCTACATCCCTAAAGGGGCACAATGGGTTATTAGGACAGTTGATCTACATGTGGGATGACCACCGACAGGCTTTTCGGGTCGGTCCTAGCTAGTGGTACTAGCCCACTCAAGAGGACATTAATTTTATTATTGGCCTATCTAGGAGAGGGTAGGATTTTACTTAGTTCCCAGATGTCCCCGTCGATTATGCATCAGGGAGTCAGTTGGCGTACTCCTAGAGATACATTAGGGATGATACACTTTCTCCTGCAGATTTTCAGGTGTCTGGTGGTTAGCTATGGATTGCTTCGTTTGGTCCAGAGGAGGTTTGGTGACTCTCAATACTACTGACGACCATTGCACATTATACTAGTGACGGGCATCGCATTAGTTGCCCTCTTTTATTTTATGTTGATTCTTTATTCCAGACGCTATGACTTGTGAGATGGTATGCCATTTTTTTTGCGGTAGTTTTGTATAGCATTAGATAGATGTCATTCTTAGGCATGTGGGAGGTTGACCTTCCCTTTTGCTTCAGAGTTATTTTGTTTATTTTTTGAGAGGTTTCCGGAGACGAGGCATACTTTTGTTCGCCGGCCTTGTAGGTTGATGTTACATGTACAGATGCAGATGTGGGGCAAGATGATGCCCAAGAGGGGCATGTCTGAGTATCCGATCAGGATATCTACTGATGCACTGGAGCTACTTGCCAGTGTTGATGATCACATGTACGTGATGGTGCCATGTCCTTATGCGAGTTTGGATTGGAGAGGGTGTACCAACATCCTCTTCACACAGGATGAGCCACCAGATGCTAGAGGTAGTATTAGTGTTTTCTTTAAATTAATATAGTTTCATTTTATTGTCTTAATTAATTAGAATAAAATTTATTTTAACACATTCTTTAACTTGTTTTATTAATTTTTTTAATGAAATTGTCTAATTATTATTGTATACTATATATTTTGTATATATTGGCACATTCATTGGCGACATGATTCCACCCCCACAAAATGATCCTGTAGATGACAAGGAGATGGCAGAGGCCGCGGATCAGGGTGACAAACCTCCTTGGGTGCAGATACTCGCGGGCATGCGGCATAGGGCTGACATCCGATTCAGGATGGAGTTGGGCGACTGATTGTGTGGAATCCTGGTTGATGAGGGAGTCCTCAATGTGATGATCAGAGAGATCCAGGATGATCGTACACTCACGGAGCTCTGAAGGGATATTCCCCGCGATATGATGAGCCTTATGTGCCATATCGTCAAAGCTTCCAAGCTACTGACGACTAGGAGGGATAAGCACTATGGAGATTCACGACACAACAACTTATCGGATGATCATGATCACGAGGGGAGTGAGAATTATACTACTCCATATCCTCCTCCTTCACCTTGTGCCAAATATGAGTAGCCAACATTTAGTCCTGAGCAGGCATCTTCTGAGTAGGAAACATCTTAGCAGGCACCAAGTCCTGAGCAGACACCATCTGAGCAGGAGCCTCCTAAGTAGGCACATCCATATGAGCAGACACCATCCACTGAGTAGGCTGCACCATCTCGTTAGGCACCTCCTGAGCAGACATTAATGCTCATCAGGCAAAAACCAGCAAAAACCTTCTAAGAAGGGACATCCATATGATCATCAGGCACCATTGACTGAGCAGACACCTTCAGTTTAGCAAGCACATATATATGAGCATGAGGCACCAGGCCTCGAGTACTAGTTATAGTATTGATGTAGTACCACCAGATATTTGAAATTTATATGCAATTCTATTACAGTTGTATATTTTTGACATTATATATATATATATATATATATATATGGTGCATGTATTTTATGTTCATGTTGATGTACTTAATTTAAATGTTGGTGTTCATCATGATGTGCATAATGTTAGGTTATGTTATATATGCTCATTTAATGTGCTTGCAGATAAATGTGTATGTGATAGCAGTTGTTTGACATGAGATGTATATTTGATGTTTGTGTTCAGATTCATTTAAAAAAAAAGGAAAGCGCATGCTTGATTATTCTTAACATCACCAATTATTTCCAATGGAAATCCTACATCGTAGACTTATTTAGAAGTAAAGGGCTTTATAGAATAGACATAGGACAAGAATCTAAACCTACCGATGGAGATAAAACGGCTAAATGGGAAAATAAACAAGATCAAGCATTAGGGTTTATAGAAATTTCCATTGTTCAAGATCTTAGATTTCATTTCTAAGAAATTGACTCCCCTGTTGAAGCTATGAAAAAGCTAAATATTGTTTTTGGCATTAAAAATGAAATTACAACCCACTAGCTTGAAAATGAGTTTCTTACTTTGGACCCCAATAATTTCTCCTCTATTGAAGATTTTTTTTTCGAAATTCAAGACCCTTAGACTTCTTTTAGAAGGTTGTAAGGTCAAAAAGGAGGATGGTAGCCTTATCTATTCCATTCTTGCTAAGCAAATTCAAGACCCTTAGACTTATTTTAGAAGGTTGTAAGGTAAAAAAGGAGTATGGTAGCCTTATCTATTCCATTCTTGCTAAGCTAGCCACTGCATACTCTATATTTGTTTCCACCTTCCATTCCACCAGAGAAGCCCTCATTTCTCGAGGAACAACCTAACATCCCCCCTCTTTTGATGCATTTTACAATTATTTGATAAGAGAACAAGAAAATCTCTTACACCTTGGTCTTATTAATATAGGAAAATATTTTAAGAAAGCCTTAGCATCCCAACAACAACCATATCCAAAGAATCCTAAGAAGCAACATCCTAAAAAGAATGGCCCTAAACCAAACAAGGGTATTAAGCAATTTCAGCCGCAAACTGAAAAAGAAACTCAACAAGCTAATAAGGAAAATAAAAACAAAGTGAAGAAGACAGAAATACATTGCAAATTTTGTAATCGTGATTGCCATGTAGATTCAAAATGTTTTAAGAATATAGAAGCCTTGGAAGCAGAAATGAAGAAGCACAATATCAGTTTGGATAACTCTTCAACTTCATCTTCGAGAATGGAAATTTTTTCTTGTGGTTGTCAAGAATCAAGACCTGGTTATGCATTGAATGTATTTTCTTCTTCTCATTCTCATGAGTGGCTCATTGATTCTGGAGCCTCTTACCACATGGAAAATAATAAAGTCACGTTTTCTTCTTTAAATGATTGTCACACCAAAAAAATTTATGTTCGTGATGATAGATCTCTTAGTGTTGTAGGGTCTGGAACCATTCATCTAGATAATGGCCAGTTTAATGATGTATTATGTGTTCCTACCTTGTCCTACAACCTTCTATCTGTTTATCAGATAACTCATTCAGGTGAAGGGAAAACAATATAATTCTCACCTCATGATGTTGTAATTAAGGACCTAATAGATCCTAGACATATTTTAGCTACTGCCATTGTTGATGATTCCACAAGGTTGTATAAGTTTGAAAATTTTGGGCCATTGTGTCTTCCCTCCATTTTTGTTGCTCATAATGATGAAGTGAGAAAAATTTGGCATGAGCGATTTGGTCACTTAAACTATCCCTCTCTTCAAAATCTATGTAAAGAAAATATGGTGACATGTCTTCCTATGGTATCTTTTTGAGATGGTGTTTGTTCTGGATGTGTACTCGGAAAACATCATTGTGATAGTTTTGACAAACGTGCCTCTTGGCACACTTCAACCCCTTTGCAGCTTGTGCACAATGATTTCTGTGGTCCACTTCCCGTTGTTTCTTTCTCTGGCTACAATTACTTCTTAACTTTCATTGATTATTTTTCCAGACGCACTTGGGTATACTTCTTAAAACTAAAGAGTGAAGTTCTTAACATTTTCTTGGCCTTTAAGGCCTTTGTTGAGAAACAATCTGGACATCACATTCTTAAGTTAAGATCTGACAATGGAGGAGAATATGTTAACCAAAAATTTATCCACTTTTTCACTAAGCATGACATTCAATTTCAACATACGATTATGTAATCTACACAACAACATGGTGTAGCTGAAAGGAAGAATCACACTCTAAAAGAATGGCTAATTGTACTTAGTCATTATTTTAGGCAGAAGAAATTAACTCTGCAAATTACATAGTAAATTTCACTCATACTAAGGTTTTAAGGAATATCACTCCAGAAGAAGCCTGGAGCTCAATCAAAACAGATGTAAGTCACTTTCGTGTTTTTGGAAGTGAAGCTTAGGCCCATATTCCAGAAGAGAAACATAAAGCCTTAGAACCTAAGAGTGAAAATTGATTTTTTGTTGGATATTCTGACGATGTCAAAGGATATATACTTCTTCAACCCAAATCGAAAAATGTAATCATTAGAAGAGATGTAAAATTTGATGAAAATATATCGGCCTGTGAGCCTAGTTTGGCGGGTGTGCCACCTTTCGCCTGCGAGCATGATTCAGCATATGTGTGACCTCTCTCTATCTCTTGTATTTTTTACAACATTCCTTCTAGTTTGGATGATGACAACGAGGATGACAGTCCTCCTCCACCTCCTCAGGATATTCCTTCAGCTCCACAACTTCCAAAATGGGTCCGCTCTACTCAGGATGCAACAGGTTCTCTTGCAGGTGACCCTATAGATCAATGCCGTACACATTCTCAGTTCGACAGAGCCTCTTCCTTATTGGCTCAAGTTACAGAAAATATTGATCCAGACACCTTTGAAGAAGCTTCAGGTCATCTAGATTGGGATGCAGCTATGAATGAAGAATATCATTCCTTATTGGCAAACAATACTTGGGATATTTTTCCTCTTCTAAAGGGAAGAAATCTTGTCAGATGCAAATGGGTTTACAGAAAAAAATTTGGACCAAATGGAAAAGTGGATAAACCTAAATCTCGTCTTGTTTCTAAAGTATTTTCACAAGTTGAAGGCATTTTCTATACTAAAACCTTCTCCCCTGTTGCCAAAATGAATTATATCTGCCTTGTTCTTTCCCTTGCTGCCTCCTTTAAATGTGAATTTCATCAGATGGATGTTAAATCCAGCTTCCTACATGGGGACTTGCATGAAGAAATCTACATGGAACAACCCCTGGCTTTATCCAAAATGAATCTAGCCTTATTTGTCGCCTTAGGAAATATCTCTATCGTATCAAACAAGCCCCTTGCTCTTGGTATGCCAAAATGGATAAATTTCTCTTAGATAATGGCTTTTCTAGATGTCATTCTGACAACACTGTCTACACCAAGAAAGTGGTTAAGTCCTTAATCATCCTTTTTCTTTATGTTGATGATCTTATCCTTACTGGTAGTGATCCCAACCATATAAACCATGTGAAGTCTAGCCTAAAAAATAAGTTTGAAATGACAGACTTGGGACACTTGCATTATTTCCTTGGTCTTCAAGTCTTGCAATCCAAAGAAGGTATTACCCTTTATTAGTCCAAGTATGCCTGTGATCTTCTACGCCACTTTCACATGGAAGACTGTAATCCAACCCCTTCTCCCTTTCAGTCTAGACTCAAGCTTTCAATCACTTGTAATTCCCCTGAAGTTGATGCTACCTTATACTGTCACCTTATTGGTAAACTTCTCTATCTAACCCATACCTGTCCTAAAATTTCCTTTGGCGTTGGTCTTGTTACTCGGTTTATGCACAAACCTCATGAAAGTCATTGGAAAGAAGATAAAAGAATACTTTCATATATTCGAGGTACAGTTCAGTTCGGGATTCATTACAGTACAGGAGCATCTCCATTTTTGATTGGTTTCGCTAATTCTGATTGGGTTGGTGACCCTGATGATCGAAAGTCTACTGCAGGATATGTATTCACTCTTGGTTCAAGACCTATTACATGGTCTTGTAAGAAACAAAGTGCCATATCTCTTTCTTCGACAGAAGTAGACTATCATGGTACTGTTGAAGCCAACAAGGAAGCCCTGTGGCTTCGTCAGATCCTGTCTGAATTTAGTCTTCATCAGCAACATCCAACTACACTTTGGTGTGATAATCAGAGTGCCATTTAGCTATGCAAAGATCCAGTTCAACATCAACGCATGAAACACATTGAGCTACACATACACTTCATCAGAAATCTCATTCATGATCGTGTTCTTGAAGTGCAGTATTGTTCAACCAATGATCAAGTTGTTGATATATTTATAAAGGCCCTCATCGAAGTGAATTTTACCAAACTTCGATCTATGCTTGGAGTTTAGGAAAGTTATCATTAAGGGGGGATATGCTCTAATGCCTCCTTCCTTCTCCTATTGTGTCACCTTTGTAAATCCTTCAATCCTATCCCAATTTGTTCTTGGGGGGGATGTTAGGATATTGCGACACATAGGAAATAGTTAAGTATAACTTGGTCTAGAGTAGAGATAGGTAAAGTGTGTTTCTTTAGTATGTACATTTGTAACTTATAATCTGATAGTCACGATATGTAGTGATCTGACGGTTCACTCTCTCCTCGGTATTACCGACACTTGATTCGTGGCTTACCACCCGATTGGTCCATGATCTTAATTTAAAGAGCATGGAGGGTCATTTTTGCAGTAACCATTTATGAGAGAAGCTTATGTAAATTTTATTTCTTTATATTAATAAATTTCCTGAAGTGGCCGCGTTGGTTCAGGTCATGGACTGTTTCCCTCTTCGAGGGTTTTAACCACGTCAAATACTAGTGTACTGATCTGTGATCTGTTTGTGAGCGGTGACCTTTGGTGTTTGATTTAAGGAACTTACCCTGTAAATTCCTACATGTATGTATTTTTATGATTCAATTTTATTAAAATTGTAAAATTTGTAAACTTGTAAAATTGTAATTGTATGTAAAATTGTAAAATTGTAATTGTAATTTTAATTGTATGTAAAATATTTGTAAAATTGTAATTGTATTGTGAAATTATAAAATTGTAATTGTATATATTGTCATGATTCAATTTTATTAAAATTGTAAAATTTGTAAATTTGTAAAACTGTAAAATTGTAAATTAATTGCCAATTTTGAACCATAACTACAGTAAGTAAAATGTATACCGTACATATTGTTAAATTACCATAATTGTAAAATTGTAAAATTGTAAATTTGTATGATAAAATAATTGTAAAATAATAAATCTAGAATAATATGAATTTTTGTAACATAATAAAGTTTAGAAAATAATGCAAATAAATTCATGTTTAGAATTATCATTGTTTTATTATGATCTTACATATAAAAAATAACAGTATACATTAATACAATTTTTAAAATTTTGAAGATATCACACACACACACACACAAATATATATATATATATATATATATATATATATATATATATATATATATAATAGGGTGCATTTATTTAAGTAATGATATAGTGAAAAAACCATTTAAAGAAATTAAGTAGATGTATTATTTTAGGAATTGACATAAAAAAAGGAACTTGATACTATGCATTGCTTTCGAGATCAACATAATTGCAAATTATCAAGTGAAATGATTTTAAAATTAACACAATGCAAACCAATTAATTAAAAATACATATTATAATGTTTGGAAAAAAAGAGTCTTAGTTATAAGGTTAAGTCCTCTTCTTTATAAAAACCCATCTTAAATAGTATAAATGATTAAATAACACATGTACCATATCACTCTATGTTCGCATGATCACCCTCATTTTTTTCCAACTCGCTTGGCATGATAACACTATTGTTCTCAAAAATATGTTTTGATCTAGGGTCATGTCTCAATATGAACCACCAATCCCTATCCAACACATCTGGGTAAAAAAAAATTGGTTGCAGTGTTTGGGGAAAACAGAAGGCTCCTTAGCTTCATCCCACATATTTCTAGAGTTGATACATATAAGCCTACTATCATGATATTCCTTTACATTATTCTGATCAAAGGTGTCCCACCCCTTGCACCTAAAAATAACACATTGGAAAGAATATAAGTCCACTTCAATGATCTCTTATATGTTTTCAATGTAACCTAACGTCCCTCGTACTAGGTTTTGATCACAGTGTCTAGATCGACTAAATTAATCGAACTTGACTTCCACTCCACAGTCTTGTGTCACGTGTCCATCATCGAAATTTTCTGTGCGAAAATTTTGTCCATATGCCCACATAGATGGGAACAAATGCACCTATAAAATGTTAAAAAAGCATAGTGTCATGTGTCTAATAACCCAAATGTTAAAGAATAAAATATAGATGTTACATTTCAAAGGTGCATTATTAAGTTTAAAATGTACATAAATAGATTATTACCGAGTTGCTGCACCCAATCCCTACGTCTAGCACATCCTCCTCAACACGCAGGTAATGAACTGTTGCACCGTATTTCTCTCTAACTTGGTCAACAACCCAACTGTTGGGGCATATAATTGGAATATTTTATTTTAAATGATCGGGATAAGGCACACTTCTAGCATTCAACCATCTCAATTCTTTCCTGTCACTATCCCATTTCATCCTCTTTTGTTCGTACAATGCGACCCACAATTGTGTCACTTTGGAATTGTAAAGAAGAATTTATTGATTTCTTCAATTTTTGCATTTGTTGATGAAATCAAATCGACATATAGTACATATGAGATCAAAATATACATTATATCTAAGTTCAATGTGGATATTTACATTATGTAAATTTGAAAAATTATAAGTCGTTTACTCTTTATCAAACACTTTTTTCCATTCATTTGGAGAAGCTCCCCTTCTCTTTTGTCTTCATCCCTTTTATCGTCCCAAATCATCGCACCTAGCGTGTTTTCAATCTAATTGATGTACTCACTGGAATAATATAAAGACTCATAAGATGTGTACCCCTCGATTTTTTCCCTTTGTCGAAAAAAACCTTTCAATTTCTTCATGTACCTCTCTAAGAAGAACATCCAATGACAAGAAACCACCCCAACTAATTCATCCTCATCTACTAGGTGGATTAGAAGATGAACCTGCAAGTCCATGAAACTTGTCGGCAGTTCCTTCTAAAACATACAAACAATATCAACTATCTCTTGACGCCACCGTGGAATTCTAGCCACATGAATCTCATTTGATGTGATCCAACATACAAATGCAGATAATTTAGATATGGCACGTCCTAGGTCTTGGGGGAAGTCATGTTTCACACACCCACACATGAAAAAGGATAATGACACTGCAAAGTTATAAACACATGCAATAATATACAAAATTGGTTATGTTTTATGATCCCACGGGATACAAATTATTAATATAAAAAATAATAAAATCATGCTTTTGACATTATACATACTCTTAGAAGATTCAAATGGTCGTGCGATTTCAACCCCGACAAATGGTCTTCCACGGTGACGCATCGCCGTAGTGAAGACCCATATGAAGATGGCACCCTCACACCCGTTATAACTTCCTTTTCCAAAGAAAGACCATATTTTTTAAAAAATACATGGGACATCACCTTCTCTAAAATACCAATTAGAGGGACCAGCCTCTGCTCCTGTACTTTCTAATTGTCTTGGCCAGTGTTTCTTTTTAGTTTTTGAAGTAATAAGATCTTTCCTAACAGCCAATGTGTCACTTTGTTTCGATGATATGTGCCTCCATAAAGAATATAAAACATTTTTAAATATATTCATGGGATCTAATAAGTGGGTAACCTTATGATGCTCCCAATATGGGAGGTTATAAAAGATAGATTTCCTTTTCATCCCAATGGGAAACTTCTCAACATAGGTGTAGAAGAATTCTAGATCATCAAACATAGGCTCCCCATTTGAATCGAACATTTCTATGAAATCCTTCTTCTCTCTCTCATATGCTCTAAGCCATTCAGCTGGTGTCGTTATTGCAGGCCTTTGGGTTCTCTCTCGTTTACCATTGAAAGTGGATGTTTCTCTTCTGTAAGGGTGTTATTCTGGGAGGAATACCCTGGAGAAGTCATACACTCGCTTTCGTAGGTCGTTGGACCATCTAGCTTTCAGAAAAGATCCACAACATTTACATCCATAATACCATTTTGTTACAAGACCTACAAAATTATTGTATACAACATGCATGACACATTAAATAATATCATGAATATCAGAAAAATTACAATAAATTAAATTAATATGCAAAATAATATTGTTACATATATAAACAAATCAATAAGCATGTAATTTACGAGAGAAAAATCCTAAGCCTGGATAATCATGTGTCGTGTAAGCACATATGCCATACAACATAAAAATACTCTCTGCTGCGATGGGTCTTGATACATTGTATACATTTTTCCCATCCCATATTTCCTTCAATTAATCTACTAGTGGTTGTAAGTAGACATCGATATTATTCACTTATCTTCTACTAGGGACTATGAGAGCCAACATAAGATGTTCATTCTGATGAAATTTGCAACAAGAAACAATGGAATTGGCATCTAGAAATGATGAAATTGGCATCCAGAAACAACATGACAACACACACACTGGCGTGGGACCATAGATCATGTAGTGATGGGTCCTAGCGATACATTAGTGTGCAAACCAATTTATTTAATAAATTGGAAATGTGTCTAATTTAATTTTCCCTAAATTAAATTGGACAATAAATTGTAATCTTATCTCATAAACACTTGTAATAGTTAACTGAGTGTGATAGACCCAATTAGCTCATGAATTTAGATTTGAGGGCGGTTGGTCAGGAATACAGAGTGATTCTATTAGTTATGGAGTTCAAGTTGCAGTTAGTGCATTAGTTTAATGCATTAGAAATTAGTTAACTTAATTAATTGAGTTAAAGTCAGTTGAACTAGTTGTAACTGTTTGTTGAACTAGTGAGAGATCAAGTGAATTAAATCAAATTCAATTCACATGCAGTGATCTGCCATGAAACTGATGATTTACTATTAATAGTTGCATGCATGTCAATTCTAGTGGAGACCCAGTTGAGACAAAGGTTAAAGGGAAGTTGACTATCAATTGTATTATTAGAAAACTGCCTGGATGCAATTAAAACACCACAAGATTTCCCATGATACTTGCGTAGTTAAGAAAGGATGAAATTCCTATGTAATAGGGATTGCATTCCTCATGAATTATGTGAGCAAGGTAGGCTGAAGATAGGCTGATAATTGGCTAAGTGTTGGCCCTATTTTGTCTAGATCAGTGTGAGACGATTAGCAGACTGCAGGAGACTCTTGTGAGAAGAGTGAATTGTAATTGTTTCATGATTCCTTGGTTCATTATACAATATATATAGAGGGGTTTTGAGCAGCAATATTTCCCCATGAAAAATATCGGTGTTGTGGATTGATTTGCTTCTTTCTTTTACTTGGTGTGCTTGTGCGATCGTGTTCAATTTCCACAGAATTAATTGTAGAAGGATTCAGTATTTTGCTTTAGTATATTGCATGGTCAGATTGAATCCATTGAAATACATATTGTTTGTGTAATTTCTACACATTCTTCATGGAAAACCATGGGGGGATATTAAAATTTTTCACTACTACAGGACAAACATATTAGTTGGTGTTCTTGAGAGAATATGGGTTGACACCATCCATGGCTATGCTGAGTCGTAGACTTCATACTTCATCCTTGAATTTTTCGGGCCATGTATCCTCTATATGCTTCATGGCTATTGAATCTATTGGGATTCACATAATTCCCAACTCACTTCTGTGTGAGGCATGGCATCCCTGCAACATATCTAATTCTTTGCAATGAAAGAGCCTTTGAATCCTTGGGATTATAGGAACGTGCCTCAATATCTTAAAAGGAGGACCACTTGATTTACCCTTATTTTTTTATTTATCATACCCATCATCCCCAAATTTCAGACATGTCTCTGTCTTCATATTTTTCTCTATATATAATACAATCATTTGGACATGCATGATATGATATGTACTCAACACCCAACATTTTCAACAATTTCTTTGCCTCTTTGTAGCTACCAAGAAAGAAATTATCACTCCGAAAAACCTTATCTTTGAATAACCTGTATTTGGTGAAAAATATTAAATGTACAATAACTATTAACGTTCATAAAATTGACCATTTGTAATGTTGATTGTGTGAAAATATTTCTAAAAATATAAGGACTTAATGGTCAATTACCTCAAAATTTCTAAGAAGCATGCATTCGACAAGCCAAATTTTGCTTTCAAGTTGTACAGTAACATCATTGTCCCCAATTGGGTAGACTTTGACTGACCTCTAGGTCCAAAAAAAGGGGTGGTGGAAGCAAATTTAAGACTTTCGAAAAAGGTATCATCGATATGAGAATTATCCCTTAGCTCATAATTGTTCTGAAATGCATATAAAAACATTGTCTCCATGGTAGTTGTATCCCTTAAGTAATCATGCATACCAACCTCTATTTTATTGCCTCCACTGCCAGCTTGTGAAGAGCTACTATTGATTTAGTAATTCCTAATTGGTGAATCTGGACGTAGTGGGGATTGAATAGGTGGTTGATTCAACCATTTTTGGTATCGTTCCTCTCCTAGTTTTTCTCTTAATTCAACCTTCTCTCGATTTGACATTGTCGTGGGGTGCAACGGAAGATGGTAGTTAGGTCTCTCATCATCACTAGAATCCTAATAATTTCAAAAATATATTTGAACATGATTAGTACAAAATCGATGATATCAATTAGTAAGCACGTTAATGCATGATTAATTGGTTTGATGTTGAAAAATTACATTATACCAAACAATTATTACCATCATTGTCTGAGGATTGTGGCTAGAAGATGGCATGCTACAATTGGTAGGGTGAAGCGATTGTTCATTTTCATCTACCAACCGCGCCTTGCGGTATGCTTCACCTGATTAGAGCTTCCGACGTTTTGTAACTCTTTGAATATTTTGTGCATCTAAACTCGATTCTGAATCTGCATGAACCTGCAAATTTGTATAGATTAATTTTCTTCAGCTGATTGAAATGGATAAAAAAATTAAGTTCAATTAGATAATGAAAATATAAATAAAATATGAAGTAATTACGTCTGGAGATGGATAGGGAGAACGCCACGATGGACTTTGAGAAATATTATGGAACGAGCTGGATTTTGAAGAATTTTGCATTTGATATAATTATGAGATTTTCTCCCTGTATTTGAGGAGAATCAACAATAAATTTTGGTGTACATACCTAAAATTAATTCTGGTGCCTTAAAAAAGGAGTTATTGTTATTGATGCTAATGTACTGTGTTAGCCATCAGTAAATTTTTGTCTTGGAAAATGATGGCTAAAACAGGTCTTGAGCCTTCAAGAGATTATTTTCATAGAAAATTGCTCATTCTTGAAGCCTTATGATGCTGTCTAAACTCAAAAAGTAATCTTCACTGCTATTTCATTCATAAATCCACCAAGAAACCTTGCTGATATCCAAAGAAACTGTTTTTTCAGGCCATTTTCCATCATTTTCTAAGCATATTTCACTCATTTTTCCATTTTATTATCCTTCATTTTCCTTTGAAAAATCCCCTTTTCTCCTTCTCATTTACCCTTCATTATCCTAAAAAAACCTTCAAAAATCTCTTTTAAACTCATAAAAAATACTTTTTTTTTTTTTTTTTTATGGTTTAAATTATCCATTTTTCCTTATCGGAACCTTAAAAAACACCTCAAAAAGCCTCATTTTAGGCCTTTTTCGCTCATATTAAAGCCCCTTTTGGCTTATCCCCCAGCTCCCTCTCCATCATATGACCAAGCCCCGTGACCTGGCGCTAAATCCTTAGCCCTCTAGCCCCTTTTTTCTCCGCCTTCGGTCCCTTTTTCTCCACAGAACCACGCTTTTACTTTACCCCAAGCCCCCATCACATCCAAATTTCCTTTGAAAACCCGCATTTTTCCTTGTAAACTTCCCACCCCAATAGAAATGCTCCGACAAGATCTACACTGTAGATCCATAGGATCCGACGGCCCTCATTTAACCCATCGATCGCCCCATCCTCGCCATTTACTTAGCCCCTTCTCCCTCGCTCCTGGTCTTCCTTCCCCCATAAAACCATCGTCCACTTTGCTCAGCCCCATTCCTTCATATTTCTTTATTACACTCCCCGCGCTATGCATATCCCTCGAGCGATCTTGGCTGTCGATCTTATCGATCTGACGGTCATCACATTCCCTCTGCACCGTCCGATCACCTAACCAATATCTATCCACCCACCCTCCGCACCGATCCTCACTGTTGATCTATATGATCCGACGGCCCCCGTCAAACCCGCATCTATAACTCCGCCCGTTAACATTTCACCCCGCAACAAAATAACATACGTCACCATTGGTCCCACCCCCCACTATTTAAACTCTGACCCAATCCCCTCTTGACACCTGGCTCCCACTATAACCCTCGCCCATGCACCTTTCCCCATCGCGCTTTTCCCCCACTGTTGGCTCTACACCTCCTCATCCAACGATCAACATCGTGTTTCGTGCAGATTTTCATATCAGGGTTTAACCACACAAAGTCACGCGAAACTACTGGTTTTTAGAAGCCACGCATCACCTTCTGATTGCATCACGTTCGTTTTATGATAAACCACTTACCACTCATTTACCGCGCGAAAACCGTCGAAAATCGCCAACGGTTTTCGCAAAACCACCAAGCCATATTTCGCGCCAAATGCAGTTTAAAACTTTGTTTTCGTAGGTTTTTTCCATAAAACCTCCCCCTACATACATTTCCTTTGCCTCACTACTCCTTCCGCCTTCGCCAGCCCCTGCATGCAGTTTTTCCGATCTCGCAGGGATTTATAACATGTTTATTGGTTTTTTACAGGATTCGATGGAAGTTCTAAAGGCCAAAGGCCTTCTCATGATTCATAATGAAATATGGCTAGAAGGTGATGACCCTCGTGGTCTAAATAGAGGAAAAATCGTGCAAAAAAGGAGTTACCAGGGTTTATTTTCACGGTTTGACCAGTGCTTCATGAGCATTGGTTATATTATGAAACCCTCCCGCTTCGATGAAAGCCTCCTATCCACAAAAAAGGGAAAATATAGTGAAGCTTGAAGATAAAGGTTAAATTCAAAAAGCCTGGAGATTAAAGACTTAACCAATTATTTAAAGGTTGATACAGAGGATTAAAGGGAAATTCAGCGAATAATTAAAGTCAAAAGGGTTAATACATGTTACACAGTAATTTGTCACCGTCCCTACCATTCCCCGTCCCGCACAATGGAGGACCCATTTTGTGACCTGTGAACATTTTCATGCCTTGAAAACATCATCAATGCATTCCTCTAAGCATGAGCTTTTATTGCCCTTAAGACATCTCCTTGCAAAAATCATGAAAAACATCTCCTTTTACTGGCGCTGCGTACGCTCGAAGACTGCGCCAATGGGGAAAATCCTGCAAAGAGGTCGCGCCAACTGGCGCTCTGTCATACACAGAGCAGTAATCGCGCCACCCAATTTAAGGACTGTTTTTTATATAAGGATGGCGGAAGTTGAGTTTCAACAAACTCAGAAACCATTGCCTATCTTGAGTTGGGAGGTTTGGCTGCGGGAGTTCTATGGAAGGGAAGTAGTTTTGCCACCTCCCATGTAACCTTCCTTGTTGATAGGGCCAATCCCATAATAATAGGGATCCCAACTCCCTCCTTCCCCATCTATAAAAGCCTGCTCAATCCCATGGCAAGCTAGTCTTGAAGTGCCTAAGCTTTGAATCTCCATATTCCCAAGAGCCTTTGTGCTGTAAAGAGCCCTCTTTTTCCTTTAAGGCCGACTCAAGTAAGGAGACTATTGTCGAGAGACTCTGGAGAGGTTTTCCCTTTCCCTGGCGAGCTTTGCGAGACGTGAATGACTGGAGACCCATCCGAAGGAGACCACGACGTCAGAACTTGGTTGTAATCTCTCTTCGTTTGTCATTTAATAGATGATTGCGATTATGGTTCCACTCTGTTTTCCATCATGTCAATATGAGTAATATCCTTTCTGACTGATATTTAGTTACGTATGCCGGATTCTATGCTCGTATTTGTTTGTTTCTTCCATGTGCAGGTGTTCATCCGTGGAGATCGTGGAGGGATTGTGATCTGCCGAGGCTGAGGAACGGGGACGCTTCTTCTTCAGATCATAGCGTTGGAATCCAGGTAGGCTTCTATCTCTAGTCTTTTCATTCGTAACTAGGAACTTGCGTTGTAACATTGTTTGATTGTTGCTAGACCCCTGCTGGGCTAGTAGGGATCGCCTCTGTCCGCAGAGGGGATTTACCTCCTCAACAGATTGGCGACTCCACTGGGGATCGTCCAGATTTCACTGTCTCGTTTGTGTTGTCTCGCTTTGATTGCTTTATGTTTTTCCTTGCTTGATCAGCCTTCTGGGTTGGGTTCTTTTTGTTGTTTTTGACTTCTTGGTTTGCTTAGTTTACATTGATTTGTCCCTGGAGTAGTTTTTTTAATTTTGGTTGAGAAACTCGACTGGCGCAGTTTTTAACCCGACAGTCGCACCAATTGGCGCACGTTGCCTTTGTTTAGCTCGCGCCAATTGCTTTCTGGCACCAGTTTCATCCTTACAGTCGCGCCACTCCTGTAAGGTTTTTTGAGTTTCCTCATTTTTGAGCTCTCTGGGTTTGGTCAGTGTTTTTCTTCTTCATTTTCCGACTGCCTGAGTGTGTTGGAGTCCTGTTTGACTGGGAATTCACCTCTGTCCTTTGGTTGTTTGCTTTTATCTATCGATTTCACGTTTTAAGCCCTAGGGCATCTAGTGGCTTGGTGTATCGAGCCCTCCTTGGGAGTGTTGGTGTTTTGATTGCCCTGTCAACTGTCTGATTGATTCTCCACATCCTCTAAGTAGTTGTTCATTGTTTTGTTGCGATTTTTGGGTGATTGTTTATTCCTTCATTCGAAATTCTTTTGGTCTTGCCTTGGACCTAGATCACACGGTCCATTGGAAGATTTTGAGTCTTTTCTTTGTTTTGAGAGACTTTGGTCGATTTGGGGATCTGATTGCTTGCGTTGTTGAGTGAAATTTGTTTATTTCGCTCTCTCGAATATCGTTTCTCAAGTTGTTCCATTTGTTTTCAGTGCATATTAGCTATTAAACATTGAAAATCAAAAAAAAAAAATCTCTTTTGCTGTTGTTGATTAGTGTAAATTGTGATCTTTTCAATTTTGCTAGTGATTAGTGATTTGGATGAAAAGTTTTCAATTTCATTAGTTGCATTAGAGGTCTCATTGTTTGTCTTCCGTTCATTTCGTTTGTGTAAAAGCTCTCAACTCTTCTCTAATTAGTTTTCATCGAATGAAATGTTGGACTGTGGCATGTAGCTTTGCATTTAGGAGTCTTTTAAGACACTACATATGATAGGGCCTGAAAATTGAAACTTAATTGAAGATCAACTGTAAAATTTATTCAATTAACCTAAGGCAGCATTGGAACTTAACGAAACATTTTTAGAAGGTCTAGGCTAGAGACGTGTTCCGGCGTCGTTAAACCTAGCAGCTGTCGTTCGCCTGTTGGCTTTAGACAGCGCTAGTACGGACTTGTGCTCCCCGTACCGTCGCGTATATAAAGGGAGACCCCTATAGGTTTTCAATCCTTTATCCACGGGAAGCCGAGTCTGCCGCCCTATACCCGTGATACACCGAACACAGCATTCGGGGAGACTACCTGCACGTACGGAAAGTCCTTGGTCGATTTCTGTTTCATTTTTGAAACCAAGGTGTATATTGCAGTTCACGGATATTTGGTACACCCTTTGTGCCTAGTTTTTTCCTGAGTAGTCATTTGGTCTTTTCTGACTCCCTAAACTTGAAAAGACCGTCGAGCGCTTGTCCTTTCACGCTTGCATCAAATCTGAAAGAGATAGAGTCATCTTTCTATTGTTTCTTGACTCTTAAAATATGAAACGATAGAGTTTCTTACTTTCCAATGTGGTAAAATTAATCTCCCACGATTACACACCCGTTTAGACATTGCTTGTTGACCGTTTGATCGTGTGCCTTAACTCGTTTTCAGCCCGTGTGTGTGTTTGTTCTTTTTCTCTGGTCTTTTGCCACAGTGGCGGAACCGTCGGTTTCGTCTACTGGTAGTCCTTACACGGACGATTCTTCAGAAGCTTCTCAGTCTTCTGTTGAACCACAGCAGCCTGTTGTTTCTGAGTTTCCTAACGGGGGACCGGTTCTCGTTGAGCAACCCTTTGGAGGACCAGTTGAGTTCAACTGGCCCTTTTCGGACCCTGTGTCTGAATTGAGATTAGGAGCTGATTTCCTTTCTCTTACATCGGGTTCGCCGTTTGTTGCTGCTGTATTTCCTCCTAGTCCTCGCCGTCTTTTGCGTGATTTAACGGCAGGATCAACCATGAGTGATTCTGGTGAGGAAATTTCGACGTCTGGTGAAGACTATCAGCTCTTCCCGCGTAGATTGTTTGAGGGAGACAACTCTGAGCTGGCTACCATGTCAACAGCCAGTCCTTCTTTACCACAGGGATACAGATCTCTGGGTCAGATCATTTTAGTTGCAGCCTCTATGGGAATATCATCTCCTGCTTCGAGGCCAGCTGCTACTACACCCAGGGTGTTCCCTTCGACGCCCGTCACGTCTGTTCCCGTTCGTCCCACTGTTTGTGTGGCCGCCTCTTCTCCTGTTGTCTCAGCATCTGCTACTAGGGCTGGGCCAACTCCTGAAGATGTTTATCTAGCTACTGCTATACAAGAGAATATCTCTCTGGAGGAGTATCGGTTGTCTTTGCAACAGCCGAACGCCGAAGCTGGACCGTTTCCCCAAGATCCTTACCAATATTTCTTTTCGCACTATGCACAGGATGGTACTCCCGTGTATGATTTCCCAGGTCAGTATGACGAGCACGGGGAGGTTTTGCGCCTTCCCGCTCCTGAGGCTTATTTATATGCTCAAGGCTTACCGTACAACCAGGCTTATAACCCGCAGGGACAGCCCTTCCAAGGCCAACCTGCGGGCCAACCTGGCTATCTGTATGACCCACAGGGGCAGCCCATCCAAGGCTACCCTGCGGGCCAGCAAGGGCCATCGTACAATCCGCAAGGACAATATTATAGCCCTTCTGGTAAACCTGCTCAACCTCAGCCGGGGTATCAACCGGGACCGGCCTATGGTCCTAGGGGGCAGATCCAGCCTTCTTTACCGATGCAACCACAGTATCCTGTTGTTTCTAACGTTGCATATCAGCCAGGACCATCCTATGGTTCTGCTTCAGGTCAAACCGGTTTCCAGCAAGCACCTGGTCCTGTTCCACCACCGGGCCAACCGGTTCATCCGGTACAACCCGGTGTTCCGCCTCCAGGCCAACCGGCCCATCCGGTACAACCTAGGGCTCACTTACAACTAGGTCAACCTGCGCAACTGGCGCCGCCTGTTTATCCGGGCCAGCCTGGTCACTCGGGTCAGCCCTTTCATTCGGGTCAACCTGTTCATTCAGGGCAACCCTCTCATTCCGTTCACTCTGCTCAGCAGCCTGTTCATTCAATGCCGCAACCAAATCAACAGCTGCGCCCTACGTATCAGGCCCCGCAGGGTTCCACTTTTCAGCAGCCTACTCACCCTCAGGGTGGTTATTATTCTCATGGTCCTTCTCAACCGAACTATAACCAGCCCAGAGGCTCTCAGTATTATCCTCCTCCACCCGGTTTTACCTACGCTCAGCAGCCGAATCCAAACGCTGCTTATACGGGGCCGACGCCTAATCAGGGTCCGTATCCTGGTTATCAAGCTCCGCACTATGGTTACCAGCATCCAAATCAGTCTGGTTATACGAACTATGCCCCCTACGGTCAGAATCCTGCGGGACAGAACCCGTGGGGGCAGGGATATTCACAACCATCGTGGAGTATGGGTACCGGACCTCATCCTGAGCCTGGCATGACAGTTAACCCTCCATTGCCGTTCCTGGCTATTTTGGAACTGCCGGACGTTTCAAAGTTGACCAATGATCCGATTTTACATAATCCATATTGGCCTCCGGTTCCCACCAAGATACCAGGTGATTGTCCCAAGTTTGGGGGAAAAGCTGGCGAAGACCCCCAAGCGCACGTGATGACGTATCACCTCTGGTGTTCATCTAACTCTTGGGTCGACGATTCAATTCGTTTGCGTTTTTTCCAGCGTACTTTAACAGGAGCTGCTGCTAAGTGGTACATAGAATTGTCCCGTGGCATTTTCCAAGATTTCAACTCTTTAGCCATGGCTTTCCTCACGCATTTCCAGTTACCGGTCCGATATGAGGCCGGGACGCACCTCCTGACTTCTCTGAAGCAGGATACAGCCACTCACATCTCAGATCACATTCATGAGTGGCGGCGCCGTCGTCGACTGATCAAGTTTCACATACCTGATCAGATTTTGACTCACTGGTTCACCACCTCCTTTGTGAATAAAATCGCTCAGGATATCGCGATGGGAGCATGTGTGACAGAGGAACAAGCTATCGCGCGTGCCCAGTACTTGGATCTTGTTTATTCGCAGTCTGGCACGCTTTATGACATCTTGACTGATGCTCCACGACTCGGAACCTCTAAGGCTCCGCCTACCCCTGCGGTGGATGGTGTCATTGGTTCCGTCTCTCAAAATTCGAAGAAGTCTTCGAATGGGAAGCAGAAGGCTAATTCTTCCAACAATACCTCTGCTAATCCCGCCTCATCCGATTCTGGTAAAACTGCGGAGGTGAATGCCGTCCAGGCCAATCCTGCGGACAAATCCTCCAAGGGGAAGAAGAAGGGCAAAGGCAAATCAAAATCTGATGCCCCAAAACCAGAATCTAAATCTCGAACTGAGGATGGCTCCCAGCGTAAACCGAAGTTTCCTTGCCTCATCTGTGAAGGGGACCATTATACTAAGGATTGTACACGATGGTCCGAGGTTAGTCAACTTCTTAAAGGCCCTAAAGGGACTCCTGCTATTTTGAAAGAGCCATTTCCATCTCAGCAGACCCAGATGGTCGAACAAGCATCACCATCTGCACCGTTTGGGTCTCAGGTTTTTATGATGAAGAGTAATGCACCTATCACTATCGCTACGCGGTCGAAGGATTACAATGAATCACGGCAGGCACACGGGAAGGCAGTTGCGGATGGGCCGCCTCCCCCACCTGCCTCCGGTCCATTAGAAATCGAGAAGTCGACTCTCGAACCCATTGTGAAACCACCTCCCAAGGGTGTTCTTCGAAGATCCTCTTATAATCCAAATGCTCGTGCCGCTCAACATTACAGCATTGTTGAGGATCTGGCACAGGCGCCATGTGCTATGTCTGCACTTGAGGTTCTTCAAAGTTGTCCTTCACAGCGGAAGGCTTTACTGTCTACAATCGGTGGCATCGATCCCGCTGACTCGAGCCTTCTCACCTTCGATCTGGAGAATTTTACTCCCCGGCTTCCGCATCAAATCGCTTTGGTCATTCAAGTCGGGATTAACGGTCTGAACATTCATAGGGCCGTCGTAGATGAGGGTGCATCTACCTGCGTTATGTCCTCCGCTTGCTGGAAGGCCATCGGCTCTCCAGCTTTGTCGTCATCTCCCAATGCCCTTGAGGCATTTGATGGTCGGGAATCTAAACCCCTGGGCGTTCTCGAGAGTCTTGCGATCACATTACAGGGAAAAACTGTCAACGTGGAAGTAGAAGTGGTTGACGCTAAACTCAACTACAATATACTTCTTGGCCGCAGCTGGACCCATGCCATGCTCTGCGTGCCATCTACCGTCTTTCGATTCATTAAGTTCCCTCACGAGGGCAAGATTGTCACGGTGGATCAGTTGTAATTTTTCACCTCTAACTCTGAGAACAACGTGCCATACGTGGATCAAATTCCGAATCCCCCAGATAGCATAGGACCTGGTCTCTTCAAAGACCTAGTCCTCATGGGTATCTTCCCCGTGCCACCACCGAATACCGCTCAAGTAAACATGTTGTCCAGGTCTGATGACCCCTGGCTTATTCCTACACCTGAGCAGGTATATGAGTTTGGAGAATCCATGCCTTTAACACCAGTAGAGATCAGCTACTGTGATATTGTTGCTGCATCGGATCCTCCACCTCCTCAGCATGCTCCGATGAGCATGGCTCTTGACGTCTACTCCCAATCCCCCTGGCTTGGTCAGGCTGATTCACCTGATCCTCTCAGAGAGACTTTTTCTTCAGATGAAGCTATCACTGAAACTTTGTCTCTTGAGGAGCTGCCCTGGGGCGATGGACATCATCACTCCTCGTTTATGCCCAGCTTGGGGGCAATGACTGATTTTCTGGAGCGTTATGCTACTCAGGTTCCTTCCCCTCCTCTTCAAACACCGATCTTGACACATGAGGTCTTTTCGGAGGGTAATCTGAGTAACATTACTCAAACTATTCCAATCAACATCTCCGTTAAACCGGGGATTGTTGAGAATATTCATGTGGGTGTGACTTGTTCTCCCGATGAGATTCAAGTCTATACAGAGCTTTTCAAAGAATTCAGAGACGTTTTCGCATGGTCTTACGAGGAAATGCCGGGAATTGATCCTAGTATTGTCGTGCACGAGATTCCAACCTATCTAGGTGCGAAACCCGTGCGCCAACGCTTACGTCCCATGCATCCTCGGAAAGCCGCCGCTATCAAGGCAGAAGTTGAAAAACTTCTGAATGCGGGTTTTATTTATCCTATCCCCCTTACAGAATGGGTGTCTAACATTGTCCCTATCGATAAAAAGCAGGGTACAATCCGAGTCTGTGTGGATTATCGCGACATCAATCGCGCCTGTCCAAAGGATAATTATCCCACTCCGTTTATCAACCAGATCATCGACGAATGTGTCGGGAGTGAGATCTATTCCTTAATGGACGGTTTCTCAGGTTATAACCAAATCAATATTGCACCTGAGGATCAACATAAGACCACATTCATCTGTCCATGGGGCACTTTCGCGTACAAAAAACTCCCGTTCGGCTTAAAGAACGCTGGAGCCACGTTTCAGCGTGCGATGTCCTACGCTTTTCATGACATTCGCCATATCGTCCAGCCTTACCTGGACGACTTTCCAGCCCATTCGGGTAAGCGAGAGGACCATCCGGAGCATCTACGCCAGATCTTTCTTCGTTGCAGACGCTACAATATCAGGCTCAATCCTCATAAGTGCGTTTTCTGCGTTGATTTTGGCTGTCTTTTAGGCTTTATCGTCTCGAAAGATGGAATTCGCCTTGACCCTCTAAAGGTCGAGGCCATCGTAAATCTCCCGTCACCCTCCTCCCTGTATCAGTTACAGAGTCTGCAAGGGAAAGCGAATTTTCTCAGGCGCTTTATCCCGAATTATGCCGAGGTGGCCAAAGGATTCACCCGTTTGTTAAAGCAGAACGTCCCTTTTCACTGGGACGAAATTGCTCAGGCATCCTTTGAGAAGCTGAAGACATTGCTAGTCAATGCTCCGTTGCTTCGTCCTCCGGACTACCACCGCGACTTCACTTTGTATCTAGCCGCCGCATTTAGCACCATTGCCATGGTCTTGGTGCAGGATGACGATGACGGTGATGAACATGTCGTTTATTACCTGTCACGGAACCTTCTCGATCCGGAAACGCGTTATGCACATGTCGAGAAGTTGGCCTTAGCAGCAGTACACGCCGTACAACGCTTTCGCCATTACATCCTTTTGCGCACGATAACAGTGGTTTCAGACTGCAACCCTATGACGTATATTCTTTCTAGACAATTACTAGGGGGAAAGTACTCCAAATGGATTGTGATCCTGCAGGAGTTTGACTTGGAGTTCACTACTGCTAAGTCAACTAAATCACTGGTCTTCGCGGATTTGATATGTTCTCTCCCTACAGACTCTGTTCCCTCACACTCTGAAGACCATATACCGGACGAAACACTTTTCCTCATCAATACTCGTGACCCTTGGTACAGTGACATAATAGTGTATCTTCAGACCTCGACATTTCGGTCTGAGTTGGATAAAGCTGCCCGCCGTCGGATTCGGCACCAGTCCCAACCCTACCGTATAGTAGGAGATACCTTATATCGCATTGGAGTAGATTCGGTGCTCCGGCGATGCCTCACCTTGGAAGAGGCTGAAAAGGTTATGAATGACTGCCACAGTGGCGCCTGTGGCGGACATATGTCCGGGTATGCTACTGCCCAGAAGATTCTGCGTGCAGGTTATTTCTGGCCTTCCATATTCAAGGATTGTATCACTGCAGTCCGTAAATGCCATCCGTGCCAGATTTTTCAGTGCAAGATGCGCGCGCCGCCGTTGCCATTGCATCCCGTTATTACCGTCGGCCCTTTTGCAAAATGGGGCGTGGATTTTATGACGTGTAACCCTCACTCGGCCGGGGGGCATGCATATATCATTGTCACCGTCGACTACTTCACTAAGTGGGCCGAGGCGATGCCTACACTAGCTGCTGACGGGAAAACGGCTGCTCAATTCATATTCAACCACGTTATTGCACGGTTCGGGGTTCCTCAAGCCATCGTCACTGATCACGGTACTCATTTCCGCGATTACATGATGGCGGAGCTGACTTCAACGTTGGGCTTGCGTCACGACAGCTCAACACCATACTACCCTCAAGCTAATGGTCAAGTTGAAGCGGTGAACAAGGTTTTGGTCACCATGCTTCATCGAACAGTTGGGATTCATAAATCCAGTTGGCATCTCCAACTGTTCTCGGCTCTCTGGGCATACCGAGCATCTGCTAAGAGTGCGACTGGATTCACACCATTCCAATTGGTGTACGGTCTGGAAGCTACTCTGCCGGTTTAATGCGAGATTCCTTCGCTAAAATTAGCTGTGGAGCTCTTACCAGATACTTCTGCCGAGGAAGAACGTCTTCTGTATCTCGAACGGTTGGATGAAACCCGTCGTCTAGCGGCTTTGATCATCGAAGCACAAAAGAAGAGGGTCAAAACTCATTTTGATCAATCTGTTTCTCCCCGTTCTTTTATCGAAGGAGACCTCGTCCTCCTGTACGATCAGGCACATGATAAGCTTGGAGCCGGTAAGTTCCAGCCTATGTGGCACGGGCCCTATATAGTAAAGCGTGTTTTGAAAAATGGGGCCTACGAGCTTATGGATTACGAAGGAGTTTTGCTGGCACAACCCAGAAATGGGTTGTACCTTAAAAAGTACTATGCCTGAAGTAATTTCTTGGTGTGGTGTGTGTACATAGGTGTGTGATTGTCATTTTTGTGCATGTATAGTGTGGTGTGCTTTGTAAACATCTTTCTGCTGATCGGGTCTTCCTGGTTGTGCAGATGTCTATTCATCCATTTGTTGGTTTCGCGGATGGTGCCTCCCGCAGTACCAGGAATCTGTCTTCAGCAGCCTGGGTAATCTACGATCCTGCTGGTGAGTTGATCGACCTGCAGGGAGTGTGTCTAGGACGTACCACGAACAACATCGCGGAATATAGTGCCGTGTTGGAATTATTAACCGAGGCAGTAAACCTTGGTATCCGTGAATTGCTCGTGTATCTAGATTCACAACTTGTAGTGTTATAGCTGAATGGACACTATTCGATAAGGAACCCGTCCATCTTACGTCTGTATTTGCGTATTCGATTACTGGAAAGGAATTTTGACTACATTACATATCATCATATACCCAGGCATTTGAATACATTAACAGATGCAGTAGCAAATTTGGTATTAGACAGACATTTACGCAATTTATAAATCATCATCATGTGTAAAGAAAGACTCATCCAGAAATAGATATGCATATATATATAGATATCGAAATGTTTACATAAGAGTGTGTCACATAAAACTCAAAAAATATAAATAATCGTCTTAGTACATCCGGAGACAGTATGTCTCTCAAAAAATAGGTGTGGTATAAATCCTAAGGACTAATCCGCATGGTGCTCATGATAGCATGTGACTGCACGCACTAAACGCCTCAGGATTCGGTGGACCCAACTTGGAACTCCCACCGTGTGGCGCTGGTATGCCATCGGTACGTCTGCTAGCCGGGCATAGTCTGGGATCCCGTGGGCTATCCCCTCGAGGTTCTGGATCAGCTCCTCTCCTCCGGTGCCCTCTCCCTGAATCTCAGGGGCGAGTTGTGTCCTCCGGGAGATTGGAGACATCCCAGCTGGTCTCTCACATCCCACATCTGCATGCATATATGATTGTGTTAGGACGAATGTGTATTAACAAAAAAAACATAAAACATAAAATCAAAATATGAGGTCTTACCCAGCTCCTCGTCCCAGTCGTCTCCTTATGGTAGTGGGAGATCTGGGTCCTCGGTAAAGTCAGTTCCTGCATAGGGCCAGTCTTCCACGACAATCAACTGGCGCCGTAACCACCTAAAGAACTTCGGCCTCCAGGACATCTGTTGGCCACCTCCAGATCTGGGCATCAATGCTGCCCAGCGAGCCATTCTTGGCTCTCGTGGTATCGGATCTGCCACTGCGGCCCCTTGGCCCTGGAAGATTGGTAAACGTTCCAGAATGAACGATACCAAGATGGAACCATAACCGAACTGTTTCAGTTTTCCCTGTTTGCATTTTTTGAGCTGCCTTTTCATGTTGATTGTTACTGTTGTTTCCCAGTTATACAGTAAGGGACCCATGCATTCTGAGGCTAGCAGGAGTTGGGCCTTTGTGGCCTCGTGCGGTGCTTGCGACCCTGCAGCCCGCGTGATGGTATGCAGAACAACTCTCAACGCTAGATCAGGGATAGTGTGGAAATCCACTTTCTTACTGCCTGATCCCGTTTGTGCTCCTCGGCACACTCGTGCCATCACTTCTTCCATATTTTCCCTAGATGGTCTGCTTCCAGTCAATACAGGGATTGGACCTCTGCGGGACAATCCAGTGATAAAATAAACATCAGAAACCTCCAGTTCTAATACCTGATCTCGTAGTTTGAACACCTGTTCGTGTTCATCCCAGATACTGATCAAATACTGGAGAAGCTCGGGCTGAGCTCGTAAACAGGGTGTGAGGAAGAACTTTTTCAAGCCGCAGTTTCTAAGGGCGTTCATGCAAGCTTGACTTTGCATGGCTTGTTCATCCTCTTCTCCATGCTCTCGTTCTTTCCATTCAATTTCCATTTTGATCGATTACCTGCATTCATATGGCCATGAACCCTTAGTTAGATCTTTGATGAGCTTCAAATTCCATGAAATTTGGTCTAAATGTCGAAATTTTAGGTGGATTTTTAGGTTCGGCCGCTGGCGCGGCTGTTTCATGAACAGTCGCGCCACGTGGCGCGGGCCCTTTGTAGAAAAGAGCTCATTGGCGCGGGTCCGTGCCCGATACCCGCGCCAATGGGCGCAGCCCTAAAATTTTAAAAGTGGCTCTACAGAACTGATTTACAGGGTAAAACTATTAAAATTTGGATGAAAATGAAGAGCACGGGAGCGCCTCTTACCTGTCACAGACGAGAAGCTGAATGGTCAACTGGATTTGTCGCAATCACCGTCAGAAGTTTCTGCTCCAAATGGATCACTATTGCTTTTTACCAAGGTAAATAGTAAAAGTAATTTTATTTTTACCAATTCGACATATTTATAACTTTTTCGACGTTAAATGAGTTTTAAAAAGTTATTGTTATCAAATATTTGTATATGTTATGTCAAAAAGGATTTTACGCTTGCTTGGTATGTGCAGCAACAGGTTTTTGCGACTTAAACGATGGAAACGAGTTGTATTTTATACTTTTTCGGACTCGGTAAATACACGAAAAAGTCACTTTGGAGTCATCTTTCAGCTCTTTTCTGACTCTCTAAACATGAAAAGATTGTCGAGGCCCTTGTCGTTTCTATCTCATTAAATTGGACACGAATCGACATCTACCCAGTATACGTTTACCCCTTTTTCGGGCTGGGATGGATCGATTACGAAAAAGGAATACCCTAGCCTATCGCGACTAGGAGGTTTTCTCGGATATTGTTTTCTACCTTTTCGGATCTGAGGAACTATTTACGAAAAGGGACCTTTGGAGTTTACTTTTCTGCTGTCTTTTCAAACTCTCTAAACATGAAAAGACGCCGAGTTCTTCCTTTGTCAGACTCGTTAAACCCTGATGACATCGGACTCAGTCGAAATGACGTTCTCCGAGTTCCTCCTTCCTAGGACTCGTTAAATGCACTAGGATGGATTCGCCCGAAGGGCGGACTTATATTACAAGCATATGCTATCCCCTTCAAGCTTGTTATAAAAAATAATTGGGGTACTCGCCAGAAATGGTGGGGGAAAAATGGAACCATCGTCGTTGTCATTGGCAGTGTGTCGCTCTTGAACATGGCACTTGTCTGCATTCGTGTCGGGTTGGGGACATCTCATCTCGTTGCTTCACTTTGCCTCCGTGGGTTTGGATAATCCCTTTTGACCTCTCATCTGCTCATTGCCTCGTCACCATGACCTCTGATCCGTTGATGTCAAATACTGCCAAGTCCACTGTCGTGTCATTTATATGTTCAAGAGAAGTTGGCCTCTGCAAATATCAACCTTCCTCTGATTCTCATACGATCCTGATTCACAACAAAACATCATGTTCCTCTGTCTCGTGTCGATGATGTGGGAAACATTATGGCCCACCTTCGATCAAGGTCACTTCCTGTCGACTTCAGCTCATTATCCGGGAAGTTGGTCTAGAGACTCCTTATGGTACCTTGGAGCCTGTATGCCTCAATGGCAGGTTCGTCGCATTCGACGCGAGGTTTTCATCATTGGCCTCCGATCGAGTGATTCTGCGGGTGTTCGACGTCAGCTCATTTATTCGCACGCCGTAGATTGTACCTGTAGTACCTTGAGGACCATTGTCATTATTGGTGGTTTCTCTCGCGTCGGTTAACAGCTTTCATCATTGGATGGTAATCCATTATCCGACGATGTTCTTGCATGTTCGACTTCAGCTCACATATTCACATGCTTGAACTTGTACTTTGTTGGGTCGAGATGGAGCGCAAGACCCTGGATTGTGTCTGTTGTAATCCAGGCTGCGATTGTGGATTATTATCATTATGTACATGACTCACTGATTGGATGGCTACGACCATACCTGAGTCTATTTATTTGATCTTAGTTGGATGGCTGCGCCCATACCCTGGATCCGGATTATAGCATACTCTGTTTCGGATGGCTGCGTCCATACCACTTATACATCATGTACTTGAAATATCAGTTGTATCTTTCTGCACAGGTTTTCCGACGGCGGGCCTTCGATTGAACATGTTCTCGTAAAGCATTTCACCCCTCTCTCTCTCGGGCCTCATACTTTAGGGGGCATCTGTTACACAGTAATTTGTCACCGTCCCTACCATTCCCCGTCCCGCACAATGGAGGACCCATTTTGTGACCTGTGAAAATTGTCATGCCTTGAAAACATCATCAATGCATTCCTATAAGCATGAGCTTTAATTGCCCTTAAGACATCTCCTTGCAAAAATCATGGAAAACATCTCCTTTTGCATTGGCGCGGGCAGACAGTTCAGTACTCGCGCCAATGGGGGAAATCCTGCAAAGAGGTCGCGCCAACTGGCGCTCTGTCCCAGAGCAGTAGTCGTGCCACCCAATTTAAGGACTGTTTTTTAAATAAAGATGGCGGAAGTTGAGTTCCAACAAACTCAGAAACCATTGCCTATCTTGAGTTGGGAGGTTTGGCTGCGGGAGTTCTATGGAAGGGAAGTAGTTTTGCCACCTCCCATGGAACCTTCCTTGTTGATAGGGCCAATCCCATAATAATAGGGATCCCAACTCCCTCCTTCCCCATCTATAAAAGCCTGCTCAATCCCATGGAAAGCTAGTCTTGAAGTGCCTAAGCTTTGAATCTCCATATTCCCAAGAGCCTTTGTGCTGTAAAGAGCCCTCTTTTTCCCTTAAGGCCGACTCAAGTAAGGAGACTATTGTCGAGAGACTCTAGAGAGGTTTTCCCTTTCCCTGGCGAGCTTTGCGAGACGTGAACGACTGGAGACCCATCCGAAGGAGACCACGACGTCAGAACTTGGTTGTAATCTCTCTTCGTTTGTTATTTAATAGATGATTACGATTATGGTTCCACTCTGTTTTTCATCATGTCAATATGAGTAATATCCTTTCTGACTGATATTTAGTTACGTATGCCAGATTTTATGCTTGTATCTGTTTGTTTCTTGCATGTGCAGGTGTTCATCCGCGGAGATCGTGGAGGGATCGTGATCTGCCGAGGCGCGAGAGCAGGGGACGCTTCTTCTTGAGATCATAGCGTTGGAATCAAGGTGAGCTTCTATCTCTAGTCTTTTCATTCGTAACTAGGAACTTGCGTTGTAACATTGTGTGATTGTTGCTAGACCTGTTATCTGGGCTGTTAGGGATCGCCTCTGTCATAAAGGGGATTTACTTTCTCAAAAATACATAAGGATCGAAGGATTAAAGGTTTAATCCTATAGTTTTAAGGTTAAACACATAGTTTAAAGGTGAATGCAGCCAGCAGAAAAGGTTTAAAGGCTCTGAAGATGATAATAAAGGCCCAAAAGCAATATCAAGGCCTAAACAGGGTTTAAAAGTGATAAATTATGACATATCAGCAAGAGGAAGGCTTTAAATGCTAAATCACTGAAGCCTTTACTTCTCCAAAGATCAAAATGCCGCCTACAAGTTCATTTTCCTCAAAAGAATACAAATTGAATGCATAGTCAGATATATTTGTCAAAGACATCTTAGAATTAATTGTCGGCCTACCAAAAGACTCCAAAGTCAACAAAAGTGACTGAAGTAGATAGAATTTAATGTAAAATTAATTAAAACAGAGTTAAAACATCTGAAAAATTCTCCATTTGGCCTCCGAAAGGCCGAGAAGCATTTACTCTGTGTTAATTAAACAAATAGACCTCATTTTTACCCCACCTCCTCAAAATACCTATAAATATCATGTAAGGAGTTCATTATTGTTGTTGGTTGAATACTCATTGAATGTAAATAGCTATTGAGGCTGCTGAAGCTTTGTTTTGTAATTGAAGAAAGATAGGCTGAGAAGAGAGTTTTGAAGTTGTAAAAGACCCATTGGACTTGAAGATTGTAACTGGTTTGAACATCAAATACACAAGCTGATTTATGGGATCCTGGTTTATGTCAACGGTGATTTTTTTCTTACTGTAATTGTCATTTTTCTCATGTTTTCCATATTGTCCACTTTCTCTGATAAATAACAACAAATATAGATTAGGATTTACTGTCAATTACCCTAAATCTCATTGATAAATCCTTATCTTTATGTTTTCTGCTAATTTTATATTTGAGGATAATTCAATAGAGTGTAATCAGTCCAGGAATGTTGGTGAGTCCATGTCTTGCTGAGTAAAACTTGAGATTCTATCCTTGAATGATCTTGAAAATTTTTCTAAGTAAAGTTGAATTAGAGAAGTCTATGGTTAGCCATGTCCTCTAGTTTCTTCTCCAACAGTTGCTTTGAAAAGTTCCCTTAAGAGCATGTCAAAAGCAGGCTAGTTTAAAAGTACTTACCTGATCTTAGGCTACTTTTTATGTTTATCGTGAATGTTTTCCTTTAAGAATATGATGAAAGAAGGCTAGATTCAAAGTTCTTGCTTGATCTTAAGCTATTCTTTGTTTTTAATGTTTTCCCTTAAAAGTATATCAAAAGCGGGCTAGTTTAAAAGTACTTACCTGAACTTAGGTTACTTTTGTGTCTTTCCATTAAGTGCATGCCAAAAGCAGGCTAGTTTAAAAATACTTGCCTGATCTTAGGCCGTACTTTGTTTTTCTTGTGTGTTTTCTTTTTTCACAACACTTTTTATGTTTCCATATCACAAAATCAATCTAAAGAATCCTTTGACATAGATGACTTGCCCATTGGACCACTTTTGAAACTTGTTGTGCAATTAAATCCTTTTGTGACTCCATAGCCCAATGGATTGATACTGTTTCTTACTATCCTATCGGCTGAACCATTATTTCAACCTACTCACACCTTTACCCTTCAAAAGACTTCCTTCATTTTGATGATATTCTACCCAACCAAAACCAAAACAAACCCTTGTAATTCATAACTAGCCTAATATCATATCATAAGCCTTAAAGAAATATCTTTGAAAACACTTATATAGAGAGATCCCTCTATGAATCCAGGAGGGCTAGATCCTAGGATTCCAAAGTGGTTTTGATGTTGGCTCTGTAGCGTTTGTTCTTGCCAATCTTGCACACTACGGACTAACATCTTGTGCTTAACACTAGTGTAGTTTTTATTAACTAACACACTAGTGGTGTTAGTTAACAAACGCACCAAAAATCCGGAAATAAAAACAGCGCAACTTTATTTTTCTGAAGTGAAAAAAAAGTGGTAAATTGAAAAATGGGCGACAAATTATTTTCAAAAATCTAATTTCATCAAAAAATTCTTTAAATAGTAAAATCTATTCATTATTTCATTATTTTTGCAAAAATTTTCAGGGAGGGATTTGCACGAGAGACATACCTGGAGCAAGAGAGCACTATGGAGAAGAAAAATAATTTTGAACAACAACACTATTGATAATCATAATTTGAAACAGTGATGGTCCCTTTAGCTCACACAATGATATAGTAAAATTGGTAATTCTTGAATAGTATTTTTTAATATTTTCTGTTAGATTTAATACATGCATAGTAAATTTTTTAAATTTTACTGTGCATTTTACTAATAAAATAATTTACAATCTCTATTCCTATTTAGATTTAATTAAAATTCAGGAAAAAACAAAAAATCCATTTTTACATTAAACCCTTGCTTCTTCTTGTTTATGTGACAAAAAAATTCACAATTAGGGCTTTTCATTTTAGTTTTATAGGGTTTGTATTACTATATATATAGGTGTATGACATCTAATCTGTGGGACCACTTGTAGAGTCAGATCCCAATCCCTGTCGGCCCTTGCACGATTTAATTTAATTTAATTTTTTGTTAATCGGTACGCACTGTTTAATATAGAGCACCGCTGCGCGCTTTTAGTATAACGCATCGAGCGCGTATTGAAAAAAAACACTGTTTGATAATAAAAAAATTCCTATTCATTTATGTTTATGTTAATTGATGCTCCAGTATTAATATAACGCACCAAATCTCCTATTGAAAAAGAGCACAATATAATGTTTCTACTGTAGTGGCAATGTGTTTATAAGAACATATCGTACTGTTATCGATGCTTAAGTTGCGAAAGTCGCACCGGGCATTTAATTTAGATAGACACACCATTTTCTTGTTTTTTTTTTTTTTTACCTGAAAAGGATGTGATTTATTTATAAAATATATTAATGAATGGTACATGTTTTATATAGATAAAGAAATGGCTAACAAGAGTTCAAGTAACAAAAATACTGATAGCACATCCAAAAAATAAAAAAAATGCAAGTTCTTTGTAAATTATTTACAAAAATTATTATTTTTTGAACTATATGTAAGTTTAACTAATATGTATTGTTTAGTGTGTATCATGCAGAGCCACAAAATGACGAAACTCAATAAGATTCTTTGTGATCTAAGACTAGAAGAGCATAAAATCTTGATGGAAAATTTGCAGAAGGACGAATCAGGTGAATGAAAAAATATTATCGATCTAATCTGAGTTTCTTTTTTGAATTTTCATTAACAATATAATTAAAAATATTAGATAACATGTTTCAAACAATCTATTAATTCAGATATGTTTAATGTTCTTCAAGGACCAACAACGAAGAAAAGGAATGTTGTTCTAAGAAAAGAAAAAAATAGAGCATGCAAATGAAAATGAATTGCTCCTTAGCTCATCTGGAGTGGCGTTGGAGGTTAACGAAAGGGGGAAAAATTTGTACAAAACTTTGAGGGATCTAGTGGAACGAATGTATAGATGTTTTTTCCACTTACAATACAAAAATCAATCCAATGATTCCAAGAACAAAATTTTATTTAAACTACAGGAAGAGTTTCCAAAGAATTGGTCAATGAGACATGTCATAATTTTAATAGAAAAAATGTACAACAACAAAAAAGAAGGATTGAAAAATTAATATTCCTTTAAATGTTTTTCTAGAATTATATGTATATATTACTACAAAGAAATCATGTATAAATATCACTTTTGTTATATTTAGTTTTCATATATCAATATAAAAATTAAATAGTTTATTGTCATGTAATTTTTTCAGGAAGATTATGAAAATCTCAAGGGATGAACGAGCTGATATCATAAATATGTCAGTAGGAATGTCAAAAAAGGTGTACAAGGAGATGATCAAAGAAATGGAGATAATTGCATCACACGAGGAGCCATCTCAACAACAACGTGCTTCAAATGTAATATGTAATCATTGAAATTTTCGATTAGGTACAATAAATAATTAATTTAGCATTAAATATTAATTTTCAAGTATTTTATTGCAGAAAAGAAAATAAAATGGCACCTGTTCAACACATAAAATAGGGTGACAACAAAGAAAAGGGTTGATATCTAAGTTTGTGAGTAATTTTTACTTCCTTATAACAACTTAACTAGATTTCATTTTTGTATATTTTAAGTTGTTTTACAATAATCGTCATTGAATGTATTCAAACAGGTGCTAACATACAAAGAAGAACCATCAGAAGAATTGATTGGCATTGCGTTAAATATGGGTTGTCAGTATATGTTGGTGTTAGCACATGGTAACTTTTGGGAAAATTTACGCCCAGGGCATACATAGTTTGGTATGCGAATTATCAAAACTTAGTGGTGAAAGTCGGAAAAAGTAGAAAATGGTTTTGGATCCCGCCTTATCATTTTTTATGAAAAGTGAAATTAATTTTATTTAAATATATAAAATTAATTAATTCTATATTTTAAATAAATTTAATATTTTAATTAAAATTTTATGCATATTTCCACTTATGGGTGATGATCAAAGGTTGAAATGGATGGTGCAAATCAATCTCAGACCCCCATGTGTTTTGAAGTTTAATGGATGAGGGGGGGTCCAAAATGGGTTGTTTTCATTTGTCATGTGGCAAATGGAGGTTAATTCGTACTGAGAAGTCGTAATACCACTCACGGCTGAAGTACCCCTCAAAAATCTGGTTTCGGGTTTTGCATGACAAACTCACATTAAGTGGATTTTAACTTCAAGGTTGAAATGGCTATGCTAGTCTTCTACGCGTCAATGATCAAGGGTATCTAGTGTCGCAAATTATGGATAGTTGTGATAGCATGAACGCGCAGGAAGTGAGAACGGATTTTGGGCAGCATTGATGCAATCCTGAAGGTGGAAAACAATCATTTATACACACAGAAAATGGAGCAAATGAAAGGCTTGTTGCCCTGTCGACTCTTAAAGGGACTCGATGTGGTTGTTTGGTTTGTATGTAGCCGATATCTTTGGAATTATGTTGGAGGAGTGTAAACAACTCATATCAGCAACACGATGGAGTAAGGTGGTCTCTCTCTTTGAAAACAATGCAAGGTTCCATGTTGTTGAGTAAGGAAGAGAAAAAGAGGAGCTCTTTGAGAGCTATCCATTCTGCATTTGCTGGAGATGTCTCATCTACCAAGGCCACATCTGTTCTCACAACTTCTCCCACAATAGGTGTTGTGCCATTAATCCCTACAGCTGTAGTACAACTTGTGTAGTCATGGTTGCAAATAAATCTCATGTTCCAGTTTCGATTGTTGATCGAGGATCATTTTCAGTTGAAGTCATACTTGTGCTATTCGCATTCAAGTGTATGTGTCCAACTGGACTCTATCTTTCAAGAGGAAATCATGAAAGCAGGAGTATGAACAAGATTTATGGTTTTGAGGGTGAATTCAAGTTCAAGTACAATGAAAGAGTGATTGAGATTTTCGTTGAAGTGTTTTTCTACTTTCTTGTGGCTAACGTCCTCAATAACAAGATTTTTGCTGTCCATGGTGGTTTTTTTAGTGTTGATGATATAAAACTTGATGATATCAACGCAATTGATCTATTTTGAGAGACACCTGAAGAGGAAGAATTATTGAACAAAGGCTATAAATAATCTACATAGCAACGCAATTTTAGAACAGGATGCTTAAATAAGGCTTATTTTAATTTTCTGCTTGAGGTTGGAAACTTTGAAATGGTAGTTTTGTTAATGGTTGGAGAGTTAATTATGGAGTTTGTACATTAGTGGCTAGGAGCCTTCAGCTTTGAGACAGACATCCTGGAGAAATGTCCAACATGCATGGGGATATGACATCAGATTTTGAATGGGCAGAGAAAATAAATGATATTGCTAACAAAACATTTCAAGCTCAAAAATTTAACCGAGCCATAGAGCTCTATTCTGAAGCCATTGAGTTGAACAATCAGAATGCAGTTTATTGGGCGAATTGTGCATTTGCATATACAAAATTGGAGTATGGAAGTGAAATTCAGGATGCAACAAAATCTGTTGAAATTGATCCTAAATATATGAAGGTGTACTACCGTAGAGGTGCTGAATATCTAGCCATGGGAAAATTTAAGGAAGCACTAAAATATTTTCAGCATGTTAAGGGAATTGATCCAAATAATCCTGATGCCACCCAAAAGCTTAAAGAAGTCGAGAAAGAAGTCCAAAAAACATAGATTTATTGAGGCCATCTCAGTGAATGATCTTGAGAATCATTCTGTTGTTGAATCCATTGATTTTCATTCAATAGAGGTAGAGCCCAATAGAAGGAGAAAATGTAACATTGGAATTTATAAAGAAAATGATGGATGACTTCAAGAATCAGAAAAAATACACAGAAGGTATGCATTTCAAATATTGTTGCAAGTAAAGGATTTACTGGAGGCGATTTCGTCATTGGTTGACATCAATATTCCAAATGGAAATCAATTTACTGACAGGGTGTTTTTCCCATTGTCCGGAGTCAGAGACATTAACTTCAAAAACACACGGCAGGAAAACGACGATGAAATTTGAAAATATGAGAGAGGTTTTTTACCAGAACGGGGCAATGAACAATAAAATCTCTCTGATTTTACACAGATATTAAGAGGAGGTAGAATCGAAGACATTTCTGAGGGTCAATTTTCAAGATTTCAGTTTCCCTATTTAAGGCATGAGTTTTCGACAGCGGTTTTGGAGAGATGGAGATGAAATTTGAATATCCAAGAGAGGTTTTTGAACAGAACGGGGAAAAGAACAATAAGCTCTATAGGTGTCACCGTTAGGGAGAAAAAAATGTTTCAATGTACCCCTATTCTCAGTATATTTTGCCAAGGTGGAAAGCAGGTGGTAAGCTTGCATTTGATATGTCATTAGTTTTATAATATTTATTCTATTTTTAGAAATAGGATGGGAGTTTCAATCAAATGGAGCGTTTCAAGGGAATCAAAGTAGTTCCAGATGTTCAAGACAGTGCAAGAAATCCAGATGTCCTTAAATAACTCCAAATGCTTTATTTACACATGTCAAATGATGTTAGACCTTCTCTGTTATGTAGGTGAAAGAAAGTAATTGTTAGTGACAACATTGATTGTAATCAGTTAGTAGGATTAGCATATATACTTGAATGTTCGAAGTATTGTTGGGGGGGGGGGGGGGGAATTTGCAATGAGGGACTGAGTCCCATTCTATAATTTTGTGACTTCTTGAAAAGTAATACAAGATCAGTTGTTCAGGATTCATGAGGTGTGTTAAATGATCAAGTTCCTTTTGTTTAAAAGTGTTTATTCATTGTTCATCTTTCTCTGTATTTTTTCAAATTTGATTGTAATGCCGAAAGTGTGATGAATAGGATTTTTTTATTAGAGCACCCTATTTTGGTTGTGTTTAAAATCTACATGTTTTCCACTAAGGACAGATTGAGGAATTATTAATTGCTCCTTAGTCTCTGCCAAGTCTTGCATTATATTCCTTTTCATAATCCATTTAAAAGTCTGAAAGATACATAGTAGTGCACCTATCATGCCCTGTTTCACTTAAACTTGATACTTCTATAAATATATCACCTAATCCCTTTGACTCCATTGCCTAATGGCCTTTTCCCTTGTTTTCCCCGCCAAACCAAATTCGAAATTCAAACCCTGAACCCTATAGCTAGCCTAAAATTCCCCATCAACAAAGATATATCTAATAGAAAGATCCCTCTCTGGCCTAGGAGGGCTAGATCGTAGGCCCGAAGAAGTTTTGATGTTGCCTATAGGATTCTGTCTTCAGCCTCAGAATTATGGAGTGATAAAATAGTGGCCACCATACTGGGAATGAATTATCTCCAGTAATGCACTTCAATTTTCAGTTTTGAGTTTCTATTGTGAACATAAGTCAAACACCAGAAGGCTATTCCATTCACATTGAGACTCCATGGGTAGAAAAATCCAGAAATAGATATTCACTGGCGAGTCCACAAGCTCAAAGTGGGATCAGTTGCAAGGAGATATGCTCCAATGAACAGAGATTACATTCCAAGCTTCCCAAACAAAATGCCTCAAGTAAATTGGCAAAGAAATCTTCATGTTTTTCAAGATGAGAATGTTGATGATTCTTTGTTACATCTCATTAAATTTCACATACATTCATGGAAGTTGAAAGTTTAATGGTATGAGTATTGCCACATGAATATGTTCATGGAAAAATTAGAAGGAAAATCAAGGGACTGGTATGAAGGTTTAAACCCTGGTAGCCTATTTTCATTAAAGGATTTCCTCAAAGTGTTTTATGAACATTATAAAGAATATTCCCCATCTTTGTCATTAGTGGAAAACTTTTGTGATCATTTTAAGGATTTCATATAATACATTGAAAGTATTGATGAAGATCTAGTAGATATAAATGATGAGGATCTCTTAGAAGCACTTTATGGATTTCATTCTCAAGTTAATTGTCATGATGAACAAGAGAAGTTAGTTGAAATTGAAATCAATCAAGATATGAAAATAGATCCACAAGATATCTATTTAGAGACAAATGATAATTCATATGATCCTTTTTATGAAAATAAATAAAAAATTCAACATCATAGTCAATATTCACGAGAGAAAGAAAACAATCGTTGTTCAGTCCAAAGAAAACAAAGACTACCTCCTCCTTTAACTAAGGAAGAAATTAATCATATTCTAAGCATGCAACCAACCTCTCCATATTTATTTGACCAGGAGATTAATTATATTTGTTCTCAGTCCAGATATATTGGGTTTTTTTTAGGACAAAATAATGGTATACCATGAAGATTCCATATTAGATTACCATGAAGAACGTATAGATACTCTCTTTGAGAAGGATCCTGAGCGCAACAAGTTGGAACAAAGAGTATTCCTAGACGAAGCTTGTTACTTGAATCCTCTGGACCACGTATTTTTCCGAGATCCTTTTGTTGACCTCTTGGAACCATTTAAATAAGTAGTATGTCATGAAATGGATGGTGTGCTACAGAATTCAAGGAAAAATTTGAACACTTATGTTCAACAGCAGTTAATATGGGAGTGGTCCTTTTGTTTTTTTAGCCTGCTAAAAAAAGTGAGCAAGAATTAGTGATGTAGTCACTTGCTTGACTGGTTACATTGGAAATATGATTATTATTTGATGGGATATTTTTTGATCAGACTAGAGTAGGTACGTGTGTGAATACGCTCAGCACTCTGAGCATATTTCCAGTTTTACTTTCAGACCGTTTTCAGTTTTCAGTTTAAGATTGCTTTCAATTTTCAGTTTCACCATAGTTCAGATTTCAGTAGTCAGATTTTTCGGGTGCAACAGTGATTTCAGTTTGATGGTTTGTAGTGGATAAGTCCACCTATAGTTTTAGTTCAGATTGCAGTACATAGATCAAATTTGTGTCTGAGGTTTAGAACAGATGAATAAAGTGTTCTGTTGCTAGAGTTTTATGGAAGAGAAGATCACTATCTTCTCAATCACCTAGGCACTGGTCGCCGAATTCAGAGATTTGCAGTTCTTTTCTGCCTCGCTGGGAGGACAACATCCCCCAGAAGGAGCTTATGTTAGGACATGGTAAATTTTGGGAAAATTTACACCCAGGGTATACATAGTTTGTTATGTGAATTTTCAAAACTTAGTGGTGAAAGTCGGACAAAGTAGAAAATGGTTTTGGATCCCGCCTTATCATTTTTTATGCAAAGTGAAATTAATTTTATTTAAAGATATAGAATTAATTAATTCTATATTTTAAATAAATTTAATATTTTAATTAAAATCTTATGCACATTTCCACTTATGGGTGATGATCAAAGGTTGAGATAGATGGTTCAAATCAATTTCGGACCCCCCATGTGTTTCAAAGTTTAATGGATGAGGGGGGCTCTGAAATGGGATTTTTTCATTGGCCACATGGCAAGTGGAGGTTAATTTTCACCCCCCCTCATAATACCGCTCACAGTTGAAGTACCCCTCTGAAATCTAGTTTCAGATTTTGCATGACAAACTCAATAGTAAGCTAATTTTAACAAGGTTGAAATGGCTATGCTAGTTTTCTACGCGTCGATGATCAAGGGTATCTAGTGTTGTGAATTATGGACAGTTGTGATAGCATGAACGTGCAGGAAATGAGAAATGATTTTGGGTAGCATTGATGCAATCCTGAAGGTGGAAAAAAATCATTTATACACACAGAAAATGGAGCAGATGAAAGGATTGTTGCCCTGTCGACTCTTAAAGGGGCTCGATGTGGTTATTTGTTTTGTATGTAGCCAAGAGCTTTGGAATTATGTTATAGGAGTGTAAAGAACTCATATCAACAACACGATGGAGTAAGGCTGTCTCTCTCTTTGAAAATAATGCAAGGTTCCATGTTGTTGAGCGAGGAAGAGAAAATGAGGATCTCCTTGAGAGCTATCTGTTCTGCATCTATTGGAGTTGTCTCATATGCAATGGCCACATCTGTTATCACAACTTATCCCTCAATAGGTGTTGTGCCATCAATCCTTGCAGCTGCACTGCAACTTATGTAGTTATGGTTGCAAATACATCTCATGTTCCAGTGTCGATTGTTGATCGAGGATCATTTTCAGTTGAAGTCATACTTGTTATTCAAATTCAAGTGTATGTGTCCAACTAGACTCTATATTTCAAGAGGAAATCATGAAAGAAGGAGTATGAATAAGATTTATGGTTTTGAGGGTGAATTCAAGTCCAAGTACAATGAAAGCATGATTGATCTTTTCGCTGAAGTGTTTCGCTGCTTGCCTGTGGCTTACGTCCTTAATAACAAGATTTTTTTTGTCCATGCTGGTATTTTTAGTGTTGATGGTGTTGTGGCTCATTTTCATTTACCTTTGAAATATTTTTGAAAACACCAAAAAAACATATATGTTAGAAAAGGTAAAATTTTGTATGTCAAAGAAGAATTTTGATTTATATGTTGGTACATTAACATTACATGATGATATGTGAAGGTAGGTCTGGACCAATGGGAATGCTGAAAACATTGCACACTAGTCAGGGTCAAGTTGGGCTCATTGGCAAGCTCAATAGAGACTAGCGCTACAGAATACCGTTTAATGCTAATATGTCTTGAAGTTAAAATTAAACAAGATTATCATTCTTCCAAGTTCGAGTACAATGAAGGCTCGTATTCATTGCGCCCAGATCCAACGGAAACCTGGGAGCATAAACTACACAATATTTATACAAAGGAGTGCCCTCGCAAGCAGTCTCGTTAAATCTGCTCACTTGCAAATTGACGGTTGAAATTTATTGTGGGAACACTCTCTTCAAATTCCAAAAAATCGCTTAAGTGCCACCACAAGTGGTTTCAGGTTTCAATAAAGGAAATTACGTGGTGATAGCTGGAGCCCACGCCCTTTACTTTCAAATCAGAGAAGGAAGAGAAATAACATATTTACCTTAAAAGAACTTAAGGGTTTTGGAGGAGGCGCAAAGGGGAAAATAAGCAGTCAGGATCAAAGTGGAAAATTGAAGCACAGAGATGGACGACGAAGATAATAACAAAAGAATGCAAGTCGGATGGATGGACAAGCTTAGATCGCAAGATCTATGTTAGAGATAAGTGGTCAAGAATGGATATCGCAAATAAATATCCAAGAGAGTTAATGGGTCAGAGATTGTGAAGAAGAGCCACGTGTCAGCCATCGTTTCCATCACATATCGAACTTCGCAAATCTTACCATTTACCCTCCACTTGCTCCCATATAAAACTTGTGACATGCGATCTGCGGGTGGTGTAGAAATTATATACAATATGCATGTATATATCTAGACTCTCCTAATCTAACAATATTTATCTTCTTGCTAAATACAGAATCCTTCCACTATAATTCTTGCGGAAATTTAATCAACGATTGCAAAACACATGAAGCAATAAAAACACACATAACACAGTTGTTTAACGGGAAAGCCTGAAGCTGAAAACCCCAGCTATCATATATTATGTATCATGGAGATCATGTAACAATCTCATACAAAGCTTAGTACATCAAGCTCTTAGTACAATCAATCGTCACACACTAACATAGAAGAAATCTGCAAAACCATGCACCAATCTCTGCCCTTCTGCTAGCCTGCGTCCACTGCGCAATCCAAGCTGATTACAAAGACCAATTCGATGCAAACCCACTCTCCTTGACTGTGTGGTTATCATTGGCAACTCCAATGTATATGTAGATGCAATTCATGCATCACTAGTAGTCACAACGGATAGTCCATCTTTCCCTTTCACCTATCTCTCCACTAGGTCTCCACTAGATCTGACATGCACTGTAGTTAACTGTTGTATTGTTCAGTTGATTAATGAGTTATTATTTGTGAGTTAATTAAATAATTAATTCACTCCACTCTCACTAGTGTATCATTCAGTTAGATTAGATACAACTAGCTCAACTGAGTCTAACTGAGTTGAACTAAATACAACTCCATGAACTACTCTTCCAACTCTGTCATAACTTTGCCACTTCAGTTCTAACTGAGTCCTCCATGCATGAACTCTAGTAAACCCTTAGTAATTGTGTAATTCCTTCAGCCCATTGATTTAACAAATCTGTTCACTGAAATAAAGTGCTCCAAGAGAATAAGTTGTTGTTTATTGTCAGATTATTATTAAGAGCTAATAATAACCGACATGCATCTATTTTTAGATCAGTGATCTATAAATAGACTTCGCCCAATATTCTAAAAATAGAATCTCATCTATTTTTCACATTTGACCAACCATCTACAAATAGCCTCCTACTACATATAGAATATGCTCACCATGTCTAAAAAAAGACATACACCTAAAAATAGCCTGTGTGGGCCCCACCTAGTTTAGGTGATTATTTTCCAACTAGGATCAAGGATGATGTTTCAGGATGCCTCCTTCACTGTTTCTTGTTGCAAAATTCAACACTCCCTCTCAACAAGAAAGGATTTTCTTTGCATGCGACATGCAACTCCATGCATTCGCCCTGTAACCTTTGCAAGCGCCCTGCAACTCCATGCTTCCACTCTGCAACTCTTGCTGCAACACTTATGAAATTGAATAGCCTCCAAACAGCTCAATAAGTCTAATGCATCTATCATAAAATTCTTCGACTTTTGCTTAGCTACTACACATGTCTTCAGGAACCACTGCACTGTTGAACTCTGCACCCATGCACTCTACATTTGCTGTTAACTCTGAGCCGTGCTCTAGTATCCGACACTGCCACTTTGATCTGCCTGCATCAATCCAACTGATCATGCTACTGCTGCTCTGTGGGATCCTTGTAGCCAGGTTCAATTCATGAGATCCACACCATCTCAATGAATCCTACCCCAGAAATTTCTTCTTGGATTATCCATGCATGTCGCCCCACCTCTTACCTCGTGGTATAGTTGCATGCACTCCCTCTTCCCATCTGGCACGAAATTTCTCTACATGAGTGGTTGCTCCCACTCCATGATCCTCATCTTGTGGCTGCTCCACATCCCGAGGTTCACTCTTACCTGCATGCAAATCCTGCTCCCTCTCAAGCTTCAATTGCATGGATTTCTCACACTTCCCAACAGTAGGAAGCTCAGTAGCAATCCCATCTACTTCAAGTCTATAGAGATTCTTAGCTCGAATCCAAACCTTCTTGGATTTCCCCATGGCTTTGAGTCTAAGTAACACCGTTCCTTTTCCAACTTGCGCACATTGTAATTGTCTCGCAATCACGAAATTTTCTAACAAAAGAGCTGATTTTAAATCGATGATATCTCCCTAATCCGAGCTCCGATTTGACCGATTTTTTTTTTCAATTTGGGTATTTTTTCGCAAGGAATCCAAATATTCTATTTGTTTCTGAAAATATTTCACCAAAAATTTCAGATATTCTCTGCAAAATCGTGCGCCCAAAAATTCCTGCTCTCATTCCAAGTAGAAAATTTATAACATAGCTCCGATACCATGTAGAAATTATATACAATATGCATGTATATATCCAGACTCTCCTAATCTAACAATATTTATATTCTTGCTAAATACATAATCCTTCCACTATAATTCTTGTGGAAATTTAATTAACAATTGCAAAACCCATGAAACAATACAAACACACATAACAGAGTTGTTTAACGGGAAAGCCTGAAGCTGAAAACCCCAACTATCATATATTATGTATCATGGAGATCATGTAAAAATCTCATACAAAGCTTAGTACATCAAGCTCTCAGTACAATCAATCGTCACACACTAACATAGAAGAAATCTGCAAATCCATGCACCAATCTCTGCCTTCCTACTAGCCTGCCTCCACTGCGCAATCCAAGCTGATTACAAAGACCAATTCGATGCAACCCCACTCTCCTTGACTGCGTGATTATCATTGGAAACTCCAATGTATATGTAGATTCAATTCATGCATCACTAGTAGTCACAACGGATAGTCCATCTTGCCCTTTCACCTACCTCTCCAGTGGGTCTCCATTGGATCTGACATGCACTGTAGTTAACTGTTGTATTGTTCAGTTGATTAATGAGTTATTATTTGTGAATTAATTAACTAATTAATTCACTCCACTCTCACTAGTGTATCATTCAGTTAGATTAGATACAACTAGCTCAATTGAGTCTAACTGAGTTAAACTAAATACAACTCCATGAACTACTCTTCCAACTCTGTCATAACTTTTCCACTTCAGTTCTAACTGAGTCCTCCATGCATGAACTCCAGTAAACCCTTAGGAATTGCGTAATTCCTTCAGCCCACTGATTTAACAAATCTGTTCACTTAAATAAAGTGCTCCAAGAGAATAAGTTGTTGTTTATTGTCGGATTATTATTAAGAGCTAATAATAACCGACATGCGTCTATTTTTAGATCAGTGATCTATAAATAGACTTTGCCCAATCTTCTAAAAATATAATCTCATCTATTTTTCACATTTGACCAACCATCTATAAATAGCCTCCTGCTATATATAGAATATGCTCACCATGTCTAAAAATAGACATACACCTAAAAATAGCATGTGTCGGCCCCACCTAGTTTAGGTGATTATTTTCCAGCTAGGATCAAGGATGATGTTTCAGGATGCCTCCTTCACTATTTCTTGTTGCAAAATTCAACACCCACCTTGTTAATTTCTGAACATGTTCTATGCCATTTCAGATTAGGGCACAATACTGAAGAATATAGAACATACTAATAGATCGATAGAAGACAAGCCAAAAAAGAGATGATAAATGGTGGCGTTACGGTGATCAGCAGGATGATTCTACCAACAAAGTCTCCAATAGGTCATTCAGCCAAGCGTTTCACACATCACCCCAGAACAACCCAAACAAAGAATATTCCATATATTACGCAGCTCCAACACTATCCAGAGAGAGAGAATTCCTCCACACAATGTGTGTCAAATGAACTCTAAGTCTCTCCAATATATAGGAATCTTTGTGGGTGTGTGACATGTCCTTTAAGACATTTAAGTATATATTTTATTCCACGCTGACCTAGCACATAAGTGGAATAAATTCAAAGTACATGTTCTGCTCATCTGATCGAGATGATCTTTAGATAAATCTTACACCTCTTTGAAAGAGGAATCCAATAAAAATATTGCGATCGTCATCTGAGCAGCACAACCCAGAGTTTGGACCTAGTTGTCCAATTTTAACACTCCCTCTCAACTAGGGAGAAATCCATCCACAAGTGCAAATCTAAACATCGTGCGTCATCCCGCCATAACTTGCTTTGCTGGCCTCTTTATTTCAAAACAGAAGTGGGTCAGTCACAATGACATCATACCCGCTGATAGATTCAGCCGAGAGGTCCAAAACCTCTATAGGACTCACAAAGAGTCACATACCAACCCTAAGTTGGTTTACTTGACCCGAAGTCAGTTGGAGGTCCAAAACCTCACTATGACTCAAGAGACTCATATACTAACCCGAAGTTAGTTTCACTGACTCGAAGTCAGTTGGAGGTCCGAAACCTCACTAGAATTGATCTCAGATTAAGTGGTTGGACACGTGCCATCCTAGACATAGAGAGTACAACAATCTCTGATGCGTCCATTGGTCTTGCTATGGTATCTATTCACATTTCCCACCTCATTGGCCAAATGAGAGGTACTTCCCATGAGTCTGAAACTCCATGGGTAGGATGCATACGAGGCATAGATCAGAGAGAGGTAAACCATCTCAATATCATCATGGTGGGGTAGAAGCAGACCAACTAGGTTTGGCAAGCCTAACCCTGTGGTTGCTTATAGCACCAAATCTATCCCCAGAGCCCCCTAGAGCTCCCAGAGCTCATCATCCAACAGGACCCACATCATAGGGTCGTTCCATGATTCCAATATTCTCATGGAAGGTTAGGAGCATGACCTTCCCCAAAGTCATTGTGAGAATATCTGTGACCTGCTCATCAGTTCCTATATGATCGAGCCTTACGGCGCCTTGCTGTACCATATCCTTGTTGGAAATACTGAGGGGAGGGGGGTGAATCAGTATTCCTTTCAATTAGAGCATTAGTTAATCTTCAATTATTATTAGTGTTTGTACAATGATAGCAGCAAACAAGAGGAAAAAAAATGCACACAGTTTTTAAGGTGGAAACCCACTCCAGGACAAAAAACACCTAATGCTTTTCTAGTAATTCTTTAATATTCAACTCCAATTGAAAATAAAGCTCCAACTTCCTAGAATCTAGAAAAGCATTCTTCTCTAGCTCCCACTGGATGGACGCTCCAATGCTTGAGATTCTTCAGTAGTCAACTGAATGGATGCCCCAACACCCAATGAGCTACAACTCACCCTAGCACCACCCTACCACCCTATAGAAGAATAAAATAAGAATGGACTCCCATACCAAGGAAAATGGTCCACTTTACAATGATATAAAATGATGTAGAAGAAGAAGATATACTAGACCATAACCCCAACTTTGACACAACCACCTAATGATGATCCTATACCTCCCAACATTTCCTCTTCAACCCTTGGCAGATAGACACTAGTACAATTTGTACAATAATGTATTTACAATGACTAAGTACAATGATACCTTTACAATGATTGTATGCAGTGCTGCCCACTTGAAGACTTCATATGATGAACTTATTGCTGCTGTTATGCACCTTGGTTGCAACTCTTGTCATGCTACCCTCTGATGCACCTTGCTTTTCTTTGCTGCCGTAGAAAGTCTGGTCCTTTGCAACCCTTGACAACACATGATCTAGCTTTTTCTTGCCTTCTAGGAGCTCGATATTCAATCTGGTGTATCTTTGTTATTTTAGATCCTCAATATCTGATTTTTGGTCCTGTAGTATTCCTCTGAGTCCATTTTCCAATTCCACAGGTCTGACCCAATTTGGATTCTTCAAGAGAGAGTTATATCCAATCTCTCACAATGCCCTAATTATGGACTGTTTCAGCAAATCTCACTTGTACGACGTGCCACGTGTCACTGTTTCTTCATTTGGCTCTAAAATTGATAGAGTGAAAAGTGCAGATTGTGAACTATCTTCCACTTTTTATGGAATTACAATCTGATACTCAGAGAGAGATTTATGACGAATTTACCAAGTTCACTTATTTGAGATGAATTTCAGGAGCCTGTAAAAACCATGACTTCCACAAATCATATCTCCAAAAATATTGCACACCTTGATCTGAAATTTTTACAGAAGCTTCCTCAGGATTCCAGCTTCGCCTCATAAAAATTTCAGCTTCTGAACCTTCGTAGAAAAAAAATTTAGAGCACAAATACCACGATGACCTGTTTCAGATAGCGAAATCCCATGCCTAAGGAGGAAATGAAGATCACAATTTATATAAATGCTTAGGTTGAGAGGGGCTTCAAAAAGTGAATGTGGGAGGGATTTTAGGAGCTTAAAAAATATTAATTATGACTTTTCAATGACCCATGCCCCAACCCCATGGGGTTTTAGCCCACTAATTGGGGGTACAAACTTCAAACATGAATATCTCTCAAACCGTGAAGAATTACATGGCGTGCCATATATCAACGGAAACATATCGACAAGTAGAAACCATAAAAATCATTATTGGCCCAGAATATACTAACTTTTTAGGTAAAAATTACCATGCAATATTGGGATAGCCCCTGGTGCTGCTTGGGTTGACATCAATGACAACCGCTGATCAACAATCTCCCCCTTTGGCATTGATGGCAACAAAAGTACTCCCCCTGCGATCATGACACCGCTTACTACAACATTATCTCCCCCTTTGACATCAATGGCAAAGGGTAACTCCCCCTGAAACACAACCATCCTGCGGACCTGTACTCACTTCCAGTCCCCCTGACACACAACCGTCCTGCAGACCTGTAATCTACTTCCACTACCCCTTTATATTCTGAAAAAGGAAAATCTAATGAGAACTTGGGAGAATCCCAAGCTTCTGGCGAAGATATTCCAATGTTGGCGAATATTTAATATGTGATTCTTTTGGTGCTGCTTGGAATCTTGGTACTTGTCCAACTGCTTGCATAACATCTGGTCGGGACGCTGTTACATATAGAAGACTACTAATAATAGATCTGTACAACCTTTGATCCACATCCTTAGATGAGTCGTCTATGCTCAATTTGCAACATGTTACCATTGGAGTAAGGATGGGTTTGCAATCTTCCATTTTAAATTTCTTGAGCATTTCCTTGATGTACTTGGCTTGACATATAAATATTCCTTTCTCTTGCTGAGATATTTGAAGCCCTAAGAAGTATGTCAGCTCACCAAGTAAAGACATCTCAAAATCACTTTGCACCTTTGTAGAAAAATTCTTACTTAGTCGATCATCATTGCTACCAATTATTGTATCATCCTCTTTAGCTATTAGACATGCTTTAGTTGCTTCATCCAGAACATATATGTTGTTTGGAGCTCAACTTGTTGTAGCCACAATTTCACCATACACGCCTTTCCTGATTTCACATTTCGTGGAGTTGAATAGTATTGTGTGTCCTTGATCACACATTTGTCCAACACTGAGCAGATTGTGATTCATGTTTTCAACCAATAGAACATTCTTGGCTAGAGCATCTTTACTTCCGAGAGTGACAGTACCTGATCCTATAACATTTGAAGATCCATCATTTCCAAAGGACACGGTTCCATCCTTCTTCTCTTTCAGAGATACAAATTTATTTCTATCTCCAGTCATATGCGTTGAGAAACCGCTATCAACATACCACACATCTTTTTTGTTTTGAGCCTTGAAAGCGAGAGCACAATTATCAATCTTCTTCTTCTTCCATGGTCATTCATTCTGTGACTTCGAAGATTCTTCTGGAGGATTTTCAAGTCTGCAGTCTTTGGCTATGTGTCCAAAGTTTCGACATTTGTAACATTCAATATTATTTCTTAAATTTTCAAATCTATTGATGTTTCGCTGAGCCCTGGGAGGTTCATATTTGATAGATATCCTGGAATTGTATTTGTTCCTAGGGTACGTGCGACATTCTACGGCTTTATGACCAAATTTTCCACATGAATAACAATAGCCATAAAAAATGTATTGGTACCTGGATGGAAATTTCCGTCGAGGAATTGTCTTCCAAGGTTGTTCTTGCGAATCTTGTCCAATGAAGTCTACATGCATTTCAGATCTCATAGGTTCATTGTATCTTGTTGTAGAAGGTCCTGCTTCTTCTTCTTTGTAACCGATGCCAGTTTTTTCGTTGTAAGATCGTTGATTGTTGATGAGTTCTTCCAATGCCCTTGCGATGTTGGCATAGTTTTGGATAGTTTTTCCTTTTTTCACTTCCTCATGCAGTGAGACTACTTCGGCTTCTAATTCTTCCCTTTCTTGGTTGCTTTCTTCCAACTTCTTTTGAAGTGACTCTTCAATGCATTTGTGTTCTTTAACTTCAATTTTGAGACCTTGAAATTGTTCTTCAAGATTTTTGGAACGGATCTTCTCCGCCTTGAGATATTTTATAAGCTTGATTTCTTCCTCATAAAATTATTCTATGGTCCATCCTTCTTCTTTGTTGTTTGATACCTCTTGTTTGTTGTGCTTGGGTTTATTGTGATTGGCCATAAACAATACTCTCTCATTGGCTTCTTCTTCACTGTCATTGTCTTCGTCGGATGATGAGCTATCTTCTTTAGAGATAAATTTTCTTTTGGATCCTTGCTTGTTGAATTTATTAAAGCCTTTCTTTCCTTTTGAGTTTTCATTACTTCTGTTTGGACATTTTTCTACAAAATTCCCAACCTCATTACAGCTGAAACATATCAATTGAAGTTTACCTTTATATTGTCCCTTACCAATTTTTAGTTTTCTCGTGAAGTAAGCATATTCTTCATCTGAAATACCTTCTTCATCATCTCCATTTTCTTCACACTTGCAGGTGCATGTATTTTCAATTGAAGTTTGTTTATCCTTATTGGTTTTCTTAGATGCAACGAACACAGTTTCTAGATGCGAAGTACCCTCTTCTTCATCAAGTCTCATTTCATATGCTATGAGAACTCCATGTAATTCCCCTTTGCTGAGTTTGTCCAGATTTGCACTGTATTCTAAGACCGATACCTTTCGGTTGAATCTCCTTGGTAACGTTCTAAGAATCTTTCGTATAATAGTCTTATCGTCAACTGGCTCTCCCAATCCTTCTAGAGTATTGGTTATTTCATCAACGTATTGGAAGTATGCAGAAATGTTGCAATCTTCTTTCATTCTGAGTTGCTCAAATTTTTCTGTATAGATTTGAAGCTTTGCTTCTTTGACATTTTAGTCACCTGCATATATATTCTCAAGCTTGTCCCATACATTTTTGGAAGTTTTACAACCCAACACCTTATGATAAGAAGATTCAATAAGTCCACTGATAATAATATTCTTTTCTTTTGCATCATTTACCAAATTATTCTTACCTTGTTCATCCGTAGTTGATGTAAATCCATTTTGAACAGTGTCCCATACTTCGTAACCTTGCGCCAAGAGATATACCTCCATTCTTCCTTTCCAGAGTGCATAATTATTTTCATTGAATAGAGGTACACCATTCTTGGTATGCTCCATGACCTCCTTCCAGCTGCTAAACTGCTATTGAAGGAACCAAGCTCTGATACCAATTGTTGTAAATAATGAGAGGGGGGGGGGGGTGGAGTGAATCAGTACTCCTTTCAATTAGAGCATTAGTTAATCTTCAATTATTATTAGTGTTTGTACAATGATATCAGAAAACAAGAGGAACAAAAATGCACATACTTTCTAAGATGGAAACCCACTTCGGGAGAAAAACCACCTAATGCTTTTCTAATAATTATTTAATAATCAACTCCAATTGAAAATAAAGCTCCAACTTCCTAGAATCTAGAAAAGCATTCTTCTCCAGCTCCCACTTGATGGATGCTCCAATGCCCGAGATTCTTCAGTAGTCCACTGAATGGATGCCCCAACACCCAATGAGCTACAACTCACCCTAGCACCACCCTACCACCCTATAGAAGAATAAAATAAGAATGGACTCCCATACCAGGGAAAATGGTCCACTTTACAATGATATAAAATGATGTAGAAGAAGAAGATATACTAGACCATAACCCCAAATTTGACACAACCACCTAATGATGATCCTATACCTCCCAACACCGCCTCTTCAACCCTTGGCAGATAGACACTAGTACAATTTGTACAATAATGTATTTACAATGACTAAGTACAATGATACCTTTACAATGATTGTATGCAGTGCTGCCCACTTGAAGACTTCATATGATGAACTTCTTGCTGCTGTTATGCACCTTGGTTGCTGCTCTTGTCATGCTACCCTCTGATGCACCTTGCTTTGCTTTGCTGCTGTAGAAATTATGGTCCTTTGCAACCCTTGACAACACATGATCTAGCTTTTTCTTTCCTTCTAGGAGCTCGATATTGAATCTGGTGTATCTCTGCTATTTCAGATCCTCAATATCTGATTTTCGGTCCTGTAGTATTCCTTTGAGTCATCTTTCCAATGCCACAATTCTGAACCGATTTGGATTCTTCAAGAGAGAGTTATACCCAATCTCTCGCAATGCCCTAATTATGGACTGTTTCAGAAAAGCTCACTTGTACAGCGTGACACGTGTCACTGTTTATTTATTTGGCTCTAAAATTGATAGAGAAAAAAGTACAGACTATGCAATATCTGCCAATTTTTACAAAATTCCAATCCGATACTCAGAGAGAGAGTTATGACGAATTTACCAAGGTCACTTCTTTGAGATGAATTTCAGGAGCCTGTAAAAACCCTGACTTCCACAGATCATATCTCCAAAAATTTTATGCACCTTGATCTAAAAGTTTTACAGTAGATTCCTCTGGATTTCAGCTTTGCCTCATAAAAATTTCAGCTTCTGAACCTTCATAGAAAAAAATTTAGAGCGCAAATACCACAATGACCTGTTTCATATAGAGAAATCCCTTGCCTAAGGAGGAAATGAAGATCACAATTTATATAAATTCTTAGGTTGAGAGGGGCTTTAACAAGTGAATGTGGGAGGGATTTTAGGAGCTTAAAAAATATTAATTATGACTTTTCAATGACCCATTCCCCAACCCCATGGGGATTTAGCCCACTAACTGGGGGTACAAACCTCAAACATGAATATCTCTCAAACCGTGAAGAATTACATGGTGTGCCATATATCAACGGAAACATCTCGACAAGTAGAAGCCATAAAAAGCATTATTGGCCTAGAATATATTAATTTGGTAGGTCAAAATTCCCATGCAATATTGGGTTATCCCCTGGTGTTGCTTGGGTTGACATCAATGACAACTATTGATCAACAATCTTAGATAAAGTGGTACCAACCATCAACATGTTTGGATCAATCGTGGAACCCAGGATTCTGTGACAAATGAATCCCTCTTTGGTTATCACAAAGGATAATGGTGGAATCTAGCACATGCTCGAACAACTCACTGAAGAGCTTTCGCAACCAAGTGACTTCACAACGGGTCATACATGCTGCAATGTATTCAACCTCAGCGGTGCTCAAGGCTACCGACTTTCGTTTCCTGCCCGAAGCAGATCTACTTGTGAAGTAGCATCCAGATTTTGTTATGAACCTAATTCATAACTTAAGTGATAAATATAGTCATTAATAGAATAAAATAGAATAAATATAATCACTAGCTAATCAATTAGGATTATGTTAAATAGTCACTAGGTTAATGAAAAGGCATGTCTAAAAGACATGCCCATTCATGAAAAGGTACCTGCATGGGTATAAAAGCGGGACCTCATTGTAATCATTCAATCATGTCTTATATCATATCAATAAATATTTATTATTATAAATACCTTTTGTGTATTTTTATAATTAAAGCTATTTCTGCTATCAAAGTCAACAAGCATACAAGTCTTACTGCTACAGTATTCAAATCTACAACTTCCGCTGCTACAGTGGTATCAGAGCATATATTCAGAGCCATATCAGAGCCATATTGAGGACAAGTTGAAGCAATGGCACATAACATTGTTTTAAAAGCCTATGGACATAAACTACCACACTATGTGTCATTACGTGAAAATCCCAAAATAATTGAGCAAATTAGAAAAGTTCAAGAAAAGCTTCAGCACTTAGATAAGTCATGTGCAAAATTTTCTGCAGATCTTAAAAAAGTTTCTACAGTGATCCATAATAAAGAAGAAAATCAAGACAAAAAAAAAGATGAAAAATGCAGTAATAATGAGAAAGCAGTTAGTTTTTCTAAAGGGAAATCAAGTAAAAAATCCATGGGAAAGTCAACTAAATATATTCCCCCACCAATGCGTAATAAAAGTAAAGAAGAAGGGAAATGTTGGAAATGTAGAGACAAATATTTCGCAGGACACAAATGTGCCTTTTATACAAGAAATATCATTGCCAACAATAGTAAAGAAATAAAAAAATATGACTCTCATCTTGATAGGAATAAAGACACTAAAGATGTTGAAGACAATGAGGAAAAAACAAAAGCTGCTGCAAAAGAAATCCCAGAAAATACCCTTCACGAAAACGAGAAGGTGAAGTGCAGTTCTCTATGGAAAAATAGTCTTAATGGAATTCTTGCTGATCAAATGGGTCTTGGGAAGACTATTCAGACTATTGGATTCCTTGCACATCTGAAAGGAATGAGAATACATGGGTTTTTCTTGATAGTTGCTCATTTTTCTACCTTCTCAAAGTGGGTGAATGAATTTAACAGATACAAGTTGAAATATCTTGTTGTTGATGAAGGACATCGGCTGAAGAATGTCAATTGCAAGTTGTTAAAAAACCAGAAGTTGTTACCTGTTGGTGATACATTGCTATTGACTGGTACTCCGTTGCATAATAACCTGAGAGAGCTTTGGTCATTGCTAAATTTCATCCTCCCTCAACTATTCACGTCCCTTCATGAATTTGAATCATGGGTTGATTTTTCTGGAAGGCAGATGGATGAGACAGTACTTGCTATATCCAAAGAATCATTTTTTGACTTGTAGGTATATCGTTTCAATGCTGAGCTAGAGATGATGCGAGATCCTCGCATTGTTCGTGTTGTTCTTATTCAAAATTCCATTGTTCTTCCCACAACTACTCCATTTTCAGAGCAGAGAAAAGCCATCATGCAGAGGGTTAAATGTATGATTGAAGATGCGGGAGTTGCTGGTGTAAACATTATCTGTCTACAGGAGGCCTGGACCATGCCATTTGCTTTTTGTACGCGAAAAAAGAGGTGGTGTAAATTTGTAGGAAGTGTGGATGAAGAATCAACTCAATTTCTGAAGGATCTGGCACAGAAGTATAACATGATGATTGTCATTCCTACCTTAGAGAGAAATATGAATCACGGTGAAGTTATCTGGAACACTGCAGATCATAGGGGCTGCGATGAGGATGTTTTCGCAGATCACCATTTGCAACAAATTGTAGAAGCACCAATCTATGGCCGAATTGCGGCGTTGGAGTTTTTCAGACCTAATGGGTAGCAACAGGATTATCTTTTCATTTCAATAGAAAAATATAAGTTATGTGTTCTTCAGTGGGATGCTGAATCTGGTCAGTTTATCACGAGGGCAACAGGAGATGTCACGGATCCTATTTGCAGACGTCCTGCAGAGAATGGGCAGATTGGTATCATTGATCCACATTGTAGGGCCATAGGATTCCATGCATATGAGGATCTCTTCAAAGTTATACCATTGGAATATGACAATGGGTTATTACAACCCATGAAGGGCTCTTTCGATATCTGGTTTGAGATGAATACCGAACGATACAGCGATGTTATCGTGGGTTTAAATGACACAAAGGAAACCCTATTTGCTTCTCTGGAAAGAAATGAGTCTGAAATCTCGCCATCGACTCTGTACGGTTTGGCCTGCGTTTAGGAGAACGTTCCCTTCATAAACGACAGTCCTCAAAACACCTTCGTTCCAGGATTGATCGATTTAGCAATTACAAAGAAAAGTATCATCGCAGGAGATGACTTCAAGAGCGGGCAGACAAAGATGAAGTCGGTACTCGTGGATTTCCTAGTCGGTACCGGTCTTAAGCCAACTTTGATTGTGAGCTAAAATCACCTCGGTAACAACGACAGGATGAATCTGTCAGATCCCCAGACCTTCCGGTCAAAGGAGATTTCAAAGAGCAATGTCGTGGACGACATGGTTGCCAGCAACGCCATTCTTTACGAACCAGGGGAAAACCCAGACAATGTCGTCCCTCAACTTAAACACAGAGAGCTGGTCTATTATGGAAGACGGGATAGTTATAGAGATGGTTATGCAAGTCACGGGTATAGTAGCTATTTAACTCCTAGAGACGTGCCGCAGACCGCGTCACGTAGGCCTCCATTTCGAGAAGAATACTATGGTCGACGCATGGATAAGCCACCAATATCGCTCTTTCACGCCATCGTTCAAACAAACTCTCTGTCAATCTCGCGTATTTCAGCGAGTCTCTGTTCAGAAATGGGACAGCGTTCATTAAGGTCTCTGAGTGCACTAAATTCGTGTTCCACTTGCGCCAAAAATTCTCTATAATAATATGAACAGACTTATACTATTACAGATATTACAGATCACTGAGCGCAAATCTTAATTTTAAAATCACCACCAAATTGAATTGACATCCAGAGCTATTTCTGCAATTACTCGGCTATTAACAGTCCTTAAGTTCGTGCTGGGAAAATAGTGTAGCCCCTTCATTATGCTCGACAATGAAGTAAACAGGAAAGTTAATAGTTCGGTAAAATTAAAACGGTGTGACGTTTAAAGACGGTTTAAAAAAAAAAAAAAAAAAAAAAAAAAAAAAAAAAAAAAAAAACCACCAATTTGACCATCCGGCACAATTATTAAATATATATATATATATATATATATATATATATATTTTAGGAAAATTAAAAAGGGAAATAGAGAACCTAGTTCAAGATAACATTACTAGAGAATTATTCAAGTCAAGGTATCAACGATGAATTACATAACCCAAGATGACAAATGCCAGATGAAGGAAATTGTCGAAAAAATTAAGCTTTGAGGACAAAGCTTTTCGAGAAGGAGGCAATGTTATGAACCTAATTCATAACTTAAGTGATAAATATAGTCATTAATAGAATAAAATAGAATAAATATGATCACTAGCTAATCAATTAGGATTATGTTAAATAGTCACTAGGTTAATGAAAAGGCATGTCTAAAAGACATGCCCATTCGTGAAAAGGTACCTGCATGGGTATAAAAGCGGGACCTCATTGTAATCATTCAATCATGTCTTATATCATATCAATAAAATATTTATTATTATAAATACCTCGTGTATTTTTATAATTAAAGCTGCTTTTGCTATCAAAGTCAATAAGCATACAAGTCTTACTGCTACAGTATTCAAATCTACAACTTCCGCTGCTACAGATTTTCTCTTACAATCCACCACACTGCCAGCCCAATCGGCATCAGTATATCCATGGAGTGTTATACTCCCGGTAGTGTATCTCAGCCCATGGTCTATTGTGCCTCAAAGATATCTCAAGAGCTTCTTGGCACCAACCCAGTGAATGTTATGATCAACCATGTGTTGACTCAAAGTGTTCACTGCACAACATACGTTCGGACGGGTGTTCACTAAGAACATCAGGGTCCCTACGAGTTGACGATACTCAGTAGGATTTTATAACACAGGAACAGCAGCGCTGCCACTCAACTTCTTAAATTTGAGCTCCATAGGTGTCGACATTAACTTACAGTCCACCATACTAAATCTTTCCAGAAGTTTCACAATATATTTTCCTTGAGAAAGGAAAATCTTGCCAGGTCTCTGCCAGACCTCCAGGCCTAGGAAATAGTGCATCAGTCCTAGGTCCTTCATCTCGAACTCAACAGCGAGCTCCATCTTACATTGATGAATGAGAGGGTTAGCACCTATCAAGAAGAGGTTTTCCACATACATCACCAAAATGAGAGGCTTCCCCTAGACAACCTTGAAGTAAAGGTTCAGATTAGCATTACTTAGAATGAAGGCCATCTTCATCAAGTAGCTATCTATCCTCTCGTACCAAGCTCTAGGTGCTTACTTCAGCCCATAGAGGGCTTTCTTCATCCTGCAGATATGGGTGTCCCTATCCTTCACTTCGTAGCTCAGAGGTTTCTCAACATACATCTCTTCCTTTATCGCATCATGCTGTCTTTACATCCATCTGATGAAGATTCCGTCCTTGTGTAGCAGCAAGGGAAATAATAGATTATAGGTGCAATAGTAATCAGTGCCTTCAGGCAACACATTTTCCCATTAGATCCATGCTTGATCTTATATCGAGGTGAAAACAACTTTGATTTGTGGTCTAGGAACCATACCCTAGAGATCACCCTCGCATCCTTACATACTTTGATGTTTTATAGTTTCTTAAAATGATCCAGGCTCATATTGTATCCGAGGCAGCTAGATACCCCTGGTATTTATATGGCTTCTCGGATTTCTTCCAAAATTTCCCCCTCTGAAGCCATATGTCTTTGAGACATGAGGATCTTCTTTCGTTCAGCAAAAATATTAGCTCAAGAGCATATACATATGTATTCTTCCTCTTAATGCCAGCTTCTCTCTCAAGAGAAGACATCTATTTTAAATGATAGCATCCCAGACACCATCTTGGAAAGGAGTTTTGTACCCAAGGGTCTGAATCTTATTCTCCCATAGTCAAGGCCATCCAAGACTTATAGCCATATACTGTCATGCACGTATCATATACAATATTTGTTCAAAACTTCACAAGCTTTGCTAATCATGGTTCAAGACTTCAACAACATGACTGAAGGCTGCAAAAAAAACTTCTCAATTCACACTTTCAAGTTTATCATTATGCTCCAATGTAAGACCAGCTTATCGCTATTATGAATTTCATAAAAAAGATGTGGCTGTCTATGTCACTGTCATAATGACAGTGAAATAGAATCACAGATTACTTTCTTAGCTCCTCAAATTTGCAGCTACAGAAATAATACACCCAGCCTCTCCACCATGAGTTGTTATAGAGATTCTGTCATCATTGTCATATCGATGATTATGATGTTGCCATAATTTTATCTTACCCATCACTATCTTCTTCATCATGGTCATACTACCATATATTATTTGAATATTTAAACTTTCATGGTCATACATATTCTGCCATGTGTCTCTGTCAAACAGGGATAAAGTATATACAAGCCTTAGCTTGTGTCTTATAGCAATTGAGGAGATTTGCTGAAGCTTCCTCAAACAACCTTTTAAGACTGCAACTTACTAAACCAGAGATCCAATTTGTCATGGTTTATCCTGTACTTGAATCATTGCATCCTGATTGGTTGAAAATGGCAACAAGAAACAGTGAAGGGGGCCTCCTGAAACATCTTTCATGATCCTAGTTGGAAAGTGATCACCTAAACTAGGTGGGGGATCACACATGTGATTTTTGTTGAAAAGTCTATTTTTAGACTATGTCTATTTTTAGACATATGGAGCATGGTCTAGGAGTTGCGGGATGATATTCTTGGATGATTGGTCAAGTTGGTAAAAATAGATGGACAGCTATTTTTAGACATACAGGTTGAAGTCTATTTTTAGACTACCTGTCTAAAAATAGGTCAGTCAAATATTATTAGCTCTTAATAATATTTGGACTATAAACATTATCTTATTCTATTGCAGCACTTCAGTTTGAGCTACGGATGTGGCACATGCAGCTGACAGAAGGAATTACGCTATTCCTAGGGTTTAGTTGAGCTATTTCATGGTTGACTTCAGTTAGAACTCATGTGGCAGAGTTTGGTGGAGTTGATGGAGTTGTGTTCTGTTTAACTTAGTTGAACTAGTTGTATTTAGTATAACTGATAAATACACTAGTGATGAGTGGTGTGAATTAAATATTATTTAATTCACTAATTATTAACTCATAAATCAACTAAAGAACATATCAGTTAACAGCAGTGCATGGACAGTTCAGTGAAGACCAGTGGAAGAGATAGGTGAAAGAGTCGGTTTACTATCAGTTGTGACTATAGCTGTGCATGAGATTTGCACAATAATTGATTGAGATTGCCAATGAGGATTGCGCAGTACAAGCCAAGGGGATTTGAACTTGGATCTCATTCATTCTCATCTTGGATTGCGCAGTAGAGGCAGAAAAACAGTGGATGAGTTTTGAACCCGTGACTTGTTCAAAACTGAGCTAGTTTGTGTGTAACTTTTGGAGATAGTACTGAGTACTTGTGAGGAGTATTGTACTATGATTGTTACATTATTCTATATCATTATAATATACATATAGTTGGGGGTTTTCAGCTGTAAGCTTTCCCCATTACACACTGTGTTCATGTGTGTTTGACTATTGTGTTTATGTGCGCATGCGACTGTTTATATTTCCGCATATTGATGATCAATTGTAGAAGAGGTTATGTATTATGCATGAAGCTTAAATAGTGTGTAATCAGGATAATATCGGTGAATAATTCAGCAAATTATTCAAATTTCTACATGATTTTCTTCCAGATCTGCCCATTTTGTCATTTTTATGGTTATTTCAGAGGACTTCTCGAAAGGCTGTTAAGATTAGCCTAGCTCAATGACAATTCAATTTCCCTTATCACTCTTCATAAGACTTACATATATGCCTGTCTCGTCAACAATATCACCGCTACAAGGAATTTCCCCAAGGGCTTATGCGGTCAACTTCCAACTAAGAAAAATGTTCTTTAGGGCTTAGATCAACAATTTTTCCTCCTAAATTTGCATAGATATAGGAACCAATCTGACAGATGATTCAAACACAGAATTTCCAGTCCATATCTTACATGATACCTTTCTCTTATGTAGATGTAGCATAGTCAAAAGATACTCCTTCAGGATAAACCAACGAAAACCCACAGATAAAGACTTTTAGTTTATTGAAGAACAAATAAGATTGGATTGAAGTCAAAATTTCTTACACAGATTTGTAGCTTCATAATTCAACCTCCCAGTACAGAACGGTAACTTAGATCATCCTCTGAGATCAACTCATACATATTCAAAGGCTCGGATAAGATTGCAGAGAACCATGGTTTACAGTGATGAAGGTTTTGATATCACTTTAATGTACAAGAAATACTTCACGTGAGGTTCATTAATTTATTAAATCAACCGATTTCTGTCACAGCAATATTGCCCACTGATATTCCTTATTTTCACAGACCAAACCCTCGTGTCTATTAAATTCACGATATCGGACCGATCTTGCACATGGATGTCGGAGACAAGAAAAAAAGTCGCTTTGGCTTCGGGAGAAAAGGTAATGTGGGCCGACAGATGTTGGAATGTATCTACGTGTCCAATACCCACACCTGGATGTAGGTGAGGAGGTGACTCGTAGCACTGAGGATCAAGACCACAATCACGCCTCTGAGTGAAGACCAAAACCATGCCCTCGCAACGAATAAAACCATCATAGTGCCATCGTCGGCCACGAAGTTTTCCTGACAGTGTCTTCGCGGGGCCTTGTGACTGCGCAACGGTCATCTTCAGTGACTTTCCACTCCCGGATTTACAATGATGGTCGCGAGGGCTCGAATGATGGTCGAAAAAAAAATTGACAGTCGCTAGGGCTCAAATGACTGTCGCAAAAATGCATAGAACAGTGCACGAGGTGAACGTGATCATTTATGCCCATCATGCGGAAATGCAGGACTTAATGCAAATACAGCATTTGATTCCCATCATTTTTTATGTTTTCCCATCCACACTCACCTCACCAAGGATGCACGCTCGTAGGAATTGGGTAAGCCTACACTCGACGAAGTCGTTAGCCTTTGAGACCGTGATTTCAAATAAATTTCTCGGCCATAGGTATCGGAAGATCAATCCAACGTTGGGGTTATGAGCCAGGAGTGTAAGCGAGTGGAAAATAATTCCTTTTCCAATTCCCTATTCCAGAATTGAGTTCGCCAATTGGAACAGTCCATCTCTATGGCTCTCTCATCGTCCACATGCATGTTCACATGTCATAATGCTGCCTACTGCTGCTTTCTATGGCCTGTGGCCTAGCATAGCAAAAAATCGTAGTGGCAGCCTTCTTTAAATTAAACCTAAACATTTCCCAGACTTCTTCTTAAGGGCCGTGGCTTACCTTCAATAGGAGGCTTCTCCTTTTCATAGGGAAAATTCCTTTTTTTTTTTCCTTATGCAGTGGCACCCTACAGTTGTAGAGGTAGCCTCTTTTGAGAGTTAATTTTCATTAAATGAGCCTCTTCAAGCATACCTTCCTGTCTCGGCCCTTTAGTAGCATCTACGACCTCTGAAATAGCCCTATTTCCCTCCGCTTGTCGTCATCTTTTGCTGCGGAAGGATGCCTCTAGGCCAGCGGCATTTTAGGGAGGCCCTTGATTTGCTTCACGGAGGCCTTAATTACAGCAGATAATAAACCCACAGATCTCCTTCTTCTTGTCGTGGTAGATGTGTCTAGGGCACACAAAATTTTGGCATTGTCTTCCTCTTAGCTCTGATACCATGTTAATTTCTGAACATGTTCTATGCCATTTTAGATTAGGGCACAATACTGAAGAAGATATAACATACTAATAGATCAATAGAAGACAAGCCAAAACATAGATGATAAATGGTGGCATTACGATGATCAGCAAGATGCTTATACCAACAAAGTCTCCAATAGGTCATTCAGCCAAGTGTGTCACACATCACCCCAGAACAACCCAAACAAAGAATAGTACATATATTACGTAGCTCCAATGCTATCCAGAGAGAGATAATTCCTCCACACAATGTGTGTCAAATGAACTCTAAGTCTCTCCAATACATAGGAATCTTTGTGGGTGTGTGACACGTCCTTTAATACATTTAAGTCTATATTTTATTCCAGGCCGACCTAGCACATAAGTGGAATAAATTCAAAGTACATGTTCTTCTCATCCGATCGAGATGATCTTTAGATCAATCTTACACCTCTCCGAAAGAGGAATCCAATAAAAATATTGTGATCATCATCTGAGCAGCACAACCCAGAGTTTGGACATAGTTGTCCAATTTTAACACACCTCCCCCCTTCCACGTCATCCCTCTCGTACATCGCACTTCGCACATCACGCTTTTTAACATTTACCGCCCTCTACTTACATATAAACCTTGCAATATGCGATTTGCGGGCGCGGTCCCACTTCCATCCATGCCACGTAACCTTCCCTGCCCCCGCACTTCGCACTTTGAAAAACATAACATCTAACCTCCGCTTTCTCCCATGTAAAACTTGTGATATGTGACCTGCGGGCGGTCCCACCTCCATCCTGCCATGTCACCTTCTGCTCGTTGCAATTTTCACCTCGCATAGTTTAACACTTACCTCCTGTATTTCATAATAAAATCCCCGATTTTCGATTTGCGGGTAGATGCAATGTGGTTTCAAAAGTGAACTCTAAAGGTTTTCAAATCTGGAGGTAAGGCATTTATTGTGTTAAATCGCATCAGAGGAAGAAATGAAGGATTATAACGTAAATCCGGTGAAACGCCGAGATGCAATAGAAAGCGGATGTGATGCATTCTCCAAGGGTGAGTATAATATAGTTTAAGTCCAAGTCTTGCAATGGTTGACGAAGTGAAGAGGGAACGATGTAGGCACACACAGAGGCATAGGCAGAGTCAGGAAAAAGAACATATAGTGGCACTGTTGGAAGCACGACAGCTGGATCAAGTTGGGCACTTATGCGTTGTTAAAAAACTGTGAAGCTATCGCATCATAACCAGAAAGGGCACCTCATCACTTCGTGGGGATGCATCAACAACAATCAGATTCGAAAACACGAATGATATTTCCAGTTTCAACTTGCTTTCTTGGTATGATTTCATAAGTAATTTTAACAGTTTAGGTAGTCGAAGTAATTTCAAGAAGTGCAAAATTTAGGAACTATTTTGATGTATTTAAGTGGATAGAAATAAAGAAAAGGGGTTCCAAGTTTTGGACCTCTAGATGACTGTTAATTTGGTACTTAATTCTCTAAGAAATTAATGAAAGAAGATCAAGTTTGTTACACATGTTGATGTTGATATATCTTTCCAGTTTCACTCCGTGTTTATTCCTTTTTGAATGTAGTCAAGTAATGTAGTTGCGGGTCTCTTTTTATGTCTGTAAGTAAGAGTTAAAAAATCCTTAATGTGTGCTCCTTCACTCCATCTCTTCTCCCTTCACAAATTCTCTCTGAAACTTAAAATTAATAGATTCTATGTTTACAACATATTATTTTGAGTTTCCTCTCTCTCCATGAATTTCCTCTAAAACTTAAAAGTGGTAGATTCTGTGTTTTCAGCATATTACTTTGAGTTTCCCCTGCAGTTCTTCTTTTCATTCAAATATCAACAGTTTATGGCATTGTGAATTCTTTCATTATATCAGATTATTGAGGGTATTAAGTAATTAAATTCCAAAGGTGTTAAACATAGTCCATTTGATATTGTAATTTTGACATACATTTGTAAAATGTCTTAAGCATTGATTCCTTACCATAGCTAAGGGATTGTTTCTTCAGATGCAACATTTTATCGCATCGTTGCTGGGGACGAAGAAACGAAGTTTATTTTCCCTAGGTTTTTCACATAATTTCCTCTGGTTGTTCAGTGAGGACGAAATATTGGGTTGTGTTTGTTATTTTCAAAATTATGGCTTTCAAAAGGCCTCACACGAGGTCAGATAGCTCACAGCAGATAGTCCATGATTTTACATATCCATAAAGAATGGTTTCTAAAAAGGCTCAAAAACCTCAAACTCCTTCAACACCTGATCCTACATTGTCTGCTCCCGACAGTAGTTCTAGTAATCCTTTGTTCGAATATATTTCTGAAATACTTCCTTCCTTGGAACAAGATTCACCTTTCACACCGCTTTATTTTCAAGGACCTAAGGTGGAAGAACACTCCTTTGAGTCTGTTTCTTTTACTTTGACTCAATCTCAAAAAACTCTGGTTGTTGGTCCCTCTACTATTTCCCATCATCCTATCCCCATATCAGTTTTGCCTCCACCTTCGTTCATTTTCACAACAGGTCTGTCGATTGCATCTAACTAAGGAACAATCAATCAAGGTGAAAACATGGTAGCACCAACCTTTTTTTTGAACATATATGCTCCACTTAACCTTCCTCAACCAATGAATGCAATGCCTCAAGAATATCTTAAATTACTCCCACGTTTTACTGGAGAAGATGAAATAACTCCAGAACAACACTTGGTCATGTTTTGTATTTTTTCTGAAAATATTAATGTAGAACATATTGATGTTGTAATGAGGCTCTTTGTTCAATCTATGGATGGAGATGCTAGGAAGTGGTTTAAGGGATTTCCTGATAATTCTATTAATACATGGGAAGAACTGGAAAATTGATTCACCCAGAGATGGGGTGAAAAGGGATCATGGATATTCACTGATGGAATTCAATGAAATTAAAAGAAAATCATATGAAAATGTATCAGATTTTATCGAAATATTCAATAGTTTGTATAACAGTTTGCCTGTAGGAATGAAGCCCCCTCTGTTTGGAGCAAAGGTGATTTTTTCTGGGGCTTTTGAAGATGATTTTAGTTTCACACTTAGAGAAAGGAGATCCCCTACTCTAGAGAAGATACAGACATATGATTTAGAGATTGAAGCTAATATGACTGCAACTAGAAATGTGAAAGGGAAACGACCAGTCCAAGAGAAGGGGAAAGCAAAAGAGGAATCATCACAAGATCCAAGAATTGAAGATATGACAAAGGTGATAAATTTTTTGACAAATAAGCTAGTTAAGATGGAAGTGGAAAATAAAAACTCCCAAAGACAAGTACAACAAAACCAAGGGGGTTTAGCCTTAATTCAAAAGATATCCCTTGAAAATTTTGCAGAGGGAAAGAAGAGATCAAGACCAGGTTCAAGTACCATTGTACATAGAAGCAACACCCAGAGAGCTAGCAGAAGATGACCAAAGGGAAATCAAGGATCAAGTATATGCTATGTATACAATAGAAGAGTATGAAGAGGAAGATTGTGAGGGAGAATATGTTGAAGCTAAAGTATCTTTTGATCAAGATTAAATGGATGAATACTGTAGAAAATTCACATATTTCATGCAAGATGAGTTACATAAAAAATATGATTTAAGGTCTAGAAAGAGATCTAGAGTACCGGATAATGAAGGTGAACAACAAGGTTCCATTCCTCCTCTAATGGCGACTCCACAACAAAAGGACCCTGTGAAACAGGTCAGTAATGGGAAACAACCTGTAAATTCACTTAATAGAACAAATGTGCAACAACATGAATCTTCCCAGAACAAATCAATTGACACTAATATTTTGGAGAGAGTTGTTCCTGTACCCAAACAAGCGGAAAATTCTAGAAAGAGTGAAGAATAACCTAAAAATAACGTTAAGAAAACTCATGTTTTCAGTCTGGAAAAAGAGTTGGAGAAGGTTAAAATTCAAGTACCTCTTCTAGAATTAGCTAAAATACCAGCTTACAAGAAAGAAATTTCAGAATTTATTAATCTCACACAGGTGAAAGATATAAGTGAAACGATGAACTTACAAGAAGAAAATCCAACGGTCATCTTTGGTCCTCATGTAGAAGAAGTAGATCCTTCTGTTCAACCCTTATATATTTCTCTGTTGCTTCATGATTTTACTCTACATAGTTACATGTTGGACTCAGGAGCATCCCATAATCTCATGCCATTGTCTGTTATGAAGGAAATTAACTTCCATATTACCAAACCTTATAGGGATCTATATTCATTTGATTCGAAAAGGGTGAAATGTTTTGGGTTAATTAAAGATGAAGCAGTTTCGTTGGCACAAATCCCAACAAAGAGTATAGTCATGGATGTAGTGGTTGCTAACATCCCAACCAGGTTTGGAATGCTCCTATCAAGATCTTCATCTTGGGGAGCAAAGTTGGGAGGCGTTCTAAAATTAGATTTCGTTTATGCTATCATTCCATTTTTTAATGGGGAAGAAAGGATATTGTATAGGGAAACAAGGTTTGTGAAGACCACCTCAAATGCATATGCAGGAAATTCTCTCATTTATAGTCAAGAACCATAAGATATTTATTATTTCATGCTGCATGAAGATGTATAATTTTCTGAAGACACAGGGAAGAATTTCTCTTCATCAGTTGTAAATAATGAGCTGCACTCAAGGAAGATTTGGAAGTGCAACTTTGATGGTTCCTACTCCAAGTAAGGCGCAGATGCTGGATTCTTGCTGATATCACCAGAAGGTAACCTCATGCCTTTCTCTTTTAAACTAGAATTTGATTCAACAAAAAATGTGGCTGAGTATGAGGCCTTAATCTCAAGCCTTCAAGTTGCTAAACATATGGGAGTTCAATGTATTTCAATTTTTTGTGACTCTGATTTGATAATAAGGTAGATTAAAAATCATTGGCAAACCAAGCATCCAAGATTAAGATCATATAGGAATGAATTTTGGGATCTGATAGAAAAATATTTTGGAGCCTTGAATATTCAGTATATTCTGAGGGAGGAGAATAGATTGGCCGATTCTTTAGCAGTTGTAGCCAACACCTTCAAACCTCCCATAAATCCAATGCTAAGGTATGAAATTGAAATTAGACATAGACTTTCTATCCTTGACAATGTGAAACATTGGCAGGTGTTTGAATATGATGAACAGTTAAATCAGTTCCTGACAATGATTGGAAACTTTGAAGATGCTGAGATAGACCAAGAGGAAGAAAAAACAGAGCAGAAAGAAGAAATAAGAAACCTTAAGCAGTCGATAGGTGAACATAAGATTATCCAATTGAAAAATAATGTGCTCCCTAAAGGGTTGGTTCCCCTCAAAAGATTATTTGATTCTAATGATGTTGTTGTTGATTCAAAGAAAACACATCAAGAAGAAGAGATGGAAGATTGTAATTTGGTAACTCAGTAGGAACCAAAAATAGTCAAATTTCACAAAGGTGTTCCCAAAAATTACAAAGAAATATACATTGAAATTTTTAAGAAATATATGGATGTGTTTTCCTGGTCATATGAAGACCTGAAAACATATGAAAAAATCATAATTCAGCATAATATTCCATTGAAAGAAGGAATCAAACCACATACATAGAAGCTCAGACAGATCAATCCATTTTTGCTAGCTCCAATAGAAGAAAAAGTGAAGAAATTGTTGCAGGCAAAAATTATAGTACCTCTCAGATATTTAGACTGGGTTTCTAATCTGGTTCCGGTAAGAAAGAAGAATGGAGAGATAATATTGTGTGTAGAATTCAGGAATTTGAACAGAGCATCTCTAAAAGATAATTATCCTTTGCCAAAAATGGATTATGTCTTACAGAAGGTGATAGGAGCTTACAGGTTGTCTATGGTTGACGAATTTTCAGGGTATAATCAGGCAACAGTATAAAATGAAGATCAGAAGAAGGTTGCTTTCACGAAACCCTGGGGTACCTTCATGTATTCAAGGATTCCATTTGGCCTTACGAATGCAGGTGCAACATTTCAAAGGGACATGGACATAGCATTCGTTGTTGATAGGTTTGTAGTTATATATCTGGATGATGTAACCGTTTTCTCAGGGTCAGATGATGAACACTTGGAGAAAGTGCAGAAAGTTTGGTCTGTTATTAAATCCCAAGAACCTTTATTTTCCTTAGAAGAAGGGTATATTTTTGGTCACATAGTTTCTAAACAAGGAGTAAAGATTGAACCAGAAAGGGTGGAAGCCATTCAGATGATTCCTTTACCCAAAAGCAAGAAAGATATCCAGAGATTCCTGGGAAAAATAAACTTTCTAAGGAGATTTGTGCCCAATTATGCGGAGATTGTGAGAAGTATTACAGATATGTTGAAGAAAGATGTAGAAGTGAAATGTGATAAGGAAGCAAGAGAAGCATTTGCTAGAATAAACGAAGCACTGCATGAAGCTCCAGTTCTGATTAGTCCAGACTATAAAAAATCCTTTTAGGTATTCTCATTTTCATCCCCCACTACTATTGTTGTTGTGTTGTTGCGGAAAAATGAAGATAATAGGGAGAATTCAGTTGCATTTTTCAGCAAAGTTCTCAGAGATGCTGAGCTCAAATATAATATTTTGGAGAAACAAGTATTTTCTTTGGTCAAAGCACTGAAAACATTTAGGAATTATGTGTTACAGTCCCAAATAACAACTTATGTTCCTAATTCTGTTGTGAAAGACGTGTTGGTCCAAAGTGATGTTGAAGGAAAAAGGGGGAAGTGGATAGCAAAAGTCCAAGAGTATGATTCGGACATCAAACCCACCAAGTTGGTCAAGGGACATGGGTTAGCGAAGTTGTTGACAAAGAAAAATTTCCAAGAATTGGGAATTAATCTGTTGGCACCAGCGGATGGAGCTGTTAATGAAGAAGGTCAAAGCAAGTCAAAAAAAGGTATTCAATACAAATTTTTGTGCTCTTTTTGGTATAAGATATTGTGCATTACCTGTGTTTCTTTTCTTGTCCAACTTCACTAAATAGAAAAAAATATGGAGCTCTCAAGCTCAAATCTCAGCCATATGTTATAGTAGAAGCAAAGCTATACTGGAAAGATCCTACTGGTATTTTTCTATTATGTTTAACCGAAGGGGAATCTATTGAAGTCACCAAAGAATATCATGAAAGTTTGTGTGGAGGTCATTATAGCTGGAAGGTCACTGCTCATAAAATTCTCAAGTCAGGCCTCTATTGGCCAACCCTGTTTGCAAATGTTTATAGACTAGTCAGAAGTTTTCAGAAGTGTCAGTTGTTTGCTAAAAATAAAAAACTTGCTCCATTACCTCTCATCCCAATATTTATTGACGAACCTTTCAGGAAATGGGGATTGGATTTTATTGGAGAGATCAATCCACCATCAAGTGGATTCTAACTGCGACTGATTACTTTACAAAATGGGTTGAAGAAATATCCACTAAGGCGGCGAATGACCAAGTAGTGCTGAAGTTTCCGGAGGAAAACATTTTCAGCAGATTCAGATGTCCAGTCAAAATTGTGACTGATAATGCTCAGGTATTCAAATCTGCTTGTTTCATTAATTTCTGTCAAAAATATAATGTAATTTTATCACATTCCACAATGTATCATCCCCAAGGGAATGGATTGGCAGTGTCTTCAAATAAGACATTGGTCAGAATCTTGAAGAAGACAATCACCGAGAATCAGAAGGATTGGGATATAAAGTTGAATTTTTCCCTCTGGGAAGTTCGAGTCACTACCAGGATATATACTGGGAAGTCTCCCTATGAACTGGTTTATGGAACTCAAGCACTATTTCATACTCAGCTAGCCAAACAAGTGATTTGTTTCCTTCAATATTCTTAGGAAGAACCTAATTATATGGTAAGAATATTGAACAAAATAATTGAATCAAGTGAAAAAAGAAACAAAGTCAGGAATAACTTGATTACTTATCAGGAAAAGATGAAGTCTACATTTGACAGAAAAGAAAAATAAGTTCTCTTACAAGCAGGAGATTTGGTACTGAGATGGGACAATAGACGAGAAGAAAAGGGGAAGCATGGTAAATTTGACCCTCTCTGGTATGTTCCATACAAAATCTCTGAGGTAAGGTCAAATAAAACATTCATTTTGGAATATCTAGATGGAGATTCAGTACAACTACCTATGAACGGGCAGTATCTGAAGCATTATTTCCAGCATTAAAAGTCATCATTCCACCATTGTAAATACTGGATTTCTCATTGTTCATATGCCACCAAGAAATATTTGACACCATTACCAAAGGATAAGGCACTAATCTGTGGTTCTTAGCGCTTCCGTGGAAAAAAGAACTATCCCCAGGTGGAGCGAGATATTGTGGCTCATTTGCATTTACCTTTGAAATATTTTTCAAAACACCAAAAAATCATATATGTTAGAAAAGGTAAAATTTTGTATGTCAAAGAAGAATTTTGATTTATATGTTGGTATATTAAAATTACGTGATGAGATGTGAAGGTGGGTCGAGTCGGGCCCATTCATGTGCAGAATAGTTCAAGAGCCAGACCGATGGGCACGTTTAGAACATTACACACCGGTCAGGGTCGAGTTGGGCTCATTTGCAAGCTCATAAGAGACTAGCGCAACAAAATATCGTTTAATGGTAAGATGTCATGAAGTTCAAATTAAAAAAGATTAAAATTCTTCCAAGTTCGATTATAGCAAAGGCTCGTATTCATTGCGCCCAGATCCAACGGCTACCCAGGAACAAAAATTGCATGATATTTATACCAATGATTTCCCCCGCAAGTAGTCTCGTTAAATTATCTCACCTGCAAATCGACAGTTGATTAACTACGGAAACACTCTCTTCAAATTCCAAAAACCGTTTAAGTGCCCCCGCAAGTGGTTTCAAGTTTCAATAAATCACATTACGTGGTGATAGCTGGAGCCCACTCCCTTTACTTTCAAATCAGAGAAAGAAGAGAAAAAGTATATTTACCTTAAAATAAATTAAGGGTTTTGGAGGGGGCGCAAAGGGGAAAATATACGGTCAAGATGAAAGCGTAGACTTGAAGCGGAGAGATGGACGATGGAGATCATAACACAAGAACACAAGTCAGATGGATGGATAATATTAGATCATGAGATCTAAGTTAGAGATAAGCGATCAAGAATGGATATCACAAATAAATATGCAAGAGAGTTAATGGATCAAATATTGTGAAGAATAGCCACGTGTCGGCCATAGGTTCCATCGCATATCGCACTTCAAAAATCTTACCGTTTACCCTCCGCTTGCTCCCATATAAAACATGCGACATGCGATCTGCGGGCGGTCCCACCTCTACCCTTCCACGTCATCCCTCTTGTACATCGCACATCACACTTTTTAACATTCACCGCCCTCTGCTTACATATAAACCTTGCGATATTCGATCTGCGGGTGCGGTCCCACCTCCGTTCGTGCCACATCACCTTCCCCACCCCCACACTTCACACTTTGCAAAATATAACGTTTAACCTCTGCTTGCTCCCATGTAAAAATTGCAATATGTGACTTGTGGGCAGTCCCACCTCCTTCTTGCCACGTCACCTTCCGCTCGTCGCACTTCGCACATCGCACAGTTTAACACTTACCTCCCGTCTTTCATAATAAAATCCCCGATTTTTTATTTGCGGGTGGATGCGATGTGGTTTCAAAAGTGAACCCCAATTTTTTTCAAATCCATGGGTAAGGCATTTCTTGTGTTAAATCGCATCAGAGGAATAAATGAAGGATTATAACGTAAAGCCGGTGAAATGCCAAGATGCAATAGAAATCGAACGCGATGCATTCTCCAAGGGTGAGTAGAATATAGTTTAAGTCCAAGTCTTGCGGTGATTGACGAAGAGAAGATGAAACACTATAGGCACACACAGAGGCGTAGGCAGAGTCAGGCAGAAGAACATATAGTGGCACTATTGGAAGCACGCAACTGGATCAAGTCGGGCATTGAGGCGTTGTTAAAGAACTGTGTAGCTATCGCATCATAACCAAAAAGGACACCTCAACACTTCGGGGGGACGCATCAACAACAATCAGATTCAGCAACACGAATGATATTTCCAATTTCAATTTGTTTTCTTGGTATGATTTCATAAGTAATTTTAACAGTTTAGGTAGTCGAAGTAATTTCAAGAAGTTTAGCAGTTACAAAATATTTTTATGTATTTAACTAGATAGAAATAAAGAAAAGGGGTTCCAAGTTTTGGACCTCTGGATGAATGTTAATTTGGTACTGAATTCTATGAGAAACTAATGAAAGAAGATCAAGTTTCTTACACTTGTTGATGTTGACATGTCATTCCAATTTCGCTCCGTGTTTATTCCTCTTTGAATGTAGTGAAGTAATGTAGTTGCGGGTCTCCTTTTACATATGTAAGTAAGAGTTAAACAATACTTAATATGCGCACCTTCACTTCATCTCTTCTCCCTTCACAAATTATCTTTGAAAATTAAAAGTAATAGATTCTGTGTTTACAACATATCATTTTGAGTTTCCCCTCTCTTCACAAACTCTTGATGAAACTTTAAAGTAATAGATTCTGTGTTTACAACATATTATTTCGAGTTTCCTCTCTCTCCATGAATTTCCTCTGAAACTTAAAAGTGGTAGATTCTGTGTTTTCAACATATTACTTTGAGTTTCCCCTATAATTCTTCTTTTCATTCAAATATCAACAGTTTACGGCATTATGAAGGCTTTCATTATATCATATTATTGAGAGTATTAAGTAATTAAATTCCAAAGGTGTTAAACAGAGGCCATTTGATATTGTAATTTTGACATGCATTTATAAAATGTCTTAAGCACCGATTCCTTACCACAACCAAGGGATTGTTTCTTGAGATACAACATATGGTATAAAAATTAATGATATCAAAGCAATTGATCGATTCCAAGAGCCACCTGAAGAGGCAGGATTATTGAATAAAGGCTATAAATAATCTACATAGCAACACAATTTTAGACCAGGATGCTTAAATAAGGCTTATTTTGATTTGCTGCTTGAGGTTGGAATCTTTGAAATGGTAGTTTTGTTAATGGTTGGAGAGTTACTTATGGAGTTCATACATTAGTGGCTAGGAGCCTTCAACTTTGATACAAACATCTTGGAGAAATTCCCAACATGCATGGGGGCTACGACATCATATGTTGGGCGGGCAGAGGAAATAAAGGCTATTGATAATAAAAAATTTCAAGCTCACAAATTTAACCGAGCCATTGAGCTCTATTCTGAAGCCATTGAGTTGAACAATTAGAATGCAGTTTATTGGGTGAATTATGCCTTTGTGCATACAAAATTGGAGGAGTATGGAAGTGAAATTCAGGATGCAACAAAATCTATTGAAATTGATCCTAAATATACGAAGGGGTACTACCATAGAGGTGCTTCATATCTAGCCATGGGAAAATTCAAGGAAGCACTAAAATATTTTCAGCAAGTTAAGGGAATTGATCCAAATGATCTTGATGCCACCCAAAATCTTAAAGAAGCCAAGAAAGCAGTCGAGAAAACATAGATTTATTTAGGCCATCTCAGTGAATGATCTTGAGAATCATTCTGTTTTTGAATCCATTGATTTTCATTAAATAGAGGTAGAGCCCGAATACGATGGTGCTAGAATAGAAGGAGAAAATGTAACATTGGAATTTATAAAGAAAATGATGGATGACTTAAAGAATCAGGAAAATATACACAGAAGGTATGTATTTAAAATATTATTGCAATTAAAGGATTTTTTGGAGGCAATGCCATCACTGGTTGAAATCAATATTCCAAATGGAAAGCAATTTACTGACAGGGGGTTTTTCCCATTTTCCACAGTCAGAGACATTAACTTCAAAAACACACAGCAGGCAAACAGGGATGAAATTTGAAAATATGAGAGAGGTATTTGACAAGAACAGGGAAATGAACAATAACCTTTCTTATATTTTACACAGGTGTAAGGACGATGCAGAATCAAAGACACATCTCAGGGCCATTTTTCAATATTTCAGTTTCCCTATTTAAGGCATGATTTTGCGGCAGTGGTTTTGGAGAGCTGGAGATGAAATTTGAAAATCCGAGAAAGATTTTTGACCAGCATGGGGAAAAGGAAGATAAATTCTCTCCGATTTTTCACAGGTGTCACATTGGGGAGAAACAAATGTCTGAGTGTAACCCTATTCTCAGCAGATTCTGCCCAAGTGGCAAGCAAGTGGTAAGCTTGCATTTGATATGTCATTAATTTTATAACGGTTGTTGAGGAGGTAAATCCCCTCTGCGGATAGAGGTGATCCCACTAGCCCAGATCAGGTCTAGCAACAATCAAGTCATGTAATGACGTTGGTTCCTAGTTACAAAAAGACAAAAATCGTGACGAGTAGCCTACCTCAAATCCTACGCAGTCGCCGTTGAAGAAAAGATGATGTTTCCCGTTCCTCGCTTGATGGATCATGATCCTTCTGTTAGACACGTCCGAACACCTATACACATGCAGGGAAACAATGACATACAACGTAAAATCTAGAGCATGTAACCATATATCATTCAGAGAGGATATAATTCATTTCATTACATAAAGAAATGAACACATGAATGGAACCACAATCAGAGTCGCTTATATTATAAATAACAAAAGGGAGATTACAACCAAATGCTCTGACGCTATGATCTTCCTTCGGCGGAGCTGATAGTGGAGCGTGTCTCAACAAATCCTGTCGATAATCTGGATGAAGCTCTCTCTCTTCAGCTTGGCTCTCAAAGGTTTTCCGGCTATAGTTTCCTTCCTACAAGTTCAGCTCCCAAGCATTCAGCTATTCAGCCATTCCACTAGCACATCAATGGAAGATGGCTATATTTATAGAGGAGAGGAGGAGGTTGGGATCCCTACAATAGTGGAAGGGAGGCTTTATCCCTTGAAAGGTTTCCCCATAAGGTGGAAACAAGAGAGCAAATGAGGAAGGCCATGGTTATTCAGTCGAACCACTCCCTATGACTCATCCACGAAGTTGTTGTGATCGAAACTTCGCCTCTTTTTAAAAAAAACTTTCCATAAATAGATTGGCATGGGTGCTTAACTGGGAAAGAGCGCTAACTGGCACGGGCTCAATGTTAATTTTCCTCATTGGCGCGAGGGCATAACGGGCTACCAGTGCCAAGGAAAAAACAAGTGTTTTTAGTGGTCTGCTCAGGAAATGGTCAACAAAGGGAATGTTGTACTCATGGCAAGGGATGAAATGATGGTATTTGCAAGGCATGACACTTCTAATTAGTCACATAAATGAACCTCCAATGTGCGAGATGGGGATTGCAGGGACGGTGACAAATTACTGTGTAACAATGGTTTTTCTATTTTTAGAAAGAAGATGGGATTTTCGATCAAATGGAGCGTTTCAAGGGAATAAAAGCAGCGCCAGATGTTCAAGACAATGCCAGAAGTCCAAATTTCCTTAAACAAATCCAATTTCTTTATTTTCACATGTCAAATGATGTTATACCTTCTCTCTTATGTAGGTAAAATAAAGTAACTATTAGTGACAACATTGATTGTAATCGATTAGTAGGATTAGCAATTATACTTGACTGTTCGAAGTATTGGGGGGGGGGGAATTGCAATGAGGGACTGAGTCCCATTATGTAATGTTGTGAATTCTTGCAAAGTAATACAATGTCAGTTATTCAGGATTCATGAGGTGTTTTAAATGGTCAAGTTCCTTCTGTTTAAATATTCATTGTTCCTCTTTCTCTGTATGTCTGCAAATCTCATTGTAAAACAGAAAGTGTGATGAATAGGATTTTTTGATTAGAGCACCCTATTATGACTGTGTTTAAAATTTGCATGTTTTCCACTAAGGACAGATTGAGGAATTCTTAGTTACTCCTTAGTCTCCACCAAGTCTTTCATTCTCTTCCTTTTCATAATACATTTAAAATTATGAAAGATACATAGTAGTGCACCTATCTTTCCCTTTTTCACTTAAAATTGATACTTCTGCGAATTGATCACCCAAGCCCTTTGACTCCGTTGCCCAATGGCCTTTTCCCTTGTTTTCCCCACCAAAACAAATTCAAAATTCAAACCCTGAACCCTATATCTAGCCTAAAATTCCCCATCAACAAAGCTATATCCAACAGAGAGATCCCTCTCTGGGCCTAGGAGGGCTAGATCCTAGGCCCGAAGAAATTTTGATGTTGCCTCCGAGATTCTGTCTTCAGCCTTAGAATTATAGAGTGATAACATAGTGGCAACCATACTGGGGACAAATTATCTCCAATAATGCACTTCAAGTTTCAGTTTTGACTATTGATGGTGAACAGAAGTTAAACACCAAAAGGTTGTTCCATTCACCTGGTGACTCCATTGGCAGAAAAATACAGAAATAGAGATTCACTAGCGACTCCACAAGCTCAAAATGGGATCAGTTGAAAGGATATATGCTCCAATGAACATAGATTACATTCCAGGTTTCCCAAACAAAATGCCTCAAGTAAATTGGCAAAGAAATCTTCCTATTTTTCAAGATGAGAATGTTGATGATGCTTTCTTACATCTCATTAAATTTCACATACATTCATGGAAGTTGAAATTTGAATGGCATGAGTATTTCCACATGAATATGTTCATGGAAACATTAGAAGGAAAAGAGAGGTACTAGTATGAAGGTTTAAACCATGGTAGCTTGTTTTCGTTAAAGGATTTTCACAAAGTGTTTTATGAGCATTATAACGAATATTCCCCATCTTTGTCATTAGTGGAAAAATATTGTGATCAGTTTAAGGATTTCATACAATACATTGAAAGTATTGATGAAGATCTAGTAGATATGAATGATGAGGATCTCTTAGAAGCACTTTATGGATTTCATTCTGTTAGCCCCCCTATGAAATTCTTGACGAGAAAGCTGGGGGCTATGTCATTTTGGAGACCTTCAAGGAATGCATCTCCCCTGAAGACACATCATCCTTGAGGTCTCTTTGTGCTTTTCCTTATAAAATTCCCCTCGGCTGGTTCCTTTCCCTAAAGGCCTACATTTACCCCATGTACCCCTGCAAAATGTCCCCTTTTTCTCCTTTTTCCCCCTTCTGTCAAAGTCCCTCTTTTCCCCTTTTTATTTTCCCTATTAACCCCCTAAATCCCCTCTAAAAATCCCTACACCCTTTGTTTTCCCCAGATTTCCTCTCTATCTCCCTATCGTTACCCTTATAAGGCTTCAAAACGCATTTAAAAGGCTTGAAAAACCCACTTAGGACCTTATAAGAGGCTTAGCCCCTTTTCTGACAACCCCGCGCTCCTTTCTTCCATGTAACCCGGCGTCGTGACCGAGCGCTAGGCGGAAAGGCGTTTCTGTGGGGGTTCGCTCCAAAATTATCATGTCCGTACACCTTGGTCCCCCGCAATTCATCTTCGTCATCCATTTAAATCCGCAGATCAACGGTCCACGTTTCATCCATATCGGGGGCGTTCCTGACCGTCGATCTTTATAGATCGGACAATCCTTGTTAATCCCGCAGCTTCGTTTTTCCCACGTTCATTTCCTAGATCGCGCCATCGCCGTTCATTTTCCCGTTAGATCGACGGTGCGGAGCCCATCCGCCCTATGGACCCCGCCGCGCACTATTCCAAACCAACTTGGTTTATTCCGCACTGCTTATGCGCGGTGGGTGGTTTTCCCCGAGCACCCAGCGATTCCACTCATCGTCTGCCACCTGTCCCTTGTACGATTCCAAAACCGCCCATCCCCCGCGCGTTATCTTTCGGTCCACGTCACCCAGCGAAATTTTTGTGAGCTGTTGGATCTCGAGTGCCCCATCCGACGGTCATCATTCGTCCGAGCTGCTCGCCGGTTAACTCGTCTCCACCAGGCCCGCTGGCCCACCGTTTGTCACCCTCTGCCGTCGATATCCACCATAATCAACGGTCTGGATTCGTTCTCCCGATGTTGACCATTCCATTGCTCCCGGTCCCGCCACGTCACCTCCACGTGTGTCCACCGTACTCCTATTCATTCCGTTGCGTATAACGTTCAAAATCAGGATTTTTAAGGTTATTTGGTTTAAAGAATGTTTAATGATGTAGTCCGCCATCCATCCCGACTTCCACTTCACATTGCATCCTTCCACCACAATTCACCATTATTCCACCATGGCATGGTTCTGTACAATCATTCCCATCGTCCCCGTCGCGTCCGTCATCCCCATGTCTGTTGTCTTAACCTGTTTTCATTTTGCAGGATTATTAAAAAGAAGAATGGCGGCCATGACGCACATCTCTGCTACAAGGACAACGAAATCCAAAGAAGATCAGTTGCAGCAGCTAAATTCATGAGCAACGACCCGGGAAGGTGAAAATAGGACTTACATTAAATAAAGGGAGAATCCAAACTTTAAAAATCTCCCAGCACCATTAAAACCCGAGCTAACCTGTCAGAAGCAAAAATGAAGCGACAGAGTGTTCCAGTGAAAATCAAAGGAGATTGAGGCACGCTAATGAAGATCTTGAGCCTTAAATCAGTATTTTAAGAGGCAAAGCACCAGTTCGAAGACCCCGAGGATCGATCAAAAGATCCTGTGCACAAGTAAGAGGTAACATCAGGGTTTATTCATTAGCAGAATGTTTTTCTTCATCAAGTACAGGGCGCCCATACAGTTTTTATTATGCACAGTGTCCCTAAAGGAATTTCCACCCTGATAACAGTTCAAAGCAATTAGAACATTTATATGACAGACCTCTCAGTAGTTTATTTTATTTTTGTTCAAAGCACCAGGAGTACTACAGTCGAAAGATGTCAAGATCAGATCCAAAGAAGATCAATCTTTCACAAAGGGGGTGACAGAGATTAAATACTCAGCAGAAAAACAGAATGGGTTTCGGACCTCCATTCATTTTTGTGTTTAATGTTACATTTAGTGTTCACCTACCCCCTCAGCCGATCTTCTGTTCATCCTTGGCTATAAAACACAGAAGGAAATTATTGTAAGGGTTGTTGATGAGATATCAGAGAAATGCAAGCATTTTCCTCGTGAGACAAGTTCTCTGTGTAATATAGTAAGATAGGCTGAGATTTGATGTATTCAAACTGAATGTTCAAGCTGTGGGCAATGATGTACCTGATTGGTGTTGTTTTTAATATGACAAGCATATTTCTTGGATCCTGATCTAAAGCAGCTGGTGATGTTTTCCTATCTCTGTGTTGGATTTCATTTCATTCCATTTCTACTGGCTCACATCAGAAGTTTGGCATAAGATTTACCCTTGATAGGTACCTTATGTTGCTGCTCTCCCATCCTTCTATGTTTTCTTCTTATATGTGTATCTGAATGTTGATTTCAATTGATTTAACCAGTGTAGTGGATGTTATTGCCTGCTCTCTGATGTATGAATTGATGAAATTTATGTTTAGATGTTCTTGTTAGGATTTAGTTGGATGAGTTGAGAACACTAGGAGGTTTGGAACCCTGTCTCTGCCTCACTAGGATCTTTCCATCTCAATTAAGCCTTTCTAAGATCCCTTGTATTGCCTCTGATTTTTTCCAAGTAGGTCTGGATTTAAATGACCTCTGACCTGATCTATAGAAAGAATTGGATGGTTCTCCTCCTTTCATTTTCAGTCCTTAATGTTCCATTTCACCAACCATCCTTTAGATCCAAATGCTCTAGATGACTAGCCCAACTGAAAGCTTGCACATTGAACAGAAGTAAATCCTTTCTTGACTCCATTGCCCAATGGCCTTGATGTTCCCTGAGTTATCTGTCTTAGCCTAATTTCCTCTATGCTCATTCTTGTCTTATGTTGGAACTTTCTTTTTTTGATTCCCAACAACCAAACTCATAATAAAACAAGCGAACCCTGTGCCTATAACTAGCCTAATATCTTGAACCTGAGCCTCAAAGACATATCCTTTAACTCATATAGAGAGATCCCTCTCTGGACCTAGGAGGGCTAGATCCTAGGGTCTGAAAGCAGTTCTGATGTTGTCTCATCTTTTGGTCTTACCAACCTGGCCAAAACATGGGAACCCCAACATAATGGCGACCATACTGGGGAATGAGTGTATTACACTTTGAACATCCCTAGGAATTCAAAACCTACAATATCTGGTTAGGTTGGTAGTTAAACACGCCCATTCACACATCAACCTCTATACCCTGTGTTGTGTTCATCCTACTCTTAGACAGAGCCTGGACAGGGCCACGTAGCCTCTGGATCTCACCCTCCTTTGGAGGTGACATATGTGGTAAATGCCCTCCCAGTCGATCTCTGGTTAGAGTTTGTTGTGTTTTGAGGTTATCCTTGAAAGGTGATAGTGACTGATCACTGTGGTGGACACTGTAACCCCTTAGATATACCCTAAAACCCTCCACCTGGTGACTCCATAGTTCATAAACGAAAATACTCCACTGGTGATCAGTAGGCCTGCTGATTAAATTGGTTTCACAAAAGACTCCACTGGGAGACTAGCCTTTGAGACAACATCAATCACAGTAGAAGTAACAAGTAGGGTTAAGCTGCTTGGCTAAGAAACAAAATTCTGGCTTTTAGAACCATTCACACAAGAGCTTATCCCAATCCTGACCCACCTGAAATATTTGACAATCCGGAGAGTATCCTCAGGGGAAATCCTACACCTAAAAGACCAACTATTTCCAGTCACATTCATAGAGCTAATTCCGCACCAGAAGACCTAGCAGCTCTATCACATTTTCTCCCTCACCTAGACCTACCTAATTGGCTATCAAGAACTAGGTCATTCAATCATCTAGACCAGCCAGACCCCGAGTTTCACAGTTCACCATCTCATAGTGGTCAACACACTAGGGACAGAGGAACCCCCCCATCTACACCACCTGATATCCACTTCATTCAAAACTTGGGGCTCTCCCACCCTAGATCTGCTCAACAAACTTCTGCTGGTCCTAATATCCCTGTTGCCCATATACCAGCTGCTCAAGCCAACCCTATACCTCATCAGAATATTATCATGGAAACCTGGTATGCACCTCTGGTTTTACCTCAACCCTTGTTACCCTTACCCAATGATTATCAGTAAAAAATCCCACACTTCACTGCTAAAGAATCAATCACAGCTCAGCAACATGTAGATAAGATGGAGGATTCTTTTGACTACATGGAAATTGATGATGAAACAATCAAAATGAGAATCTTTTCCCAAAGCTTAGGGGGTGATGTAAAGAAATGGTTTAAAAGCTTACCTCCTGGCAGTATCCAAGATCTCCCTGCATTATATCAGACCTTCATTAACAAATGGGAAACTAGGGAAAATCCTCGCCAACTCCTAGCAGAATATATGAGCCTTAAAAGGAACGTGGGAGAGAGTGTCCATGATTACACCACTAGATTCAACAACATTTACAATGCTCTCCCTCCACACATGAAACCTCCTCAAGGTATGGCCCTAGCCAAATATCCTGATGGATTTGATGCTGACATGGACTATGAGATTAGTGATAAAGAATACACCACATTGGAAGACATGAAGAAAGGAGCAGTGAACATAGAGGCCAATTTGATTGAGAAAAGAGCAAGACAGAGAGCCGAGAAGAGGGTAACATATAGGGATGAAAATGTAGCCTCCACATCTGATCCAAATTATGAAAAATTGTCTAAAAACATGGAAGAGCTACAAAAAATGATGAAGAGAATGGTTGTCATTGTCAATAACCAAAACAGAAATCAAAACCAGAACCAAAAAATTAGAAGGAACAACAATGCCACTCCCAACAGACAAAGAGAGTCAGATCAACAAGTAATTCCCCCATTCCAGGAAAAATTTCTTGATGAAGACGAGGGAATCATAGAAGAGTTCGAAGGGAATGAAATAAACATGTTTGAAACAGAAAATTCAGTCCATGGCTACTCCACAGAGGAGGATCAGCCCTTGTCCACATACTGGGATGAGGAATGGTCAGGATCTGAGGATTATAGACTTGGATTTGAGAATGCTATCATGCAGGTCAGGGAACAGTATTAACTTAGGAGAAAAAAGAACCAAGACGCTTCCAAACCCAAAGTTACTGAGGTTACCATCAAGAAAATGCCTGACAAATCTTCTAAAGTGACTGCTGAAAGTAGCAAAACAACAGCCGAAAGTTCTGGGAAAAACAAGGAAAAAGACAACCAAAACACTGAAAAACCAAGCCAACCAGCTAGTAGCACTAGCACTGCAGTTAGTGCTCCTGGTAATACAGTGCCAAACCCTGTACATAGTGATAAATTGCAAACTGATACAACCACTAATACAGTGGCAAATAAAACAGAATTGAGTGTTACAAAGGTCCAGTCCACTTTCAATCTGGAAAGTGAGATTGCCAAAATCAAAATCCCTGTACCATTATCTGAGTTGGCCACTCAGGATGTATATAAGGGCCAAATTTTGAAAGCCTTGAATTTAGGAGAAATCAATGATTCTGTAAACCTAAATGATGATCAACCGGCCCTAATATTTGGTCCAAATATTGAGGGGAAGTTTCAGGAAGGAGTGGTACCACCTTTCTATATTAGTCTCAACATCCATGATAAGATCCTACACAATGCAATGCATGATTTTGGAGCATCCCACAACTTGATGCCTAAGGTAGTGATGGAAAAGTTAGGCCTAGAAATCACCAGACCTTATAAGGACTTATATTCATTTGACTCTAGCAGAGTAAAATGTCTTGGCCTAATTAAAGACTTGTGTGTGAGCTTGACCCAAATCCCAGCTAAGTGTATGGTCATGGATGTGGTGGTGGCAGATGTGCCACCTAAGTATGGCATGCTATTATCAAGATCGTGGGGAGCCAAACTGCAAGGAACAATGCAGATGGATGTCTCATATGCCACTATCCCTATTTTTGGCCAACTTAGAAGAATGTATAGAGAAGCTCAAATGAAATTTATGGTCAGTAGTCCTGAGAAACCTGAAAATTCACCTTTATACTCTGTACATACAGACCTGGATTCTTTCATCCTTTGCAATGATAAATCCTTAGGAGAACCAGAGTCGGAAAACTTATATACAAACGCAGAGCTGGAAAGCACAAACCTAAACATAATGGCCACTTTGGAAGAAATCGAAGAAGAAAATAGCAATGAAACCTGTAGGATGTGCGGTGGGCCTCTGACTCTGAGTGAACAAGAAATAGAGGGTGAACAACTAACTGGACATTCCCCTCCAACCCATATACCACAAGAAGAAAACGTCGAACAATTCACTGTAACCAAAACTCATAATGAATGGGAAACAGAACACAATCAGCCAACTAGATACCTCTCTGATCATCACGCCTATGCTAAAAAACAAGACAGCCCACAACCTGGTGCAGGGCCTATAACGCAACATGATGGCGAACCCCTGTGGGAAATGAATTTCGATGGGTCCTGTACTAAAAAAACCGCTGGAGCAGGAGTGTGGGTACATAATACAAAGAGTGATTACGTAGAGAGCCTTGCCTGCAACTTGCACTTCAAATGCACGAACAATATCGCAGAATACGAGGCCCTGATCCTAGGCTTAAATCTGTTGAAAAAATTAGGGGCCCGTAGGATAACTGTGCATGGAGATTCCGAGCTGATTATCAAGCAGGTGAATGGGGAATACACAGCTACGCATCCCAGGCTGAGAGCATATAGGAATGACACAATGGACTTATTGAAAACGTTTATGGAACAAGAATTGGTGTTTGTCCCTAGGAGTCAAAATGTCATTGCAAACGGATTAGCTTGCCTAGATATTTCATATCCTAAGACTCCAGCTGACCAAAAAATCATCATTCAGACCAAATTCAGACCTGCAGTGCCAGACAATGAAAAATATTGGCAGGTTTTTTAAGGAGACAAGCAGATTGAGGATTTCCTGATAGGCAGAAATGAGTTTGAATTTGCTGATTTAGACTCTAAATCTAAAGACAGTTGCCTAAGTGAAGAATCCTATGATGAAGAAGCCCCACCTTGTAACATAGAAATAAACACTCTGAATGAAAAAAATAGAAATCCAACCACAAAATGTGAAAGCGCAAACAGCGAAGAGATAGAGGTGTTGCAGGCCAAATACAAGAACATACCTAGAGGCCTAGCACCATTAGAGGACCTTTTTGACTTTGATGATGTAGCAAAGAAGCCCACCATAGAACATGCAGACTCGGATATAGAAGAATGCAACATTGGCACTGAAGATAAGCCCAAAATGATTAAACTGGCTAAGTTTGTGCCTGCAGACATGAAGAAGAAGTACATTGACCTGTTTAAGGAATTCATAGATGTGTTTGCATGGAGCTATGGAGACTTAAAGGCCTATGACACCAACATCATACAACACAAGATACCTTTGAAGGAAAATCAAAAGCCTTTCATACAGAAAATTCGTAGGATCAATCCAAAACAATTGCCTGTAGTTGAAAAAGAGATTAAGAAGATGTATGATGCATGCATAATAGTTCCTGTGAGGTTTTCTGATTGGGTGTCAAACTTAGTGGCTGTGAGAAAGAAAACAGGGGAAATCAGACTGTGCATAGACTTCAGAAATCTCAACAGAGCCTCACTGAAAGAAAATTATCCTTTGCCTAGAATGGAACATATCTTACAAAAGGTAGTAGGCTCTAAGAGAATATCCCTGCTTGATGGTTTTTCCGGATACAATCAAGTGTTAGTACTCCCAGAGGATCAACTCAAAACAACATTTACCACTCCCTGGGGCACCTTTATGTATGTAAAGATGCCATTTGGATTGATGAATGCTGGCGCCACCTTCCAGAGAGCGATGGATATAGCTTTCTCAGATGAGATAGGACACTTCATATTTATCTACTTGGATGACTTGACTGTCTTTTCCAAGACCGAAGAAGAACACCTGAAACATCTGAGGAAATTTTTTGAAAAATGTAGGAGGTTTGGTCTATCACTAAATCCTAAAAATACTGTGTTTGGGCTACAGGAAGGTAAACTTCTTGGTCACATTATATCTGAGAAAGGGACTAGGATAGATCCACAAAGAGTTGAGGGAATACTACAGATCACACATCCCAGGAACATCAAAGAATTACAGTCCTTCATTGGGAAAATAAACTTCCTTAGGAGATTTATTCCCAATCTAGCTGAACACCTTAGGAACATGATTAACATGCCGAGGAAGGGTGTGGGAGTGAAGTGGACTGTTGGAGCTAAAAAATCTTTCGAATATGTAAAACTTGCACTCACACAAGCTCCTGTTCTGATCAGCCCTGATTTCTCGAAATATTTTCTAATATTTTCGTTCACCTCAGAGCATACAATAGTTGCAGTCCTGCTGCAAAAGAACACAGAAGGTATGGAACAACCAATTGCCTTTTTTAGCAAAGCACTAAGGGATGCACCCTTGAAGTACAACATAATGGAGAAACAGGCTTATGCTTTAGTCAAGGCCTTAAAGGATTTTAGGGTGTACGTTTTACACTCTCATACCATTGCTTATGTGCCTAACATTGTTGTCAAAGATATCTTGTCCCAAGACCCTTATGGGAAAAGGGGCAAGTGGATTGCTGTGATTCTAGAGTATGATCTTGAGATTAAACCCACTAAGCTGATCAAAGGGAAAGGTTTAGCCAAGCTAATGGCTGAATCAAATCTGCAGGCCCTTGATATTAACATGGTGAATGCCTTGGATGAGCAAGAAAGCCTACCTGATCCCACTATAGAAGAGAAATTCAAAAACTCTCCATGGTATTCTGATATCCTTTATGTCCTCGCCAATCTAAACGCTCCTCCAGAACTTTCGAAAACTAAGGCCAGATTCACAAAACTCAAAGCCAGAAACTACTGCATCTTGAATGAAAGCTTATATTGGAAAAATCAAAATGGCCTATTGCTAAAATGTTTTTCTGAAACTGAAGCAGAAAGAATTAAACAAGAATTCCATGCTGGAGAGTGTGGAGGCCACCTAAGTTGGAAAGCCACTGCAAACAAGATACTCAGGGCTGGTTATTATTGGCCCACACTCTTCAATGATGTCCATAGAATGATAGTTGCCTACCACAAATGCCAGATTTTTGAAGGCAAAAGAAAGCTCCTCCCCCTCCCTTTACAACCTATCACTGTTGAAGGTCCCTTTCTGCAATGGGGCCTAGATTTCATAGGAGAAATTCATCCTGCTTCTTCTGCGCAACACAAATGGATCCTAACAGCCAAAGACTACTTCACTAAGTGGATAGAGGCCATCCCCACTAGGAGTGCCACAGAATCTGTCATTATTAGGTTCCTATAAGGCCATATACTCTCTCGGTTTGGTTGCCCAAGGAAAATAATCACTGACAATGCTGCTGCTTTTGGATCCAAGAAAATGGTTGATTTTTGTCACAGGTACCATATCACGCTTGGTCATTTAACTGCCTATTACCCTCAAGGTAATGGCTTGGATGAATCATCAAATAAGAGCCTAGTGGCAATCATCAAAAATCTATTACAGGAGAACAAAAAATCTTGGCACAACAAGTTGGTACATGCTTTGTGGGCTGACAGGCTTACTACAAAAAAATCCATTGGCATGTCACCATTCCAGCTAGTCTATGGGACAGAAGCAATATTTCCTACCAGCCTTGGAGTTCCAGTAATCAAACTTGTCCAGGAGATCCAATCAGAAGAGGACAACATGATAAGAAGGATGAATCAGACAATCAATCTTCAGCAAACTAGGGAGGAGGTATATAACAGAGTTTTCAGAGTTCAGGAAAACATTAAAAAGTTATTTGACAAAAGAACCAAAGCTGCAGATTTCAAAATTGGTGACAAGGTTCTGAAGTGGGACTCAAGGAGAGAGGACAAAGGTAAGCATGGAAATTTTGACAGTTTGTGGTAGGGCCCATACATTATCCAAGCTACTGTGGGCCCAAATGCATTCTTTCTACAAGAACTTGATGGTACAGAGTTGTTTGGGGGTCCTGTCAATGGCAAGATGCTCAAACACTACTTCAGTTGAGTTTTCATTTCTAGTTTCATTTCCATTGTACATACCATTGCAGTTTTTCATGTTTAAGAAAAAGAAGAAAATGTTCCAAAAAACATAAAGAAAGGAGAGGTTCAGATATGTTCAAAACATGAACCTCTGAAGTACAAATATTGGCTCTAATAAAATCAAAACCTGAGCCAAAGAAGAGAAGACAGTCGGTCCTAACATGCTCAAAGTCTGGGCCAGCAAAGAAAGAAAGTCAGCTCTAATGTGCCCAAAACCAGAGATGAGTCAAAGAAAAATAAGTGACTCTAATATGCTCAAAACCTGAGTCACAGAGAAAGAAGAATGTTTCAAAACTGCAGATTTCATGCCTTCACAGTTTTGTTTTCAGTTTCTACAAGTCTTCACTCCAGCAAGTCAGACAGTCTAATCCTGGCTTGGTTGTTTTTCAATTTCCTGTCTTAGAATGTAGGAGGAGAAATCTGTTGGACAGTTTAATCCCAGCAGATGTTAGATTAGGTAGAGAAGCATATGAGGCCAACAGTCTAATCTGGTCTCATGGAGTAATAAGGGTAGATGTAGAATAGGTTTATTTTCTCTTGTAAAATAAAATGATGTAAAGGGTCTGCTCGCTCAAATGCACCCTAAAGGGAGAAAAAATGTTAGGATTGTAGTGTGGGTAGGTAGTGTGATTGGGAAAAATGTTTCTGCTGATGTAACATTTTCATATTGTGGCAGTTGATCAAAGAAAGGGATGTGCCAAGCAGCAGGCAAATGGCCTACTCCAAAGATCATTTCTGGTTTCTTGCCTCCTTCAAGAAGAAGCCATCCCCATGTGGAGCCACTGTTAGCCCCCCTATGAAATTCTTGACGAGCAAGCTAGGGGCTATGTCATTTTGGAGACCTTAAAGGAATGCATCTCCCCTGAAGACACATCATCCTTGAGGTCTCTCTGTGCTTTTCCTTATACAAGTCCCCTCGGCTGGTTCCTTTCCCTAAAGGCCTACATTTACCCCTTGTACCCCTGCAAAATGTCCCCTTTTTCTCCTTTTTCCCCCTTCTGTCAAAGTCCCTCTTTTCCCCTTTTTATTTTCCCTATTAAACCCCTAAATCCCCTCTAAAAATCCCTACACCCTTTTTTTTCCCCATATTTCCTCTCTATCTCCCTATCGTTACCCTTATAAGGCTTCAAAACGCATTTAAAAGGCTTGAAAAACCCACTTTGGACCTTATAACAGGATTTAGCCCCTTTTCTGACAGCCCCGCGCTCCTTTCTTCCATGTAACCTGGCGCCGTGACTGAGCACTAGGCGGAAAGGCATTTCTGCGGGGGTTCACTCCAAAATTATCGTGTCCGTACACCTTGGTCCCCCACAGTTCATCTCCGCCATCCATTTAAATCCGCAGATCAACGGTCCAAGTTTCATCCATATCGGGGGCGTTCATGACCGTCGATATTTATAGATCAGACGGTCCTCGTTAATCCCGCGACTCCGTGTTTCCCATGTTCATTTCCTAGATCACGCCATCGTCGTTCATTTTCCCGTCAGATCGACGGTGCGGAGCCCATCCGCCCTGTGGACCCCGCCACGCACTATTCCAAACCAACCTGGTTTATTCCGCACCGCTTATGCGCGGTGGGTGGTTTTCCCTGAGCACCCAGCGATTCCACTCATTGTCTGCCACCTGTCCCTTGTACGATTCCAAAACCTCCCATCCCCCGCGCGTTATCTTTCGGTCCAGGTCACCCAGCGAAATTGCTGTCAGCCGTCGGATCTCGAGTGCCCCATCCGACGGTCATCATTTGTCCGAGCTGCTTGCCGGTTAACTCATCTCCACCAGGCCCGTTGGCCCACCGTTTGTCGCCCTCTGCCATTGATCTCCACCATAATCAACGGTCCAGATTCGTTCTCCCGATGTTGACCATTCCATTTCTCTCGGTCCTGCCACATCACCTCCACGTGTGTCCACCGTACTCCTATTCGTTCCATTGCGTATAACGTTCAAAAATCGGGATTTTTAAGGTTATTTGGTTTAAAGAACGTTTATTGCTGTAGTCCGCCATCCATCCCAACTTCCACTTCACACTGCATCCTTCCACCACAATTCACCATTATTCCACCATGGCATGGTTCTGTACAGTCATTCCCATCATCCCCGTCGCGTCCGTCATCCCCATGTCTGTTGTCTTAACCTGTTTTCATTTTGCAGGATTATTAAAAAGAAGAATGGCTGCCATGATGCACATCTCTGCTACAAGGACAACAAAATCCAAAGAAGATCAGTTGCAGCAGCTAAATTCATGAGCAACGACCCGGGAAGGTGAAGACAAAACTTAAATTAAAGAAAGGCAGAATCCAAACTTTAAAAATCTCCCAGTGCCATTATAACCCGAGCTAACCTGTCAGAAGCAAAAATGAAGCGACAAAGTGTTCCAGTGCAAAGCAAAGGAGATTGAGGCACGCTAATGAAGATCTTGAGCCTTAAATCAGTATTTTAAGAGGCAAAGCACCGGTTCGAAGACCCTAAGGATAGATCAAAAGATCCTGTGCACAAGTAAGAGGTAACATCAGGGTTTATTCATTAGCAGAATGTTTTTCTTCATCAAGTACAAGGCGCCCATACAGTTTTTATCATGCATAGTGTCCCTAAAGGAATTTCCACCCTGACAGCAGTTCAAAGCAATTAGAACATTTATATGACATACCTCTAAGTAGTTTATTTTATTTGTGTTCAAAGCACCAGGAGTACTATAGCCGAAAGATGTCAAGATCAGATCCGGAGAAGATCACTCTTTCACAAAGGGGGTGACAGAGATTAAATACTCAGCAGAAAAACAGAATGGGTTTTGGCCCTCCATTCATTTTTGTGTTTAATGTTACATTTAGTTTTTCACCGACCCCCTCAGCCGATCTTCTGTTCATCCTTGGCTATAAAACACAGAAGGAAATTATTGTAAGGGTTGTTGATGAGATATCAGAGAAATGCAAACATTTTCCTCGTGAGACAAGTTCTCTGTGTAATATAGTCAGATAGGCTGAGATTTGATGTATTCAGACTGAATGTTCAAGCTGTGGGCAATGATGTACCTGATTGGTGTTGTTTTTAATATGACAAGCATATTTCTTGGATCCTGATCTAAAGCAGCTGGTGATGTTTTCCTATCTCTGTGTTGGATTTCATTTCATTCCATTTCTTCAGGCTCACATCGAAGTTTGGCATAAGATTTGCACTAGATGGGCACCTTTTCTTGCGCTTGCTCTCCTAGCCTTGTGTTTCTGCTTATATGTGTATCTGAATGTTGATTTCAATTGATTTAACCGGTGTAGTGGATGTTATTTCTGCTCTACGTGTATGAATTGATGAAATTTATGTTTAGATGTTCTTGTTAGGATTTAGTTGGATGAGTTGAGAACCTTTGGGAGGTACGGAACCATTGTCTCTGCCTCACTAGGATCTTTCCATCTCAATTAAGCCTTTCTAAGATCTCTTGTATTGCCTCTGATTTTTGACGGTGGAGTTAAATGACCTGCGACCTGATTATCTATAGACATAATTGGATGGTTCTCCTCCTTTCATTTTCGATCCTTAATGTTCCATTTCTGACCATCCTTTAGATCCAAATGCTCTAGATGACTAGCCCAACTGAAAGCTTGCACATTAAACACAAGTAAATCCTTTCTTGACTCCATTGCCCAATGGCCTTGATGTTCCCTGAGTTATCTGTTTTAGCCTAATTTCCTCTATGCTCATTCTTGTCTTATGTTGGAACTTTCTTTCCTGATTCCCAACAACCAAACTCACAATCAAACAAGCGAACCCTGTGCCTATAACTAGCTTAATATCTTGAACCCGAGCCTCAAAGACATATCCGTTGACTCATATAGAGAGATCCCTCTCTGGACCTAGGAGGGCTAGATCCTAGGGTCTGAAAGCGGTTCTGATGTTGTCTCATCTTTTGGTCTTACCAACCTGGCCAAAAAATGGGAACCCCAACACATTCTCCAGATAATTGTCATGATGAGCAAGAGAAGTTAGTTGAAATTGAAATCAATGAAGAGATGAAAATAGATCCACAAGATCTCTCTTTGGAGACAAAGGATAATTCATTCTTTCCTTTATATGAAACAAAATAAAACATTCAAAATCATAGTCAATCTTCACAAGAGAAAGAAAACAATTGTTATTCAGTCCAAAGAAAACAAAGACTACCTCCTCCTTTAACTGAGGAAGAAATTAATCAGATTCTAAGCATGCAGCCAACCTCTCCATATTTATCTGACCAGGAGATTAATTCTCTTTGTTCTACTGCTGGTTTATGTATTGAAGTCATTCCTCCTAAGGAAACATATGTAGAACAGATTGATGCTAAGGTTGTTTTACGTTCACAAGAAGGCTTGTTGGTAGGAATTACTTTTTCTCATCAAAAATATGGTCTTCTGATAGAACCTAGAAATCTCAGTCCAGATATATCAGGTTTTCTTGAGGACAAAATAATGTTATACCATGAAGATGCCATATCAGATGACCATATAGAATGTATAGATACTCTCTTTTAGAAGGATTCTGAGCGTAATAACTTGGAACACAGAATAGTCCTAGATGAAGCTTGTTACTTGAATCCTCAAGACCAAGTACTTTTCCAAGATCCTTTTTCTGACCTATTGGAACCATTTAAAGAAGGAGTATGTCCTGCCATGGATGGTGTGTTGTAGAATTCAAGGAAAAAGTTGAACACTTATGTTCAACAACAATTAAGATGGGAGTGATCATTTTGTTTTTTCAGCCTGCTAAAAAAAGTGAGCAAGAATCATTCATGTAGTCATTTTCTTGACTGGTTACATTGGAAATTTGATTATTATTTGATGGGATAATTTTTTATCAGACTAGAGTAGGTAGGTGTGTGAATAAGCTCAGCACTCTGAGCATATTTACATTTTTATTTTCAGACCACTTTCAGTTGTCAGTTTAAGATTTCTTTTAGTTTTCAGTTTCAGCATAGTTCATATTTCAACATTCAGATTTTCTAGGTGCAGCAGTGATTTCAGTTTGATGGTTTGCAGTGATAAGTCCAGCTGTAGTTTCAGTTTAGTTTGCAGTACATAGATCAGATTTTTGTCTGAGTTTTAGAAAAAATGAATAAAGTGTTCAATTGCAGGAGTTTTATGGAAAAACAAATCACTATATTCTCAATCACCAAGACACTGGTCGCCAAATTCAGAGCTCTGCAGTTCTTTGCTTCCTCGCAGGGAGGGAAACATCCCCCAGAAGGAGCCAATGTTAGCACATGGTAAATTTTGGGAAAATTTATGCCTGGGGCATACATAGTTTGGTATGCGAATTAACAAAACTCAACAGTGAAAGTCGAACAAAGTCGAAAATGGTTTTGGATCCCGCCTTATCATTTTTTATGCAAAGTGAATTCACATTTCTGCTTATGGGTGATGATAAAAGGTTGAGATAGATGGTTCAAATCAATTTCGGACCCCCCATGTGTTTCGAAGTTTAATGGATGAGGGGGGGTCTGAAATGGATTGTCTTTATTGGCCACATAGCAAACGGAGGTTAATTCGCACCCCCCCTCGTAATACCACTCATGGTTGAAGTACCCCTCTGAAATCTAGTTTCGGGTTTTGCATGACAAACTCAACATAAGAGGATTTTAACTTCAGGGTTGAAATGGCTATGCTAGTCTTCTATGCGTCAATGATAAAGGGTATCTAATGTCGCTAATTATGGATAATTGTGATAGCATGAATGCGCAAGAAGTGAGAATGGATTTTGGGTAGCATTGACGCAATCCTGAAGGTGGAAAAAAATCATTTATACGCGCAGAAAATGGAGCACATGAAAGGCTTGTCGCCCTGTCAACTCTTAAAGGGACTTGATGTGGTTGTTGGGTTTATATGAAGCCGAGAGCTTTAGAATTTTTTTGGAGGAGTCTAAAGAACTCATATTAGCAACACAATGGAGTGAGGTTGTCTCTCTCTTTGAAAATGATGCAAGGTTCCATGCTGTTGAGAGAGGAAGAGAAAAGGAGGAGCTCTTTGAGTGCTATCTTTTTTGCATCTGTTGGAGTTGTCTCATCTTCCATGGCCACATCTATTCTCACAACTTCTCCCACAATAGGTGTTGTGCCATAAATACCTGCGGCTGCACTACAACTTGTGTAGTCATGGTCGCAAATACATCTCATGTTCGAGTGTTGATTGTTGATCGAGGATCATTTTCAATTGAAGTCATACTTGTGCTATTCGCATTCAAGTGTATGTGTCCAACTGGACTCTATATTTCAAGAGGAAATCATGAAAGAAAGAGTATGAACAAGATTATGGTTTTGAGGGTGAAGCCAAGTCCAAGTACAATGAAAGCATGATTGAGCTTTTCACTGAAGTGTTTTGCTGCTTGTGTGTGGCTCACATCCTCAATAACAAAATTTTGTTTTCCATTGTGGTCTTTTTAGTGTTGATGGTATAAAATTTGATGATATCAAAGAAATTGATCGATTCCAAGAGCCACCTGAAGAGGTAATGTTATTGAAAAAACGCTATAAATAATCTACATAACAGCGCAATTTTATACCAAGATGCTTAAAAAAGGCTTATTTTGATTTTTTGCTTGAGGTTGGAATCTTTGAAATGGTAGTTTTGTTAATGGTTTGAGAGTTACTTATGGAGTTTGTACATTAGTGGCTAGGAGCCTTCAGCTTTGAGATATACATCCTGGAGAAATGTATAACATGCATGGGGCTATGACATCAGATGTTGAGCGGGAAGAGGAAATAAAGGCTATTTATAATAAAAAATTTCAAGCTCACAAATTTAACCGAGCCATAGAGCTCTATTTTGAAACCATTGAGTTGAACAGTCAGAATGCAGTTTATTGAGTACAACCTCTATGGTAGTACCTGTTATAGCATCATTTCTCACCTTGACATGATTCATGATTGCTACATGGCTTTATGGGCACCCATTCCTACAGACTTGGACAAATTCACTTAAAAACAATGGAAAATCCTTCATACGCGACTATGCCCGTGTTTTTCCGCGTGTATACGCTAGTACAGCTAGACTTTTCCGCGTATGCCATTTTAATGGTTAAAAAATATATAAAAAATCCCTAATTTCGCGCTGGGTTGATAGTTACTCAAGTAGTTCAACTACCCCAGCCCGTGGCCAACTGTTTCCAACTGTTGAAACTACTTGGAGGGACTATAAAAGGACCTCATATGTATGGCCTAAGGGAGGGAGAGAATTATTATTATTATACTCTGTTGGTTCCCTATCCAAGTCTGATTCCCCGTGCCTCCTGCACTTTCCCAGTTCATTTCAGGAAACCCTTGTTTCCTTGAGATACACATCCCTTATATGTTATCTCGTATGCACTCATTTGGAAGGAGTCTTAGCGAGGCAAGGGCTGGACGGATCCGGACGACGGTCTGCGAAGGCCTTGGAAGGATCAGGTGATCTCTCCACTTACTTTTGTACGTACTATTTTTATAATACAGAAGTATCATGCTGTTCCTGAAGTAAACGTGTTAGTGTATGCTTTAATGTACGAAGAATATTTGTTATACAAGCATTTATGATGATTTATTTAATGTTTTATATGAATCTCGCTAACATATAGAGTAGAAATATACTGTACAACTTGTCCTTTGTGCTTGTTTCTTCTTGTATTTCAGGTGAAAGAGGAAGGACGGTTGCAGGGAGTCTGAACTCCACGTGGATCTACTTCAAACGAGGACCAACGGTAAACCAGTCGTTCGTTTATTTCGTTTTCACACTGTCCACGAAAGTGTGAGTTCGTTAAATAGTCCTTGGTGTATTCCGTGGAGGTTGAAATCAAATAAAACCTTTATAGGGTGTTAAAAATTAAATCGAAATGTAATCGGACACATTCGCTGGGATCACATTTTGTGATTCTCCCGTTAGTTGTTTCACTGCTTGGTAGGTTGCCAGCTTTCTTCTGCTTTTTATACCTAGCTTTGTTTTCTTTGGCAATAGCTTTGACGCTTTGATAATTTTTCTAGGCTTGTACTTTTGTTTTTCATTATCTTTCTTGGTACACGCTTTTTTGTTTGCACACAGTCGCGTATACCCGCGAGTTTGTGTAGAACGTATACGCGGTTTTCCCTCAACACAGACGCGTATACACGCCTGTTGCATAACTGCAAGGTCGCGTATACCTAGGTTGAAATTTAAAATTTCAAGATTCTGGTGTTTTTGGTCTGTTCTGGCTGTGGAGGCCTGTGTTTGCAGTGTCTTTGTACTTACTGGAGTGTGACAGAAGTGGTTTTAAGTCTTGGTTCTCTTTCGTTTTCCCGAAAACTGATCTTTTGGCGAAGTGTTCTTGTTGGTGCTAGCACTCCTGGATTGAGTTCCAAGATCGCTTTCTGAGCGTTCTTGGCTGTTCTGTTTGACCAGAACAGAGAGCTTTTGCTCACTGACTCGCTCCTGTCTTTGTGTTGTGCTTTGCATCGCGTTCTTTGCTTTGTTTTCGATTGGTTTTCTTGAGTTTCGTAAGCTAGGGTTTTGTTGCATTTTTCGAAGATCTTTTCTTGTTTCTTTGGAGTTTTGTGTTGAAACAAATTTGCACTATTTCTCTTGGCTGTTTGATTGAGTTTTTAGTTTTCCATTGCCCTTATTGATCTTGCTATCATTAGTTTTATAAGGTTTGGGGGCATAGTTGGAGTTTATGCTTCAAATTCGGTCTCATTTTGGCTTGGATTGAGATAGTTGTTCTTGGTTTTCTTGAAGCTCTTGTTTTATAAAACTAAAAAAGCCCAAAAACATTTGTTTTGCTTTTTGTTTTTGCATATCAAAAACTCAAAAAACATTGTTTCTTGTTTTTGTTTTTGTTGTTGCCTTTTTCATTTTCGTTGGGCTTCATCTTTTGGGACTTTAGTGAATTTTCTTGCTTCTAGTTTCCCGCTTAATTGTGAAGGGAGGTTGTCTTTTGATTTCTTCTTTTTCTTGTTGAGTATTTTGGTGTCTTATATTAAGAGTTCTTGTTTGCAAGAATTAGCTTTCTGGATATCAAAAGATTAGTTGAAACTGAAGGAGCCCTTTGGGAAATTTCACCTTGTTTCAAGGGACTTTCTGCATCTTAGAATTTACATGTTAGTGGTCATTTGCATTAGGTGCATTGAATCATTTAGTTAGCTTCTTAATTTTTGTGCGTGTGAGTTTGTAATTCGAAAAGAAAAATACATTTTTAGCTTCGTAGAACTTACATAGAAATTGCTCTTCATCGAAAGACTAAGAACTGCATGTGCATGTAGTCAGGTTTTTATTAATTTCTTTTGCGTCAGAACATCATTGGTTTCAACTCCATATCCTTGTGACTTAATACAACATCCCTTAAAATAAGCGATTAAATCTAAAATCAACTAGCAAGTTTTATTTAGAGTCAATCACCAACTAGCTAGGTTGTAGGGCCTTGGAATAGGAGAGAGGAGAGTTAACTCTCCATGGCCGCTCAAACAGACATAGAAGTTTACTAATTGAGCGAAATCCAACTCCGTGAAGTGGACTGGGAAAGCTCTCATCCGAGAGTCAAGCGCGAGGGGAAGTGAAGGTTAAGAAGAGGGATACCCCTCCTCCGATTAGCTGAATCTAACCTCAAGACCGTTCCGCCCAGCTTCTGATACGGATTGGTGTCCATAGTTGCTGTTCCTAGGTTCCACACAGGTGACTGCGGGGGGGAATACCCGTGGTACCTGAGACAGACGTCGCATCACTTTCAGCAGTACTTCTGGGGGGTGCCCTTGCGAAGCTTGGGTGCTTTAGCCGGCAAAGGCTGTTGTTAGGAGGTCGGCGTAACTGCTTCTGATACCTTCGCTAGTTGTTCTGAGCCCTAATCATCCCAGACTGCTTTCGGAAGGTCCTATATTTCGCTTTCCTGTATTTTGGTATCCGGTCCTCATCACCCGGAGCGGAAATACTTGGAGGCTGTTTGCTTGCTGTTTCTCAGGGTTTTGATTTTAGTGAGTGCTCTTTGCTCCTAGCTTGCCTAGCTTTTCACTTTTCTTGAGTCTAATATAAAAAATTTGTAAAAGTGGCTGATCAAGCGCCTCGACGTTCGAGGAGAGTCCGGGGGTTATCTCCCGAGAGTGCAGAGCCTTCTTCGAGAAGGCGTAGGAGCGATCTAGCAGGTGGTTTTCACCCTGTAGAGTCTGACGATGTGGAGAGAGATCCTCCACTAAGGTCTGAAGGTTTCGTTGCTGATTCCGGTGTCGGTTCCGAGAGGAGCGTTTCGCTCACCTCGAGGGTATTGTTTCCTCAGAAGGAAGATTTTCAGATAGAAGATATACCTGAGCCTGCAGCTACAGGTCCATCTCCTCTTCCTCTTGATCATCCGTTTGTTATTCAGTACGTCGGACCGGAGTCTGAGAGACCGCCGGATCTTCCATATCTTTCTTATCTTTCGATGGCCACGAATGGGAACGCGGCTTCTACCGTGAGTGCTGCGGGCATTCAGACCCCTGCTTCTGTCGAGGCAGGGGGCACTCTTGCTCTATCTTCGAGTGCTTCTAGCACTGCTATGTTTGGCTCGGGGTTCACCCAAGCATATGCTTCTCAATCTGGTCCCTTTGTTTCAGGGATGTCCATTGCTGGAAATCCCTCTTTTTCCTTTACCGCCGGTGCAGCTGGATCTACGCCCATGTCCAACATGGCTAGTGGATCAGCTTTTTTTCAGGGTTTCCCCTTTGGGACTGGGCATATTCCTAGTCCTAATCCTTCTTTAGGGTCATTTCCTTTTACGTCCCAGACCCAAAGTTTTAATCCTTGGGCTCAGGGGCCAAGTTCGGCTTCTTTTACAGGATGGAATCCTATGTTTGCAACGTCGGGGGCAGGGAATCAGTTCATCGCGAGTCATCCAGGGAATGCTTCTTTCCCTGCATCGAGTGCTTATCAGTCTTTTTCTCCTCTATCTAATGCATGGAACCCCTACTAGGGGCTTACATCTTCAGTCAATACTTCAGCGGGGGGAACTAGTCTGGGTCTTGGTAACTCGGCGTGGGGAGGAGGTTCTTCTCCGTTTTCTACGGGTCCTTTCTGGCAGCCCGGTGCCTCATCAAATCCAGGCTATTCTTTTCAGAATGTGGGAAATCCATCCCATCAAGGATGGAATTCTCAGGCTCCGCCGCGATTACCATTTCTGGCAACGTTAAACTTGCCAGACTTGGCGAAGTTAACTAATGACCCGATTCAGTATAGTCCGGGTTGGTCTCCGGTTCCAACCAAACTTCCTTCAGACATTCCTAAGTTTGAAGGTAAGAATGGTGAAGATCCGACAGACCATGTCACCACATTCCACTTATGGTGTTCATCCAACTCTCTGATCGACGATTCGATTAGATTGAGATTATTTCAGCGCACCTTAACTGGAAACGCCGCGAAGTGGTATATAGAGCTCACTGGGGGCAGTTTCGCCACATTTGGAGAACTGGCTGTAACTTTTCTTAACCATTTTCAGTTGCCCGTCAGATATGAGGCTGAGACCGAACTCCTGGCTAATTTTAAGCAGGATGAGGCAACTCACATTTCTTATCATATTCAGGAATGGAGGAGAAGGAAGAGGCTTATCAAAGCCCATATTCCAGGTGAGTTCCTTCTCGAGTGGTTTTTGAAATCGCTTCAGTCAGATATTTCAAAGGATGTATCCATGTCAGGGGTATATTCCGAGGAGCAGGCCATCTTTAGGGCCCAGCAGCTAGAGTTGATCTATTCTCAGTCTGGCATGCTTTACAAGTATTTGCCCAATGCTCCTCGCTCCAAATTGGATCTATCGAAACCCAAACCTGGTCCGCATGGTGACGGACTTGTCGGATCGGTCAGTAGTAGTGCAGCCAGCCTGCTTTCTCAATTGCAGTAGTTGTCTTTACAATCTGCTTCTTCTGGTCAGGCTGTGCCTGCTGATTCTTCACCTTCCCAGTCTTTGTCCATTAATGCTGTCCAATCTTCTGAACCCAAAGGAAATCAACAGTTCGATGGGAAGAAGAAGGGACGTAATAACAAGAAGAAGGGCAAGAATGGGAAGGGCAATGCAAATAAGACCAACGAGCGTGTTGGTGAAGGGCAAAAGGAGAAAAAGAAAGTTAAGTTTCCGTGCAAGCTTTGTGCTGGAGACCATCTCACGCATATTTGCCCAAAAATTCAGGATGCTCAGCGCCTGTTATCTCAGCAAGGTTCTTCTAGTTCCCAGGCTGTGCTAACAAACCCTTTTCCCCAAGGGCAGCAATTAATTGCTGGCGCGAATCAAAATCCTGGGGCTTCCTCTGGAGGTCCTCAAGAAGGGGAAATTCCATCGAATATCTTTATGATGAGTGCTCACGTGGATGTCGCTACAAGATCCCGTGATTATGGCGGAGAGGAATCTTCGAAAGCTAAGGAAGTTCCTGATGCTACTGAGCCGCTTCATATCACGAAGCCAACTGTCGAGTCTATGCCTCGGATACCGAAGGCATCCTCTAAGCTGTCAACGATTAATCCGAACATGAGGGCTGCCCAGAACTACTCGATTGTAGAAGATCTGGCGCAGAGTCCTTGTGCTATGTCAGCTTTAGAGGTACTCCAGTCTTGTCCGGCTCAGCGCAGTGCTTTGCTCACTGCCATTGGAGCTATAGATCCGAAAAATTCTCTTCTGATTACCTTTGATATGAAGAATTTTAAGAAGAGACTCCCTCATCATATGGCCTTCCATATTAAATCATCGTACCGGAAGACTAATATCTTTCGCACGGTCGTTGATGAGGGTGCTTCTACTTGCGTGATGTCTCTCGCATGCTGGAAGACACTAGGATCTCCCAAAGCTGTTCCATCTAGCACCATTCTTACTGCATTCGATGGCCATTCTCATAGGCCCCATGGTATTGTCCTGGCTTTGCCCATCTGTGTTGGGGGCAAAACCGTTAACATAGAGGTTGAGGTAGTAGATGCAGCCTTGGACTACAACCTTCTGTTGGGGAGGAACTGGATATATGATATGGATGCTATCGCATCCTCACTATTTCGAATAGTATGTTTCCCCCACGAAGGGAGGATAGTTACGGTGGATCAACTGGACTGTCCTCCTGTAGACCTGGATGCACCTCCTGACTCATCTGTTCCTAAGTTGTACAATACTAAGGCACCTGTCGAGAATCTGGGAGTTGGAATGTATTCTTCCCTGATGGGATCTTTTGATCTTCCTCCTCCTAAGGTGTCTATCAATGCTATTTCATCCTCCAAGGCTCCCCTTCGAAGAGAGTTCTTTCGAACTCATTATTTTTCGGACCCTTGGACCTTACCTTCCCCAACCGCCACTTTGGAGGAAGGGCAAGGGGGTGGAATGGCATTCCCGATTTCTGCAGCTGAGATTGCATATCAGTCTGTTGTTGACACTGCAGAGTCTGATCCAGCTCCTCTTTCGCCGGAAGAGTTGGATGGTGATGTGGCTCCGGCTTGGACACTTACTTCTTCTTCTGCCCAGGATTGTCTAGATACCACTCTTCCATCTGAAGAGGCCATCCTGGAAGCAATGACAGGTATAGAGAGACCGTGGGATGACTTGCATCATCGGTCTTACTCCCTACCTGACTTGAGCGAAGTCGAAGCTAGTTTTCCAAGTCCTCAGTCTCCTGGACCTGTTCACCCAGTCTTGAGCCCCTTAGCACCAGCACAGGTTTATGCTGAAGGGAACATGGCTGTGATCTCTCCGACTATCCCGGTGAACATTTCCAAGAATCCCAACATTATTGAGAACGTTTTCATTGGAGCTGAATGTTCCCGTGAAGAAGTTCAAATCTATACCGAGCTCTTCAAAGAGTATAGGGATGTTTTTGCTTGGTCTTATGAGGAAATGCCTGGCATAGATCCATCTATTGTCCAACATGAGATCAAGACGTATGAAAATCGCAACTGTCGTGAAACTTCTCGTCCGTTAATTCAGAAGGTGTTGTTTATCGTAAGTCAAGTTAAAAAGCTAAGTGCATATGATTCATATTTTCCTTGGGCTCTCTGACCATCGGGTTTCAAACCCGCTCTGATAAAAAGCAAGGAACAATCGTGTTACAGTCGGTTTCAGAGACTTGTTACATGGTCCCAAAGATACTACTCATCTTGGCTTATCGATATCGATGAGCAGTCATAACGCAGCTTTCATGGACTAGTTTTCCGATAATCAATTGACATCCACCGTAAGATCAATACAAGATCCGCATTTGCTTGTCCTGGGGTACGCTCATGCGCGAAATGCTTTGGTCCTAAAAATGGAGCCACTTATCAGGGGCAACACTAACTACAATAACTATAGGGTAACAACGAGGCACCTAGATGATCCATTACCATATTTCGAAGATATGACTCAGACGCTCTCCGGCAAATATTTGAGAGATGTCATTTTTATAAAATTCGTTTGAATCCGAACAAGTGCGTTTTCGCGGTAACATCCGGTCGGCTGTTGGGATTTATCGTGTCTAATGAAGGGATAAGGGTAGATCCTTTCAAGGTTGAGGCAATACTTCGGTTGCCTCCCCCGTCTTCAATCCGTCAACTTCAAAGTCTCCAAGGGAAGTCTAACTTTCTTCGGAGGTTTATCGTTAACTATGCTGAGATTACAAAGGGATATATGAGACTGTTGAAGAAAGGAGTCCCTTTTCTTTGGGACGACTATGCTTAACGCTCATTCGATGCCTTGAAAAAGGCATTGACCTCTGCTCCTTTACTGAGTCCACCCGATTATAGCAGAGATTTTCTTTTGTATCTGGCTACAGCAGAATCTACCATTGGTATGGTTCTGGTTCAGGAGGATGATGCTCTTGCTGAGCATGTTATTTACTACCTTAGTCGAGGATTGGTAGGACCTGAACTGCGATACACCCCGATAGAAAAGTTAGCCTTAGCAGCAGTCCATGCTGTGCAGCGACTCCGACATTACATTATTCTTCGAAAAACTTATGTCTTGGCAGCTGCCAATCCATTTCAGTTTGTCCTCAGCAGGCGAGTGATTGGGGGCAAATATAATAGATGGATTGTGATTTTACAAGAATTTGATCTAGAGTTCATGTCTGCCAAATCCAAGAAGTCATTAGTTTTTGCGGAATTGATCTTCGAGTTGCCTTGTGGAGAGGCGATGATCTATGATGAGTCCTTTCCGGACGAACACTTGTTTCTGATCTCTCCACAAGATCCTTGGTATGGGGACATCATTGTATATCTCCAGACTGCGAAGTTTCCCTCTTCTTTTTTGAAAGATGAGCGTCGTAAGCTGCGTCACTTAGCTAAAAGTTATCTGATTATTGGTGATGCTTTGTACCGTCGAGGGGTTGATTCAATCCTAAGACGCTGCTTAACTTTCGAAGAAGCTGAGGCTGTGCTCAATGATTCTCACGGTGGAGCTTGTGGGGGTCATTTATCAGGGCTTGCTACAGCCCGAAAGATTTTGCGTGCTGGCTACTTCTGGCCCTCGATTTTCAAAGATTGTATTGAATCGGTCAAGAAGTGTCATCCTTGTCAAGTGTATACTCGAAAAATGCGTGCTCATCCAGCTCCGCTTTTTCCAGTCGTTACTGTCGGACCCTTTACAAAGTGGGGTATGGATTATACTACTTGTAACCCGCCTTCGGCAAAAGGTCACAAGTACATTATCGTAGCAGTAGACTACTTTACGAAGTGGGTCGAAGCTATGCCTATTTTTGGGAACGATGGTGAGACTGCAGCTCTTTTCTTCTTCAACCAAGTTATCGCTCGTTTCGGTATACCTAGAGAGATTGTCACTGACCATGGCAGTCACTTTCAGAATAGTATGATGGCTGAGTTGGCTCTTAAATTGGGTTTCCGGCAAGAGCATTCATCTCCATATTATCCTTAGGCCAATGGGCAAGTGGAAGCCGTGAATAAATCCTTGAAGACAATTCTTCAAAGGACGATTGATAAACATAGATCCAACTGGCACATTGTGCTATATCCTGCACTCTGGGCATACAGGACGTCAGTGAAAACTGCAACTGGCTTTACTCCGTTTCAGTTAGTCCACGGGGTGGAATCCGTATTTCTATCAATGCGAGTAGATTCCTTCCCTTAAACTGGCTGTTGAGCTTCTTCCTGACACTTCTAGTCTGGCAGAGCGGCTTCTTCATCGGGAACATCTTGATGAGCAGCGTCGAGATGCCGCCACGTTGAACGAAGCGCATAAAAACCGAGTCAAAGTCCAGTACGATAAGGCGGTTAAGCCTAGGGTCTTTTCTGAAGGCAATCTTGTTTTGGTCTATGCCCAAGAAAAGGATGCCTTGGGGGCAGGAAAGTTTAAGTCGATGTGGTATGGCCCCTATATCGTCAAAAAGGTCCTTAAGAAAGGAGCGTATACCTTGGTTGACTTCGAAGGAAACGAGTTGTCGGAGCCCCGAAATGGGCTCTATCTCAAGAAGTATTATGCCTAGGCTTTGGCCTGGCATTTTGCTTTGTATATAGTAGTTTTTTGTCTTGTACATATCTGTTTGATTTTCGATTTTTGATGGGATGGTGATGTTTTTGATCTGCTTTGGCAGGTTGTGTTGATGTCATGAGTCATTAGGGTTTCGCCGATGGTGCTAGTAGACACACCCGGAACTTAGCTTCCGCGGCTTGGGTGCTTCATTATCCTTCCGGTCAGCTGTTGGTATCAAGAGGGGTCTGCATTGGTCCTGCTTCCAATAACGTAGCAGAATACACTGCAGTCATTCATCTACTCTCGAAGGCAATATCTTTGGGTGTTGATTCGTTGGTAGTTTTCTTGGACTCCCAGCTGGTGGTGTCGCAGTTGAACAACACTTATCGGGTACGAGATCCAGTTTTATTACGATTGTTCTTGAGGGTACGTTTGTTACAAAGGTCATTTCAATTTTAAACATTCATTCATATTCCTCGAGCTGACAATTGGTTTGCTGACTCATTGGCTAATCAAGCTTTAGATTGGCATATTAATCATTCAATACAATAAAATCTAAATCATCAAAAACATCATACATTTGATACATTTATCACATCACATCAAAATATCGCTGTATATATATCATCAGTATGTCAAAAAAATTTACAAAATTTTGGATCCATCAATGCCGTACAAAACTTGGGCTTATGCCCCATCATGTTCAGTCTCAAAAAATATACAATCATCTAATATGAAAAAACTATCTACTCCTGAGGACCCTGCCCAGCGTTCCTATAGAACATCACTGCAGTGGCCACACGGCGGAACAGTCTAACCCAGTCCCGGGGTACTCCTACAACCCGTCTCTGGACGGCTTCTGGCAAGTCCTCCACAGCCGCCAGAGGGATTTGGCGGGTTAGTCCCTCCAAGTTTCTCTGCACGGCCTGGAGGGTCCTGTCAGAATCCGCTGTCTCTGCTTCACCTCTGCGGCGCTTGTGACGTGCTAGGCACTCAGGACGCACTGGTCCAACATCTGAAACATGATCATTTTTATTTGTCAGTCATTATGAATCCAATCCAAAAACATGTTTGTTTTTCATTTTTCATACATATTTGAAAAATCCAAAAAAAAAATCATATAAGTTAAAAATTTTGAAAAAACTTACCGACTGCTCCCCATGCTGCACCGGGTGGAAGTACTAGATCTGGATCTCCTCGGAAATCCATCCCGGCATAGGGATATTCATCTACTGCGATGATCTGTTCTCTCCACCATAAGAAGAACTCATCATCCCAGGTAGTTCGGGGTACCTCGCTGCCCCCCAGTCTCTTCATCATGTCTGCCCAACGGGCAATTCTTGGGTCCCGAGGGCTGCTGATAGTTGAGATGACTTTGGGTCTCAAAGCTGGAACTCTCTCGAAGAAGAATGTAGTCAAAATGGGTCCATAGCCAAAGTGTTTTGTATGTGTTTTGCGAATCGAGGTCAGTTGTTGTTTCATGTTCAGTAGCAGGGCAGTGCACCAATCATACACATGAATTAAGCACTCTACTGCTATGCTCATGTGCGCCCTGGACGCCTGATGCAGTGAGGCAGATCCTGCCACTCTGCCGATGGTGAACAGGAGGATCTTCATGTGCAAGTCCCTGATATCTCTGATTGCAATCTGTGTGCCTACTTTTTTGGAATCTTCTATGCAATAGAGTTGGACATAGTCCTCCACTGTTAACCCTCCCAGGGGCTTTCCGTGCAAATCCACTGGGTCTCCCCTTCTGGAGAGTCCAGTGATGAAGTATATATCTTCCACCTCTATGCGTAGTGGCATTTGATCAATGATGAAACAATCCTAATCCGGTTCCCAATAATTTACCAGCATTTCAAGCAGTCTCACATTACTTTTCATATTGGGCATTTTGAAAAATTTGAATAATCCACAGTTTCGGAGGACATTTTGTGCTGCACGGTCTTCCATGACCTCTTGTTCCACTGCACTATGCTCGCGTTCCCTCCATGAAATTGTCATCCTGAAGAAATTCATTAAAATTTGCATTAGAAACTCATTTTTTAAATTCGGACTTGCGCATACGCTAGTTTCGCTGTGCACAGTCGCGTGTACACGCGGCTTTCCTTCTTTGAACCCGCGTATGCGCAGGTACGCGTTTTTTAATAAGGGTTTCCAGGTAAAAATTCACTTAATTTTAAATTTTAAACAGACAAAATGAATCAACAGGATGAATAAGGAGCCTACCTGAAGTTTCGCTGAATTCCGACGGTCGGTTGTTGTTGGTTTGACGAAACAAGTTTTTAGCTCCAGAGCTCTTTTTCCAAATCAGCTATGCAATAATGAACCATTTGAGAGGTAATTTGTGTATTTATGGCTAAAAAATTGAAAATTTTCGCAAAAATTTCCTTGCGCTTATTTTTTCGATCTGTCTTATGCTGTATAACTCGATGGTTTGGAAGTGCCCAGTTTGGTATATTTCAGGTACATTTTGACATTTTCGAGATTTTTCCCGGTTTTTGGCCCATGTGTTCAGACTCTTCACGGCAGGTATATGATCTTCACTGGCATATAGGTTAGGGAATCACTTTCCGTTGCATCTTGCATTCTAGCCTCCATACTAGTCACTTGCCTTAGGGTCGATCCCATCAGGTCATGAGTATTATACCATTTTCACTCGCCGATTTTTAAAATCATGACTTGATGGTAGAGCCTTCCTTTACATGGGCTTCCTAGTTAGTTCCTCGCTATCACTTGTTGCCCATGCTGCTTTTTATGTAGGCTCGGGAGTTCTCTTTAGTCCCGCCATGTCTTTCGTGTTGAAGCTTCATTCTTCTCCTTCATCACTTATCATTTTTCTGGCTTATACCCTAGAGGCTCCCCGGTGTCGTTAAGTTGTATTACTGCATTGCATATTGGCTACTTGTTTACCCTGGCCTTTAGCCGGCTTCATTTGGACTCGATGTTTAAGCCAACTTTTGACCTTGACTTTCTGTACAAGTTAACCATTGCATGCGCTTAGCTATCACGACTTGACACCTTTGTACCCATGGATGGAACGTTCCTCTGAGTATCACTGACCAGTTTTCGCCACCTTGCATTGAGCATAGGATTGTTCCAAACCCCGGAACTAGTGCATCTGTTTTTTCGATACTCGTTCTATCCATTGTATCATAGCATTCTTTTATTCTTTTTCAGGCTTATTATGAAAAAGACAAAAAAAAATTAAATATAACAAAAAGAGCGGGAACGGGATGTATCTTCGTTATTTCGATGGCAGTACAGAGTCAGTTTGTCGCCCTTGAACAAAGCGCATATACTTATATATATATTTCCTTCATTTGGGATGGTTCTAGTTTGACCTAGGTTCAGCCTTTACCATGTTTCACTTGTCAGTTCTCCCCCGGTTGGTTATCTCTTCCAATCATATGGAGAGTTTGTTTTGCCTCCCGCAAGACAGACTTATACAGTGTCACTTTTTACTGCCATGGTCATCACAGAGTCGTGCTTTTGTTCAAGGGAAGTCTAGCCTGAGTCGGCCATTCTGCGGTGTCTCTTGACTCATTATTCCGTCGGCCTTCCCGGTCTTGTCAGTATCATGTTCTATCACATCAGATGTTTTGATCTTCTGCTCGTGCTGGTTTGAGAAGGTCTCCATTGACTTCTTGCCGGCGGGCTTGTCTCTTATCGACTACGACACATTGCTCTGAGAGCAAACCTAGAGCCGCACCTTGGGCCTATTCCCATCATTGATAGGTTACCTCGTGCTCAGCATTTGATCATCATCATGGGTCTTTGACTGAGTGGTTTCCCCTGTGTTCGACGTCAGCACACATTATCACACTTGGGATTCGTGCAGTACCTGGATTTCCATTTGACCCCATCGGTGGATTTCTCGCCTCTGTGTCAGCTTTCATTATTGGTTGGTTCAGAGGGTTTCTTCCGTGCGCTAGCTTCATCTTGTGCACGTCGGAAACGTACTTCGGTTTTGGTTCCATCACTCTACTTCGTCCGATTCCTTCCAAATCTTACTTCGTCCGATTCCTTCCAAATCTTGGCCTGCGGGTTACACTCGCACTGGACTGATGTGGGATGCCTTAATGCCTTCCTTCCAGCAGATCTTTTCCCATCGACTCCGACTCATTGCTCTGGGAATAAGGTCTAGAGTCTTTTTGTCAGTACCTTAGGGTTTGCAGTCATCAGTGGCAGACTCTTCGCTATCGACAGTGGGGATTCATCATTGCCTCCTGATTAGTAGATTCTTTCAAGTGTTCGACTTCAACTCATTCATTCACACTTGTCAGATTGTACTGGGGCACCTTGACACTCATTATCATTATCGGTGGGTTGTCTCGCGTTGGTTAACGGGAAACATCATTGCCCGGCAATCCAACGATTTCTCACATGGTCGACTTCAGCTCATTTATTCCCAGTGTGTAGAATTGTGCCGTTGTGATCGGTGAAGACCTTGGGTTGCATCAGCATTTCTCGGTTCACTGTTGACAGTTCTTTCAGTTTCTGCCAGTGTTGCCGTCCACCCTTATATGTTGCAGTTCAGCACAGCAGCATCTTATATGTTGATCCCCGAGTTGCGTGATTGTACCGTTTGATCCGCCTCTTATGATCCGGTACTTTGAGATTCAGTTACTTGATCAGATATCCAGTTGCACTATCTTTGCTCAGCTTTCTATATGTGATACTTGGACATTGATACAGACTTGTCTTTCCGGGCCCTGCTCAGATGATTCACTATGTACTTTCAGTTCATTTATACTTGTATACATGTTGGATCTATTCAGTACTTTTTCTATATATGATGTATTTTTGACTGAGCATGGGTATGCCCGCCTCAGCATGTGTTGACTCTCTGATTTCTTTCATTGGTTTTTGGCAGGCTGAAATCTGGTGAAGTCCTCTCTTGTCCTTGCGAAGTTCTTTCTATGTGCATAATACATTTCGGCCATCATGTTCCCCTTCTGACCTCATATATTAGGGGGCATCTGTTATAGCATCATTTCTCACCTTGACATGATTCATGATTGCTTCATGGCTTTATGGGCACCCATTCCTACAGACTTGGACAAATTCACTTAAAAACAATGGAAAATCCTTCATACGCGACTATGCCCGTGTTTTTCCGCGTGTATACGCTAGTACAGCTAGACTTTTCCGCGTATGCCATTTTAATGGTTAAAAAATATATAAAAAATCCCTAATTTCGCGCTGGGTTGATAGTTACTCAGGTAGTTCAACTACCCCAGCCCGTGGCCAACTGTTTCCAACTGTTGAAACTACTTGGAGGGACTATAAAAGGACCTCATATGTATGGCCTAAGGGAGGGGAGAGAATTATTATTATTATACTCTGTTGGTTCCCTATCCAAGTCTGATTCCCCGTGCCTCCTGCACTTTCCCAGTTCATTTCAGGAAACCCTTGTTTCCTTGAGATACACATCCCTTTATATGTTATCTCGTATGCACTCATTTGGAAGGAGTCTTCGCGAGGCAAGGGCTGGACGGATCCGGACGACGGTCTGCGAAGGCCTTGGAAGGATCAGGTGATCTCTCCACTTACTTTTGTACGTACTATTTTTATAATACAGAAGTATCATGCTGTTCCTGAAGTAAACGTGTTAGTGTATGCTTTAATGTACGAAGAATATTTGTTATACAAGCATTTATGATGATTTATTTAATGTTTTATATGAATCTCGCTAACATATAGAGTAGAAATATACTGTACAACTTGTCCTTTGTGCCGGTTTCTTCTTGTATTTCAGGTGAGTGATATGCTTAATGTCAGGGAGATCTGAACCCATGTGATCTACTCTCTCTGAGACCAATTCAAACCTCTGCCGTCATCGCCATAATCATATATGATCGTGTGAGTCTCTGTTAAATAGTACGCCCCTGCTCTGTGGAGGTTGAATCCCAACCAACCTCTAGGGTGTTAAATCCCCGAAACAGTACCCCTTTGTATATTTAGGATCAATTTCAATAGATTTTTTTGCATCCTAAATATACAAAGGGGTACTACCATAGAGGTGTTGCATATCTAGCCATGGGAAAATTCAAGGAAGCACTAAAATATTTTCAGCAGGTTAAGGGAATTGATCCAAATGATCCTAATGCCACCCATAAGCTTAAATAATTCGAGAAAGAAGTTTAAAAAATGTAGATTTATTGATGCCATTTCAGTGAATGGTATTGAGAATTATTCTATTGTTGAATCGATTGATTTTCATTCAATAGTGGTAGAGCCCCAGTATGACAGTGCTAGAATAGAAGGAGAAAATGTAACATTGGAATTTATAAAGAAAATGATGGATGACTTCAAGAATTAGAAAAATATACACAGAAGGTATGCATTTCAAATATTATTGCAAGTAAAGGATTTGATGGAGGCAATTCCGTCACTGGTTGACATCAATATTCCAAATGGAAATCAATTTATTGACAAGGAGTTTTGCCCATTGTTCGCAGTCAGAAACATTAACTTCAAAAACGTGCAAAAGGGAAACGAGGATGAAATTTGAAAATATGAGAGAGGTTTTTGATCAGTATGGGGTAATGAACAATAAAATCTCTCCAATTTTACACAGGTGTCAGCAGTAGGGATAATAGAAGACATGTCTGAGGGCCATTTTTCAATATTTCAGTTTCCCTATTTAAGGCATGATTTTGTAGTAGTGGTTTTGGAGAGTGGGAGATGAAATTTTAAAATCTGAGAGCGGTTTTTGACCAGCACGAGAAATAGAAAAATAACCTCTCTCGATTTTTTCATAGTGTCACCATTGGGGAGAAAAAAATGTCTGAGTTTACCCCTATTCTCAGAAGATTCGGCCCAGGTGGCAAGCAGGTGGTAAGCTTGCATTTGATATGTCATTAGTTTTATAACAATTTTTCTATTTTTAGAAATAATATGGGAGTTTCAATAAAATGGAGTGTTTAAAGGGAATCAAAGCAGCGCCAGATGTTCAAGGTAGTGCCAGAAGTACAAATGTACTTAAATAAATCTAGTTGCTTTATTTGCACATTTCAAATGATGTTAGACCTTCTCTGTTATGTAGGTAAAGAAAGGAACTATTAGTGATAGCATTGATTGTAATCAGTTAGTAGGATTAGCATATATACTTGACTGTTCGAAGTATTTGGGGGGGGGGGGGGATTTGCAATGAGGGACTGTCCCATTCTGTAATGTTGTGACTTCTGTAAAGAAATATAAGATCAGTTGTTCAGGATTCATGAAGTGTGTTAAATGGTAAAGTTCCTTCTGTTTAAAAGTGTTTATTCATTGTTCCTCTTTCTCTATATTTCTGCAAATCTGATTGTGAAACATAAAGTGTGATGAATAGGATTTTTTGATTAGAGCACCCTATTCTGGCTGTGTTTACAATATACATGTTTTCCACTAAGGAAATATTGAGGAATTCTTAATTTCTCCTTGGTCTCTGCCATGTCTTGCATTCTCTTCCTTTTCATAATCCATTTAAAATTATGGAAGATACATAGTAGTGCACCTATCTTGCCCTTTTTCACTTAAACTTGATACTTCTGCAAATTGATCACCCAAGCCCTTTGACTCCATTGCATAATGGCCTTTTCCCTATTTTTCCCCACAAAACCAAATTCAAAATTCAAACCCTAAACCCTATAGCTAGCCTAAAATTCCCCATCAACAACGCTATATCTAATAGAGAGATCCCTCTCTGGGCCTAGGAGGGCTAGATCCTAGGCCCAAAGCGGTTTTGATGTTTCCTCTGGGATTCTGTCTTCAGCCTCATAATTACGAGTGATAACAGTTGGCATATCAGAAATTATTTGTGGAATTTGTAAGTATCTATCTTGTTTTACTTATCTCTATCTATAATTAATAGAACAAAAAAATATTTATATTAAATCTATGATTTTTTATGGGGTATAAAACTTGCAGGAAAAAAAGTATGGAACTGTGCCAAAAAATAAATTATTGAAAGATGGCATGAAATTTGGTTTAGAAATAATGTGTATAGTTCACGAGTCAATTATTTCTATGGTAAATTTCTTTTCAATTTACATTGATGTATATTATTTAATATTGCAACTTTCATTATTCTCACTGTTGTGGAGGTAAATCCCCTCTGCGGATAGAGGCGATCCCAGTAGCCCTAGAGTGGGTCTAGAAAAAATCGAAACACGCAAAGCTATTGATTCCTAGTTACAAAAGATAGAATCGTGATAGATCGCTTACCGTGATTCCTTCGCTGCCATTGTCGAATAAGAAGTGGCACTTCCATTCCTAGTTGGACAGGTCACGATCCGTGAGCTTGCTGCATCCAGATACCTATACACATGCAAAGAAGAGAGACAACATGCAACGTAATATTCCACACTTTATAACTGTCGATCAGTTAGAGAGGAACGAATGAAATTTCATTATATAATGGACAAACACAATCATGGAACCAATAACAGAGTCATGTATATTAAGATATGAGAGAATGATCACAACCGGTGCTCTGACGTCGTGATCTTCCTTCGACGAGATTCCAGTGGGACGTGTCTCACAAAGCTCGTCAGGGATTTGACAGAACTCTCTCTCTCACAGGGTTCCCCTTAGCTCTGCTCTTGATTGTCACTCAGCTATAATTTCCTTCCCAAAATTTCAGCTAGCTAGAAAATGGAGAGGGCAGGCTTTTATAGAAGGAGAAAGGGAAGTTGGGATCCCTATAATCATGGGGGAGAGTCCTATATCTTAGGAAGGTTCCATGAGAGGTGGAAAACCACTTCCTAATCAAGGAGATCCAGAGCCAAACAACCCAACCTCTTTTTGATGATTCGTTCTGAAGTTGTTAGAATCAAACTTTTGCCTTCTATTGTTAAAAAACATTCCTTAATAGGCTTGGCGCGGGCACAAGACAGGGACAGAGCGCCAGCTGGCGCGCCCACTAGTGTGTGTTTTCCCCATTGGCGCGAGGGATGAACTAGCTACCCGCGCCAATGCTAAAACATGGGTTTTTAGGTTTTTTCAGAGGAAGTGTTCTGGAGGAGAATTCTTACCCTTATGCAGAAGGATGCCATCAAGGTGTTTTCAGGACATTTTACTGTTCACAGGTCACAGGAATATTCCTCCAATGTATGGGACGACGGATTGCAGGGATGGTGACAAAATGTTGTGTAACAGATGCCCCTTAAAGCATGAGGTCCAAGAAAGAGGGAGGGGTGAAATTATTTATGATAACGCGTCCAATTGAAAACATTGATGTCAGAAGACCTGCGAATACAAATAAAACTGATATCTCTGATACATGATATGTGGTATGGGCGCAACCATCCATAATAAAGTGTAAAAAAACCGAGATCCAAGGTATGGACACATCCATCCAGTAAAATAAGGATCAACAAGTAGAATCGGGTATGGTCGCAGCCATGCAATCAAAATAGTCACGTAACAAGTCATAATAATCCACAGAGAACCCGCAGCCTGGATTTCATCAGAAAAAATCCAAGGTCTTGTGCTCCATCTCGATCTGAACAAAGTACAAGTTTGAGCATGCGAATATGTGAGCTAAATTCAAACATTCAAGAACATCGTCTGATTACCAGCCAATGATGAAAACTATTAACAGACGCGAGAGAAACCACCAATAATGGAAATGGATCTCAAGGTACAAGAGGTACAATCCACAAAATTTGAATAGTGATCTGGCGTCGAACACCCGCAAAATCATCCAATCGAAGGCCAATAATGAAAATCTTGCGTCGAATGCGAAAAACCTGCCATTGAGGCATGCAGGCTCCAAGGTACCTGAAGGGAATCTCTAGACCAACTTCCTGGTTAATGAGCTGAAGTTGACAGGAAGTGACCTTGATCGAAGGTGTGCCATAATTTTTCCCACATCATCGACACGAGATAGAGGGATATAATGTTTTTGAATTAAGACCAACAGAGAATAAGAGGGAGGTTGAAAACTGCAGAGGAAAAATTCTCTTGAACATATCGGTAGCACGAAACTGGATTTGGTAGTATTTGACATCAAGGGATCTGAGGTCATGGTGACGTGGCAAAGAGAAGATGAGCGGTCAAAAGAGATTACCCAAACCCATGAAGGCAAGCAGATAACTAGATGAGATGTCCCCAACCCGACACGAATGCAGACAAGTTCCATGTTCAAGAACGACATACTGCCGACACGACTATAATATTGGCTCCATTTTCCCCTACCATTTCTGGCAAGTACCCCAATTATTTTTGAAATCAAGTTTGAAGGGCATAGCATGTGCTTGCGATATAAGTTTGTCCTTCAGAAAAATCCAACCTAGTACATTTTACGAGCCCTAGGAAGTAGGAACTCGAGTAACGTCATTACGACGAAGTCCGATGTCATTAGTTTTTAATGATTTTGACAAAGGAAGAACTCGACGTCTTTTCATATTTAAAGAGTTTGAAAAGACAGTGGAAAAGAAAACTCTAGGAGTCTCTTTTCGTAGGTAGTCTCACAGATCCGAAAAGGTAGAAAACTATGTCTCAGAGAACCTCCTAGTCGTGATAGGCTAGGTTATTCCTTTTTCGTAAATAACCTATCCCAGCCCGAAAAAGGGGTAAACGTATACTAGGTAGATTTCGTTTTGCAGCCAATTTAATGAGCTCAAAATGACAAGCTACTCGGAAATCTTTTCAGTTTTAGAGAGTCAAAAAAGAGCTGAAAGGTGACTCCAAAAGTGACTTTTTCGTGTTTTTACCGAGTCCAAAAAATTATAAAATACAACTCGTCTCTTCGTCAAAACCACATGAAAAACTTGTTGCTACACAAAAAGGGGCGTGTAAAACATATTCGACAAAAATAATGTAAAAATATGTCGACAAACATGTTTAAAAACCCATTTAGGACTTGAAAAAGCTATAAAAGACCAATAGTGGTAAAAAATATTTACTTTTTACTTTTTTACCTCTTTACAGAGCAAAAATGACCCTTTTGTGCTTCGATCTTCAAGAATTGACTGCGGTCAATCCAGTGGACCAAATAGACTTCCATTTGGTTCAGGTAAGAGCCGACCTCTTTGTCCATCTTTTAAGTTACATTTTACTATTTTTAATCATTGTTTGAGGTCTTTTAGGGAAGGATTTTAAAATTTTAGGGTTTTGTGGTTGGCACGGGTTCTGAGCACGGACCCATGCCAATATGCTCTATTTTACACAAAGGCCGCGCTAGCTGGCGCAACTTTTAGCCAAACAGCCGCACCAACGACGCAACACAAAATCCGGCCAAAATTTCTCAAAAAACAACCAATGAAATGAAATTTTGAATACCCAAGGAGGTTTATAATGATCCTATGTTTGATTGATGTAGGTATCCAGCAAAAGGGATGGTCATTGAATGGAAAGAGAGGTAGCATAGCAAAGAGGATGAATTGGAAATGGGAAATGAGCATTGTATGAATGCCCTTCGAAACTGCGGTCTGAAAAAATTCTTTCTAACGCCATGTCTCTGGGCTCAGCTCGAACTACTGCATTATCTCATCAACATTTGGGATGAGAATGAGGAGAAATTTAAACTTTGAGATCAGGAACTTGAGCTTGAAGTATCAGACGTATACTTCATCACTGGACTGTCACGCAGGGGTCCAGTCCCTATTCTGACCGGTACCAGGCCTTCAGGGGAAAACATGGCAATGGTCATGAACAGGGTGTGCACAGGGGCACGCAAAGGAACGGGGAGCGGGAAAGTAGACATTCATACCGTCCCCGATTTAGCACTGAAAGAAGTGCTACACACCATTACGTGAGCTGCGGGATCGCAGGCACCACACGAGGCCACAAAGATGCAGCTACTACTTGCATCGGATTGCATGAACCCAACTATCTTTGACTGGGCCACGACCATTACCATGAACATTAAATGGCAACTCACAAAATGCAAGTAGACCAAACTGAAACGGTTTGGATATGGGTCAATTCTAGTGTCGTTCTTCCTGGAACGATTACCAATTTTTCAGCGCCAGGAGGCTATAGTCCCGGATCCACCACTGAGAGAGCCACAGATGGCTCGATGGGCGGCATTGATGCCCAGGGTAGGAGGCGGCCAGTAGATGTCCTGGTGGCCCGAGTTCTTTGACTCGCTCCGACGATAGTTGATCGTCGTGGAGGACTGGTCCTATACGGGCACCAATTTTACCAGAGACCCAAACCTTCCGCTCCTAGAGGGAGAGGACTGGGACAAGCAACTTGGTAAGACTCTTTTTAATTTTATGAGTTTTATGATTTTTTGGTATACATGCATGTTCTAACAGCTAATCCTCTATGTATGTAGATGTTGGCCTAGAGAGGCCCACCAGAATGTCACCAATAGGGAGGAGGACCCCTCTCTCTCTTTACCCTCAAGGTAAGGGGGGCGAGGGGGACGAGCTCGTATAGAACCTAGAGGGGATCGCTCGTGGAGTTCCAAATTATGCTTGTTTAGCTGATGTTCCCCTAGCTTATCAGAGGCACACCGTAGGGGTGCCGAATCATCTCCACTACTTACTGAGGCGGTTGGTGCGGGTAGTGACGTGCTACCATGAGCACCATGCCGATTAGTCACCTAGCCTTTCTATTTGCATATTTTTGAGAGACATGTCATCTCCGGATGTAACTGAAACAAACATGTATATTTTGGTTTTATATGATGCACACGTTGCAAACACTCGATATATATATATATATATATATATATATATATATATATATATATATATATATATATATATATATATATATATATATATATATATATATATATATATATATATATATATATATAATATATATATATATATATATATATATATATATATATATATATATATATCACTACTACATTTGGCGGAAATTCTGACACTTGGTTCCGACGCTTTTGACCAAATGTTGAAAATTTCCCCAAATTTTTTCCATCCCACCCAAAACCGTCGTTATACCGACGTTTATAGAAAAGTGTCGCAATACCGACACTTAGACAAAGTGTCGCAATTTTGACACTATGGCCCAAAGGGTCGCTATTGCGACGGCTGCCTCCAAACGTCGCAAGTACGACACAACGTCTAAGTGTCGCAATTGCGACGTTTGGAGGCAGTCGTCGCAATAGCGACGCTTTTTCCGTCGTCGGTATAATGACACTTATATGCATGCTACATAAAAATGATTTTATTGTTTCGTATCCGTCGCAATAGCTACATTAACGTCTGATATCACGCGCGCATTCGCCCTCCGCCCTTGCAGAACAGCATTCGCCCTTAGCATTCGCCCTCAGCTCTTGCAGAACAGCATTTGTCCTCAGAATTTGCCCTCAGCGTTCGCCCTCAGCTCTTGCAGAACAACATTCGCCCTCAGCTCTTGCAAAATGGTAAGTTCTTACTGCATGCCCTTCCTCCTATAGTAGGGTTGACTCTATTTGGGTTTTTTTGGTCAATTCCATTGGATTGTGTTAGGCTATAGGGTTCTCTCTATATGTCAAGAATCAAGATTCAATACCCTCTATAATCTTCATCACCCAATACAAGATTTAAAATTTTCCCAAAGAAACGCTTATTAATTTGGCAGCCATTATTTCTCCTTGCTTTAAAAACCCTACATTTAAATGAAAACAAGCATTGCATTTCAACTAAAAAAATCTATTAGTGTTCAAATGTACATGTGTGCTACATTAACGTTCTCCATATCACTAATGTATTTTCCTCCATTTCTTGCGTGGTACATCATTCGCTCCTCGTATCTTCACTTCTCGAAGCCTTGCATCAAATAGCCCGTCTCTCAAGATTTTCCCCGAGCCTATGGAACATCATTTGCCCTCAGCATTCACCCTGAGCTCTTGCAGAACAACATTCGCCCTGCATTCGCCCTCAACTCTTGCAGAACATCATTTTCCCTGCATTCGCCCTTAGCTCTTGCAGAACAACATTCGTCCTCAGCTCTTGCAAAATGGTAAGTTCTTACTGCAGGCCCTTCCTCCTATAGTAGGATTGACTCTATTTGGGTTTTTTTGGTCAATTCCATTGGATTGTGTTAGGCTGTAGGGTTCTCACTAGATGTCAAGAATCAAGATTAAATACCCTCTATTATCTTCATCACCCAATACAAGATTTAATTTTTTCCCAAAGAAACGCTTATTAATTTGGCAGCCATTATTTCTCCCTGCTTTAAAAACCCTACATTTAAATGAAAACAAGCATTGCATTTCAACTACAAAAATATATTAGTGTTCAAATGTACATGTGTGCATCACTTTTGTAGGGTATTCCTTTTCCACTTTCACATTATCCAAGAATGTGTGCAGTATAGTTCATATTTTTTGTGATTTAGATTATCCTGAAGAAGTAAAGGTAAATTATTTCCCATGGAAAAAAAAGGTTTTCCCTTTTTATAGGTTGTTTGGACTTACGTGGAAAAATTGATGGTATGACTTTCATATTATGTAGTTTAAATTTGAATTAACAGATTATTCTACATGAAAATATAATTACCTATGTGATGTCCTTCATCACTAATTAAAATTATAGGGTTTCAATTTCCTAGACTCTAACTCATCTGATGCTAAATTCTAGGTTCTCATTGGTGGATCACTCTTCCATTGATTTCCTTTCCCTCTGGATCTTGTCATACTTTAAAAGTCATCAATGATACATATATTATTTCAGGTATCCCAAAAGGCTTTATAGTATAACATATTGTGAAGTTTTTTTGACACTTGAGGATTCTTTTTAGAACTGCAACGCGGTCTATGCTATCGAGTTATATACCAAGCAACTTGTCCTTAATAACCACACTATGAGGTAGGTTCAACTAGTTTGAACTTGTTGGGACATAGCATATGAAGTTGTGTGATGAGTCCATATCACGGGTCTATTATGGTGACAAAAGTGAAGACACATAATGATAGTTATTATGTTAACATTACTAGAAACATTTTCGAAATTATCCATGCTATCAAGATGTCAAAATTCCAGGCATTAGGTGTCAATACTCGTAGCTAATAGATAATAATAATATAAAAAAATCACAACTTTATTCTTGAAATATGATTGTTACACATTGGTAACCTAGTTCATGAGTTACTATCACCCAAAGATTGCAAAACAAACTTAAAATATAAATTAAACCAACATGAGAATCCAAATAAGGGTTTCTCGACAAAATCATGCCATAACCTGGCATTTTGAAACCCAAATTTGAATCCATCATAAGTAATACAATGAAAACTCAGATGGATTTTCAATGCATGTTTGCATGCTACACTTATTCTCTGTCTAGATATCATTTTTTAAATGGAACCATTAGTCAAGCCCAGACACAGAGTATTGAATCAAAGTTGTAGTTTCTAACTTCTTGTATTGGTTCATCAATCTTGAAATTCAGACATTGCATGTCTTCATTGCTTCATGTTTGAATAATTTTCATCATATCATACAATAGGAAATTAGGAATTATGATTATTATTACTTTATGGATCTGTTAAGTTACTTTTAAGTTTGCATGGTTTAGTGTGAAATTATTCTAGTGTGCCCCTAGGCCCAGGTGAAGGAATGCCAAGGACTGAGAACCCTAATTTTTAAATGGTATTGTTTCTTATACCCAAAAACCCCTCAACATCACTTCTTATTAGTTCTTAACAATAGTGTTGTAAACAATTTGAGAATTGATATAGCAAAATCTCGTACTTTTCAAGATAAAGTCCTAAAGCTAAAGTGAGATACCATGTGTAATTCAATTTCCCATTGTCACCTCACCAACCTCTTTTCACTTCGGGCTAGCTCTCCTCCAACTCAAGGGGGGTTATCCCTAGTAGATGTTAGGGATCTAATGGCCCAACCAAACCAAGTCAAGATCCCCCTAACTCTCTATGTTTACTACTATCAATCAAAATATTGAACAATAGGGTCAGACATGCATCCTAAAGATAAAATTGCCAGGGTATTTTTGGGTAATTTCAAAGGGAAAGTCCCCAAACACATATAATAAAGGAATTATAACGTGATTTCAAACATTAAATATCAACAAAATCGTTTAAAGGATATTGAAAGGAAAAAAGGTGATGGAAGATAGAAAGTGCCTTACTTAAATGCTCTAAGGATTTTTCAATAGTTGCTCCAAAAGCTTCACTTCAAGGCCCTTCAAGATCGTCTCCAACAATGCTATACCATCAGCTTCAACAATGTTGCTCCAAAAATATCCTCAAGGTCTTCACAACAATTTTACTAGAATTTTCTCCAACAATATATTCAATAAGGTCTTCATTTTCAACTCATCTCTTGTTTGGGTGCCTTAATGTGCAATGACATGTTTCCAGGACTGAATTCAATGCAAGGCATATTTGAAACTCTAACTCTGTCTTCCGGTGTCTTATTAGAAATTATTTCATTTTTCATTTTGTGTTTTCAAGTTAGATATTGTTTTCAAGTTTTTACATTTATAATTTTATTGCAATGTGGCATACTGATCAGAGCAGTGCAGGAACAACCCCGAGACGGGATGATCGTGGAAAGAGGCCAGCGGAAGAACATGTAAAGTGCCATCATTGCTCTATCTTCAGGTATTTTAGTTATTTACATAATTGAAATAATATTAATTTTGTTCAAATATGCAGACACCTAGCCATGGTATGCCTGATGATTCCCTCTTTGAGGAAGAGCTTTTTTCATCCCTATCTCCAGTGTTCTTGTTGCAAAAAAAGGCACGAGATGCAAGGTCGAAATTTAATACTTTGATAGACGCACCTCGAACACCTGAAACAGAAGAGAGGATAAAACATCTTATGAGCTAGCTAGAACGATACCAGGTAATAATAAAAATTCAAAAGGATATTTTTTTTTTTCTGCATGAGATGAATTGTGATAGTTTGATTTTTAATTTTTACATTGACTAAACTAACAAAAAGTTCTTTTGTATGTAGCGTTTTATGGCACTTGTTGAACCCAGTGTTGGTGGTAGTGGGACACAAGGGAAAGAGATTGCCCAACAACCTTCTCGTACACCTTATACTCCTTTAGGTGCTAGCCAAGAAACACACCCTGCCCAAGCAGACACCCAGCCAACCGCTGAACGTGTTGGCAATGATGAGGCTGATATGACCAACTACATTATTGCGTTTCCTGGAGCTACACGTGTCAGCTCCACAGGGACCATTAATGGCACGTTGTTGGTGAACGATGAGGGTGTCCCTATAAAGCATGTACAACTCCCAGGTAATTTTTAATATTTTAACTATTTCATGTACTTTATCTAAAACATATTTATCATGATTTTTATTTTTAAATTAATGATAATATCTTCTTTTTCTTTTGGTTTTATTCTGTGTAGGAAACAATGAGTTCTACAGGATTCTGGAGAGCCATGCGTTGGTAATTTTGGCCCAACCATACGTACAGGGTGGAATTCCCAGAATTCCAACCTGAAAAAAGAACTTCTAGATTATCTAGAAGCCCTTTTTGGGGTCGGCACATTTGACAGAACAACGGTGGCTCGGGTAGCCAGCAAATATTTGAAATATACCAGGGACACCTATAGGACGCAATTGCAATTTAACCCTAGATATGAGCGTCCTCTCGCAGTTTCAGAGAGTGAGTGGAGAGCACTCATCCATGACGAAAAAGAGAAAAGGGCAAAGAAAGAAGGAAAAATGCCAATTGGACCCGCAAGGTAAATTACAACTTTAATTCAATAGCTTTAATTTTCTCTATGTCTAAAATAAAAGTGTGCTACGTCATATCTGACTTTAATATTTTGATGCTAGGTTGCTTGACACCTCAAAGGCAACCAAAGCTAGGATTGAAAAAAAGGGCCATCACAAGCTAGGCCAGGGCGGCTACTTGAAATTAGCTGCAAGAATTGTAATTAAGTAGCTAAACATATTATAATTAATTGTATCGCCTTCCAACGTTTTTTGTAATCCTATCAAATATGATTAAAAATACACAATCATATGTAATGTAGGGTGATGACTTCGGAATAGAAACTACAGAGGAAGATAAAAATATCGCTTTCCATTTCGGCTATCAAGCTGTAGTTGAACGTCGCAAAAGCTTGGGGCAGGTCCCCAGATCCAGAATGCCTGATAAGGTAAAACATTAACCTTTCAATATGTTTGTTTTCGTCCATAAATTTAATGTCTAACAAATTTGTTTAAATCAGGGGAGCAACACTACCGACGAGGAAAATAACCCAGTTTTAGAGCCAGATGTAGATGATCCTCACGTGCAACCTGATCATTGTAGTGGGGACCAGGCCGACAATGCTACTATCAGTGAGGGCCGTGACGGTAATTAATTTCCACTTATAATTTTTTCTAACTATACCTTGATGGTTTTCCTTATAACTTTTTTTGTTTAAATGACACAGAATGTTTCCCTTGAGGATCTTACCACCAGAGAGGAAGACAGGGCAACAGTCCCAACGGCGACAACTGGTGCACCAGGTAAATAATCTCATTGCAATTTTTTTTATTAATATTACCGAACTATTTCAATGATATTAAAAAACTGAAATTAAAATTTAATATTATCTGTTTTTGTAGGCGATGCCCCGTCACTGGATGAGACCAGACATCGTGACTACGCAACTAGGTCAGCGGCGACAACTGGTGCACCAGGTAAATAATCTCATTGCAATTTTTTATTTATTAATATTACCGAACTAATTCAATGATATTTAAAAACTGAAAATTAAAATTTAATATTATCTGTTTTTGTAGGCGATGCCCCGTCACTGGATGAGACCAGACATCGTGACTACGCAACTAGGTCAACGGCGACAACTGGTGCATCAGGTAAATAATATCATTGCAATTTTTTTATTAATATTACCAAACTAGTTCAATGATATTTAAAAACTGACAATTAAAATTTAATATTATTTATTTTTGTAGGTGATGCTCCGTCACTGGATGAGACCAAACATCGTGACTACGCAACTAGGTCAGCGGCGACAACTGGTGCACCGGGTAAATAATCTCATTGCAATTTTTTTTATTAATATTACCGAACTAGTTCAATGATATTTAAAAAATGACAATTAAAATTTAATATTATCTGTTTTTGTAGGCGATGCCCCGTCACTGGATGAGACCAGACATCGTGACTACGCAACTAGGTCAACAGTGCGGGTCGAAAGGCACGAAACAGGAGCAGAGCACGATGATATTGATGATGTAATTAGGAGCTTTAGAAATAGGAAGAAGAAAAATAAAATTTGATAATGTAAAATATTGTATTATTATAAGACAAACGTTACCGTACTTGGAACGTTTTTTTGCGTTATATAAAAAATGCATTTATCATACTATTTTTATGTCAAGAATTAATTGCAATGTTTCCTTGTGTACTTTTTGTTGAATTGTTTTTTTATTAGTTATTGAATATTTTTTTTTATGCTCATGAAAGTAAAAAATGAAATATAGATTGGGTATTGGGGAATTGAGAATGATGTGAGGGGGGGGGAGGGGCCATAAGAGCTTCCACCTTCACGTGGTTGGCCCTGTTTAGTAGAGAATAATTTATTGGAGCGATTTAATCTTGGAGCAAACCTCCCTTGATTCAGCGTAGCAACAAAAAAGTCACTGTTGACTTAGTTGCTACTCTTTCAGATCGTGGGAGGCTTGTTCCAAGTTCATGCGACTCCAATAAATTGTTCTTGAAACAAAGAGGAGCTTATTCAGGTATGTTTTGACATTTTCAACATATGTTCTAACATTATCATAAGAATGCATCTTAGAGTAAAAAATACTACATCAATTACTTGTATTTATTGTATAGATAATGATGGATTTTGATTGACTTGGCAGTGCAGGTACGAATCCTCTTGCATCATGAGCAATACAACTTGTCAACGAGGGTCATGTCTAGGATATTTTTGCTTGTGCGCTTGACCAGGTTCGTAATGTCACATTTTGTAAGTTCCTTTACAGTTCATAATTCAATATTAAGCTTGTTCATGATTATTATCTAGGTTTTTTGTATGTGTTTTTTCATCTATTTGATTGTAAGCAACTCTGCATGTTTCCTTTTGTTCACTATGATTTCTCCCATTACCACTCCCAGGATGAATCCGAATTTATTGTTACACAGGTTACTTTATTGTTACTATGATCTCTCCATTTACGATTTCATAGGTTACATCATGTAAAGTTGTCAATCTCAGGTTGGTGATGAGCTTTAGTTCTCTAGATTTGAGGATTTTCTGATATTTTCTCCCTCATGTCATTCCTGCATCACCTCGTTGTTTGAGCATGCCAATTGTCTACCACTTGTACTAATTGGCACATGTCAATCTCTGAGTGGTGCCACATTTCACCTATTTTCAGTGAGAGTTTAGGGTTTCTCTAACATAGCTTCAGAAATCCGATTCAGTGCCTGCTTGAATATTATCACATAATACTCATGGTTTGGATTGATGAGCATGTTCTGAATGGTTGGTTGATTCATAAGAACCACCCATATAGTCATCTTGAGATATTTCAGAAGGTTTCTCGGGTTTCCTTTTTCACCGTTTCTAGTGGGTGGGATGGTGTGGGGTGATCCATCAATATTGGTGCTCTTGTAGTAGGAATTTGTTTTTGGGGATATAAAGGAGCATTTGATGTAGATATCCCATTGGATGCATTCATAGATGGGCACGAGAGGTCAATAATTTAAATTAAAAATATGCAACCTCTAGCATGGCAACCTGAAGGCCACGAGAGACACTGGTTAAAGATTGTTTTGTGCTGGCCTTAATATAGTCGTGATTTCTTTCTATTATCTTAATGCAAATATATAGTATGGTCTCATTAAAATGAGGATTGTGGTTGTATTTCTCTTTGGTTGTTTTTCTCTTAATTCTCCAGAAGTTGCCAAAAGTTGTGATAGTTGTTTAGTTTTCCTGTTACAACTTAAAAGTGGTTTTTAGCAATGGGAGTCATGTTTTTTAAGGTTCATACTAATATGAAGATCTTGTAATTCTATATTCAGCATAAGAGAAGATGGCCTTTGCTTTGGGAAGTATGACAAAAATTGATACATCTACTTCATTGGGTAACAATGGAAAGGGGAAGAAGTTGGGTGCAATGTTTGATAATTATGGCAGACAATTGTCTTCTCTTTCAGTTTTTTCACCCATTTCCTTTAATCGCTCAAGCAGAAGAGGGACTCTGAGATTACGCGACAGAGAGAAGGTAGTTAATACAAGAGCTATGGAAAAGGAGTTATACTTCAACAAGGATGGCTCAGTGACAAAAAAATTGCAGGTCAGAGAAAAAATTATGTTTAAAGGAAGGTCACCTGCACGTGAAACTTCACTGCGGTGGATCTTTCCTTGTCCACTTATATTTTATTTTAATGTGTTATTTTAATTTTTCATGGAGGGTTGTTTTGGCATATGGTCTGGCATTCAATTGCACACTTACTGAAAGCATTGTCAATTTGTCTTGCGGGCGGTGTGAACAAACTTGCTGATCTTGTTGGAGTCACCCTTGGGGCGAAGGGAAAAATGTTGTCTTGGAGAGCAAGCATGGTTCTCCGAAAATAGTTAATGATGGTGTGACAGTAGCTAAGGAGGTAATTTGTAGATGTGTGCTTTGGTTTTCTTTTTAACGTTGTATTAGTTCCCCCTCTTAAATGTATTAGATTTGGTAGGCATAATTTGAAAACTCAAAGGTGAAAGGAAACATATTTGTTACCCAGTGGTCTACTTGGCCTATGGACTAGCCACATTAGAGTAATGCATAAAGCTTTTCACAACAATAAAAGGACAGGGTTATGGCTGAGTCAAATTTTATTGTTATTGACAGTGTAATGAAATGTATCTCAATGTTATGGTTTTGGCCTTTTTATTGGTTGAATTAGAGGACCCAGTTGAAAATATTGGGGCCAAGTAGGCTGGTTTTCCTTTTTGCGGATGGTTTGGTGTATCTAATTGAATTAGTTTCCTAAGGTATTTTTGGTTGCAAACTCCTTTTCATTTTTCATACAGTATTGGCCTTGTGGAATACATTTGATTGTGTGGTCTTGCTAGATCTACAACATTTGTAGTTGTTTAGTCTTATGGCCGAGGTGCACTTTTATTATGGAAATAGTTGATGCAATATTGTCATTTAATCCTTACTGCGGGGTAGCATGTTGAGAAGTTTCTTGTGAAACATTTGGTATTCAAAATGACACTTGATCCTATACAGCATCATGCACTTGACTTCAAAATTCATATTCAAAGTGTGCCGGACAATTCTTGCAAAATTTCAAATATTTATGTTGTTTTAAACCATTATATTTTTCATGTATTGGATGCTGAAAATGTGAAAAATACTTTGGTATGAAACCAACTGGTGAATAATTTCCAGCAAAACAACCACTTCCAAGACATGATTTAGAAGTAGAACATATGTACTTATGAAGCATAGAAATATATCCTTGATGCATTGTCAATGTTTGGCTAGGGTTATTTTGGAGAAAATAACTCCTTATTCCTAGAATAGTGATCTTCAATACAAGTAAATGCCAGAGAAGAGAGATCATCGTGTGATGCAACAAAACTGAAATTGGACCCCTAAGGAGAGCTGGTGTGTCTACAATCTCTCTGTCAGCATTTTCCCTTGGTTTACCCCGTTCTTTTCCTCCAGCCCGAGTCTTAATTGACTTCTTCTTTCTTCGGGTTTATTTATCAAATTCGTAGAATTTGATAAATAAATACTATCCACAATGGTTTGACTTTAATTTATATTCCCGAATTTATATTATCTCCAAGCCTTATAACCAATGTTTAACTTTCAACACTTTGTATTTATACTCCACGTTTCTTTTTAAATAAATAACTTGTAATGAACTTTCGACTCTATATTTCACCACTCAGCCTTACAACAATCACGCTCCAGAACTATGCTAATTATCCGCCAATCGTTTAATTAAACAATTTCATTATACTCCGGCCCCACCTATATATATCAATAACCAATCAACCACTCGTATCGTACCTGGCTATCCTCCGCACACCTTAGTTATCCTCCAGGCAAGTTCAACGTGCGACCACCGTCCGATGGCCCTTCTCCAAATCAACGACTCTTGGCAATTTCGCTCGGCTTCCAACGTCGGGCTTTACCGTGCGATGGCGCGGGTTAAACGGTGGTTTTCCGGGGGTCACTTCGCCACGTGTCACATTCCCTATGGAATCTCTCGTGAATAGGAAATACCGCCTACTCCGCAAAAGTGGTGTGATATGGGCAACCCGCTTTTGTGATTCCGCTCGTGGTTTTGGTACAGGGCTTGACCACGGGTGCAAGTCTGGTTCCGCTATCCTTTTGTTTGTTAACTCATGTCCAATCCTCGGGTCAGGTTCTGAAAGCACACCAATTTTGTCTCTTTATTAAGCGGGATTTTTATATTTGAACAGTGTTCACGACCCTAGTTCTCTACACAGACATCGCCTTCGGGTGGGGTGAGTTCACATCGTTATCCAACAATTTACGGGAATTCAAAGACAGAAGAATGGAATTATCAGTACCCAATCGCCTCATAGTTAAACAATTCTTCACAATTAGCAGTTCGAGATAATTCAATGGCAACTAATCTTGGAAATCATTTAACTGGAAAAAATTGTTCACACACAAAGGTTTATTGCAGAAATCCCCTCTCTACTCTCCTCTTCCCTCTCTACTTTTATTCATCCGAGGAATTACAATTTATATACATAACATATGGCTCTTCGGTTCCTCTGAGAGGACCGTTCTAGAAATCAAAAGGTCTAATTATAATAACTCAACTAAATGAAACTGTTCGACTCCTACAACTCTAACTAGTCTAAGTAATACAGTCAACTGAGGTATTGACTCCCCACTTTTTCAAAAAAACTCCTGAATTTATCGAGTATTTCAACTTTTGGACCCTTGCTGATTTAATCCCAACTTCGAATTTTTCCACATTGCATTTTTGAGCTAATTCTTTATTCTTCTTTTTCTTGAATGAAGATTGCTTATAATGCTATAATCTAAAAAATACCCAATTACCCTCCTCAAATTATATTTCACTTCAATGTTGTTCCCCTTGTTGTTTTATCATGTTGCATGTCATTTGAAGGTTTTCCATAATAATTTTCAAAGTTTCTTTAGTATTTTCCATATGTGACTCTGTTTCCTATACTTTGGACTTATCTTGCAAAAAATATGAGATACTAGGAGTTGGATATCCATAAAGGGCCTTAAATGGGGAAATTTTAGTAGATGTGTGATAGGTAGTATGATAGTATCATATTACCATTCTTCCTTGAGGAACCCACTTCATCCATTAAGATTGCTTTTCTAAAGAGCAACATTGTAGATAACCTTAAAAACATTTGTTAACTATTTTTGTTTGACCATTTGATTGTGTTTGATATGTAGAACTCATGGTAGCTAGTGTTTCTCCACTCATATTAAATAATTATTTCCAAAATTTTCTTGTTACTATTACTTTAGGAAAACCATGAATACTATGAATTTCTTTCACGGACAGTTCTACCACTTGGCTTGTTGTTTATGTACTTTGAGCTCTACAAAAAAAATCTACAAAATTTGTCTATATAAATGACAACAAAAATGTAATACTTACCTTTATATTTCAGTAACCCTGTAATAAAGTCTATTGATATATCTTCTAGTCTTTGAATATGTATGTGGAATGGTTGAAGTAACCCTAGATATTTTATTATCTCTCTTTTATTTATTATGCAAACCTGACCTTCTCTTACAAAATTTTGAATATCTTTCTTCATTCCTTCCAAAAATATATTTTTTGATCCTTTGAGATATTTTAAGGAACCTTGCGTCCTACCATCAGAGAGACATGGGACTCCCTTAATATTTGTTTATTCAAATATGCGTGCATGCATAAAAATATTCTACATTTGCACCAAAGTATATCTCTCTTTCACTCCCAATGCTCCATAGAGTTCATCCCATCCTTTATAAATTTTAGTTTTTGTTTAGTACTATTGTCATTTTTCCATTATGGCAAGCTTCTTCTAACCACCTAGGAATAGAAAATGTAATTGGATATAAATTTGAGGCCTCTTCTATTTTAGAAAGAGCATCATGTACTAAATTTTCCTTACCCTTTTTGCATATTATCTCAAAATTAAAACTTTGCATTTTTTCTCCTCATTTTTGTTAATCTTCCAATGAAGTCCATAGCTTCAAAAAATACTTTATGCTATCATGGTATATCTTGACTTTAAAGTACCTCCCAGTGATATACTATCCCCATTTTTTATTGCATGTAATATTGCTTCCATTTATTTTTCATACGTAGATTTCACCAAATATTTTCTTTGAATTCCTTGCTATTAAAAGCCAATGATATCCCTTATTGTGTTAATGTTACGTAAATTCCTTGTCCTAGTGCCTCACACTCTACTATGAATGTTTTACCAAAAGTAGGTGCAACCGATGTTGGTGTAGAAAACATGGCATCCATTAAAAGAGAGAATGCCAAAGTAGCCTCATCATTCCATATAAATGATATTTTCTTCAAGAGATATGTGAGTGGACTTGAAATGCATGCATAATTCTTAACAAATGATAAATAATATCATGTAAGTCTAAAAAATCTTCTAAGAACCTTGATTTTCTTAGGAATAGGGCATTTTGTAATAGCTTGCATCTTTTGAGGCTCCAACTTCACTCCTTCCTTTAAAACAATATGAACCAAATACTCGAATTCTTATTTCCCAAAAGCACATTTGGATATTTTTACATAAAAATGATTGTTCTCAATAATTTATATAACTTTTCCACATGTTCAGTGTGGTATTCCCATGATTTATTATAAATATGTGTATTATCAAAGAAAACCAACACAAATTTTATAAGATGGGATCAAACAAAATTGTTCTTAAGTCAAGCCCGCCGGACTTCAAACGGCGATAAACCATAATTCAAACCAAATTCGCATTCCAAAATAGCCTGCTGAGGTCGGCCAATTTTGTGACGCGAAAACCAAATGAATTCCGCCCTAATTTTTTTCGGGTCCAAAGTTGGGCTAGCGTACGAAGGGAGAGTTGTGACGCGAATTTCTTATCAAATTCGCCCTAATATTTTTTGGGTCCGGATTTCCACTATGCGAGCGGCCGAAACAAAGATCCGCTCCAATCAATTTCTGCCATGTGTCCTCAATCAGAACTTGCCCTGCTCCCGGCTGCAGGTGCATTCGATGGCGTTTAAGGCGATGGGACATGGATGTGGCGATTTCATATCAATCACATTAAGTTTTAACGCTGCTCAATTAAGTTCCAAGGTTTTCACATCTAATCGCATTAAGTCTTAACACTGTTCAAGATCGGACCTCCACTCCTGTGAGCAATTCTGCATGCTCCAATATGATGTGGCCTTTGGCTCTCATTAATGATCAGAGATTAATTATGATGGGCATCCTTCGATTGCATTGCAATCGGGTCGATAAAATGGCATTTCGCTATGGTTTTTCAGACGAGCCAGTTGCTGGGTTACACTGCCTGCTCACTGTGATGAGAAGGAGAAGTGGCCAGCTGAACTGCTGCGTAGACCTTGCTGCATATCTTCATTTCTCTCGGTCTGGTCCTTGTCCGTCTTCCTCTGTTTCTTGGAATTCTGCTTCTCTATCTCCTCTTGTGCCCACTGCTAGTGAGACTGCACCCATGCCTCACGTGCGTCAAAGGATGCGTTGCCGCAGGGGGAGCACTAAAGGTCAACTCTTGCATGTTCCCTCCAGCCCCTCAACCGAGTTGTCTTCCGGCCAGTCCAGTGATTATTATGCAGGTCGCTATCCAAATACTAGGAGTGGGAGGGGTCGGGTTGTAGGATCTGGCCACCGTATGGATTCCCCTGCTCCTCGTTTCCCCATCGCTAGTTCACCTTCTCCCACGATGCGCACTGCGCAATTTTCCTTTAATTTCTCTCTCAACCGCCCATGAATTACAGCTTCAGTCACTGTGGTTTTCCGCGAGGAGGCCCAAACGGAGGAAGAATGCACCCATCCGGCGGGTCTAAGCTCGGAAAAAGCTGGCCAGCATTTAGGCCTTCAGGAGGGGAGCCGTGGCATGAATGTGGAGGTAGCACCTAGCGATCCTGGACCTTCCAAAGGATGGTGCCAAATCGTCGAGGAGTCGGAGGAGTAGTTTGGTTAATTTTTTTTTCTTGCTTCGCGGCCCACTTAATTGGGCTGCTTTTAGATTATTTTACTGTGCTGGACCTTTGTAATATTTTTGAATTCTGTAAATTAAACGTTCAAGCCTGGTTTCCCCGTATGAGGGTAGTCTTCTTAATTTTTTGATTTTTTGATGACAAATTTGCCATGAGTCTGGGCAATGATTTTGACTTCGGTGTAATTTTATTCCCACTGTTAATAGATTAACTTTATTTAGAAAAACAAATGTTGCCCTGTTTCTATTTTAAACCTGTTTTTTGAAATACAGAGCCATGTTTATATGGTCTACGTATTATACTCTTTCTCTGTATATCTACAGGAACCTTTTTTCTATGAACAGGGTGGATGTTGTAGCGGGCTACTAATGGAAACAAGCGAGCTTGAACCTTACATCTCGGATGCAACAGATGGTTACCAATTTTGGAATCAAGCGAGCCTGATCTTACAAGCGAGCCTGGGTTTCTGCAGATGGTTATCACACTCCTCACATGATTAGCGTTTTTCTCTGTTCAAGGATTTTGGGTACTTTAATTTGTATTTGGAACAATGGACGTCGGTACTCTATATGTTGCTTTACTATTCTACATACTGCTATTTCACTTTCTTATAGATGCCTCGGGCATATTTGGATGCTTTCTCAGATTTGTCGATAATCTCCATGTGGACCGTTACGGGGTTTTATATCATGTCCCTGTATGTGACATGGGGTATTTTTCTATCATTGTCTGGGGTGGGACTTCCACTTTTATGGATGGATATTTGGGTTCCAATCTTCAGATGTGAAAATGTAATGACTTCATGGACTGTTTTACTTCATATAATATATTCAAAACAACGTTTTTTCTCTTGTAAAAAAAAAATGATTAATGTTTATCACTCTGCCTTCAAAACTAGCGACGTTGGTTTATTGATATGGTCTGATGGTCTTTTTATATTTTGGACATATCACACTCCTCACATGATTAGCGTTTTTCTCTGTTCAAGGATTTTGGGTACTTTAATTTGTATTTGGAACAATGGACGTCGATACTCTATATGTTGCTTTACTATTCTACATACTGCTATTTCACTTTCTTATAGATGCCTCGGGCATATTTGGATGCTTTCTCAGATTGTCGATAATCTCCATGTGGACCGTTATTGGGTTTTATATCAAGTCCCTGTATGTGACATGGGGTATTTTTCTATCACTTTCTGGGGTGGGACTTCCACTTTTCTAGATGGATATTTGGGTTTCAATCTTCAGATGTGAAAATGTAATGACTTCATGGACTGTTTTAATTCATATAATATATTCAAAACAATGTTTTTTCTCTTGTGAAAAAAAATGATTAATGTTTATCACTCTACCTTCAAACTAGCGATGCTGGTCTATGTTTCTGGTTTATTGATATGGTCTCATGGTATTTTTATATTTGGGACATATCACACTCTCACATGATTAGAATTTTTCTCTGTTCAAGGATTTTGGGTACTTTAATTTGTATTTGGAACAATGGATGTCGGTACTCTATCTGTTGCTTTACTATTCTACATACTGCTATTTCACTTTCTTATAGATGCCTCGGGCATATTTGGATGCTTTCTCAAATTTGTCGATAATCTCCATGTGGACCGTTACTGGGTTTTATATCAAGTCCCTGTATGTGACATGGGGTATTTTTCTATCACTGTCTGGGGTGGGACTTCCACTTTTCTGGATGGATATTTGGGTTCCAATATTCGGATGTGAAAATGTAATGACTTCATGGACTGTTTTACTTCATATAATATATTCAAAACAACGTTTTTTCTCTTGTGAAAAAAAAAATGATTAATGTTTATCACTCTGCCTTCAAAACTAGCGATGCTGGTCTATGTTGCTGGTTTATTGATATGGTCTGATGGTCTTTTTATATTTTTGACATATCACACTCCTCACATGATTAGCGTTTTTCTCTGTTCAAGGATTTTGGGTACTTTAATTTGTATTTGGAACAATGGACGTCGGTACTCTATCTATTGCTTTACTATTCTACATACTGCTATTTCACTTTCTTATATATGCCTCGGGCATATTTGGATGCTTTCTCAGATTTGTCGATAATCTCCATGTGGACTGTTACTGGGTTTTATATCATGTCCCTGTATGTGACATGGGGTATTTTCTATCATTGTCTGGGGTGGGACTTCCACTTTTCTGGATGGATATTTGGGTTCCAATCTTCAGATGTGAAAATGTAATGACTTCATGGACTGTTTTACTTCATATAATATATTCAAAACAACGTTTTTCCTCTTTTAAAGTTTCATTTTATTTTTTTTTAAATTGAACCTGCCGTCGCTATACCGACGCCTTGTAAGCGTTGAAATTGCGACAGATTAGAAACGTCGGAAGAGCGACAGTATAAAAACGTCGGACGAGCGACGTTCAAAACGTCGGACCACATTTCGTCGAAATTGCGACAGTTTACAAACGTTGGAAGAGCGACGTCCAAAACGTTGGACCACATTTCGTCAGAATTGTGATAGTTTACAACCGTCGGAAGAGCGACGTCCAAAACGTCGGACCACATTGCGTCGGAATTGCGACAGTTTACAAACGTCGGAAGAGCGACATTCAAAATGTCAGACCACATTTCGTCGTAATTGTGATAGTTTACAAACGTCGGAAGAGCGACGTTCAAAACGTCGGACCACATTTCGTCGGAAGTGCGTCAGTTTTCAAAGGTCGGAAGTGCGACAGATTGGGAAACGTCGGAAGAGTGACGCTTGTTTGGAAGCGATGGAAAAAGTGTTGATAGTGCGACACTTTTTAATTGCATCGGAACTACGACGGTATGGTAAACCATGTTTTTTCCGCCCTCGAACTGTTGCTCTTGCAACGACTATGTGTCAGAATAGCGACGAATTGGCCGTCGGAATTTCCACCAAATTTTCTAGTGTATATATATATATATATATATATATATATATATATATATATATATATATATATATACATCTATTTTCTACATGGATCTTGCTTACATATGATAATATTTTTATATGTTATGAAAATGTCTAATACAATGTTATCTAATGTATCAACTAAATAATCTGCGACCTAATGGAAAAGTTAAAAGTTCGCAAAATGCATCAAACCAACATATTTTATTTTGACACAAGATTAAAATCACAAATGCAAACTATGCTTGAAAATGAGTTTTATGTTTTATGCAAGCTTAAAACACAAATGTAAACTATGCTTGAAGATGGGTTTCATTTTTACACAAGCTCAAAACATAGAGTAAAGTATGCTTGAAATGACAAGGAAAACCGAGCATGCCCCCAGCATGGTGACTCAATTCGAGGTGTACATGCCCCCTAAGCTTCATTCCATATGAAAAATGGAGTGAAGGTTCAACTTATGAGTTCAAGTGAAAGACTTGACTGGGATTTTACGAGATCTAATTAAAGACTCGAATTGAACAGGGAACGTGTTTCATTGTTTTAACAAGTTTGACACATTAAAAGAACCATCCTCGTGAGCTAATTCATTTGTTGACGAGGTTGACATATAAAATGAAAATTCCTCAAATTCAAATTCATTTTTTAACGAGGTTGACATAGTAAACGAACCGTCCTCCGAATGATCTTGTTTCATTTTTTAGGGAGCTTGCCACAAGCAGACGAACCATGCTCCAACAAAACTTGTTTCATGGTTTAAGGAGCTTGACACAAGAAGATGAACCATGCTCCAACAGAGCTTGTCATAATGAATAAGAAGTCATAGCTTCCAAGGGTTGCCCGTCCGATGGAAGGAAAACATCTTGGAAGTCTGAACCCAATGCCCCCAACACACGATGTACAACGGCACTATCACTGAATACAGGCACAGGACAGGTAGCCACATAATTGAAATGTGGCGGGGATGACACAACCGGCAGATAAAAATCTAGCAGGGATGATGGTGAACTAGCGGCCATATTCGGACCAAAGAATGCAAGTTGATCGATGGTCATGATCTGACCTTGGTTCGAAAAACACATCACACGAAAGAGGGAGGAGACAAGTGCTCCCATGGCATAAGAATAATCACGACCCAAGAGTAAATTAAAGTCGAAGGGGCCAGGAAAAACCATCACATCCATATGGATAGTTTTCCCTCCCAACGTAACAGGAAACTTCGGAAGGATCCCTAACGGTTGACTAGTTCCTCTGTTAAACGCCAACAGATTCTGCATAATAGGCACAAGTGACAGCGAACCGAAAGCTTGCCAAGTAGTTGAGGATAAAATACTAATAGATGCACCTTCATCTATAATGGTTTTGGGTACGACCAGATGGGAGGCCTGTACCGTGATCTGAAAGGGCACATAAGAAGGAAGGCGATAACCCGCGAATCGACCCCAATCGAAGGAAGCGACCAAAATAATTGGAGGGGCTATCATTGAACCGAGATGGTCTTCCCCTGGTGTTACGGGAGAAGAAAGAGCATCCTCTGTCACCTCCATCACGGAGGTAGAAGGAGTATCCTCCAGTACCTCCATCATGGGAGGTGGAGGAGTAGCTTCCAAAGGTACAAGGACGGGAGAATCTTTCTCCAAGTTCGAGGAATCTAAAGAAATAAGAAGAACACGAGGGATGTGAGATCCACTCTCAACGGAAAAGACATGGTTCACTGCAGACAGGGCCAAATCAACCGATCCCACGACCAATGGTTGGTCAGGGATGGATTCATGATGGTGAATTTCCGGGGGAGGGGGATCAAGCAAGGATGACTCTTGATTGATCATTGAATCAACTAGTGAAGGACTCAAAGATAGCTGTTTATAAACAGCTAGAAGGCACGGTGTAGAAATAGTCAAGTTGTCCAAAACTCTCTTGGCTTCATCCATATACGGACAAATGTGAATGGCGTGGTGCTTTTCACACAACTTATAGGGATTGGCAAGCTTACCCTGCTTCTTAGGAGCTTTACTAGCGCTAGCTGAAGATGTGCCCCCAACCTGACTCCCGGAAGCCAAAGGCAACGGCGGATGACCATTGGACCATACTTCGAGCACCTTGGGAATGCTAGGGAAATCTCAAATAAGATGGTTTCCCTGGCACAACATGCAAGGGAACTTAACTTTCTGCGAAGGGTTGGAAAGTTCATCGAGAGCAGGTGTTCTAGAAGCAACACCTGCAAAATTAGCCTCTCGCTTATCTGACTTCTTCTTCTTCTTCTTCTTAGCCACCTAGGTACTAGAATTCAAACTTTCACCAGGTGAAGTAGAAGATGAGGATGAAGAAACAGGCGAAGAAGGGGAGAGGTCCACCTTCAAATCAACATGGAATTTCTCAGGTGGAGGAGTGGATGGTATGGTAGCCATAACACTTGAGACCACAGAGGTTGAAAACAACCAAACAGGCAACCCAATAGTTAACCTAGGGAGGGATAATGTGGCCATATAAGGAGCACCAATATTTCCTAAAGTAGGAAAAGGACTAGGAATCCCTTCAGAGGGGACTCCTTGATTGGAAAACTCCGGAAAATTTGCCATCAGAAACGACCTTGAAATAAAACACTAAGGATAAAAATTCTAACCAGGAATATTTCGTGGGCGATTAATTTTTAAGACACTGAAACCAGACTCGACCGTTTCATATTTTAAGAGTCGAGAAACAAGCAAAAGGTGACTTTATCGCTTTCAAGTTAGACACGAGCTTGAAAGGACAAGAGGTCGATGATATTTTTAGTTAAAAGAGTCAGTAAAGATCAAAGTGACTGCTCTGGTAATCTAGGTAAATGGGTGTACTAGATATCCGTGAACTACCATATACACCTTGGTAAAAATGAAAGATAAATCAACCAAGGACTTAACGTACGTGCAGGTAATCTCCCTGAATGTTGTGTCCGGTGTATCACGAGTAAAAGGCGGCAGACTCGACTTCCTATGGATAAAGGATTTGCAACCTAATGGGGTCTCCCTTTATATACATGACGGTACGAGGAGCACAAGTCCATACTAGCACTGTCTGAAGCCAGATGGCGAACCACAACTACTAGGCTTAAAGATGCTAGAACACATCTCTACCTTAGACTACTAGATGTTCCGTTAAGTTTCAATGTTGCCTTAGGTTAATTTAGTAAATTTTAAAGTTGATCTTCAATTTACTTTTCGATTTCAAGGCCCTATCGAATGTTGGAGCTCATAAAACCTCTAGATGCAAAATACATGCCAAAAAATATCATTCCATTCAATGAAGAGCTATCTACGGGAGAGTTGAGAGCTTTCAAATGATAGCGAAATGAACACACAAAAATATCCACTACCGATTTCAATGCAAGCTAATGAAACTGGAAAATTTTTCTCTAGAATTATACAACACTAGTAATGCGAAATATTTTTCAATTTTCACTATGCCAATCAAAAAATGCAAAAGAATTTTTTGTATTTTTCAATATATTAGAGCAAATGCACTAAATAAATGAAAAACTAATGAAAACGTCAATTTAAGAATGATAAAGAGAGAGATGAAACAAAACAAGTTCACTCAACTCAAACAAACACAATCAAGACTCAAACCGATGACAAAATCCCTCAAATCGAAGAAGAATCTCGAAAGAGACTCAAACAAGTCGTGTGATCTAGGCTTGGAGCAACAAAAAGCGAAACTGAATGAAAGAGAGGACAATCACTCAATAAATGCAGTGACTCAATTGGATTCAGCAAGATGAATGCAAAGAAGCAGAAACAAAGTTGACCGGGAAAGAAAAGACCCAAAACTCCCACAGGAGGCTCAGCACACTGAAGCACCTAGAAGCCCTAGGGCTAAAATGAAAAACTGACAGAAAAGGGAAAAAAACCAGAGGAAAAGGGCTAAACATAGTAAAAAATGACTTAAAAGCACTCAAACAATCATAAAAAATGAACCAGGACCAAAACTCAAGCTCAAAGTGTCCAAAAACAGGAAAACCCTAAAACCAAGTAGGGTTGGCGCGCCTGTCTGGCTGTAATCTGCGTCAAACAGGGGATGGTGTGGGTGCCTAACTAGCAACTCGCGCCCTTTGGCGTGAGTTTCAGAGGTATAACCACGCCAATCAGGGTTACCCTAGAAAAATATGAAATGAACTAACAGAGGCTAGATCTAGTCTTCTGGGGGTTGAACAAGGTTTTAACACCAAGGAAGGTGAACCAGAAAAGCAGACTGATCAAACAAAGAGCCAAAAAACAACCCAATGGAGGAAGGACCAACTCCCATTGATCCTTAGTGGAGTCGCCAAATTTTTGTGGAGGTAAATCCCCTCTGCAGACAAAGGCGATCCCACTAGCCCTAGAGTGGGTCTAGCAACAATCGAAACATGCAAAGCTATTGATTCCTATTTACAAAATATAGAATCGCAATAGATCACTTACCGTGATTCCTTCGCTGCTATTGTCGAAGAAGAAGTGGCGCTTCTATTCCTAGCTGGATAGGTCACGATCCATGAGCTTGTTGCATCCAGATACCTGTACACATGCAAAGAAGAGAGACAACATGCAAAGTAATATTCCACACTTTATAACTATCGATCAGTCAGAGAGGAACGAATGAAATTGCATTATATAATGGAAAAAAACGATCATGGAACCAATAACAGAGTCATGTATATTAAGATACGAGAGAATGATTACAACTGGTGCTCTGACGTCGTGATATTCCTTCGATAGGATTCCAGTGGGACGTGTCTCACAAAGCTCGTCAGGGATTTGACAGAACTCTCTCTCTCACAGGGTTTTCCTTAGCTCTGCTCTTGATTGTCACTTAGCTATAATTTCCTTCCCAAAATTTCAGCTAGCTATAAAATGGAGAGGGTATGCTTTTATAGAAGGATAAAGGGAAGTTGGGATCCCTATAATCATGGGGGAGATTCCTATCTCTTAGGAAGGTTCCATGAGAGGTGGAAAACCACTTCCTAATCAAGGATATCCGGAGACAAACAACCCAAACTCTTTTTGATAATTCATTCTGAAGTTGTTAGAATCAAAGTTCCGCCTTCTATTGTTAAAAACCATTCCTTAATAGGCTTGGCGCAGGCACAACACAGGGAAAAAGCACCAGCTGGTGCGCCCACTAGTGTGTGTTTTCCCCATTAGCGCGAGGGATGAACTAGCTACCCGTGCCAATGCCAAAATATGGGTTTTTAGGGTTTTTCAGAGGAAATGTTCTTGAGGAGAATTCTTTCCCTTATGCAGAAGGATGCCATCAAGGTGTTTTAAGGACATTTTACTATTCACAGGTCACGGGAATAGTCCTCCAATGTACGGGACAAGGGATTGCAGGGACGGTGAAAAAATGCTGTGTAACACTCACCAATGTAGATACACTCATTACACCTTTTTTTATGTTTGTAGATGGAACTTTAAGAAGAAGAAAACAATCAACACAATGAAGAAAAAGTTCCTCCAAATAACCCTAGTCATGGAAGAAGCTTGAGCAGTGACAACAATTCCAGCAAATAATGAAGATCAATATGTTTGGATATCAAAGCAAGGCGTTGTATTTTTTGAAATATTTGTCTGTGAAATCACACATTTTTTTTAATGTAATGGAAATAGTGTCCCAATTGAAAGACAAAGGGATACCAATAACTGTCCCATTTTGTATGAAAAAGAGTGTCGTATATATATATATATATAATATGTTTTAATTTATTCTACTACGTTCTCCATTATCGCTGTGAAACATTACACCACTGATTAAATATATGGATGATTAAATATTATAATGAAGAGATGCAAAATCTGATGATATGATATAACAAATTCATCCAAACATCACATTTAAATGCACTAATAAAAATTTAATTGATATGAATATTGTTATAAGGTATGTGTCGACTTTTGATGAATAATAAATTTTAAAAAATCACAATAATTGCACTGTCACAGGTCGTTGTTTCTAAAAAATAGAAAATGAACACCGGTGCATGTGTTTGATACTGCGCACCTATGCATTTGTATGATACTATGCACCGGTGCGTTTATACGACCTATAAGCACCGTGTTATCAATCTCCCTAACTTCCTAGGTTGAAAATAGGATTGAAGAAAGGTAACCACAAAGCAACTTTTAGCTAGGTAGCTAGCCCTACCTAACCAGAGAGGGCTCTCTCTATGTCACTTTTTTAAAATATTCAATTTAAGGTTGAGTGCCATATTTTAGGGTAGACATAAGTTAACATGTTTGAAATTTGGTTTATAATTTCTTTGCTGGATAAAAATAATGATAAGTGAAACTAAAGATGATTTCAAATACTGAATTGCAGAGAATAAAATAAGGCAAGGTAGATAGAATTATTGAGCACAATTAATTTGTCATTGTGTATGTGATGATAGAAAAGGTAGGAGTCTGAATGAACATATAAAATGAATTCATTCTTCAGAAGAAATACACATTTGTGAAAATCTTAATAAACAGAACATATTATTGATTTATGTTTATAAACTAGTAAGATTTTCATAGAGAATCTGAAATGGAAGTGAAATAATAGAGAGGAAAGCACAATGCTTAAAAGAAATACCACATGAATTTCACAATATCTTTTGCAAGTTCTTTGATTTCACTAAAATGTGTACAAAAGCTCCACAGTAATACACAGAGTTCTCCAAACTCAAATTATCCAACCCAAAATACTTCATAGAGTGAAGTATTTATAGAAAAAATCTCTTACAATAGATTACATAAATGCTATCGTAACATATAGCGTTTTATTTGCCAAATTAGAATCTAATTGGAACATGGAAATAAAGTTTATTGGATGTGCTGGCATTTCTCTAACATAAAATGATTGTTGAAAAGAGAGAATTGTGGACTGCACTGGCTGTCGGCCAATTGATGATCTGGAAGAAGTTGACTTTTCCCTTTTACCATTTTCTCCTGAAATTCACACAAATTTTCCCAGCGCTTTTCATCTAGGATGGTCAATTTTATTACCTTACGGTGAAATTTATCCATTTCAGTGTACTTGGAAAAAGTGGGCCTCACCACGAAAACATGTTTGATCTCATACTGAATAAAAATATCATTGCTCAGTGTTTCCAACAATGCTCTTCCTGTCATTGTGCCTTTGATGTTTGAAAATTTGGCGGTATCTCTGGAAATTTCTTTAAGTCTTCTCCAATAATCTTCTCTAGTCATAAAATTTTCATTAATTGCAAACAGAGAAGGCAATCCCTTCTGTGTCAGAGGCTCTATTCTGGTGAAAATTCTTTGCATTGTGATTTCCAGACCGTGACACTTATCCTCAAGCTGAAGAATTAAATTCTTCTTTGTGAGAACCTTCTTTACCTCCAGGATTTTTTTTTTCTATCATCTATGCCCAAATCATCCAACTAATACATGTTCTTTGAGTTCATAAATTTGATAATGTTGTTTGTTGTAGCAAGCTTGTCTCCAAGTTGTGCTTTAATTGTTACAATGGCCTCATTTTATTTCTGTATCAACTCCTTTTGTTCAAATATAATATGTATACTTGGCCAAATTTCACTAATAGATTCCATGATATCTTCCCAGATTATTTCTTTTACTTGGCCCAAAGTGTTTCCAATGGTTGATTCTTTTTGTTCTTTTTACAATCTCTCAATTAGCTTTTTAGCTCTCTTTGCTTCAGCTGCATGTGAATTTTCGTCTCTGGACTTCTATTGTAACAATTGTACTTGGTATTGTATTTTCTTTATCTCTTCTTCTCGAATTGACATATTTTTCACTACTTTAGTGAGCTTCTGAGCTCCATCTGTAGTATTTGTTGTAGAAGATTTGGTTGTAGGAATAACTGCAAGAGGCACTCCTTCTAAAGGAACTTTAGATTTTTTTGTTGTTTGATCCTTTTCCTTTATCATTTTCTCCATTTCTAATTCCATATATTTTATTTTAGCATTCTGTTCCATAACCAGCTTCATCATTTCTTCTTTATGGGATTCAGTCTCTTCAATGTCTTTTGCCAGAGGATCTTCTATGGCTGGAATCTTCAATTGCTTCCTTAATATTTCTATGTCAGCATTTTTCTTTTTGATGATCTCTTTTGCTACATTGACATTGGAAGGATCATATCCAACTTTGATCACCAGGTCTTCCAAAGTTTTGATTCTTGTGTCTTTAGACAATGAAGAAAATTTCTCTATTTTCAGATCTCATTGGACATTAGCCAAAGAAACCTGCAATTTTGACAAACTCATACCAGTTTTAGTGAGAGTGGATGAAATCATCTCACCAGTTTGTTTATGTAACTCCATTTGATCTATTGGATGTATGTCCTTAGTATCAAATTCAAATTCAATCTTTTTGTAATCTGTTGTTGACTTTGGCTGTGGAATTTGTGCTTGAAGAAAAGAAAACAACATTTTTCCTTTTTCTGAATCAAAAGCCGAGAGAAACCTGATATGAGAGCTGGAAGTTTTCTTCCAAAACTGATTGCATGTAATGGTCTTCAACATTTCATTCTTCAATTTGATCTCCCTAAAGGTATCAAATATAGTCTTCTCTTTTTCCCCTATAACAACTGTACTAGGTTGAGTGACTTGATGTTGATCTTGAGAAACTACTGGAGTAGTAGGAGTAGAAGTATTTTGACCACCTGCATGTGTGGAAGGAGGTGTCTCTTTGGTAATAATAACAAAATATTTCTCTGAATCCTTACTAGGATTGACTTTTGGATTGAGATTTGTCTTCTTTCTGTAATGGATTTTTAATTCTTTGCTAGATGGGTCAGTCATTGGAGATGACTGATATTCTCTGATTCTTTTTCCTTCTCTCTCTTGTGCAACAGGTGTTTGTAATGATGATGTAGACATTGTTTTTTCTTCAGCTTCCTGTAAAGTGCCCTCAGTCCATTCAAGATGATTCATATATCTCTCAATTTCTGGTCTGTGTGTATGAATATAAGGTGTATATTTTTTCTCTACCCTTAGTTTAGAAATAACACCAACTGGATCATATGACCATGTGAAACTGAGGCTGAATTACATCTCTTTCAGAAATTTGTCTGCTTCTTCCCTTGTTGTCCTACTATTACAGATAAAAGGTCCTATCTGTTTTTTTTTATTTTGAATTGGGACTTCTTTTTAGCAGACACAAAATGTACTTCATTAGCATTAAGCGTTTGTCTGATGTATTCTAATGCAAAAATCCTCATTGGGAGGAATTTTGGAAATTTGTAATGGGGAAGCTCATAGCCATAGATTGTGAGTTCTGTGTAATTCTGATAGAGATACCAATCTCCTGTTTTGGCTTGATCTGATAGTTGCAACACTTTTCTGATTTCTTCACTGATCCTGGGATCTCTAATGCTGGTTAGTAGACTAAGTGTTGAATGTATAAACAATTCTATAAACTTCTTATATGAATATTCCTTTTGTTCCTTCATCACCAATGTAGTCCAAAAACTAATTGTTGATTTCCATCCTCATCCAGTTTCTATAATGAAAGCTTCAATTTTTCTCCCTGAGAATATAAAAATAGATAAACTAACACAAAGGCATTTTTGAATACCTCTTCAATTGGGAATTTAAAAAACTGCTCATGAATGGAATATGCAATGAATTGACTGAAATTGAATATGATGGAGGTTTTGGAATCTGTGTAGAAAATGGACATGAATCCTATGATGGCTTCATCTACCCATTGGTCTGAGTAATAACCAAGAAGGTAAGAGATAACTGTGATGATTTTCTTGGATTTTTCAGGGAAAATGGATGATGGAAATGGAGGATTCTTCTTGGGTAATGGGGTATTTTCAGTCATAAAAATATCAAGGGTTTTAGACCTTTTTGCAAAATCCAATTTTTGATATATTTCAATCAGTGCTTCTTGTGAAAATGGAGTGGCATTCTCTGTGATGGGGGCTTGCATAATTTTTCCTATGGTTTGGGCAGTTATGGTTACTAAAATATCTCTTGTAGGAGCGATAATAGCTCTTTGGTTAGGTACATACCAGGCTTGGCATTTTTTGATAAATTCCAAGGCACTGTGGGTGTGAGGAAAGATATAATGAGGCAGTTTTGAATCCCACAACCCAATATCGTCATATTTATCAAGAAATTTATCTTCTTACCAGCAATACATTTCAAACAGTTCAAGATCATAGAGGGTTTCATGAATCTTATGATCTCTATCTACTAATGGTATATGATGGAACTCAATTTGAGGATGAAGTAATATACTTGTTGGTTCTTCCAGTCCTTTTTTCTTTTGAGGCATGATTGGCTCTGTTTGAATGGCGGAGGAATATTTTCTGATGGAAAAACGAAGGACGATACTGAGAGAAGGCTCTAAAAATTGGAATAAATGTCGACAACTGCAAAGAATGCTTTAAACAATGGTCAAATTGTTGTTCTGGAGTCTGGTAATCTCTGTGAATTTGTAGTTATCCTGTACATAGCAGAGTGAATAAAAAATTGAAGGTTTAAATAGGTTATTTAGGATGAGTTTATAAACATTCTAGCTTAATTCCTGTTGAAAGAGGCGTGGGTATGTTAGATTTAATCGTTAGCATTGCATTTAATTCATTAACAGTTATACGAGCATGATAATTAATTTGATTGGACAGTGGCACTGTCCATGTGGAATGAAACAAATCACGGGCAGAGCAGGTGGTTTTCATCCAGCGGATAAGCATAATTTTGGAGGGGTCCACCAGCGATAAGTGATTTTATGATAGGGGATGCGAAATCATGCAATTTTTCCACGTAGCCATTTGGTCAGATTATAAAACCACCCATTTTGGACCACTCCCCCTAACATTAAGTTTTGGATGATGAGGGGGGGTGGGGGGCCAAAATCATGTGTAGGTCGTTGGATTAGATCATGGTGCGGTGGATGAATGGTGAGATGGGCAGTAGCTAATATACATCGGGGGTTAATGAATGGTGGGGTAGGAAGGATAATAAGTGCAATATGATTTGGATAAGTGACGGGGTAGTGGTATGTAACGTCTTAGATGGGTAATAGAGGATGACGTGTAGGATGAGTCTTATGGTCATGCGAATGATATTTCAAATTTTTGAAAAATAAATAGTCATAAAGCATGCGGTCTGAAATAAATTTCTCGGCAATTATTTTACTTTTTTCGTGAATACAACAATAGATTATGAGATTTCTGTGACATGAAAATTTTTATTTGAACTGTAAAAACAAGCTTGCTCCTTTAGCCAGCCATTGCGAATAGAATGGAAGACAAACTGCTTCATTTGATAATGGAAATGTAAATATTTTCCATATGCAGTTAAAAACCTAGAATTGACCTATATGAGATGAAAAACCTGAATTTAGACCTATAAATGGTGATGAAATGATGTGAAGGAGTAGCATATCAAGATAAGAATTCTTCAATGACCAAAATTATTGTTGAAAACTAACTGAGAAAGAAAAAAACAATTGGCAAATGACTTGATGAAAAACTATCGAAATAGTTATTTTTTATCACTGATAAACTGACTCTAACATTGGCTCCAGTTGGGGATGACAACTCCTTCAGGAGGTGCCAAGAACATCATAGATCAGGTAGCCTTACCATTGGGCTATGGGGTCAACTGGACTATGAAAAACTTCAAATACACTGAGAATACTGAATTAGAAAATACTGACTTGATTATGACTCAATAACTAACTAAAAACTATGAACTTTAAAATAAAACAAGAGAGTTGTTGTAGGAGTCTTATGGCCTTCTCCTCGGGCTTCAAACTTCTGCAAAAATTATTGTGTTTTCTTGGATATCAAATGTAAAATGGTATATAAAATGAAAATGAATTTCTTCCTCAATATTTCAAGAAATATAATTCTTTAGAAACCTACCATTAATAGGTCCTCCCAGCACTTCCCGCCCTTCAAGCTCTTCTAGCAAAAATGCCTTATTTCCTCTAAATGCTATGATCTTGTAAGGTCCTTTCCAAATATTTTCAAACTTCCCATACTTTCCTTTATCTTCATTTCTGGCATCCCATCTTAGAACACTATCACCAATCTTGAAGTCACCACCCTTTGTTTTTCTGTAAAAAATATTTTTAATTTTTTCATGCAGCTTTGAAGTATTGCTGAAAAATTCATCTCTTGATTGTTGCAAATGTATCATCTGATTGATCCTTCTGTGAATGTCATTAGGCTCACTGTTAACCTCCTACAAAATATTCATTACTGGAACAACCAAGGAAGAAGGGAAAACAATGTCAACTCCATAAACAAGCTGAAATGGAGACATGCTAATTGATCCTTTTGTGCTCACTCTATCAGCCCACAGAGAATTTGTAAGCTTCTTGTGCCAATTCCTTTTGTTTTCATGTACCATCTTCTTGATAATATTCACCAAAGACTTATTACATGATTCTGCAAGTCCATTTCCCTGAGGATAATATGCAGTAGAATGACCAAGTATAATGTGATATTTATCAAAAAAATTAATCATTTTCTTAGATTTGAAAGCAGCTGCATTATTAGTGATAATCTTATATGGACAAACAAATTGAGACATGATATTATTTTCAAGAAACTGAATGATAACAGAATCAGTTGCTTTCCTAGTGGGGATGGCCTCAATCCATTTGGTAAAATAATCTGTAGTAGTGAGAATCCATTTGTGTTGAGCTGAAGATGGAGGATGAATTTCACCAATAAAGTCAAGCCCCCATTGCTGGAATGGTGCTTGAACTTCAATTGGTTTAAAAGGAAAAGGTAAAAGTTTCCTTTTTCCTTGAAATATTTGACACTCATGACAACTATTGACCGTTTTGTAGACATCACAAAATAAGGTGGACCAATAAAAAACTGCTCTCGAAATTTTATTTGTTGTGGTTTTCCAATAAAGATGACCTCCACAATCACCCTTATGGAAATATGTCATGAATTTCTCGACTTCACCTTCAACTAAATATTTCAACAATATTCCACTAGGATCTTTCCAGTATAGGACACCATTCAGAATGCAATATTTCAGTGATTTTAACTTCAATGATCTTGCTTTACTACTTGGCATGCTAGGAGGAGGATTAAGATGTTGCAGAATATATACAATATCAACATACTAGGGAGATAAAGGAAATATTTCAGCTATCTCAGGTAATGTTTTAGCAGTTTTTTCATCAGATAGTGCAACAATGAATTTTATGTCTAAGGCATGAAGATTAGAATCTGCCATCATATTTTCTAGGCCTTTTCCTTTAATTAATTTTGTGGGCTTAATCTCCAAATCCTACTCTAGCAAGGCAACAATCCATTTACCTCTACGACCTTCTGGATCATTCTGTGTGAGCACTTCTTTAACAACAATCGTTTGGCACATAAGAAATGACATGGGAATATAAAATGTACACTCTTAAATCCTTCAATCTTTTGACTAATGCTAAAGCTTGTTTCTTAATGATATTGTACTTTAAGGCAACATCTCTTATTGTTCTGAAAAAGAAAGCAATGGGAAGCTCTGTATTTTGATTTTTCTTTTGCATTAAAACAAAAACAAGTGTATGCTCTGAAGAAAATGAAAAAAATATAAAATCAAGTGTATAGTCTGGGCTAATGAGAATGGGAGCATGAGATAGAGCTAACTTGACTTGATTAAATGACTTCTTCACTTCCTCAGACCATTTTACTTCAGTATCTTTCTTCAACATGTCAGTAATTTGCCTCAAATGTTCAACAATATTGGGAACAAATGTTCTCATAAAATTAATTTTACCATTGAAAGATTGAATCTCATTTTTTCTCCTAGGATAATCTAAGTTATGAATTTATTTAATCCTTGAAGGATATACTCTTATGCCATATTTAGATATAATATGTCCCAGTAATTTCTGATGTTCCATCAAAGAGAGGTAGCCTCTGACCATAGTTTTGAGGTAGAGCAGTAAGCTGACCTGGTAGAATCAGTGGAGAAAATCTAGCCATGGTTAATGGAGGAGGTGGTGGAGGTGCGAATTGTGATGTGGACTGAATAAAATTTTGTAAAGGTAAAGATGGAATGAAAGGAGGAACAAATGGTGTAGCTGTATGAGAATATAAGTTAAAATATGTACCAAAAGTCTATTGCTGATATTGAAAATAGGCCTTTTTATAGGTTTCTTGAAATTTATCTACTAAGCCTTTAAGTTTATGGAAATTGGACCAAACTTCAGTATCAGTTTCACACTCAAAGGTTTCAGAAAATGGTGTAAAAGACTCAAAATCAAAAGGATCGAAAGTAGCTTCTGAGAGAAAAGTTTTCGACTTGGTTCTAATTAAAGATTTTTCAGATTCTGGAGAAAAAGCCAAATATTTTAAAACAAACCTCTTAGGAAGGGAATTTGATTCAATCAGTGGAGGAAAAACTCTTCCCTGTTGTCGAGATTTAGTTTTCTATTTTCTCAAAATACTTTCAGGATTATATATAAGTGGTGATGGATTAGGGTCAGGTTTTTACATGGTATGTCTTTTTGGAGCTAGATTAAGATCAAAATTATATATTTTGGCTCAGGTTGACTTCAGCCTGTTCAAAAAAATATTCCCAGGGAATATTTAGCAACCGTTTCCCTGACAATGACCCCAGAAATGTTATCACTCTTCCAAAATTCCTAGGATGAACATATGATTGAAGAAAGGTAGCCACAAACCAACTTTTAGCTAGGTAGCTAGCCTTACCTAACCAGAGAGGGCTCTCCCTATGTCAATTTTTTAAAATATTCAATTTAACGCTGAGTACCAGATTTTAGGCTAGATATAATTTAATATGTTTGAAATTTGTTTTATAATTTTTTTGCTCGATAAAAATAATGATCAGTGAAATTAAGCTGATGTCAAAGACTGAATTGCAGAGAATAAAATAAGTCAAGGTAGTTAGACTTATTGAGCACAATTAAGTTGTCGTTGTGTATGTGATAATAGAAAAGGTAGCACTCTGAATGAGCATATAAAATGAATTCATTCTTCAGAAGAAATACACATTTATGAAAATCTTAGTAAACATAGCATATTATTTATTTATGTTTATAAACTAGTAATATTTTCATACATAAGCTGAAATGGAAGTGAAATAACAGAGAGGAAAGCACAATGCACAGAAGAAATACCACATGAATCCCACAATATCTGCCGCAACATCTTTTATTTCATTAAAAAGTGTACAATATCTCCACAACAATACACAGAGTTCTCCACTCTCAAATTATCCAACTCAGAATACTTTGTACAGTGAAGTATTTATAGAAAAAATATTTTACAAAAGATTATATAAATGTTATCGTAATAAATAGCGTTTTATTTGCCAAATTAGAGTCTAACTAGAACATGGAAATAAGGTTGGATGTGTTGGCGCTGCTCTAACAGAAAACAGTTGGTGAAAAGAGAGAAGTGTGGACTGCATTGGATGTTAGTTGATTGATGATCTGGCAGAAGTTGAATTTTCTCTTTTACCATTTACTCCTGAAAATCACATAATTTTTCCCATCGCTTTTCATCCGGGATGGTCAATTTTATTACCTTACGGTAAAATTCATCCATTTCAGTGTACTTGGAAAAAGTGGGCCTCAACACAAAAACATGTTTGATCTCATACTGAATAGAAATATCATTGTGCAATGTTTCCAACAATGTTCTTCCTGTCATTGTGCCTTTGATGTTTGAAAATTTGGTGGTATCTCTGGAAATTTCTTTAATTCTTCTCCAATAATCTTCTCTGGTCATCCATTTTTCATTAATTACAAAAAGATAAGGCAGTCCCTTCTGTGTCAGAGGCTCTATTATGCTGAAACATCTTTGCACTGTGATTTCCAGACTGTGACACTTCTCCTCAAGCTGAAGAATTAATTCTTCTTTGTGAGAATCTTCTTTACCTCTAGAATTGTTTCTGTTCTATCATCTATGCCCAAATCATCCAGCTAATACCTGTTCTTTGAGTTCAGAAATTTGATAATGTTGTTTACTGTAGCAGGCTTGTCTGCAAGTTGTGCTTTAATTGTTACACTGGCCTCATTTTCTTTCTGTATCAACTTCTTTTGTTCAAATATAATATGTATACTTAGACAAATTTCACTAATAGATTCCATGATATCTGCCTAGATTATTTCTTTTACTTGGCCCAAAGTGTTCCAATTGATGATTCCTTTTGTTCTTTTTGAAATCTCTCAATTAGATTTTTAGCTCTATGTGCTTGATCTACATGTGAACTTTCATCTTTGGACTTCTAATATTGTAACAATTGTACTTGGTCTTGTAGTTTCTTTATCTCTTCTTCTGGAATTGACATATTCTACACTGATTTAGTGAGCTTCTCAGCTCCATCTATAGTACTTGTTATAGAAGGTTTGGCTGTAGGAATAACTACAAGGGGCATTGCTTCTAAAGGAACTTTAGATGTTTTTGTTGTTTGTTCCTTTTCCTTTATCATTTTCTCCATTTCTGATTCCATCTGTTTTATTTGAGCATTATGTTCCATAATCAGCTTCATCATTTCTGCTTTCTGGTATTCTGTCTCTTCAATGTCTTTTTCCAGAGGATATTCTATGGCTGGAATCTTCAATTGCTTCCTTAATGCTGTTATTTCAACACTTTTATTTTTTATGATCTCTTCTACTGCATTGACATTGGAAGGATCATATCCAAGTTTGATCACCAAGTCTTCCGGAGTCTTTATTCTTGTGTCTTTAGCTAATGAAGAAACTTTCTCTATTTTCAGCTGTGATTGGACATTAGCCAAAGAAACCTGCAATTTTGACAAATTCATAGCAGTGTTAGTGAGAGTGGATGAAATTATTTCACCATATTGTTTATGTAAATCCATTTTATCTATTGGATGTATGTCCTTATTATCAAATTCAAATGCAATATTTTTCTAATCTACTGCTGACTTTGGCTGTGGAATTTGTGCTTGAAGAAAATAAAACTACATTTTTCCTTTCTCTGAATCAAAAGCTAAGAGTAGCCTACCCTGAGAGCTGGAAGTTTACTTCCAAAACTGATTGTATGTGCTGGTCTTCAACATTTCATTCTTCAATTTCATCTCCCTAAAGGTATCAAAGATAGTCTTCTCTTTTTCCCCTGTAACTATACTAGGTTGAATGACTTGATGCTCATATTGAGAAACTACTGGAGTAGTAGGAGTAGAAGTATTTTGACCACCTGCCTGTGTGGAAAGAGTTGTATCTTTGGTAATAATAACAACATCTTGCTCTAAATCCTTGCTAGGATTGACTTTTGGATTGATCTTTGTCTTCTTTCTGTAATGGATTTTGAATTTTTTGTTGGATGGGTCAATCATTGGAGATGACTGATATTCTCTGATCCTTTTTCCTGCTCTCTCATGTGCAACAAGAGTATGTAATTCTGATGTAGACACTATTTTTTCATCAACTTCCTATAAATTTCCCTTAGTCCACTCAAGTTGATTCATATATCTCTCAATTTTTGGTCTGTGTGTATGAATATAAGGTGTAGATTTGTTCTCTACCCTTAGTTTAGAAATAACACCAACTGGATCATATAACCATGTGAAACTGAGGCTGAATTGCATCTCTTTCAGCAATTTTTCTGCTTCTTCCTCTGTTGTCCTGCTATTACAGATAAAAGGTCATATCTGTGTTTTGATTTTGAATTGGGACTTCTTTTTAGCATACACAAAATGTACTTCAGCAGCATTACGCATTTTTCTGATGTATTCTAATGCAAAAGTCCTCATTAGGAGAAATTTTGGCAATTTGTAAGGGGGAAGCTCACAACCATAGATTCTTAGTTCTATGTTATTCTGATAGAGATAACAATATCTCATTCTAGCTTGATCTGATAGTTGCAACACTTTTATGATTTCTTCACTGATCTCGGGCTCTATAATGTTGGTTAGTAGGCTAAGTGCCGAAGGTAGAAACAATTCTATAAACTGCTTATATGAATATTCCTTGTGTTCCTTCATCACTAATGTAGTCTAGAAAATAACTGATTGTTTATTTCCCTCCTCGTCTAGTTTATGTAATGAAAACTTGAAGTTGTCTCACTAAGAATATAAAAATAGATAAACTAACACAGAGGCATATTTTAATACCTCTTCAGTTGGGAATTTAACAAACTGCTCATAAATGGAATCTGCAATGAATTTACTGAAATTAAATACGATGGAGGTTTTGGAATCTGTGGAGAAAATGGACATGAATCCTATGATGGCTTCATCTACCCATTGGTCTGAGTAATAACCAAGAAGGTAAGATATAACTCTGATGATTTTCTTGGCTTTTTCAGGGAAAATGGATGATGGAAATGGAGGATTCTTCTTGGGTAATGGGGTATTTTCAGTCATAAACATCTCAAGGGTTTTAGAACTTTTTGAAAAATCAAATTTCTGATATATTTAAATCAGTTCTTCTTATGAAAATGGAGTGGCATTCTCTGTGATGGGGGCTTGCATCATTTTTATATGGTTTGGGCAGTTATGGTTACTAAAATCTCTCCTGTAGGAGCGATAATAGCTCTTTGGTTGGGTATATACCAGGCTTGGCATTTTCTGACAAATGTTGGGGCACTGTGGGTGTGAGGAAAGATATAATGAGGCAATTTTGAATCCCATAGCCCAATATCATCAGATTTATCAACAAATTTATCTTCTAACCAGTAATGCATTCAAACAGTTCAATCTCATAGAGTGTTTCATGAATCTTATGATCTCTGTCTGCTAATGGTATATGATGGAAGTCAATTTGAGGATGAAGTAGCAGACTTAATAATTCTTCTGGTCCTTTTTTCTTTGGAGGAATGACTGGATCTATTTGAATGGCAGAGGAAGATTTCCTGATGTAAAAATGAAGGCCGAGACTAAGAGAAGGCTCTGCAAATTGGAAGAAATGTCGACACCTGAAAATAATTCTTTAAACAATGGTCATATTGTTGTTCTGGAGTTCTGGTGATCTCTGTGAATTTTTAATTATCCTGTACAGAGAAGAGTGAATAACGAAATGAAGGTTTAAACAGGTTATTTAGGATGAGTTTATAAAAAATCTGGCTTAATCCCTGTTGAAGGAGGTGCATGTATGTTAGCTTTAACGATTCGAATTGAATTTAATTCACTAATGGCTACACAAGAATGAGAATTCATCTGATTGGACAGTGGCACAGTCCATGTGGCATGACACGAATGACGGGCGGAGAAGGTGGTTTTCATCCGGCAGATAAGCAGAATTTCGTAGGGGTCCATCGATGGTAAGTGGTTTTATGAGAGGGGGGTGCGAAATCACGCGGGGTTTCCACGTAGCAGTGGGGTTGGATTATAAAACCACCCATTTTGGACCCCCCCCTGTTAAGTTTCAGATGATGAAAGGGGGGGGGGGGGGGAATCGTGTGCAGGCCATTGGATTAGGTCATGGTGCGGTGGATGAATGATGAGATGGGTGGTAGTTAATATACAACGGTGGTTAATGAATGGTGGGGTAGGAAGAATAATAAGTGCGATATGATTTGGATAAGTGACAGGGTAGTGGTATGTAACGTGTCAGATGGGTAATGGAGGATGACGTGTGGGATGAGTCCTATGGTCATGTGAATGATATTTCAGATTTTTGAAGAATAAACAGTTATAAAGCATGTGGTTTGAGATAAATTTCTCGGCAATGCTTTTCCTTTTTTTGTGAATACAACAACAGATTATGAGATTTCTGTGACATGCAGTTTTATTCGAACTATAAAAAAAAGCTTGCTCCTTTAACCAAAATTTTTGAATAGAACATAAAAAAAAGGATTTATTTCATAATGGAAATGTAAATATTTTCCATAGGTAGTTAAAAACCTAGAATCAACCTATATGAGATGAAAAACCTGACTTTAGACCTATAAATGGTGATGAAATGATGTGAAGGAGTAGCATATCAAGATAAGACTTCTTCAGTGACCAAAATTATTACTGAAAACTGACTGAAAAAAAAATAAAAATAAATAAATAAATAAATTAAAAAAAAAAAAAAAAATTTGACTAATGACCCGATGAAAAACTCTCAAAAGAGCTATTTTTTATCACTGATAAACTGACTCTAACACACCGCACCAAATACCAATACCAGTTATAATACTTGGTGCACTTTATCGACGACTATTGCAGAGGCAGATAGGCGTTGCATGCACCGGTATGGTTTGTATTTAACGCATCAATGCCTTTTTATAACTTAACGACCTGGTGTGTTTTTACACCTTAATGTCCAGGTGTGTTTTTACACCTTAAAAGTGTCGACACATGCACCTTCTATCGGCCCGGTGCATATTTGTGCAGGGTGACACTCACCGAGATGTTGCTAAACACCCTCAAGCTTCTGAAATTTGTTTTCCATCCCGGTGCTTGGTATGTTTACAATATTGGTGCATACAGGTTAAAACACACCGATGCATTCACACATGAAGCATGCACCGATAAGAAATACCTCCGTAAAAACCTCCGGCCGCCCAGTTGTTTTTAGTTGTGTTGAATTTCCGTTAGAAGCTCCATCAAAACCTCCATTACCAAAAACGAATGTTGTAGCAAATTTTTTTTTGACAATTTTTGTCGATTTTATAACACTAAAAACCTCCATTATAACCTCTTCTAGAGGGTATTTTCCCTGTAGTGGATCGAGCTCTCACAAGGAGATGAACTTGGCCTAATGTTCCCTTTATACAACAAATCTTGAATTTTCCTCTTGATTTCATCATTCTCTAGAACAAAACATCGATAGATCGGTCCATTGGGTAGCGGCACGCCCGAGGTCAGATCGATGGAGTGCTTGACCTGATAGCGTAGAGGTACCCCTGGGGGAGAGGTGAAGATGTCACTGTACTCCTCCACGACCTTGTTCATATGTTAATTTTATGCAGAGGATCCATGTCTAGAGGTCATGGCCATAATTTTCTTCTGGCCCTGAGGGTAAATCATAAGGAAAAAAAAAATTCCCGGTATGGGAGATGATCTTACTGCATTTCTTCGCAGTGATCAGAGAGATGGCAATAGGAGGTGCTACTTTTGGTATCATGTACAACTTAGTGCCCAAAGTAATAATAATAGTGCGAGGCCTAGATTCATACACAACATGTCGCTTCCACAAGTATGGTTGGCCTAATAATACATCATAAACTTCGAGAGGAGAAACATCACATAGTACCTCATCCATGAAGGGTTTGATGTTGTAGGGGAAGTGACACTGCTGGCTGATGCAGAGATCTCATCCTTGGTGAATCCACCCGATGGTGTATGTATGCGAGTGTGATGTGGTCAGTAGGCCTATTTGCGTCACAAACTCTCCATAAATGAGGTTCTTTTGGCTCATGTTTTCTAAAATAAACTGCAGCAGAGAACCCTTCACCCACATCTATGAGTTGAAGAGCCACTCCCCCTTATTTGGATCTTCACGCTAATCCTTCTGGACATTGGTGGTGGAAATGGTGGCACTAGGATACACATCAATAATATTCTTTCCTTTTTCATTCCCCTTATCAGGTTCTAACTCATAGTTGGAGCATGCATCTTATTCGGAAGCCTTCAACTCGGCCACTAGTGACTTCTTTTCTCGACACTCACTCATGTTGTGAGTGCAGCTACTATGAAACTCACACCACTTTCCTATGTCCTTCTTTGTCTTTGTGGTGTTTTTATTAGCTTGCAGCTTCGATGGTTTTTCCTGGGTCGCCCCTCCTTGGCTTTGTCATTTATTCTGCAGTTTGGGGGTGCTTTTTCCTTGCTTCAGATTCGCAGTTCCAAAGCACCACTTCTTCTGTTTAAATTTATTCTTGGTCTTGACAACATATCTATAGGCAACACCGAACAAGGAGATGTCTGGGAACTCCATTTCATCCTGGATGTAATTATGCAAAAAAACGGGATACTTGAGTACCAAATTCTGCCTAGAGTCCTTGATGCCCATCTTTGTGCGAAGGGCATGAAAACCATTTTTAAACTCTGACACATATTGGTCCCTTTCCTGCCGCAACTTTGTCCAATTTATGTATTTATATTCATAGCTACCAACAGGGTAATATTGTTCCTTGATGGCATCTCAAAAGGAATTATAAGTGGGTTCGACTGAGAATAGTGATGGCTCCCCCTAATCCTTTTTTCTCACGATAGGTTTCCCACCAGTCCTTGACACAGGGGGTGACTTTCAGGAGTGAAAAATTAATCTTTTCCTAGTTGGAAAAGTCATGAACTGAAAATATACTTCCAACAGATTTAACAATTTATCTACGAAATTTGCATCTATCTGGCCTTCAAATATGGTAATTTCAAAGTTAATTTGTACCTTATAAGGCGTGGCACCTCTAGAGTGGCAGCTGAATGAATATGTGTCGTCTGTGGGTAGTCGTCGAAGGGTCTGGGAACAGTTATCCATAATCACGTTCCTCTGTTTCTCAAGGGCCTCCTCGAGCAATATTTTGAAAGGATCTCCTACTACCTTTTCTTTCTTTTCTTCCACCATGGGAGGCCATCGGTGATTGCGAGGTTGATCTCATAAAGGTTAAACTAGATTGAGCCCTAACTCCTTATACCTTGACCTTGTTGGGGACATGAAAAGAAAATCAAAAAAAGAGGAGACTGATATGATACCACTGATCCTAACTTATGCAGGAACAAAATACAATAAATATATAAACATAAACACAAAAGTGTAGTAGAAATTCATATATGAATGATTTCCTGTCTATCATATTTAACTTCTCATTAGTCACCTATTTTTAACATTTATCTTAAGTATTTTAATAAAGTTGAATGGATTAAAACTAATGTGTATTTGTGATCCGAACTTATGTATGAACACAATATAATACATATATAGACATAAAAATATAAGTGCTGTAGAAATAAAACTTCATTTCATTAATATCAAAGAATTGAAATATGCTGACATACAGAATGGAAGTAAACTAGCTCGAGCGATGGTAGCTTATCTATGAGAAGAGATGTGGTGGGTACATGCCTCTGAAATGTGTTAAAATGAGGCTCAAGGTCCTTTTTATTATTGAACAACAAGGTAAAACCCTAAACAACCAAAAACCTAACCCCAGGAGATGGAACACCAAGTGTTTGTGAGCCTCGTTGGGGTTATTTGGGCAGCCAACCTCTCGGAGTCGTAACTTGGTCATATTATCTCCTTTTGGCATGTATAATACCTTTTCATAAATATCTCTCTGAGTACTACAATATTTTTTGTAGGACCCTGCATATGGCTACGGTCCTACTGCAGACGTCAAAAAAACATGGTTTAGGGGGTCAATACTGCTCTAGAAGTTCAAGACCTGAAAAAATACTAAAAATAGTAAATGCTGCTAAAAATAAGGTAACTGATGAAACCAACTAGGGGTTTAGGTGGAATAGGTGAGCATACACCAATATGCACATGGATCAACCATTTTCAACACTCCATTTTAACAAGGAAGGGATTATTAGATACCCCAATCCTGCCTTTATGGAATTCGATATTTCCTCTTGACAATGCCTTTGTAAAAACATATGCATCTTGTTCCTCTGTAGGAATGTATTCCATCAACATAATCTGCATCTGCATACAATCTCATAGATGATGATACCAAATGTTGATATGCTTGGATCGATCATAAAAAAATGGATTTTTAGAGAGTTTGATACAACTCTAATTGTCATAGTAAATCACAATGGGATCCATCATCTAAACAAATAACCCAACAAGAATATTCCTCATCCAAATAGATTCACAATCTACTTGAATAACATCCATGTACTTTGCTTCTGTTGAAGTGAGTGAAACTGATATTTGCTTCCTACTATACCAAGAAACTGTTTCTAACCCAATACTGAAAAATCCTCCTGAAGTGCTCTTCTAATCCGATGGAATACTCACCTAATATGCATCTGTGAATCCTTGAAGCTTCACTCCCTCTGTCCATTTTTATCAGATATCATACTGAGTAGTTCCTTTGAGGTATCTCAACACATTTTTGGTCGCCTTCCAATACAGTTTGGTTGGCTTAACTATTGCTTGACTAAGATGGTTAACTACATAACACATGTTTGGTCATGTGTTCACCAAATACATGAGTGAACCCACAATAAACTTATAAATAGTGGCCTTCACCTCCTCACCTGAAGAGGCTTCCTATTTCCTCCAAAGGACTACTAGAGGAGTGTCCACGGGTGTTCTACTCTCCATGCATAAATTCTTCACTATCTCATTGGCATAATTTCCTTGAGAGACAAACAGTTCTCCATCTCCTTGCTATACTACCAAACTGAGGAAATAATGCATGAGTCCCATCTCCTTCATCTCGAATTCTCTTGCAAGATCCTCCTTGCAATATTTGATAAACTTCTCATCATCGGTTAAAATAAAATCATCAACATATAATACTATAATCAACAATTTACCTCTAACAACAATATGGTAAATGTTTGCATTTGTTTCACCACTTTTGGTGAAGCCCAACCTGGTGAAATAGTTGTCGATCCTGGTGTACCAAGCATGGGGTGCTTATTTCAATCCATACAACACTAACTTGAGTCTGAACACATACGATTCTCTTTATAAGGTCTAAAATACTTTCGGTAGTTCAATGTAAACCTCCTCCTCAATCAATCCATTGATGAATGTTATCTTCACATCCATATGTTGGATATTCCATCCCATCTGCATTGCAAGTGATAAAATTGATCTAATATAAGAGTACCTTGCTACTGGAGCAACGGTCTCCTCATAATGAATTCCCTCCACATGAGAGAACCCCTTGGCCACAAATCTAGCCTTGTGTTTCCTGATGCTTCCATCTGTTGCTTGCTTCACCTTGTAGATCCACTTAGAACCTACCACTGACTTCTTCTCTGATCTTGGGACCACTTTGCAAATAATTTTTTTGAATATGGAATCATATTAATCTACCATGGCATCAACCCACACTTGTTTCTACACTTCTTACTTAAATGAGGACAGTTATTTCTCAACTAGCTCACTCATTAGAGCCATGTACCCAGTGGACCAATCCTATGACCTCCTTTGCCTCCGTTGTGATGTGAGCGCTCCCACGTTCTCTCTAGCATCATGCAATAATATCTTCTTTGGTCTGTTTCCTTCCATCTTTGGATGTCTCTACATGAGTGAGTGTTTGCACTCTCTACTCCTATGCATGTGGCTTCTCCACAACATCCTGAGGTTTTTCCTTTAGATCCAAAATCTCCTCATCTGCATGCAACTTAAGCTCACTCTCAAGGGACCATCTCATAACATTTTATTCAATGAATTTCACAACTCTACGCACAACCATCATCCTATGAGATGGAAGGTACAGTAGATAGTCGTGAGGTGTATTAGTGTACCCCACAAATATGCCCAACTTTGTTGTTGGTTCTATATTTTTCCTTGCATCCTTGGAAACATGACAGTGAACTGATGAACCAAAGATCCTGAAGTGTGACACATCTCATTTCTTCCTTGAAAAATATTCGTTTGGTTTACTACTCTTGAGAATCATACGAGGACTCCTATTCTGCACATATACCATTTTGTTTCATGCTTCAACCCACAAGTGCAACGGTAGGCCATGATCATGCAACATCACCCGTGCAAATCCCACACTACTTTTGTTCTTCCTTTCAGCAACCCAATTCTGCTATGGGTTATGCGGTGCTATTAAGTCCTATCTAATGAATTATTTTGCATATAATTTCTTGAACTAATTCAACACATTTTCTCCACCGTTATCGATATTGAGAGCCTTCACTTTCCTGCCAGTGTATTTCTCAACAAGTGATTTAAATTCAATTTTTTTTTAGAATGTACAGTATTTTTTCTACATGAATAATATCCAGTACTTACATGAGAAATCATCTACAAATATGACATAATACTTGTGTTTGGATGTGGAGGTTGTCGAGAAATTTCCACACACATTAGAATGAACTCTTTCGAGGACTACTTGTGCTATACTATCCTTATCAAGAAAGGTGGCGTTGGTGTACTTCCCCAGTGTAAACCGTGTGCATGTATCTGTCTGCTGATCTAGTGTGCCCTTGGGAAGTCCTGTAGAAATATGCTACATGATATTCGAAGCTCCATGGTGCAATTGGCCAAGTTGCATATGCGATAATTCACTGATGTCTCGACATTGCACCTTATTCGCTTTCATGCTCAAAGAAACACTATATTATACATCCAATTTATAGAGGCTCTTCAAACAAACCTTGATTTGCTTCACGTGTCCCATGGTGATGTGACGAAGGAAAGCCTTTCCTTTGCTAAATATCACATCATAGCCATGATTTTCCAACATAGAAACTGAAACTAAATCCTTCTTCAGACCCAGAACGTACATGACATCTTTTAATGTGAGCGTAGAACCAAACTCCCTTTAAAAAGTAATTGTATTAATATCGGTCACACTATACCTTCCATCATCTCCCATATCGATGTGAATTTTGAGGTCCTTATCCTCCAAATCAATGAAGAATTCCTTTTTTCCTATCATATGGAATGAGGCTCCACTATCCTAATACCACACACTATCCATCACTGATGTCACCATGCATGTAATGAGGGTGAAATCCAACTCGAATTATGAATCTAGAGCTTCACCTGCTGCTCCTCCTGAGGGCTTCTTGTCGACGTTCTTCTGCGTACACTTCGTGGTATAGTGTCCCAACTCATGACAATGAAAAAATTTAATATTCGACAAATATTTCTCTTGCCTACTTGACCAAAATCTCCTTTGGATTGGGATTTATTCCCTTTCTTCATATTTCCATCCAAGGAAAATTTCTCCTCATATTCAATCTTGGATGAGGTCCCATCTCTTGTGTTCCACCTAAACTATTCCTGTACCAAATCTGACCATAATATTTCCAAGTTTGGTAGCTTATCCCTCCCATTGACTGAATCCTGGTAGTTGTGCCAACTCTTGGGAAGGCCTAGAAGTGCTAGGCTTACCAGATAATCTTATACAATCGTAACACCAACAATCCCAAGTTCATCACAACATTTTGTGAACCTGCCGAGGTATTGTGGTATTCTGTCTCCCTTCTGCATTTTGATATTTAGAAGCTTATCTTTGAGTGCCAACTTCCTTTAGTCACTACTTTTCTCGAACAACTCTGTCAATTTATGAAACATTGCATATGGAGTTTCTTTCTTGTGGATATTAGAGATAATATGGTCTCATACTCCCTCCAATATTATCCTCCTCACCTTGGTGACACTCTTCTTCCAATCTGCTAGATCCCGAGCATCAACTGGTGCTGATTTCGAGATATCGTTATCAATGAATTCCTTCAGCCCATTGTCTTCCATGATTGCTTCCATCTGGTCCTTCCAAGTAATGTAATTCGAGCTACCCTCAATAGAATATTGGAGCCCTAGATCGTAGAGAGCCATCCATATAGATTTGAAGAATATATCTACAAACTCATTCCCCCTACAAAGTTAACTTTGAATTCTCTTCTCTATTATGATTCTAGCTTTGATACCATGTAGAAATTAATTTCAGATTCAATATTTCTCATTTTATGTTATAAAACATAAGAAAAATCTACTTCTACTGATCTGTGGAAATAAATTCACGATTGAGAAGCAATATAAAAAACATGCGACATGAATCAATTAAAACACATAACACGAGGATATATCTAGGGGAAAGAAACTATCAAGACCCCTTCATATCTATATTGTAGTAATCAAAACATAGAGTAGAAATACAATTCTTGCTCAAGCCTAAACAATCTTTTCACAAGTATAATCTATCTCACTCTACTTCACAAGCCCACTCACGTTAATGCTTAACCAAATTTTTGACTGCCCAAGATCCTATTTCCTTGCACTGTTTCCTTGGCAATTATTCCCTACTATTTAGGGAATTTCCTCATCCATAACTGTGAAATCCCTATAGGTCATTCACTAGTTACATGCACCACCTGTACAACTTGGATAATTATACAACCGATAACATCCTTCCCTTGAACTCCAATATCAACTTGGTAATTTGTAGATCATGCATGCATGAGTTAATTATGGCTGATTTATCATTAAACTCATTTATCATTGGGTAAACACCCCACTTCTTGACCTCCACTAGTTCCTCCAACAGTTGGAACTAGTTTAACTAAATTTAAGTTAGTTTAACTGAATTAAATTATTACAACTCAAATTAAACTCAAACTAGGCTCATAAGAAGTAGGAGACACTCTACATGACTCAAGTTAGGCCCTCAACTCGAATTAACCGAGAAAAATAATTCAAACTGACTTATTTAACTCATTCTTGTTGTCTTGTGATGTGGAATTGCAATTTTATCCTAATTTAATTCAAGGAAAAATTAAATCATTTTTTTCTTGCTGCCATTTCCACCATCCACAGAAAAATAAATCAGAGGTATGAGATTGAGCACAGAGAAATGGTTGCAGAAGCATGTGTTTACTGAAATTCATGAAGATTTATTTGGAGAGTTACCAAATATTTTGACAGAGTAGGTTAACCGGTTGAAGGATATAATCCGACTCACTCACATTATGGACCTAGAAAATGGACTCCTTAGGAGATGCGCTAGTCGCAAGAGGTAAGTAATAATATCTCACCTTCTTTCAAAATCTAGTTTGAGAGTGTGTTGGAAGGTTATATTATTGAGTTTGCAGTAGAAGATACAATATACTATAGTGTAACACAGAGGAAATTCTTGAAGTGTCTACGAGGTAGATTCATATGGTCACTGCCATTATCCATTAAGATGTTACTTTGTGAACAGAAATTTTTGTTTCTCGGGTCAGAAAACATGAGCGAGTAAACCACTTGGGCACCAAGGGGAAAGTGGGGGATAACCAAGGGGTAGTATAAGCAAAGGGGATATGGAAAAATAATAGGGATATTATGGTGGAGACTAAAGGATGGTATGGGACTCCGGATGTGAATTTCAAGAGGAAGGATTGAGGTAGAAGAATTAGAGGGTGCCACATTGAGGAGTGGACATAGGTTCTAACAGAGTGATGTGAAAGGAGACCAATCATCATCAATGTATGTTGTAAGGAGAATCCCAAGGAGAGGGTCAAGGAAAGGCCACTAAAGAACAAGGAGTAACACGAGTGATCAGAGTTATGAAGGAATGTATTTTGGTATCCCAAGCACTAAAGCAGAGGAAGAAGCATAGATTAGTCCATGTAGCATGGAGTTTTGAACCCTGAATATAAAATTCATACCATGCCTGGTGTTAAACCCACTACCCTACACTCATCTAGAAATATACAAGTAAGTACTTAGTACACAGTAATGAATAAAGTAGAAGGTAATCGTAGTCAAGGGGGTGGAGGTACTAGCAACAATGGAGTTGTACAAGTAGTAGGAGTGTCACAGGGTGCTCAGGATCAGTGTAGATCATAGACCAATATGTAGTCATCTAGTGGTGAAGTAGGTGTGAATGAAATTACTTCATCAGGTAGTACTTCACAAGCGCGATGGCATGCGCAAAACTGAGGATGTTTATCTTCCATAATGTTGGGAGAAAGGATCCAAAACAATTCTTCTTTCTTTGTGAGGTTTTCTGGACAGTGAATCAAGTCCTTTATGAGGCAACACAAATTGCACAGTTGGAGGCTAACTTTAGAGATCACACATTAACATGGTATATGAAGTTTGATAACAAGACCCCAACTGGACAAAACATGATGCTGAATAATATTAAGGAGGCTCTAATCAGATAATTTCAGAAGTTGAAATATGAGTCTCAATGTATTATGTATCTAAAGGAGATTAAACAGAGGTCAAATGAATCAATATGATATTTTTAGCAGAGATTCAAGATCTTGAAGGAAAGGTTGAAGTTTGAGATTCCAAATGCACAACATAAAGAGTGGTTTAGTGATGGTCTACTTCCACATATTAGGATACCCTTAATGCAACAAAAAATCAAATCACAGCCGAAAGCGCTAGAGCTTTCATTGAACCTAGAAGCTTTTCCAGCAAGGTGTTGTAACTTATTTTTACCCTAGTTTGTTTTTTTTTACTTTTTCCTTTATGTTGAAAAAGAAATAAAAAATAAAAAAATGAGAAAAATAAATAAATAAATAAATAGAAAAGAGAATAAAAATAAAAAGAAAGAGAGAAAGAAAGAAATGAAAAGAAAAATGAGAAAAATAAATAAATAAAAAATCAAAGGAAATGAAAGAAAAAGCTATATAAAAAAATAAATAAACGAAAAATCCCTAAGTTAGCGCGCCAGTTAAAATGTCACTTTGATTTATTTTATATTATCATTATTATTATCCTTTATGTTTTGGAGGATTATTTTATTGTAAATAAATTTGATTCGACATCTTGTCGCATAGCAATAATTTCCAATTGGAAATCGATGGGTGAGATTATCCCTGTCTGGATCAACAGTGGAGGATGAATTCGGGACAACCTCCCCCCCACCCCCCCCCCCCCCCCCACTTTCTTAGTTTAACGGGGGGGTGGGTTCAAAAAGTAGATTTAATGAAACCACCAAACCATATGTGGTAGCCCCACAATGAGTTCAGGACCCCCCCATACTTTCGAAGGTTAATGGGGGGTTCAAAAATTCGATTTGCTGAAACCGCCAATCCATACGTGGTAGCCCCAAAATGAGTTCAGGACCCCCCGCTCTAAAACCATTAACCACCCACACCCCCAAAAACCACTTTTCCTTCCTGCCTCCACTCTCACCTCCGCTCATACCTTTCCACTTGTCCTTCTGTTATTTGCTTTCGTCAAACAAATATGTAACCGTTAGATAATTAATCCTTCGTGCCAACATCTATTTCATTAATTAGACGTGCCCAAAACTGTTATAATATGTTAATTAATTTAAACCTCCTCCTTTAAAAAATATCTTTACCCTGCATACTATTTTCCACCATTTCTTCTTTCAGCGCACAAGTGCAACCCCGAATTTTACAAGTACGTAGTCATCTTCCAATGCTAGTGATCGCCATAGCCTAGTAATTTGCCACCCTAGCTGGTAATTTTTTGTTTACATTGTATTCTCACAAAGGAAATTCCAAATTAGTCATATAAATCCCTACATTTCCCTCTTCCATTAAAATATACAAGCTTGCTCTAGTCAATACCCAATATAAAATATCAGCAACCTAGTGCGAGTTCGATTTGTATGAACTCCACAATTGGGAAAACCAGAAATTTCAAGATGTTAGTGACGAATTGAGTATCTGGGAGTCTTTCTTGCCTCAATTTTTCTTTCACCAAACTTATACCTTCCCCGAATTTGTCACTTGGTGCCATCTCAGGTATCTTCCTAGTCGGAGGGTTGTAATTTCCCAAAACAATGAAGTGTTATTTTCCATTACACCTAAATCCATATGCCAAGCACTCCAAATTAATTTCCAAGATCCTCTGAACCAATTTTCTACCGATTCCCTCATGGATATATATTCAAAAATTACATTTCCCCAACGAGCTCGTATTTTTGAGTCATTCCTACCTGAAAATTCTGAATTGCTTAGAATTAATCCACCCTAGTCCACTTCAAATTTTCCATAAATTTCAAGGCAGGTTATTTCCATGGTCGCATGTTTGTTATATTATCCTACCGATCAGTGGGAAGATGAAGTGATACTTGTATTTTTGTCAATTTTCACTATAGGTAATAAGACTTCACTGATTTTTAATGACAGTTAGTTTCTGTCAGACATTATTCATGATCAATTTCTAAATTTTTATGTTGAAGGTTCATTTAAACATCAATCAATTCTTTTGTATATTCTTTTATTCTATCAAGAAGAAAGGTTAAAATTCCCATTGCATAAGTTATATGCACAAGGAAAACCTCAATCATTCATTCACTAGACTTCCTTGGTAAGAAAGAATACATAAGAGTACTCTTTCAGTGACTTTGTAACCCAATTTTTTCATATGTCCTTATGTCTTCTCAATAAAGATGTAATACCAAGGATTTCACCTGGAATCAGAAGGATGTTGCACCATACTAAGCAAGATAAAGCTGGATACTGGAACTTTTACCAAAATTATACAGAGATCTCAATATATGGTTGTGAACTCCCTCCCTACAGATTACCAGTGTTTGTGCCTATAAGGATCTTTGCCTTAGAATACATCACGAAAATGATGAATATGGATGATTTTCATTTTGTATCCAGGAAGCATAAATCAAAATTCAAGATGAAGGAACATATTAGCCCTTTCATTGTTAATACCAAAGCAACAAAAAAGGATGAATATTATTTTTTAAATAAAATAAAATTCAAGTTCAATTTTCCTAGGTCCTATGATCCCTTGGGAATTATTTCAAGGCCGCGAGTTGAGCATAAAAAAACACCTTATGCACATCAAACGAGGCCATAGATGGAACAATATGAAAATCAAGAAGAATGACAAAAAAATACATTACAGGAAGTCGAGGAACAAATTATCAGTCAGACAACTTCATAGACTCCAGTTCCTCAAGAAAAAAAAAACTAAAAGATCAAGAGAAAGTCTATCTCCTACAGACTCAAAAACTGAAGCTACAGGTTTAATAGTTTTCAAAAGGAGAAAGAAAACAAAAACTCATGAAGAGTCCTCAGAAGGAAAGAATTCACAGGAGTATGCTATAGTGGTGTTGTCATGTTTTTCTACTTTTTCCTTTACACAAATTGAAGAGATCAAAAGAGATTCACCTGTGTCATCTGTCTCTCAAGATACAACGAAAAAATATAATTTTGCTAGATACATACAAATAAAAAGGAAGAATGAATCATTAAAGGCCACTACTTATTATGAATTTTGGAAACAGTCTTCGACTACCCAACATAGACTTTTGTCTACACTTGATATCCAAAAGGGACAATGTAATATTCCTACTTTAGCAAGCAGCTAAGGGGAATATTAAAATTTTGATTTTTTCACTTAGTATTTGGATAAATGGGTAAGGAGGCCCATGCTTAATAAAAACATGAATAAAACCCATTATAATGTGAAAGGGGATCATCAAAGTAGCTGGATTTTACACTTATGGGTGTAAACAAGGGCAGATGGATGAGGACATAGTCAAGTTTGACTAAGTCAACATGCATGCATGAAGAAAAGGAGATCATCAATAAAACCAGTTCAGTATGAACAAGGATAAGCATAGACAGACATTGTGAGCTGGATTGATTGCACTTGAGTGTGAAAAGGGATGAGGCAGATTGAAGAGGTCAACCTTGACCAAATCAAACAACGCAGTATGGAGGAGTGGCCTTGATGAAGGTACAGCGTAATTTTGGAGGGAGATTGCTCATGTGGAGTTGGGAACCCTAATGGGTGGGAACCAAGGTGAGGAGGCTTACAAAGTTTATAAGGAAGAGGATGGTAGCTATTTGGGGTTAGCTGGGATTATTATTTATTTTGTCTGTTTAGAATATTTGGCATCCTCTTGCTGTTTAGCAGAGCTGCAGTGTTGTTTAGCACAAGGATCTCCTATTTAGGAATCCTTCTCCTTTCTTGAGAGGCCTCAAGAAGGAGTATTGTACTTCATTTTTCCACACTCAGGCTTGTGGCCAAGCATCCTCCTTCAGCCACAACATTATTTTTTCAGAGAATAGTGTTGTGTTGTAGGGTGTTGCAGTGGAAAGTCCCCAACACCACTTTCTCAACTTATCTTTCCAAGGAGGGAGCTTCCCTTTCTTTGCAAGATCTGCTAACAAGGTTTTTGAGAATTATGTACATCTTATCATGTGGCCAAAGCATTCTCCATCATTGAATTTTCAATCCTTGGCAGGATCTGCGTTATTTTTCATAGTGTTGCAGTAGCAGGGTTTGAACCCTTGCTTGTGAGCTTATTCCTTAGAGGAAGGGCCAACCCTTCTCCCGGAAAGATTTGTACATCATCCTCCTTATATTTCTTGTATATTTCAGCTATTTTTATTTAGAGCTGTAGTGTAACTATGTTTTCCAGATCTAGATCTGCAGATTTTCTATTATGTACTTGTGCTCTCATGAAACCCTTGCCGGGTTATCCCTTTGATGTATAAAAGGAGCTAGATCTCCATTTTCCTGCATGTTCTGATATAATAAACAAGATATCTATTATTTCATCATATTATATCTGAATCCCTCAGAAAATCGCACTGTATATGCTTCAGTAGCTTTATGTTGATCTAAGTCATGGGATTTGGGCCTTTTTAAGCCATACTGGGACTGGGAGGTCTGTTTAACTTAGCTAGAGTGATTTTGTTTTGCTAAAATTTGGTATGTGAGTCCCATATGACATATTATAAGGGATACCACCATTATTTTCCTTTTTTATTATGCAAATAGCTGGGAATAACGTTTTTGGGGCTTAAAATGTTGCTTTTCCCCAACTTTTGGGTCAGAAAAAGATGTATAAGTTGCTGATGTGACACCAACTGATGATAATGTGTTTCTTGATACATTCCATGAATGAATAGATTTCTGAAGCTCCAGGATTGTGTTTACATATTGTTGTAGTCCCATTATTGGGTATTTTCTGACCATTCTAGGTGTGAGAGGCTTGTTTATCTCACCTAGTTTGCTTGGTTTCTGATTTCCTCTTGGTTTTGGATCTTAGATTATTATATATAAGATATCAAAGGGCTAATATTGTATTCTATAGCATAAAATCCTAAAAAATTCATTTTTCAGGCATGCCTTGCTAGCAATCCCAATTTGGGGATATTACAGTGGTATCAAAGCATAGTCTTGGCTCAACCTATGAGTTCCAGCCATTAGATGGAGAAATATTAGAATGATGTATAGGATGAGTTTACTCTCATCACTTTTCAGATCTAGAAATAACCTCTCCCATGAGGTTAATCTGATGAAGGAGAAGAGATGCCAAGAAACTCCTAGAGGGTTTCAAGAAGAGGAAGGACCATGCACTTCCTATTCTCATGAAGAAGAATACCAGAAACATGGAAGACACTTGGAATATCAAATTCTAAGTGAATACCTTGTTGAGTACAAGACTCAACCTAGATCCTTCAAGGAGACTCTAGCCTTCCCACAGTTCATTCAACTGAAGGAAGAAAGGAGACCTTGCAGCACAAGAAGGATGAAGGGCAATAGGTTTCTATTGTATACTTTTGATGGATCATCTTCAGCAAGGACTTGGAAAAGAATACTGGTAGCATTATTCCGACTAGATCCATCGGTAGAAAGAGAAGCAGTAGAGATTGCAGCGCTGCACATCAAGGGCAAAGCAAACACTTGGTGGTTCAGCCACATAAGTCATGCAAGAGTGTCTACTCTTGTAGATTTCACTCAGAGGGTGATCAAGAGATTTGATGAAGAACATTCAGCGATGGAGGAGCACTCACCATCTCTTAAGGAGACTTATATCAGCGTTGTCACAACCATGGAGGAGCAACCTTCAACATTAGCAGTTGAAGGAACCAATACAGTTAAAGAAAGAACTCTTGCAGCCATGCAAGGTGTTCCCAAAGTCCATCAAGGTATGATTTCATTTCCACTTTCTATTATTGCAGCAAATATTTCAGAATATTGTGGAAATATGCTGTTGTATGACCCAAGATCATCACTTACTGCTATTCTAGAGTAGCAAGGTTGCACTGTGCTATCCAAGAGCAGCAGTGAAGAGATAAGGACCCATTCCTCATGGGAACATTCAGATGTCAGCTTCATTCAGGAATCCATGGAGGAAGAGATGTCAGAGGGTAGACATCTTGAGATGAGAAACTCTTTCTCCTCTCTAGATGACACTCTCTCAATGAGCATGCCACAACTCAAAGAGATACTTCTACTTGTAGAAGATCCAAGGCCTCTTTGGTTTTGGAAGGCCATGCATGAGGAGGAGGTCTCATCAGGAGATCCCATTGGAGGTGCACTTCAACATTTCATGAAGTGCAAGGTTCTTCAAAGGATGGAGGAGGAGGGTGTCCTACCATGGGAGAATACCAAGCATTTTTAGAATGAGATCCATCACCCACATTGGGATGAGTGGATGGCAGTATGGAGCAAGAGGTTTCCAAACCCCTTGCAGATCTATGATACAGGCTAGCAAGAGGCATGGCTGCATTGCTTCTTTTTGGGTGAGTTTGGTCACTACCCGAAAATTTATATTTCTTTATCTCATGCCTTGAGTCTCAATGATAGGATGCATAAAAAGGAGGCATGGTTGTTGTGGCTGTTAAAAAGAGAGTTTGGACATCATATGTCAAATATTATGTCCATGTATTTACCTTTGTTTGAGATATGTCTCGTGTGCTCACATGTATTTATGTTTGAGATGTATGTCATGTATGTACATTGTTTCGGGAAGGAGGATAACTTCCCCATGATGTATGATGGAGCTGGTTTGTACTTGGGTGATGAGACAACTCACATGTCCATCAATGTATTATTGCTCCATGATCTTCATTTTGATAATGCAAGGAGGCAGCAAGAGTCCTTGTTACTATGGCTATTATTGAGAGAGTATGGGCTGAAATCTATCCATACTTATCATGATGTTTTAGAAGAAATTTATGGCACATTGTCTTGTTACTTTGATCATGTACAACTAATATATATTGCTATTTACTACCACGTAGTAGATGAGCACTCATGCACAACTAGTAACTTGTTGGAGGACAACTTGCCACAAGAAATACTTAAGCAGTAGTTGGCGAAACTATGCTATGTCCCTTGGATAGACCATTGGTATCATGGAACCATCAACATTTTTCTGATTTGGATGCCAAATGGTGATGAGGTGCCATTCCTTTTGGATGGGATGGTTTGGGCCAGCATGATTCATGACATGGGAGATAGGATCTTTGGAGATCTATTCTTCTTCTTGGCACTTGAGGGAAACCTATTTGTAGCCCAAGGTCAGTATGTACTCTACACTTGCCATGAGTGGAGATGAAGACAGCATGGGGTAGGCCATCTTGCCTACCATGTTCAACTATTCAGCCCACCTTCTTTGCAGGAGCCTGAGGTGGAGGAGGTCTTTCATGAGTTGCCATGTTGGAGGGTGACTCATCTTGTATGGATGATAGCTTGGGGGTGGAGGTTTTACATGGGAATGTTAGTTCCCAAACACATGTCAGACTCCATGCCTTGGGAGGGAGTTTTTTAGTTATATCCTAGCAGTTGCTTGAGGACAAGCAACATTTGGGAGGGGAGGGCTGTAATATTCCTACTTTAGCAAGCAGCTAAGGGGAATATTAAAATTTTGATTTTTGCACTTAGTAGTTGGATAAATGGGTAAGGAGGCCCATGCTTAATAAAAACATGAATAAAACCCATTATAATGTGAAAGGGGATCATCACAGTAGCTATACTTTACACTTATGGGTGTGAACAAGGGCAGATGGATGAGGACATAGTCAAGTTTGACTAAGTCAGCATGCATGCATGAAGAAGAGGACATCATTAATAAAACCAGTTCAGTATGAACAAGGATCAGCATAGACAGAAATTTTTGAGCTGGATTGATTGCACTTGAGTGTGAAAAGGGATGAGGCAGATTGAAGAGGTCAACCTTGACCAAATCAAACAGCGCAGTATGGAGGAGTGGCCTTGATGAAGGTACAACGTAATTTTAGAGGAAGATTGCTCATGTGGATTTGGAAACCCTAATGGGTGGTACCCAAGGTGAGGAGGATCACAAAGTTTATAAGGAAGAGGATGGAAACCATTTGGGGTTAGCTGGGATTATTATTGATTTTTTCTGTTTAGACTATTTGGTAGCCTCTTGCTGTTTAGTAGAGTTGTAGTTCTGTTTAGCACAAGGATCTCCTGTTTAGGAATCCTTCTCCTTTCTTGAGAGGCCTCAAGAAGGAGAATTTTATTTCATTTTTCCACACTCGAGCTTGTGGCCAAGCATCCTCCTTCAGCCACAACGTTATTTCTGTAGAGAATAGTGTTGTGTTGCAATGGAAAGTCCCCAACACCACTTTCTCAGCTTATCTTTCTGAGGAGGGAGCTTTCCTTTCTTTACAAAATATGATAAGGAGGTTTCTGAGCATTATTTACATCTTGGCATGTGGTAAAATAATTCTCCATCATTTACTGCACATTCCTTGGTAGGATCTGCGTTATTTTTCATAGTGTTGTAGTAGCAGGGTTTGAACCCTTGCTTGTGAACTTATTCCTTGGAGGAAGGGCCAACCCTTCTCCCGAATATCTTTGTACATCATCCTCCTTATATTTCTTGTATATTTCAGTTATTTGTATTCATATCTGTAGTGTAACTTCGTTTTCTAGATCTAGATCTGCAGATCTGCTATTATGTACTTGTGCTCTCATGAAACCCTTGTCGGGTTATCTCTTTGATGTATAAAAGGAGCTAGATATAAATTTTCCTCCATGTTATGATACAATAAACTCCATATATTTTATTGCATCATATTATATCTGAATCCCTCAGAAAATCACGTTGTATATGCTTCAGTAGCTTTCTGTTGAGCTAAGTCATGGGATTTGGGCCTTTTTAAGCCATACCGGGACCGGGAGGTCTTTTTAACTTACCTAGAGTGATTTTTTTTTGCTAAAATTTTGTATGTGAGTCCCATATGACATATTATAAGGGATACCACCATTATTTTCCTCTTTTATTACGCAAATAGTTGGGAATAACGTTTTTGGGGCTTAAAATATTGCTTTTCCCAAACTTTTGGGTCAGAAAATGATGTATAAGTTGTTTTTGTGACACAAAATGATGATAATGTGTTTCTTGATACATTCCATGAATAAATATCTTGCTACAACTCTAATATTGTGTTTACATATTGCTGCAATCCCATTATTGGGTATTTTCCGGCCATTCTAGGTGTGAGAGGCTTGTTTATCTCACCTAGTTTGCTTGGTTTCTGATTTCCTCTTGGATTTGGATCTTAGATTATCATATCTAAGAGATCCAAGGGATAATATTTTTTTCTGTATAATACATTCCTGAAAAATTGATTTTTCAGGCATGCCTTGCTAGCAATCCCAATTTGGGGATATTACAGACAATTTCAATTAGCCTTCTTAGTTCCAAAAGTTCTAGTACCTAAGAGTGCAGAAGATTATAAAAAATAAATTTTTTATTTTCATACTAATAAAATTCATTCAATTGATCAAATTAACCTTCATAAGCAGGCAGGTGAAATGATATATTCTACATTGACCCATTCAACCATGGTAGCCTATAAACTACAAGCTTCCTTGAACAGTATTCACACACAGTTAAAAATGGAGAATATCATCCTTAGCTAAAGATACCAGAACCAAAGCACTTGAATATTTGGTGATCAAATTAGGATATGATCCTAGTGATATCAAAGCAACATAAGAGACGATAAAGAATAGAAATGTTGACATTCAAGCATTGATGAAGTATCTTAAACTTCCTAATACAGAACATACACAATTTAAGGAATTTTTTAAACTATAAAAGAAGAGGAAAATATGTTCAAATTGATATTCGAAAAAAATGTTCAAATTCAAATGATGGAAGCTGACATGGAAACACTCTCAAAAGAAAAAGAGAAACAACTTAGTATTTCAGTTTCCATTCCCATAGGGACACCTTCTACAACATGTACTTCAACAATAGGGACATCTACAACAACAACAATCATAGTAGAGACACAGTCTACTGATTCAACAGAACAATTGTCAAAGGCCATGGGAGACTTATCTTTAAAGGATCAAGAAATTGAAAAAATCAAGATGCAGATCCAAAATATTCAAGAATAGAAAATTAAGTTTGATAATGCATAATTGGTTGAGATTCAATAGAATTATAAGTTAAATCAACAATTAGAATTTTATGAAAACGAATCTTTAATAACACAAACTATTTCTCAGGCCAAAGAAAATATCTGGATTGATATTAATGCATTAATGACTGAGTTATGGCCTTCAATTGAAATTATTTTTGAGTGGGAAGATTTATTACAAAGATCAAAAGCAGCAATAACAGAAATAAAAGAAGATCTGTACCACAAACCAGGAGATCCCATAAGGATAATCAAAGTCTTAAACTCCAAGACAAAATAATAACTTGAATATTTTGGCATTAAAGAAAGAACTGAAGCTGTCTTGGAGGTAAGAAAGGTTTTAAACAAGAGGAATTTGATGTTCAAGCTTGAGAATAAGTGCCAGAATTTAGAGGTTCAGATCAAAAAAATTCATAGAAAATTCAATGCTCTACATCATAAAGGACTCCTAGGTTTGCACGATATAGGTGGCAAATTGATTCCACTTGAAGTTTATCAACATAGGTTACATGAGATAGCAGTGGAAAAGACTAAATTTTCCAAAATAAGAGGAATTATAATTGGAAAAACTTTCATCAAATGTTTAAGTTATGATTTGCTAATTTAACATGAAATTAAGGATTTGTTTCTAACTAGGCCTACTATTGAAAAATATACTGAAGTTGATGAGTCGTACAGAAAATTGTTGAAGTTTTCTATCCCTGATGAAAAGAGATGGGATAAATTATGTGAGCTCATCGAATATAAAAAAAAAGCTAAATTTCATGATTAGATGACAGATTAAAAGGGGCAATAAACAGAAAATAATATTTCTAGCTACAGTCATCAACAACAACCCTCGAAATTTGTGTAGAGTGTTCAAATCAATTGAAATTTACTATTTTTTAGTTCTATTTTTGTAATATACCAACGATTTTGGATGATATTATATTTTGTAGTAAATTTTAATTCAAATATATATATGTTTGAGTCGAACTCTATAAATATTTTGTAAATCAAAGAAGAAAGGGTTGAACCCTTGTGATGAACTAGTGGACATGCTTGTAACTTTCTAAGTTATTTCTGAAGTTAATAAAAGGATTATGGATTCATTATGAGCAACTTGTGTATCTCTGTGAATTCTTCTCGTTATTCAATTATGTTTTCATTTTTATTTTCTCTGCACATGTTCAAGGTAACGAAATCTAGGTAAGAGTATATTGAATGTCAATCTCTCTGAAAGCTCCTACAAATTTATCATCATTAAAGAGATTAGTTAACTGAAACTGTCTATCTTAGTTAATTCCTCTAAATTTGTAAATTGTTTCCTCTTGTCATCTCTTTCACATGTACTATTTGGCTATAGAAAAATTCTATATGCATTTGATGTATATACCAAATTAGATATTCAATACGAATGTTTAAGAAATTATATATCTTCTTAAATCTTGCTTTCCAAATAATTTTAAAGATTAATTCTGTTAAGAATGAAAAATCATCCCTTCTATATTCTCAGAAATACTTAGGATTTGCATCTGTTTAAAAGTTTTAAGCAGTGGTCATCCACTAAAAATTTAAAACCTTACTTTATATGCTTTGGCACATTTCCTCAGCCTACAACTATCTACAAAGGACAACATAAGGAATAGATAAAATACTATTATTGTATAGGTGTAGTCTCAACTGACAACACTGAATATTAAACTAAAAGATCTAAATAAGGGGAAAGAGAAGTGAGGGGAAGTGTGGTGTACCATATTTTGGACAGAAGGTCACTAATAAAATGAATGCAAGTTGTTGACCGACTATATGGCGACTGACGCAACTAATCCTCTTGCAAAAGGTCAAGGGATGAGGTGTGAAGTTTGCTGAGTATAGGGTCACACCCCAGAAAATTTTCCAATGATGTAGAAGTATGAGGTGACTACATGTACTTTATGTTCTAATTTATGAAAACTAGAGGGGCATGGTATCCACCATTACCACACATTATAATTGATGCAATAATGGACATTTGATACATTTCAAGTACAGGTACCCGAAGGAATCGAAGTTGCAACAAGATTTAATTAGGAAGGATATAATCAGATGGTATCATAAATTCATCTTGACCAAGGATAGGGAATAGTAGTTATAGGTCTAGGAGGACCAGGGAGAGGAAGAGAACATGCATGAATGGAAATTTGATCCATTTCAAGTACAGGTCCTCGAAGGAATCGAAGTTGCAACAAGATTTAATTAGGAAGGATATAATCAGATGGTATCATAAATTCATCCTGACCAAGGACAGGAAATAGTAGTTAGAGGTCTAGGAGGACCAACGAGAGGAAGAGAATGATTTTGAAGAGTTTAGGGACCTCTAATTTTTTATAATTATGCACAAGAAGGACACCTTGCATGGGATTTCCCTAATCCATATTGTATGTGTACATATTATATGGAAATGAACCATGTAACCAATAATTTCCCACAAATTATTTCCAAATGGAAAGAGAACAAGGGTCCAAATGTTCAAATGATGAAATTTATTGTAGATCCCAACAACGGGTTGGCATAGTAACCCGGTGAGGTGTTAGAACCATAGCAGATGTTGTGAAACTAGGAGATTAAAAACTGTATTAGGTTAGAAAGGAACTTGAACCTCCTCCAAAGTCTCCACCCTGCTTTCATTTCTCCGATGCGATACATCGCATCAGATATTCGCCATTTATCATCCTTTCTGCCTTCCAATTTCATCGAGATTGCGATTGCGATGTGATATCGCATCAAAACATAATTCATCCTTCTCTTTCCTCGCCAATGTTTTGAAGCTTAAAAAAATAATTTAATATATTCAAGCATTGTTTGAAAAGGGAAACAGCTCAATCGCAATCGGCAAAAAAAAGTGCGTTCAGTGTTTTGAGAGCTTACCACGCATATTAAAATGAAATACTTGATGTTTAATTTAAAATGTTTAAATGTACATTCAGGCACGTGAATACACATTTTCCATAAATGCATAATCATAGTGGTATGATATCTCTAAGCCTCCAAACGATATTTGATTGACGGTTAATCAATATTTTAGATTTCTTCACATGTGACACAATATTCTTCATCATTTCGGTTTAATTGTTACATCACTCCCGCATATTGTTTTTTTTCACTACTTGTTCTTCTTGTTTGCAGGGAAGTCTAGAAAAACAATATTTCTTTGAGATGTCTAAGGATGCTAAAAAATAAAAGAAACCTATGGATCCTGCTAATCCTACACCTTCCACTGTCAAAGTAACCGAGATGCCACCCTTGTTTTCAGATACTGTATGCACTTCAGAAAGTGATTATGCTTCATGGGAATCAATGTACATGCTTTTCGAAGATGAAAAACCTTGCATAATCAAAAGGAAAGCTACAAAGGATTCCCTTGACACCTTAGAATCTACTATTTATGATGTAGCCAACTCTTTTCTTCATAGAATAACTATGCGCCCTAAGATTTTACCATATTCAAATATGGTGAAATGGATTTTTGATAATATTAACATTGGAAACAGAACCTTTATGAAAACAGGAGGAAAAATGATAGGATCATTTCGAGTAGAGGATTTGAAGAGAATGTACCATATACAGGACCCCCAGAAGGTGCATGGAAAATATTTCCTTGAGAAATTTTCAAAAACAAAACAAGCTACAGTAAGACCCTATAAAACAGTGGAGGAATAGCCCCAACAAACACAAGCATGATGACAATGGTATGTATTCCACTGCCTCTGAGGCTGGTCCCTACCGTTATATTTCTTTTATGATGTGTAGACTATTTGGTTCACCCAATACCACTAAATTTTCCATTGAATGGGTCCCTCTTATGGATGTCGTCACAGACTCCTACATTATGGATTGGGGTACCATTTTGTCAAACAATATTACTTCCCAGATCCTTGAATACATAAAAAATTGCTCTTTTACTTCCAATAAAATTCCCACATGCTTTATGAATGCATACATCATGGACACTATCTATTTTACTTCTGATTTTCCAACCATGGGTTGGAAATGGACCATCCAATATCCCACCCCTATTCATGTTTACCATGATATTATGTGCGAATCTAAATATGAATCCAATTTTTACAAGATTTGTCATGGATTTATTCTGTCACTCTTCTAAGCTATATTTAATGAAAAATCCCCAATATTGTCTAAGGAAGCCCAAGCTGACTTTACAAGCATAGGGAAATGGTTTGGTGAGGAGTTATTTACTTATGTCGAAGTTTATGGAAGCATTGTTGAACCCCAGTAACCCCACCTATATGTGCCAAAAAAAAATTATAGCTAGAGAAATTTCTTACCAAACACTAGGGCATGGATTGAATATAGCCTTGAAAGAGGAAAATAAAGCTTCATGGCCTACCTTTCCTATTCACTAGACAATTTCAAACATGTTGGATTAGAAATTGATCGAATCCAATGTTTGAAATTATTTACAATTCCTAATACAATTTTATCCAAATAAAGTTTCTCTAAATGTTACAACTCAGGTTAAGATCAGACACTTCCTCCATGAGGATGATGATTATGATGACTTATTTGGGTCTGCCAATACTTATCTATATGTTGAAAATTTGGCAGCCATGCGCCTCAACCCTAAACAAATGGAACCGTTCAAAGAATACAGAAACAATATGTTGGAAGGTATTCCTCTAGAAATTTTAGAGGTATCCTAACCTATTACACAGAAAGGTCAATAGGTAGAACAAGAAAAAGAGCAGCCTCCTAAGGTTACTGAAGTCCTTAGTATATCAAAAGAAGTTAATCCCATAAAATTATAGACTATTAGCCCATTGTTTTCTAGTGATCTACAAGAATTTTGGAAAGAATTCAATCAACAAATTAAGGGAGATCAATAAGTAGTGATCATTGTTCATCAAGAGACAGTTGAAACACCTAATGAAAAAATTCAAAGTTCATTTATTGTTTTGTCTACTAAAAAATATGTTGGCGCGGAAGGAGTTGAATTCATCCCAGCCTACCCAACATCTGAAATAGTATTGAAGATAGAGGAAATGCCTCCTTTAGATATCTTTTATAGCCCAAAACATAAGGCTGACATGAGAAGATAGAGGAAAAGGAGGATAATTGAACAATCACAGGCTCTAGTTCATGGTGATGTGGCCATGGAGGTAGTTTGAAAATACCCTCAATCATATCCATCTCAGGATCTATCAAGGTTAACTCAGTTCACAGGTGCTTATGCATCTGCCTCAATTGATAAAGCTATTATCACTCATAAAATTTTGAAACATTACTTTACATGGTCATACAATTCACTCATCAAAAGGAAAAGGTCTCCTTAAATCATTCAATTTGGTATAGGAAAATTTTCAATTTTTACATATTTAACCTATCCTAAGATTCAAGAATACCTCTATTTTATCTCAAGCCACCTCCATTCAGGTCATGTCATGTCCCATCAACCATCATTTGTTGATAGTTTTCATTTCCCGAGCATTTAAATTTGAAAACAGACACTTAAGCCACTTTTACAACTTTTCGTAGCGCTTTATACTGCAAAACAACAGTTTTCAATACGAAATTGCCTAATAGTTTCGTAGAGAAACTGTTAGAGGTTAAATTAACTACGCTACAAAAATATGTTTTCTTACTTGTCTTGTCAAATTTGATACGAAATTTCATTCCATGATTCGAGGAGTTAGGGTGGAGGTCATTCAAGTCTCTTATGGTTAATTCAAAGGTACATATCCATGTCTAAGGTCATCATTACCCTTTTTGGCATGTATGTGTCATGATTAAAGCATGAGATGTAATTTAAAACATAAAACTTTATCCTAAGCTGCTATTTGTCACTAAACATTCATTCTTGCATGTGAAACATCTCACTATCACTGTTTGAGAGCTGCCTCATCACACCAAGCAACTTGTTGTCCAATTTGTCTTTACAAGTGTCACCTTTTTAAGAGGGCAGCTTGGTTATAAAAGGAGATGGTCATGCACAAGAAAGCATACAAAGGAGGCTCTGTGGATAAGATAAAAGCCCATGGACCTTAAGCTATTTGTGAAGGACCCTAGCTTTTCTCAAGCATGCATCAGTTCAAGTTGTTTGAATTTCTGCTGGAGCTAACAAGGAAATTGCTATGTTTTTGGATTGTTTGAGTTGTTAATTTGAAAATAATATTTCGATGAATAGAGATTATTTCTTAAAAAATGAGAGAGGTTATTATCAAGTACAAAACAAGGAACAATATGTTTGCTGTGGAGCTTGATTATCTTGTTTATTTTGTATCACAGTGTTGGACCCCTGTACCTTAATGGGGCGGCAATGCCACCTATAATTAATGTTTCCTGTGGGGTCCAGGGGGTGCGGCTACGACTTTATGGACACCCCCCCTGGCGGGGGGTTTCGGGGGCAGTGCCCTCGAAGCTAAGAATAGATGTAATATTGCCTTGTAAAAGTATAGTAATTTCTAGTCAATCTGGGCCATTCATTAGGCGGATGATCTGACGGTAGAAATTATGTTTAGTTTAGGGTTTTTTTCACTTGAAGGCAACCCCTCGCTTTTATGAGGGTATTTTATTGCAGCTATGTATTTTGTGTGTATTCTTAGAGCGAGAAATAGATAGGGAGACTGTGAGAGAGAACAGAGGATATTACAACGGATCTGCTGTAGGTTGTGTCTCTTCATTTTGCTGGATAATAGAAAGGAAGGACTGGTTGTTCGGGGTGGACATAGCCCAAACTGGGTGAACCACGTATATCTGTGTCTCTCTGGTTTTATGTGTTTTGTGTGCTTGTGTTTTCCGCATATTTTATATGTTTCATTGCTCTGTAATATTTAATTTTCTAACAACTGGTATCAGAGCCGAAGGTCTATTTGGCTGATAAACACGCGGGAAAGAAGGGTTCCTGGTTCGAGTGGGAGTAATGGCGGAAGATGGTAAGTTTAGGGTTGATAAATTTAACGGCCAAAACTTCTCGCTGTGGAAGATGCAGATGGAAGATTATCTATACTAGAAATATTTGTACCTATCATTGAGCGGAAAAAAAAAGAAGCTGACGACTATGATAGACGAAGAATGGGATATTCTCGATAGAAAGGCACTCGGAATAGTACGGTTGTGCCTCGCAGTGTTGGTAGCCTTTAATATTTTGAAGGAAACAATAACAGAGGGTTTGATTAAGGCGTTGGCGAAACTATATGAAAAACCCTCGGCCTCAAACAAGGTATTTCTTATGAAATGTTTATTTAATATGAAGATGTCGAAAGGTGGATCTGTTGCAGACCATTTAAATGATTTTAATACAGTTACCAGTCAGTTAAGTTATGTAGGGGTAAAATTTGATGATGAAGTTAGGGCTCTTTTATTTCTGTGCTCATTGCCAGAAAGCTGGAATGGTTTAGTTATGGCCATTAGTAACTCTATCTTTGGATCTAGTACTTTAAAGTTTGATGATGTTTTCGGTGCTATCCTTAGCGAGGAAATGTGACAGAAAAGCTTCGATGAGACATCAGGTAATTATTTGAGTGAAAATTCTAGGGGAAGAAGAATGGAAAGAGGAAAGAGCTCGGGATATCGCAGTAAATCAAGGAAATGCAGATCCAAATCCAGATCGGGATAGTGTGCTGGAAATGCGGAAAGAAAGGACACCTAAAGAAAGACTATAGATCTTAGAAGGGAAAATAAGGAGATGCACAACAAGAAAACAATCATGAAGCAAATGTGACAAGTGATGTGTTACAAGATGCTTTGATTCTTTCTTTCGAAAATGTTACTGATTCTTGGGTTGTAGATTCAGGGGCCTCATTCCATGCCACACCTGATAAGAAATATTTTCATGACTATGTTCAAGGAGATTTTGGACAAGTCCGTTTGGGTGATGATAAACCTTGTAAAATTGTTGGAATGGGTAAAGTTCTTGTAAAACAACAAAATGGAAACCAATGGTTATTAAAGGAGGTAAGGCATGTTCCAGATCTGAAGAAAAATCTGATTTCAACAGGGCAGTTAGGCAGTGAAGGTTGTGTGACAACTTTCACAGATAAAACTTGGAAGGTCACCAAAGGAGCCCTAGTAATAGCAAAAGGCGAAAATTTTGGTACATTGTATTTATGAAATGGTATTTCTAACTCTGTTAATGCTTTAACTTCCAAAGGAGCAGATGCAACATTATGGCATCATAGGCTCGAACACATGAGTGAGAAGGGGATGAAGATTCTTCACTCAAGAAATTTGTTGCCGGGTTTGAAGAATGTTGATCTGGATTTCTGTGAGGACTGCATTTATGGAAAACAGAAGAGAGTTAGATTTCTAAGAGTTGGTAAAGAAAAGAAGAGCGAAAAATTAGAGCTTGTGCATACAGATGTATGGGGACCTGCTCAGGTATCATCTCTTAGTGGCTCTCGTTATTATGTTACTTTTATTGATGATGCAACTAGAAAAACTTGGATTTATTGTATTCAGAATAAATCTGATGTATTTGATACTTTCAAGAAATGGAAAGCTTTGGTTGAGATTGAGACAGGAAAGAAGTTGAAGTGTCTCAGATCGGACAATGGAGGTGAGTATTGCAGCAAAGAGTTTGATAGGTACTGTTCAGAGCATGGAATTCGTAGAGAGAAGACAGTTCCAAGAACACCACAAGAAAATGGTGTGTCAGAAAGAATGAACAGAACAATCATGGAGCATGCAAGGTGCATGAGATTTCATGCAGGATTGCCTTTATAATTTTGGATAGATGCTGTAGATACTACTTTTTATCTAATAAATAGAGGGCCTTCAAGTTCCTTGGATGGTGGTATTCTAGAGGAAGCATGGATAGGTAAAAAGGTAAAATACTCTTTTTTAAAGCCTTTTGGCTATGAGGCCTTTGTCCATATTAATAAAGAAAATAGAACAAATCTTGAGGCAAAATCAAAGAAATGTACCTTTATTAGATATGGTGTTAATGATTTTGGTTATCGCTTATATGATTATGAAAATCACAAAATCATTAGGAGCAGAGATGTAATATTCAATGAAAAGGTCTTGTATAAGAATCAGTTGCAGGAAAGAAATAGGAAAAAGAAAACAAAGAATACACAGTTCTTGATGAGATCACAGAAAAGGTAAAGGTGCCTAAAAATAATAATAATCAACAGCCACAACAACAGCAACCACCACAACAACAACAGGAACCTCAAACACCTGAAAGTGGTGTTAGAAGATCTACCAGGATAAGTAGACCCCCTGAACGATACTCTCCTTCATTATATTATTTGTTGTTGACTGATTCTGGTGAACCTGAATGTTATGAAGAAGCAATGCAGGTTGAAAGCAGGAAGAAGTGGGAGTTGGCCATGGAAGAAGAGATGGACTCCTTAATGCATAACCAGACTTGGGAATTAGTCAGGTTGCCTGCAGGTAAAACTACATTGCAGAATAAATGGGTTTATAGGCTGAAGGAAGAAGATGGAGGAAAATAGAGGTACAAAGCTAGACTTGTGGTGAAGGGGTTTGCACAAAAGAAAGGTATTGATTTTGATGAAATATTTTCTCCTATTGTTAAGATGACCTCAATCAGAACTATTTTAAGTCTTGTAGCAGCGGAAGATTTACATCTTGAACAGTTAGATGTAAAGACAACATTTCTCCATGGAGATTTGGAGGAAGAGATCTATATGGAGTAGCCAAAAGGATATCAGGTCAAAGGGAAAGAAAAATTAGTGTGCAGGTTAAAGAAGAGCTTGTATGGCTTAAAACAGGCTCCAAGGCAGTGGTATCTAAAATTTGACAAGTTTATGTCTGAACAAGGTTATACTAGATGTCACTCTGATCATTGTGTTTATCTAAAAAGGAAAAATGATGGCGGCTATATTATATTGTTATTGTATGTAGATGACATGCTTGTTGCAGGGTCTAACATGCAGGAAATAAATGTGCTCAAAAGAAAATTGGCAAATTCATTTGCAATGAAGGATTTGGGAGCTGCAAAACAAATCCTTGGTATGAGGATAACTAGAGACGGGAAAAATCGCAAATTAACACTGTCTCAGAATGAGTACATAGAAAAGGTGTTGAAAATATTTAATATGCAGAATGCAAAACCAGTTAGTACACCTTTTGCTAGCCATTTCAAACTTAGTAAGGAGATGTGCCCAAAGACCCAAGAAGACATGGATTATATGTCAAAAGTTCCATATGCATCAGCAGTTGGAAGCTTAATGTATGCAATGGTCTGCACAAGGCCTGATATTGCACATGCAGTGGGAGTTGTAAGCAGGTACATGAATAATCCAGGAAAAGAACATTGGATGGCAGTAAAATGGATTCTAAGATATTTGAGAGGTACCACAAATCAAGCATTATGCTTTGGTGGTTCAAACATTGCTCTACAGGGATATGTTGATGCAGATATGGCAGGTGACAGAGATAACAGGAGGAGCACTACAGGATATGTATTTACTGTAGGTGGAACAATTGTCAGTTGGGTTTCAAAAATCCAAAGTGTTGTTGCACTTTCAACAAAAGAAGCAGAGTATGTTGCTGCTACAGAGGCTAGTAAAGAAATGATTTGGTTACAAAGGTTTATGGATGAATTGGGTAAGAAGCATGATATGGGCACGTTATACAGTGATAGCCAAAGTGCCATTCATCTTTCAAAGAACTTAACATTTCATTCCAGGACTAAACATATACATCTCAAGTACCATTTCATACAGTCAGTATTGGAATGTGGACAGTTGAAGCTGGAAAAGATATACACTAGCCAGAATCCTGCAGATATGCTACCAAAAGTTGTAACCAGGGAGAAACTGAGATTATGCTCAGTTTCAATTGGTCTTCAAGGATGACGATGAAGATAAGAAACAGCCAGGTCCAAAGAGGAGTCATTGTCCAGCAAATGAAGCAGCGGTGCAGTTGCTACAATCAATCTCCAAGTGGGAGATTGTTGGGTGTGGAGCCTGATTATCTTGTTTATTTTGTATCACAGTGTTGGACCCCTGTACCTTAATGGGGCGGAAACACCGTCCGTAATTAAACGATGCCTGGGGGGTCCAGGGCGGGGGACGGCTGCGACTTTATGGAGCCCCCCCTGGCGGGGGATTTCGAGGGCAACGCCCCCGAAGCTAAGAATAGATGTAAAATTTCCTTGTAAAAGTATAGTAATTTCCAGTCAATCTGGGCCATTCATTAGGTAGATGATCTGATGGTAGAAGTTATGTTTATTTTAGGGTTTTTTGCCCTAGAAGCCAACCCCTCGCTTTTATGAGGGTATTGTATTGTGGCTATGTATTGTGTGTGTATTCTCAGAGCGAGAAATAGATAGGGAAACTGTGAGAGAGAAAAGAGGATATTACAGTGGATCTGCTGTAGGTTGTGTCTCTTCATTTTGCTGGATAATAGAAAGGAAGGACTGGCTATTCGGGGTGGACGTAGCCCAAACTGGGTGAACCACGTATATTTGTGTCTCTCTGGTTTTATGTGTTTTGTGTGCTTGTGTTTTCCGCATATTTTATATGTTGCATTGCTCTGTAATATTTAATTTTCTAACACAATAACCTCTTTCACTTTTCTCACAGGTGGTACCAGTTCATAGATTCAAAGGTGTCTGTGGGACCTATTTTTAGAATTCAGAATTTTCCTATTTTATACATGTTTTTCTAATGTTGATTCTAGACAGCTGGAGATGGTTTTCAAACAACCAAGAGATTTTTTTCTTCCACACATTCTTATTGACATAAAAATCCTCTATTTTTTCAAAATACATCATGGATTCGAAGATCTAAGCTCTGTTCTAAGACCTATTTTTCAGAAAAAAAAACAGGATAAATATCCAAAGATGTTTTAAATATGTAAGGTGATAGTGATTGTGTTCCTCATTAGTTTGATGAGGTCCATAACATGAAAATAACCAAAAATTTGCAGCAGAAGATTAGTTTTTGAAAACAATTTGGAAATGTGAATTTTTTGCACTTTTACACAATTTCGTAGCATTTCCTAGGCATAAAGCCAAGAAAACGGTACTAAAAGACCTGTAGCAGCCTTTTTGCCTCTAAAGTCATTTTTTTTTCAGTTTTCAAGGAGGGCGTTTGATTATGGTGAGGTGTCATGTCTTGGTTGACACCATGGAACAACAAAGGAGAGAAGTCTTTGGGTTCAGAAGCTATTTTTTAGACGCTACCAAAGCTCGCTGCGAAACTGTCATGTTTTTGTAGCAAGCTATTTTTGAAGGTTTTGGAGCTTCTTAATGGTAGTTTTGGACAGCTGGCCTCCTCCAACATGTCAAGGGATCTTAACATAAAAAATTTATGACTTGAAGGAAGAAATGTGGAGACAGGTCATCAGCCAAAAATCTCGTTGAAGATATTAAGGATTATGCATTCTTGAAAAATAGGGTTTTGTTCCACATGTCTAGGAGATTTTTTAATATGTAAAGTGGTGATAAATTATGTTATGGAATTTTTGAACATGTGATAATTATTTGGTAACTATCATGTAACTGTTTCACAATATAAGGTATAGTATGTAATAAATAAGAGTTAGACTCCTATGACGAGATGTCCTGTTTAAAGTATAGTTGTCAGTTTCTTGTTAGAAGTCATTTTTTTTAGTTATGTGATGTGTCATAGGATAATTTGATGAATATAGCCACCATTCAGATCATCCTTATTGTAAGAATGTTTATTTAAATACAAAGCATCGAAGTAGTGAAGGTTTGGAGATTTTTTTCACCAAACTGCTGATTTATGTATTTTGACTTATATCAGTAATACAGAGGGACTTTCTTCTTGACAGACCTGAGATTCTCATGGGGTTTTTAATGTTTTATTGATCTACATCTTATGTTTTACCTCTTGTAGTAGATTTCATTTCTATTACTTAGAATTCATAACTCTATGCTCTGACTTCCTTTATTAATGAAATGACTATGTTTTCCTATGTGTTATGAGTGAATTTCCTTTGTTAAAGACCCCTATCTACCCCAGCTTCCATATCAAGAAACCTTGCCACTTAAAAATACTATTTTTGACTCCATAAGCCCAATGGTAGCAAGCCTGTATTCTCTCAACCTACAATCATAAAAAATAAGATACAAATTCTATAGAGTTAGCCATCTTGCACTATAATTAACCAATATCATAAAATCCCTTTGAGAGAGCCCTCTCAGACTGAAGAGGCTAAGCTTAAGTTAAAAGCTGGTTTGAAACAGTTACATAGAGTTATTTGATGAGCAGCCAATCAAGTACAATTTTATGATAACATTTTGGTGCATCTGTCGGGAGTCTGAAGACATATTTCCCGAAGTTTTTGTGCAAATAGTGAAGCTGAACTCTTGGAGGTAGCAGGAGCTCAGAATTTTTTTGAGCCTGAAACTACCTTGGTGACTCCATTATTGAAGAATTCAAAATTTCACAAATCCATAGCTTCATGGTGATTCCACTGGAATTATGAAGAACTCAGATGTTGGCATTCCTGTTTCGAGGTATGCATGTGTAGATTTTTCAGAAATTTATGGTTTCCCGAATCCTTTTCCAAAGGATACATATTTTTTAAGGAGTGGTCCAAAATTTGATGGAGAAGATTTGAGTTTGACCTTGAAGTATATATTATATTTTCGTGACTTTACTGAGCTTCTTAGAGTCAGACATGAAGATATTTTCATCATATTTTTCTATGATTCATTTCAAGGGAAATGTAAACAGTGGATTGAAAGTTTTCCCGTGAGATCTATTAAATCATTTTCAGATTTTTGGCTTATTTTTTTGGAAACATGGATGGAAAAAATAGAGTTGGTGGCATACTCTCCTTCCATTAAAGGTTTTAAACAATGTAATGATGATCACACTAATGAGGAGTTGGATGAAAATTTTTCTTCGACCTTGCCTTCTTATTTGAAGTCATTTGAATGCAAGTCAGAAGATAAGATTCAATTTTTGGATGAATTTTCTAAGAACATTGAGAAAGACATCGAAGTTTTAGAAGATCAAATTCAGTCCTATAGTCTTCATGGTCATGATCAGCCTTTTCAAAAAAAATTCATGCCAAAATACAAAGAGAAGGTGGTGCTACCTTTTTCTTTTGAGATTGAGGAGGAATACATTTTTCTTGAAAATGAGTTTGATAGCACACAAGTAAAATATCATGTTGCTAAATAAAGCATAAATAAGTTGTCTAAAACTACAGAATGTCTTGAGAATTATCAAACAGACTATGTCTTCTATGATCCTATAGTTGACTACATGGAAGATTTCTACAGTCCAAATTTCCGATTATGTTTTCATTATGAAAATCAGACTCATTTTATGTTTCCTTGGTCATTTCAGTATCCAGTTTACTTTTGGTTCAAGTGCAGACAAGGGGTTCAAGTATCAAATCAGCTCATTGACTGGCTTTATTGGAGGTTTCATGTTGCTTGAATCAAACATGAAGATTGCTGTTGTTAGGGTAGGTAGGAGTGTGTGAGAATAAGATCAAAGTAGACTGAGCATATTTTTAGTAGGTAAAAATTTGGTTTTTCAGCAGTAATAATCAAGCTTGAGCCCGAGGTGAAGGCCATAAGAGTTTTAAGAAGGCTTGGAAAATTTCAGATTTTTATTTCTAAAATATGGATGGCACTAGAACTACAAGTTCTTTGGTGTACCACAGGGGCACACCATCCCAAGTGGGGCCACTGTTATCACTCATAAAATTTTGAAACATTACTTGACATGGTCATAGAGTTCACTCATCAAAAGGAAAAGGTCTCCTTAAATCATTCAAGTTGGTATAGGAAAATTTTCAATTTTTACATATTTAACCTATCCTAATATTCAAGACTACCTCCATTTTATCTCAAGCCACCTCCATTCAGGTCATGTCATGTCACATCAGTTATCATTTGCTGATATTTTTCATTTCCCAAGAATTTAAATTTGAAAAAGGACACTTAAGCCACTTTTAAAACTTTTTGTAGCGTTTTATACTGCAAAACAACAGTTTTCACTACAAAACTGCCTAATAGTTTCATAGCGAAACTGTCAGAGGTTAAACTAACTACGCTATGAAAACCTGTTTTCTTACCTGTCTTGTCAAATTCGATATGAAACGTCATTCCATGATTGGAGGAGTTAGGGTGGAGGTCATTCAAGTCTCTTATGGTTAATTCAAAGGTACATAGCCATGTCTAAGGTCATCATTACCCTTTTTGGCATGATGTGTCATGATTAAAGCATGAGATGTCATTTAAAACATAAAATCTTATTCTCAACTGTTATTTTTCACTCAAAATTCATTCTTGCATGTGAAACATCTCACTGTCACTGTTTGAGAGCTGCCTCATCACACCAACCAGCTTGCTATCCAATTTGTCTTTATAAGTGTCACCTTTTTAAGAGGGTAGCTTGGTTATAAAAGGATATGGTCGTGCACAAGAAAGCATATAAAGGAGGCTCTGTGGATAATATAGAAGCCCTTGGACCTTAAGATATTCGTGGAGGACCCTAGCTTTGTTGAAGCATGCATCAGTTCAAGTTGTTTGAATTTCTGCTGGAGCTAACAAGGAAATTGTTGTGTTTTTGGACTGTTTGAGCTATCAATTTCAAAAGAAGATTATGGATGAATAGTGATGATTTCTGAAAAAATGAGAGATAATATTATCAAGAACATAACAAGGAACAATAACCTCTTTAAATTTTTTCACAGGTGCTACCAATTCGGAGATTCAAAGGTTTCTTTGGGACCTATTTTTAGAATTCAAAATTTTCATGTTTTATACATGTTTTTCTAATGCAGATTCTGGATAGCTGGAGATGGTTTTCAAAAAACCAAGAGATATTTTCTTCAAAACATTCTTATTTACAACAAACTCCTTCATTTTTTCAAAATACATAATGGATTCGGTGATATAAGCTCTATTCTAAGACCTATTTTTCAGAAAAAACAGGAAAAATATGCAAAGATGTTTTAAATATGTAAGGTGATGGTGATTGTGTTCCTCATTAGTTTGATGAGGTCCATAACATGCAGAGAACCCAAATATTTCAGCAGAATATTAGTTTTTGAAGATAGTTTTGAAATGTGAAATTTTTGCACTTTTACACAAATTCATAGCGTTTCCTAGGCTTAAAGCCACAAAAACGCTACGAAAAAACCTATAGCAGCCTTTGTTCCTCTAAAGTTATTTTTTTTAGTTTTTAAGGAGGTAGTTTGATGATGGTGAGGTGTCATGTCTTGGTTGAAACCATGGAACAAAAAAGGAGAGAAGTATTTGGCTACAGAAGCTATTTTTTAGATGCTACCAAAGCTCGCTAAGAAACTGTCATGTTTTCGTAATGATCTAATTTTGAAGATTTTGGAGTGTCTTAATGGCAGTTTTTGACAGCTGGACTCCTCCAACATGTCAAGGGACCTTAACATCAAACATTTATGACTTGAAGGAAGTGTTGTGGAGACAGGTCATCAGCCAAATATCTCGTTGAAGATAAGGGTTATGCATTCCTGAAAAATAAGGTTTTGTTCCACATGTCTAGGAGAGTTTTTAATATGTAAAGTGGTGATGAATTATGTTATGGATTTTTCGAACATGTGATACTTATTTGGCAACTATCGTGTAACTGTTTCATAATATAAGGTAGAGTATGTAATAAATAGGAGTTAGACTCCTATTAGGAGATGTCCTCTTTAAAGTATAGTTGTCAGTTTCTTGTTAGAAGTCATGTTTTTCAGTTATGTGATGTGCCATAGGAGAATTCGATGAATCTAGCCACGAGGCAGATCATCCTTATTGTAATAATGTCTATTTAAATACAAAGCATCAAAGTAGTGAAGGGTTGGAGATTTTTTGCACCAAACTACTGCTTTATGTATTTTGACTTATATTAGTAATATAGAGCAACTTTCTTCTTGACAGACCTGAGATTCTCATGGGGTTTTTAATGTTTTATTGATCTACATATTATGTTTTACCTCTTGCAGTAGATTTCATTTCTATTACTCGGAATTCATAACTCTATGCTATAAATTCCTTTAGTAATTAAATGAATATATTTTCCTATGTGCTATGAGTGAATTTCCTTTTTTAAAGACCCCTATCTGCCTCAGCTTCCATGTCAAGAAACCTTGCCACTCAAAATACTAATTCTTGACTCCATAAGCTTAATGGTAGCAAGCTTGTATTCTCTCAACCTGCAATCATAAGAAATAAGATACAAATTCTATAGAGTTAGCCATCTATCACTATCATTAACCAATATCATAAAATCCCTTTGAGAGAGCCCTCTCAGACTGAAGAGGCTAAGCTTCAGTCAAAAGCTGGTTTGAAACATTTACATAGAGTTTTTTGATTAGCAGCCAATCAAGTACAATTTTGTGATAACAAAAGCGACGGAAGTGCAAAAACTAGTAAAGGATAAGGATGAAAAAATCCTTAAGCTAGAATAAGAACTACTGGCAGAAAAGTAGAGTGTTAACCTTCAACTGCAAGCACAAGTCGCACAACTTCAGCCAAGTATGGATAAACTAAAACTGTAGCAGCAATATGACATTGGTGCCAAGGATGCCCAAATCCACCAACTATAATTTACTGTGGAACAGTTAAAAGATAATCCAAAATTGGAATATTTTAAAAAGGAAGCACTAGAACTAAAAACTTTGTTGGCTCAGAAGCAAGTGGTGTTTTGTAAAAAACTGTATAACATACATGAGCTGTGTGAAAAGAATGATTCACTAATGAATCAAGTAGATGACCAGAGGATCAAATTTGATGAAATTGATGATAAATTCTCCCAATATGTCACCTGAAAAGATACTGCAGAAGGCCAAAAGGAAAATCTTCCTAGGATCTAAGATTCGAAAAAGGAAATCTTTTTCACTAATTGGGATATACAATTAAAGCGGGCCAAAAGGGAAATTTGTAGGGCAAGAGATGTTGCCAATAAAATTGTTGAAATATTCAGCCAAAACCTCATTTCTGCCAATTTAATTGATAAATTCCCACCTGGTTCTCTACCTGTTGTGAAATATTTGACAAGAAAATGGGAAGATATGTCTAAAATGAAGGAAGAAATCATCAGAAAATTGGTGAAGCTTGATTGGGACAAGTAAAGGAAGCACTTATTCAAGCCACATAGTCAATGGTTAATCTTGTGATGTCTAACCGACACTTATTCTTACATCATGCCTTCACTCTCAGATGTGGTCTATACAGGACAGATGCGCTTCATGCCAAGCTAACCTCCTGAATTTCACCCTATGATAGACAACCTTGAGCTCTAGGAACGAATGAAAACGGAGACAACACCACACTCATGAAGCATGTCATCCCAACAAAATCTATTTCTGTTTTTATTTTACTTATTTTAAAAAGATTTGTTTAAACCTCCTCAACAATTTATGTATTTGCTATGTTTATACTTGTTATTTTACTATATAGACCCTTTCATGTCTTTGAAGAAAGGGTCCTGAAATTTTGAAAAGAAGACTTTACAGAAGTTGCACTTTTGTACTCTTAAAGTTTCTCTTAATAGAAAGGCTGGACCAAAGACTGTTTTTCAAATGAGAAGAGATAAGATATATATCGCATTTTTATCTTTACGTTGATGTTTTGTTTTATATGATATATAGTGTAATTTCCTTATGATTTTTTTATTATATGTATCATTTTAAACACAATCCAATATTAATTCACTTTTGAACGTGCTTAGATTGTCATTTTTAATACATGAACAAATACATTCAATTATTAAATTCGATATGTGCTTAATCAATTTATTTGATTAACTATTTAATCAAATCAATTATCTTAAATTGTTTTACATTTCTATAAGTTCCTGATAAATCTTCATTTACATATGCTTAAGATCATCTTTTAAATCGCATATAAGAGACAGATAATTCATCTAGGGATAGAGATAGGTTTATATACCTTTTTATGCTTTTTTTTACTCTCAATTCCTCAAGTCACAGTTAGTTATAAATACCACCCATCCACTCAATTATATTTCATTGGTAAACTGGTCCCATAATCCCCAGTCGGAGCCACTATCTCAAATGGATAAGGGACGGTTCTAAGTTCCCGAACGAGTGTTTTTCCCCGATGTTGTTGCAACGATTTTCGAGGCATCAACATTTTTGGTGCTACAAGGAGGGACACTAGAGTATGAATGGCACCAAAGCCTAATCCTAAAACCAAATACCATCAAAATATTCAATCCCCCTCCAAATATCCTACAACTTCAAGCCCGTGCTTGAAATCTCCTACCTTCCATGGCCAAACTCCCTTTGGAATCTCCTACCTTTCATGGCTGGCTGTGTGCGCAGAGGACTAGTCTTGGATGTGTGCGGACTCCATTGGTTATGTGTGCGGAAGGGATATTAAGGGATTTGTGAGGGTTTTTGAAGGAAAATATAATGTATTGACAGATTTGAAGGATTAATAGAAGGAAAAGCTTTGGCGAATGCTCTTTGTTCTGTATCTAATTGTTTCGTATGCTTACTGTTATGCTTTGATGATATCGCACTATATGTTGTCTTACTGATGAATGCACATAACTAATTGATATGTTTATGCGTGAATATTGACTTAATGTAAGAAAGAGTGAGATCTGGTTCTGATCTGTTGTCTGCGCTAAAGCGAACCTTATTATGTGATACTATATATGTGTTCTTTTATAAGCTATTGCACACATATGATTACAGTGACTAGGTCAAGATCTGGTTCTGATTTATTAATTAAGATAAGTAATTTTGTATATTCTGTGAGTGATTACGCAAAGATCTGTAATTATGTTATAATTCAGTGTGCACACCTATGGAAGGTCAATTAGGGTTTTACTAAGGACCACTTCATTAAATTCTCTCTCAGGGTGCGGAAACCTGGTTCCAACACTCCCCATACTGCTTCGGGTGAGACATTGGTCTGCGCAAGCAGATCATTTCTGAAAGGGCTAGTAGTTGGAGGGTTTGTTGGTTTATCCATAAACTCTGAACATGGGTTAGGACCCCTCACTCCAACAAATGGTGATGAACCCTTAGTTAAACTGAGAGGTTGGGTGAATCAGTTTAATATATTCATGGACATTTAAAACCTTTTCATTCAACTCATTTACACCTTCATTTCATAAGAAACTTAATACACAATGGATCAACAACCATAATGTGTGGACAACAAGTAATTAAACATATTAAAACATCATATCAACACTTAATCATCAAGCACATAAACAACAGATAGAAGTGGAAACCTATAAAGGGAGAAAACCACATCTTATTATTGTTGTGATGCAAAGGCAAGCTCCAAATCCCTCTCACAACTGATTTTCTCTAGGCACCAACCTACAAGAGGATACTACCCCAAATTCGACAAGCTACAACTTTCAAGGAAGCTCCAACTCCCATATTTTTTCTGTGGGCTACAACCCACAGGAGGCTCCTACCTCAACCAACTACAACTAAACATTTATCAAGCTATAACTTGATATGGAAGCACCAACTCCCTTACACTACAATAAAGTTATATGCTGATTTACCTGGATATCAGCTCTGTTTTTCTCCTTTTTCAACATTGCTTTTCAAACCTTCAAATCTACTTCATATCAACTTTGGATGTGCACAGCATCTCTATATGCTCTCTCTCATTCTTCCACTCTATAACCTCTCTTTGCATATTACAATAACTTCATTTATAAAGATCACTTCATGGTTGTTTGCATTCTATATGGGAATATGAATTTAACATGCATGACTCTTTCCTTCCACCCATTCACTTCCTCACTCAGCATATTCAGGATGTTACAACAATATATGAAATTATTATATTACCAAATGGAGTTTTTCTTTTCCTGGGAGACTTGCCTTTGCATCACAAACAATATAAAACAAATAATACATTTACAGTTACATTCAGATATTTTATTCAGCCCTTTCATCTTCTTAGATTTTCTGTGTCTTTGTCCTCTTCTGCTTGTTTTCCCCTTGACTTTTATGTTTCTGCAGTTATATTCCAACTGTGGTGCATGACCTCCTTTTTTCCCGACTTGACCCATGCTATTGCACTACTCTGCACGAGCTCCAGGTCCTTTTTCTTACCCAAGCCTTTTCTTGTTGTGTTCATACTTTTCTTTTGTTACCCAAGTCTGTTCTTCTACATTCATCCTTTTCATTTGACTCACTGCCGCAACATTGTTCTGCACGGGCTCCTGGTCCTTTGTCATGCATTCAGATCTTTTATTTGTGACCTGTGGGGTATGGCCCACATAAAATCCCTTTTAACGTATCAGATTAAAATTTCTTTGTTTATTCCACATACATACATTAGCGATCAAACAACGCATATTTTATATAACAGAACATAGAACATGGGTTATCAGGTCCCACGGCACTTGACCAATCACAATACATCGCACTGCACTTTCCTGTAACTGTTAACATTTAGCAATAACGTATCTCCTATCTTGTTCGATATGCAATCGCATCATATCGCATCCAACTTGACTTACTATGCGAACTTTAAGCACAAAACATGAAATATGCGATGTGCACTAATGCGCAGTGTCGACACGTGGCTCCTACCTTTCACCACCTCGCATCCAACATAATGTACCGTGTGAACCTTAAACCATAAAATCTGCGATGTGCGCTGATGTGCAGTGCCGACACGTGGCTCCTCCCTTTCACCGCATCGCATATTTCTAACCTTACTGCATCACAAACTAATTAACATACTTTGCAAAGCCTTAGCGTTGTCTGCTAACATTTGCGAAGTGTGAACTCACGATTCGCTGCCCACCGTTGATCTGCCATACGATCTAACGGTCCTCACTGCTTTCCCTGCCATGCCAACATGTGTCCCTTATCCACTTCGCATTGCACACAAAATAACTTAAGTTGTGAAGTCTTAACCATAATCAGTGTACCCTGCAATGTGTGATATGCTCATGGTTGTGATGTGATTGTCACCGTTTATCTGCACCAGATCTACGGTCCCCGCTGCTGCTTGCAAATCTAATTGTCCTTCCCAACTTATCTTATGATGTAATCTCATCCCTTCATATCTCGTCTTCACTTCTACGATATAATCCTGACCATTCGCTCATCCTTCATGCGGCTCTTCTTCATCTCTTCCACCCGCTCTGATCTCTGTCGTTAAATCTTAAAACTTTGATTCTGCGATTATATCTTTGTCATCTGATTGCCTCCCTTGGAATTATTCTAAGTGTTCTCTGCCTTAGTCGATTTTTCTTCTTTTTGTGACCACCCGTACTCTGCATCTCCACTATACTTCCTGAGCTTTATTCAATTTCTAAACACGCTGATCTCTCCTAAGATTTATTCAGTTTCTAAACGTGTTGATCTCTCCTAAGGTTGTTATTATATTCATTATTCACTTCGACTTGGGATTATTATTCTTGTTGCACACCATAATCACTACATTTTTGCACGCCATACTCACTACATTGTTGCATGCCTTACTCACTACTGCCTTGTCTACCTTAGCTTCCTTTGCTGCCTTTTCTGCCTCTGTTGCCTCTACTTCTTTGCTTCCTTTGCTCCTTTTCTGCCTTGCTTCTTAGCTGCCTTTTCTACCTATGCCTTTTTTATAGTTCAGGTGCTGCTCCTTTGTGATCCTTTGCCATCAATGACAATATTTCAAAAAATCTGCCCCTTTGGCATGGATGGTGTTAGTGTCAGTCTAGTCAAACTGCCATCAGTGATCAAAATTGCTCTTTTGCATTTTCATATTAGGAGTCCCATACCAATAAATTTCACCATTCTTCTAGGTCATGGATTCATTGATGGTAGTGATTTCTCATCATTTTTCCCTCATGTGAAACTTGTTGATTCTCCTTTCTATGGTCTTTAGTCATTAGTCACTTTCACCATCAAAATCACGTCATTAGGTCATAGGGTGGGTCTCATTAGGTTCTAGGATCTCACCATGGTCAAACTAATGAGTCAAGTGTCAATAAATATCAGCAAGGTCACGAGGAAGTCAATAAACTCAAAGTCACGGCACCTGGAAGATCAAAGAAATATTTTATTCAGCTTGATGTAATTTTTACCTCAAAACCATGTTTTGAGGTGAAAAACATGATATTTTGCCTTTATTATCATTCATTATGTAATTTTATGTCAGCATGCGTAATAAGTCACAATTTAGAAGATGTTATCTCCACAAATTTAGCACCCTGCCTTCAGAGAAATTTTCCGCAACATGTTCAGTGTCAAATCATGTTCCAAGCAGATCCATCAGAAACAGCCTGGAAAGAGATTTCCAATGGTATACTACACTCTTGAAACTTATTCCTGGATTTAAATTTATGCCTTAGTGAAGTAAAATTCCTCTACATCCTAACCCTTCCCCTTTTTCCATTTTTCCCTTAAACTTTATGTTTAAAAGTTTTATATTTTCTTTGATAAAATCCCTTTTTCCTCCCTCTGATTATAAAATTGTGTTATAAAATTATTTAAAATACATATTCGATTAACCACTTCCCCTCCATGTCCCTTTAAAACCTTATAATAACGTTACAAAGTTGTTATTACAAATCCCATTCGATATAATAACCACTTCCCCACCATACTCGTTTAAACTTTATAATAAAATTTTTAAAGCTTATTACTATAAAGTCCCCGCCGATCCCAAACCACTTCCCCTTCATGCCTTTGAAACTTTATAATAAAACTTAAAGTTTCATATCATTAAACCCCGCCGACCTTCCTATCGCAATCGCAACGCCCTAAAGGAGTGCCCCGATTGGCCCTTTGCCAAACTTCCTATGCGATTCTATTAAATCTCCCAATTTTATATCCCCCGATGGAACCCCTCCGATGTATATCCCGACCATTGATCTGATCGACGATCGGATGGCCCATATGCAATCACTCCATCGCAATCGGTGCCTTCGATCGTCCCCCTCCGATTGACTCCTCCTGATGGCCAACTCCCGATTGATCTTGCACCGTCGATCTGCCCTTGTCGATCGGACGGTCCACAGTTCATCGCATCCTACCTATCGCGTCAGCGAAATTTTATTATATTATGCACCCTCTCTGATCTTCGATTGCGCCCATTACCCTGGCCCCACCATTTAACACCTCCGCCCATTCATAATACAATGGCATTTTGGCCTTTTTTAAATTTAAATTTCGTTCGTTTTATTTTATACAAAGGCCTCCCCCAAATCGCATCGGCGAAAGTTTCATTGTTGTAATACTCCGCTCCCAACTCTCGATTCCGATTGCGATTTTATCCCCGGGGTCCCACCTTGCCAGCCCTCCGCTCCCGCATGTAAAATCACCTTTTCCCTTTGTAAAAGCACCGAAATCTTTTATATTCATTTTACCCCATTTTCCCTTTGGCCTGTCTTTCATCCCTGCTTCCCACGTGCCCATCGCCTCGGAAGTTTTGGTTTTCGTTTCAAATAACATCCTCCCCATTCCCCAATCGCTGATTGGCGATGGCACTATCGCACAAAGTGTATTACCATGTTTCATTATATATCGCCTCCCATCCGATCTCGATTGCGATTATAACATGGACCCTGCCTCCTTCCCTTCCCTTTTTCCCATTCAAAAATTAATTTTTCCCTTCACCGAAAGCATAATTTCATTCCATTTTGTTTCAACAGTATTTTATTAAAATGTCAGTTTTCTCAAAAAATAACGGAAAGCAAAGCAAGAGTCAAAGGCCGAGAGCTATAAATAAATAAAGATTTCTACAACAGCATAAAGATAGGGATTTTCTCCTCAAATAGCCTATTTATCATTTAACAACGAAATTGTAAATATGCCCAAGTATATCAAATGTAATATTGTTCCTTCTTTAGGGAAGATTGTTGGATTTCTTTTCTATGATTAGTTTTCAGTTCTTCAGCTATTAAAAAAGCTCCCATTTCTATGGATTTGTATTCCCACAAATCTGGTGTATTTATTGTAATTGTAAATCATTTGTAAAGAGTCTGTAAATCAGCAGTAGGGGAATAGTGTGGAAGAAAGCTTTGCACTCCATTGTACAGTTTGACAGGGAATTAATAAAGTTATGCAGCTCTAATTTGTGGGATCCATGTGGTATGAATTTTAGCATTTGTTTCTCTCCCGTGTTTCATATGAAAATTGTTATGTTCCACCTCTCATCCATAAACATTTCCTTTTGAATGCTTTCAAGATAGAAAGGTAGAATCCATTTTATATGGTCTGCCTTAGGAAATCATTCATACTCTGTGTTTTTATTTTTTTTGGAAAGGATCCATTTATTGTGCCCTTTTCAGCTCCTCACTAGTCTTTCCATCCCATCCTTATTTAACCTTAATTGCTAAAATTTCTTTCCTATCTTGCCCCATAAAACACCCGGTGTCTTGATTTGATTCCCTAGTTTCAACTGTCCTATTTTATATCCCACACATCCCTGAAATTCATTCATTTTATTTAAACCTTTTTTCCATCATTATACCTAGCCTAATATTGGATCATTATTTTCTTTTATTGAATATCCTTTTTACAGAGAGAGCCCTCTCCTGTCCTTGTAGGGCTAGCTACAAGGCTAAGCGTGGTTTAGTTGTTACCCTGTTTTGCCCTTTTTTAGCCTAGGGTCCAGATCGGGTGCTAACAGATGGCAACATTTCCTCCAACACTCCAAGACTTCCTCCCCCTTTCATTTTGAGAGGTGTCTTTCTTCCTCTGCTTACTTTTCAGAAGAGCCTTTCTTCTTTTGCTTGCATTTCCTCCCCCTTTGACATCAATGGAAAAGGGTTGCACATTTCCCAGTGTAGTTTCTATCCTTGCATTTTCTTTTCCCATTTTATAGGCCTTCTTCTTCTGACTTTATACTTTGCTGCTCCAGGCTGGTGTATAATAGTTGTTGGGAGAACACTTTGAAAATTATTGAGATTGCATGAATGGAGGGCATGTCACCATAGAATGTTCTATATGTATATCCCATACTACTTGATGGAGGTGATATGTGCTATAATTTTTATGTACTTCTATCATAATACTCCGATCTTGAGGACCTGTACCATACCATACTCTATAGATCTTTACTAGCTTCATAGCTCTAGCTCTTTTGTGACAACTTTTATGGGCTGCTCTCCCCCTGGAATGATGCTTTCTTGTCTTATACTGACTATCACTTGTCTACTGCACTATTTCGGTTCCTTATATTGCAGCCTTTGCTGGTGTATTTCCATCATATTTTTATTTTTTTTATCATATCAGAGAGTATCATCTGCAGACGCTACCCCTAGTTTGTCTCTTAGATATTCGAATGGTTCTCTAGCAAGAGGTTTTGTGAATATGTCTGATGTTTGTTCCTTTATTGGTACATACTCCATCTTTAATATTTTCTCTGCTACTTGTTCTGTGAGGAAGTGGTACTTTATTGGGATGTGCTTGGTTTGCGAAAGAAGTATTGGATTTTTTGATATACTTATTGCACTTGTATTGTCACATTTGATAGAAATAGGTTCAATGATGCTTACCTTCATGTATTGGAGAGTTTGTTTCATCCACATTACTTATGTGCAACAAGCTATTGCTACTATGTATTCCGCTTCTGCAGTAGATAGAGAGACAAATGTTTGCTTCTTGCTTTACCATGCCACCAGACTTTCTCCCAAATAAAATGCACCTCCACTTGTGCTTTTCATGTCATCCACACAACTGGCCCAATCTACATCTGTATATGTTGTCAATGTGAAGTCTTTGCCTTTAGGATACCATAGGCCATAATGTGTAGTTCCTTGTAGGTATCTAAATATCCTCTTGATTGCTAGCAAGTGATTTTGTGTTGGTGCTTCTTGATATCTTTCCACAAGTCTTACTGCCAACATAATGGCTGGTCTAAAGGTAGTTACATATAACAGACTTCCTATCATATATCTATAAAGTCTTTGATCTACATCTGCGGATCCATCATCAACACCTAACTTACATCCAGTGATCATGGGAGTTGACACAGGTTTGCAATCTTCCATTTGGAATCTTTTTAACATATCTCTTAAGTATTTTCCTTGAGAAATGAATATGCCTTTGTTCTTTTGTAGGATTTGAAGTCCTAGGTAGTAGGTAAGATCTCCAATCATAGACACCTCAAATTCTGACTTCTTCTCTTCTGAAAATCCTTTTACTAACTCATCCTTATTACTACCAAACATGATGTCATCGACATATATTACTACAATTAAGAGTTCATTTTCATCAGCCTTTATATACAAATTGTTGCCTACTCCTCCCTTCTTGAAACCTTGTTTTTAAAATTACTTGTCAAACCTAAAATACCATGCATGTGGTGCTTGTTTGAGACCATATAGCATTTTCTTTAATTTGCACACATATTCGTGTTTATCTATTAAGGAAAATCCTTCAGGTTGTTCCATGTAGGCTTCTTCCTCTAGAGCTCCATTCAAGAAGGTAGACTTCACATCTATTTGATATACCTTGAAATCATGATAGCATGCAAAAGCCAAAAGCATTCTAATTGCTTCCATTCTTGCTACAAGGGCACAAGTTTCATCATATTCAAGACCTTCTATTTGAGAGTATCCCTTGCACACAAGTCTGGCTTTATATCTAATTACCTGACCTTGTTCATTCATCTTGTTCTTGAATATCCACTTTGTGCCAATGATTTTTTTCCCAACAGGTCTTGGCATTAACTCCCAGGTCTTATTCTTCTCAATTTGGTCTAGTTATTCATTCATAGCATTTACCAAATTTTTGTCTTTTCTGGCTTCATCAAAATTCTTTGATTCTATCTGTGACATCATGGATAGGTACACTTCCTCGGTTTGTTCAACTAGTTGTCTTCTAGTTTGGACTCCTGCACTCGTGTCCCTAATGATTTAATCTTCAAGATGGTTCTTCTGAGTGTGCCTCGAGGGTCCTTTTGAGGTTTATTTCTGTGTCTTCTGATGTCTTACTCTGTTCTTCATTTTCTTGATTCTCATCTTCATGATCATTTGGAGGATTGGCATAGTTTGTGCTTCTGGTTCTATCTGGTAGAACTTCATCGAATCTCACATCAATGCTTTCCACAATTTTATGCATTCTTTTATTGTAGCACCTGTATCCCTTACTCTTGGATGCATATCCCAAAAATATTCCTTCATCAACTCTTTTATCATACTTCCCCAATTTTCATCATTATTCTTTATGAAAAATTTGCTGCCAAACACTCTAAAGTGCTTGATTGATGTCGGTTTCCCATGCCATAATTCATATGGAGTCTTGTCACAATTTGGTCTAAGATGAGCTTTCTTGAGAATATGAACAGTTGTGTGTAATGCTTCTTCCCAGTAGGTTTGGGGAATGTTTATTTCTTGCATCATTGCTTTCGCAGTCTGTTCTACTGACCTTTTTTGTCTCTCTGCCACTCCATTCTGTTGAGGTGTACCTGCAACTGTAAATTGTTGCTTTATCCCACATTCATTGCACAAGTCTGCAAAATCATCGTCTGTGAATTCACCTCCTCTGTCTGATCTGATGCATTTTAGTTTACATCCAGTTTGAAATTCTGCGAATGCCTTGAATTTCTTAAATTTCTCAAGTGCTTCAGATTTGTATCTGAGAAATGCCACCCATGTTAATCTGGAAAAATCATCGATTATCAACATGAAATACAATTCTCCACCTGGTGCATTTGTTCTTGAAGGTCCACACAGGTCCATGTGTACCAGCTGAAGAGGCTTAATTGTAGGTAGTTGGTATTTAGCTTTGAACGTTGTGCAAGTTTTTTTTCCCAGTTAGCAATACTTACATATGGTATTTGGTGGCTTCCTTATTGTAGGAACATCTCTGACAGCTTTCTTTATGCCCAAGTTGATGATGTGGTCAAAATTGATGTCCTAATATTCTATGCCATAGCCAAAACTCGTCAAGTTTGCTGATGTGGCATGCTTCATTCTCTTCTTATACTATATAAACATTACTCTCTGTTCGAACACCTTTGACCAAGATCTTTCCAGTGGTGATTGACCTTACTTCAAAATATTGGGCTCTGAAAAGGACCTCACAGCATTTATCACACATTTTACTAACACTTAGCAGATTGGCTTTTAAACCATCTGCAAACAGTACATCCTGAGCCTCTCCTCTTCCATTATTCAGGCTTATTGTGCCTTTTCCCTTGATTTTCCCCACTTTATCATTACCAAATGTCACATTCCCAGATTTCTTTTCATCAAAAGTGACAAACTTGCTTCATTCTCCAGTCATATGTTTTGAGCACCCACTGTCCACATACCATTGACTATTCTAATATTGAGAAATTAGAACCATATCACATTTATTTAGTTTCCTTTTCCATTTCATGCATTTTTTTGCTCTATAACCTTTCTGAGGAGATGGATCACAGTCTTTGAGAGGACATTCTTTAGACTTGTGCCCATTTTTATGGAAGCTAAAACATTTGATTGTATTTCTGAATATATTGTGTACACGGGTGAATCCATCATTGTTATTAATTCCCCTTGAGTTTCCATACTCCAGTCTCTGTATATATGCTCTGCACTCCATGGATTTATGAACAAACCCTTTACAAAAAAACCAATACCCATGGAAGTAGTATCTGTCTTTGGAAGAGAGAGTTATTGGAGGTAGTGTTTTCGTTTGTTGCATATTTTGTTGTTTGGACTGGATTTGCTTTGTCTTACAGTATGCTGCAATATGTCCAGGTTTGTGGCAGTCAAAGTAAGTGACGCTTCTCACAGGGGGAAGGTACCTCCTTTGACATCTTCCTAATTTGTTCAATTCATCCTTAGGAGCGTATGGTCTTTTGACGTTGACTATTTATTCATTTCTTTATTTGTCACTTGAGGTTGCTGCTTGTTTCTGTTTGTTTCATTATATAACATGGTCTTGCTGGTTTCTAATTCTGTGGATTCCCTTTTTGTTGCTTCATTATCCTTTACAGCTTTTACAAAAATGATATTCTTGTTATCTTCTACCTTGGATTTGTTGGTTTCTCCTTCATAACCTATCCCAGCCTTCATATGAGGAGGTCTTTGAGCACTTATAATTTTGTCGAAATGCCTAGAGCTTTTCATTTGAGAAATATTCATAGTTAATTCAATTTGGACCTTTTTCTAATTTCTTCCTCAGGCTTACCACTTCTTCTAGTTTTTCTCGCTCCTGATTTTTCTCCTTTATTTCTCTTCTCATAATATCCTCTAATTTCCTTGATTCTTCTAGTTCAATATTCAATTTAATAATATATCCTGAATCTGGTTCTATCTTTGCATATTTCATAAGAATCTCTTTCTCTTTCTTACTCTTACGTTTAATTCTGTCTATTTCCTCTAGGGCAATAATTAGCTCCCCCTCAAGATCTACCTCACCTTCTTCTTCAAATTCCCTGAGATCTTCCTCAAGCTCTTCCTTGGCCATCAAAATCAGTTTTGATGTTCCTTCTTCATTGGGGGATTCATCTGAGCTCTCAGATGCACTGTTGTCTTGTTGGGCATAGAATGTTCCTCTATGAAATCTGTTCCCTTTTAGAATATTTTTGAAATTGGTTTTCTATTTCCCTCTTGACTGATTCTTTATTTTCTTATGAGGAAATTTAGATGCATGGTGCCCCACTCTTCCACAGTTAAAGCACTTAAATGGATGTTTACCTTTATACTTACCTGTACCTTTCTCCAATCTTCTGACAAATTTGGCCTCTTCTTCATCAGAGCAGGAGCATGTACCTTCCTTCTCTTCTATGCACTTATCTACCTTAAAGGTTTCCTCCCTCACATTTTACTTCTCCTTTGGAAGTCTCATCTCATAGGCCGTCAAGTTTCCAAGTAATTGGTTCATGGTCAATGTTTCCCAGTTTGTTGTTTCTTCTATGGCAGAAACCTTAGGGTTAAAATTGGATGGTAAAGATCTCAATATCTTTTGTACAATTACACATTCCTTAATGGTTTCTCCTAAATCTTTCGTGTTATTCAAAACTTCCGCAACCTTTAAGAAAAAACTAGCTACATCTTCATCTTCATTCATTTTTACATTTTCAAATTGAGCTCTATAGGCTTGCAATTTGGCCATCTTCACCTTTTTATCTCCCTCATGGATATTTTCTAATGTATCCAAGATATCTTTGGCAGTCTCACTGTGCATTAATTTGATAAATTATGACTCACACAGACCGCTCAAGAGTGCATTCATGGCTTTTGCATTAGCTATCAAACCTTGTTTGGCTTATTTTTCTATGTTAGTATCCTTTGGAGCATATCCTACTTCCACAACAACCCAAACTTCTATTCCTAGAGACATTATATATGTCCTCATTCTTATTTTCCAGAAAGCATAGTTTGTGCCAATAAACAATGGGGCTTTATTTGTTGAGCATCCTTCTAGGCTAGCCATTTTGGGGACCTAGGATCTCCTTCCAGTTGTTAAACTGATACAGAAGGAACTGGATTTGATACCAATTGATGAAACCTTAGTTAAACTGAGAGGGGGAGGTGAAACAATTTAATATATTCATGGGCATTTAAAACATTTTCATTCAAGTCATTTACACCTTCATTTCATAAGCAGCTTAATACATAATGGATCAACAACCATAAGGTGTGGACAACAACTAATTAAAAAGATTAAAACATCACATCAACACTTAATCATCGAGAACATAGACATAAGATATAAGTGGAAACCCATAAAAGTAGAAAACCACATCTTATTATTGTTGTGATGCAAAGGAAAGCTCCAACTCCATCTCACAACTGATTTTTTGTAGGCACCAACCTACAGGAGAATACTACCCAAAATTTTGCAAGCTACAAATTGCAAGGAAGCTCCAACTCCCATATTTTTTCTATAGGCTACAACCCATAGGAGGCTCCTACCTCAACCAACTACAAATGGACATCTATCAATCTATAACTTGATATGGAAGCACCAACTCCCTCACACTATAATAAAATCATATGTTAATTTACCTGGATATCAACTCTGTTTTTCTCCCTTTTCAATGCTGCTTTTCAAACCTTCAAATCTGCTTCATATAAGCTCTGGATCTATACAACATCTCTATCTTCTCTCTCTCATTCTTCCACTCTCTAACCTCTCTTTTCATATTACAATAACATCATATATAGATATCACTTCATGGTTGTTTTCATTCTATATGGGAATATGAAGTGAACATGTATGACTCTTTCCTTCCACCCATTCATTTCCTCACTCAACATATTCAGGATGTTACAAAAATATATACAATTATTAAAATGCCAAATGGAGTTTTTCTTTACCTGGGAGACTTGCCTTTGCATCACAAACAATATAAAATAAATAATACATTTACAGTTACATTCAAATATTTCATTCAGACCTTTCAACTTCTTAGATTTGTTGTGTGTTTGTCCTCTTCTTCTTGATGTACCTTTGTCTTTATGTTTCTGCAGTTATATTCCAATTGTGCTACATGATGCCCATTTTTCCTGACGTGACCCATGTTGTTGCACTGTTCTGCACGAGCTCTGGGTCCTTTTTCTTACCTGAGCATTTTTTTTTTGTGTTCAGACTTTTCTTTTGTTACCCAAGTCTTTTCTTCTGTGTTAAGCCTTTTCATTTGACTCAATGCCGCAACACTGTTCTGCACGGGCTCCTATTCCTTTGTCATGCATTCAGGTATTTTCTTTGTGACCTGTGGGGTATGGCCCACATAAACTCCCTTTTAACATAGTGGATTACAATTTCTTAGTTTATTCCACATACATACATTAGCGATCAAACAACACATATTTTATATAGCAGAACATGGAACAGGGGTTATCGGGTCCCACAACACTTAACCAATCATAATACATCGCATTGTGCTTGCCCACAACTGTTAACATTTAGCAATAACGTATATCCTATCTTGTGCGATATGTGATCGCATCGCATCTCATCCAACTTAACTTACCATGCAAACCTTAAGCACAAAACATAAAATCTGCAATGTGCACTAGTGCGTAGTGCTGACACGTGGCTCCTACCTTTCACCGCATCACATCCAACATAACTTATCGAGTGAAATTTAAACCATAAAATTTGTGATGTGTGCTAATGCGCAGTGCTGACACGTGGCTCCTACCTTTCACCACATCTCATCTTTCTAACCTTATTGCATCACAAACTAATTAACATACCTTGCAAAGCCATAGCGATGTCCGCTAACCTTTGCGATGTGCGAACTCATGATTCATTGTCCGTCGTTGATTTTCCATATGATCTGACAGTCCTCACAACTTTCCCTGACATGCAAACATGTGTCCCTTCTCCACTTCACATCTCACACAAAATACCCTAAGTTGTGAAGTCTTAACTATAATCACTGTACCCTGCAATGTGCAATATTCTCACGGTTGCGATGTGATTGTCATCGTTGATCTGCACTAGATCTACGGTCCTCGTTGTTGCTTGAAAATTTGATTGTCCTTCCCAACTTATCTTGCGATGTAATCTCATCTGTTAATCTCCCGCCTTCACTTATGTGATCTAATCCTGATCTTCTGCTCATCCTTCAGGTGGCTCTTCTTCTTCTCCTCTGCCCACTCTGATCTCTTCCGTTAAATATTAAAACTTCGATTATGCGATTCGATCTTTGTCGTCCGATTGCCTCCCTTGGAATTCTTCTAAGTGTTCTTTTCCTTAGTCAAATTTTCTTCTTTCTATGACCACCAGTAGTCTACATCTCCATTATCCTTCCTGATATCTATTCAGTTTCTAAACACGCTAATATGTCTTGAGCTTCATTCAGATTCTAAATGCGCTGATCTCTCCTGAGGTTGTTGTTCTATTTGATATTCACTCCGACTTGGGATTATTACTCTTGTTGCACATCGTCCTCGCTACATTGCTACATTCCTTACTCACTACTGTATTGTCTAACTTAGCTTCCTTTGATGCCTTTGTTGCCTCTGCTTCTTATGCTTCTTTGTTGCCTTTGCTCTTTGTCTGCCTTGCTTCTTAGCTGCCTTTTCTACCTTTTCCATTTTGATAGTTCCTTTGTGCTCCTTTGCCATCAATGACAATATTTCCAAAAAATGGTTTCATTTCCAGGATTGGGATCATCATTTTGAGGGAGATTTGATGTTGTGGCAACCCTCGCAAAATTAATTACAAGATTGGCTAGATAGAAAGATCCTCTAATTTTCACGTCAAGAGAATAAGAGAAATAATTTATCTGCTGAAAAATGGATCGAAAAATATATTTATATAAGTGCATGAAATTTTCTTTAGTTCCCTTGCATACGAGCTTTAGGATTGGTTGTCACGTTTAACTGAATTCCATCGATGTATAAGATACGACCCAGTCACTAAATGGACCTCTGAATTGATCCAAAAAGTAGAAAATTTTGTTAATATGATCACTCGCGTGGTAGATAATTGGATCGACCGGCTCTTGGGCAGATTTGTGACTGAATTTTCCATTGATTAGTTTGTGTCCTACTCTGAAGTAGAGAGAATATTTTTCAAAGGCCCTAGAGTTAAGTTCCTCCGCTCATTGAAATTGTCGCTGAAGATGATATTGTGTGAAAAGGTTTTTTTGTGCAAACACGCTATTTGAATGCATCAGAAGGGTTTCGCTATGCGCAGTGGAAAAAATTACCATGAAGAGTCTGAAGAAGTCCCTTATAGCCCTTTGAAGCTTAGATCTGATAGTGAACCTCAACCAGAAAATGCTAGCTCAAGTGAATCTTACGAAGAAATATTTTTCCAACAGAGACCTTTAAGTATGTTTCCTACCCCATCCACTCCACTTCTTCCATCACACCAGAGACCACCTACTCCACCACGATTTCCATCTCCTCCTCCTCTCCCAGAAGTAGCAATGGTTGCATCAATGAAGATGCCTAATTTTAAGGGTATCGGGAATGAGGACACTGAACACTTCTGGTTTGTGACTGAGGCTATGTGGTAGGTGAAGCAAGTTCAAAATAATGATATCAAGAAAGTGCAGCTTGCTACTGCCTTCTAGGATAGAGCATTGGATTGGTATATGAGGTATGTTCAAGATAACCCTGATGCGACCTTGCAACAGATAAAGACAACCCTAAAAGAGCAGTTCAAAAAGCCTAAATCATACTCATAATTGGTAATTGAGATGAAAGATATCCACCAGGAGGTTAATGAGTTTGTATGGGAAGCAGACCAACAATTGAAGCATGTCATCAGATATGGAGGGTTCGTCATTGATGATGCTTAGCATAAAGAATGGTTCATTTCTATGTTGCTCCCCCATCTTCGGCATCCATTAGGACATCATAAGATTGCTACATTAGCTGAGGTTGTATAGGTCGCAATGAAGTTAGAAGCTACATCAACACCTGTTGCACTTGGGAATCAAAAAATACAGAACCAGGTGGAAGCCATGCACTTGGAAATTCAAATTCTGCGCAACGATAAGGGCAAGGTAGCATGTGAAAATATCTGGTGTATAAAATGAAAATATTCCGGGCATGATAAGGATCAGTGTCCTATTTTGACTAATTATTTTAATGCTGGAGGTCCCAGCCCCTTGAAGAGACCTATCTGGTGTACAATTTTTCAGGTTGTTGGATTGCATGACACTGATTCCTGTCCAAGGTTTGGGAAGTATCAACCTAACCTAAAGCAGTTTTTTTGCAGGTTCTGTTCGTCATTAGGGCATGATAAGAAACATTGTTGCACCTATGATATGATGATGGATAAATTTGAAATATACAGGGTGTAGGTTGATTCCTTCTAACCAGCATCCCCTACTAGGCACGAAAGATCTCTGGGCAGAGGAAGAGGTCGAGGAGGTGGATCAGTTGGTCGAGGAAGAGGACATGTCATTTGTTATAATTGCGGATATGTTGTCGATTATGCGTGAAATTTTTCAAATCCTGTGCGCCAATATTGCAAGTATTTTCGGAAACTTTATCATGTGCTTGAATATTACCCTATGTTAATTAATAAGAAGTAGGAAAGAAAGACACAGATCCCAAAACAAAATCTGCAGATGGTGCATGTTAAACCTCGTGGGGAGGTTCCAATTGTGAATGTATTAATAAGGAGTGGAATAGCTACCAATGAAGATAAGGGAAAGAAATAAACTATAGGTGTTTTGTGTAGGAAAATCCCCTCTGCAGACAGAGGCGATCCCTCTAGCCCTAGGGTGGGTCTAACAGCAAGAGGACATGCTAATGCGTCGGTTCCTAGTTAATGAATGAAACTGAGTTGGGATAGATGTCCTACCTTTGTTCTAACGCAGTTGTCGTAGTTGTGGCAGCAGTCTCCTGATCTTTGTTCCAACACGTCACGGTATTTAGCAATGGTACTCAGGTGCCTGCACAAGGATCAGAGAATGATAACAGCATACGAAACAATATTTTCATTCATAACTATCTAATTGGTCAAGGAGAATTAAACGTATTTCACAAGATTAATCATATCAAACACAAGACAGGAACCAAAACATCAGTCATGTATTAATTAAGAGAAAGAAAGATATTACAACCAAATGAGCCTTGACGTCGCAACCTCCTTCAGCAAGTCCAGTCGAAATGCATCTCGAGCATTCATCGGGGAATGGGACTTGGTGAGACAATCAACCTAGACTTTCTTTAGACAAGGGTCTCTCTCTGCTCTATCTCACACCAGCTATATCAGACTGTTTCAACTATTCTCCAAAATGTTAAGCTAGCAGCATCTATGTGAGAGATATGTATTTATAAGAGAGGAGGAAGAGGTTGGGATCCCTCAAATGGTGGAAGGGAGGCCTTATCCTTTGGGAGGTTGCCCAAATGTAGGGAACAAGAATCCAAAGGAAGATGTTCGACGCTATTCAATCTAACAACCCATGGTGACTCCGCTCACAAAGTGGTTGGCAATGGAAACTTAGCTTCTATATTTAAAAAAATTTCCAAAAATAGCTCAGCGTGGGCAATCCACTGAGACAGAGCGCCAATGGGCGCAGGGCCCAATGCTAACTTCTATTATTGGTGCAAGGCCATAATTTCCAGCCAGAGCCAACCCAAAATCATGTGTTTTTTATGGTCTTTTCCAGGAATAGTCAACAGAGGAAATGTTCTTCTCATAGCAAGGGATGCAATGACACTTTTTACAAGGCATGAAACTACATATAAGTCACAGAAATGGTCCTCCAATGTGCGAGATGGGGATTGCAGGGATGGTGACCGATTGATGTGTAACAGATGCCCCCTAAAGCATGAGGTCCTAGAGAGAGGGAGGAGTGAAATGCTTTACGAGAACGCGTTCAAACCAAACACCATCGTCAAAATACCTGCAAATAAAAATACAACTAATGTCTCTGATACATGAACATGTGGCATGGGATCCAAAGTATGGATGCAACCATCCAACAATAAGGATCAATAAATAGACTTAGATATGGTCATATCCATCCAATAAAAAGATTCATGCATATAGTCATGATAAACCAAAATATCCCGCAGCCTGGATTTTATCAGACAAAACCCAAGGTCTTACGCACCATCTCGACCCAAACAAGTACGAATTTGAGCATGTGAATATGTGAGTTGAAGTTGAACATGCAAGAAAGTCACCTGATTACCAGCCAATGATGTAAGATGTTAACAGGCATGAGAGAAACCACCAATAATGACAATGGCTCTCAAGGTACAACAAGTATAATCCATGGAATGTGAACAGTGATTTGGCATAGAACACTTGTAGAATCACTCGATCGAAGGCCATTTATGTGGACCTGTCATTGAATGCGAAGAACTTGCCATTGAGGTATGGAAGCTCCAAGGTACCGGAAGGGAGTCTCTAGATCAACTTCCTGGAGAATGAGCTGAAGTTGATAGGAATTGAACTAGTCGAAGAAGGGCCATAATGTTTCCCACATCATCGACACGATATAGAGGAACATGATGATAGTGAATCAAGACCAAAAAGAGGATCAGAGGGAGGTTGAAAACTGCAAACGGAAACTTCTCTTGAACATATCAGCAACATGACTCTGGATTTGGCAGTATTTGACATCAAGGGATCTAAGTTCATGGTGACGTGGCAAAGAGCAGATGAGCCATCAAAACAAATTACCCAAACCCATGGAGGCAAAAAATGACGAAATGAGATGTCCCCAATCCGACACGAATGAAGATGAGTGTCATGTTCAAGAGCGACATACTGCCAACACAACTGAGAACTAGTTCCATTTTCCCCCACCATTCTTGGCGATTACCCCAATTATTTTTGGAAAAAAAGCTTGAAGGGGATAACATATGCTTGTCATGTATGTTTGTCCTTCAGACAAATCTATCCTAGTACATTTTACAGGCCCTAGGAAGGAGGAACTCGGTTACGTCATGGTGATCGTTTCCAATGTCATTTAGGTTTTAACGAGTCTGACAAAGGAAGAACTCGACATATTTTCATGTTTAGAGAGTTTGAAAAGAAGCAGAAAATAAAACTCCAACAGTCCCTTTTCGTAGGTAGTCTCACAGATCCGAAAAGGTAGAAAATTGTGTCTGAGAGAACCTCTTAGTCACGATAGGCTACAGTATTCATTTTTCGTAAATAATCTATTCCAGCCCGAAAAAGGGGTAAATGTATACTGGGTAGATATCGTTTCACAACCATTTAACGAGTTCAAAACGACAAGAGTCTTGGCAATCTTTTCAATTTTTGAGAGTCAGAAAAGAGCTGAAAGATGACTCCAAGAGTGACTTTTTCATGTTTTTACCGAGTCCGAAAAAGTATAAAATATAGCTCATCACTTCATCATCGTCACGTTGAGGACCTGTTGCTACACAAGGGATGCACGTAAAACCCATTTTTCGAAATAATATAGCGAAATAATCGAAAAATACACTTTAAAACCTAATTAGGGTTATGAAAAGTTATAAAATGCCAAAAATGGTAAAAAAGAAATTACTTTTCACTTTTACCTTTTGTGAGCAATTTGTTACCCTTTTTCACTGTGATTTTATGGAGCTGACAGTGGGAAATCTGGAAGACCAATCGTGAATCCATTTGTTCCAGGTAAGAACTGACATCCTTCCTTGCATTTTGATAGTATTTTCATTTTCCGCAACCCCATTTTTGTAGATCTATGGGGGGATTTTATAAAATATAGGGCACGATGGTCTGCGTGAGTTTTTAGGCACAGACTCGCGCCAACTAGCCTAAAAATTGAACGGGGGCGTGCCAATTGGCGCAACTATTTCTAAAACGGTCGCGCCAACCGTGAAAACCATTTTTAGCTTGTAGATTAAAACAATGAGCCCAATTTAACCAGTTCAAAAGCATTTTATTTGGCTAATGACAACCATATGAATGTTTTTGCAGGTGTGAAAGGAAAAAATGGTGATTGAATGGAAAGAATGAGAACATAGTGAAGAAGATGAGGCATCCATGCGAAATGTGAGATGCATGGAGGCTCTCAGAGATTGCGGGCTCAAGAAATTATTTCTGGCACCATGTCTCAGAGCTCAACTGGAGCTGTTGCAGTACTTGATCAATGTCTAGGACATTGATCAGGAAATATTCATTATTCACGACTAGGAACTTGTGATTGAGGTCTCAGATATTTACTTCATAACCGGATTGTCGCGGAGGGTGGCAGTACCAATCCTAACCGTTACTCAACCCACAATGGAAAAAATGAGTATGGTTATCAACAGAGTGTGCCCGAGGACAAGGAAAGGGTCCAAAAGTGGAAAGGTGGACATCCAAACTATTCCCTCTTTGGCACTAAACGTATTGTTTCACACCATCATGCGAGCTGCTAGATCGCAAGCTCCACACGAGGCCACAAAAACACAACTACTTATTGTTGTAGATTGCATGGCACCGACCCTCTACAACTCGGCAGAGGCGGTAACAATCAACATGAAACGACAACTGAAAAAATGCAAGAACAAAAAGTTGAAGCAGTTTGGTTAAAGGTCCATATTGGTACCTTTCATCTTGGAGCGATTACCAATATTCCAACGTCAAGAGGTAATAGTTCCAACACCACTAGCACAGGAGCAATGGATGGTCCGTTGGGTAGATTTGATGCCAAGGTTAGGGGGCGGTCAACAAATTTCCTGGAGACCAGAGTTCTTTGAGTGGCTCCTCCAACAGCTAATTGTTGTGGAGGACTGGCCCTACTTTGGCACGGATTTCACCGGTGATGCATATCTCCCACTCCTGGAAGGAGAGGATTGGGATGAAGTACTGGGTAATACTCATTCTTTATTTTGATGAGTATTATGGTTTTTTACTATGCACGTTCTAACATTAATCCATGTAATTGTAGATGTTTTCTTAGAAATACCTGCAGACTTGTCACTAATAGCATGGAGGATTCCTCGCTACTTTGATGTGGCCCCTCATGCTGAGGGAGGCGAGGAGGAGGAAATCATACACAACTTGGAGGGAATCTCCCATGGGATCCTGAACTATGCATGATTTGACGATGTTCCTCGCTCGTACCAGAGACACACTGCAGGGGTGTCAAACCGTGTTCACCTTTTGTTGAGGCGCCTTCTACGGGCAATGACGTGCTATCATGAGCGTCACGCTGACTAGACACCTAGGTTTTATTTCTGCATATTTGTTGAGAGACATGATGTCTCAGGATGTAACCGAAACATACACATTTTTTGAACTTATGATGCACATGGACGCAAACACTCGATATATATATACATCTATTTTCCTGTATGGATGTTGTCATGTGATGATGATGTTTTACAAATTACACAAATGTCTATCTAATACAATATTAGCTACTGTATCAGTTAATGCATTCATTCGTCTAGGAATATGTTGATATTTAATGTAATCAAAATGTCTTTCCAGTAAAAGAACACGCAAATACAACCTTAAGATGTGAGGTTTTCTAGTATAATAATGCCCATTAAGTTGAAGAACAACAATCTGTGAGTCTAGGTTAACAATCAATGCACGACTGTCGAGAGCAATGGCCTCGATTAATAGTTCAATAACAACACTATATTCAGCAACATTGTTTGTGGTTCATCCTAGACAGATACCTTGAAGTTCTATCAACTCACCAACAGGATCATAAATCACCCAGGATGCTAAAGACAGATTTCGGGTACTGTGGGAAGCACTATCTGTGAAACCGACATAAGCAGTAATGGACATCTGAACAATAAGAAATGATCCAATAAGCAGGAAAATGCTTGCAAAGCACACCAAGCCAAAAATGTACAAAAATGAAAAGAACACCTATGTTCACAAAACATGCACGAATGACTCATGCATAGTACTTTTTAAGATACAACCCATTTTTGGGCTGATCCAGAGGATGACCTTCATAGTCAACAAGATCATAAGCCCCATTCTGCAAAATATGTTTAACAATGTAGGGCCCATGCCACATGGGTTGAAATTTTCCTACCCCTAGATTATCGTGAGCTTGGTCGTACATGAGGAAGAGGTCTCCTTCTATAAAGGAACGAGGGAAAACCGACTGGTCAAAATGAGCTTTGACCTGCTTTTTCTGTGCTTCAATGATAAGAGAAGCAAAGCGGTGAGTTTCATCAAGCCTCTCTAAATATAGAATACACTCTTATTTTGGCGAAGTATTCGACAGAAATTCAACAGCTAGTTTGAGAGAAGGAATTTCACCTTCAATCAGAAGGGTAGCTTCCAGACCATAGACCAGTTGGAATGGAGTGAATCTGGTTGCATCCTTCACTGAGGTTCAGTAAGCCCAGAGAGCTGAAAAAAACATGAGATGCCAGTTTGATTTGTGCATCCCAATCACACATTGAAGCATAGCGATGATAACTTTGTTCACAGCTTCAACCTAGCCATTGGCCTGAGGGTATTATGAAGTTGACCTGTTGTGACGCAGACCCAACTTGGAAGTCAACTCCCCCACCATGGAATGCTGAAAATGGAAACCATGATCGATAACAATGGTTTGAGGGACACCAAACCTAGAAATGACATCATTGAATAGAAACTATGATGTTGTCTTACTGTCAGTCGTAAGTGTAGGCATTTCTTTGGCCCATTTGGTGAAGTAATATATGACTACGATGATATAAGCATGCCCCTCAGCTGAGTGAGAGTTACACGTCATAAAATTGATGCCCCACTTCACAAAGGGACCAACGATAATGACAGGGTGAAGATGGGAAGGCGTGACGCGCATCTTGCACTGATAGATCCGGAAATCATGGCACTTACAGACAACAACAATGCAGTCTTTAAATATGGTGGGCCATAAATTTCCAGCATGAATAATCTTCTGTGTAGTAGCATATCCAGACATGTGACCACCACAGGCGCCACTGTGATAATCATTCAGGACATTTCAGCCTCCTCAAGAGTCAAACGCCGATGGAGAATGGAATCAACTTAGATGCAATAGAGTGTATCTCCGACTATGCGATAGGGTTGCGATTGATGATGGATGCGTCAGTGAGAATCCTTCGTCAACTTAGATCAGAAGGTGGAAGTCTGAATATATACGATGATATCACCGTACCAAGGATCGAGGGTGCTAATCAGAAAAATCATGTCATCTGGAATGCATTCCTCGGAACCAGACGGAGCATAATCGGGAGGGAGAGAGCATATAAAATCAGCAAAGACTAATGACTTCTTCAACTTGGCGGTAGTGAACTCCAAATCAAACTCTTGGAGGATGACAATCCACTTTGAGTATGTGCCCCCCAACAATTGACGAGTCAATGTGTAAGTCATAGGGTTGCAATCATAAATCACAGTCACTGTGTGCAACAGGATGTTGTGACGAAAACGTTGAGCAGCTTGAACAATAGCCAATGCCAACTTGTTTACATGGGCATAATGCATCTCAGTATCGAGAAGATTACGAGACATATAGTAAATGACATGCTCGTCACCATCATCATCGTCTTGTACCAAAACCATGGCAATCATGCTAAACGCAGTGGCCAAATAGAGGGAGTAATCACGATGATAATTTGGAGGATGCAACAGAGGAGCGTTGACAAGAAACGTCTTTAGTGCATCGAAGGAATTTTGGGCAATCTCATCCCATAGGAACGAGATGCCTTGCTTCAGTAATCGCGTAAATCCTTTGGCCACTTCGGCATAGTTAGGTATAAAACATCGTAGGAAAGTTAGCTTTCCCCTGCAGACTCTGCAGCTAATGTAAGGAGGAAGGAGAGGGGAGATTAATGATAGCTTCAACTTTGAGTGGATCAAGACGAATCTTGTCTTTGGAAAGGATAAACCCTAAGAGCCTACCGGAGTCAATGCAGAAGACACACTTATGCAGATTGAGCTGGATGTTATAGCGTCGACAACAAAGAAAACTCTGACGGAGATGATCAGGATGGTCTTTACGCTTAGCCGAATGAGTCGGAAGGTCATCCAAATAAAGCTGAACAATGCACTTGATATCGTGAAAAGCGTATGACATTACTCGCTGAAATGTAGCCCCAACATTTTTCAGACCAAAAGGGAGATTTTTATAAGAGAAAGTATCCCAAGGACAGCTAAAGGTGGTCTTATGTTGATCGACCGGAAGAATATTAATCTAGTTGTACCCAGAAAACCCGTCCATAATGGAAAAAATCTCACTCCCAACATAGTCATCAATGATTTGATCAATAAAGGGAGTGGGATAATTATCCTTAGGGCAAGCACGGTTAATGTCACGGTAATAAATGCAGACAGGAATGGTACCATGTTTCTTATATACAAGAATGATATTGGAAACCCATTTTGTCAAGGGAATCAAATAGATAAAATCAACTTTAAGAATATTTTCAGCTTCTCCCTTAATAGTGGCAACCTTTCTAGGATGCACAGGATGAAGACGCTAGCGAACAGGCTTCACACCATGATATGTATGAATCTCATGCACCACTATACTTGGATCGATACCGGGAATCTCTTCATAAGACCATGCATAAACGTCGTGAAACTTGCAGAAGAGACTATTATAGACCTGTATCTCATCTAGAGAACAGGTCACCCCAATATGGATGTTCTTGATAACCCCCGGTTTAACGAAGATGTCGATAGGCATCGTCTGTGTGATGTTTCTCAAGTTACCTTCCGCAAAGACTTCATGTGCCAGGATAGAAATTTGAATCAGAGGATACAGAACTTAAGAAGCAAACCTCTCAATACACGTATACATGACCCCAAGGCTGCGCATGAATGAGGAACGATGATGACTATCATCCCAAGGAGGATCCTCAAGAGACATAGTTTCCATGATGGCCTCATCGGAGGGAAATATCTCTCATAAGGGATCAGGAAAATCTGAATTTCCGAGCCAAGGGGATTGAGAATAAGTGTCAAGAGACATGCCCAAAGGAGCATGATCAGGAGGTAGAGGATCTGAATCTGAAATAAGTTCACAATAATCAATCTCGATCGGACTTAACGACAAAGAATCTCCAAAGGAATCAATCTGCTCAGGTGAAGGGATGATCCATGGATCGGAAGACCCGGAGATCATATTAACCTGAACAGTGTTGGGTGGAGGAAGAGGAAAAATACCCATGAGGGTGGGATCTTTGAAGAGACCCAGCCCTACGCTCTTGTAAGGCATAGGAATTTGATCGACGTATGGAACATTTCTCTCGGAAGATGAAGAAGTGAAAAAAGACAACTGATCTACAGTAACGATCTTTCCTTCGTGCGGAAATCGTAAAACATGAAAGAGAGTGGACGGAATGCACAACATGGCATGATTTCAACTGTGACCGAGGGGAAGATTGTAATTGAGCTTCGCATCAACTACTTCAAACTCAACATTGATTGTTTTCCCTTCTAGAGTGATCGGTAAACTAGCGAGAACACCAAGAGGTTTAGATTCCCTTCCATCAAACGCTTCTAAAGCATTTGGAGATGAATTGAGAGCTGGAGAACCGATGGCTTTCCAACAGACAGATGACATGACGCACATAGACTCACCCTCATCCATGACCGCCTGATGGATATTCAGTCCATTCATCCCAACTTGAATAATGAACGCAAGCTGGTGAGGGAGATGTGGGACGAAATTCTCTAAGTCGAAAGTGATAAGGCTAGAATCAGCATGGTCAACCCCACCGATGGCGGATAGAAAAGCCTTCTGTTGAGATAGACAACTCTGAATTACTTCTAATGCAGACATAGTAGATGGCACCTGAGCCAAATCCTCAAGAATACTATAATGTTGAGCATCATGGGAGTTAAGATTGTAAGAAGACTTACGGAGTACACCTTTGGAAGGTGGTCGTACAACGGGCTCAGTACTGGGCCTTTCAATCTGAAGAGGGCTAGAAGTAGGCAGAGGAGGAGGACCATAAACAATTTCATTCCCCATTACCTGACGTGGTTCGGTATAATATTTCAACCGGGTAGCAATAGAAACATATGCAGGACCATTCATCATGAAAACCTGTGAGCCAAATGGGGCAGAGGACTGGGGTTTCTCTACCAACTGAGTCTGTTGTGATGGAAATGGTTCTTTAAGAACAATCGAAGTTCCTTGGGTGCCTTTGAGCAATCGACTCACTTCAGCCCGTCGAGGACAGTCCTTGTTGTAGTGCTCTTTCTCACAAATCAAGCAAGGATATTTCATTTTACGTTGTGAACCATCATCAGCATGATATTTCTGAGAATCCTGTTTTGGGGTATCGGCTTTAGCCTTACCTTTACCCTTATTTTCACCCTTGGAAGTTTTATCCGCCGGATTGGCCTAAATGGCATTCACTTCCGTGGTTTTACCAGAATTCGGGACCGGCTGAGAAGTAGTGTCATTGGAAGGAGTGGATTTTTGCTTCCCAGGATTCGAAGGAGGATACTTTCAAGAAGTATGATACAAGGAACTGATGATACTGTTAACGGATGGTGTCGTCAGTGCTTTGGAAGTTTCAGGTCTTGGAACATCAGGTAAGAGTTTGTACAACATGCCAGACTGAAAGTACACAAGATCAAGGTATTGTGCATGAGAAATGGCATGTTCCTCAGTAATACATAGCCCCATAGTGATGTCCTTGGCAATCGGAGCAATGAAGGAGGTAGTAAACCAATCAGTTAGAAGCTGGTCAGGAATGTCAAACTTGATCAAGCGACGATGATGCATCCATTCATGAATACAATTTGAGATATGAGTAGCTTGATCTTGCTTCAAGGATATGAGGAGGTGCGTCCCGGTTTCATATCAAACCAACAACTGAAAGTACGTGAGAAACTCCATGGCTAAAGAGTTGAAATCTTGGAAGACACCACGAGATAATTCGATGTACCACTTAACAGCGGCACCCGTAAGAGTCCATTGGAAAATACGGAGTCGGATAGAATCATCAACCCAAGAGCTAGAGGAACAACAAAGATGGTATGTCATAACATGCACTTGGGGGTCTTCTCCGGACTTACCCTCAAAACTGGGACAATCGCCAGGAATTTTGGTTGGAATTGGAGGCCAATACGGGTTATGAAGGATCGGATTGTTTGTTAACTTTGACACATCAGGCAGTTACAACGTAATGAGAAAAGGAAATTGAGGATTAAAAGGCGTTGCAGGTCGTTGATAAAGACCAGTATTAGCATTCCACCTAGGTTGAGAGAAAATTTTCCCCCATATGTTTTGTCCCAGAGGATTTTGTCCATAGGGGTCATAAGCTTGATAGTTCTTCCCATACATGGGTTGAGTACCATGATATTGATTCTGAGCATACCACTGAGGCCCTTGCTGAGAAGCATATGGATTTTGCTGCCGAATGTAAACATTGCCTTGAGATGGATTATACACCATCTAAGATTGACCTTGAGGATAATAAGTGAAACCTTGGGGTGCACTATATACTGCCTGAGACTGACCTTGAGGAGGGTAAGTAGCGCCTTATGGATGATCAGGTTGTCCCTGTGGAGCAGGTTGAACCTTATATTGAGGTTGAATAGGTTTTCCCTGTGGAGTAGGTTGGTCTGGATACTGAGGTTGGGCAGGCTATCCCTACTGGGCAAGTTGGCCAGGATACTAAGAGTGGGCAGGCTGTCCCTGTGGGGCAGGTTGGCTTGGATATTGAGAGCCACCGGGTTTCCCTTATGGAGGAGGTTGGCCCCATGGTTGGGATGGGCCAGGTTGCCCCTGAAAACCAGGTTGAACCGGCACAAGACCGTAGGGTTGTCCTTGTTGTACAAAATTTTGGACTTGCTGAATGTAAGGTTGATGTTGTTTCACAAAAGGTTGTCCTTGTGGTGGATATATTTCACCCCGAGGAACATAAGATGCTCCCTGTTGAAATTGAGGTTGACCAGAAGGACCATAGTGTTTTCCTTGATGGGCCAAAGGTTATCCCTGTAAGGGTTGTCCTTGTGGACCGTAAGGTTGTCCCTGTGGATGAGAGGGTTTTCCCCGTTGGACCGAAGGTTGTCCCTGAAAGGGTTGTCCTTGTAGGTCTGAGGGTTGTCCCGACTGATAAACAGGTTGATTGGGATGAATTGAAGGCAAATATGTGGGATTATCGTATACATCATAATGATTTGGAGGATTTCCAGAAGCTTGTGGTTGCTGAGAACCCTGAGGTGTGGAATTATGTTGCTGAGGGCCTGAAGAGGGAGCATATCAATGCTGAATAGCCAACAGATAGTCATCGAATGTATAACTGCTAGGAATAGAAGTAGAAACCATAGGCATAGTACAAGTAGATGGGATTTCCACAATGTGAGGTTGTGATCCACTCACGGCGGGCCTAACAAGCATCGTGGGATTGATAAACATAGAGCTACGAACAACAGTAGACCCTGACGACAAAGTCGTACTAACAACCGGTGCAGATGAAGCCACAAAAATGGTGGGTTGAATTGTGATATATGTAACAATGGCTGATGAGATGGGTGTCAAAAGTGATATTCTTGATATAGGAATAGACAAGCTTCCTGTGGGATTCGATGTACCAGACTGTGTCATGGATGTAACACCAAAAATGATCTGACCCAAAGTACGACAACCAGGTGGAATAGACATCATTTTTGGGGAAAGTTGACTGGAGACATATGGGAAATATTCTAGGAAGAGCTGATACTCTCTGGTAGAAACATGAACCTCTTCACTGCTAACAAGACTCGAAGAATCCATGTCTCACGAGGCTATAATATCGTCGAAAAGACGACGATGACTAGCAAGTAAAGAAGCAGCTAATAGCGGTGATTCCGAAGTAAGAGGAGGGAATTATTCCTCACTACCAAAACCAGACCAAGCACCCTGAGGTTTCCAATTGATATCAACTGACCCTTCAGGAGGATACCAGGTAGTGAGAGGAAATATACTCAAAAGGATAGACTTCCAAAACTCGACAGACCTAGTGGACTGAGGTTTTTCTGAAGAAACGTTAGGAGAAGGATCACCACTAGGAGGCAATGAAGAGTACGAAGAAACTTGTGGTTCCGCCACTATGAAAATGTTCTAATACAAAAAACGAAATGAGATAGCCTACTCGAGGCTTCAAGACCAAAAAAAAAGGAACTACTAAAAACAAGACAAGAAAATATCTTTAACGGGCATGTGATCGTAGGCAGTTAATTTTATGACATTTAAATGAAACTTTGTTGTTTCATGTTTTAAGAGTCGAGAAACAGGAAAAATATGACTCTAGTCACTTTCAGATTAAACGAGCGTGAAATGACAAATGATCGATTACCTTTTCACTTTTATAAAGTCACGAAAAGACCAAAATGACTACTCAGGTAATCTAAGTAAGAGGGTGTACCAAGTTTCTGTGAACTGCCGTATACATCTTGGTGATAAAATGAAAGAGAAATGACCAAGGACTTGAAATACGTGCAGGTAGTCTCCCCTAATGTTGTTTTTGGTGTATCATGGTTATAGGGCAACAGACTGGGCTTCCTATGGATAAAGGATTGCAACCTATGAGGGTATCCCTTTATATACAGGACGATATGGGGAGCACAATTCCGTACTAGCGCAATCTAATGCTAGATGGTGAATGACAGCTACTAGGTTTAATGATGTCGGAACACGTCACTAGCCTAGACCTCTAAAATATGTGCATTAGGTTTCAATGCTTCCTTAAGTTGATTGAATTCATTTTAAGGTTGATCTTGAAATAATGTTGCTATTTCAAGGTGTTACCGAATGTGATCTCGAATTCCTAAATGCACACTACATGCAAAAGAGCATCATTCCATTCAATGAATGCTAGCTAAGAGAAGAATAGGAATCTCTGACTTGAAACATAAGAAGGATTTCACTAATGCATATAATACAACCAAATGAGAAAACGAAAACTCTTTCCTAGTTCACTAAGAGCTAGTAATGCAAAAGAAAATTTTCATTTTCAATTTAAGTGAAAGAATGAAAATTATCTTTTTTAAATGAATGAGGCATGCAATTCACTGTTACACTAAAAAGAAAAATAAACACTAGTTTTGAGAACTACGAGTGTAACGATATAAAACAAAGAGACCAATGCAATATAAACATAAACCACACCCAAAACAAGTATGTACTCTTCCAAGAAAAAAAAAAGGCTTTCGACACGATCCAACGAGAAATGTAATTTAATCTCGAAGTGACGAATGGAGGGTCAAACGAAAACAAAAGTGATCATCCAACAAACCAAAGACATGAAGAATCGAGAGAAATACTAACACAATCAGTTAGTGAGTTGAAACTACAAAGATCAAAGTGACTAAAACTCAACTCAGAAGGCTCATTGAGGAGAGGGCTGAACAAAAAACATAAGCCACCTAGAAACCCTAGGGCTACAAACTCCACTGATAAGATGATGGAAAAACAGCTGAGAATAATGAGACTACAGAGTCAAAACAATCTCAATAGACCAATTGCAAGGTAAAAAACCAATCCAAGGCCATGAAACACTGAAAAAACTCAGAAAAGAGGTTAAATCAAATCCTACAAGATTCAGTGCGACTGTTTAGTTGTAATTCGTGCTAAACAGGGGTTGGTGCACCTATGACAAAATAAACGTGCAGCAATCAGCATGATTGTTCAAAGAAAATCCGCGCCGAGCTAGAAAACTATGTGAAAAAATAAAACCACTAAGCAGAGGTCAAACTTGACACTTTGGAACTGAACAAGATGGTTGAAAATAGTCAGGTAGGTCAAGCAAAGTAGAAAAATGATGAAACGACCAAAGTCGACTCGACAAGCCAAACAATCGACAAACAAGGAGACAAAAAACACACACTGATCCCTAGTGGAGTCAGCAACTTGTTGTGTAGGTAAATCCCCTCTGCAGACAGAGGCGATCCCTCTAGCCCTAGGGTGGGTCTAGTAGCAAGAGGACATGCTAATGCATTGCTTCCTAGTTAACGAATGAAATTGAGTCGGGGTAGATGTCCTACCTTTGTTCCAATGCAATTATCATAGCTATGGCAATAGTCTCTTGATCTTCGTCCCAACACCTCGCTGTCCTTCAGCAATGATACTCATGTGCCTGCACAAGGATCACAGAACGATAGAAAAATACGAAACAATATTTGCATTCATAACTATCTAATTGGTCAAGGAGAATTAAACGTATTGCACAAGATTAATCATATCTAATGCAAGATGGAAACCAAAATAGCAGTCATGTATTAATTAAGAGAAATAAAGAGATTACAACCAAATGAGACTTGACGTCATAGCCTCCTTTAGTAGGTCCAGTAAATGCGTCTCGAGCATTCATCGGGGAGTGGGACTTGGCAAGGCAATCAACCTATATTCTCTCTCGACAAGGGTCTCTCTCTGCTCTATCTCACACTAGCTATATCAGACTGTTTCAGCTATTCTCCAAAATGTTCAGCTAGCAACATCTATGTGAGAGAGATGTATTTATAGGAGAGGAGGAAGAGGTTGGGATCCCTCAAATGGTGGAAGGGAGGCCTTATTCTTTGGGAGGTTTCCCAAATGTAGGGAACAAGAAGCCAAAGGAAGATGTTTGACATTATTCAGTCGAACAACCCATGCTGACTCTGCTCACGAAGTGGTTGGAAATGGAAAATTCACTTCTATATTTAAAAAAATTTCCAAAAAATAGCTCATCACAGGCATTCCAATGAGATAGAGCGCCAATGGGCATGGGGCCCAGTGCTAACTTCTCTTATTGGCCCGAGGCCATAACTTCCTGCGAGCGCTGACCCAAAATCATGTGTTTTTTATGGACTGTTCCAGGAATAGTAAACATAGGAAACGTTATTCTCATAGCAAGGGATGCAATGACATATTTTTCAAGGCATGACACTACATATAAATCACAGAAATGGTCCTCCAATGTGCGGGATGGGGATTGCAGGGACAGTGACAAAATTTTGTGTAACAAGGTTTTTGGATCCATAAGGCACAAGAGCATAAAAAGGGAGTTGATCTTCAGCGCACAAAAGAAACCTTTATTGAGGCACAGAAATAATTCACCGAGGGTGGTGCATCAACATCAATTAGATTGTTGCAAGGCACTGGAGGAGATGAAGAGATTAAACCCTTCATGGAGGAATGTATGAAATTACTGCGCAATAAGAAGTCAGTGGAAAATATGCAGTCTCTGATAGATAATTGTGTAGATAAGGGACCACCAATGGTAGAGTAGCGTGCTGACAATAAAATATGAAAAAATAAGAAAAGAACGGGTAGAGATATGCGCCTGACTATGCAGATAGGAGCTTATGAGATGGACTAGGTAATTCTCCATATGGGGTCAGATACTAACGTTCTACCAAAATAAACATGGCAGCGCATGGGCGAACCCAAGCTGGAATGGTCCACGATCCAAATGCGCATGGCCAATCAGCAGAGGATCATTCCTCTTGGGTGGTTGCCTCAAGTCTTACTCAGTATTGAGGGCGTCAATGTGAAAGCCGGATTTGAAGTGATAGATAATGTGCATGATATAGATCCCTACCCTGCGCTGCTGGGATTGGATTGAGCTATTGACATGGATGGTGTCATAGACTTGAAGAAAAGAAGGATGGAGTTTGAGAATAATGGAGACCAAGTTATCATCCCTCTAGACCCTGCCGAAGGACAATGATAAATGGAGCCTATGCGTGCTGGGGATGACATTGAACAAATCTATAAGTTGAGCTTGTGCGAAGAGGATTGGATCAACCCAAAAACAGATGTAAATATTAAGTGGGAGAAGGAAATTTCTTGTTTTTCAAACTCTGATGAGGAAATCGAGAATTGGCAGAAATGATTGCATGAGGTGTCCACGATGTGCTGTAATCGTGTGACTAGATATATGCGATGTATAACATCTGAGGTACGTGATTTCCCACATTATGATGGCTCAACTGATGTAAACATGTTCCTGAGAGAAATAGAAAGGATTGTGCTCGTACCATAGAGTTTCCATGCTTTAGATATTGGTTTGTGTGCTACTCCAGCAAGATGGTGGGAAACACATAAGGAGAATATGGGATATTGGGAAGAATGCACGCAGATGATGCGGCTAAGATTTGAACAACCAGTCATTAAAGAAGATGACTTATACTCTGGCAAGGAGGATCTGTGCAAACATATGGAAAAGTGGAATCAGGTATGGGGTGTCAAACCAAGGCCTGAATGGGTTCACATGTTTATTCATACCCTAGGAAAGGTACCAACTTAATGGTACTTGGAAATAGAGCTATGCAGAGGCACTAGCGACTGGTTTGTGCTGATAGATATTTTTTTTCTTACATTTAGCTTTGAAAGTGGGATCTATATCATTGGTGAAGCTTTTATCATTGATGCACCAATCAGGGAGACTATGTCTTGTCGACACTTGGCACTAGTAGAATTTCGGGACCAGCACACGCTCACAAGACCCTCCATCCCCTCAAACTTCAAATAAATGCGCTCCATGCTGACTATTCTTGTGGGATACTATAGAAAGTGCATTCCCCAGTACGAATTGATAACTACGCCCATGAACAGATTACTCTGCAGAAGTGCGACATTTCATTGGGATGATGAATGTCAGAGAATTTTGCAGTTACTAATGGATATGACAGATACTACGTGATATGCTTTGAATTACCTGTCGATCGTTTCATGTTTTGGGGGGGGGGGGGGGGCGTCAATGGTTATACTTAGCTATGGATTACATGCGTAGTAAGGTGCAAAACGCGTGTGGTATCTGCGCGAGGGGATGGACTGGTGCGCAAAGGTGTCAAAAAATAGCAATTGGAATAGTAAAAATGGATTAGACAGAATTATTACCATTTTTATGAATGTCCAAGATGCATTTAATGAGGGTATTTTTCCATATTTGGGACTGTTTTTTCAGTAATGGAACCTCATTAATTCCTAAGGAGCTATTGCAGATGCGCCGCAAGTATAAATATGAATCATGGGGTCGAAATAGTTCCTTTTGCATTCTAAGCGATTTTTATGCTTTGAGATGTTTATTTGTCTTTGATTTTGCTACGTCTATGTCCGAATTGTATCCAATGTTTGAGTAATCTTTATTCCAAGCGAGTTTAGAATATGCAATTCAAAGCAGAATGACTGCCACCAAACCCGAAGAGTGTAATATTCCTAATTTAATAGGAATATTCAATTTTATTTTGTTTTCTTTGTTCAAAGAATAATTATGTAAAGGAGGGTCATTAAACTCCTAATGGAAGAATAAATCCATGCCCAATGTGAAAAAGAGTAAATCTGGGCCACTTTAATAAACACACTTGAGTGTGAAAAGAACAAATCCACTTGACTGGGTCAATCTTGACCATATCTACAACGCAATATTGGAGGAGTGCTCATCAATGAGGCACAACATAATTCTAGAAGGAGGTCTCTTGTGTGAAAGAGATAAGTTAATGAAGGTGGTTTAGGGTTTTGGCAAGCTCTCATCTTGTAAAAGGAAGGGGAAGGAAACATATTGAGGTTGTTCATGATATGATTTATGATTTATTGTATACTTAGACAAATAGCTTTCTTGGTTGTTTAGCCTAGATTGCATATGTTGTTTAGCATTGGAATTTCCTATTTAGGAGTTACATCTCTTCCCATTGAGTAGCTCTTGGGAGATTTTTTATTGCTTAGTCCACTATCTGGTTGGAGACCAAGCTTCTACTTCCAACTGCAACACAAATCCAGTGAGGGTTTTCTTTTCTTTGTAAGTTGCAGCAAGTGGAGTTTAGATCTTTTCAGATCTATGACATTCTAGTGCCTCTTCTCAGTGAGTGTGTCTTTTAACCTCCTGGAAGAGTGTATTGAATTATTGGAGCATAATATCATATCTTGGCATCAGGCCAAACCACATATCAGAGGCTACAACACAATTCATCTTCCTAAACTGCTTTATTTGCAAAGGAGAAGTTGCAGGGTGATTTAGCAGTCTTTTGGGAGAAAGATCTCTAGTGTGGGGAATCTTCCTTCACTGTGGTGATCCATGGATTTTCCAACAAATCCATGTTCCTTTCAGATATGATCTATCCATTTCCACATTTTCTTCAGAAATTCTGAATAGATCTGCAGATCTATTGCATAGAAATTCATATCTACTCCATGTATCTCATTTTTTGCTGAAAACCCCAAGGGGATCTGAAAGAGGAGCTCTTCTAGTGTATGGATCTAATATAGATCAAACCTTTTGCACACATATCTTCTCTAGATCTAGCATGTAATAAAAAACAGTTGCAGCCTAATAAAAATAACACCGTCAAGGCAGTTTTCACTCATTCATATGGTTGCAGCCCTCTTTTGAGGAGATTTATTTTGTTTATGACTTGCATTTTCATCCATGTATTTGATTAAATTCATTGTATAACCTTATTGCTGCTGTAAGTACTATTGAAGAACATTTCATGAGCCTCCTATCACTGCTCTGCAGAAACTACGATATTTTCTAAGCAGAATTATTTATCATTGCTACAGTCCCTCTTTGGGGCATTTTTCAAGGAAACTAGGTGTGGGAGATTTGTTTAACCCACCTATAAGGATTTATTTTTCATAACCTCTTGGATTTAGGACTTAGATACTCAAATATAAGGGATCCAAGTGCCGGTTTTCATTTCTGTAGAAACCATTCTTGGAAAATGCGTTTTCCAGTCATGCCTTGCTAGCAGATCCCATTTTGGGATATTACAGTGGTATCAGAGCATGATCCTTGGCTCAGCCTGTGAGCATCAAGCCAAGATGTCTTTTTAGGAAGGAAGAAGATAGAATAATAATATTGATTGCATTGAAGACACAGAAAGTAAGGGTAAAAACCCTTTTCTTGGATTGCTTGGAAGAATGGAAGGGGAAGAGTTCTCAAGAACTCTGCTCCAAACTCTTTTTAAGCCTAAAGGAAAAAACAGAGAAATAATGAGGATAAACCATGAATTTTCCCCAACTGGATCCACAAGATCTATGCATAATGAAAATTCTACATCCTCATCTTATGGGTATGAGAACTCAGCCATATCATCAAAGCTACCATGTTCTATCAACAACTTCTTCATGAGGAGGAAGAGAGGAGATGTGCCAAGGGAAAGATCCTCATTGGATGAAGAGTACTCTTCTCAAAATGAATACATGGAGATTCCTCCTTCAAAATTATATCAATATCTAAGGTCTCCTATTGATGATGAGTCATTTTCCACCATTGAAGAAAAGGCTAGGGGTGACAGCGCAGTCATAACAAAGGCATCTCTAGCATTTCATGAAGAAGAAGAAGGGGAAGTTGCTCCAAGAAGAGAAGCCCTTGCATTCTTGCAAGGAGTTTCAAAGAATTTCACATCTAGAAATTATGGCACAATCCATGCACATCATGTGCCATCATTATCAGATGGTGAGATCTTAAATACTGAAGAAGATAAAGGGGAGGGCAAGATTCATAGGGTAAGAAACATTTACCCCTCTTTATTTCAAAAGAGTGATGTACTAAGAAGGCATGAAGATCTATTCAAGAAAAGAAAGGACACATCAGTCCATACATCTCTCTATCATGATCTATGCCTTGATGTCTCCTTACTTGGAAGAAGCCCACCAAGGCAACCCCTTGATGAAAAGAGAAAAGTGTTTCCTCAACCTTGTACATTGATGATACCCTTGGCCAAGAGAGGAACTATCACAGCGCTGGAGACTTTGGGTAAGAAGCATGCTTATGCAAATCACATTTTAATTTATGATTGAATGCATTCTTTTACTTTACATGTGCAGGCCATGAATCCTAGGAGTGTCCTACCTTATAAACTTCATGGCCAACTATGGGCCAGAACTATTTCCAAACATGGCAACTCCCTTGATGGGCTAAGGGAGGTTTTGCAACACGATGGGTGCTTCCCTAAAGCACTAAATATATATTTCACCTTCAGCCATGGTGGAATGATAAGGGCAGCAAGTAAGTGGCATGTAAACCACTTACCACATCTAGATCTGAAGCAGGGAGGAGATGACCTGCGCTGGTTTCTATTGGGTGAGTGTGGGTACCACTGAATTTTTTTTATTTTCTTGTCTCATGCCTTGTATTTAAAGGAAGGAATGGATAAGAAGAATGCATGGTTACTTTGGTTGACAAGAAGGAAGTATGGGCACCCCATGATGAATTCCATGTCCATACATTTTCTTATGCCTATGATGTATGTACATGTATTTATGTTTAGAATGAATATCATAATCATGTATGTACTTTAGGTTGGGAGAAAATGTAACCTTCTCATGAGGTGGCATAAGGGAGTTTGTTTATATCATGATGTCAATAATGCTCCAATATTTGTTATGAACATGAAAGGAGGAATGACACATTGGGTGAATGTGTCCATTGGGAATGCAATCTCCCATATTCATTTGTACTTCACAAAGAGGATAGGACCTTATATGAATTTTTCCTTATATACTGTGTTTTCTTATGCAAAGGGTCATGTATTGGGCTTATGTCATGGTAAAATATCTCTCACAAGGGAGTACTTGGAGCAAGACATGTGTTGCTGGAATCATGTTCAGCCAACACCTATTATCCTCCATCATTTTCAAGCTTTGAAGAAGCTTATTGCAGAAATAAGGTGGTGGGATTGACACTTATTGTACCATGATTTTAGGCAACAAAATGATGGACAACGCTGGTATCAAGGGAGGGACTATTGTCACCATCGAATATATCATATGACACTTAGTCCATATTTCTTTTGGAGCACATATGGTGAAGGACCGTAATCTACTCATTGTATGCATAGGATATTGGGCAAGGAGACTCACTAGAATCAATGAAGAAAATCATGAAGTTCCAAGTTCCTTTTGGCTTCATGAGGACTATTTTATTGCAGCCCAGGATCAGCAGCTCCACATTCATAAAAAATGGAAAGAGGGACAACGTGAGTTGAGTATCCTCATCTCTCATTTCCATGCATGGAGCCCCTACACAATGCACATGGGGGGAATTGGTGACTTTTCCTATGAGCTACCAAGGATGGCTCACTTTGTTTGGATGATAGCATGGATATTGAAGCCTCTCAAGGGGGTTGAAGTACCCTACACCTACCATCTCTCATGCCTTGAGAAAACTAGTGGAAAGAAAGAAACTATTTCTATGTATCTCCCACTTCTTTATGATGACAGCTGATTGGTTCATTCACCAAAAGAACACGTATACCCTTGGGAGGAGACAATCCTATTGGAGATTTTTCAAATTCCTTGTAAGTTTCTTGAGGGAAAGCAACATTTTGGAGGGTAGGACTGTAATATTCCTAATTTAATAGGAATATTCAATTTTATTTTGTTTTCTTTTTTCAAAGAATAATTATATAAAGGAGGGTCGTTAAACTCCTAATGGAAGAATAAATCCATGCCCAATGTGAAAAAGAGTAAATCTGGGCCACTTTAATAAACACACTTGAGTGTGAAAAGAACAAATCCACTTGACTGGGTCAATCTTGACCATATCTACAACACAGTATTGGAGGAGTGCTCATCAATGAGGCACAACGTAATTCTAGAAGGAGGTCTCATGTGTGAAAGAGATAAGTTAATGAAGTTGCTTTAGGGTTTTGGCAAGCTCTCATCTTATAAAAGGAAGGGGAAGGAAACATATTGAGGTTGTTCATGATATGATTTCTGATTTGTTATCTTCTTAGACAAATAGCTTTCTTGGCTATTTAGCCTAGATTGCATATGTTGTTTAGCATTGGAATTTCCTGTTTAGGAGTTCCATCTATTCCCATTTAGTAGCTCTTGGGAGAGTTTGTATTGCTTAGTCCACTATTTGGTTGGAGAACAAGCTTATACTTCCAACTGCAACGTAGATCTAGTGAGGGTTTTCTTTCCTTTGTAAGCTGCAGCAAGTGGAGTTTAGATATTTTCATATCTAAGACATTCTAGTGCCTCTTCTCATTGAGTGTGTCTTTTAACCTCCTGGAAGAGTGTATTGAATGGTTGGAGCATAATATCAAATCTTGGAATCAGGCCAAACGACATATCAGAGGCTACAACACAGTTCATCTTCCTAAACTGTGTTATTTGCAAAGGAGAAGTTGCAAGGTGATTTAGCAGTATTTTGGGAGAAAGATCTCTAGTGTGGGGAATCTTCCTTCACTGTGGTGATCCATGGATTGGCCAACCAATCCATGTTCATTTTAGATCTTATCTATTCATTTCTACATTTTCTTCAGAAATTCTGAATGGATTTGCAGATCTGCTGCATAGAAATTCAGATCTACTCCATGTATCTCATTTTTTTCTGAAAACCCCAAGGGGATCTGAAAGAGGAGCTCTTCTAGTGTATGGATCTGATATAGATCAAAAATTTTCACACAGATCTGCTCTAGATCTAACATGTAATCAACAGTAGTTGCAGCCTAATAAAAATAATGTTGTGAAGGAAGTTTTCAGTCATTCATATGGTTGCATCCCTCTTTTGAGGATATTTCTTCTGTTTATGAATTGTATTTTCAGCCATGTATTTGATGAAATTCATTGTATAACCTTATTGCTACTGTAAGTTATATTGTAGAAGATTTCATGAGCCTCTTATCACTGCTCTTCAGAAACTGCATTATTTTCTAAGCAGAATTGTTTATCATTGCTGCAGTCCCTCCTTGGGGCATTTTTCAAGGAAAATAGGTGTGGGAGATCTATTTAACCCACCTAGAAAGATTTTGTTTTTTATACCCTCTTGGATTTAGGAATTAGATACTCAGATCTACGGGATCCAAGTGTTGGTTTTCATTTTTGTAGCAGCCGTTCCTGGAAAATGATTTTTCCAGTCATGCCTTCCTAGCAGATCCCATTTTGGGATATTACAAAGAGGATCTTACCACACAAGAGGTGCCTATGGTAGAGACCCCTATGCCATATAAAAAAAATAAGGGAAAAACTTCTGGGACGCGCAGCTACCCAAGAGAAAAGACCCCCAAACCTCACCATTCTATCGGATAGAAGATGAAGAAACCTATTCCTGAACTCCCTAAAACTATTGAGGAAGGGGATGATGACGTCATAGAAGTAACACCATTTGTGCGGCTGCCTAGTTACATTGCGCCTCAAAAATCTATAGTGAAAGTTTCGAAGGACTTGGATAACGTATACGGAGGTATCCAAGTGCCCTTGATGCCATAGAACATCCCAATGGAGGGAGACATGCTCGCAAAAATCCCTCAGCTGTGCTTTGATGATTGGGACATCGCAAACATGAAGAAATTTCCAGAGCTTGCGCAAAATTTTTATCTTGATCCGGTTCCATATGGAGGAGGTCTGGTGCACCTTGAACCTAAGAAGGAAATGCTAGGTCTGTACAAAGTAGACCTACTCAATCTTTTGCAATCCCTCATTTTGGGTGCAGCCCCATTAATGATATCTACATCAGGTAGTTGTTGGCACTGGTGCATGATGATGCACTCTGGCTGGGAGAGCACATCCTAATTGATGCATATCTAATTCACAGGATCATAGGATTTCCGAACATGGGGGCCGACAATATGGCCAATTTCAGAAGGAAAGCACAGGAGAAAGTGTTGGCATACAAAAATAAGAATACGTATGATGTTACACGCAAATCCCATGGATTTGTGGTAGAGGAAATAAGAAACCCAGTAGTCTGTTTTGGCATGGTAATCTTGGCTTGCAAGATGATGTGCAAGTGTAGGCTAAAGGAAATTCCCACGCATATGATTGTGCTCGGAGGGAGATGTGAAAAAGGAGTCATATACAACTGGTACGCATACTTGTGTAAATAATTTTTGGAAAACGTGTGTGAAGTCCAGGAGGAGGGAAAGAATTTTAAGTATGTGTGGCTCATATTTTTAATCGCACTGATTTGGTGGAAGACCCCTGAAGATACCCAGTTCCTAGAACTTGCAAAACCCATGTGCGAAGCTGCGCACTACGCCACCCTATGGAATTCCTACGACCCAGTGTGAGCAAAGAGGAGAAAAATATTTTGGGTGTTTTATGATGGAAGTTTATACCATGTAGTACATTCAAAGCCACGAATGTCTCCCACCCTTTATGAGAAGTACAAAATGGTAGTTGACTTCAAGGCTACATTCCACAATATCCACCTCCATGCAAAGGGCGATGTGGAAGGAGTCTGGTACAAGTTACCTTACTTGGTGACAGAAGATGGTTTGATCTGAGTCACGGGAGATTGTCCGCTGGTGTGGTTGCCTCCACCAACCTAGCCGCACACACCCATAGGTAAATAAACAGAGAAGGCCACTAAGAAGCCTACTGTAACAGACAAGCCCAATGATAAGGAGCCTACCCCAACGACAATAGGAGAAAAAAGTGACACCACTATGCCATAAAAAAATGTCTTTACGCCCAAAGACATTGAAGCAAGCATATCCAAAGGTATAAAGCGCAGAACAAGGTTGGGTCAAGGAAAAATCATAAGGGTTCGATGCAAACAAGATAGGAAGTCCTGACACTGACGGAGGATGATATCAATAAGATTGAAAACATAGTGACCATTGCGCAAGAGGATCATTGGAGGGACATGGAGGTCTTGTATAAATCTGCATTGGAGTTTGTTTAGGTTGGCCTACAAGAGTTGAAAATGCAAGCGAGCCAAATCCAGGCAAGCGTGATTCAAGCAAGCTGAACTAGTGCTCCTTTTAGCAGCACACAACCTTTAGACGTAGCACTACCATCATCCGGGGAGGGGCGATTTGTCCATATCCCCCTACCAGCATTTCAAATGGATGTGAGCCAATGCACTCAATTTACTAGTACAGGTGATGTGCATATTAATCTTGTTGTGTTTCATGTAGGAAAGTTTCATCTTCTACACTCAGCCATTGCTGATGAGCTACAGTACCGTGAAGAAATGACGTAGACGCAGACCCAGGATGTACAAGCGCATGTGCAGCAGCGGCAGGAAGAGGCAACATATCAAGTAGCAGAAGCCCAACGTGTTGCATTGGAAGCCAAGGTCAATCAAGTATGCTATGATATTCCAACAGTCGCAGCCACCGCTGCACCTACATAGAAGTTGGACAGACAAGCTATTGCTATCAAGGTTGCGCGTGTAGAATCTCACACCATTCGAGCCAAGTATGAGAAGAAAATCGTGGATCTTCAAACCAAGCCTCAACAAGAGACACCGCTAGAGGTCCGCGCCAAGAGAGAAGCAGGGGTGGAGTAGGCCCAAGAAAGTATCTTACCGCAGTCGCTCAGTGTGACCAGTCTCTAGCTGAGGCCATGGAAATTTGGGCCTCTATCTAGAATGATCCATTTGTTCAGCAGTTGTGTGACACACTTAGCACCAAGGAATTGTAGTTCAAATAAATATGCATAGTAGCACCCACATTAGTGGTTTAGCAGAGACTCACTCATCTACAAGAAGGCCGCTGACTCCAAGGTGAAATTGCAGATTTGCGCCAAAAATAACAAGTGCTCACAGAGAGAATGAAACCATGGGCAAAGGAAGCACTGCAACTCTCGCAGACGCTAGACGACACACTCAAGATCATCCAGCATACCCAACGCAATGTGGATATGGCCGCTGAAGGGCCCACGACAGAAAATATGGTTCAACAAGTGCATGGTACATCAGTGCAGAGCCTAGAGTTAGTTCCCCCTCTCCAAACTTCTGTCAAGACGCTCCATGATAAAACCAAGGATACAGCCACAACGCCTCAGTGAGTTTTAACAAGTAACATGTTTTTGTTTGGGGCCTCTTGGATCAGGGTCGCCTGAGGCACAAGTTTCAAAGCTCCATTTTGGGTAATATTGTATGTGCACGCTATGCAAGGGTAGTCAAAGGGATTTTTGCCCCAATTTTGGGATATATTTAAGCTTAAATGTAAATATGGGTCTCAAACCATGGTTTGAGATGATAGTATCTGTGTGCTAGGCATATTATGAATATATATATCATTTTTCTAAGCTAAATAGTTCAATTAAGATATGATATATTGATATTTGGATAATATCTGCGACTATAATGGTTTTAGGGTTGGGTAAAGGCTCTTGCTGGCTGTGTGTGTGGAATCTGATGGCTATGTGTGTGGAAGGGATAGTAAGGGTTTTGTAAGGGTTTTTGAAGTAAAAGCGAATGTATTGACAGATTTGAAGGATTAATAGAAGGAACAGTTTTGGCGAATGCTCTGTGTTATGTATCTAATTGTTGTTTATTGTTATTGTTATGCTTTGATGAGATCGCACTACCTATTTGCTTACTGATGAATGAAAGAGCTAATTGATATGTTTATGCATGAATATTGACTTCTATTAAGTAAGAGTGAGTGTTGACTCGAGGGGGCCTAACCCAAGTTCGAAGGTTAAGGTTTTCCAACAAACCCCTATACTACTAGCCCTTTCGGCAGTGACCTGCTTGTGCAGGCCAAAGTCTCACCCGAAGTAGTATGGGAGGGTGCTGGAACCAAGTTTCTGCACCCTGAGAGAGAGTAGGTAAGTCAAGCAGTTCTGTGTTCCCATCCTATCGAGTTCGTATTTAACATATCTATTTGTAGGCTTATATAACAGAGCTATGATTCGACACAGATCTAGTAATTATATTTGCATCCACGTGCGTAATACCAATCTATCAGCATAGTAACTATACTCGCAGCAATTACAGATTAAAAATTCATATAACAAAAATATAGATAATTTTGCAGCTATAAACTAGATACTTTCATAACCCAATCATTCACATTAATCATAACATCATAGATCCAGATAACATCATATGTCCAAAAGTACTTTGCATATATATTAATACCAAAATCCTCTTACATTTCCAAAATACCGCCCTCGCACACAGCTAGCAGGGTCCGCACACAGCAGGACTAAGGATCTTCGTGCACACATCCAGCAAGATTCCTTACCCAACAACCTGACTAAAAATCTAGCAATTCGTGCTTCGCATCAATCTCTATCTCTTTTTCTCTACCTAAGACTCAAAAAGGTTCATCTATTTATACCGAATTAGCCTACGCATCCAATGGTCCGAAAACCATGGTTTGCAGACTCTTGGTTTACCCTTGACCCATTTATAATGATTTAGGGGCTTTGACCCACCCCAAAACCCTCCGTTAGACTAATTAGTACAAAAACATACAAAAATGGAAAAAAATCGCAGCCTTTAGAAGACCCTGCTCCAACAGTCCCCCAACACAATCTTGTGACTCGTCCCGAGTCACTGTGCTGGTGGGGTCTTGACCTATGCCTGCAACAATCTGATCGCCTTGGCTAATGGGGGCATCATGCCTTCACTTTGGGTAGCAACATTCTGTGCAATGTCAACCAAATTTTCTGAAATCAGGCCTTCTGTCGCGACGGTGGTGCTCTCCAGAGTCAGGTTTAGCTGCCTAACTGCAACATTGATATCTTCTGAAAGCTTGAGGGCCTCGACAGCACAAGGCTTTAGGCAGTTACCAAGGACCTTCTTTTTCTGCCGAATTTCATCAATATCAGCTTGGAGGGCATGACAGGTGCACAATCGTGTCAAACGTTGAGCAGGAACTAAAGTGGGCAAGGTGTCTTCTAACGTCTCGAACATCTCTTCTTTCTACCGCAAGTCCTGGTTGATGCCTTGCAGGATTGGGTCGCGCTAGACCTTGGTCCATTGCTGCATGGATATTTCTAATAAGTGGGCACCCTACACAATTTTCCCTATGATGGCGTTCATAGCCGCAGTGACCAGCATAGTTCGTTGGGCTCGTACCTCCAGATGTGTTTCGGGCTGCAACTTAGCCTGCAGATCGGAAATCTACTGCTCCATCTGTGTCTTGACCACTTGAACTTCTACCCTAGAGGCCTTCACTGCTATGACCAACTTATCAACCTTAGCCTGATGGGTAGCTGTGGCTGGGATTTCTACGGTAACATCTGCGCAGAGTTGGTGAATCACATTTTTGACTTCCATTTACTTCGTGGTGGCAAGGGACACTTTAGTGTTCCTTGCATCAATTTTCTATTCAGCCACTTCAAGCTGTTGGTGCACTTATTGGTCCCGATGGTGAATTTCCTGATATAAAGAGGTGTGGATACCCTGCAAGGCCTCATGAGGTAGCTTGGCTAAATTCAACTGAAATTTTGTATTGGCCTGGACTTGCATTCCCAGGTCAGGTGGACTGATCACAAGGGCTATGCCAGGGAGAGAACAGAGGAAGCTTTTGTCTGTTACTAGTGCTGCGCTGCTGGCGATTGAGGGCATGTGTACCTGGGTCACACTCGTCTGCAATGTGTCTCCCTTCAGCTGTATCACACGGAGGTCAGCCTGGATTATGCCGATCGCAGCTTTCTGCTGTTCCTCTAAGGATACCCATCTATCCTCTGCAGCCAGAGTGACTGCATCAGTGATTTTTTCTAGGTCCCCGTTGGTCAGCGTGACTGTCTCATCTCGTTCCACCCGTTGCGAGCTCTGCTTCTTCCAGGGTCCGTTGATAGGCTCGCTTTTTCGCTTCATGCCTTAGGGGGAGGCAGGTCCTCCCGTATTCAAGCGTTCTATACCCAGGTCTGGTTGTGAATCAAGATGAGTCTCTGATTCAACGTCCTTTTCCATGGTCTTCTTCTGTTACGCACCCTTTTGTGCTTCAGCGCCCGTGTCCTTCCCAGTGCTCTTGGTCGTGCCTCTGGTATCCTTGATGATGATAGGGGGGTTGAATTTTGATGTGTTGGTTCCTTTGATGCCCTTCGCACTATATTTAAAGCCAATTTTCCAGTTAGGAGGCCATAGTGCAATGACGTTGTCAATTTCTTCATCTGCCACCATATAAGGGAGCGAAGTCCAGGCTCTATCCTTGTGTAATTTGATCTAGACATTGTGCATAGTGATCTGGAATGCCACAATGCCCTTGTATATGTCATACATGGCATGGGACAACCATGATCAGAAGTTAATGGCCGCGGCCAAGCTACTCTGAAAGAGGACCCAGAAAACTTGGTTGTCCTCGAGTCGTTACAGATCCTTAGAATCCCATAAGTGCGCATATCGAGCCCCTTCGCACATGTCTGGGGTAAGCTTAGGGAGGAATGAATCCGCAGGGGCTTCCCAGGCAACCAACACTATGAGAAACAGTAACCAAGAATAACAAAAGGCGTGGCCTGCTCCTGGGACTCGCAGACATTAGTCAGAAACTCATCACACAAATACTAGGCCCAACTAAAACATACCCCTTTCCTGCATTGGCCCGCCAACTAAATTACATAGGCAGGGACAGAGGTGACCTAACATTTTATCATCATTTTTCACACCAACAACATGGTGCCCAACTACGTGCCTTTGTGGCTATTAGACTTAATTATGAAGCCCCGAGTATTGCGCTGTAGTTTCTCCCTCATACTTCTTGCCGACACGCTCCATAGGGTTCGATCCGTTCATCAGGAGACCAGTAATTCTATTAACTAGCACAAAATTGATGGGGATTATGTCCTGGATCCACAGGCAGCCATCGTGAATCAGAGCGAGCAACTGTCGGGCCAGCTGGTCCGTGACGTTGTAGTGCTCGAAGTATGGCATCCTTAGCAGGTTCAGGAGCCTAGACCCGGCCAAAACACGCACCCAGTGTTGGGAAACAACTTTGATCCCATCGTCTTCCTGAATTGCGTCAAGTTACAATTCAGAGGCCATCTCAGGGAAGGCCTCCAAACTGGCCAAGTCTTGATAATCAAAATTGATCTCATGGAGCCTCCCGAAAGGCTTGCCAATGGCAGGAAATTCTCCTGGGGTTAGTGGCATCTGCAAATATGTGATCATCCCATCGAGGTTCTTGGGCGTGCGCGTCGAGGGCCTGCGCGGCCGGATGAAGGGAGGTAACCATTTGATCGGGCTGGCAGGTTGGGCCTCCTCCTGAGCAGCACAAGCCTGGGGCATCGCCTTCAGGAATTTTACATTTCGCGGGGATGTACGGGTCTTCCCCCTCACCCATTTCGCGGGTTTCCCTCATCCTTCTTATTTTTCCTTTCCCTTATTTGTGACGGGCATGGAGAGAACTTCTTCAGCTTCGGACTCAATCTCCACCACTTCCTCAGCTCCTTGTTCTACCGAGGTCACTGGTTCTGAAGGTTCCATAAGATTTGTCGCCGTCATTCTGGCGTGAAAGACAAACTCGGGATTGCTAATGTAAGATGGAGTAGGTTTTTTAGACATGAAAGAGACATTATAGGCATAGAAATTCTTATAGCACAAATTGGGCAAGGAAAAATATGCCAAGTACAATTTATTTGAGCAATACGGAATCCGTGTCTGATCTAGCCCAACTATTTTATAGCTTTGGTGAGTGCCCAACGGTAGGGTAAAATTCACGTGGAACTTACCATCAAGTAAACAGTAAAAAATCTCCAGAATTTGCCTCATTAATTGCCAGCCGCCCGCTCCATCCAACGGTAATTTTTTCTTTTTACCCAATTTGATTGTTCCAATGACTAGTTTTTGTACCCTGGGTGCGCTCAGTGTACCCCTGTGCCCCCATCACACCCTGCGATTTGAGAATACCCCCTGTGATCCCAGCACACTTGCCGCGTTCTGAGTGTATTCTTTCCACATTTAATTCCACATTGTTGGCGCACTTCCCCCGGCTTCCAATCCTACGGCTCCCTGCTACATGGAGCATGGTATCTGCTGCACTTACCTTCCATGGTGGGGCTAGCCCACTTCATACAGCTACTCTGGCCATATAGTCATTTGATATGATATGGCTTAGAGCCAACTATCATTGATGTAACTGGGTAGCATATCACCACGCAGGTTGGCTAATCGCACAACTTCACCATTAGTGATTTTATTAACTATATAGGGCCCAAGCCAGTGTTGTTGGAAGTTCCCAGGGTGTTTCACAAACTGAATATCATAGAGAAGGACTAAGTCATCCTCCGCAAAGGTTTTTTGACGAATATGTCAATCATGCCAGGCCTTATTGCATGCCTTCTGTACCTGCTAATGGTAGTTGGCGATGAAACGGTCTTCCTCCAAAGCCACAAGCTATGCTAACCACTCCTCCATAACATCAAACCATGCCATGTTTGTGAAGGCTATGATGCGCATAACAGTCTCCTTCCCATAAACCATCCTAAACGGTGTCTTCCCAGTCAACATTTTACAGGTGGTTCGGTAAGCCCATAGTACAGATGGAATGCACACGTCCCAGTAGCTGCGATCAACGTTACAGACCTTAGTCAGTGCATGCTCCAAGACCTTATTAAAAGATTCGACTGCGTCATTTACCTGAGGAAGATACGGAGTGCTTTTCGCATGATGGATCCGAAATTCTTCCGTCAAGGCCTGTATGGTTTCATTGACAAAGTGCATACCTCTATCGCTCATCAAGATTTTTGGACATCCAAATCTGGTCAGAATCTTCTCAAAGATGAAGTGCATAGCGGTATCTGTAGTGAAATCCTTTACTGCTTGTGCCTCGGCCCACCTAGTCACATAGTTGGTAGCAGTTATAATGTAACGCGCACCTGTCTTCTTTCCGGGTGGGTTAATAGGTCCCACAAAATCGATGGCCCATTTTTCAAAGGCTTGCAGGGCCATTTTTGGTTGAAGGGGAATTTCATCTCTACGCGATGGCCTTCCTGTCTATTGGCATGTATCGCAGGATTTACAATAGTCATGAGAGTAAATATGTAGGGTAGGCCACCATAGGCTGACTCTTAAGATATTATTCACTGTTGCTTTCCCTGCGTGGTGACTTCTTGCTACTCCATCGTGGGCTTCTGCCAAGATATCTTGTCGTTCATGCTCTAGGATGTATCTGCGCAACACTTCATCTGCTCCCATCTTATAAAAATGTCTTGCGATGATAGTAAAATCCGTAGCACAGGCTACCAGCTCCTTCTTTTGCTGCACCGAATACTCCACAGGTGCCATGCCCGTAGTCAGGAACTGAACGATGTCAACGAAGTGTGCATAAACCACCTTAATAATAAATAGTTGCGCATCAGGAAACCCCTCCTCCAGGTTGTTCGGTTCTTCACCACTCTCAATTCGAGACAAGTGATTTTCTCGGCATTTAATCTCCCTGGCTTGATAATGATATCAAAGTCGTTTTCTTGAAAAAGTAGAAGCCATCAGCAGATTCCCCCCCCCCCCCAACATAGGCTGATTCACTAGGTACTTAAAAGCTGAATGATCTGTAAACATTTTGAAGTTCCCTCCTAACAGATAGTGTCGATACTTCTGTAGTGCATAGACCATGACCAACCCTTCCCTCTCCGTGATGGCATAATTGCACTCCGCACTTGAGAGTTTCCAACTAGAACATGTGATTAGGTGATCAATGTCTCTAGCTCCAGGCTGCGTAAGGACCTCTCCCAGGGAAATTCCTGAAGCATCAACATGAACATGAAATACCTTCGCCCAATTGGGAAAAATAAGAATAAGTGCAGATACCATATTTTCCTTGAGTAGCTCAAAGCTCTTCTGGCACTCATCATCCCAAAAGACTGAAACATCCTTATTGAGAAGCTTTTCCAGAGGTGCTGTGATCAGTGCGTATCCCTGAATGAATTTTTTGTAGTAGCCCGTATGTCCAAGGATCGAACGCAGTTGTTTCTCATTCGTTAGCACTGCTAGATTGATGATAATTGCAACTTTCGTAGGGTCCACCATCAACCCTTGTCTGAAAACTATATGCCCGAGCAGGATTCTGAAGGGTACGCATAAGATACAGCTCTTTATATTCAGGGAAATCAATAGTTTTCGGCAGGCATCTAACATCATGCGTAGGTTCTAAATGTGTGTCTTTACTAAGCCGAATACAGTCCAATCATTGAAGTACACCTCTAGGAATTTGTGGATAAATTCCCTGAACACTGCGATAACTACCCATGAGAAGATTGAAGGGGGATTCTTGAGTCCAAACGGCATGATGTTATACTGGAAAGATCCCCATTTAGTGGAAAATGTAGTTTTGTTGCGATCTTCTGGTGTGATTTTGATATGATGGTATCCTCAGAACCCGTTAGTGAATGAGTATTCTTCCTGGCCTTCTATGCTATCCAGGATCTCATTGGAGAATGGTGTTGGAAAGGGGTCGTGTACGTAGGCATCATTTAACTTGCGTAAGTCCACACAGATTCGGATTTCTCCCTTCGTTTTCTTTTCCTGAACCACTATCGGACTTACCCAATCCGACTACTCGACCGGCTTGATAATACTTGTGGTAAGAATTTTATCGATTTCGTCCTTAACCTTCTGTTTATACTTAGGGTTCAGCCAATAAGGCCACTGCTTTATCGGTTGTGAATCCAGTTTTAGCGTGATGCGCATAAATCTTAGATCCCATGTGATCCCTTTGAGCTTCGAAAACTTGGTCGGAAATAAGTCATTATATTCTATGAGAAATTCATCCACCTTTTTTACAGTGTCATCATCCCAGTAGTCACCAATTTTAGCCAACTTAGGCTGCTCTGCCGTGCCAATGTTGACTTCCCACAGTTTCAGAGGTTTTGTCACATCCACAGTCTGCAGTGGCGGTCCCGCAACTGCGCGCTCCCCCTCTGATTCTAGGATAGAGACATTGCGCAGATTATCATCGCATTCTTCTATAGTTATATTGTGACAATTGACAATATCATGCATCTGTGTTTGCCACGTCGTCACCCCAAATGCTGCAGAGGAGCTGGATTCACCAAACATGAATGCATCTATATCCTGCAGAGCTTCGTCAAGCGCCTCTGAGCCCCCTGTTAGTCCAAAGGTACCAGTGAATTCATCCTTCAAATTTTCCCAGTGGCGGGTGTGTTGATGTAGCCCTGCATCCAAGTACCACGCAGTAGGGATTGATCCCAATGCATGAAAAAAAAATTGAACCCATTCCTTCGTAGTTCGATCGTACCACTTATCCATCCAAGCAAACAAGTGTTCACGCGGGTCCCCTGGGACAAGGAACGTCTTAACACGTACCTCATCTGAAGGTTCGAACCACAGGAATATCATATCCTGACATTCTTCCCAGTCCTGGAACACCTTATTTGTGTCCCAACATCTTGCAGGCGTTGCGCGCATAACTAAATTAAGGGCCCATAGCCTCCGTTCTCTGGGAGCCTCAGCTTCGAATGTTCGCAAAAATTCTTTTACACTATCGGAACCATAAAAGTAGGGTAGTTCTCTTACCTCATAGGATATGCAATGGAAGTCCCTAGTAATTCGCAGGCCATGCAGTGCAGAGACATCATGCAGTCGGTTTTGCCAATTTTCCATTTCTTAGTCGGAGTCGAAAAATCATTCACTATCCCTTTCCTAGCAAAGCACACCATTGGCCGTAGGATTGATCCAGTCTTTATCCCTCACAGTTAACTTATAGATGTGATCCACCTCTTCTTCCTCATGCACTGGCTCGGTATATTTTTCTCCTTCTACAGGGTCTAGTGGTATGATCACCCGTGTTCCTTCACATTCAAACACCATGCTTATTTTCTTCAAATTGATAATATTTCCCATATCAATGACCTAATCCAATCCTAGGAGTACCAGATATAGGTCTGCATCTTCTACAATCTGAACGACTTCAAAGTCAGCCTATACCTTAACTTCGGCGATATCTACTACAATCTTTGATAATCTTCCCAATGGTATGATCTTTTGTTGATTAGCCATGTGCAGCTGGATAGTGGACCATTCCAGCTTAGGTTCTTCCATTCACTTCCAAGTCTGTTTAGGTAGTACATTCACATCTGATCCTAGGTCTAGAATAACCTGGTCCATTTCATAATCACCAATTTGCACATTTAACCGCATCTCTCGACCAATGCGTATCTTCTGCTTATATAGTTTGTGCACACCCTTAACTTCCATGACTGGGGTTGTTTTTCCTGCGCAGCTGTCGATTAGGGCTTGGAGGTTTTCTATGGCCTATTGATTACACAGCAGCTTCATGCATGCCTACAATAATGGTTTGATCTCGTATTCAACTCTACTGTCGGTGGGGTTCTAAGGAGCAGATGCCTCGGCCTGATCAAAGTCTTGCCGAGCTGTGACAAAGGTCTCGTTCTCCCTTTGTAAGTCCACACCTTCTTGTTTAGTGGCTGCTTTATGGATAAGAGGCTCCACCTCAGATTTTTCCGTAGACCCTTCGATGGCCATGCCGCTGTGCGTTGTCACATTAACGCTTGGTCCCTCCTCTCAAGGTTCCATCTTAACCCTTTGTATATTCTGTGTAGGTGTCTGCTACTTTTCCTGCACCTTGGCTATCAAAATCGGGCATTCCTTGATCACATGGTCCAGTTGTCTGCAATATCTGTAGGATTGCCGTGTTGGGTTCGTGCAGTCCCTCACAAAGTGACCCACCTCCCCGCAGTTATACCAGATCAGTTGGCCTCTACCCCTACCTGCGCTTCCACCTTGTCCCCCTCCACTGACCCTAGCTGGGGAGCCTCCTATACCCACGGGGGATCTTGGTGATGAGGGGTCCGACTGTACCCTATATAGGTTTCCCCGGTCTATCATCAGATCATAAGTTTGGCAGTTCTGTTCATCATGTCCTACAGACCTGCAAAACCTACACCATTGTTGCTTTAATTCTTGGATATATGCAGCAAGGTGGGGCCAATGGTTGGTATCATGCAGCCCAGCAATGTGACAATCATCACACCATAATTCCGGCCCACTTGGTCCCACAGCTTCCCTAGGGCGTAGCAGGCTGGGTCCCCTAGCCTACATGTAGTATGTGAACAGCGAACAACTATCCTTGGTGTGGCCATTCACCCTACATCGTATGCACCATATTTCAGGGCTAGCCTTTGTTCCTCGTTCCTTTCGTAGATTTTGAATCTCTATGTGCATTTCTTCTAGCTGGCCCTGTATCTATTGTACTCCTAGCTGGGTATCATCTTTTGACATAGCCTCCAACTTCATGGCAACCTCCAAGGCCTTCTCCTATGATTCAATGGCTTGATGACCCATCGACACTCGCAGCTGGGGCAGAAACATAGCAATGAACCATTCCGTGTGTTGCCTTTCATCATACTGGAATCCTCCTTTTCTGATTACTTTCTTTAATCGTTGATCAACTTCCCATATGGACTCAGATGTTCCTTGCTTGAAATATTTCAGGTCGTTCACTATCTTAGAGTAGGACTTAGGCTTATTGAACTCTTGTTTCAAGGAATTCTTGATTTCCTCAATAGTCGCATTTGCATGTTGGTCGATATATACGATGTACCAGTCCAAGGCTCTTTCTTCAAAGGTAAGGGATAGCTACGCCCTTTTCACCGCATCGCTAGCCACGTTCTGTGCAGTCCATACCGATCCTGCAATAAACCAAAACTAATCCATATATTCATCCCCCACGCCCTTGAAGGTAGGTAGCTTCATGTGCAAGGCCATATCGTCTTTTGGTGGTGGTGGAGGTGAGTTCTTACCCCTATGAGGGTTCGAAGGTGGCATAGATGGAGAACTATGCGCAACAAAATTTCTTACTAGACTGTAGAAAGATTGATCCCCTTCTTGATTAGTTATGTAGTACTTACCACTGCGCGTTGTACCCTCGCTTTGATCGGAGCTCATTCACTCTGTATGGCTACACAAGATTATTTTTTCGCACAACAAGATCTTAATCAGTAATGGAAAATTTTTCAGAAACTTACCTCGGAAACCCTTGAAGAACCTCCACTCTGCTTTTGAGTAGGACACAAATTGGTCGATTTTAAATTTTGTCACAAATCCTCCTATCACACTGTCCATCCAGTGATCTACCGTGCGAGTGATGGTGTTATCAATATTTTATAACTACTGGATCAGCTCTGGGGTCCACTACGTGACCCGCTCGTCTTTACAACACTTCTAAAAATCAACAAGCCTTGCAAGCCACTCTTGTAGCTCGATCACAATTTTCACAAAGAAAATCTCGTAGATATCTGTGAAAATGTACTTATTCTTCCACTCCTCTGCGGCCAACTTCACACTGCAATTTTATTTTACTGCAAATTCTTGAACTTGATTTTCAAACCATTCATCGATTTCTTTCTTCTCAGGTTTCCAATACGGTCTTGGCATTACCTGATATTTCTCAAAATGCTCCCTGTATCGGCAACGGAACCATTTTTTGGCTTGAGGGGTCCTAACCTAGGTTCGAAGGTTAAGGTTTTCCAAAAAACCCCTATACTACTGGCCCTTTCGGCAGTGACCTACTTGCGCAGGCCAAAGTCTCACCCGAAGCAGTATGGGAGGGTGCTGGAACCAGGTTTCCGCACCCTGAGAGAGATTAGGTAAGTCAATCAGGTCTGCATTCCCAGCCTATCGAGTTCGTATTTAACATATATATTCGTAGCCTTATATAAGAGAGCTATGATTAGACACGGATATAGTAATTATCTTTGCATCCACGTGCATAATTCCAATCTATCAGCACAGTAACTATACTCGCAGCAATTACAGATTACAATTCATATAACAGAAGTACAGATAATTTCGCAGCTATCAACTAGATACTTTCATAGCACAATCATTCACATTAACCATAACATCATAGATCCAGATAACATCAGATGTCCAACATTACTTCACATATATATTAATACCAAAATCCTCTTACATGCCCAAAATACCACCTGCGCACACAGCCAACAGGGTCCGCACACAGCAGGACTGAGGATCTTCGTGCACACAGCTAGCAGGATTCCTTACCTAATAACCTGACTACAGATCTAAAAATTCATGCTTCGCATCAATCTCTATCTCTTTTTCTCTACCTAAGACTCAAAAAGGTTCACCTATTTATACTGATTTAGCCTACGCATCCAATTGTCTGCAAACTATTTTTTGCAGACTCTTGGTCTACCCTTGACCCATTTATAATGCGTTAGGGGCTTTGACCCACCCCAAAACCCCTGCGTTAGACTAATCAGTACAAAAATATACAAAAATGGACAAAATTTGCAGCCTTTAAGAGACCCTTCTCCAACAGTGAGATCTGGTTCGGATATGTTGTCTGCGCTGAAGAAAACCTTATTTTTGTGATACTATCTTTGTGTTCTGTTATAATTTATTTCACACATCTGATTATAGTGACTAGGCCAAGGTTTGGTTCCAATTTATTATCTAAGAAAAGTACTTATGTATATTATGTGAGTGATTATGCAAAGATATGTAATTTTTTTATAATTCACTGTGCACGCTTGTGGAAGGTCAATTAGGGTTTTATCGAGGACCACTTCATTAAATTCTCTCTCATAGTGTGGAAGCCTGGTTCCAACACCCCCCCATACTGCTTTAGGTGAGACTTTGGTTTGCGCAAGAAGATCACTGTTGAAAGGGCCAGTAGTTGGAGGGTTTTTTGTTTTATCCATAAACTCCGAACCTGGGTCAGGACCCCTCAATCCAACAAATGGTTCCCTTGTCGAGACTGGGATCGTCATTCTTAGGGAGATTTGATGTTGTGGCAGCCCTCACGAAACAAATTACAATATTGGCTGGATAGAAATATCCTGGAATTTGCGCGTCAAGAGAAATAAGAGAAATAAGCTATCTGCTGAACGGTGGATCATAAAATATATTTATACAGAAGTGCATGAAATTTTTGTTAGTTACTTTTCATATGAGCTTTAGGAGTGGTTTTCACGCTTAGCTAAATTCCATCGTTGTATAAGAGATGACCCAGTCACTGAGTGGACCTCTCAATTGATCCAAAAATTAGAAAAATTTAACAATAAGATCACTCACAGTGTAGATCATTGGATCAACTGGCTCTTGGGCAGATTTTTTACTGAATTTTCCATTAATTAGTTTGTGTCCTACTTTGAAGTAGAGAAAGGATTTTTCAAAGGCCCTAGAGGTAAGTTCCTGCACTCACTAAAATTTTTGTTGAAGATGCTATGTGCGAAAAGGGTTGTCTATGCGAACACACTGCTTGAATGCATCAGAAGGGTTCAACTACACGCAGTGGAAAAATTTACCGCCAAGAGTCTGAAGAAGTCCCTTATAGCCCTCTGAAGCTTAGATCTGATAGTCAGCCTGAACCAAAAACTGCTAGCTCAAGTGAATCTTACAAAGAAATAATTTTCCAGTAGAGACCTTTAAGTTTGTTTCCTACCCCATCCACTCCACTTCTGTCATCGCACCAGAGACCACCTACTCCACCGCGCAGTCCATCTCCTCCTCCTCTCCCATAAGTAGCAATGGATGCATCAATGAAGCTACATAATTTCAAGGGTATCGAGAATGAGGACATTGAACACTTCTGGTTTGTGGCTAAGGCTATGTGGCAGGTGCAACAGGTTCACAATAATGATATCAAGAAAGCGTAGCTTGCTACTGCCTTCCAGGATAGAGCATTGTATTGGTATATGAGGTATGTTCAGGATAACCCTCATGCTACCTTGCAACAGATAAATACAACCCTAAAAGAGCAGTTCAAGAATCCTAAATCATACTCACAACTGGTAATTGAGATGAAAGATATCCACCAGGAGGTTAATGAGTCTATATGGGAAGCAGACCAACGATTGAAGCATGTCATCAGGGATAGAGGGTTCGTCATTGATGATGCTCAACATAAATAATGGTTCATTGCTATGTTTCTCCCCCATCTGTGCCAGCCATTAGGACAACAAAATATTGCCACATTATCTGAGGTTGTAGAGGTCGCAATGAAGTTAGAAGATACACCAACTCCTATTGTGCTTGGGACTCAACAAATACAGAACCAATTGGAAGCCATGCACTTGTAAATTCAAAGTCTGTGGAATGATAAGGGAAAGGAATTTTGCGCAGAGATTTGGTGTATAAAATGCAAAGCTTCTAGGCACCATAAGGATCAGTGTCTTGTTTTCAGTAATTATTTGAATGTTGGAGGACCCAGCCCCTTGAAGAGGCATGTCTGGTGTACAATCTGTCAGGTTGCTAGATTGCATGACATATATTCCTATCCAAGGATTGGGAAGTATCAACCTGACCTAAAGCAGTTGTTTTGCTGGTTATGTTCGTCATTAGGGAATGATGATCAGCACTATTGCACCTATGAGATGATAATGGATAAATTTGAAATATACAGGGTGTAGGCTAATTCCTTCTCACCAGCATCCCCTTCTGGGCATGGAGGATCTCCGGGAAGAGGAAGAGGCTGAGGAGGTGGATCAGCTGGTCGAGGAAGAGGACATGTCATTTGTTATAATTGCAAAGATGATAACCATTATGCACGCGAGTGTCTGAATCCTATGCACCATTCTTGCAGGTATTGTAGGAAATTTGATCATGTTCTTGAATATTTCCCTATCTTAATTGCTAAGATGCAGGAAAGAAAGACGCATACCCCAACACAAAATCTATAGATGGTGCACACTGAATCTCGTGGGGAGATTCCAAGTGTGAATGTAGTAACCAGAAGCGACATAGCTACCAATGAAGATAAGGGAAAGAGCATAAAACAGGAGTTGATTTTCAGCACACAAAAGAAACCTTTATTGAGGCACGAAAATAATTCATCGAGAGTGGTGCATCAACATCAAGTAGACCGTTGCAAGGTGCTGGAGGAGATGAAGAGATTAAACCCTTTCTACAGGCATGTATGAAATTACTGCACAACAAGAAGGCATTGGAAAACTTGCAGGCTCTGATAGATAATTGCATATATAAGGGACCACCAATGGTAGAGTAGTGCACCGTCAATAAAATCTACAAAAACAAGAAAAGAAAGGGTAGAGAGATATGCCTGACTGCGCAGATAGGAGGTTATGAGATGGACCAGGTAATTCTTGATCTAGGTGTTAGTGTCTCGTGATTTAGCAGATTGGTAGACCAAATGCACAAGGTAACATCAGACCGATCTTTGGAGTCCTGGGACCTAGACTTCCTGGACTCAGAGAGGGCTCTCTCTATTATGTGCGAAGGATGTGAACTTGTTCACTTTAGATGGTTGATTTTAGGCAACTTGTTAAGTGTGGGGTTTGTTGTTTGTTTGGTTGGGTAAGATGATTAAGTAGGATAGGTGGAGTGAGAGGTCATCAAATCAATTGGGCTATGGATTCTATAAATTCATTGATATCTCAATAATGAATCGGGGTACATCACAGGGCAAATCCAGTGTAGTCAATGGATCTTTAAATTTTATGTGTGAGGTGAAATGGACATTAATTTTTTGAAACAAGGTAGGGAAAAGGGCAGTGAAGTATCCTTTGTCAAATACCTATGAACAAGAAGGTCTTAAATACTGATAAGCAAAGATACTAATCATGATATAGGGCACACCATTTACTCAATGACAATACTTAAACGAATAAACATTCAAGATACACAATCCAAGGAACAAAGAAAGTAAGACAACTTATCTAACTTCAATGATTCTACTTTCAAGATTTGAAAAAATATAAGAGACAAATAGCTTTAATAAATGAATAGGGAACTCCTAAACATCATTCATTAAACTACAAAGAAATTTGAGGCAAATTGATAAGCATGTACAAAGGGGGAAAGATCGAAACAATACCTCTTTGGCTTAACCTAACAATCAATACATCAAAGAGAGATTTCAAGACAGAGTTTAGATAGCATCAAACAAGCAGGGCTTACCATGAATCATATTTGTAAACTAGCATATTAATACAATAATGAAATATACAAGCTTAGGTGGGCCTAAGGAGCAACTGAGAATTCCTTAAGCTAACCCAGCAAAGGAAAACATAAAGACAATAGCAAACAGGAAGACTGAGGTGCCTCAAACAACATTTCTAAACCTATAATTTTCTGAGCTATTGCAATATATAAGATGGAAACAATGATAAACAAGGAAAAATGAACAAATCTAGAGATACATCACCATTAACTAAACTCAGGGATCGTGCAAACAAGCCTTCATCATCATCAATCAAGGCAAATCATCCACAAGCTCCACAACACCAAATTTCTCTTCAACCTCAAAGAACCATGTATTGCTCTCAAAACTCATCAAAAGCCCCACACTTACAATGAATCCACATGCTCTATATAAAAATCAAGGAGGAGGAAAACCTAATAGAGTATCTAGAGGTCTATTGGCTAATCAACAGTATCTCTATTGTCCTTGAGGCCTTGCAAGGCCCAAGGCACAAAAATATCTAAAATGAATATCTTTGCATCCATTTTTAGCAAATAAATTGACCTTTAGGCTCTGACAAGCCTCCTAAAACTTTCCAAACACACATTTTTACCTTTCAACCATATGAGCGTAGCACTGTGTTTTAAAGATGAATTTCAAGCCAAGAGCGTAGGACATGAACAAGAAAAATGGGTCTTCTTACAATAGTGCTTTGAAGGCCTTCCTGATATTGGAAAAGGCTCTGGGATGGCTCGTTGGAAATCCCTTGAAGTCTACTTTCCAGATATACCCTTGGTTATATGATCTAGCCTCTACAACCTATTCAAAAAGTGAAAATTCCAAAACTGGTAGGAGCACAACACATGTCCTGAAAAACAGGCAGAATGATGAAAAATTGGGTGTTTTTGACCCTTTTGGAGGACCAAAACAACTCCAATTGATCTGAAAATTGGTGAGCATGCTGTATGAATGATGATGAACTCAAAAATGCAAGCCTTTCCTCCTGAATATGCTCTGAAAAATATCGTAGCACCAGATGTGTTGCGCTCCTAGCCTCAAAATTTGCAAAAAACAAAAACTTGTTTAAATTCTCCCAAATTTGGTGGAAGTATGCCTCATGGGTTTTCGGAGACCCGTAGAGAAGCTTGAGACAAAATACCAAGGTTAGATAGGCTCTTTTCTTCTTTTAGTGTTTGGATCTCATTTTGGGCCCTTTTGAGTTTTTCCCTTGCAAATTGGTTTCTTTGGGCATATTGCTTAGTCATTCTTCTTTGTAACTCCAAGTCCTTGTTAGCTTTTTCTAGCTTGGCCTCAAGGTGTATGTTGGCCCTCTCAAGCCATGGTTCTCTATTATGTTCAATTTCCATTGCAAGGAGTTCATTGAGAGAAATTTGTCCTGCTTGGGCTGATTCTTCTTCCCTCTTATTTGCCAATGCTTTCTTTAGACCAATAGTTCTAGGTCTCCTTATAGTTTGACCTTCTTCATCCTCAATTTATTCATAAGTTCCCATGAACTCTTCCGACTTCACCTGTGCCCTTTGAGCCTCTTTCCGGTACCTAAGTGTTCTTGTTTCATGGATGGCCTGTTGGGCACTCATTTTCTCATTTTTCATCTGATAGAATTTTATGACATATTTTTCTCTTTCTAATTCAGTTTCCAAGTCCTTTATTTGTGAATTCCGGTTTTAGAGAAGGGAGTTTGAAATTATTGTTTCATTCTCATCATCATTGTCTATGTGAATAACTTCAAACTCTCTCTCTTCTTCATGATCTTCCTCTTCTTCTTCAACTTTTTTCTTACCTTTGTTAATCTTCTGAGTTGAGGAGGATGGCATGGCCCCTTGCCCTTTGGAGGCAGCAAACACATGCCTCTCTCCTCTTTGATAGGTAAGAGGGAAAGGTGTAATAAGTTTCATCTAGATATATCCATCAATGGTGACATTAAGAGTGCTTTTCTCCTCATTAATGATCCCTGCATGTGTGTCTTCTTCTTCTTATTCTTGACTGCCTTCTTGAGAGGCACTTTCATTTCCTCCCATGCTAGTATCACTGCCCTAATATTCATCATTGTTATCTTCTTCCATGTCCTCTACCTTGTCATCTTCCATGTTTGCAACATTATCATTTACATTTTCATTTGATTTGTTGTCATGGTTAGAGGTGTCCTCATCACTGCTTGATGTATTTTCATCCTCTTGGCTTCCCTTTGAGTTCATGGGATCAATGTTGTCACTATTTTTAGGGCTAGTAGTCATTAGGTTTTCTTCATTATGACTCTCATTAGCCCCTTCACTGTTTGGCCCACTGTCTTCATTATTTGGCCCATTGTCTTCACTTTCAAACTCCGCCTCTGTATCACTGCTTGCATTTTCTGTGGGGTTACTGTTATAGGCACTTTCATTAGTCCCTCCTTTATTTTGAATGTCATTTATTCCGCATCATGTGTGTCTTTACCCATACTGATTTTCCCACTGTATTCAATATTTTTCCCACTGCAATTTCCTTCAAAATCTGTCTCTTCCTGACTGATATTTTCATATTTGTCACTACTCCTTTTATCACTGCTATTGAGCTCACTGTTTTCTTCTTTACCTTCACTATTTTGATCATCAAAATATACCTCTGTCCCTTGACTGTCATTTTTTTTTCATCTTCATCTAGCTCACTGCCTTTGTCTTCTTGTTCACTTTCTAGTTCACTACCTTTGTCACTACCCTTTTCCTTGTCACTATCTTCTTTGTCTTCTTCACTGCTTTGATCTACCTCTTCTTCACTGTCCTTTGTATCTTATCCATCCTTGTCACTTTCTTCACTTTCATTTCCATCCCCTTCATCATTTGTTTCTTCCTCTTGACTGTCATTTTCTTCTTGACTGCAATGTTCCTCTTTGTCACTGCATTGTTTACGTTTTGAGTTTTTAGGAGAAGGTGAAAGAGGGAGGTTTTTTTGGGGAGAAGATTCATGTGAAGAGGATGAATCATGGTCAGTGGGGGTTGATGGAGGAGTGGAGGAAGGTGTATGGGATGATGAGGGTAAACTTTGCAGAGGAAGAGGCTATGGATTTGTGAAAACACCATTGCCAATGAAAACTTCCCATGGGATACCTTGTTGCTCTAATTGATGCAACACAATCATTTTGATGAGGGAATGGTGGAAAAGACTTTGAATTTGCTGTGAAGGATGTCTCATTTTCACAATGGATGACATTTTATCAATACTCTTATAAAGGTAGTAGGGAAAATGTAGCAGCTTGGCCTTAGTGAAATGCATGAGTAGTCTTATGTGGTAGGAATAGATATTCAAAAACCTACCCTCACAGGTGAAGTACTTCATGATGACTTTCATCAGAGGGGCATATCTTTCCAAGAGATGGGAGAAGGGAAAAATAGTTTTGAAATCAGCTTGGTATCTTGGTTTTAAGAAGGGATGGTAATGTCTTAACTCCAAACTCACCTATTTGAACCATTTTTCTCCCATGAAATTTATCCCAGTAGCCATGGAAATTGTATTAGGGGATAACTCAAAATTTACTCAAGCCAGATGTACTTGGTGATCATGGAGGTTTAGGATGAAAAGTCTGGTCAACTCAGGGTGAATTTTGACTCTTTGTACCTTTTCACATAAGTCATAGCATCCTACCTCTTGGAAATATTAAACTGTAGTAGGAGAGGCTGTCAATTATTTAGTGTTCATAGGCTCAAACCTATTTGCTTTCCCACCCTTCCTCTGCTATTCTCTAGGCCTTTGGCATCTCTCACCACTGTCAACACTTCCTTCTCTAGGAATTTTGTCCTTTACTATTTCTTTTGAAAACAAACCTTGCAAACTTCTTGGGAGAGGATATGGAGGGGGCAAGTGAGATGAGAATGAGACAGGTGGTGATTGAAAATGAAGGGGAAGGATGAGTGAAGAAAACCAATTTGGGGCTCAGTGTGCTCTTATTATGTAAATGATTGGGTGCCCTTTGAACAAAAGAGTTATTAGTAGGGAATTAGGTGTTTTTTCTCCTTCCTTAGGGTTTTTTCACATTCCCTTTAATTTCACCCTTCATCTTTCTCTATATTTTTACCTTTAGACAGTATGAAAAGGTAGGAAATATCTAACTACCTCTAAAAAATTCTTCACAGCTGAAGCAAAGTGCACAGGAGCGTAGCATGGGCCAGTCGGGTGACTTCTGCATGACCTTTCGGGTTTTCCATGAACGCAGTGTAGGAGCATAGCACAGGCGAGGCATGAACGGGTATTCAGATCCTCCTAGGAAGCCCTGAATAGATAGGAGCGCAGCGCATGCTGTCGGGTCAGGCGGCCTCTGCACAAGGTGTTGGGTCGAGCTTTGAGAAATTCCTATGCGTAGCACGGTGGAGTGTCGGGTGCCCTCTGCATGAGGTGTCGGTCAACCTTTACACGCCCTGGCGTGTAGCGCCATGTGGTGTCGGCACTTCTGGGTGGAGACTGCACGCGTAAGAGCACAACGTCAGGAGGTATTCTGTGAAAGTTTGAATGGCCCTGCGTGCAACAACTCTGGAAAGGTTGGTCAGGCGGTCGTGCATGTGACAAAATCATAGCGCACTACTATAGGAGCAGAACACCAAATAGAAAAAAAACGCAGAGGGAAGACACAGGTGCATAGTGCAGGGCTTCTCCTGCCCAAAACTCCACCAGAAACCCTGATTTCTCAACTTGGAAGTTTTATCTCTTTCTTGCATATGGAAAATGGGTTTGAATGATAACCACAGACCTCTTATACCCTTGGAAAAAATAATTAAGACCAAAAACCCACTTCACTAATGTTTTGCTTTTGCTCTTTTATCTCTTTTGTTGATATTTCCTTTTCTTTTTGCAGGTGTTGTTTCAAGCATAAAAATGGTCTTTTGTGGGTGATCTTAAAAAATGATTTTATTCTCCCTTTGGTCACTTCTACTTGCTGGTGGTGCCATAATACAGTGTTTTGATATTCTCACACTTATTTTGGAGTTTTGTACCTTAAGCACTTAATCAGTAAAACTTATGCACCATTTGATTTCTTATTTGACCTTTAACCTCCCACTTTCCTCCCTTTGCTCATTTTGTAGACCTGTGACTGTACCTTTGAAAGTTTAAGTGGCCTTCTCACCGATACTCTTTACAATTTGTTCCTTTGCTGTAGTGAAAAAAAAACCCTTTTATCTTATTTCAACCATGGAGGCCTTCTTTCAAACATCCTTTGAAAACCTTCTGACTTTATAATGGAGTTTTATGACCTTTATGTCACTTTTTCCTACATTTCTAGACTTCTAGCTTTTAAGGGCCTTTTTCCTTTTCCTATTTATCATTCCTAGAAACTTTGGTTTCATGTTTGAAGGTGATGATGCATCTCTGTCCTTTTTATCCTTTTTCATGGACATCTTGTTGGGCAACACCTCATTTCCAGTCAGTCATAAAACCACCGATACTCTTTGTTTACTTAGGAATGTTGTTTCTCTTCTGTTGTGACTGTCCTTGAGGAGTTTAGCTTCTCACCTTGCATTTCTTCTAATGATAACCATCATAAACCATTCCTGTAGAAATTCTTTAAGATAGGAAACTGTCTTTTTGCAGACTTGATGCTCTGATATAGGAGGTCCTTCCTTGAAGGCCTTTTGATACCCTTTGGAAAATCATGAGATCACCTTATTTTTCATTTGATTTCACCTTTGGGCATATGTAAAATAGTGAGTCTAGAAATCCAAATAAATGCATAACCTAGGAGACCCTACATGGCCTATTGGGATATCTTTTGGACTAGGTCTTTGGCTGAAAACTTGAAGCAGGGTTTGGAGGTGAAAACAAGGTTTTGAAAAACCTTTATGCATTGCAATCCTAGAAACTGATAACTTTGATTTATCTAAAGAACCTAGAAAGGTAGTTTAAAATCACCACTGCTTGAGGCACTTGGTGGATAGGGGAAAATTTTTAGGCTACTTGGCAATCCAAGGTGTAAAATAGAAGGTTTAGGAAAAACATAAAATGAGTGATAAAGTCAGGGGTGGAAAAAATAGTGAGAATGAGGGACATAAGTCCATGATTTGGTCTTCTGGGAGTGAATGATTGGTCATGCCTTGACAAAGTAGTAGAATAGTGAAAAATTTATCCTAAGGGTAATGAAGGCAGTGAGATTTCTTAGAACTCACAAGATTCATGAATTTTGTTTCTATAAATATAGGATAAGAATTTATTCATATAAACAGGTAAAAATTACTGATGACTAACAGTGGCTCCACTTGGGGAGGGTAGCTCCTTTTCATGAGGTGTTCAAAACTTCAGATCTCTTGGTTTAAGAAGACCAGTGCCTCATCCATTGGGCAGATTTTTCTTTTGTTCATTTGCTACTGCTTCTCTGAAGTAATGATTTTAATAATGTGAAAATATGATTAGCTCAACTTCATCTTTACCTACTCAAACTACTGTCCTAACATTTTTTCTTCCTTGGGTGCACTTGAACTGGTAGACCCTTGACATCCTTTTCTTTTGAAATAAAAAACAAACTATCTACTTCTACACTTATGTCCTCCAAGAGTTCAGATTATGCTAGTGAACTCTACTTATTCTCTACCTAGACTATTTGACTGTCAAGATTAAGCAGTATGACAGACTTCATTCTCTAAGCTATCGACAAGAAATTTAAAACATGATTTGAACCAGGATTAGGCATTATGATTCATCATGAGTTGTGGCATTGAGACAAGCTTCACACAAACATTATTTTCATAAAAAACAAAACTGGAAGGTATGAGAGTTGTGTTTCATCATTTGCTAATCATCCCTATCTTTCTTCTTGGTTCAGGCTTAAGCATGTGGAACCAGTATCTTTCATTCCTAATCTATTTTATTTTGATAAGTCAAGATTAAATTATTTGACCAGCATTCTTTCACTAACTTATCAACAATAAATTGAAAACATGTTCAGCCATGATTAGGTTAGATGACTGAACAAGACATTATTTTTGAATCAGTAGTAGCATTTAGGCTTGCACACTTTCAGTGTCACTATTTTTTTTTGGTATGGGGCTGTACCTCTTTTTCAAATCTGCCCTCTTTTTCCTTCTTTCTATTTTTTTGAGTTTTTTCTCTCTTTTTGGTCAAAAAAATCTAAAACGCAAGGTAGAAATATTCTCATGGTGTTGAGCTTATTTTCATGCCTATCTATCCTAATCTAACCTATACATGATATACATTCAGCTGGTGAAATATCTTTTCCAATACAACCAATCAAGCAGATGATTCATTGAGGGATATTGTTTCAACTCTTTGAGGGTTTTGAAAAAATCAAAAGGCCACTTCCAGCTTACTTGTGTTTGAACAATAGTGCCTAAAATTTTCTTTAAACCTTGCATCAAACTGATTTTGACATGTTTTACTCCCTCTTCAAAAGTATCTAAAAAATCAACAAAGGGATCATGAAACAATACCTAAATATTTGGAAAATAAGCTTGACCTAGGACTGCTTCTTCCTCCACTTGGATGAGCTTAGGACTCTTTTGGGAAAGAAACTCTTCCTCTTCCTCATGATCATATGAACTGGTAGACTCATCATAGATTGAATGTTGTCTTCTAGCATACTTGGTATGTTCTGGTTGAGCGGGATGAAATCTGTGTGAAAGTCATCATGTTGATGAGAAGGGATACTCTTTGGCAGTAAATCCTCTTGAGAAGGCAGCTAAAAAAATCTCCTGTGATTATCAACTTCCAAGGCTTCATCTGCAATTGGAAATTAAATGGGACTTGGTGGCTACTCATCTGGAGCTGAGGAAAGTTCTATGTCATAAATGATTTCCTAAACCATTTTAGGAGAAGGCTTCTCATTCACAACTTGCTCAAGAAGTTCATCATCCTCCCCAACATCAACATCAAAGCTGAAAGACTGTCGATTTCCAATTATGTGAAAGTTATTTCTGATGGACTAAAGTGAAGTAGAGAAAAGAGTCAGAGACTCTTCACTTACTTCTAAACTTTCAAGCCTTTCATCATCAGTGTCATAGGTGACCTGTCTTGGCTGATTACTACTTTTAATCTGATGACAGTGAAATTCATCCCACAAATCAACTGTTGATGGCTCTGTGAGGTTAGCTTTTGTTTGTACAACATCATCATCATCAGACTGATCAAAATTTGGGGAATCATCAACATAAATAATCTCACCAATCAAACATATTGGATTACTAGTTTGTTCTTCCTTGAATTGATCTACAATTTCACTTTCTGACTTATGGTATACCTTTTGTTTATTTGTCTTTCCTTTTGCTGCGTCTACGTCTGTATTGGATCCTTTTCTTTAGGAATATTTATGGCAAGCATTTTTAGGATACATGATTCAGAGCAGAATGACTTCCACCAGACCCAGAGAGGACCTTACCGCTCAAGAGGTGCCTGTGGTAGAGACCCCTGCACCATTTAAAACAAAGAAGGGAAAACATTCTGGGACGTGAAAGTCCCCGAGATAAAATACCCCCAAACCTCACCATTCTCCTGGAGATAAGATGAAGAAACCCATGCCTGAACTCCCATAAACTATCAAATAAGGGGATGAAGACGTCATTAAAGTAGCACCATTCGCGCGGCTTCCTGGCTACATTACGCCACGCAAACCTACAGTTAAAGTGTTGAAGGACTTGGATAAGGTATGCGCAGGTATCCAAGTACCCTTGATCCCAGGTAACGTCCCAATGGAGGGAGACATGCTCGCCAAAATCCCTCAGCTGCGCTTTGATGACTGGGACATCGCAGACGTAGAGAAATTTACAGAGCTCGCAATTTTTTTTTATCTTGATCCAATTCCATATGCAAGAGGTATCATGCACCTTGAACCTTTGAAGGAAATGCTAGGTCTGCACAAGGAAGGCCTGCTCAACCTTTTGCAGATCTCTCATTTTGGGCACAACCCCATTACTGATATCTACATCAGGCAGTTGTTGGCAGTGGTGCATGACGATGCGTTCTGGATGGGAGAGCACATCCAAATTGATGCAGATCTAATTCACATGATAAAATGATTTTAGAATAGGGGGGGGCAACCCTATGGTCAATTTCAGAGTGAAAACGTAGGAGAAAGTGCTGGCAGACAAAATTAAGAAGAAGTATGATGTTACGCGGAAATCCAGGGGATTTTTTATAGAGGAAATAAACAACCTAGTAGTCTGTTTTGGCACTGTAATCTTGGATTTCAATATGATGCGCCATTTTAGGCCAAAGGAAGTGCCCAAGCATGTGATTTATTTCATAGGGAGATGTGAAAAAGGCATCTTATACAACTGGTGCGCATAACTGTGTAAATAACTTTTAGAAAACATGTGTGAAGTCTAGGAGGAGGGCAAGTATTTTCAGTATGTGTGGCTCTTATTGTTAATAACACTGATTGGGTGGAAGACCCCTGGAGATACCCAGTTTCCAAAACTTGCAAAACCCATGCATGAACCTACATGCTACGCCACCCTATGGAATTCCTCAGACCCAGTGCGAGCAAAGGAGAATAAAATATTTTGGGTGTTGTATGACGGAATTTTATACCAGGAAGTACAGGAAAATCCATGACATTCTCCCACCCCTATGAGCAGTACAAAATGGTAGCTGACTTCAAGGCTAAATTCCACAATATCCACATCCGCGCGAAGGTCGTTGTAGAAGGATTTTGGTACAAGTTACCTTACTTGGTGATCGAAGATGATTTGATCTGAGTCACAAAAAATTGGCCGCCGGTGTGGTTGACCCCATCAACCTAGCCGCACACCCCCACAGGTAAATCAACGCAGAAGGCCAGTGAGAAGCCCTCTGAAACAATATCGCCCACTGTAAGAGACAAGCCTGGTGATAAGGAGCCTACCCCAACGAAAATAGGAGAAACAAATGACACCACTGTGCCATAAAATAATGGCTCTGCGCCCAAAGACACTGAAGCAGCCACATCCAAAGGCACAAAGCGCAGACCAAGGTTGGGTCAAGGAAAAAACATAAGGGTTCGAATCAAATAGGATAGGAGTTCCTGACACTGACGGAGGACGATCTCAATGAGATTGTAAACAGAGTGACCATTGCGCCGGAGGATCGTTGGACGGACATGGAGGTCCAGTATAAATATTAATTGGAGGTTGTCCAGGTTGGCCTACAAGAGCTGAAAATGAAATTGAGCCAGATCCAAGCGAGCGTGATTCAAGAAATCCGAACTAGTTCATCTGTTAGTAGCGCACAACCTTTGGACGTAGCACTGGCATCATCTGGGGAGGGGCGATTTTTCCATATCCCCCTACCATCATTTCAAATGGATGTGAGCCAGTGCACACAATTTATTGGTACTGGTGAAGTGCATATTAATGTTTCTATGTTGCCTACAGGAAATCTTCATCTTCTACACTCAGTCATTTCTAATGAGTTGCATTACGATGAAGTAATCGCACAGACGCAAACCCAGAATGCACAGAAACAGGCTACACAAGAGCATGAGAAGTAGCGGCAGGCAGAGCCAGCATATCAAGCAGCAAAAGCTGAGCACGTTGTGCTGGAAGCCAAGATCAATCAAGTATGCCAGGATATTCCAGTGGTCATGGCCGCTGCTGCACCTACAACGAAGTTGGTCAGACTAGTTGCTAAAATCAAGGTTGTGCGCGCGAAAGCTCACACCATTCGAGCGGAGTATGAGAAGAAAATCACAGATCTTCAAACCAAGATTCAACCAGAGACATTGCTAGAGGTCCACACCAAGAGAGCAGCATAGGTGAAGTAGGCCCAAGAAAGTATCGCCACCGGAGTCACTTAGTATGACCAGCCTCTAGCTGAGGCCATGGAAATTTCGTCCTGTGTCCAAAATGATCTGGTCGTGCAGTAGTTGCGTGACACACTTAGCACCAAGGAACATCATTTATAGTAAATATGCATAGTAGCACCCACATTAGTGGTTCATAAGAGGCTCGCTCGTCTACAATAAGCCCGCAGACTTGCGGGTGAAATTGCAGATTTGCACCAAAAAGAACAAGTGCTCATAGAGGGAATTCAACCATGGGCAGAGGAAGCACTGCAACTCTTGCAAACATTGGAAAACACACTCAAGATCATCTAGCAGACCCAGCGCAATGTGGATATGGCCGTTGAAGGCCCCATAATAGACAATATGGTTCAACAAGTGCATGGTGCATCAACAGAGAGCCTGGAGATAGTTCTCCCTCTCCAAACTTCTGTCAAGACGCTCCGTGATAAAACCAAGGATACAACTATAGTACCTCAGTGACTCGGGACGAGTCACATGTTTGTGTCGGGGGCCTGTTGGTAAGGGGTCCCTTGGGGCACAAGTTTCAAAGCTCCATTTTAGGTAATATTGTATGTGCGCAATGCGCAGGGGTAGTCAAAGGGCTTTTTGCCCCAATTTTGGGATATATTTAAGCTTAAATGTAAACTATGGGTCACAAATCATGGTTTGAGACTATAGTATCTATGTGCTAGGAATATAATAAATAGATAGCATTTTTCTAATCTAAGTAGTTCGATTAAGGTATGAGTTATTGATATTCGGATAATATCTACATCTAAGGGTTTTTGGTTTGGGTAAAAGACTCCTGCTGACTATGTGCACAGATACCTAGTCTTGGTTGTCTGAAAACTCCACTGGTTGTGTGCGCCAAAGGGATAGTAAGGGTTTTGTAAGGGTTTTTGAAGGAAAAGATGATGTATTGACATATCTGAAGGATTAATAGAAGGAACATTTCTGCCAAATTCTCTGTGTTATGTATCTAATTATTGTTTATGCTTACTATTATGCTTTGATGAGATCACACTATATGTTTTCTTATTAATGATTTCACAGAGCTAATTAATATGTTTATGCATGAATATTGAATTTTGTTAATTAAGAGCGAGATCTGGTTCTTATATGTTGTTTGCACTAAATCGAACCTTATTTCTGTGATACTATCTCTGTGTTTTGTTATAAGCTATTGCGCACATCTGATTATAGTGACTAAGTCAAGATCTAGTTCTGATTTATTATCTAAGAAAATTACTTATGTATATTATGTGAGTGATTATGCAAAGATCTATAATTCTGTTATAATTCACTACACACACCTATGGAAGGTCAATTAGGGTTTTATCGAGGATCACTTCATGAAATTTTCTCTCAGGGTGCAGAAACCTGGTTCCAACACCCCCCCAATATTGCTTCGGGTAAGACTTTGATCTGCTTAAGCATATCATTTCTAAAAGGTCTAGTATTTGGAGGGTTTATTGGTTTATCCATAAACTCCAAACCTTGGTCAGGACCCCTCAAGCAAACAATCTCCTAGCATAGTTCCCAAAGAACTGTCCCTGGACTATACTCCAAAATAACCTGAACTATAGAATTCGATAAAAAAAATTAGAAGAAATATATATTTCAGCAAAAAAGCTAGTGTTATCTGAAGCATGTGAAGGAAGTGTTACTTCAATTTTTCAAGGTAATGGTGTATTCACTTCTTCTTAGAGTGAAATAATTGGAATAACTCTGGTTAAGTTTCCTCTTCATTCCCATTGCAGGAAAAATCCAACATCTAAAACTCAAACATCTGCTGGTGATATTATCTAATATTATCCTACACAACCTCCATCATTCATTCCTCCTTTATTTACCTCCTCCCAATCAATTTCCCCATCCATTCATATCTCTTCACCTCAGTCAACTAGTGTTTCCTCAAGAAGTACTATTTCCATGGTTTTTTCTTCTTCAAATACATCCACCTTTGGGACTACTTTTTCTTCTTTGAATCCTCCTTTACGACAAACCAATCCTTCAGGTCATACAATTGAAAATAGACCATGGACCATGGTTTCCTAAGTATAATCCTGATGATGGTCTCCCTGCTGAAGAGCACCTCCACAATTTTATGCTTGCAATGAACCTTAATACAATCTCATAAGAAGATTGTGTAGTAATTTTGTTTCCCTATACTTTTCAAGGATGAACTGGATCATGGTAATTTTGTTACCATCAGGTACTATTCCTAGCTGGGACATATTCGAAAATAAATTTCTGAATAAATTTGGTGATGATCATACTATTGCTACTCTTATAAACGATATTTCAAATCTTAACACAAATTTAGGAGAAAATATCAAAGATTTCAATTCTAGATTTAACAAATTGCTAAATAAGATCCCAACTACATCCAAACCTGGTGTAGATGTGCATATTGAATGGTAAATATCCTCTCTCCCTTCTAATATAGAAATTTTTTTAGATAGAGCCAATAAGACAACATTGGTAGAAAACATGAAATAAACCCTGTCTGTAGAAAATAGAACTCTTGATCTAGAGAAAACAACTACCCATGAAGATATAAAGTCTTAAAAAGTCACATTTAAGGATGAGACCAAAACGAAAACTCCTAAGGATCCCTTTGATCTTGAAGGTTTACAAAAAGTTCTCAAAACCATGTCTAATGAGATGGTAGAAATCAAAAAACAAGTATCAGAGTCCTCTTCTAAGAAACCTTTTAGATCTTTCAAGAAAACTCAGACTTCTAATCCTCAACCTCCAAATATAATCTCTAATGTTGAATCAGATCAAGATGGAGATGAGGATGAAACAATATTGTCTTCAGATGAATCGCAGGATGTAGAATTGGATGAAGTTCATGGATTATGGGATTTCATCCTTCCTACATCTGATAATGAAGATGACCATGAGGCATTGTCAATTAGCACTAGAAGTAAAAGCCCTGCTGATCTACCACAGTCTTCTCAAAAGAAGAAATCAACAACTCCTGTTGAAAAAGACAAATTTGTTAATAAAAGGACTCCTTCTACATCTCCTCAAACAAGCCCAACCTCTTCTAACTCTCCACCTACATCAAAGACCTTAGTGGTTTGAGATACCATTGAGAATAATATAGTTCAAGATATGAAGAAATTCAAAGCAAAAAACTCCATGTATGAGGTGAGTAAATTAAAGCAGCAACAAAATATCCTACTCAAAGAATTGAATGCAGCTCCTGCCTCTCCTTTACTTGCTCCTGTCACTTCTAACGCTTCAAAAGGACTAGGTAAACCTCCCAAAAATTCATCAGAAAAGATCGATTCCTCTGATGCTATCCTAATTGGAGACATATCCAATTCTCACACTCCTCCATTGCTTCTGACTTCCAAATTTTTTAATAAAAATGTGCACAATTAGTTGATAAACTCTGGGGCTTCTTCAAATATAATGCCATATTCTATTTTTTTGAAGTTAAACATCTCACCCCAAAATTCTGATTTACACATTGTTCAATTGGATAGAACCAAATTCAAATTTTTAGGAGAAAAGAATTATATTCTTATTAGACTCGCATCTAATTCAAAATTTCACCAAGTAATTTATATTCTATTTGTTTATATCCTTGAATTTTATGGTTTGATTCTTAGTAGAGATTGGTCTAAAAAGCTTCACAGTTATTTTTCCATGGACTGGTCTCATATGTGGCTTCCCTACAATGGTAAGCCAATCAAATTTGAGTTGACAGTGAAAAACACATGAAATAATCAGTAACTGATTTTGAGGATGAAAATGAATCGATGTCATTTACTAATAACATCCTTGGAAATTACTTTGTTGAATCATTCTTGGGAAATTTCAATAGACAACAATATCCATTTCTAATCAATTCAGTTACTTCTCAAATTGAAAACTTCTCTCAACCAGAATCTTCCAAATTAATAAATATTGTAGAAATATTTTATGTTCAAACTTTATTTTGGACTTTGTATTTTGATGGAAATAGATCTAATGATGGTGCAAGAGCAGGTGGCATATTAATTAATCTAGAAGGAGAAAAGACAATGCTAACATGTAAATTACAATTTTAATGCACAAAAAATACTACAGAGTATGAGGCACTAGTCTAAGGCTTGTATAAATCAATAGATCTTGATGTCAAATACCTTCAAGTAAATGGAGATTCTGAAATTGTTATTAAACAAGTTAGAAATACTTTTCACTGTGTTTTTGTCCATATAAAACATTATCAGTCATCAGTGCAAGCTCTTACCTCACATTTCTTATCACTTAATATCTCACCCATCCCAATGCTTCAAAATTCAAGTGCAAATCTCTTGGCTAATGTAGCATCTAGACTTATTCCATCTGAGGATTATAGTCTAGACATATTTTCCATATAATTAATTTTTCACCCATCTATTCCTGACAATGTCACCAATTGGAGAGTATTCAATGATGATGATGACATTCTAATTTTTCTAACATCTGAAGGATCATATGATGATCAAGTGATTGTTGAGGATGAGCATGAAAGAAAATTGACAAAAAAATCTAATGAAAATTCCATACCTAAGTCTGTAGTAAATATTGAAGATATTTACGACTTGAAAGACATATTTAAAAGGGTTACTAATTCTAAACTCCAAATTTCAACTTTGAGATTTGAACTAGTGAACCTTGGAATTGATCTCAGACCCCAGAATATCAATCTAGGACTTTTTCTCTCGTCTGATGAGATATTAGCCTTCATCCATTTATTGAATAAATATAAGAATGTTTTTGCATGGAGCTATGAAGATTTCAAGACATAAGATACCTCCATTTTCCAACATACTATCCCAATTACATCTACTCATAAGCCCATACAATATAAGTTAAGGAAAATTCACCCAAATTTGGAAAACCAAATCAAAACTGAGTTGAATAAACTCCTTAAATATAAAATCATATTTCTCGTTAGGCAATCAAAGCGGGTTTCAAATTTAGTCACTGTTAAAAATAAAAATGGTGACATCCACATTTGTATAGATTTTAGAAATCTTAATAAATCTTGTCTGAAATATTTATAGATTTGTTGGCTCTGAATCAATGTCTTTCCTTGATGGTTTTTTAGGTTATAATCATATTCTGGTTCATCCTGAGGATAGGTTGAAGACTATAGTTAGAAACAAATGGGGCACTTATGCCTATCAGAAAATTCCTTTTGGTTTAATAAATGCCAGAGAAAATTTTCAGAGAGCTATGGATATTTCTTTTATAGGTCTAATAAACAAAATTGTGGTTGTATATTTAGATGACATAACCATTTACTCCAAAAAGAGAAATAACCATTATCATGACCTCAAACAAATATTTGAACACTGCAAAAAATATGGAATATCATTAAATAAAAAAAAAGTATTACTTCGCTCTTAGTGAAGGCAAACTTCTAGGATTTATTGTATCAAAATAAGGCATTTGTATAGATCCTGATAGGATAAAGGAAATCTCTGAAATATTTTTACCCCATAACAAGAAATCCATGCATTCCTTTTTAGGACAGATAAATTTTGTTAAGATGTGTTCCTGACTTTACCCATATTTTTTTACCATTGTAAGCCATGATCAAGAAAAAATTTGTCTTTAAATGGGGACACAATGAAAGAGAAGCTTTTGATTTAATCAAACAAGATATAATAAATGCCCCTTCTCTAACTACTCCAAATTTTCCTGATCATTTTATTTTATACACTTTCGCTTCCAAAACATCTTATGCTATTGTTCTAACACAAGTTAATGATCAACAAATAGAAGCACCCATATCTTTCTTTAGTGCAAATTTTCAAGGTGATAAACTAAATTATTCAGAGGTGGAGAAACAAGCTTTTACTATTTACAAATATTTAAAGAATTTCAGACCTTTTCTCCAAAAGACACATACCAAGGTAATAGTCCCATTCCCAACAGTAGGACAACTACTCGTGCAAAAGGAACTAGGAGAAGAAAGGAAAAATTGGGTTACAACCCTGTAAGAATATGATATTGACATTAAACCAACTAAAATTGTCAGAGGAAAAGGTTTTTTCATATTGCTGACTCGAGCATCCAACATATTAGATAATGAGGATTCAGGTAATACTATACAAATATCTAAGGTAAGCCTGGTAGACTCTGAATCACAATATGATGATCTTATATTTTGTTTAAAAAATGGATTTGCTAGCACAGAACTCAATCATAAAAGGAAAAGAGCTTTAATATTAAGAGCTAATCAATATCATGTCGTTAATGATGTGTTTTTTAGGAAAAAATATGAATATGTACTATTAATATGCCTTGTAAAGGCTGAAGAATAGAAGGTTTTGGGGGAACTCCATGATAGAGATGCAGGTGGAAATTTCAGAGGAGATAGCACCATGCACAAAATCCTTCATGCAGGGTTTTATTGGCCAACCTTTTTCAAAGATACTCATGCATTTGTAAGAAAATGCAAGACATGTCAAACTGTTGTTGGAAGATAAAGAAAGTCAACCTTACCTCTGCAACCAGTAAACATTGAACAACCCTTTGAACAATGGGGACTTGACATCATAGGTGAGATTTTTCCTAACTCTTCAAAATAGCACAAATACATTCTTACAACAACAGACTACTTTACTAAATGGGTGTATCATGTTCCAGTAAAGGTAGCGAATTTTGAAGCCATTATGGAATTCATCGATCGATTTATTATTACCATATTTGGCTTACCTAATGCACTTATGTTCGAAAGAGCATCTTACTTTTCGGGTAATAGTATGACTGAATTTTCTCTTAAGAGAGGTTTTAAACTAAAATATTAAGCTAAGTAATATACCCAAGGGAATGATTTAGCAGAGTCCACCAATAAAAACATCATAAGAATCATAAAAAATAATTGTTGATCAAAGCCAAAATAATTGGCATAAAACTTAAACATTTTCTCTACGTGCATATCGAATAACTCAGAAGTCCTCTATAGGTACTTCTCAATTCAATATAGTATATGGGAAATAAGTTGTAATTCCATCATATTTAGCTCTTCCCTTATTATCCCTAGTTCAATTCATTAATGAAGTACCTTCCTCTTCTTTAAGGCTAAGAATGTCTCAAATCCTTAAACTTGAAGAAGAAAGGAAAAAGGATAAACTTATGCATGCTCAACATCAATAGATTACAAAATCTTCTTTTAAATGCAAGTTTTGTTTCCAAAAACTCTTTTCAAGTTGGAGACTATGTCCTTAAAAGGGATAAGGCACATGAAGAAAAAGGTAAGCATACCAAATTCCAGAAAATGTGGCTTGGACCATATAAAATTGCTCAACAAGTAGGCCCATCAACCTTCATATTGCAAGATCTACAAGGGAAAAGAGATTCTCTCCCTCTCAATGGGCTTATTTTGAAAAAATTATTTTCTTAGAAGAACATTTCTTCTAATATAATATAGTTGTATTTGAATTTTTTTAGGTTAATAAAAGAATAATGTTAGATAACATACTTTTGGTTGTTTATCAATATTTCTGAAATAATTTTATTACTTTTCATTTTTAATAAATAGGAATTTTTAAAATAAATTATCACAAACTTAAAAAGGTGGATAAATATTATATAACTCTAAAATTTTGTTTCCATTGAAATTATAAATTATTTCAAAAAAACCTTAAAATCTCTAAAGTTGTTTGACCTCATTATCAGTCAGAAAAAGCTTACCTTTACAAAGCAAGGAATATTTGTTACTAAGCATATTTAACTCTAAATTGTCATCCAAAACTCTTAATGAGTCAATGGTTCTCCCCATCCATTAATTATACTTTTTTTAGATTGTAATTAAAAATATATATAAAACTTAAAAGATAAGAGGTCTCATCATGAGCCCTCTTACCATGATCATAGGAAAATAATAGGCTGACATTACCACTACTTCATATCAAAACAGGGTAATGGATTATGCTTTTTTATAACTAGTGAGTGGCATTGTCACTACCTAGCCACCAAACTAGGAGAATGGATTTTAAGAGTAAAATGAAATAAAACAATAAACAAAGTATATATATATATATATATATATATATATATATATATTATGTTGAATTTATCTCTAAATATTGCAATGATAAATAGATGGGATATTGAATCATTTATGGTTAAAAGGTAACTCTGTTGAGGCTATGAATGCCTGTTAGGAGTAGTGGCTCTACCAATGACAAAATGAGTATATCAAAAGGCTAAGTTGCAAACAACCCCTGCTTTATCTCTTTAATTGTTAATGGTTGATATAGGGAAATAAATATTTTCATCTATAAAATGTTTTTATTAGGATCAAAATAAGATGAGTTTTTTTTATATATTCAGAGTAATTCTACTTATCCAAATATTTCAAAAATAGTTTTCATTTCCTTAATTATTCTTACTTATTTAAATGTATCAGAGATTTCACTCTTATATAAATTAGAGAAAACTGTTTCTTCTAGTGAACCGCCAATTGTTGTGCTATTCAACAACCTGACATTATTTTAGAATAGATGCCTTAGAGAAAATAATGGGGACCCTTCTAAATTTTTAGGATAAGACAATAAACGTTTTGTGACTTATAAACAGAAATATGAATCAAATTCATAAGCTTGTTTCCTTATATACTTAAGCAGAAAACCAAAAAAAGCCTAAAATGAAAATTGTAAATTGCAAATTGCAGAAACAACAAGCAACATGCTAAGCCACTCCACATAAAATTTGTGATGCGATATCGCTCAAGAGCTCAAAACATGCGAAAAATGGTTTCTAGGGGAAAAGGGCGATAAAGGCAGAAAAAACATTAATAAAGGAAAATGATCCCCGACGACGATATATGTCATAAAGAATGATTAGTGGGACCCACCTTTGCCACATCATCAATCGCAATCGCACGATTGCAATTTCTCTCACTGTCATATATTCCACCCCACTTTCATCTCTTCGATGTGATACATCGCATTGCATCTTCACCACCTATCATCCTTTACGCCTTCATATTTCACTGAGATTGTGATTGCAATGTGATATTGCATCGCAACATCATTCATCCTTCTCTTTCCCCACCAACGTTTCAAAGCTTTAAAAAAAATTAATTTCATATATGAAATCATTGTTTGGAAAAGGAAATGGCTCAATTGCAATCAGAAAAACAAAGTGCACTCAATGTTATGAGACCTTGACACACATATTAAACTGCGATGTGGGATGTTTAATTTAAAATGTTTAAATGTCCATTCAGACACGTGAATCCACATTTTTCATAAATGCATACTCATAATGGTATGATAAATCTAAGCCTCCAAATGACATATTATTGACAGTTAATCAATATTTTAGATTTCTTCACATGCGACACTATATTCTTCATCATTTCTATTTAATTGTTACATAGCTCCCGCATATTGTTTTTTTCACTACTTGTTCTTCTTATTCACAGGTGTTAGGGTCCCGTGATTTGGCATATTTGCAGACCAAATGACAGGGTAGCATGGAACCAAGCTTTGGATTCCTAGGACCTAGCTTTCCTGGACTCAGAGAGGGATCTCTCTATTAGGTGCAAAGGATGTGTTCTTTTTTCTCTAGGGTTTTTTTTTTTAGGCTAGTTATGAGGTGTAGGGTTTTTTTACTGTTTTGGATGGGTAAGATGGTAAAATGCAATAAGAGGAATGAGAGGATGTCAAAGCCATTGGGCTGTGGAGTCAAATGAAGTCAAGAGTGTCTAAATGATGAAAAAGAGTGTATTGCAGGGCCAATTTAACAAGGTTAATGGATCCTTAAGGTGATGTATGAGGTGTAATGAACATTAAGTTTGGGAAAAGACTAAGAGGTATTACACATATATAGTTTTAAGAAATAACTCACGAGGTAGGTCAAACCATTAATATCTATGAACAATACTCAAACTGATAAACATATAAGATAAACATTCCAGTGAAACATAGAAGCATTAGAACTCCTAACTTTAGAAATTCACCTTCAGATTTTGGGAAAACATACAAGATTTAAATAAATAGCCTAATTTATGAAGAGGGAACTCCTAAAAATCATATTTCAAGTTATTGGGAACTCTGAAACAAGTTGACAAGCATGGAAAAAGGGCAAGATCGAACGACACCTCTTTGACTTAACCTAATCAATCAATATTCCACAGAAAGGCTTCAAGATAGGGTTTTGAAAACTTCAAATAAGCAGGGAATACCATGAATCATAGTCGTAAGCTAGCATAATAACCATTAATGAAACTAAAAGAAATTTTTGGGGGACCTAAGGAGCAATTAAGAATTTCTTAAGATGGCCAAAAGAGGAAAACATCAAAGCTATAACAAACACGAGGTTTGAGGTGCTTCCAAGAGCATGTCTCAACCTATACTTTTTTGTATTAAAGCAACCAAGAAGAATGAAACAAAATGAGAACAAGAAAAATTTAAAAACTTAAGAAAACATCACCATTCACCAGGCTATGGAATCCTGCAACCAAACTTCTCCATCATCAAGCTAAACAAGCCATTCATCCAACTCACAAAACCAATTTCTTCTCCAAGCTCATAAAACCATGTATATTTCTCTTCAAGCTCATAAAATGCCAACAAAATACATATGGGCATCATGCTCTATTTATGGAGAAAATGAGGACTAAAACCCGAAATATGGTAGGAAAATGTCAAATATGGTCATAAATATCATTTATGGCCAAGAGACCATGCAAGGCCGAAGGCACATAATATCCCATGAAATAAATGCTAAAATAACTATTTGCACCTAATTATAACTTAATTTTCCTTAAAAAACTCAAAAATATCTATTTTCATTAAATTAGTGTGTTTTTTTACTTTTGGTCCAAAACACACTAGGTAGCCTCTGTGCGCAGCGCCACTTCAGCAGAAAATAGGATCTCTTGCACCTGAGTTGTGGACCCCTTCCCGACACCGGATTTGGCTTCGTGATGGCTCATTGGAAAGCCTGATGAGTCTAATTTACAGAAATGATTGATTTGTGCTGATTGGATGTCATTTACCTATCCAAAAATTAAATCTCCCAATAGTGCTCTGTGCGCAACGCCTGCTCTGAAAATGGGGCAAAAAGGTGAAAGTTTTGATGTTTTTTGACCTTTTGAGGGGGTAAAAATGCTCCAAATGATCTGAAAATTGGTGAGAAGACTCCTGGTGATGTGAGAAATACAAAAATTTGAACTTTGAGAGTTGAGGAGGCACCAATTTTGTGTGTAGCGCCTAGGGTGTTGCGCATAGAGGGGTCAAAATTTGGAAAAAACAAAAAGTTGTCCAAATTGCCTCAAAATTTGTGGAGAGGTCCCTCAAGAGGTCTTGGACACCGTTTGAGAAGCCTCATCCAAGAATCCAAGGCTTTCATACACCTTGGCTCTTTTTAGATCTTCTAGCTCAATGAGGGCCTTCTTTAGCTTGGCACAAGCAAGCATGCTTTTCCTTGCATAATGTTTGGCCATTTTCTTTTGTAGGGAAAGGCCCCTCTTGACCTCCTTGAAATGATTATGCTCCTCTTTGTAATAGTGGATGACCCTTTGTGCCATATCAAAGTCCCTTTACCACTCTTGAATTTATGCATCTCTCTCCAAGAGAAGCAATCTAGTGTTCATCTCCTGGTCTTCATTGTCACTATCTAGATCAATGGATTGAGGGCCTTAAGAAGTCTTCTTGATCCTTTTTCTTCTCCTTACCTTTACCTACTACTCACTTTTGTCCATCTTTTCCTTTCCTTTGTCTTTGGGCTTGAAAACTAGAGGATAGATGGCCCTTTGCCTTTTTTAGGCAACAAACACATCTCTTTTACCTCTGTGGTAGGTGCATGTGAGAGGATTGATGAGGGTGCTCTTACCTTTGGGGGTGTCACAAGCCTTCTTATCTTTGTCATGGATTTCATGAGTCACTTGATGCTCCATTGGGTTATTTATTTCTTGACCTTTAACCTCATCATCATCCTTGCCTTCTTCACTATTTTCTTGGCCCTCAAACTGATAACTACCCTCCTCATTTTCCTTGTTTTGTCTCTGTCCTTCACTGAGGTCCTTTTCTCTGTCACTTTCTGCACTATCACTTTGGATTTCTTTCTCTTTCAGAGGCTGATTTGTGTCATGACAGTCATGACAGCTGTCATCACTGTCATGACTATTTTCTAAGCTGTCTTGCTCATTGGATGTCCTCTCTGTGCTTTTTCTATGGTCTCAGCCTTCATCCTCAAACTCTATTTTAGCCTCATCACTTGTTTTTTTTTGGTTTTCAATTTCTTCATCCTCTCCCCCTGTCTCTTCATTTTCATTTTCGTCATTTATTTCAGCACTTTTTTCACTGTTATTGGGTTCACTGTCTTCCTCTTTTAGACTACCATTTTGATGTTGCTCCTCCATGTCATCATCATCTTGTTCATAATTATTAGGCTCTGTTTCTGCCCCATTATCTTTATCATTTCCACCACTTTCATCTTCTTTATTAAGCTCTGTTATTGCCTCAATGTTTTCTACCTTTACCTCTTTTTCATCTTTCTCCTCATTTATGTTGTCATCACCTTCTTGTTCATTGTGGCTATCATCAACTTCCTTCTCACTACTATCCTCTTCTTTGTTTTCTTCATCTACCTCAGTTTCTACCTCACTGTCCTCTTCCTCATCATTGGCATATGTTTGCTCCTCATTGGACCTACTGTCATCTCCTTCACTTGATGCATTAGTAGAAGAGATAGGAGGTGAATTTCTTTGTGGAGAAGGAATATGCAAAGATGATGGAGGAGTTGAGGTAGGTGGGTGTGAAGTGGAAGGTCAATTCTGCTGAATGAAGGCTTGGGGATTGGCAGACACATCACGTGAGATAAAGACTTCCCAAGGGATTCCTTGCTGCTCCAGCTGGTGTAGGAAAATAATTTTGATCAAGGAGTGGTGAAAAAGGCTTTGCATTTGGTGGGCATAACTTCTCTTTTTGACTACTGAAGCCATCTTGTCAATGCTCCAGAAGAGATAGTATGGTAGGCTCAGAAATTTTACCTTGGTGAAGTGCTTCAGGAGCCTTATGTGGTATTAATAAACCCTAGAGTACCTCCCCTCATAGGTGAAGTACTTGATAATCTGCCTCATCATTAGAGCATACCTCTCTAGCAGGTGGGAGAAAGGGAAAACAACCTTGTAGCCTTGTTGATAGCTAGGTTTAAGGTAGAACTCATAGTAGCTAAAGTCCCACTTCTTTTGTTTAAACCATATCTCACCAATTTCTGGTATACCTGTGGCTTTAGAAATGGATTCAGATGAGAGTTCAAACTCCACCCTTACTAGGTTAACTTGGTGATTTTTTAAGCCAAGGATGAATAGTCTAGTCAAGTTTGAGTGGCTTTGGACTTGCTTGACCTTTTCACAAAACTGATAACACCCAACATCCTAAAAGCATGAAAGGATCATGGGAGAGGAGTGGTGTCTAAGGGCTCAAACCTATTAGCCCTTCCTCCCTTGTGTTTAGGCTTGGTAGGTCTTTGGAATTCATCACTGTTCGTATGAATCTCATCTTCAGACATGGTAACTGGTGTTAGCACAGAAGGATTTTTTAACTTTTTTTGAGAGCCTTTAGGTCAAAGGATGGAAATGAGTGATGTAAGGGAAAATTTTGCAAATGAAGGCCAAATTAAATAAGTATGGGACAAATTCAGAGTTTAGGAGGAGGTTTATATGCACTGAGTATCTTTATGCTAAGGAAAATCTCTAATTTGTAAATTTTTCCTTGGAAAGGTCAAATATTTGATCTTTATGGAGATTAGGGTTTGGTCACCTTAGGTCAAGCAATGCCTTCCTAGATTATGAAAATAATACTTGGGCAGTGAGGAAAAAGAGTTACCAACCTTATTTCACTGTTTGCAGAAGCATTGGAGGAAAAAACTCGAAATTTTGACCCTTTTTTAGCAAATTAGGCCAAAGACTGGCTGTGCGTAGCGCCTGCCCGACAACACGTTCAGGTCGGGTCGGGTTGGCCTGTCGGAGCGTAGCACCGAGTGGATGGTAGGCAGGTCGGGTTTTTCCTATGCCTGTGCGTAGCACTCACCTAGGTGTGTAGCGTCGGGCGCCAGATGTGCAGCGCAGTGTTAAATAACACAGTGGCCACCTTGTCTTTGCGTAGCGCCAAGGGCCAGGTGCGTAGCGCCCGAAATTTTCTTCAGTTTTGCACAAAAACCCTTAAAACCTCTTCCAACGGTTATTTCCTCCTCTGCAATGATAAAAATGAAGTGGGAGAGAGGGAGAAAAGACTTTATATCTTTTTGGAAAATGAATTTATGAGTAAAAACCCACTTTATAAGGTTTATTTCTCTTTGCCTTTTTCTCACTGTCTTTTTGGCCTTATAGTGCTATAGGTGGCAGTTTTGACATAATTTTTTTTTTTTTTTTTCATTTTTCTTTGAAGGAGTATCCTGATGCTCTCCTTGTGCTCACAAGCCTTTCAACCAGTTCAAACAGGTGCCCTCAAACTATTTTTTGAAAATGAAACATCTTTATGATGTTAATTAAAATAGTAAATTTTGATCAATTTGACACTTTTCCTGTGATTCACATTCTGTCCTGTTTTCCGTGAAGTAGTAAGGAAAAATCCCTTGGTGGGAGGGAAACCCTAGTAGCAATTATCAACAATAGCTTGGTATTTTTAGATGTGCCTCCATCATTGGAAACATTCTTTCTGTGGGAAAACACCTTTGATAGTTTTGTAAAGTGTTATTTATATCTTAGCCATCTTTTTGCAGAATATCCCTCTGATAAGGAAAATTTTGGAGGCTTTACTGCTTGACTGTAAACAAGTGGCATATTTGTTTCTTAGATCATTCTGACAATGATGTATGTTAAGTGAGGGAGGTGAGCTATTTTTAAACCATTTTTGTGTTTTTGTTGGCCACTTCTGATCTTTTAGGTGCCTACAAAATCTCTGTCCTTTGATCACTGTTTCCTTTGAAGTTGGACAACTCCTTTGATCAATGATGAACTTATGCTTACCATAATCACCTCCTAGGGTAATTTTAATTCATTCTTGCCCCTTTTGACAATTTCAACATGCCTCTGACTGTTTCTTTGAGAAATCAGACCCTTGAACTGATATTCTATCTCTTTTAGTCCCTTTGGTGAAGTGGGGTACTGGTGTTTAGGTTTTCCTCCTTAGATCCCTTTAGTTCTTAGATTTTACCCTTTTGAAACCTCATACTTTTGTACCAATACTCTTTACCCTTTAAAACCTTGATGATGTGGAGTCAATGCCTCTTTTCCAAACCCTAGAGGGCAACTTGAAACCTTTGAAACCCTTTGCTTTTATGAAGGAGGTTCCTTGTCATCATTTGACCATTTTTGTCCCTTTTTCTCAAACTCCTAGGCTTAGGGCTGCTTAGAAAAATTAGATAGTGTTGTCTTCTAAGTTCTCAAAAACTTCTTAAAACTCATTAATCATGTCTAAATACCTTCAAAGGTGCATTGATGGAGCTTGAGGTAACCTTCACTCTTGCAACCCTAGTATTGATTTATTGCTTGGTTAAAACAGTCATAAATCCTAATTCTTTTCAAACACATACCTTGCTTCTTTCTTCTTGGCTATGAGTGATCTTCTTGTGATGATTTTCTCATTACCTTACCTCATGCCAGGTTGATGGCCATTTGATCCTCTTTGCAGGAATGTGAGCAAAGGGCAGTTGTCCCCTTGCAAGATTTATGCTTTATTCTAAAAACCTTCCTTGAATGATCTCTTTGGTGAATCTAGGATAAAATGACTTGTCCCCTTCTTCTTTGAAAGTAATCTCCTTGTAGATATAAAACAGAGATTTGTAGGATACCAAATCCACCCTATGACTCATGAAACCCTAGGATACCTAGTGGAGGCTTTCTGGGACTTGGCTTTTGGACTGAAACCTAGAACTTGGAATTTATCAAGTGTGAGATAGAGTTCATGATAAACTAATGTATTGAAGATCCAAAATCTAATGTACTTGATTTATCTACAGAGTCTATAGAGATAGTTTGAGACTATCAATGTTTTAGGAGTAGTTTGGGGGGACACAACAAGCTGTTTGATTGGGGAGCTTAGGTAGCAGTGGGGTTTTTAGGTAAATAAAAAACAGGGGATTTGGATCAAAGGTGACAAGGTATAGATAAAATGGGTGACATGGGCTCCTAATAAGTCTTCCGAGACTGGTAGGCAAAGCTAGACAGGATGAAATGATGAAATAGTGAAAAAATTATCTTAAGGATAATGAAGGCAGTGATATTTCTAGAACAAACAATGTCTATGAACTTTGTTTCCATAAATCTTGGGATAATCATTTAGTCATTAACAAGGAAAAAATTACTAATGACTAACAGTGGCTCCACTTGGGGAGGGTAGTTCCTTTTAATGAGGTGTCCAGAACTTCAGATTTCTGGCTTTATGGAGACCAGTGCCTCATCCATTGGGCATATTTTTACCTCTTTTTCTTGCTAATGGTTGTTTGAAGCTTATGATCTCAATAATCTGAAAGACATGATTAGCTCAAATCCATCTCTACCTACCCAACCTACTTGCCTAACATTTTTTTCTTCTTTAGGTGCATTTGGACTAGCAACCTTGACATCTTTTTTGTTTTTGAAAGAAAAAGAAACTATCTACTTCTACCTTATGTCTTCTTCGAGTTCAGATTAGGCTAATGAAATCCTTTGATTCTCTACCTATACTATTCAACTGTCAAGGTTAAACTATTTGACAGGATCTATTCACTAAGCTAAAAACATGAAATTGAAAACATGGCTAAATCAAGATTAGACAATCTGATTTATCATAGATTTGTGGCATAAAAACAAGCTGCACACAAATGTTATTTTTGTACAAAACAAGACTTAGAAAAATCAGGGCTAGGATACATTGTTCGCTATTCATCCCTATTTTTCTCTTTGGTTCTATTTTAAGCATGTGGAACCAATATCTTTTCTCCCTAATCTATCCTTTGACAAGTCAAGCTTAAATAATTTGACCAATCTATCTTTCACTAACTTATCAACAATAGATTTAAAAACATGTTTCAACCATGATTAGGCTAGATGACTGAAACAAGACTCCTTTATGCACTATTAGTGGTATTTAGGCTTCAGAAGTTCTATTTTTTGGGTATGGGGCTTTACCTCTTTTCAATCTGCCCTCTTTTTCAAGTTTTTTTTTTTTTTTAATGTTTTTGTGTTTTTTATCTCTATATATTTATTTAAACAATGGTATGTACAATGAGTAATAAATTCAAATTAGTATTCTTGACAAAAGTAGTGCTTGAGAGTCCTACCATTCACAGGACCTCCAAAAATCTCTCCTCCATTCAGCTCTTGTAGAAAGAAAGCATTATTTCCGCTAACTGAACTGATGATGTAGGGTCACTTCCACAAATTTTCAAACTTACATGTTTACCTTTGTCTTCCCTCCTTGAGTCCCATTTAGTACTTGATCTCCAACCTGAAAATCATTTTCTTTGGTCCTCTTGTCAAAAATCTCCTTTATCTTTTTTTGTATTGTCTGTGTCCTTTGGTAAACCTCCTCCCTTGTCTGTTGTAAATGAATGGTTTGATTCAGCCTCCTTTTCATTTCATTTTCTTCTGATTGTGCTTCTTGAAGAAGTTTCATCACCGGGATTCCCAAGGATGTTGGAAAAATGGCATCCATGCCATAAACCAGTTGATAGGGAGACATACCAATGGATTTCTTGGTGGTTAGTCCATCAACCCATAATGCATGTACTAGCTTGGCATGCCATGATTTTTTATTCTGTTCTAGAAGCTTCTTAATGATATTGACTAAGATTTTATTGGAAGACTCAGCTAACCCATTGCCTTGAGGGTAATAAGTTGTGGAATGTCCTAATGTGATGTGGTATTTATAACAAAATTCAACCATTCTTTTGGATGTGAAGGTAGCAACATTATTTTTGATGATTTTTCGGGGGCAACCAAATCTAGAAAGGATGTTGCTTTCAAGAAACTTGATAATGACTGAGTCAGTGGAATTTCTGGTGGAAATGGATTCTATCCACTTGGTAAAGTAATCAATAGCAATAAGGATCCACTTATGTTGGGCAGATGAAGCAGGGTGGATCTCACCAATGAAGTCCAAACCCCACTGTTGGAAAGGGGTATCAATAGTAATGGGATGTAAAGGAAAATGTAAGAGCTTTCTCTTGCCATCAAATATTTGGAATTTATCGCAAGTCATGACTAGTTTGTGGGTGTCGGGAAAAAGGGTAGGCCAATAGTAGCCAGCTCTAAGGATCTTGTTAGCTGTGGTTTTCCAGTATAAGTGGCCTCCACATTCTCCCTCATGTGGATCATGCATGATCTTTCCTGCATCATCCTCCAACAAACATTTAAGAAATATGCCTACAGAGTTCTTCCAATACAACATTCCATCTATAATGCAAAAATTCAAAGCTTTTTGTTTCAGGAACCTAGCTTTTGTCTTTGATAAAGTAGGTGGGGCATTAAGATAAAAGAGGACATATAGAATATCAGCATACCAAGATGAATTGAGAAATGTTTCTTCAATATAAGGAGCAGTGCACTCTTCTTGTTCTTCTAAAACATCAACCATATTCATATCTAAGGCTTGGAAATTTGATTCAACCATAAGTTTTGTGAGACCTTGTCCTTTGACTAGTTTGGTTGGTCTAATTTCTAAGTCATATTCTAAGATAATGGCAATCCACTTTCCCCTTTTACCATCAGGGTCTTGATTTAGAATATCTTTGACAACAGTATGTGGAACAAAAGCAATGATGTGAGAATGTAAGATATAGACTCTAAAATATTTCAATGCTTTAATCAAGGCATAAGATTGATTCTCCATGATGTTATACTTGAGGGGAGAATCTCTAAGGGCTTTGTTGAAGAATGCTATAGGTTGTTCTTGCCCTGTCACGTTCTTTTGTAGTAGGACTGCAGCAATGGTGTGTTCAGAGGAAAATGAAAAAATGTAGAAGTCTTTGGTAAAATCAGGACTGATTAGGACTGGTGTTTGAGTGAGGGCCATTTTGACCAGTTCAAAAGATTGCTTAGCTTCTAAGGTCCATTTAACCCCTATTTCCTTTTTAAGCATGTTGGTAATATTCCTCAAGGGTTTGGCAAGGTTGGGGATAAACCTCCTTAAGAAATTTATCTTCCCAATGAAAGATTGTAACTCCTTAATGTTTTTGGGATGGCTGATTTGTAAAATGCCTTCAATCCTCTTGGGGTCTGTTTTGATTCCCTCTTCTAAGATGATATGGCCTAGGAATTTTCCTTCCTGGAGACCGAACAGTGTTTTCTTGGGATTCAAGGAAAGGACATACCTCCTACATTTTTCAAAAAAAATTCTTAGATGAATCAAGTGTTCTTCATCAGTCTTAGAGTATATAGTGATGTCATCAAGGTAAATGGCTACGAATTATCCTATGTCTTCTATGAAAGCTATGCCCATGGCGCTCTGGAAAGTGGCCCTTGCATTCATTAAACCAAATGGCATTTTAACATACATGAATGTACCGCAAGGTGTGGTGAAGGAGGTTTTGTGTTGGTCATTGGGGAGTACTAGTACTTGATTGTAGCCCGAAAATCCATCAAGCAGTGATATTCTTTTGGAGCCAACTACTTTTTGAAGTATGTGATCCATTTTAGGCAGGGGGTAATTGTCCTTTAAGGAGGCTTTGTTCAGATTTCTAAAGTCAATGCAAAGCCTAATCTCTCCAGTATTTTTCCTAACTGACACAAGATTAGAAACCCACTGTGAGTATCGAAGGGAAATTATGATCCCATCATCATACATCCTTTTGATCTCTTTCTCAACCAGAGGCAATAGGATGGGCTTTATCCTTCTTAATTTTTGTTTGAAAGGTTTTTTATTTTCTTTAAGAGGAATTTTATGTTGAATAATGCTTGTGTCATATGATTTTAAATATTCATACCCCCATGCAAAAAAATCTCTAAATTCTTGGAAAATTTCAATATATATTTGTTTTATATGAGGGGGAAGAGTTCTAGAGAGTTTAATCATTATAGCTTCCTTCAGGCTACCAATGTTACACTCCTCTACATCATTTTTTGTGGATTCCATTTTGGGTTTTTTAGCTACATCATTATAGTCAGAAAGCTCTTCTAATGGCACAAGGCCTATTGGTAACGTGTCATCTTTATATTCTAAAACTTCATGGTCCCTTTGGTTTGGATTCTCAATCATTCCTTCCTCCAAAGGATGTGTAAGCAAGTTTATATCAGTAATAGATGGCAGTTTTGTTTCTAAGGTCTTTTCTTCTGTAGAAACATCTTCCTCATGTCCTAAACTTGGTTCTGTCAATGTAAATTCATTCTTAGATTGTAAAAAATCATCAATTTGTTCATCACCTTCAAACACCTGCCAATAGTCAATATTGTCAGGTATTGTAGGCCGATGTTTGACTTTGACAGTGTATTTTTCACTTGCAAGTGGTATTTGACAGTTGCTAGCAGCAAAGGCAAGCTCATTTGCAAGAATATTTTGGGCTCTAGGAATGTAAGCTAGCTCATATTTTTCAAGATTTTTGAGGAGATCTACGGCTGCATTTATGTATTCTCTTAATCTTGGATTCTTAGCTGAATACTCACCTCTGATTTGTTTAATGATTAGTTCAGAATCTCCTTGAGTAGGTGTAAGCCAAGGAGGAGAGCCTCATACTCTACAATGTTATTAGTGATCTGAAAATATAGTTTGTAGGAATGACCTTCATTTGTGTTATGTATCCAGACACCAGCCCCTGATCCAGCCTTTCCATAAGAACCATCAAAGGTTATGTTCCATAGTGTTTCTATTTCATGCTCAATTCTTTGTTGTTTTTCGAGGATGCTAGAGTTTGGGATGACATTTTCTTTAGTTGAGGGTTTGTTTGGTGGTGTTGGTAGCACTATATCTTTGTCATCTTCACTTACCTGTTCCAAAATGTCATTTTAATTATGCAAGATAAATGGATCTAAGTCTGAATGAATGGAATAGACAAGGGTGTTGTTTTTCCTATCCAAGTTACTCACCATATACTTCATGTGTGATTCTCAGTAAAAAAAAATTGTTTGGTTGAAAACGGGATAGTGGCATAGCACATATCTAGTTGAAGATTACCCTAAAGTTTGGCCCCCTAAGATCTAGATAAAAGCATGCCATATTTAGGAGGAATTTCTACTACCACTATGTCCATGACAAGACTTTTGGCAGGAATCTGGGCTAGTTGACATAAAGGTCCTTGATTAGGCCTAAACACTTAACTCTACTCGAGTCAAAGGAGCAGAGGTCTTTGTAAGGTTTAGTGTTTTCTAGGCATAAGCTTTCCATCACAAATTTAGGCATGAGGTTGTGCGAGGCTCCAAAGTCCAGCATAGTATTGTGTAATATCTTATCATGTATGTTTAGACTGATATAAAAACGAGGGACTGCTCCTTCTTGATACTTTCTTTCAACTTTGGGTCCAAATAACAATTCAGGACCATCATCAGTTAAATTTAGTGTGTCAGTATCATTTCCTAAGTTTCCTTGGGTTACCAGTTCAGTTAGAGGCATGGTTATATTAATTTTAGCAATTTCCCCTTCAAAGCTGAAAGGGATTTGGGTCTTAATCACATTTGCATCAGTTTTATCAGCCATAACCTTGTCTACAAGTTTGGTCTGCTGATTTCGCTCAAGGGTTTTACATAACAGAGATTTTTCAGGACCACTATTAGAGGTACTAGGCCAGCTTGTGTCATTGTTTGGTTGGCTATTTTTTCCTTTGTTTGTTTCATTTTTCTTAGCTAGGTTATTTACATTGTTTGTTGTGCTCTTATGACTGTTTTCTGGAGCTTTCCTAGCAATAGTACCAATTTGGTGTTTCTTAGAGGCTTCTTGGTTTCTTTTGCTTCTAAGGTCATACTGCCTATGGACCTCCATGATGGAATTTTTGTAATATTCCTAATTAGCCCAAGCTAATAGGAATATTTCATTTTGTGTTTATTTTCTTAATTAATGAATAAAATGTGAAGGAGAACATGTAAACTCCTAAGAACATCAAAATAAATCAAATTACCAATGTGAACAGAGGCAAATCAGGGCTATTTCAATAGAATACCCTTATAATGTGAAAGGGGATCATCACAATAGCTGGATTTTTCACGTATGGGTGTGAACAAGGACAAATGGATGAGGACATAGTCAATTTTGACTAAGTAAACATGCATGCATGGAGAAGAAGAGAACATCAATAAAACTAGTTCAGTGTGAACAAGGATCAGCATAGGCAGACATTTGTGAGCTGGATTGATTTCACTTGTAGGTGTGAATGGGTTTGATCTATGAGACTGGGTCAACCTTGACCAAATCACAGCACTGTCTAGATACAATGTACCTCATGGAGGGACATCACAGTTCTAGAAGGAGGCCCTCATGTGAAAAGGGATAATTCATCAAGGTGGTTTAGGGTTTTCCAAAGCTCTCATCTTATAAAAGGAAGGGGAAGGCTCAAGAGAAGGTTGTTGATGATATTATATTTTCAGTGTATATTTTATGCTTAGACATATCTCATTCTCTTGGCTGTTTAGCAGAGAATTGTGAGGATTTCATGTTTAGGGATTCTCTCTCCTTCCATTGAGTAGCTCTTGGAGGGAAATGTGCTCCTTTCCAACTATCAGGCATATGGCCAAGCTCCATATCCCTTATATAGCGTAAATCCAGTTGGGGTTTACTTGTTTCAGTGAGCTGCAACAAGTGGAGACTAGATCTGCTTAGATCTAGATTATACTAGTACCTCTTCTCAGTGAGTGTTTCTTTTAACCTCCTGGAATAGTGTATTATATGTTGAGCTTCAGATTTAATATCTTGGCATGTGGCCAATATATTCTCTATCTCTCCCATCACATTTATTTGCAGATACTACGTTATTCTATTCAGTGTTGCAGTAGCAGGGTTTATCCCCTTGCTTTTGAGCTTGTTCCTTGGAGGAAGGGCCAAACCTTCTCCCGGAAAGCTTTGTATTTCATTCTTCTCATGATTCTTGTATTTTTAAGCTAAATGTATTCAAAGTTGCAGTCAACTGCATTTTCCAGATCTAGATCTACATATCTGCTATTTTGTATATTGTGCTTCCATGAAACCTTTGCCAGGTCATTCCAATAATGTGTAAAAGAGGCTTTCCTCTATTTTTCTCCATGATCTGATGTAATACACTCCATGTATGTTGTTTCTAATTATTTTCTACATAAACCCTCAAAAAATCACGCTGCATAAGCTTCAGTAAATTCTGCATAAGTTAAGTCATGGGGATTGGGCCTTTTTCTAGCCATATGGGGAGTGGGAGACCTGTTTAACATAGCTAGAATGATTTTTTTTTGATGAATTTGATATGTGAGTCCCATATAATATATTCTAAGGGAACCAACCATCATTTTCCTTTATTTTTACGCAGATCTCTGAAGTTAACCTTTTTATGGCTTAATTTGCTGCTTTTCCCCACTCTTTGGATCCTAAAATGAAGAATAAGTTTCTATTGTAACATCAACTGATGATAATGTGTTTATTGACACATTTCATGAGTGAATATAGTGCTTCTACTCCAACATTGGGTTTATTTACTGCTGCAGTCCCATTATTGGGCATTTTTCCATCCATTCTAGGTGTGAGAGACTTGTTTACCTCACCTAGTCTTCTTGGTTTCTGATTTCCTCTTGGATTTAGGACTTAGATACTCAGATATAAGGGATCCAAGGGCCAATCTTGTTTTCTGTAGCATACATTCCTAAAAAATGCATTTTTCAGGCATGCCTTGCTAGCAACCCCAATTTGGGGATATTACAGTGGTATTGGAGCATCTTTCTTGGCTCAGCTGTGATATCAGCCCAAGAAAACATAAGAAGATCAGAATGATGAAGCAGATGAGATTACTCTCATCAGTTTTCAGATCCAGAAATGACCTCCCCCAGGAGGTTAAGCAGATGGAAAGTTGCAATGAAACTCCTAGAGGGTTTCAAGAAGAGGAAGAGCCATGCACTTGCTATTCTCAAAAATGAGAAGACAAGAGACATAGAGGACACCTGGAATCTGAGATTCTAAGTGAATACAAATCTAAATCTAGAGCCTCCAAGGAGACTCTAGCTTTACCTTAGTTCATTCAGATAGAAGAAGAGAAATCCTCACCACCTATTGAGGAAGCATGTACCAATGCTATCACAACCTTGGAGGAGCAGCCTTCATGTTCAGCAGCGGAGGAAAGAATGGTAGATAGTAGACATATTGATGTGAGAAACCCTTTCTCCTTTCTAGATGACACTTTCTCAATGAGAAATCCCCAGATCAAAGAGAAACTTCTACCTGCAGCAGTTCTAAGGCCTCACTGGTTTTGGAAGACCATGCATGAGGAGGAGGTCTCATCAACGGATCCCATGAAAGGTGCACTTCAACATTTCATGGAGTACAAAGTTCTTCAACAGTCTGAGGAGGCTCTTTCCTTCTCACCCTTGGATATTCATGAATTCAAGGAGGAACATATAGATGATGGAGGACATCTTCGGATGGATAACATCTCTCATGTGTGTGTTGGACACTTCTTGAGCCATACACATCATGATGGGAGGTTTTTTCCTACCACCTATTTGGGTCCTTATGGGGTCACATTGATCCTTGAGAAGATGGCATTTCAACATCCCGTGAAACGCAAGAGAGAAAATCTGATTTGGGAGAATGAAAATATTCCTTGGGAGAGTGCTAAGGAAGAGCAAGATGGAAGGCACCCACATGTGGATGGATGGGTGTGGATGATGAGCAAGAAGCTGGAAAGCTACTTGCAAATCTATGATACCGAGCAACAGGAGGCTTGGTTACGTTGGTTACTCTTGAAGGAGTTTGGTCAACATCCTCTTTCCAAGGGTATGTGGCAGGATACTTGCATCATGGAGCAGCAAGGAGTATGGACACATTGTGTTGACATAATATTCTTCATGTCAAACACTATGTTTTCACAACATGATCTTTATGATGGGAGTATAAAGAGGCAGCAAAAGATTTTGTTGCTTGGGATGTTCTTGGGAGAGCAAGGGCAGATTTGCTCTCACAGTTTTCATGATGTTGCAGGAGTAGAAGATGACACTATCACAGTGCAAAGGGGCTACTCCTTGGCCTTATATGTTCAAGAGGTACTTTCCCCATGGGGGAGACTTCTTATGAGTAGCAGCATTATGGGAGATGCCTTTGGCATTCTACATGTCAAAGATTGGAGCCATGAGTTGGAGGGAGCCTATTTGCATAGGCCAACAGCGTTGCCACTTTGGAGCTGGGGTTTATTGATGGAGTATCCCCAGGATCATTTCACACTTGATGCACTTGATGGGAAAAGAGGAGGTAAGGAAGGTGAGGTAGTAGATGAGGACATCTATTACTATGATGAACCCTTCTTGTCTTGGATTTCCAAGCATGAGGGAGAGGATCTGCAGGCAGCACTTGGTTCAATTCTCTTCATGGAAGTGTGCCAAACTACTATGGAGGATCTACTCATGGATCCATGTGTCTTCTTACTTCCAACATATGGTGAGAACTTTTTTGGTGCAACAAAACACTTGCATGCTCTTACCATCTCTTGGCAGTGCATTGCTCCAAAAGTAAGCAAGCTCTTGATTTTGCTCCATGACCAATGTTGGGCCAAACTATATGATGGAGACAACCATCTCTTAGGTGGCCTTGGGCAGATGTTTTGTGATTACATGTATGTTCAATTGATGCATATGATTAAACATGTATCAAGAAACAATTTGCCATGTATTTTCTGAAGCAGCAGTTTGAAAGACTGCGGTGTTACCACTCGGGAGACTGTTGGTACCTTCCAGCACCTTATGAAACCATCAGTAATTTCCCTGTTATGATGCCAATCATGATCCCACTTGCTAATGTTGTTTTTATCTTGATGGGAGTGTAATGTCCCATAATAATTATAAAATAATAAATAAATATAAAGTAATAAATAATTATAAAATAATAAATAATATATAAATAATATAATTTAATTTAATAAATAAGAAAATAAATAAATAGTCAAGAGAATAATAAATAAATAATCAATAAAACATTAAACAATAACTGGAGTTCTAAATAAAATGGTAAATAATAGATTGGAGTCCTAAAACAATAAACAATAAGTAAAGTTAAAGAAATAATTAATTAACCAAAGTAAATAAATTAACAAAGAGTTAAACTAAGAAACTAATAGAAAGAAAGCTAAAGAAAGAATTAATTAACAAAAATAAACAAAGAGTTAAATCAAGAAACTAATAAAAGAAGTTAAAGCAAGAGAACACTAAATTAAGTATTGTGCACAAAAGTAAGAGAACACTAAATTAAGTAAAACTTAAGTTGCATGTTGACACAGTGACTGTGTGCATGTGGTTCCCATTCCATGGTTTGGTCTATTTAATAGACATTGAGGAAGGTTCAAGGCATTCATTCTTTCATCCATTCTCTGAAGAGAAAGGTATGGTGGGGCAAGGGATACCCTGGCAGTAGTACGTTGATTGAGGGCTCGGGGGTGGCCAGCTGTGGAAAAATTACATACAGCTGAGCCTACGGTTGGGTGGAGAGTTGTCCCCAAAACTAGCATTCAACCTTGGAGCCTCAAGTAAGGAAAAACGCCATTACAGGTAAGTGACTTGCTTATGTTTCTGAAAATTTCATGATGATTAGTTAAACAGTTTTTGAGTTGATTATTTGTTTATGTGATATAATTAATTGCATGTTTAAATCGGGGTTGTTACATATGGTATCAGAGTTTTTGAGTTGATTATTTGTTTATGTGATATAATTAATTGCATGTTTAAATCGAGGTTGTTACATATGGTAATGTGACCTCTAGATGAAAGTTAAAACTATATTTTGATTGGGATGATAATGAGCAAAGGGTCGTATTGATACTGTAGTGATTATAAATTTAATATAATAAACTTTATTAATATTAAAGATAAATTTGAGAAAAAAAAAAGAAAAAAGAAAAAAGAAAAAAAAAAAATCTGCATGTAATTATATACATACTTATTCTTAAAGTTAGGATTAAAGTGTTAAATTAAAAGAAATTTTATAAATCCTCATGTAACACATTTTTTTTTAAGTAATACATATACATACACCTTTTTTTTTAATTATATATATATATATATTAATAAGATATATATATATTTTTAAAATATATACATGTACCTTAAAATCTTAATGCTTGTTGCATGCACATTCTGTTTAAATATATATATAGATGCACTTTTTTAAGATATCTTAAACAATATTTTGTTCAAATAAAATATATATATTTTAAAGAACATGACTTCCAGATTCTTTTAATAATATATACATATATATTTACCAAATTCGAACTGGAACTCCAACAATGAGATTTTGTCATGAAAACTCAGCTTACAAAATGGGAGCTCAGCCTGCACAATTGGGTAATGGGACTTCTGTCAAAATAAGAGACCAATATGTAAAATGTAGACTAAGCTTACTCGAGTAACAGAGCCTACTTCATATATGTTCCGAAAGATGAGGAGATTGCCTGAATGTACTAATTCTCTTTAAGAATAAAACCTAATTGCCTTGCCCATGGATGTTTCCTTGACGAGTTGTCAGGGTTTTACGATATAAATCCTGTGTATAATTTTGTGTGCTATTTTTTTGTGAATGCTTTTGTTTACCGACTCTGAACAATAGGAGTCTGTAAACAACTTAGACCTGTAATGACCGGAACCACAGCCTGCAATTTTCTAAAATCAACCATTTCATACAAGCGAAACTTGCAACTAATGTTCCTGTGCATGTTCTCATTCCTAAAGTGCCCCATATGCCATAAATCACTTCATATATTGTGATCAACCCATTGTTTATTGATGATCCCCTGCCTTGATAGTTTCGTTTGATAAGGCCCCGAGTTTAATTTTTAGGTGCCCTGCTTTTGCCTTTGCTCTGTGCTAATAACTATGAACATTGAGGCCAGCGGAAATCATCCACAGCTTCAAAGCCTCTTAAAAAATAGCCTACAAGCCACGACGTCAAGCAATGAGCCGCAACATGTATAAGCGAGGTCGAGATTTGAACCGTAGCACCTCCACCCCATCGCCCCATAAATCCACTAATTTAACCAACGAGCCACAACGCTCAGAATTTGAACCGCGCACCTCCGCCCAAGTAGCCAACGCTGTTGCCAATAGACCAATGGTGCAACATGTATAAAACGTGGGGCGAGAGAGGTTCGATACCAGGACCTCATCACCAACAAGGCCTAGGGATCGAGTCTCGATGGCAGTACCGTTGCCTCCGCGCAAGCCCAATGACCCTTTCTCTCCAATCAAGCATTCACAGCATTCCGCGTTCTGGGTTTCGAACCCCATACGCCCGTGCTCAGAGTCCAATGTCGTACTCAGAGTTCCTACCTCATGAGGCTTGGCCAGTGCAGTGCTTCGTTAGTCCAAACCCTGCAACCCTGCAACGCTCCAGAATTACGAACTGCAGAAACCAGTATTAACGAGGCATGCCCACATCAGATTCTGCACAAATTATAGCGTAAGACATTACATAGGTTTAATTATATATCAGTTAGAAAATGTGGCTTAGCGCACGAAATCTCGGCACAAATCAACAATACAAGTGGGCATGACAAAATATTAGGGAAACCATGCCCACATATATATTCTTCAGAGACCCGTGAAAAGAGCAAAGCCCATGTAAAGTTTGAAACAGAAGCCATGATTACATCTGTTTCGCAAACCGTTGATGCGCAATGCTGCATGCCAACATCCATTTTTTCGCACAAATCTGAGGAATCCATGTCAAGAGGGGAAAACTGGTGTTGTATTGCTGGCGTTTATATTTTGATTGGTTCAAAAACTACAAATTTATGCATTTACGAATTTTTATATTCACCAATATTTTGCCGAGTTTTTTTTTTCAGAGTCAACAAATTGGGAGCCAAGTTAAGTCATTTCCGAGTCTGAGTTCTGGAACACTGGCGAAGACAATCAGGCAATCTTAGGAGCTTAAATCAGCAAAACCATGGAAATAGGGCCGCACAATAAAATAAAGGCTTGACCAAAAAAGTTTTAAAAAATCAACAAACGCAAGAGTGTCTAAAGCTGTGTCTTCTGGCACGTATTACATTAAAAATTCTAGACAAACTCAGAATATGCTATATTATTCATTTCACACTCCAATTTGGAGCAAAATAACTTTTGTAAGTATCAGCAACGTTCCTATATATATTTATATAGTGAATTTATTTATTGTTGAAAAACAAGATCCACGTGGCTCTAGATATTCGGTGCAACAGTTCAAAAACCCAATACTCTGAAATAAGAATAAATTTCTCTCACTATAAATCACTTGCAGATAAAAAAATTATACATGTCCACACATGACAAAGAATTGGACCTGCAACCATTTATCTAATCCTTCCAATATACAATGGCACCAATTAGTAGAGACCTCTTATCTCTGATCAAGGCATCCAAAATAATGCTCCAAAGTAACAGAAGTGAAGGCATTAGAGGCAATGTTTTGAGATCCGCCTGGACAAATATGGAGTTGATATCGGATAAATCTCTGCAACCAAACATAATCATAGTGAATGCAGGAGAGATATGGATCTATCTGGCCTAAGAAACGGAAGAAACAAAGGATTATTATATGTGCTGACATACAGATAATTGAGATATCTTCTCGGCATCAGTGTCAATATGCCAATCTGGTTCCAGCTGTCGCACAAAAGAAAATAACATTTAGAGAAGGAATGTTTCCAGATACGTATTTTAACATATAAAAAGAATATTATAATATTTTCTCAAATCGTAATTGCTAATAATAAGGCTGTGAATACCCTCTATCCCTGCATGTTAACACATGATACAGAAGATAACACCCGACTTAATAATTGGAATTTGTTTTCTTAACCCACTAACATTTTTGTACTAGTTTTTTTTTGGATTTTTATTTTATGTTTATTAGTTCAATAAAATATGACTTTTGGATACATGATTGTGATAAAATTAAGTCACATATTTGGTCTTTAATTATTTTAGAAATTTTTTTGGGTAAATTAAAAAGTGTTTATAAATATTTTTTTTTGGGTCAATTAATGAGTAAAAAAAAAAACTTGTGACATTTAATTACTTTACAAAACCTATTTCCAGAACCCATTTTACTTGTGTGTCTTAATTCAGTTTTGGTTAATATGTTTTTTTTTTCTTTCCTAAGAATTTCTTTCATAAGGATTGTTCCTCTCACTCATAAGTGATAAATTCAATATATATTATTTTCAATTTAAGATTATGAAGTATTATAATAATTATGAAGTAATTTTGATGACGTTCAGAAATATTATAATTCAATCTAATATTTGGGTGATGGTTTTTTTTTTTTTTTTTCTAACAGTTATCTAGTGTGAGTTCACTTTAAGGAAATTTATTGCATGTATGGATCTCCAATTTACATCACATGATGATTAATATACATGAATTATTGTAATATGCTTGGTTAATTCCTAAAACCTGTACCACAAGATGTTCATCTAGGTTAGTAAACAAACAAAAAAATGCTCAACATACAATGGGTGTAAAATAGAAACAACTTGGATGTCGATAGAAGATGATGACTTTTATGACATTAAATATAGCTTTTCATAATTGAAGGGAGGTTCTTAGTTTCACATCATATTAGAAATACATGTTGAGAAAATTATTTTGTGGATGAACGGAAATGAATGAACTTGCAGGTTTCATAAATGAGTGTAAGAAAACAATAGTCTTTTCTAGAAGGTTAGGGAAAAATTGTGGGAATAGTTTAAACATAGATAATACTCAATAAAATTGATCACTTGGAGGAACATAAGTTTTAATTGCAAGGAAATAATAGTGGAGGAACTACACTTAGTAGTGTGGCTAAAATTTAAAATCGACTTGATAATATGTTTATTTTTCCTAAACTCAAGAAAATGAAGTTTTTTTTTTTAATGAAGATAATAGACATGGAATTTTAAGAAATTGATACTAGTAGAAAAATATATCTATATATATATATATATATATATATATATATATATATATATATATATATATATATATATATATATATATAAATGAGGAAGTGAATGACTTTCTCTTTCAAACGACAAACTTTCTTAAGGATATTGATGAGTGGGTTGAGTAGCATAAAGGATGACTAAATATTATTAGTAATGATCATAATGGTGATCTATGCAATTTTAAAGTATCTAGATATGTAGCTACAAATACTTATAATTGGTGAGGAATGAGAAAATGAAGAAATTGTTAATGGTTAAATATTCAAGACTCATAACAAATATCTACCTTTGGAAAAGGAAATAGACTATGAAAATTAATGAGAAAAATCTTGGCATGAAGTGTAAGAAGAAAAGTCAATGAAAATTCTATAACAAGACCTTGACAATGAGTATGCATAAATTGACAAAAGAAGCAAGAATCAACTAAAAGAGGATGTACTTGAATCATTTGCACTCATTATTTCATGAATATATTGATAATACACTAAGGCTTTTTGTAGAAGAAATTTAACAAGTTATACATGAAAAAATGGAAGAAATTACCAAGCATATAAAACCTTTTGGTGGATGATAATGGTAGTAGTGGTTTCATGATTCAAATGTAAACCAGGGATAATGTTTGACAAACAAAAGTAAAGGGGAGTAATCCTTAGGAATTGTGCACCTATAATAAAATAGATCGAGGGGTATTGACAAAGAAACATAATAAGGCAATCTTCTGAAGGCGAACAATGATGATTGGTAGTTGATGGATAAACCACTAGAGATTAATTATGACAAAAGGCTTAATCAATGATGGCGTAATGTTTATATTTCATTAAGTAGAATGATAATAGAATGAAAAATAAAAATATGAATAGTGATCATGGAATAATAATTTTGGTGTTGATGATTTAAGAATAATTGTGCCACCAATAATATATTAACGAGGAATTTCACTAAATTTCATTGGGAGGGAAGAATACATAACTAGAAGTAAAGACTCAAGATGATTCAACAATGTAATTAAATGACTATACCTACTAGGTAAATTATCAAATTCTTAGTTAAAGGAAGGGCTTACGATTATTGAAGAGTAATCCTGATGAGAAAAAAAAAACACTATTAGTATTGGTAGGATAGCCTAGATCCTAGAGGTATGTTAAATAATCTCATTTCATAGTTGGTATTTATTGTTTAAATAAACAAATGAATTTTATTTTTCTGATGAATCATGATAAGAATGCTTATAATATGTTATTGTTCTAGATGTGATAAGTATTGAGATGATTCTCATATTGAAGATGTTTCATGATATGATAGTATGAGGATAATGATGCACATGTGGTTCTTGTTTATTTAGTTTTTACGATAATAATGTTGTATGTTCATGATGAATATGATATGCATAGAGATTATGATGTTATGATATGAGGTATATCCACATGTGAATTCATTTATTATGTGGTGATAAGTCTTTGATGCAAATATGTTGATGCCATAACTTATGATTGCATTTTATGATGTGAAGCAAGTGGAATTACATATAGATTTTATGACATGAAAGAGTTAGTAGGTGGATTATTTTCTATCATGTTATGATTATAACTAATGCATTGGATGCATGTTGAGATGTGGTGATTGGCAGGAAATCCACAGATGGGCCGAGAGGGCCGGTTTATTTGATGATCTTGTGGGAGCCCATACCTATGAGGGAGAATATGTAACACCATATGGGATGGGGACGAACTCAATCAACACTACATATGCCAATGGTTCCTTTGTCTTGTATATCTCTTGATGGATAGCTCTTGAAGGGCTGTGGGACCATCTTGAGGAGGCCAAGGGCCTGATATTGTGGGCGAAGTGCCTGTTATTGGATGGGAACGCCAGAGTTTATAAGTGCGTATAAGACTTCGATGCCTGGGGCTATGCGCCTTAAGTAGTTGTGGAGGGAGTGGGCCAGCCTTGTGAGATGCCCGGAGTCATTGAGTATTGGGACCAGATGCCTGCCTTGGGGCAGATGAGGTCTGAGTCGGGCGCGAGCCTTGGGGCCAGCCTTGACTAGGGACAGACTGGGAAGGCTTATGCCTTGTTCTGAAAGTGGGAAAAGGACCTAGATTCCTTGAGATTCCCGAGCGCTGTGATGAACTTTCGATGCCTGCTAGTTATACTAGTTCAACAGAGGGTGTTGGTCACACATGAAGTAATAAATAATAAATAATATAATATAATTAAATACTCAACTTCGGGATGAAGTTCCTTGAAGAGGGGGAGTATGTAATGTCCCATAATAATTATAAAATAATAAATAAATATAAAGTAATAAATAATTATAAAATAATAAATAATATATAAATAATATAATATAATTTAATAAATAAGAAAATAAATAAATAGTCAAGAGAATAAGAAATAAATAATCAATAAAACATTAAACAATAACTGGAGTTCTAAATAAAATGGTAAATAATAGACTGGAGTCCTAAAACAATAAACAATAAGTAAATTTAAAGAAATAATTAATTAACCAAAGTAAATAAATTAACAAAGAGTTAAACTAAGAAACTAATAGAAAGAAAGTTAAAGAAAGAATTAATTAACAAAAATAAAACAAAGAGTTAAACTAAGAAACTAATAAAAAGGAAGTTAAAGTAAGAGAACACTAAATTAAGTAAAGCTAACAAAAAGTAAGAGAACACTAAATTAAGTAAAACTTAAGTTGCATGTTGACATAGTGACTGTGTGCATGTGGTTCCCATTCCATGGTTTGGTCTATTTAATAGACATTGAGGAAGGTGCAAGGCATTCATTCTTTCATCCATTCTCTAGAAAGAAAGGTATGGTGGGGCAAGGGATACCCTGGCAGTATTACGTTGATTGAGGGCTCGAGGGTGGTTGGTTGTGGAAAGATTACATACAGCTGAGCCTACGGTTGGGTGGAGAGTTGTCCCCAAAACTCTGTTGCGGTCAGCAGGATTCAACTAGCATTCAACCTTGGAGCCTCAAGTAAGGAAAAGTGCCATTACAGGTAAGTGACTTGCTTATGTTTCTGAAAATTTCATGATGATTAGTTAAACAGTTTTTGAGTTGATTATTTGTTTATGTGATATAATTAATTTCATGTTTAAATCGGGGTTGTTACAGGGAGACATGATGTTGAGTAAGGCACATGGTTTGAATGTGTTCTTTTGGGAAGGAAATTCCCACATTTTCTACAGTACATGTTCTAATGGGAACATGGGAGGAGTTATGGCCACCATAGCCAAATATTTGTTTCTCTTGGAGGTGGGCCAAATGTGTGATGGGATGCCATATGATGATGCTCTCCTATCCATCACATGTGGAATGTTTTGGGCCAACTGGTTTTACAGCGTTGGAGGAAGGATCTTTACAGATCTAACCTTCATGTTGCCACTTGAGGGCAATATCATTGCATCCCAAGATCATCAAGAACTCTACACTTATCTTAAGTGGAGAGAAAGACAACATGGGGTAGGCCATCTTGCCTATCATGTTCAGTTATTCAGCCCACCTTCTTTGCAAAAGCCTAAGGTGGAGGAGATCTTTCATGAGTTGCCATGTTGGGAGGTGACTCATTTTGTATGGGTGATTTCTTGGGAAAAGATGCTTTCCCAATCCATTTAAGTTCTGTCCTTGTATTTGCTTGAGGACAAGCAACATTTTTGGAGGGGAGGACTGTAATATTCCTAATTAGCCCAAGCTAATAGGAATATTTCATTTTGTGTTGATTTTCTTAATTAATGAATAAAATGTGAAGGAGAACATGTAAACTGTTAAAAACATCAAAATAAATCAAATGCCCAATGTGAACAGAGGCAAATCAAGGCTATTTCAATAAAATACCCTTATAATGCGAAAGGGGATCATCACAGTATCTGGATTTTTCACTTATAGGTGTGAACAAGGACAAATGGATGAGGACATTCTTCAACATGCATGCATGGAGAAGAAGATAACATAAATAAAACCAGTTCAGTGTGAACAAGGATCCACATAGGTAGACATTTGTGAGCTGGATTGATTGCACTTGCAGGTGTGAATGGGTTTGAGCTATGAGACTGGGTCAACCTTGACCAAATCACAGCACTGTCTAGATACAATGTACCTCATGGAGGGACAACATAGTTCTAGAAGAAGGCTCTCATGTGAAAAGGGATAATTCATCAAGGTGGTTTAGGGTTTGCCAAAGCTCTCATCTTATAAAAGTAATGGGAAGGCTCAAGAGAAGGTTGTTGATGATATTATATTTTCAAAGTATATTTTCTACTTAGACATATCTCATTCTCTTGGTTGTTTAGCAGAGAATTGTGAGGATTTCCTGTTTAGGGATTCTCTCTCCTTCCATTGAGTATCTCTTGGAGGGAAATGTGCTCCTTTCCCACTATCAGGCATATGGCCAAGCTCCATCTCCCTTAGACAACGTAAATCCAGTTGGGGTTTACTTGTTTCAGTGAGCTGCAGCAAGTGGAGACTAGATCTGCTTAGATCTAGATTATACTAGTGCCTCTTCTTAGTGGGTGTGTCTTTTAACCTCCTGGAAGAGTGTACTAGTTGTTGAGCTTCAGATTTCAGATCTTGGCATGTGGCCAATATATTATCTATCTCTCACAACGCAGTTATTTTCAGAGACTGCATTATTCTATTCAGTGTTGCAGTAGCAGGGTTTATCCCCTTGCTTTTGAGCTTGTTCCTTGGAGGAAGGGCCAACCCTTCTCCCGGAAAGCTTTGTATTTCATTATTCTCCTGATTCTTGTATTTTTCAGCTACATGTATTCAGAGCTGTAGTAAACTGCATTTTCCAGATCTAGATCTGTAGATCTTCTATTTTGTATGTTGTGCTTCCATGAAACCTTTGTCGGGTCATTCCAATAATGTGTAAAAGAGGCTTTCCTCTATTTTTCTCCATGATCTGATGTAATACACTCCATGTATGTTGTTTCTCATTATTTTCTTCATAAACCCTTAAAAAATCACGCAGCATAAGTTTTAGTAATTTCTACATAAGTTAAGTCATGGGGATTGGGCCTTTTTCTAGCCATATCGGGAATGGGAGACATGTTTAACATAGCTAGAATGATTTTTTTTGGCTGAAATTTGATATGTGAGTCCCCTATAACATATTATAAGGGAAAAAACCATCATTTTCCTCTATTTTTACACAGATCTATGAAATTAACCTTTTTAGGGATTAATTTGCAGCTTTTCCCCACTTTTTGGATCCTAAAATGAAGAAGAAGTTGTTGATGTAACATCAACTGATGATAATGTGTTTCTTGACACATTTCATGAGTGAATAGAGTGTTTCTACTCCAGCATTGGGTTTATTTATTGTTGCAGTCCCATTATTGGGCATTTTCCCATCCATTCTAGGTGTGAGAGACTTGTTTACCTCACCTAGTCTGCTTGGTTTCTAATTTCATCTTGGATTTAGGACTTAGATACTAAGATCTAAGGGATCCAAGGGCCAATCTTGTTTGTTGTAGCATACATTCCTGAAAAATGCGTTTTTCAGGCATGCCTTGCTAGCAATCCCAATTTGGGGATATTACAATTTTCCAGTCCTAATTGGTAATCTTCAGATTTTTCATGATTTGTTTGAGTTTGATCAAAGGCACAAAGACCTTTTTCTTCTTCTTTGATATAAACTTCATTTTCATTATCATAGCTTATTAGGTTTACATTATTCTCTTCAATTTCTTCCACTTCTCTTCCTTCTCCATTTACATAATTATTTTGGATAGGTGGCCTAATGTTTTGATCATTGTCTCTTGGCCAGTTTTTTGGAGGGTTACTTTTGAAGTTTTGAGCTCTGTTTATGTTTTTGGAATTAACTTGATTTTACCTAGGAGGTGTTTTTTCATTTAAGTTTATCTTTTCTATCATTCTCTCCACATTTCTCATTAGACTGTCTATTTTAGAGTCAGAGGATGATGTTGAGGGCAAGGTTTCATCATTGTAGGTTATTATTTTTTCTGATTTCAACCTCGCTCTCTTTTCAATCAAGTTAACCTCTTCACTAATAGTTGCCTTTTGCATTTCTTCTAAGGTTTCAAGGTCTCTTTCTCTTATTTGGAAATTCATGTCAGGGTCAAAACCTTCAGGGATTTTCACTAGTGCTAGACCTTGTGGAGGTTTCATGTGAGGTGGGAGGGAATTGTACACACTGTTAAACCTGGTGCAATAGTCTTGCACACTCTCCCCAACATTCCTTTTAAGATTATTATATTCAGACAGGATTTGGAGGGGGTTTTTCTTGATTTCTGACTTGTTTATAAAATTTTGGTAAAGAGCAGGTAAATCATTTATTGAATTAGGAGTTAATTCTTTGAACCATTTTTTGGCCTCTCCCCCTAGGCCTTGTGCAAAAATCCTCATTTTAATAGTTTCTTCCTCTATATCCATATAATCAAAAGCATCATTGATCTTATCTACATGTTGTTGAGCAGTGGTGGATTCAACTCCTGTGAAATGAGGGATCTTGGACTGATAGTCATTTGGCAAAGGTGCTAGAGGCTGAGGTAAACCCAAGGGTGCATACCAAGCTACCATGATGGGAGCTAATGGAGGATTTACTAGATGTGGATTTGTAAGAGGGAGTGTGGGATGAAGTGGAGTGGTTTGCACAGTGGTGGTATGGATGGGTGTGGTGGAAATACTTGGACCAACAAACTGATTTTGAATGGATTTGGTATAGAAAGGGTCGAAGTGATGGAGAAGCTGAAAATCAGGTGGTGTGGAAGGAGAGGCTTCTCTGCTAGAAATCTGCTGTAAATCTAAGGGTTCAAGGTCAATTTGGTCAAAATCAGTTTGAGACCCGTTTTTGAAGAGGTTCCTTGTATGGTGCAAGTCAAACTGGGGATCTTGCAAAGTTGTCAGATGTTTAGGTACAGAGCTTGCTTTATGGATGGTCCTAACAGTGGTTAAGTTTCCAGATCTAGAAATTTGCCACAAAATATTTTCTAGGTCATCAACTATGTTGGGAGGGTTTGGGTCTGAATGAGATCTGGTACAGATCCTATGTGAAGCCAGATTTCAAAATTCAAAATTCAGAGAGGCTGAAAGCTTTAGGACTGTTTTCTTAAGGTTGTCCTCTCCTAAAGCTGGGTAACATCTTGCAATATATAAGGGCTCAAAAAATTCTCAGGGTTGGTGTGAAACAAATCTAGTAAGTCAAATGAGTGGTAATGAAGTAATAGGCTTACTGGAGGCTAATGGAGTCACCAGGTGGAAATTTTTAGCTTTTTTGAAGGTAAAATATATGATGGTCCACCACAAATAAGTAACAAAAACTAATCTAAGGATGTTTTTGGGTTTTTGGAGTTTCCTAAGGTTCGTGTGAGTGTCCTATAACTGAGTCGTCATTTTGCTAGGATGGTGAAACAAATAGAATCTACTATTGGGCTGATAGTGTAAGTTCTCAATGATTTGATAAAGGTATCTGAAGTCCTAAGAGTTACTTATTTCGTCACAGACTCAGAGTTTCAATCATGATCACCATTATGTTAGTGAGGTGATAAGGTGGAAGATAAACCTCTAGATACTATCAGTTGGTTCTCTAAGATTAACTGAAGGTTTAAATGAGTATATAGGAGTTTGTTAGGCAACTATATACTCAGAAGGTCCCACTGTGATCACCAGAATGTTAGGGTCTCGTGATTTGGAAAATTGGCAAACAAAATGACAAGGTAACATGGAACCAAGCTTTGGAGTCCTAGGACCTAGCCTTCCTGGACTCGGAGGGGGATCTCTCTATTGGATGCAAAGGATGTGTTCTTTTTGCTCTAGGGTTTTGTTTTTAGGCTAGTTATGAGGTGTAGGGTTTTTTTATTGCTTTGGATGGGTAAGATGGTAAAATTTAATAAGAGGAGTGAGAGGATGTCAAAGTCATTGAGTTGTGGAGTCAAATGAAGTCAAGAGTGTCTAAATGATGAAAAAGAGGGTATTGTAGGGCCAATTTAGCAAGATTAGTGGATCCTTAAGGTGATGTATGAGGTGTAATGAACATTAAGTTTGGGAAAAGACTAAGAGGTCTTACACATATATAGTTTGAAGCAATAACTCATGAGGTAGGGAAAACCATTAATCTCTATGAACAATACTCAAACTGATAAACATATAAGATGAACATTCCAGTGAAACATAGAAGCATTAAAACTCCTAACTTTAGAAATTCACCTTCAAATTTTGGGAAAAAATAGAAGATTTAAACAAATAACTTAATTTATGAAGAGGGAACTCCTAAATATCATATTTCAAGTTATTGGGAACTCTGAAACAAGTTCACAAGCATGGAAAAAGGGTAAGATCAAACGAGACCTCTTTGACTTAAACTAATCAATCAATATTCCACAGAAAGGCTTCAAGATAGGGTTTTGAAAACTTTAAATAAGCAGGGCATACCATGAATCATACTTGTAAGCTAGCATACTAACCATTCATGAAAATAAAAACAATTTTTGGGGACCTAAGGAGTAATTAAGAATTCCTTAAGATGGCCAAAAAAGGAATCAAATCTATAACAAACAGGAGGTTTGAGGTGCTTCCAAGAGCATGTCTCACCCTATAATTTTTTGTCTTAAAGAAGCCAAGAAGAATGAAACAAAATGAGAACAATAAAACATTAAAAATTTAAGAAAACATCACCATTCACCAAGCTATGGAATCCTGCAACCAAACTTCTCCATCATCAAGCTAAACAAGCCATTCATCCAACTCACAAAACCAATTTCTTCTCCAAGCTCATAAAACCATGTATATTGCTCTTCAAGCTCATCAAATGCTAACAAAATACATAGGGGCCTCATGCTCTATTTATGGAGCAAATGAGGACTAAAACCCTACATGTGGTACTAGGAAAATGTCAAATATGGTCATAAATATCATTTATGTCCAAGGGACCATGCAAGGCCCAAGGCACATAATATCCCATGAAATAAATGCTAAAATAACTATTTGAACCTAATTCTAACTTAATTTTCCTTAAAAAACTCAAAAATATCTATTTGCATTAAATTAGTTTGTTTTGCTGAATTTTGGTCCAAAACACACTAGACAGCCTCTGTGCGGAGTGCCACTTCAACATAAAATAGGGTCTCTTTCACCTAAGTTTTGGACCCCTTCCTGACACCGGATTTGGCTCGGTGATGGCTCGCTGGAAAGCCTGATGATTATAATTTCTAGAAATTCTTGAGTTTTGCTGATTGGATGCCATTTACCTATCCAAAAATAAAATCTCCTAACAGTGCTCTGTGCGCAGCGCATGCTCTGAAAATGGGGCAGAAAGGTCAAAGTTTTGATGTTTTTTGACCTTTTGAGGGGGTAAAAATGCTCAAAATGATCTAAAAATTGGTGAGAAGACTCCTGGTGATGTGAGAAGCCCAAAAAGTTAAAATTTGAGAGCTGAGTATGCATCAATTTTTAGCATAGCACCTAGAGTGTTGCGCACAAAGGGGTCAAAATTTGGAAAAAACAAAAAGTTGTCCAAATTACCTCAAAATTTGTGGAGGGGTCCCTCAAGAGGTCTTGGACACCTATTGAGAATCCTCAGCCAATAATCCAAGGCTGTCATTCACTTTGGCTCTTTTTAGGTCTTCTAGCTCAATGAGGGCCTTCTTTAGCTTGGCACAAGCAAGCATGCTTTTCCTTGCATAATGCTTGGCCATTTTCTTTGGTAGGGAAAGGACCATCTTGACCTCCTTGAAATTCTTATGATCCTATTTTTAATAGTGGATGACCCTTTGTGCCATGTCAAAGTCCCTTTCCCACTCCTGAAGCTGTGCATCTTTCTCCAAGAGAAGAAATCTAGTGTTCATTTCCTAGTCTTCATTGTCATTGTCTAGATCAATGAATTGAGGACCTTGAGAAGTATTCTTGATCCTTTTCCTTCTCCTTACCTTTACCTGTTGCTCACTTTTGTCCATATTTTCCTTGCCTTTGTCTTTGGGCTTGAAAACTAGAGGAGAGATTGCCCTCTTCCTTTTTGAGGCAGCAAACACATCTCGTTTACCTATGTGGTAGGTGCATGTGAGAGGATTGATGAGGGTGCTCTTACCTTTGGGGGTATCAAAAGCCTTATTATATTTTTCATGGCTTTCATGAGTCACTTGATGCTTCATTGGGTTATTGATTTCTTGACCTTTAGCCTCATCATCATCCTTACCTTCTTCACTATTTTCTTCACCGTTTTCTTGGCTCCCAAACTGATCACCGCCCTCCTCATTTACCTTGTTTTGAATCGGTCCTTCACTGAGGTCCCTTTCTCTGTCACTTTCTACACTATCACTTTGGATTTCTTGGTCTTTCAGAGGTTCATTTGTGTCATGATAGTCATGACAGTTTTCATGGCTGTCATGACTATTTTCTAAGCTTTATTGCTCATTGACTATCCTCTTTGTGGATTTTTTGTGGTCTCTTCCTTCATCCTCAAACTTTGTTTTAGCCTCATCACTTGTTTTCTTTTTGTTTTCAATTTCTTCATCCTCTCCCCCTGTCTCTTCATTTTCATTTTCTTCATTTATTTCAGCACTTTTTTCATTGTTATTGGGTTCACTATATTCCTCTTTTTGACTACCATTTTCATCTTCCTCCTCCATGTCATCATCATCTGGTTCATAATTATTAGGCTTTGTTTCTACCGCATTATCTTTATCATTTCCACCACTTTCATCTTCTTGATTAAGCTCTGTTCTTGCCTCAATGTTTTCTACCTTTGCCTCTTTTTCATCTTTCTCCTGATTTATGTTGTCATCACCTTATTGTTCATTGTGGCTATCATAATCTTCCTTCTCACTACTGTCCTCTTATTTTTTTTCTTCATCTACCTCAGTTTCTATCTCACTGTCCTCTTCCTCATCATTGTCATGTGTTTTCTCCTCATTGGATCTACTGTTAGCTCCTTCAGTTGATGCATTAGGAGAAGAGATAGGAGGTGAATTTATTTGTGGAGAAGGCATATTATGTAGATATGATGGAGGAGTGGAGGTAGGTGGGTGTGAAGTGGAAGGTAAATTCTGCTAAATGAAGGCTTGGGGATTGGCAAACACATCATGTGAGATAAAGACTTCCCAAGTGATTCCTTGTTGCTCCAGCTGGTGTAGGACAATCATTTTGATCAAGAAGTGGTGAAAAAGGCTCTGCATTTGGTGGGCATAACTTCTCTTTTTGACTACTGAAGCCATCTTGTCAATTCTCCGGAAGAGATATTATGGTAGGTTCAAAAATTTTACCTTGGTGAAGTGCATCAGGAGCCTTATGTGGTATGAATAAACCCATGAGTACCTCCCCTCACAGGTGAAGTACTTGATAGTCTTCCTGATCAGTAGGGAATACCTCTCTAGCAAGTGGGAGAAGGGGAAAACAACCTTGTAGCCTTGTTGACAACTAGGTTTAAGGTAGGGCTCATAGTAGCTCAAGTCTAACTTGTTTTTTTTAAACCATATCTCACCAATGTCTAGTATACTTGTGGCTTTAGAAATGGATTCAAATGAGAGTTCAAACTCCACTCCTGCTAGTTTAACTTGGTGATTTTGTAAGCCAAGGATGAACAATCTATTCAAGTCTGAGTGGCTTTGTACTTGCTTGAACTTTTCACAAAACTAATAAAACCCAACATCCTAAAAGCATGAAAGGATCATGGGAGAGGAAGTAATTTGAGTGGTGTCTAAGGGCTCAAACCTATTAGCCCTTCCTCCATTGTGTTTAGGCTTGGTAGGCCTTTGGCCTTCATCACTGCTGGTATGAATCTCTTCTTCAGACATGGTGACTAGTGCTAGCACAAAAGGATTTTTAAACTTTGTTTGAGAGCCTTTAGGTCAAAGGATGGAAATGAGTGATGTAAGGGAAAATTTTGCAAATGAGGGCCAAATGAAATAAATCTGGGACAAATTCAGAGTTTAGGAGGAGGGTTATATTCACTGAGTATTTTTAGGCTAAGGAAAACCTCTAATTTGTAAATTTTTCCTTGGAAAGGTCAAATATTTGATATTTACAGAGATTAGTGTTTGGCCACATTAGGTCAAGAAATGCCTTCCAAGATTATGAAGATGATACTTGGACAGTGAGGAAAAAGAGTTACCAACCTTATTTGACTGTTTGCAGAAGAGTTGGAGGAAAAAACTCAAAATTTTGACCCTTTTTGAGCAAATTAGGCCAAACACTGGCTGTGTGTAGCACCTACTCGACTGCATGTTCAGGTCGGGTCGGGCTGGCCTGTCGGAGCATAACGTCGGGTGGATGGTAGGCAGGTCAGGTTCTTCCTATGCCTGTGCGTAGCGCCTGCCCAGGTGCATAGCGCTGGGCACCAGGTGCGCAACATAGTGTTAAATAAAACAACGGCCACCTTGTATTTGCGTAGCACAGAGGGCCAAGTGCGTAGCGTCGGCCTTGGTGCGTAACACCCAAAATTTTCTTCAGTTTTGCACAGAAATCCTTAAAACCTCTTCCAACGGTTCTTTCCTCCTCTGCAATGATAAAAATGAAGTGGGAGAGAGGGAGAAAAGACTTTATAGCTTTTTTGAAAATGTATTTATGAGTAAAATCCCACTTTATAAGGTTTATTTCTCTTTGCCTTTTTCTCACTATCTTTCTGGAAAATGAAACATCTTTATGATGTTAATTAAAATAGTAAATTTTGATCAATTTGACATTTTTACTGTGATTCACATTCTGTCCTGTTTTACATGAAGTAGTAAGGAAAAATCCCTTGGTGGGAGGGAAACCCTAGTAGCAATTATCAACAGCAGCTTGGTCTTTTGAGATGTGCCACCATCATTGGAAACATTCTTGCTATTGACCTTATCATTCTTTTTGTGGGAAAAAACCTTTGACAGTTTTGTAAAGTGTTATTTATGTCTTAGCCATCTTTTTGCAGAATATCCCTCTCATAAGGAAACTTTTGGAGGCTTCACTGCTCTCCTGTAAACCAGTGGCATATTTGTGTCTTAGATCATTCTGACAATGATGTATGTCAAGTGAGGAGGTGAGTTATTTTTAAACCATTTTTTTGTTTTTACTGACCACTTCTGATCTTGCATGTGCCTACACAATCTTTGTCCTTTGATCACTGTTTCCTTTGAAGTTGGATAGCTCCTTTTATCAATGATGAACTTATGCTTACCATAATCACCTCCTAGGGTAATTTTAACTCATGCTTGCCCATTTTGACAATTTGAACATGCCTCTAACTGTTGCTTTGAGAAATCAGACCCTTGAACTGATATTTTGTCTCTTTTAGTCCCTTTGGTGAAGTAGGGTACTGGTGTTTAGGTTTGCCTCCTTAGATCCCTTTATTTCTTAGATTTTACCCTTTTGAAACCTCATACTTTTGTACCAATACTCTTTACCCTTTCAAGCCTTGATGATGTGGATTCAATGCCTCTTTGCCAAACCCTAGATGACAACTTGAAACCTTTGAAACCCTATGTTGTTATGAAGGAGGTTCCTTGTCATCATTTGACCATTTTTGTCCTTTTTTCTCAAACTCCTAGGAAAGTAGACAGTGTTTTCTTCTAAGTTCTCAAAAAATTCTTACAACTCATTAATCATGTCTAAAGACCTTCAAAGGTGCATTGATGGAGCTTGAGGCAACCTTCACTCTTACAACCCTAGTATTGATTTATTGCTTGGTTAAAACAGTCATAGATCCTGATTCTTTTCAAACACATACCTTACTGCTTTCTTCTTGGCTGTGAGTGATCTTCTTGTGATGATTTTCTCATTACCTTACCTCATGCCAGGCTAATGGCCATTTGATCCTCTTTGTAGGAATGTGATCAAAGGGCAGTTGTCCCCTTGCAAGATTCATGCTTTAGGCTAAAAACCTTCCTTGAATGATCTCTTGAGTGAAGCTAGGACAAAATGACTTGTCCCCTTCTTCTTTGAAAGCAGTCTCCTTGTAGATATAAAACAGAGATTTGTAGGATACCAAATCCACCCTATGACTCATTAAACCCTAGGTGACCTAGTGGAGGCTTTTTGGGACTTGGCTTTTGGATTGAAACCTAGAACTTGGGATTTATCAAGTGTGAGATAGAGTTCATGATAAAATAATGTATTGAAGATCCAAAATCCAATGTAATTGATTTATCTAAAGAGTCTACAGAGATATTTTGAGACTATCAGTGTTTTAGGAGTAGTTTGGGGGGACAACAAGCTGTTTGATTGGGGAGCTTAGGTAGTAGTGGGGCTTTTAGGTAAAGAAAAAACAGGGCATTTGGATCAAAGGTGACAAGGTATAGATAAAATGGGTGACATGGGCTCCTATTAGGTCTTCTGAGACTGGTAGGCAAAACTAGACAGGATGAAATGATGAAATAGTGAAAAAATTATATTAAGGATAATGAAGGCAATGAGATTTCTAGAACTCACAATGTCTATGAACATTGTTTCCAGAAATCTTGGGATAATCATTTATTCATCAACAAGGCAAAAATTATTGATGACTAAGAATAGAAAATTATAGAAAAATGATATTTCTATGAGATGTCTAAGGCTGATAAAAAATCAAAGAAACCTATGGCCCCTGCTAATCCTAATCCTTCCACTACCAAAGTAATTGAGATGCCACCCTTGTTTTTAGATACTGCATGCGCTTCAAAAAGTGGTTCTGCTTCATGGGAATCAATGTACAGGATTTTCAAAGATGAAAAACCATGCATAATCAAAAGGACAACTACAACGGATGCCGCTAACACCTCAAAAACTACTATTTCTAATGTAGCCAACTCTTTTCTTCATATAATTGCTACGCGCCCTAATATTTTACCATATTCAGATATGGTGAAATGGGTTATTGATAATATTAAAATTGGGGACAAAAAATTTCTTACAAAAAGAGGCATAATAATAGGACCATTCCGAGCAGAGGATTTGAGGAGAATGTACCATATACCGAACCACGAGAAGGTGTATGGAAAATATTTCCTTGAGGAATTTGAAAAAGAAAATAAGATGCAGTCAGACCCTATAAAACAGTGTTGTAATAAACCAGCAAACAAAATCATGATGACAAGGGTATGTATTCCACTACTTCTCTAGCTGGTCCCTACTATTATATTTCTGCTATGCTATGTATACTATTTGGTTCACCCAATACCACTAAATTTTCCATCGAATGGGTCCCTCTTATGGATTTCATCATAGACTCCTACATTATGGATTGGGGTACCATTTTTTCAAATAATATTGCTTCCGAAATCCTTGAATATAGAAAAATCGCTCTTTTACTTCCGAAAAAATCGCTCTTTTATATAATTTTTTATGCTTATTGTTACTCTCGTTCCTCAAGTCACAGTTAGTTATAAATACCACCCATACACTCAATTTATATTTCATTGGGAAACTAGTCCCATAATCCCCAGTCGGAGCCACTATCTGAAACAGATAAGGGACAATTTTTAAGTTCCCGACCGAGTGGTTTTCCCCGATGTTGTTGCAACGATTCGAGGCATGAACATTTTTGGCACTGGAAGGAGGGCCACTAGACTATGAATGGCACCAAATCCTAATCCTAAGACCAAATACCATCAAAAGAGTCAATCCCTATCCAAATCACCTATAGCTTCAATCCCACACTCAAAATCTCCTACATTTAGATCAAAATTTGTTCAATCTCCTCCCAAGTCTCCTAGTTTAACTCCCAATGAACTCTTCCCTAAATATACTCTATAATCACCTAAAGTACAGACTTTGATAAAGAAATTGGAAGAAATTTCTATTTCAAAAGAAAATCTAGTGCTTTCTTAAGCCTCCGAAGGAAGTATTACTTCAATTTTTCAAGGTACTAATGTATTGAATGGTTCTCAAACTCAAAAACTTGGAATAACTCCATTTAAGTTTCCTCTTCATTCCCATTGCAGGAAAACCCCAACATCTGAAACTCAAAAATCTGCTAGTGATATTCTCTCATCTTCTCCTCCACAACCTCCATCATTCATTCCTCCTTCATTTACATCGTCCCATTCAATTTCCTTATCCATTCATATCTCTTCACTTCAGTCAACTAGTGCTGCCTCAAGCAGTACTATTTCCATGGTTGTTTCTTCTTCAACTACCACTACAAGGAAAATACCCTCTAGCGGATGTTTTTGAGGAAGCCCTTAAAAAAATACCCCAGACATCTGTTTCTAGCGGAGGTTACTAGAGGAGGTTGGAGGGCAGAGGGTTTTGCGGGTGTTTTCTGCTCGGTGCGCTTATCATCCGAAACCATACCAGTGCGCTCAACAAGAGAAATCATGGATGCATACAAAACATTGGAACACCGGACACCATGCGCTCCGTTTACACTCGCCCGGTGCGTTGTATTACTGTAGAGCACCGGTTCTTTCCAACCTTTCCACACCGGTGTGTCATAAAACACCACGCCAAAACTGAAACTGCCCGGTGCGATATCAAGAAAATGTACTGGTGCACCTATAAAACCCCGTCCACCGGAACAGGGTTAAATAAAAATAAATTACAGCCAAAAAACTACATTTTTCAGTTTCCTCAGTTCTCTAGAGTTCTCAAGCACCGGTTCAATTTATCCTTGTCTGAGCTGCCCTGACATCGGTGCTCCCATTGCACCCATTACACGCACTTCTGCTGTGCATTTCCCACCAACCTCTAGCTTGCATTTTGCGAAACGGTGGTCAAATTTTCTTTTGCAAATTCTATAGCCAATATGCCTCCTCGACGGCCAAATTTACATGTATTTTTCTTGTTTTTCCATAATTAAGATTTTTAGCAGATTAGAATTTCAAATAACATTAAAATTAACCATTTAAAAGAAAGAAAAAAAATTGTCACGCGGTGCATTCGAGCCATTCGGCTCGTACCGGAAAGAAGTGATTCCTGTAAAATGTACAGGTCACACTGCAACTGGTGCTAACAGTATCCGCATCATTTCCACGGTGGTACCAAATTTTAAAATTAAAAAAAAAAAGTGTGGTGCGGTCATTTAGTCGGTCGCACCGTTGGACATGTAGAATAGCGGCAACGCGGTGTGTTGACGGAAATATCCACCCTGATTTTTGTCAGCACACCGCATTCGATATTTCGAAAGGGTCAATGGTGTGGACTGGTAAAATACCGCACCATTGACTATGTAATTAGTCAGGAGGTCGGTGCACTGACAAAACTATACACGCCGAGGCGTAGAGTTTAGCCAGCGCACTACACTCCTGACACCGTACATAGTCAATAGTGCTCTGAAAATTTTAGGTGCACCACCTACGGTGCATTGAATTTCATCTGGGGCATCGCCCCCAGTGCGCGACAAACAAAAGACGCACCGGAACCGGTGCATGACTGCTTTTTGTGGCGCAATGACTGTTTCATTTTTTTTTCAAAAAAATTTATATATGTATATTCCTAAATACATGTCTCATTTAACAATTTTTTTTAATTTAATATGTCAATCATTCAGAGACAAGAGGGGGAACAATAGCAACAACAGGCGGAGTAGTATGACATGGTTCGTCTATTGGAGGCACGAGAGAGGGAGAGAGATGCGTACCCTCGCCCTATTACAACAGCTACCCAGGGGCTCCTAAGGCAGGTAGGCCTCCTCAAGTTATATGAGGAGGATACTTCCCTAAAGGGCTATGGTGTGTTTTTGAGACATCTTATCTGCAAGTGGAATGCCCACTAACAGGATTTCCAGGCTGGTCCTAACCAGTGGTACACATCCGTGAAGGGAAAGATTCTCCAGAATGCATTTAAAAGCAGCTGGGAGTATTGTCCGAGCTTCGTTTGGCTTACATAAAATTTTATCGACAAATTTGACGCCACATAAAATCACATCTTCGAATTTCAATTGAAACTGAATGGCATCTCTAACTTGTCTGAGATGTGGTCCTTTGAATAACGAGGAATATCACATGGAATGTACCCAAAAATCCAAATTTTTGAAAGTATAGGTGAATTAACACTTAACAAAGAACAAAATGCCAAACAAAATGCGAACGAGATACACTTAAGGATTCCCTAGTTCCATTTTTATTGAAAATGATGCTCTCTCTGAATGAAACTAGTAAAAGTTTTGCTTGTATTATAAATGGAAAATCCAGTTACCATCTCTATGGGAAGAAAAGCATAGATACCTGCAGCTACCATATTTCCACCTGCAAATCGGTTTCCCATTGGAAAAGCTAATGTAATAGCCCATTTTGCAATGTATTTCCTTTGCTCAAACCTATATTCATTTTATATGGTAAACCATTGCCTCCACATGTAATAACTGCATCGTCTAGTCGAAAATCGGTCTTCTTCTTCTAACAAATGCAGAATGAAGGATTTGTTGTCATTGCTCCCAGAACATTCAAGGTCAGTTTCTCGTAAAACGGAGATTGTATAAATTTTTTTAAGATCAAGATAGAAAGCACAAAGGAGAAAAGTGGAATTTGGATGCCAAGATGGAGGAGGAACTTACAAATGAGCAAGCAGATCATGGGGCACCTTTTCTTGTTGCAGGTTATGGAAAGGTTCAAGTTTCTTTTTCTGAAAGAAGAAGAGGTGTAGTTTTGAAAATAAATGGCCCAAACATTTTCACAGCGAAATGTACATTTCCAACATGTCTAATTTTGGTGTACACACGTAAAAGTAATTTCGGTGCCTCAACAGCAAATCGATGCTAATGTACAAATAACCACACCGGTGCGTTCTAGTTACTACGTGCCAGTGCGCTTTAGTTACTATGCACCGATGTCATGTTACCAATGGACACATCAGTGCGGTGCTATTAAGTGACGCATCGGTGACGAATAAACGCAAATAAAAAAAGTACAACACTATTTCCTTTAAGTGAAAAAAAAAACGGCAAATTGAAAAATGGCGGCAAAATATTTTCGAAAATCTAATTTCATAAAACAATTCTTTAAATACAAAAAACTTTTCCTTATTTCACTATTTTTGCTAAAATTTCCAGCCTGAGATTTGCAGGAGACATACCTAGAGAAAGAGAGCACAAGAGCACTGTGGAGCAATGAAATACGTTCGAACAGAAGTATTCAGACAATCAGAATCGAAACATTTGGTGATTCAAACCCTGTAGCATAGAATTTCAAATGATCTCGTGATTAAATTTGATTATTTTTTTTACCTTTTCTGCAGTTTTATCCATTTTTACCCTAAACCCTTCACTTTTTTTGTTTCTTCCCTTTCTTCTCCCTGTTTATGTGATTTCAGAATTAGGGCTTTTCATTTAAGATTGACATCCAACCCACGAGATTACTTGCATAGTCGGATCCCAATCCATGTTGGCCCTTGCGTGAATTTGTAAAAAAAATGGATTTTATTTTATCAGTGCGCCCGGCGTAACCGAGCGCATCAGTGCACTATATTATACATCACACCGCGCAAGTACTGTGTAATAAAAAATTTAGAAACAATTTTTTAAAATCAATGCGCCATATCTAAAATAGGGCACCAGTGCTCTATTTATTTATCAGATTGACAAAGAAATTACTGACAAGAGACAAAGTAACAAAAATACTAATAACACATCAAAAGCAAAAAAGGCAAGTTCTTTGTAAATTCTTTACAAAAGTTATTATTTTTGAACTATATGTAAGTTTAACTAATATATATTGTTTACTTTGTATCATGCAGAGCCACAAAATGATGAAGCTCGATAAGATTATTTCTGATCTTGGACCAGAAGAGCTTAAAAGCTTGATGGAAAAATTGCAAAAGGATGAATCAGGTGAATGAAAAAAATACTATCGATCCAATATGAGTTTCTTTTTTTAATTTTCATTAATAATATACTTAAAAATATTAGATAACATGTGTCAAAAATTCTATTAATTCACATCTGTTTAATGTTATATAGGGACCAACAACTCAGAAAAGGAATCTTGTTCTAAGAAAAGGAAAAAAATAGAACATGCAAATGAAAATGAATAGCTCCTTAGCTCATCTGGAGTGGTGCTGGAGGTTAACGAAAGGGGGGAAACTTTTACGAAATTTTGAGGGATCTAGTGGAACGAATGTATAGACATTATTTCCACTTACAATACAAAAGCCAATCCAATGATTCCAAGAACCAAATTTTATCTAAACTATAAGAAGAGTTTCCAGAGAATTGGTCAATGAGACATGTCAAAATTTTAATAGCAAAAACGTATAACAACAAAAAATAAGGAATGAAAAAGTTATATATCTTTAAATTTTTGTTTAGAATTATTTATAAATATCGCTTTTGTTATATTTACTTTTCATATATCAATATAAAATTTAAATAGTTTATTCTCATGTTACATTTTTCAGGAAGATTATGAAAATCTCAAAAGATGAACGAGCTAATATCAGAAATATGCCAATAGGAATGTCCAAAAAGGTGTACAAGGAGATGGTCAAAGAAATGGACAAAATTGCATCGCAGGAGGAGCCATATCAACAAAAATGTGCTTCAAATGTAATATGTAATCATTGAATTTTTCGGTCATTAGATACAATAAATAAACAATTTAGCATTAAATATTAATTTTCAAGAATTTTCTTGGAGAAAAGAAAAGAAAATGGAACCCATTCAACACATAAAACAGGACGACAAGGAATAAAATGGTTTATATCTAAGTTTGTGAGTAATTGTTACTTCCTTATAACAACTTAACTAGATTTCATTTTTTTATTTTTTAAGTTGTTTTACAAACATCATCATTGAATGTCTTCAAACAGGTGCTAACATACAAATAATTGATTTAAATTGGGTTAAATATGGGTTGTGAGTATATGTTGGCATATCATAAATTAATTGTGGAATTTGTAAGCATCTATCAACCTTGTTTTACTTAGCTTCATCTATAATTAATAGAAAAAAAAATTATTTTATATTAAATATATGATTTTTTATGTGGTATAAAACTTGTAGGAAACAAAGTATGGAACTGCGCCAACAGATGAAATTTTGAAAGATTGCATGGTACATGGTTTTGAAAGAATTTGTATAGTTTATGAGTCAATTTTTTCTATGCTACGTCATTTTTGTTTTCGATTTACATTGATGTATATTATTTAATATTGAAATTTTCATTATTCTCGCCAATGTATATACACTCATTTCAGTTTATTTTTATGTTTGTAGATGGAAGGTGAAGAAGAAGAAAACAAATAACACCGTGAAAAAAACATTCCTGAAAATAACCCAAGTCATGGAAGTAGCTCTAGCAGTGACAGTAGTTCAAGCGAAGAATGATGATTACTATGTTTGGATATCAAAGCAAGGCATTGTATTTTTTGAAATATTTGTCTGTGAAATCAAACATTTTGTTTAATATAATGGACATAGTGTCCCAATTTAAAGACAAAGGGATACCAATAACTGTCCCATTTTGTATGACAAAGACTGTCTTATATATATATATATATATATATATATATATATGTTTTAATTTATTCTATTGCGTTCTCCAATGTCGTTCTCAAATGCACCAATAAAAATTTAATTCATATGAATATTGTTATAAGATATATATGTGTCGACTTTTGATGAATAATGAACTTTAAAAAATCACAACAATTATGATATGATATAACAAATTAATCCAAACATCACATTCAAATGCATTAATAAAAATTTAATTTATATGAATATTGTTATAAGATGTGTCAACTTTTGATGAATAATGAATTTAGAAAAATCACAATAATTGCATTGTCACAGGTCGATGTTTCTAAAAAATACAAAATGAACACCGGTGCATTTGTATGTTGCAGCACACTGGTGCGTTTCTACGACCTATGCACATCGCACAAATACCAAAACCAATTAAAAATCTCGGTGCGTTTGTGCGATACTATGTACTAGTTATTTTATGTGAGACTATGCACCGGTGCATTTGTATGGCATATGTGCACCACACAAATACCAATACCAATTATAAATTTCAGTGCATTTGTCTGATACTACGCACCGGTGCATTTCTATAAGTATACATATCGGTGCGTTAAGACGACCTATGGGCACCGCAAAAAACCCAAGTCCAATTGGTACGGCCTCGTGCATTGTATCACCAACACTGCGCCCAGTGCGGTTTTATACCTTGACGACCCGGTGCAGGAACCTTTTATCGCCCTGGGGCCATCGTCTAGATGATACGCACTGGTGCGTTGAAACCTTAGTAGCGCACCGATGAAAAAAACATCCGTAATAACCTTCGGCCTTCCAATTTTTTTAGTTGTGTTGAATTTCCATTAAAAGCTCTACCAAAACCTCCATAACCACAAACATATGTTGTAGCAAATGTTTTTTTGACAATTTTGGCCAATTGTATAACACTAAAAAAAAAATTTATAACCTCTGCTGGAGGGTCTTTTATTTGTAGTGTACATCCACCTCTGGGACTACTTCTTCTTCTTTGAATCCTCCTTTAGGAAAAACCAATCCTTCAAGTCATACATTGGAAAATAGACCATGGACCACTCCAGGATTTGTTCAATTACTGGGTCCTCTCCATAATTTACCAAAAAATCTAGAAAGATGGTTGCCTAAGTATAATCTTGATGATGGCGTCCCTGCTGAAGAGCACCTCCACAATTTTATGCTTGAAATGAACCTTAATGAAACCTCAAAAAAATATTGTGTAGTAAGGTTGTTTCCCTATACTCTTCAAGGATCATCTAGATCATGGTACTTTAAGTTACCATGAAGTACTATTACTATCTGGGACATATTCAAAGAGAAATTTCTAAATAAATTTGGTGATGATCGTACTACTTCTACTCTCATAGATGATCTTTCAAATCTTAAATAAAATTCAGGAGAAAAGATCAAAGATTTCAATTCCAGATTTAACAAATTGGTCAATAAAATCTGAACTACATCTAAACCTGGTGTATATGTACAGATCAAATGGTACATATCCTCTCTCCCTTCTAATATAGCCATTTTTTTAATAGAGCCAATAAGGCTACCTTGGTAGAAAACATGAAATAAGCCATGTCTGTAGAAAAGAGAATTCTTGCTCCAGAGAAAAAATCTGCCCAAGAAGATAAAAAGTCTAAAAAGTCACATTTAAGGATGAGCCCAAAAAGAAAACACCTAAGGATCCCTTCCATCTTGAAGGTGTAAAAAAATTTCTTAAAACCATGTCTAATGAGATGGTAGAAATCAAAAAACAAATATCAAAGTCCTCTTCTAAGAAACCTTTTAGATCTTTCAAGAAAACTCGAACTTCTAATCCTCAACCTCCAAATATAATCTCTAATGTTGAATCACAAGATGAAGATAAGGATGAAACAATATTGTTTGCGGATGAATCTCAGGATGAATAATTGGTTGAATTTCATGGATTATGGGATTTCATCCTTCCTACATATGATAATGAAGATGATCAGTAGACATTTCCAGTTAACACTAGAAGTAAAAGCCCTGTTGATCTACCACAGTCTTCTCAAAAGAGGAAATCAGAAAATCTTGTTGCAAAAGACAAAGTTGTTAATAAAAAGACTCCTTCTACATCTCCTCAAACAAGCCCAACCTCTTATAACTCTCCATATACATCAAAGACCTAAGTGGTTTCAAATATCATTGAGTATAATATAGTGGAAGATATGAAGAAATTCAAAGCAAGCATCTCCATGTATGAGGTGAGTAATTTAAAGCAGCAGCAAAAAAATCCTACTCAAAGAATTTAATGCAATTCCTGCCTCTCCTTTACATGCGCCTGTCACTTCTAAAGCTTCAAAGGGAGTAGGTAAACGTCCCAGGGATTCATCAGAAAAGATCGATGCCTCTGATGCTATCCTAATTGGAGACAGATCCAATTCTCACACTCCTCCATTCCTTCTGACTTTCAAAGTTTTTAATAAAAATGTGCTCAATATGTGGCTTCTTCAAATATAATGCCATATTATGTTTGATTGAAGTTAAACATATCACCCCAAAATTCTGTTGAACACATTGTTCAATTGGATAGAACCAAAGTCAAAGTTTTAGGATAAATGAATTTTGTCCTTATTAGACTCACATATAATTCAAAATTTCACCAAGTAATTGATATTCTAGTTGTTTATATCCCTTACTTTTATGGTTTTATTCTTAGTAGAGATTGGTCTGAAAAGCTTCACAGTTATTTTGGCACAGAATGGTCTCATATGTGGCTTCCCTACAATGGTAAGCCGAATCAAATTTGAGTTGACCATGAAAAAGACATGAAATACTTAGTAACTAATTTTGAGGATGAAAATGAACCAATGGTTATTACCAATAACATCCCAATGACATATACTGATAAGTCGGTACAACATAAGTTAAGGAAAATTCACCCAAATTTGAAAAACCAAATCAAATATGAGTTTAAAAAACTCGTTAAAGCTAAAATCATCTTTCCTATTAGGCATTAAAAGTGGATAGAAAATTTAGCCCCTGTTAGAAACAAAAATAGTTACATCCGCATTTGTATAGCTTTTAGAAATCTTAATAGACGCGCGTAGATGCACCCTCGTCCATGACCGCTCGATGGATATTCAGTCCATTAATCCCAACTTGAATAATGAGCGCAAGCTCGTGAGGGAGACATGGGAAAAATTATCTAAGTCGAAAGTGATAAGGCTTGAATCAGCAGGGTCAACCCCACCGATGGCAAATAGAAGAGCCTTCTGTTGAGACAGACAACTCTGAAGTACTGCAAACATAGCAGATGGCGCCTGAGCCAAATCCTCAACAATATTGTAATGTTGAGCAACATGGGAGTTAGGATTGTAAGAAGACTTACAGAGTACACCTTTGGAAGGTGGCCATACAACAAGCTTATTACTGGGCCTTTCAATCTGAAGAGGGCCAGAAGCAAGCAAAGGAGGAGGACCATCAATGATCTCTTTCCCTGCTGCCTGACGCGATTCGGTATAATATTTCGACCAAGTAGCAATAGAAACGGATGCAGGACCGTTCATCATGAAAACCTCTGAGCCAAATGGGGCATACGTCTGAGGTTTATCTACCAACTGAGTCTGTTGTGATGGAAACAGTTCTTTAAGAACAACCTGAGTTCCTTGGGTGCCTTTAAGCAATTGAATCACTTCAACCCGTTGAGGACAGTCCTCGGTGTAGTGCTCTTCATCACAAATCAAGCAAGGATGCTTTGGTTTAAATTGTGAACCATCATCAACATGAGATTTCTGAGAATCCTATTTCGGGGTATCGGCTTTGGCCTTACTTTTACCCTTCTTTTTACCCTTGGAATTTTTATCTGCTGGATTGGCCTGAACGAAATTCACTTCTGCAGTTTTACCAGAATTTGGGACCGGTTGAGAAGTAGTGTCATTGGAAGGAGTGGATTTTTTCTTCCTAGGATTTGAAGGATTAGACTTTCGAGAAGTATGATACACAAAACCGATGATACTATTGACGGATGGTGTTGTCGCTGCTTTGGAAGTTCCAGGTCTAGGAGCATCAAGCAAGAGTTCGTACAACATGCCAGACTGAGAGTACACAAGATCAAGGTATTGCGCATGAGCAATGTCTTGTTCCTTAGTAACGCATGCCCCCATAGCAATGTCCTTGGCAATCGAAGCAACGAAGGAGGTAGTAAAAAAATCAATTATAATCTAGTCAGGAATGTCAAAATTGATCAAGTGATGACAACGTTGTTGAGATTCAACAAGATGATGAGCTTAGTGAAAAAAGTCACCTTCACTAAGTGGGCCTGCGGGCTATTTTTGGTGCAAGTCTATCTTTAGACTATGTCTATTTTTAGACATGTCGATCATATTTCAGAAGTTGCAGGATGCTATTTGTGGATGGTTGATCAAGTTGGAAAAATAGATGAAATTCTATTTTTAAAATATTGGGAGAAGTCTATTTATAGATCGTCAATCTAAAAATAGATGCATGTCGATTATTATTAGCTCTTAATAATAATCAAACTCTAAACAACAACTTATTCTCTTGGAGCACTTCAGTTCAGTGCACAGATGTGGCACAACAGCTGACAGAAGGAATTATGCTATTCCTGAGGGTTTACTGGAGCTAATGCATGGAGGACTCAGTTAGAACTCAAGTGGCAGAGTTATGACACAGTTGGAAGAAGTAGTTATGGAGTTGTATTTAGTTTAACTCGGTTAGACTCAGTTGAGCTAGTTGTATCTAGTCTAACTGATTGATACACTAGTGAGAGTGGAGTGAATTAATTAGTTAATTAATTCACAAATAATAACTCATTAATCAACTAAACAATACATCATTTAACTATAGTGCATGGCAGGTTCATTGGAGACCAATGGAGAGATAGGTGAAAGGGCAAGATAGACTATCTGTTGTGACTATTAGTGATGCATCGATTGCATCAAACACACAGTGGAGATGCCAATGAGGATTGCACAGTCAATCCAAGAGTAATTCGAATTCATTCAGAGCTATTCTTCAGTAGATATTTCACAGTGGAGGCAGGCTAGCAGGTGGCATAGATCGGTGCATGGATTTGCAAGATTAGGCTTGATTAGTGTATGACGATTGTACTGTACTGATAACTTGTGATAAGCTTTGTATGTTTGTATTATATTGTCATATGATCTCCATGTTACATAATATATAGTTGGGGTTTTTAGCTTTAGGCTTTCCCGGTTAAAAACTTTGTTATGTGCGATTGATAATTTTTGTTTATGCTTCACATGTGTGTGCAATTAATTTTTCCGCAAAAGATTAACAAGTGGAATTGATTCAGTATTTTGCATAAAGTTAAATAGTGTGAGATCAGGTGAATCAAGGACATATGCATGCTTAGTGCATATAATTTGTACATGGTATCAAAGTATTTTTGATTGAAGATTGCAATTGTGAAGTGAGTTTGTGCTGGTGGACAATTCGAATTTGCTACAGAAGATTCTTGGTGCGGAAATGGAGTATACATTGAAATGTCTTTCAACGGGTTGAGATTGGAGTATGCCCATGATGGGAGATCTAATTACATAGCTTGGAATGATAGGATGGAGGTGGTGCTGGAGGATAATGGGCTGAAGGAGTTCATCGATAGCGATGTTCCTAAGCCGGGATCTAGTGATGCTGCATTACTTGATGCATGGCAAAAGAAGACTGCAAAGACGAGGAGGATTCTGTTGGAAGGTGTGAAGGACCATATTATGTCCAGCCTTCACGGGAAAGCCACTCCATTCTTAATGTGGAAGGCTTTGACAGATTTGTTCCAAAGCAGAAGTGACCAGAGGAAGTTGGTGCTTAAAGACAAGTTCAGAAAAATAAAAATGGAGAAAGGCGATAATATTCCAAAATACCTCACGAAGTTTGTCCACTGCAAGGATGAGCTGGGAAGTGTGGGGGTTACTGTTGATGAAGAATACTTGGTGAGCTTGGTTCTCCTTGGGCTTCCGAAGAGTTGGCATAGCTACGAAGACTCTGTAAATGGACGGGAGAAACTGCCAGGATGGGAGCGACTTTGGTCGGATCTTGTGCAAGAGGAGATAAGGTGGGGTACCAGGGATGGATCTTCATCGAATAATGAAGATGAAGAAAATTGTGCTTTTGCTGCCAAAGCAAGGAAAGGGAAGGGGAAGAAAAATCCTTCAAAATCCGGTGTGAAAGGCAAGAAGCAGGACTTGTCCAAAGTGAAGTGTTTTCACTGTCACGAGCATGGAAATTTCGCCACTAACTGTCCACAGAAGAAGAAGAATAAGTAGGCTACTGGATCTACAGCTGGTGAGGCCTTAGCCTCACAATTTGAGCTGTATTTTTCCTTGATCGCATGCTTGGTTTCAAGCTGCATGGGATTAGTGTGGTATCTTGATAGTGGTGCGTCTTTCCATATGATGGGAAACAAAGAGTTGTTTAGTGACTTGTAGGAGAAGGACCTCTAGATGCATATAGAGATGGGCGATGATGGTCGGTACAGTGCGACTGGAATTGGGACCATTACCTTTGAGAGGGAGTCTGGTAATCCATTTTTGTTGAAGAATGTCATGCATGTTCCAGGTCTGAAGAAGAACTTGGTCTCAGTCGCAATGCTGGAAGACAGAGGTTATGATGTTGTTTTCAGTGAGGGAAAATATTTACTTCAACATAAAACAACGGGTCAAACCAAGAAGATAGGGGTTTGAATTAAGAATCTCTTCAAGCTGGAGGTAGATGGCTGCGCTGCAATGGTGGGCAAAGCAGAAGAAGTAGTGAGCCGCGATGAGGTCGAATTATGGCACAGGAGATTGGGCCATCTTCACCATGGCGCTTTGAAGATTTTGCAGCAAATTTCTACTGGACTTCCCAAGGGTACTCTTGCGTAGTCAGATCAGTGCAGAGGATGTACAATGGGTAAGTTTGTGAAGACCACCTTTCATGAGAAGGAGAACCGTGCTTCGGTGATCCTGGAGAGAATTCACACAGATGTGTGTGGATCATTCTCGGTTGCTTCAACAGTGAAACATAGGTATTATGTGATATTTGTTGATGAATTTTCTCATAGATGATAGATCTTCTTCATGCAGAAGAAGAGTGAAACGTTCTCAAAGTTCTGTGAGTTCAAGGCATTGGTGGAGAAGGAGTTGGGGAAGCAGGTGAAAGCTCTACGGAGCGATAATGGTGGTTAATATATCTAGGGCGAATTCAAAGACTTCTTTAGCAAAGAAGGAATTCGAAGAGAACTCATAGCGCCTCATAACCCACACCAGAATGGGGTCGTAGAGAGAAAGAACAGAAAGATCGTGGGTGCTGCACGAGCGATGCTGCATGACCAGGGCCTACCGATGCACTTGTGGGTGGAAGAATGCAACACTGCATTTTATGTGAAAAACCGTTGTCCTCATAGAGTACTTGGCATGAGTACACCCGAGGAAGATTTTACTGGTAATAAGCTTGATATTTCTCATTTGAAGATTTTTGGCTCACCTATTTACATTCATGTGACGAAGGACACTAGGAAGAAGCTGGATCCGACTGCAGAAGTTGGGATATTTGTGGGGTACACAGAAACACCCCATAACTATCATGTGTATTTTCCAAACAATCAGATGACTATTATGCGATGGGATATAAAATTCAATGAGTTGAAAGCCATGCAATTGTCGCTTGAGAGGGAGCTACACTTGCATGCAGAGGAGGAACTTCTTGTTCCCAAAGATGAGCCTCTAGATGTGGATCAGCCACAGGAGGAGATTCATGGAGTGGAGGAGTCCACTCATGCAGAACCAAACATGAAACAAGGTAGGAAGAATACCACAAAAGCTGAGAGACTGAAGGTGGATGCGGCACAGAATGTAGGAGTTCCTACATCACAGCACAGACAGAGACAGTCACCTTGCCGATATAATGGATACATGGCTCTTATGAGAAAGTGTATTGTGACAGAGCCCTCTTCTTTTGAAGAAGTAGCGCAGGAGCCCACATGGGTAGATGCCATGGTGGAGGAGTATGAATCCATTGTTAGAAACAATGCTTTTGAGATTGTTCCAAGGTCGGTGGGAAAATCAGTTTTAGGATCAAGATGGATCAACAAGGTAAATCAAGCTGCTGATGGGAGCGTCGAGAAGTATAAGGTAATATTTGTTGCCTGGGGCTTCTCACATATTGAGGAGATTGACTATGAAGAAACCTTTGCACCTGTCACACAGTATTCTTCCATACGGACCATCCTTGCTCTCTCAGTGCAGATGGGTTGGCACATTCATCAGATGGATGTGAAGACTGCGTTCCTTAATGGGATCATTGAGGAAGAGGTGTACATTGAGAAACCTGAAGGATTTTGTATCTTCAGCAGCGAGTCGCATGTGTGCAGACTCAAAAGAGCGTTGTATGGGCTGAAACAAGCACCTTGTGCTTGATACACTCGGATCGACAGCTATTTCACTGGACTTGGCTTCACCAAGAGTGAGGCAGATGCAAACCTGTACCAAATTCTGGTTGAGGGTAAGCTTTTGATCATTTTACTTTATGTTGATGATTTGATACTAACTGGTGATGAGAAGTTGATACACTCATGCAAGGCTGATCTTGCAAAGGAGTTTAAGATGAAGGATTTATGCCTCCTTCATTATTTCCTTGGATTTGAAATATGGCAGCGGGAAGGTGAACTGTTTGTGTCTCAAGGAAAGTATGCCCAGGAGATACTGGAGAAGTTTCACATGCAAGGCTGCAATCCTATCGACACTCCTCTTCCAGGAAATTGGAAGAAAGAGGATGCTACATTGGCAGAGGTAGTGGATGTCATTGTTTATAGACAGTTGGTGGGTTCGCTCATGTATTTAGTCAATACAAGACCAGACATATGCTATGTGGTGAACCAACTTTCACAAGTGATGGTTAAGCCTACCAAGATCTTTTGGAAAGCAGGCAAGCATGTCCTAAGATATCTCAGGGGCACATCTGAGTATGGTTTATGGTACACGATGGATGAGGTGAAGTTGCATGTCTTCACGGATGAAAATCGGGAAGGAAGTCCAACAGATAGAAGGAGCACATCAGGAGGGATTTTCAGTATCGGATCTACGGAAGTTTCTTGGTACAACAGGAAACAAAGATCTGTGGCACTCAATTCAGCGGAAGCAGAATACATGGCAACATGTCAAAGCTTCATGTGAGGCTATCTGGATGAGGAAGATTCTAGTTGGTTTGTTCGGTTCACATTTAGATCCCATACTGATACATTGTGAGAATCAGAGTTGCATTAAACTCTCAGTTAATCATGTGCTTCATGATAGATCTAAACATATTGATATCCGGTATCATCATATCAGAGATTGTGTGCAGCGGAATATCATGTTGCTTTAGTACATTCCTACAGAGGATCAGGATGCAGATATTCTGATGAAGGCACTCACCAGGAGCAAATTCGAATACCATATAGGCAGGATCGGGGTGAAGGATAATCCATATCTTGTTGATAGGGAGTGTTGAGATTCAACAAGATGATGAGCTTAGTGAAAAGATTCACCTTCACTAAGTGGGTCCGCAGGCTATTTTTGGCGCAAGTCTATTTTTAGACTATGTCTATTTTTGGACATGTCGATCATATTTTAGAAGTTGCAGGATGCTATTTGTGGATGGTTGATCATGTTGGAAAAATAGATGAAATTCTATTTTTAGAATATTGGGCAAAGTCTATTTATAGATCGTCAATCTAAAAGTAGATGCATGTCGATTATTATTAGCTCTTAATAATAATCAGACTCTAAACAACAACTTATTCTCTTGGAGCACTTCAGTTCAATGCACAGATGTGGCACAACAGCTGAAAGAAGGAATTACGCTATTCCTAAGGGTTTACTGGAGCTAATGCATGGAGGACTCAGTTAGAACTCAAGTGGCAGAGTTATGACATAGTTGGAAGAAGTAGTTATGGATTTGTATTTAGTTTAACTCAGTTAGACTTAGTTGAGCTAGTTGTATCTAGTCTAACTGATTGATACACTAGTGAGAGTGGAGTGAATTAATTAGTTAATTAATTCACAAATAATAACTCATTAATCAAATGAAAAATACATCAGTTAACTACAGTGCATGTCATTTTCAGTGGAGACCAGTGGAGAGATAGGTGAAAGGGCAAGATAGACTATCTGTTGTGACTATTAGTGATGCATTGATTGAATCAAACACATAGTGGAGATGCCAATGAGGATTTCACAGTCAATCCAAGAGTAATTCGAATTCATTCAGAGCTATTCTTCAACATATATTGCGCAGTGGAGGCAAGCTAGCAGGAGGCATAGATCGGTGCATGGATTTGCAAGATTAGGCCTGATTAGTGTATGATGATTGTAAGGTACTGAGAGCTTGTGATAAGATTTGTATGTTTGTATGAGATTTTCATATGATCTCTATTAGTACCCAAATCCACCTTAGGCTGAAATAAGGCAGAAGAAGGACAACACCAAACCACGCTCAGCCTCGTAGCTAGCCCTATGAGGACAGGAGAGGGCTCTCTCCGGGTCAATCTCAATGAAAATATTCAAAAGGGGCTTGAGATGACGAAAACAACAACTGATCTTAGGCTATATAAACAAATAGGAGGGTTTGATTTTGATTTTTAGGGGTTTTTGTTGGAAAAAGGGAAAAACAATTTTTGGGCTTGGGGATGAGGCCAAATCTTGTAGAGTTCAAGTTGGGGCAGGGTAGGCAGCGGCTTTGATGTCTTAGATCGAATGAATGGATGGAAAATAATACTGAGGAGCTGAAGAGGGAAATAGTGTGCAATAATCCTCTTCAAAATGACGAAGAACATAAACAACTAAACAAAAGCTTAAGGCAGAGCACCAGCAAATCAATGAATTCTACCTCAAATACTCATTTGTTTAATTCAGAATCATAGAGAAGGGAAATGGAAAACATATAAAATTAATGAAACTTACAATAACATGAGAATAACATCATCAAAACTCAGAAGCCACAAGGATCCCAACAAGTGCTGCAAAACTCTGGTCTTTCCTTTGCCAAAAACTGAAAATGTATGTACAATGAGGCGCCAAACTTTTCCCAAGTATCCAACCCTGAAAATGTCTCAGAAAATACAATATATAGACAAGTCTAACTCCTTCCCATGCCTCTAGGGGTCGAGCTCATGCTTCTAGGAGAATTTTTAACCAATTCTAAACAAGGAGCTAAAATCTAGGCAGCCAAACAACTTGCCTCTATATGCTAGGAAACTGATCCATTCACTTAAATTTCACTTTTTAGTGAATGAATCATCTAGAAAAAGTAAATACATGCCAAAATTACATCATGGTTACCATATTACATCAAGCTAGATCAAAAATTACATCAAGAGGTGAAACTAGTCAAAACTGGCCGAATTCCTGAGCTGGAAGGTGAAAAATAGGCTGAATTCCTCTATGCGCCGCGCTCCAAAGCTCTATGCGCCGCGCTACTTTGGACCTAATTTTGGAGCACTTCCCGAAGTCCAAATCGAGCTCATGACAGCTCGTTGGAAATCCCTGGATGTCTGCTATCCAACCCAAGTGGAATTTCTCAATTTGGAGCTCATTTTCCCCTCCAAAACTTCAATCTCCCAAAAGTACTTCCTGCTGGTGCAAAAGGTGGCAGAAAGGTGATTTTCATGGTGTTTTTGGCCCTTAAGACCACCCAGAATTTGATGAAATGCTTCAGCCATTCCTGAGCATGCATAACGTACCATGAAAAATCCAAAAATATCAAGTTTTCCTCCAGAAGGTGTGCCAATCATAAGCGCGCGTTGGGAGGCGCGACGCGTCGGGCGGAAAAACCTGTTTTGCAACCAAAATTTTCAAAATGACAAAATCTTCTCCAAATTTGCTGAATTTTGGAGTGAAGGTCTCCCATCATGTTTCATGCTCAGCCAAGGAAGCATCGGCCAAGATTCAGAGTGGATCCGGCCTCTTTCGACGTTTCAGTGCTCTTTTCAGCCTTGCTTTCAGGATCTTCATTTTTGCTCTGCAAACGTGTGTGCGGGCCGAATAGTGACCTTTCATATGTATGAGCATATATTTGTCCCTGTTTGCCTTTGCCAAGAGCTTCTCCAGATGAATTTTGACATGTGTAAGGCAAGTCTCTCGCTCAAATGGTGTCATGTCACCTAGTCTCTTCCGGGCCAATTGTCGATCTTCACAGATTTGCCGCAACTCTATAAGTGTGTGCTGATCCTCCAACTGTTTATTACGCTGCTCCAAGTAACCTATCACCCACTGAGCTCTCTGCAATTTCTCAGTCAGCGTGTCAATCTTGGCCTTTTGTTCCTGGATGATCTCTTTCAGTTTCGAGCTAGGAGAGCTCGCATCAACATCGATCAAAACAAAATCAGTGTCTTGGCCTCCCGAGGGACCCTCATCGTGCATAGGCCTCTTGCCTCTATCCTGAACCTGTACCTGTGCTGATGTCGAAGGCGAGACCCCTTCCACACCATGTGGAGATAGTACTCGCGCTGCTGATGAAGTCAACGAGACCCCTTCCACCCCAGGTGGAGATAGTACTCGTCGTGTCTCTGCAAATAAGGCTCTGTGGCCCCTCTGATATGTCACATACAGTGGAGCACTGATAGGCTCAGTATCAGGAATCTCAAACTGGTGTGAAGGTTCAGCCTCATCATGAACAACCTCGGGAGGCTGTGGCGCTGCAAAGAAATCCCGAGAGATGAACTCATCCCATGTGATGCCTTGTTGTGCGAGCTGATGTGCCACCATGATCTTGATAAGCGCGTAATGGTAAATGCTGTTATGCTGCTGCGCTGGGGTCTTCTTCTGTACAAGGAATGTCATCTGCTCTATGTTACGGTACATGAAGTATGGAATGCTCATCAACCGCACTCTCGTGAAATGCATTAACAGCCGGATATGATACGCATACAAGCGTGAAAAGCGCCCTTCACAACTGAAGTACCTAATGATCAGTTTCATCAATGGTGCATACTCCTCTTTCAGGAAACGAAATGGAAAAACCCTGCTCAACTTCCTCAAGTATCCAGGTCTGATGTACGGCTCATAATAAGCTCTATCCAGCTGCTGCCACTTATTCCACTCTTCCCCGATGTTTGGTATCCCGGTCGCCTCAGAAATAGTCTCTGGTGACAGAGTGAAAGTCACTCCAGCAAGGCTTACACGACCATTGTGCAAATGAAGGACAAATAAGCGGGCTAACTCATGGTGATGCTGAGTTTGGGCAATCATCTCACAATACTGGAAACATGACTAACGCTGAAAACAATCCTTTGCAAGCGGGCAAGCCTGCAATTGTGTCAAAGAAGTTGGTTCTTCCCTGACATGCCTGCCACTTTTGTGAGATCTCCTTGGCACATTAAGTTCTGCTGTAGAGTCACTGTCTTGCTCGTACCCCTGCTCATATGGTGAATCTGTCTCTGACATGGTGCTGAAATGTGTTTGTCAACTGTGTGTTTGGTTGGTCAGAAAATGAGCAATTGATGTATTTGTTTTAATGCCCAAATGTGTCACACAAAATGGAGAAGCTGCAAGGAAGTGTCAAAGTGAACAAAATGGACTGTCAAGTGACTTCGGAAAGGACAAACATTTACTCACTGCTTTGGAAAATGTTGAGATTACACACCTTTACAAATGGTATGGGAATAGGTGATAGTGATGGGACTTGTGATGTGATAGAAACAAGATTTATTCAAATGGAAAAAGTACAGTCAAAGATATGAAAACAACCATTGAAACTTGTGGAAATTTAAATTTTAATCAATGAAGGGAAGGAGGTAACAAGTGATAGGGTTTGGGATTTCACATGGGGATCAAAGGATACAGGGGTATGGGATAGAGGAATAACAATGGGACTGTGCTATAACAACCATAATAATAGCAGTGAGACAATGATAATAAAAGTGACAGCAGTGATGGATTTAGGAGAGAGAGTGTGAGATTGTGGTGTATAATGTGACAAAACTAGCAATGACACCAATGACAGTAAATGGCAATAGCATATATATCAATGAAATGAGAATTGAAGCACCAAATTTCGTGTTTTGAAACACCTCCCTTTAACCCTTGGAGCGAATTTGGATGTGGTTATAGGGTTAAATCTTTCACCATTCAAACACTGACCTCTTTGCTTCTAAACCACAGCACCATAGTCAAAAATCATTGAGCAAACGTGGACAAACTTACTTGGACCGGAAAAAATTGTTTGATTTTGGAAAATTGCAGAGTTTGGACGGATTTTGAGCTTGATGGCCCAATGCGCCGCGCGCACACCCAGTGCACCGCGCTGGTTTGGTGCACTGCACCTGCACAAAAATACACTGCCAACCTTCGCCCAGTGCGCCGCGTGCATTCTATGCGCCGTGCCTCCTTTGTATGCGCCGCGCACAATGATAACCACAGTCACAGCCTCTTCAAATGCCAGTTTGCTCTTCAACCTCAAATTTCGACTTTGCTATGAAGATTTATGAATGTTTCTTGATGAAAATGGTTTATAGGACTTTGAGAATTATCTTGCAAGTGATGGCTTTCATTTTTTCTTCCTCCAAAAACCCACTTTGTAATGTTTTTCTATTTTGGCACTTTGTCATTTAATGAAACCTCTGTCTTTTGGCTTTTCACTGAATTTCTGAGCTTTAACTGATGAAATTAGTTTCTTTTTCCAGGGATATTGGCGTTGATGTTTGGCAAAGGAAAACCAGAGCCTGCTTTGAAAACTTCAAGACAGAAAAATACATGATTATTACAAAAAATGAATTCAACAATTTCTTATTTCAAAATAGAGTTTTGAACAAGAAATGTCTTCGAATATGTTTGATGATGAAATTTGGGAATGAGAACTTCTTTGAAAACCATCCTCATGGCCTGCGGGCATTTATTAAACATGTCAAAATACTGACCCCTAGACTCAAAAACTAAAAGACTCTTTTTGACCAAAATAATCATTTATGACTTTAAATGACATGAACTGAACTCTGATGGATTTTGAGGAGTTTTAACCAACCCAGCAGGTACAAGCATGAGGGAAAACAAGAGAACTAAACCCTTCCATCAGTCAGTGGCATGATCCTAACGGAATGCAGATGAAAAAATGGAATGAGACACTTAAACAATGAAATGCAAATAGAGAAATGATCTCTGACGGAGGGCTGCAAATTCCGACTCTAACAATCTCCATGTTACATAATATATAGTTGGGGTTTTCAGCTTCAGGCTTTCTCGGTTAAAAAATTTGCTATGTACGATTGATAATTTTTGTTTATGCTTCACATGTGTGTGCAATTAATTTTTCTGCAAAAGATTAACAAGTGGAATTGATTCAGTATTTTGCATAAATTTAAATAGTGTGAGATCAGGTGAATCAAGGACATATGCATGCTTAGTGCATATAATTTCTACATATGCCTCCATTCATGAATATGATCTGAGATATGAGTAGCTCGATCTTTCTTCAAGGATATGAGGAGGTGTGTCCCGGTTTCATATTGAACCGACAACTAAAACTGCGTGAGAAACTCCATGGCTAAAGAGTTGAATCTTGGAAGACACCACGAGATAATTCGATGTACCACTTAGCAGTGGCACTAGTAAGAGCTCGCTGGAAAATATAGAGTCGGATAGAATCATCAACCCAAGAGTTAGAGGAACACCAAAGATGGTATGGCATAACATGCACTTGGGGGTCTTCTTCGGACTTACACTCAAACTTGGGAAAATTTCCAGGAACTTTGGTTGGAATTGGAGGCCAATACGGGTTATGAAGGATCGAATCGTTCGTTAACGTTGATACATCAGCTGGTTCCAATGTAAAAAGAAAAGGAAATTTAGGATTAAAAGGCATTGCAGGTCGTTGATAAAGACCAGTATTAGCATTCCACCCAGGTTGAGAGAAATTTCCCCCCCATATGTTTTGTCTCGGAGGATTCTGTCCATAGGGGTCATAAGCTTGATAGTTCTACCCATACATGGGTTGAGGACCAGGATATTGATTCTGAGCATACCACTGAGGCCCTTGCTGAGAAACATATGGATTTTGTTGTGGAATATAAACATTTCCATGAGGTGGATTATACACCCTCTTAGATTGACCTTGAGGATAATAAGTGAAACCTTGGGGCGCACTATATATTGCCTGAGATTGACCTTGAGGAGGGTAAGTAACGCCTTGAAGCTGACCAGGTTTTCCCTGCGGAGTAGTTTGACCCAGATACTGAGGTTAGAAAGGTTTTCCCTGCAGAGCAGGTTGGCCTAGATACTGAGGTTGTGCAGGTTGTTCCTGCAGAGCAGGTTGGCTTAGATATCGAGAGTGGGCAGGTTGTCCCTGCGGGGCAGGTTGGTCTAGATATTGAGAGCCATAGGGTTTCCCTTGTGGAGGAGGTTGGCCCAATGGTTGGGATGGGCTAGGTTTCCCCTGAAAACTAGGTTGAACCAGTGCAGGACCGTAGGGTTGTCCTTGTTGTAAAAAAAATTTTCCTTGTTGAACATAAGGTTGATGTTGTTGCACAAAAGGTTTTCCCTATGGTGGATATATTTTCCCACCAGGAACATAAGATGCTCCCTGTTGAAATTGAGGTTGACCAGAAGGATTGTAGGGTTGTACTTGTTGGGCCGAAGGTTGTCCATGTCAGGGTTTTCTGTGTGGATCGTAAGGTTGTTCCTGTGGACTAGAGGGTTTTCCCTGTTGGACCGAAGGTTGTCCTTGAAAGGGTTGTCCTTGTAGGCCCGAGGGTTGTCCCGGCTGGTAAACGGGTTGATTGGGATCAATCGAAGGCAAATATACGGGATTACCATAGACATCATAATTATGTGGAGGATTGCTAGAAGCTTGCGGCTGCTGAGAACCCTAAGGTGTGGAATTCTGCTACTGAGTGTCCAGAGAGGGAGCATACCGTTGCTGAATAGCCAACAGATATTCATTGAATGTATAATTGCTAGGAATAGAAGTAGAAACCATAGGCATAGTACAAGTAGATGGGATTTCCACAGTGCGAGGTTGTGATCCACTCACGACGGGTCTAACAGGCATCATGGGATTGATAAACATAGACCTACGAACAACATCAGACCCTAATGGTGGAGTCGTATTAACAACCGATGCAGATGAAGCCAAAAAAATGGTGGGTCTAACCAGGACAAATGTAACAATGGCCGACGAGATGGGTGTCAAAGGCAATATTCTTGATACAGGAATAGACGAGATTCCTGTGGGAGTCGATGTACCAGACTGTGTCATGGATGCAACACCAGAAATGATCTGACCCAAAGTACGACAACCAGGTGGAAGAGACACCAGTTGTGGGGAAGGTTGACTGGAGACATACAAGAAATCTTCTGGGAAGAACTGAGACTCTCTGGTAGAAACATGAAGCTCTTCACTGCCGACAGGACTTGAAGAATCCATGTCTGACGAGGTTTTAAGATCATCGAAAAGACAATGAGGATTATAAAGTAAAGCAGTGGCTAATAGCGATAACCCCAAAGTAAGAGCAGGGAATTCTTCCTCACTCCAAAAACCAAACCAAGAACCCTGAGGTTGCCAATTGATATCAACTAACCATTCAAGAGGAGACCAGGTAGTGAGAGGAAAGATACTCGGAAGGATAGATTGCCAAAACACGACAGACCTAGTGGACTGAGATGTTTCCAAAGAAACATTAGGAGAAGTATCACCACTAGGAGGCAATGAAGAGTACGACAAGATTGGTGGTTCTTCCACTGTGAAAATGTTCTAAAACAGAAAAGGAAACGAGATAGCCTACTCGAGGCTTCAAGACCAAACACTAAGGAACTACTAAAAACAATCCAAGAAAATATCTTTAATGGGCATGTTATCGTAGGCAGTTAATTTTATGACATTGAAACGAAACTTTGTTGTTTCATGTTTTAAGAGTCGAGAAATAGGAAAAAGATGAATCTAATCACTTTCAGATTGAACAAGTGTGAAAGGACAAGTTCTTGATGATATTTTCACTTTTATATAGTCACAAAAAGACCAAAATGACTACTCAGGTAATCTAAGCAAGAGGGTGTACCAAGTTTCCATGAACTGCCATATACACCTTGGTGATCAAATGAAATATAAATGACCAAGGACTTGACGTACATGCAAGTAGTCTCCCAGAATGTTGTGTTTGGTGTATCACGGTTACAGGGCGACAGACTTGGCTTCCTATAGATAAAGTATTGCAACCTATTAGGGTCTCCCTTTATATACACAACGGTACAGGGAGCACAAGTTCGTACTAGCGCTGTCTAATTCCAGACGGCGAACGACAGCTCTAGGTTTAATGATGTCGGAACACGTCACTAGCCTAGACCTCTAAAATATGTGGGTTATGTTTCAGTACTTCCTTAGGTTGATTGAATTTAGTTTAAGGTTGATCTTAAAATAATTCTTTGATTTCAAGGACTTAGGGAATGTGATCTCGAATTTCTAAATGCATACTACATGCAAAAGAGCATCATTTCCATTCAATGAAAGCTAGCTAAGAGAAGGATAGGAATCTCTGACAAAGTAGCAATCAATTGAAACATAATAATAATTTCACTAATGCATCTAATACAACCAAATGAGAAAACGAAAACTCTTTCCTAGTTCGCTAAGAGCTAGTAATGCAAAAGAACATTTTCATTTTAAATTTAAGTGAAAGAATGCAACTTTTTGTCTTTTTTAAATGAATGAGGCACACAATGCACTGTTACACTAAAAATAAAAATAAACAATATTTTTTAGCACTATGAATGTAACGATCTAAAACAAAGAGACCAATGCAATACAATCATAAAACACATCCAAAAAAAGGATGAACTCTTCCAAGAAAAAAAAGGGCTTTCGGAACGATCTAACGAGCAATGTAATCTAAGCTCAAAGTGATGAATGGAGAGTCAAACGAAAACAAAAGTGATCATCCAACAAACCAAAGACATGAAGAATCGAGAGAAATACTAACATAATCAGTCAGTGAGTTGAAACAACAAAGATCAAAGTGACTCAAACTCAACTCAGAAGGCTCAGTGAGGAGAGGGCCAAATAAACAACACAAGGCACCTAGAAACCATAGGGCTACAAACTCCATTGGTAAGATGATGGACAAACAGCTGATAAGACCAAGACTACAGGGTCAAAAAAATCTCAATAGACTAATTTCAACGTAAAAACCCAATCCAGAGCCAAGAAACACTGACAAAAACTCATAAAAGAGGTCAAATCAAATCCTACAGGATTCAGGGCGACTGTTTAGTTGTAATCAATGCCAAATATGGGTTGGCACACCTATGAAAAAAGAAACATGCGCTAATCGGCGCGAGTGTTCAAATAAAATCTGCGCCGACCTAGAAAACTATGTGAAAAAATAAAACCACTAAGCATAGGTCAGAATTGACACTTTGGAACTGAATAGGATGGTTGAAAATAATTAGGTAAGTAAAGTAAAGCAGAAAAATGATGAAACGACCAAAGTAGACTCGATAAGACAAACACTCGACAAACAACGAGATGAAAAACACACATTGATCCCCAGTGGAGTCACCAACTTGTTGTGTAGGTAAATCCGCTCTGCAGACAGAGGTGATCCCTCTAGCCCTAGGGTAGGTCTAGCAGCAAGAGGACATGCTAATGCATTTATTCCTAGTTAATGAATGAAACTGAATCGGGATAGATGTCCTAACTTTGTTCCAACGCAATTGTCGTAGCTGTGGCAGCAGTCTCCTGATCTTCGTCCTGACACGTCGCAGTCCTTCAACAATGGTACTCATGTGCCTGCACAAGGACCAGAGAATGATAGAAAAATACAAAAAAATATTTGCATTCATAACTATCTAATTGGTCAAGGAGAATTAAACATATTTCACAATATTAATCATATCAAATGCAAGATGGGAACCAAAACATCAATCATGTATTAATTAAGAGAAAGAAAGAGATTACAACCAAATGAGACTTGATGTCGCAACCTCCTTCAGCGGGTCCAATAAACGCGTCTCAAGCATTCGTCGGGTAATGGGACTTGGCGAGGCAATCATCCTAGACTCTCTCTCAATAAGGGTCTCTCTCTGCTCTATCTCACACCAACTATATCAGATTGTTTCATCTATTCTCCAAAATGTTCAACTAGCAGCATCCATGTGAGAGAGATGTATTTATAGGAGAGGAGGAAGAGGTTAGGATCCCTCAAATGGTGGAATGGAGGTGTTATCCTTTGGGAGGCTGCCCAAATGTAGGGAACAAGAAGCCAAAGGAAATTTTTTGACATTATTCAGTCGAAAAACCCATGCTGACTCTGAGCACGAAGTGGTTGGCAATGGAAACTTCGCTTCTATATTTAAAAAAATTTCCAAAAATAGCTCGGTGTAGGTAGTCGACTGAGACAGAGTGCCAATGGGCGTGGGGCCCAGTGCTAACTTTTCTTATTGGCGCGAGGCCATAAATTCTTGCGAGAGCCGACCCAAAATCATGTGTTTTTTATGGACTATTCCAGGAATAGTTAATAGAGGAAATGTTCTTCTCATAGCAGTGGATGCAATGACACTTTTTTCAAGGCATGACACTACATATAAGTCACAGAAATGGTCCTCCAATGTGTGGGATGGGGATTGCAAGGATGGTGACAAAATGCTGTGTAACAAGGTTTCTAGATCCATAAGGCACAAGAGCATAAAACAGGAGTTGATCTTCAACGCGCAAAATAAACCTTTATTGAGGCAAAGAAAGAATTCACCGAGAGTGGTGCATCAACATCAATTAGACTGTTGTAAGGTATTGGAGGAGATGAAGAGATTAAACCCTTCATGTAAGAATGTATGAAATTACTGTGTAACAAGAAGACAATGGAAAATATGCAAGCTCTGATAGATACTTGTGCAGATAAGGGATGACCAATGGTAGAGCAGCGCACCGTCAATAAAATCTTCAAAAATAAGAAAAGAATGGGTAGAGAGATGCGCCTAACTACGCAAATAGGATCTTATGAGATGGACCAGGTAATTCTTCATCTGGGGTCAGATGTTAATGTTATACCAAAATAAACATGGCAGAACATGGGCGAACCCAAGCTGGAATAGTCCACGATCCAATTGCGCATGGCCAATCAGCAGAGGATCATTCCTCTTGGGAGGTTTCCTCAAGTCTTAGTCAGTATTGAGGGCATCAATGTGAAAGCCGACTTTGAAGTGATAGATAATGTGGATGATACAGATCCCTACCCTACGCTGCTGGGATTGGATTGAGCTATTGACATGGATGGTGTCATAGACTTGAAGAAAAGAAGGATGGAGTTTGAGAATAATGGAGACTGAATTATCATCCCTCTAGACCCTGCCGAAGTACACCGATATATGGAGCCTATGCATGTTGGGGACGACATTGAACAAATCTATAAGCTGAGCTTGCACGAAGAGGATTGGATCAACCCAAAAACATATGTAAATCTTAAGTGGGAGAAGGAAAGTTCTTGTTTTTCAGACTTTGATGAGGAAATCGAGAATTGGAAGAACTGATTACATGAGGTGTCCACGATGCACTGTAATTGTGTGACTAGATATCTGCGATGTATAACATCTAAGGTACGTGATTTCCCACATTATGATGGCTCAAATTATGTAAACATGTTCCTGAGAGAACTAGAAAGGATTGTGCTCATAGCACAGAGGTTCCATGCTTTAGATATTGGTTTGTGTGCTACTCCAGCAAGATGGTGGGAAACACATAAGGAGAATATGGGATATTGGGAAGAATGCGTTCAGAGGATGTGGCTAAGATTTGAACAACCAGTCATTAAAGAAGAGGACTTATACTCTGGCAAGGAGGATCTGTGCAGACATCTGGCAAAGTGGAATCAGGTATGGGGTGTCAAACCGAGGCCTGAATGGGTTCACATGTTTATTCATACCCTGGGAAAGGTACCAACTAAATGTTACTTGGAAACAGAGCTGCGCAGAGCCACTAGTGATTGGTCTACACTGATAGATATATTTTTTCTTATATTTATCTTTGAAAGTGGGATCGATATCATTGGTGAATCTTTGATCATTGATGCACCGATCACGGAGACTGTGTCTTGTCGACACTTGGCACTAGTAGAAGTTCGGGATCCGCGCGCACTCACAAGACCCTCCATCCCCCTGTACTTCAGATAAATGCACTCCATTCTGAGTCTTGTGGGATACTACAGAAAGTGCATTCCCCAGTATGAATTGATAACTACGCCCATGACTAGATTGCTCTGCAGAAGTGCGACATTCCATTGGGATGATGAATGTCAAAGAAGTTTGCAGTTACTAAGGGATATGACAGATACTACGTGATATGCTTTGAATTACCTGGTAAACAAGCCTATGTTGGGGGGGGAGGTTTTTCAATGGTTATACTTAGCTATGGATTACATGTGCAGTAAGGTGTGACACACATGCGGTATCTGCGCAAGGGGATGAATGGTGCGCAGAGGTGTCAAAAAATAGCAATTGGAATAGTGAAACTGGATAAGACAGAATTATTACCATTTTTATGAGTGTCCAAGATGTTTTTAATGAGGGTATTTTTGCATATTTGGGACCGTTTTTTCAGTAATGTAACCTCATTAATTCCAAAGGAGCCATTGCAGATGCGCCACAAGTATAAATATGAATCATGGGGTCGCAATAGTTCCCTTTGCGTTCTAAGCGATTTTTATGCTTTGAGTTGTTTATTTGTCTTTGCTTTTGTTACTTCTATGTCCGGATTGGATCCAGTGTTTGAGGAATATTTACGCCAAGCGGGTTTAGGATATTTAATTCAGAGCAGAATGACTGCCACCAGACCTGAAGAGGACCTTACCACGCAGGAGGTGCCTGTGGTAGAGACCCTTGTGCCCAATGTTTGGATTGTCCACGATGGTAGGTGGATCTGGGTCAGGATTACTCCTCGTGTATCTTTTTCTCAAAGCTACCTTTGATCATATAAATTTTGAATGGAGTCACCAAGGTAGATGTAGCCTCGAAAAGCTTCCTGAGCTCCTGCTACCTTCAGAAGTTCAGCTTCCAAATTTCGGGAAAGTATAATCTTCAGGCTCCCAGCAGATGCACCAAAATTTTATCACAAAATTGGATCTGATAGGCTGCTTGATCATTCAACTTCATGTAACTATTTCAAACCTAATATTTTGACTGAGGCTTAGCCTCCTCGGCCTGAGAGGGCTCTCTCAAGGGTTAATGATTTGGATAAAAATATAGATGGCTAACTCTATTTAGGTAATAAATAGATAAATGATAGATGTAGGTTGAGAATCACATCAGCATGTATACATTAGGCTTATGGAGTCAAATAAATTCAGTAATTCAGTGAATCTACTTGACATGGAAGTTGAGGCATATTAAAGTTTTAGTCATAAGGTACACACACATGAAACTGTAAAAACACAGTCAGTTCACTTATATAGGAATTCAGAGCATATAATAGATGAATTATGAGTAATATAGATGAACACCACTGCAATGAGACATATAAGAGATGAAAATAGAATAGGAAAACACTAAAACTCCTTCTGAATCTCAAGTTGGTCAAGTAGAGGATCTCTGTATTAGTTGAAAAGCAGTCAATTCACAACAAGCACAGTTTTGCCAAAAATGTCCAACCCTTGAAAAATTCGACCTCTTGGCTTTTAATAGACCTCTTGCAACATGAGATGATGTACCTCTAGGATATATACATCAAATTTATAACTACTGACACCTTGCATAACCATATGACATGGAATTTATTACAAAAAGACACCTAATCTACTTAAACAGTCCTATTCCAAAAAGGACTCAAACTGCTTATTTCTATCTATAACAACCTTATCTATTCAAATTTACATCATTGCCAAGTGTATCATCACATGGTCGAATTTGGATGATGGGATTCATTTCTTCATGACCATATTGCTGACCTTCACCAAAATAGGAAACAGAACCCGTTTGTTTAGGCATAAGATCTTTTGCATTGTTTTAACATTCTGACCATCATGTACCCTTAATTTCGTGGTCCTTGGCTGTTGGAAGTTGGCATAACACATCCCATAACTCATCCCTAGCCTCCATCTATCTAAAACTGATTTAAACACTGCTCAAAATGCTATAATGTTCTGCGCTATGAAAACACAGCAGTTTCGTAGCGCCTTTTGTAGCGTTGCCATTTCAACCTTTATTGTTCAAATCTTTGACTCTTTCCACCAACATTGTTTTAATTACCCTTTAATACATCTTCTATAGAAAATTCAATCCTTGAATTATTCTTCAACCCTTCAAAAACTTATCAAAATAGGCAAGAAAAGCAGCTACAGCAGTTTCGCAGCGCTTTTCTAATTTTTTACACTGAATGAGCTACAAAACTTCTGAGTATGCAGTTTTGTCATAAATTTTCCAAGTGAAAAATGTGGTTATGCCAAAAACTAAAAATATACCTGTCTTCATCATTTAAAAACCATATCAACTGTAAAAACACATTCACTCTAGATTTCTTGAGGCCCCTTCTTCATTTACACTTGGTTGAGCTATTGGTTCTTCTATGACTGTCATTTTAATGCCTCTGCTCTTTAACTCATCATGAATCAACTCCAGTTGTTGCTCTAAGTCCTCCACTTGATCTTTAAGTCTTCTGTTAGTAGCTCTCAGATGAGTTTTTACTATTCTGACAAATTTAGCTTCTTTTATTGATGGAACTGTCACTTTGAAAATTTTCTCTGTATCACGTAAGTTTTCAGAAGCAGAATCAACTTGTCCTTCCCACATTGCCTTCATCCTTTTAAACTGTACTCTCTCAAAATTGTGCTTTCTAGATCTCCTGCAATTTCTTGGTTTTCCAACCTCAATTTCTCCTTAAGATGCTGAAACTCTGTTTTCTCTGTCATTTCCTCTTTTCCCCTCTTTGTTTTTTTGATTGTATGCTTCACTATAGGTGATGAAATATCAACAACTTCTTTACGATATTTAGCTGTCTCAGTGGGTTTTTGAACTTCTTTTCTGCCTTCCATCAATTTCCTAGCATGCCTAGTCATAGGATTTCTTGTTTGAAATATGAAACCTACATCTTCCCCCTCAAAATCTAACTTCTTTGTAGACTTGGCATTTTTCAACTTATGTTCCTCTTCCCCAATGAACTCATCTTGGACAATTGGTGTCTCTTCTATGTCAATGGCATGAACACTATCCTCTAGGTTCCCCTTTGTTACTGGGCGGTCCTCTGTAGCAACTGTATTTTATTTTAATGCCACCGCTTCGCTTCTAGTTACTCTTTTGGTCCCCTTGTTGACAACTTGTTTCTTTTTTTCAACTTTGAAAACCTTTGATCTATGTTTTGCAGGTGGGAGAGTTGGAGTATCAAGTGTTTTCATTTGCTCTGGCCCTTTCTCAGTTTTCTTTCTTGGCTTTACTTGCAGTTACTTTTGGTTTTGCAACCATAGGTTGGCTTGGTTCTGCTACTGGTGGTGATGGAACTCCTTTAGTTTTAGGGTTTCTTGCAGGAGTTAGGGTTTCCAACTCAAAACCATTTATAAACAAGAAAGATGACCAATCTCTGCCTATCTTCTGAAGTTCATCTAAAATTAATAACTTCATTAAACCATGATGAAATACGGATGTTTCACTCCCTTCAGACCTTGCTTGCACCTTATCGGCCATCTTTGCAAGACTCCCATGTAGATAAAAAGGTAAATCAAGTGAAATCTTACCAGTGAAGTGTAGAAGAAGTTTTAAATGATATGAATAAACCTTGTGATATTTTCCTTCGCAAGTAAAATATTTCTGAATGTTGAGCAGCAATTTTGAGTAGTTATCTTTGATGCAGCTTCTAGGGATAGCGTTATTAAGGTCCATGTCTGTGTACTTAGGCTTCATAAACTCTTTACACTACTCCATATCAAATTTGAAACTTTTAAACCAGGTTTCTTGACCTCTTGGTATCTTTGTACCATCAACAATGACCCGTAGTGTGATAGACACACTTAACATCTCAACCTTAGTGGTTGTTCCATTGAAATTCATGGAAAATTCCTTGGATACCTATGTGTGACAACCCTAAAACTTCTCACAAAACCGTATGTAACCTACTCTCATGAATGCTTCCATCACTGTTGGGTCTTCAATTATTACCTTCATGTCTTCAGGTTCATGCCTTAAGCAGTGTCGTCTGTGAAATTTCTTTTACTCTGCCATGTTCTTGAACAAATATTTCAACCTCGCTTGAAAAAAATGTAACAACAGCCTCACTTGAGAAACTATCAGGCCTCACTTGATATGGGTGTAGTAAAAACTCCAATGAACCAGCCACAGGTTTGGCTTGATACTTAGAGCTCAAACATTTCGAATGGAGGCAAAAGGGAATGAGAATGACTAATTAGGAAGGATTTTTAAATTTAAAATGTCCTCTCATAACTGAATGATGCCTCATTCAAAACCTGTAATGACAATTATGACTGCAAACGTGGGTGTGTACATCGAATTTCATCAGTAGATGACTCAACATGCCACTATCCTACCCTTTCCCAATGGTTTCTGACATCTGCCAACTAAACTGACAAGACAGTTACAAAACCATGCTTTTGTAGTGCCTGTAGTGTAATTTTTCATGTTTGCACTATGAAACTATCAGTGCTTTTGTAGCACAGAACGACTTTTTTCAATGGGTGGCACTACGAAATTGTAGTTTTTCAGCTAATTGAACATTTTTGACACAAAACTTTGGGAAATTACATACAAATGGAAAATTATGAATATTTGACATGCAATAACTTTAAAGAAGGCTTTATTTGAACCTTAGGATGAACTTTAAACTATAAAATATCTAAAACCTACCCTTGATCAAACCTAAATTGACTCCTAAAACCCAATTTTGATCCATGAAATTTTGTAACCTTGTCAAAATGATGTTTTGAAATTTTTTGGGTGATAACAGTGGCTCCACTTGGGATAGTGTGCCCCTATGGTACAATAAGAACCAATAGTTTCAGTGCTTCTATCCATTTTCTTTCCAAAATATAAAAACTTTGAAATTGCCAATCTTTCTCCTCAAGCTCTAATGGCCTTCACCTCGGGCTCAAGCTTGCTGATTTAGCTTATCATTATTAGCAGAAAAACTCATAAAATGGAATATGTACAATTATATGAATGATCAACATATTTTTAGGAAGAGTAATGCTTTAAAAACCTGCCATTGACAGGTCCTCTGGCATATGATTTTCCATCTATCTCCTACAGTATATAAGTATTGTTTCCATGGAAAGCAGCTATTTTGAAAGGACATTTCCACAAGTTCTCAAACTTACCATTTTTGCCTTTCTCTTCAATTTTGGCCTCCCATTTCAGCACTTCATCCTGAATTTGAAAAATTTCTTCCTTGATCTTCTTATCAAATGTCCTCTTGATTATGTTTTGAGACTTTTGATTGCTATTATAAACTTCACCCCTCTTCTCTTGCAGAGCTATTAATTGATTGATTCTTCTCTGAACTGCATTAGGTTCCTCTTCTAATCCTTGAATCAACTTCATGACAGGTACCCATAAATATGTAGGAAAAATAGCTTCAGCTCCATATACCAGTTCATATGGTGAAGTTCCAGTTGACCTTTTTGTGCATATCTTATCATCCCATAAGGCATACTTCAGCTTCAAATGCAAAGCCTTCGTATTTTCCTGCAACACATTTTTAATGATCCTCACAATGCTCTCGTTAGAAGATTTAGCAAGACCATTCCCTTGCAGATAATATGCAGTGGAATGCCCAAGAGTAATATGATATTGATGAAAAAAATTGATCAACTTCTTAGACTTAAATTCATGTGCATTATCAGTTATGATCTTCATGGGGCAACCAAACCTAGACGAGATATTATTTTCCAAAAAAATAAATAATCACAGAATCATTTTCTTGCCTAATTGGGATTGCTTCAATCCATTTGGTGAAGTAATCAGTTGCTGCGAGAATCTAGCAATGTTGACCTGATGATGATGGATGAATCTCTCCAATAAAATCTAGCCCCCATTGTTGAAATGGCGCTTCCACATAGATAGGCATTAAAAGTAAAGGTACAAGCTTCTTCTTACCATCGAAAATATAGCATTCATGGCAGACAACAATATTTTTGTAGACATCCTTAAACATTGTAGGCCAATAATACCCTGCTCTAAAAATATTGTTCATTATGGCCTTCCAATAATGATGACCTCCAAAATCTCCTTTGTGGAACTCCTCAATCACTTTATCAGCCTCCTCTTCCAACAAAAAATTCAGCAAAATACCGCCAGCATCCTTCCAAAAACGTTTTTTTATAAAAAATGCAATACTTCAAGGATTTTAGCTTCACAAATCTTGCCTTAGACTTTGTTATCTCAGTAGGTGCTTTATGATGTTGTAGAAAAAAAAATACCCTTGTACCAATCTGAAGTGATGTAATTTTCTTCAATAGGGACTACTTCTTCTTCCTCATCTGAAATTTCTGATATTTCTGCAATTAAATTTATGTCAAGATAGTCAAAGTTTGATTGTGCCATCAGCTTTGCTAAGCCTTGTCCTTTCACCAATTTTGTTGGCTTAATCTCTATATCATACTCTAGCAATTTAGCAATCCATTTTCCCCTCTTACCATCAGGATCGGCTTGAGTGAGTATGTCTTTCACAACATTATTAGGAACAAAAGCCACAATATGAGAATGCAAAATATAAATTCTGAAATCTTTGATAGCCTTAAGCAAGGCATAGGCTTGCTTCTCTAAGATATTATACTTCAGCTCTGAGTTAGCTAATTTCCTACTAAAAAATGAAATGGTTTGCTCAATAACTTGCTGTCCCTTTTGTAACAAAACTCCAGCAATAGTATTTTCTGATGCGAAAGTAAAAACCATAAATTATTTTGAGAAATCCAAACTAATCAATACCGGTGCTTGTGTGAGTGCCCTTTTGATCTCCTCAAATGAGTGTTTTTCTTCTGCTGTCCACTTAATATCAACTCCCTTCTTCATCATCCTTGTTATATCCTTCACAATCTCAACAAAATTAGGAATAAATTGCCTTACAAAATTTACCTTTTCAAGGAAAGAATGAATCTCCTTCCTGCTTCTAGGAAAATCCACCTTCTGAATTGCATTGACCCTATTTGGATCCATCTTAATCCCATATTTTGAAATGATGTGTCCAAGTAATTTACCTGAAGTTAAAGCAAAAATACTTTTGGTGGGATTTAGAGAGATGTCAAACCTTCTACATTTCAGCAGAATTATTTCTAGGTGTTTCAAGTGATCTTCTTCCCTCCTTGATAAGACTGTTATGTCATCAAGATAAAAAACCACCATCTTGTCCTTCTCTTCAGAAAATGAAATATCCATTGCCCTCTGTAAGGTAGCTCCTGCATTCATGAGACCAAATGGCATCTTAGCATACATGAAAGTGCCCCATGGTGTAGTAAAGTTGATTTTTCCTGATCAAACGGATGCACAAGGGTCTGATTGTAACCTGATAAACCATCAACAATAGACATCCTTTGAGAATAAACAATATTTTGCAAAATTTGGTCCATTTTTGGGAGAGGATATTTTTCCTTCAGAGAGGCTTTATTCAAGTTTCTGAAATCAATACATATTCTGATTTCTCCACTCTTTTTCCTAACTGGAACCAAGTTTGCAAGCCAATTTGAGAATCTGATTGGGACAATGATTTTGGCATCAAAGAGTTTCTTGATTTCTTTTTCAATCAATGGCATGAGAAGTGGATTAATCCTCCTCAACTTCTGCTTGAAAGGCCTTTCATTTTATTTGATGGAAATAGTATGCTAAATAATAGTGGGGTGATATTCTTTCAAATCAACATAATTCCAAGCAAAAACATCTATGAATCTCTTCATAATCTCAATATACTTGCACTTCATATCAACTAAAAGAAAATTTTAAATTTTAATCATTTTGGGCATAGCTACTGTACCAAGGTTACAACTCTCAATCTCTTCATCATCAGCTCGTATCTTAGGGGATTTAAAAACATCATTTTGATCAAAAAAAAATTCAAGAGGTATGAGTCCCTTTGGTATGGAATTATTCTTTAGCTACAAAACTTCAGAATTCCCTTTAGATTCAGCAAGCATATTTTGTTGATCTACTTGTATATTTGCAAACTCTTATTTCAACTCAATAAAGTTCTTCACTTGTTGGTCATCCTCAAAAACTTGCCAATGAGTAATATTATCAAGGATAGCTCATCTATGGCAAACTTCAACCTCATATTTTTCAGTGGAATGTATGGGAATAATGAAAATACTTGCAGAGACATCAAGAGAATCAGCAATGGTGTTTTGGTCTCTAGTTTTGACAAGGAATGAATAAGCTTGAAAATTTTCCTACATGTCCAAAACTAAGTTTCTATATGCCCTCATCCTTATATCCTTTGTTTGATAAACACCTTCAACTTGTTTAATGACTAATTCTGAATCTCCAAAAACAGAAATGTTTTGAGCATTCATTCTTGTCAAAACTTCTAAGCCCAAAGTCAAGGATTCATACTCATCCATGTTATTTGTGCAATCAAGTTCAATTTGTAGGAAAATAACTTACTCTCATCGCTTGGACTTACGATCCAAATCCCTACTCCTACCCCTTCTCTTCCTATTGGTCCATCAAAATGCAATGACCACCAACCTTCCGCCTCCTTGTCACTGACCTGCTGATCTTTTGTTTGTTGATTTTCGAACTGCTGAATTTTAGATCTCTGATTTTCTATTTTCTTCTCATCCTCTGATTCATTAGTCAACTCATTGCAAAGAATAGCATATTCAAGTTCATTATCAAGAACATAAATTGGAAAATTTTGAGGTTTTTCTTTACTACTCACCATGTAGGCCATTCTTGTCTCTCGATATAATCTCATTTTCTCACCAAAAACATGAATGGTGGCATAAGTAAGGTCCATCTACATTGTACCTTTGATTTTTTCTGCCCATGACATTGATAATAGCATACCAAAATTTGGTGGAATGTCTACTACCACGATGTCCATGACGACTGTCTTGGCAGGGACTTGTGTAAGACCAACAACAACATCCTTAATTAAACCAATGCATTGAACTCTTTTCGAATCAAAAGAAAACAAGTCCTTATATGTTCTAGTTATTTCTAACCCCATCCTTTCCATGATTACTTTGCGCATAATATTGTGATAGGCCCCTGAATCTAACATAACATTATGTAATGTCATGTCATGAATGCTAAGGCTCACATAAAAAGGAGGCACCTCCTCATTCTATTCATCTTCTAATCTTGGACCCAAGTATATGGTTGGATGATCCTCTAGTACATTCAAGATATCAGTAGCTTTTTGTTGTGAATTCAACATTTTAACAATCTTGCTTCTATACTCATTGAATTTGAGAATCTCACCAAAAGGTACTGGAATTTTGATCTTAGAAATTTCATTTTCAAAACTGAAAACAGAAACAAATTTTTTAGCTTCTTTGATAGGAGGAAGAGTTGGTGTATCTTTCTTACCTTCAGCGACCTTAGGATTATCTTTCTTTCCATAAGTAGCCTCAGGTGTATCTTTCTTAGGCTGTGTTTTATTTGCAATGATAGGCACATTTCTATTTCTGAGATTGTATTATTTTTGCATCTCAAAAATAGCATGTTGATACCCTTTTAGATAATCTAATGGTTCCTCTCCATGATTATCTTGGTCTGATTCATCATGTTCCTCTTTATTCAAGAAAATTCCATAAATTTCTTCATCTAAACAATGAATAGACTCTTCATGAATTTTAGGATCTTCTTCATCAATCAAGTTCTGCTGGAAAGGAGGTCTCACTGGAGGATCAAGCTGCTGATTTCTGTTTTCCCTTGGTCTTTGTTGATTCTGAGGTCTCCTGAACTGAGGGTTTCTAAACTGAGGTTCATGTTGTGTAGGAGGAGTAGAGGTATTCCCAAGGGCCAATCTATCCATCAAATTTTCCATTATTTTCATCATTGAATCAAATTTATCATCAGAGGTAGAGGAGGAAGGCTTCTCTTCTTCTTTTAACTTAGTCTTACCCATTTTTGAATTTTTAGCTGATATCATATTAACCTCCACCTTCACTGCATCATTGTTCATTTCAGCAAGTGAAGGGGGTTCTCTTTCTCTCAGCAGTATAGAAAAGTCATAGTCAAAATCTTCGGCATATCTAATCTGAGCTAAGGCTTGTGGAGGTTTTAAATGGGCAGTAATAGAGTCATAAAATTTATTAAACCTTTTTGAAAAGTTTTCAAAAGTTTCATCAACAACTCTTCTTAAACTGTTATACTCAGTGAGGGCTTGTACTGGATTAGTTCTATTTCCCCACTTTCTCAAAAAGGTATCTTCAAACTCATTCCAATTATGAATACTTCCAGGAGTAACGGCTTTGAACCACTTCCTAACTTCACCAGTAAAACTCTGAGAAAATAATCTCAACTTGACATCTTCATGATCAACCTCTTCCCTTTCTACAAAATCATTAAATTAATCTACATGTTCTTCTACTGTAATCTCTTCATCACTTCCCCAAGTTTTGATTCTAGCAGCATATCTGCTAGGGAGGTCATGTAAAACAACTGGAAGAACAGTAGGGAATATCTAGCAGGTGGAGGAGGTACATTTCCAGCCATGGTGAAGGGGATTGTGGTAGCTTTAGGGATAGCAGCAATAGAGGATGAAGAACTTTTATGAGGAGGACTGTTTGGTCTTTTTCCACTAACAATTAAACTCCAATCAGGAATAGGTAAACCGGCTTTACTTTTCAACAATACTTCAAAAGGATCAAGCTATTTCAATTTATCTAAAGACTCTTTCCAGCAACAACTCAGAAGTAACATCTTCCCAAAACTCTTCTTTGTCTTCCTATGTTACTAGGGCTGAGGTATTAATACCTACCTTATGCAAGTCTAAGACGATTTCAGTTATTGCTTTTTCACTTTCAGATCTAACCAATACTTCCTAGATTTTATCATCAACTCTTTTATCTTCAGGAATTCTTAATATTTCAGAGGACAAGGATTTCGAATGTGATGGATTACTTGATATTTCAAAAATGCCTTGACTACCTCTGGAAATGATGTTTGGATTTTCCACGATGGTAGGTGGATCTGGGTCAGGATTAATCCTCGTGTATCTCCTTCTCAAAGCCACGTTTGATCATATAAATTTTGAATGTAGTCACCAAGGTAGATTCAACCTCGAAAAGCTTCCTGAGCTCCTGCTACCTTCAGAAGTTCAGCTTCAAAATTTAGGTAAAAAGTATAATCTTCAGGCTCCCTGTAGACGCACCAAAATGTTATCACAAAATTGGATCTAATAGGCTGCTTGATCAGTCAACTTCATGTAACTATTTCAAACCTAATCTTCTGACTAAGACTTAGCCTCCTCAGCCTGAGAGGGCTCTCTCAAGGTTTAATGATTTGGATAAAAATATAGATGGCTAACTCTATTTAGGTAATAAACAAATAAATGATAGATGTAGGTTGAGAATCACATCAACCTATATACATTGGGCTTATGGATTCAAAGAAATTCAGTAATTCGGTGAATCTACTTAACATGGAAGTTGAGGTATATCAGAGTTTTAGTCATAAGGTACACACACATGAAACTGTAAAAACACAGTCAGATCACTTATATAGGAAGTCAGAGCATCTAATAGATGAATTATGAGTAATATATATGAACACCACTGCAATGAGACATATAAGAGATGCAAATAGAATAGGAAAACACTAAAACTCCTTCTGAATCTCAAGTTGGTCAAGTAGAGGATCTCTGTATTAGCTGAAAAGAAGTCAATTCACAACAAGCACAGTTTTGCCAAAAATGTCCAACCCTTGAAAAATTTGACCTCTTGGCCTTTAATAGACCTCTTACAACATGAGATGATCTACCTCTAGGCTAGATACATCAAATTTCTAACTACTGACACTTTGCATAACCATAAGACATGGAATTTATTACAAAAAGACACCTAATCTACTTAAACAATCCTATTCCAAAAAGGACTCAAACTGCTTATTGCTATCTATAACAACCTTATGTATTTAAATTTACACCATTTCCAAGTGTATCATCACATGTTCGAATCTGGATGATGGGCTTCATTTCTTCATGACCATATTGCTGACCTCCACCAAAATAGGAAATAGAACCCTATTTTTTAGGCATAAGATATTTTTCATTCTTTTAACATTATGAACATCATGTACCCTTAATTTCATGGTCCTTGGCTATTGGAAGTTGGCATAACACATCCATAACTCCTCCCTAGCCTCCAACTGTCTAAAATCGCTTTAAACACTGCTAAAAATGTTGTAATGTTCTGCGATATGGAAACACAACAGTTTCGTAGCACCTTTTGTAGTGCTGCCATTTCAACCTTTATTCTTCAAATATTTGACTCTTTCCTCCAACATTGTTTTAATTATCCTTTAATACATCTTCCATAGCAGATTTAGTTCTTGTCTCATTCTTCAACCCTTCAAAAAATTATGAAAATAGGAAAGAAAAGCTGCTACAACAGTTTTGTAGCGTTTTTCTGCTTTTTTATACTGAATGCGCTATGAAACTGCTAAGTATGCAGTTTTGTCATAAATTTTCCAAGTGAAAAATGTAGTTATGCCAAAAACTCAAAATATACCTATCTTCATCATTTAAAAACCATATCAACTATAAAAACACAGTCATTCTAGCTTTCTTGAGGTCCCTTCTTCATTTACACTTGGTTGAGCTATTGGTTCTTCTATGACTGTCATTTTAATGCCTCTGCTCTTTAACTCATCATGAATCAACTCAAATTGTTGCTATAAGTCCTCCACCTGATCTTTAAGTCTTATGTTAGTAGCTGTTAGATGAGTGTTTAATATTCTGACAAATTTAGCTTCTTTTATTGTTGGAACTGTCCATTTGAAAAATTGCTCTGTATTACTTAAGTTTTCAGAAGAAGAATCAACTTGTCCTTCCCACATTTCCTTCATCCTTTTAAACTGTACTTTCTCAACACTGTGTTTTCTAGCTCTCTTCTTCATGACAACAATTTATTGGTTTTCCAACCTTAATTTCTCCTCAAGACACTGAAACTCTATTTTCTCTGTCATTTCCTCTTTTCCCCTCTTTGTTCTGTTGATTGTATGCTTCATTGTAGGTGATGAAAGATCAACAACTTCTTTAGGAGATTTAGTTGTCTCAGTGGGTTTTTGAACCTCTTTTCTGCATTCCATCAGTTTCCTAGCATGCCTAGTCATAGGTTTTCTTGTTTGAAATATGAAACCTACATCTTCCCCCTCAATCTCTAGCTTCTTTGCAGATTTGGCCTTTTTCAACTTATGCTCCTCTTCCCCAATGAACCCAGCTTGGACAATGGGTGTCTCTTCTATGTCAATGGCATGAAGAATATCCTCTAGATTCCCCTTTGTTACTAGGATGTCCTCTATAGCAATTATATTTCCTTTTAATGCCACTTCTTGGCTTCTAGTTACTCTTTTGGTCCCCTTGCTGATAGCTTGTTTCTGTTTTTCATCTTTGACAACCTTTGATCTCTGTTTTGTAGGTGGGAGAGTTGGAGTATCAAGCGTTTGCATTTGCTCTGGCCCTTTCTCAGTTTGCTTTTTTTGCTTCACTCTTGCAGTTACTTTTGGTTTTGCAACCATAGGTTGGCCTGGTTATGCTATTGGTGGTGATGGAACTCCTTTATTTTTAGGGTTTCTTGCAGGAGTTAGGGTTTCCAACACAAAACCATTTATAAATAAGAAAGATGACCAATATCTGCCTATCTTCTGAAGTTCATCTAAAAATAATAACTTCATTAAACCATGATGAAATAAGGATCTTTCACTCCCTTCAGAATTTTCTTACACCTTATCAGCCATCTTTGCAAGGCTCCTATGCAGATAAAAAGGTAAATCAAGTGAAATCTTACCAGTGAAGTGTAGAATCAATTTGAAATGATATGAATAAACCTTGTGATATCTGCCTTCACAGGTAAAATATTTCTGAATGTTGAGCAGCAGTTTTGAGTAGTTATTGTTGGCCGGATAAATCAATCTTGCAGACAAGACCGATCTCCCTAGTATCAGAAGATAGTCTAGCAACAAACAAACAATTAAATATATCTTTATCTAGATATATAACGATTTATAAATAAAAGCTATAAAGTTTTTACAATCCTACCTCGATCCAATGCTTGTTCGTTGTAGTCTTCCTCCAGTTGCCCGAAAGAGTTATCCTTGAAGACCTGCAATCACAAAAAATAAAACATCAATAATACCTGCATAGCATATATTTATCAATCATGTCTATTATGGTGATCAATGAATCCATAAAATAAACAATCAAATGATAGGTTATTGAGAAAAACAAACTTATTTGTATTAACTTTGAAATAGTAGAAAAACCTTACAACATTTTCAGCCTTGATGTTGAACAGGTCCTCCCGGGGTCCGAAGCAGGAATTTCCTCTACTTTGACAGGTCTTTCTCTCTTCTAACTGAGACACACACAGGTATGTAATCTCTCCCCATAAAATCTCAGTTAAAGGAGTCTAAATTCCAACAACACTTTACCTCAAACAGCACTAAAGCTTGAACTCTCTTTGAGGCTTCCCAATGCCTCTTTTTATAGTGCAAAAGAGGAGGTTATAGTTCCAATTATGAAGGGATAGAGTCCTCCTTCAAAGGGATAAGCTCCTCACATCAAGGGGTTAGATCCTTAAGGCATGGGATACATGAACCTAAAAGGAACGGATTTGCCACCGTAAGATTCCTTCTAGAAGCTTTTAGAAATGACTGAAAGTGAGATTTTTGAGTTTACTTGTGCCCTTTTAACATTTTACAGGGGTCCGCACTCTTAGCATAGAGAAAGTGCGGTCAGGTTCGTAGGAGACATGACCATTAGGTGCGGGACCGCAGGTAAGACAAAGAGAAAGTGCGATACCAGAGTTTCAGAGACTTTAAGAGCTTTTCTCTTATTTTTAAGGCTTGACATGAGGAAATGATGTTTTAGACTTGAAAAGGAGGAATATATGAGTGATAATGAGCTCATAGAGATAGCAGAATGTCAAAGTAACAATTTTCAGTGCAACAGATTGCCCCCTAAAGTGCGAAGTCTGTAATAGATGAAGATAAATTCTGTCATGTATGAAGAGTGAAGTACTTTTTCATTTCAAGTATCTTCCTATGGACACCCAGTCGAAACCTATAAAAACATTCAATGCAAAATATATATATATAGACATATCATCGCTGAGGTATGCATTCCCATACTCAGATCAAAACTAACTAGAAAACTGACTTAAACTGTTCTGATACAGGAATGAATTTCAATACATCAATAGTATAGACATGTGTAGACACAGTATGGATGTAGCCATTTGTTTATGAATAGTCCACTGTATAAATGAATAACAAAATTCCTCGCAGCCTGGATGGTAGAAACTAGATCCAGGGTCTTGATTTCCACTTCCCAAACTAGTACGATTCTATCCATGTGAATGAATGTGTCGATGTCGAACATGGTAGAAACCACTTGATTACCAGTCAATAATGTAAACTGTTAAAAAGTGTGAGAGAAACCACCAGTAATGTCAATGGCCCTCAAAGTACTCAGTACAATCCATGAAATGTGAATGAATGAGCTGAAGTCGAACATGTCATGGAATCATTCGATCAAAGGTCAATGATGCAACTTGTCGTTGAAGGCGAGAAACCTACCATTGAGGCATGCAGATTTCAAGGTACTGACGATTTCTAGATCGACTTCCTAGATAATGAGCTGTCGTCGATAGAAAGTGATCCTTCTTAGGTGAGCCCACAACACAAAATAATAGATCAAGTTTTGAAGAAATATATTGGCAAGGACTGACTCAGGGATGGTCAAAATGGAATACAAACATTTTTCAGATGAATGGTTTGTTTGAACTGTCCTCTTGAACACATAACGACACTGTAGATGGCTTGGTGAAAATTGACCCAAAGCTAATACCTAGAAACCGGTTGAAGATTTTCAATATGGTTTGATTAACTGTTAGGAAAAGGATTTTCCCAACCCAGGTGAACAAAAGTGTCATGTTCAAAAGTGGTTAATGGCTTTTCGAATAATCAAAATATAAAAAACAGGTTCATTTTTTTCTCTTTTCCCCCACCATTTCTGGCAAGTACCTCTTTATTTTTGACAAGCTTGAGGAGGATAACATTTGCTTGTTTATAAGCTCATCCTTCATATGAGTCCAACTTAGTTTAAGATTTGAACCCTAAGAAGGAGTGGTTCGTTCCTGTTTTAAAATTGAACAGGTCCTTTACTGTTAAATTTTAACGAGTCCAGTATAGGAGAAACTCGGTGTTTTTCAATTTTAAGGAGTCAGAAGAAAAAACTTAAGAAAACTCCATGGGTGTACTTTTTCATAAATTTAGTCTCTCGAGCCCGAAAAAGGATAAAATAATGCGGGAGAGAGCTCTATTGACTATAATTAGTCAACGTATACCTTTTTCATAAATAGTCCATTTTAGCCCGTAAAAGGGGTAAACTTATAATGAAAGGACGATCATTCATTTACTTTAACGAGTTCGAATAATCACGTGCTTAGAAATCTTTTCAATTTTCGAGAGTCTGAAAAGGGCTTAAAAGAGGACTCCAGGGTTTGGCTTTTTTGTAAAAAAATTTTTGAAAGAGTCCGAAAAAGTGATAAAAGTATGCTCTTCGTCGAAAAATGATCAATTTTCCTGAAAAATCCAATTTTCTGCACAAAAACTCGAAACATTACACATACCTGTTTAAGATAAATAAATTTTTTTTCAAAAATTGCCTTTTCAAAGTGAAAAATAAACAAATTAAAAATTCATTTATTCGAAAAAACTTATAAAAAGGACTTTTCTAACTTCATTTTTACCATTTGAGTTCAGAGTGAAAAGTGAGAGCTTTTGGGTAAAAAATTTCCTATGAAGATTCTAGAAAATCCGTCTGTTGGAATCGAAAACTATCAGCTCCAGGTAATCCACATCCTCCTTATCTTGTATTAAATCCGTTTACATTTTTTTTTTAGGCTTTAAATTTCATTTTCAAGGGAAAAATAGGTTCAAAAAATTGCCCGCGGGGGTCTGCAGGTGCAACACGCGAGACCTGCGGACCCATGAATTTTTTCTTTGTAGAAAAAAGTCGTGGGTCCACACCTTTCGCACAGTGCCCGTGCGTTCCTACGCACTATGTGTAAACAAAGGGTGCGGACCCCGCGCAATGATTTTAAAAACTTAAATTTCTCAATTTCCGCCCAAAATTTTTCAAACAAGTTTGTTCTAATATGTCTTTTTATGCATTGTAGGACATTCAAAATGCTTATTTGGCGAGAACGCAAGCATGAGGATGTAGATGAAGCCGCAATTCTTCATCTTCCCATAATGCAGGCATTGAGAGCATGTGGGTTGTACAAGTTCTGGGCCATACAGGGTATGAGGGCTCAAGTAGACCTCCTGACATGGCTGGTAAACAAATGGAATACTTAGGACCAGTGTTTTTTTATTGGCGGCCACTGGCTCGAAATTGAGCTAGAGGATATATACTTTTTGAATGGTTTTCCCAAGAGGGGTGAACAAATATCTATGTTTGGGACTAGGCCAGGTGGCCAGTATGTCGCTAGTCTTCTACTAGAGTTTTGCGATGATCATGCAGACCCCAAGGATAAACGGATTGATATAAAACTATCATCCGACCTGAGCTTAAATTTATTGCATTCACTGTTACCAGACCGTGCGAGAGTGCAACATTGCATGTGGCTACTAGATCCCAGATGCGGATTGCAGTAGGTTGTTTCCGAGGCACCATTTTCAACTGGTGCGAAGCAGTATTGGCCAATGTGAAAGGCCAACTGACCAGAGAAAAAAATGGAAAGCTCAACAAATTTGGCTATGGATCCATTATGGTTTCATTTTCTCTGGAAAGGATTCCCTTACTGGCTCCACAACTCATTCTAGTTGATCCAGGCAGTGCCCGGGAACCTCGGATGGTTTGATGGACAGCTTTAATGGCCCGTCACGCTGAGGGCGTAGAGGTTGTTTGATTTACATTTTCATATTTTCATTGGTTGAACAACCAAGTATTTGCTATTGAGGACTTTCCATACACTAGGATGGACTTCCGTGGCGACCGAGACATGGTTCTTCCAGCAGGAGAACAGTGGGATGATTCAGGTAAAAACTATTTTCAACATTTTCTAAGTTCTAATTTTTTGTATTTTTAATCGTATAAAACTAATAATCAAAATTTTAAATGCATATGTGGGCCCACGACGACCAGCCACTCTCCAGCCTTATGAGAGGAGACACCCAGCTGCAGCAGCACCAGCCCCACAGGGCCAATCAACAGAGATCCTGACCGACTTGGAGCATCATCTAGAGCGCATGACACTAGATATTCCAGAGACTGACATAGATGATATTCCACTTAGGCTACAAATATATGTGATTAGGGTCCCAGGACCTTTTAGGAGGTTCCTGTGTAGGGTGGCCCGAGCAGTAATTTCTTATCGTCATCATCACCAGTGATAGGATGATCGATTTTGTAGACTCATAACATTTTTGACTTTTTGTATTATCATTTTTGCCAATCATGACGTGTTTTTCAACCTATGATTGAAGACGATGTATATTTTTTGAAACACACTTCTATGCTATGATAAATCATTATTACCGGCTATCTTGTGTAACATTTTATCAAATGTCGTGTATTTTAACATTTTGATTATTGCAAATGTCTATTTATCATACTAGAAGCAACTGCATCTGCTAATGTATTTAAACGTCTTGGAATATGTTGATATTCAATGTAATCAAATTCACGTTCAAAGAGACGAACTCTTAAAAATAAATGTAATAATACTGGATTTCTAAAGGCATAAACCCTGTTAAGCTGTAATACAATGAGTTCAGAATCCAACCTAACAATCAAACTCTGAATTCCAAATGATATGAACTTAGAAAATAACTCAATCACTGCATTATACTCTGCAATGTTATTCGTTGTTTGACCGAGGCTAACCCCATGCATGGATACTAACTCATCAGAGGGTGAATAGATAACCCACGCTACAGAAGAAATGTTATGTGTACTATGACAAGAACCATCAGCGAAACCAATGTGCGTTTGAAGAGACGTCGACATCTGCAATATCAAGAGTAAAACCCACATAAGCGGGAATAGTGATAAGAGCACACTCTAAACTAGGCACACTTTTCTAATCTAATACACACCAGCTGTAAAGAAAATAATCTAACAAAAATTTCCACACAGAAATTAAGCATAATATCTCTTCAAATAAAGCCCATTTATGGGTTTATCCAAAGGGACTCCATCAAAATCTATCAGTTCATAGGCCCCTTTTTCCAGCTTTCGCTTAACAATGTAAGGACCATGCCACATAGGTACAAATTTTCCAGCCCCTAGCTTATCGTTCGCTTGATCGTAAACTAAAACTAGGTCTCCTTTTGAAAATTTGCGAGGTGTAACATTTCTGTCATACTGAGCTTTCATTCGTTTTGCATGAGCCTCATTGGCTAATGCAGCAGTGCGTCGATTCTCATCTAGTTGAGCTAAGTACAAAAAACGTTTCTCTTCTTCAAAAGTAGCTGGGAGTAATTATATGGCTAATTTTAATGACGGAATTTCACTTTCAATAGGTAACACAGCTTCCAAACCGTAAACTAGTTGAAAAGGAGTGAAACCAGTTGATGTTTTTACTGATGTCCGATATGCCCAAAGTGCTAAAAATAGCATGGTATGCCAATTTGACTTATGAATATCAATGATTCATTTGATCATAGTGACTAAAACTTTATTGATATCTTCAACCAGAACTATTGGTCTGTGAAACCAGAGATTCTGGGTTCGATCCCCAGTGGAGTCGCCAATTTGTTGGCCAGATAAATCGATCTTGCGGACAAGACCAATCTCCATAGTATCAGAAGATAGTCTAGCAACAAACAAACAATTAAATCTACATTTCTCTAGATATATAACGATTTATAAATAAACTCTATAAAGGTGTTACGATCCTACCTCGATCCAACTCTTGTTCGTTGTAGTCTTCCTCCAGTCGCCCGAAAGAGTTATCCTTGAAGACCTGCAATCACAAGCAAGCAAATATCAATAATACCTGCATAGCATATATTTATCAATCATGTCTATTATGGTGATCAAGGAATCCATAAAATAAACAATCAAATGACAGTTTATTGAGAAAAACAAACTTATTTGTATTAACTTTGAAATAGTAGAAGAACCTTACAACCTTTTCAGCCTTGATGTTGAACAGGTCCTCCCAGGGCTCGAAGCAGGAATTTCCTCTACTTTGACAGGTCTTGCACTCTTCTAACTAAGACACACACAGGTATGTAATCTCTCCTCATAAAATCTCAGTTAAAGGAGTCTAAATTCCAACAACACTTTACCTCAAACAACACTAAAGTTGAACTCTCTTTAAGGCTGCCCAATGCCTCTTTTTATAGTGCAAAAGAGGAGGTTACAATTCCAATTATGAAGGGATAGATTCCTCCTTCAAAGGGATAAGCTCCTCACATCAAGGGGTTAGCTCCTTAAGGCATGGGATACATGAACCTAAAACGAACGAATTTGCCACTGTAATATTCCTTCTAGAAGCTTCTAGAAATGACTGAAAGTGAGCTTTTTGAGTTTACTTGCGCCCTTTTAATATTTTACACGGGTCCGCACTCTTAACACAGAGAAAGTGTGGTCAGGTTCGCAGGATACATGACCATTAGGTGTGGGACCGCAGGTAAGACAAAGAGAAAGTGTGATACCAAAGTTTCAGAGACTTTACGAGCTTTTCTCTTATTTTTAAGGCTTGACATGAGGAACTGATGTTTTATACTTGCAAAGGAGGAATGTATGAGTGATAATGAGTTCATACAGATAACAGAATGTCAAAGTGACAATTTTCAGTGCAACAACTATCTTTGATGCAGCTTCTAGGGATAACGTTATTAATTTCCATGTATGTGTACTCGGGCTTCATGAAATATTTACACTGCTCCATATCAAATTTGAAACTTTTGAACCAGGTTTCCTGACCTCTTGGTATCTCTGTAACATCAGCAATGACCTCTGGAGTAATAGACACACTTAGCATCCCGACTTTAGTGGTTGTTCCATTTAAATTCATGGAAAATTCCTTGGATACCTGTGTGTGACAGCCCTGCAACTTCTCACAAAACCATAGGAAACCTACTCTTCTGAACGCTTCAATGAAAATTGGGTCTTCAATTATTACCTTCATGTCTTCAGGTTCATGCCTTAAGCAGTGTCCTCTAGGAATTTTCTTTTCCTCTGCCATGTTATTGAACAAATATTTCAGCCTCGCTTGAAAAAAATGTAACAGCAGCCTCACTTGAGAAACTATTAACCTCGCTTGATATGGGTGTATTAAAACCCTTATATGAACCAGCCACAGGTTTCTCTTGACACTCAGAGCTCAGACATTTCTAATGGAGGCAAAAGGGAATGAGAATGACTAATTAGGAAATATTTTGAAATTTAAAATGTCCTCTCATAAATGAATTATGCCTCATTCATAACCTATAATGACAATGATGACTACAAATGTGGGCGTGTACATCGAATTTCATCATTACATGACTCAAAATGCCACTATCCTACCCTTTCCCAATGGTTTCTAACATCTGCCAACTCAACTGACAAGACAGTTACAAAACCACTCTTTCATAGCTCTTGTAGTGTAATTTTTCATGTTTGCGCTATGAAACTATCAGCACTTTCGTAGTGCAAAACGAATTTTTTCAACAGGTGGCACTAAAAAATTGCGGTTTTTCGGCTAATTGAATAGTTTTGACAAAAAACTTTAGGAAATTACATACAAATGGAAAATGATGAATATTTTACATGAAAGAACTGTAAAAAAGGCTTTATTTGAAACTGTTAAGTCCCTATATTAATAGTATAGCCCCTTATTATGTTATTGTAGCCCCCCTTATTGTTATTATTGAACCCTGTAACCCCCATTTTGTTATTATTGTGCCCTTAAATTATTATTGTTAGGTCAGCTAGGATTACATTGTGGCCCACTAGGATTACATTATGGCCCCATGGACTCCTATATATAGAAAGGAGGTTTTGTAAATTGTATCATCCAAGAATTGTTCATTTATGTAATGTATTGGAGGTTTCCCCCTCGAAGTGGCTCATTTCTAAGGCGTTGATATCTCTTTTCTTCTCTTTTTGGAGCTGGTTACACAACATTTGGTATCGGAGCTTTGGATTCTAGGGTTTCGCTGCTCCAAACAGGTCATCGTGGCATTTTCGCTATAACTTTTTTTCTACGAAGTTTCAGAAGCTGAAATTTTTAGGGTGCGAAGAAAAAATCCCGAGGAAGCTTGTATAAAAATTTCAGAGTTTGGTTCGCAATAATTTCGGAGATATGATCTGTGGAAGTCAGGTATTTTTTCAGGCTCCTAAACAGGTCATCGTGGCATTTGCGCTATAAATTTTTTTCTACGAAGGTTCAGAATCTGAAATTTATATGGTGCGAAGCTGAAATCCTGAGGAAATTCATCAAAAAATTTCAGAGCTTGGTTCGCAATATTTTTTGAGATATGATCTGTGGAAGGTAGTGCTTTTTCAGGCTCCTGAATTGCATCTCAAAGAGGTGATCGTGGGAAAAGTTCAATAACTCTCTCTCTGGGCATTGGATTGGAGTGCCATAAAAAGTGGTCACAAGTACACGGACTTTAGTTTCTTGGCTATAAATTTCAGAGACAAAGGACAAAATAGTGACACGTGGAAAGTCGTACAAGTTCGATCTACTGAACCAGTCCATAATTAGGTCATTGTGGGAGATTAGACACAACTTTGTCTTGGAGAATCCAAATCAGGTCAGACCTGTGGTATTCAAAAGATAATTCAGAGGGCTACTTCAGTGCTTAATTTCAAATATTTAAGGGCTGCAATCACAGAGATAATTCAATTTCAATATCGAGCTCCTCAAAAGCAAGAAAAAGGTGTGTATTTTTCCGAATTGCATAAGTTTTGTTTGAAGAATAAATTTGAATTGATTCCAAGGGCATATTTTAGAATTTTTATCAGTATTGGGTTCTATAATGCCTCCAAAAAATAATTCCATACCCATTAATCCCTCAAAAAACTATACTATGACGCATGAAGAGGAAGAGTTACAGTATGAGATATCAAAATTACGGTACCAAGTGCAACAATTTTCAATCTTACGAAGAGCAATTGAAGATGAAATAGATGGTTTAAAAGCAGAAATGGAGGCTAATTTGGATGGTTTGAAGGATAAAATAATAGAAAATATGGATGATAAATTAATGGAAGATCACATTGAGCATCAACAACAAGTTCTCCAACTCTCAAAGGATAACCCAACTTTGGTGCAGAATCTAATGAAACAACAGGAAGATCAACATGACATCGAAAGAAGTTATGAAGCAGTCATAGAAACAAGAACTCGACAATTACGATCAATTTCAGAGTATCTCAGCAAGTGGAAGAACTTTCCTGTAGAAGATTTCACATGGGAGGATGAGAATTTTATACAGAAGCATCAAGAAATAATCAAGCGTTGAGGACAACACTTGTTTGAAGGAGAGGGGAATGTTAAGTCCCTATATTAATAGTATAGCCCCTTATTATGTTAGTGTAGCCCCCCTTATTGTTATTATTGTACCCCTGTAACCCCCATATTGTTATTATTGTGCCCTCAAATTATTATTGTTAGGTCGGCTAGGATTACATTGTGGCCCACTAGGATTACATTATGGCCCCATGGACTCCTATATATAGAAAGGAGGTTTTGTAAATTGTATCATCCAAGAATTGTTCATTTAAGTAATGTATTGGAGGTTGCCCCCTCGAAGTGGCTCATTTCTAAGGCGTTGATATCTCTTTTCTTCTATTTTTGGAGCTGGTTACACAACAGAAACTTAGGATGAGCTTTAAACTATAAAAAATCTAAAACCTACCCTTGATTAAACTGAAATTGACTTCTAAAACCCAATTTTGATCCATGAAATTTCGTAACCTTGTCAAAATGATGTTTTGATATTTTTTGGGTGATAACACTAGGTAGTACAGTGAAAGCCGCGACTATCTCCCACCCTTTATGGGTAGTACAAAATGGCAGCTGACTTCGAGGCTACATTCCACAATATCCATCTTCATGTGAAGGGCGATGTGGAAGGAGTCTGGTACGAGTTACCTTACTTGGTGACTGAAGATGATTTGATCCGAGTCACCTGAGATTGGCCGCCAGCATGGTTGCCTCCACAAACCCAGCCGCACACACTCTTAGGTAAATAAATGGAGAAGGCCACTAAGAAGCCTGCTGTAACAGACAACCCTAGTGATAAGGAGCCTACCCCAATGACAATAAGAGAAAAAACTGAAACCACTGTGCCATAAAATAATTTCTCTGTGCCCAAAGACACTGAAGCAGGCACATCCAAAGATACAAAGCGCAGACCAAGGTTGGGTCAAGGACGAATCATAAGGGTTCGATGCAAACAAGATAGGAGATCCTGACACTGACAGAGGACGATCTCAATGAGATCGAAAACATAGTGACCATTGCATAGGAGGATCACTGGATGGACATGGTGGTCTTGTATAAATCTGCATTGGAGTTTTTCCATGTTGGCCTACAAGAGTTGAAAATGCAAGCGAGCCAGATCCAGGCGAGCATGATTCAAGCAAGCTGAACCAGTGCGCATTTTACCAACACACAACCTTTAGACGTAACACTTCCATCATCTGAGGAGGCTTGATTTTTCCATATCCCCCTACCAGCATTTCAAATGGATGCGAGACAACACACTCAATTTACTGGTACAGGTGATGTGCATATTAATCTTGTTGTGTTTCTTGCAGAAATCTTCATCTTCTACACTCAATCATTGCTGATAAGCTGCAGTACCATGAAGAAACTGCGTAGACGCAGACCCAGGATGCACAAGCACATGAGAAGCAGTGGCAGGCAAAGGTGACATATCAAGCAGTAGAAGCTCAACGCGTTGCACTGGAAGCCAAGATCAATCAAGTATGCTAGGATATTCCAACGGTCGCAGCCACTGCTGCACCTACATAGAAGTTTGACAGACTAGCTGTTGCAATCAAGGTTGTGCATGTAGAAACTCAAACCATTCGAGCCACATATGAGTAGCAAATCGCGAATCTTCAAACCAAGCTTCAACCGGAGACACTGCTAGATGTTCATGCCAAGAGAGAAGCAGGGGTTAAGTAGGCCCAACAAAGTATCTTCATCGTAGTCACTCAATGTGACTAGTCTCTAGCTAAGGCCATGGACATTTGGGCCTCTATCCAGAATGATCTGGTCGTTCAGCAGCTGCGTGACACACTTAGCACCAAGGAATTGCAGTTCAAGGAAATACGCATAGTAGCACCCACATTAGTGGGTTCAGCAGAGACTCGCTCGTCTGCAAGAAGGTCGCTGACTCTAGGGTGAAATTGCATATTTGCGCTGAAAATAACAAGTGCTCACAAAGAGAATGAAACCATGGGAAAAGGAAGCACTACAACTCTCACAGACGCTAGAAAACACACTCAAGATCATCTAGCAGACCCAACGCAGTGTGGATATGGCCGATGAAGGGCCCACAACAGACAAGATGGTTCAACAAGTGCAGGGTGCATCAGCGTAGAGCCTGGAGTTAGTGCTCCCTCTCCAAACTTCTTTCAAGACGCTCCATGATAAAACCAAGGATACAGCTACTGCGCCTCAATGACTCGGGACAAGTAACATGTTTGTGTTGGGGGCCTCTTAGATCAGGGTCCCCTGAGGCACAAGTTTCAAAGCTCCATTTTTGGTAATATTGTACGTGCGCACTATACAGAGGTAGTCAAAGGGATTTTTGCCCCAATTTTTGGATATATTTAAGCTTGAAAGTAAACTATGGGTCTCAAACCATGGTTTTAGATGATAGTATATGTGTTCTAGGCATATTATAAATATATAGCATTTGTCTAAGCTAAATAGTTCGATTAACCTATGAGATATTGATATTCGGATAATACCTGCGACTGTAAGGGTTTTTTATCAGGAGATCAAAGTCCCTTGTAGAAAAATGCTCAAAAATGAAGTTGCTCAAAATTACTCCAAAATAGATCGACTGGAAAGAGCTCGGCGATACGATCCCAAAGCCGCGAACGGCACTCAAATCCGTTACCGTATGGAGGAGATATTGCATTTTGAAATTGCCCAATAACTTTCAATTTTGAAAGAAAATTTTTAATATTATGTGGGAAAATTTTTATTTTTTATTAAGGTTTAAATTATTAAATTATATATTTTTTTTATATTTTATATGATTTAAATTAATCATATATTATATTAATTAATATATATTTTAATTATTTTTAAATTATTTTTTAAACCTTATTAAAATTTTAAAATTAAACCACATATATGTTAAAAATTCAATATGCAAAGTTTAAAATCCCTAAGGCAAATGTTTTAAATGTCAAAGGATACGTTATGGTAATGGTTGATAAATCAAAGGGGCACGTGTTATGTTTGAAAACCCAAAAGTGATAATGTATAGTTGAAATGTTATATGTGGGTTTTAAAAGGTTCAACATGGATAACGTTTGGAAGACGTGTTAAGGCACGTGGGCTATTCACAAAGTGTTGGAGCGGAGGTTTAAAACGTGATTCAAATGTGGTGGAGCGGAATCCGTTGGCGCAATAACTCAACGTTTATTAAAACCATTTTCCATGTGAACCGTTTGACTTAACGTGGCGGGTTGGCATGTGAACGCGGGGTTTATAAAAAGAGTCACATTTAATGTTGCCGCCGAATTTGGAGTGCGCCCGACAGATTTGGGGGAAGTTTCTATTTTAACTGGAGTTAACTCCAGTTCTCCACAGTTAGCGGAGCTTTTGAAGGGCCAACTTCAGTTAGCCATAACTTTGGCTAGGAAAGTCCTTTTTGGACGAATTTTTTTTTGATTCTGGGTCTCTTCGACATTATGAAGCTGTTGGAAGTGTTTGAAGAGCCATCAGGGTGCTCTAACAGAGAATTTACCAGCGTTTTTGGTCGTGGAGCCACTAGGGCCTAAGGGAAGAAGAGTTGTTTTGGACTACCTTTATCCAATGGAGGTGGTTGTTTAGTCATTTTCTACTGATTTGAGCCTTCTGAATCTATTTTTGCAGTGTATTTTTCCATTTGAGGCTTCTATACAGTTTTATTCACATTTTGAGCATTTAATCAAAGAGGAAAAAGCCTAATTAGAGGCTTTTGGACCCAGCGGAGGTAGCCCAAGAGAGGGGTGAACCGCTTAAACAATTATTTGATGTCATACTGTATAATTTTGCTGCATATTTTCAGATTCTGCTCTTTTAAACAGTAAATTTTTATAAGCAAACTTTTCCCAAGCAGGTTTAAACAGTGAACAAAACTTATTAGTTCATCTTCTTACCATTATACTTCATTTGCAGAATATGTATACTTTCCTATTCACACATTAAAGTTGGATCAATGAATACTTTGCAGTTAAAACAAATACTTTCATTGATCGGATCTCAGTGATTACTTTTTATTTCTTTAGGCAGAGTCTGTAGAAGGGCCAGGTAGCCTCCAGATTCATCCTTTCTTTGAAAGGTGAAATATCCGGTGAATGCCCCTACAGTCAATCTCTGTATGAGAAATACTTTGTTCTCACAATTTCAGATCAGGTTGGTATCAGAGCTCAAGGTTTTTCTTAAGAGTTTGTGAAATTTGTGCAAGTAAGTTGTGTTATTCTGCAAAATTTGATGCTTACTAGGCTGAAATTGCAAAGAGGGGAAGGTCAATTGGTTAGAGAACAAGTTAATCCTCAACCAAGGAGGGCTGGAGTGCCATTACATCCACCTTCCATTTCATCCTCAATAGCCTTAGAATCATCCACAAGCATGTCATCCAGAGAAGGAGAAGTACATGAGGAAATGGATCCCAAGGAAGAAGAAAGAGTCTTTAGAAAAGCTTTCTTGGACTTGACTGAGATGGTTAGGATCCTATACCAGGAGAGAAATGATAGGATTGCTGGAGAAGGGTCTAGAAACCAAAGAGAAGAAGGAAATTATTCAGGAGGAAAGAAAGACAAAGATGAGTCTAAGAAAGGGAATGGAGGAAATGGTGATCCACCGTCTCCATCATCATCCTCTTCCTCCACATCATCCTCTTCAACTTCTGAAAATCAGTCACAAAAAACAAAAACATCTCTTAAAAATCCTTTGTTAAAGCTTGATGTAAAGTTTGAGTTGCTGATGTTTAATGGTGATGTGAATGCAGAGAAATTGGATAACTGGATTAGACAGCTGGAATTCTATCTAAGAATTCAGAATTTGCATGATGATGACACAAAAATCCAATTAGCCTCTTTGAGAATGGATGGAGCAGCTTTGGTTTGGTGGGAAGCCAAGACTAGAGAGGAGATTAAAAAGCATGGTAAGATAACTCTAACATGGACTGAGTTTATTACAGCCATTAAGAAACAATTTTATCCTCTTGCTCATATTCAGAAAGCAATCATGAATTGGCAAAATTTTAGGCAACTCAAGGGTCAAAATGTGCAAGATTATACCCAAGAGTTTAGAAGGAGAGCACTTCTACTTGGAGTAGACTTACAAAGTCAAGACACCTTGTTGAAATACATAGGAGGTTTGCACAATTATCTGCAACATACTATTCTATTGTTCAATCCTACCATCTTAGATGAAGTCTGTGTGCAGGCTACACATTTAGAAGCTAGAGGAAAGAATATTTTTGATGAGGATAGTAATTTTAAAAACAAAGGAAAGAAGAGAGTTGCAAATTCAAGAAAAGAAAAAGGAAAGTTCTTTTGCAAGAACTGTTCAAAGACAAGTCATGATGAAGATCATTGTTGGAAGCTTCATCCTGAACTGAAACCAGAAAAATTCAAGAACAAAAACAAGACCAAAGAAAAGGAGAAAACTGTAGCAACAGTTGAGCAAGACTTAGGGTCAGACTCAGGAGATGAGACAAAAAGCATAGGAATGGTTTTAAAGAACAATAATGGGAAAGAAGTGGTGCAAGACACAATTCCTAGTTCTAGCTCTTTGAATTGTCACAAAGATACTCATGATGAAAAGAGGAGGATAGAGCTTTTCCATGTGAGGGTAATTTCAAAGCATACCAAAATTGACACACTATTTGACAGTGGGTCACAAGCAAATCTTATATCTGAAGACTTGGTCAAGAAGCTTAAACTTGAGACCATTTCACATCCGAAGCCTTATCCACTTGGATGGATATGCAAGGATGCCAATTTGCAAGTCTCAAGGAAGTGCATATTGCGCTTTTCAATAACTGCACATTTTATTGACACAATTGAACTTGATGTGGTGCCGCTTGATATCTCAGGTATTGTTTTGGGAAGTCCTTATTTATTTGACAGGAAAGCCATCTTTCATCGCCATGAAAACAAGTATCACTTGTTCAAAGATGGTAAAGAGTACATTGTGAGAGCTCACAAGAAGAAGCTGGAATCTTCTTTACTCCATGCAGGTCAATTGAAAAGACTGGTTAATGCAAGTCAAAGTCTAACTTTGTTGATGTTGAAACGACCAGATTTTGAGCATTTGCCTTTTTATGATGTTGCTAATAATATGTCTCAGTTTGATAACAGTTTGTCTTTGAAAAAAGATGATGTTATGTTGCACGAATTTCCTTTTGGGTCAGCCAATGCAGAAAATGAAGTGTCAAAGCAAAGAAGTGCAAGCAAGGAGGACACAAAATTCAGCATGGGAAAAAGTTGGTTTCAGAATGGTACAATTTGCCATGGGAACAGTTTGCAAGGTTGCAGTTATTTTAAGTCTTCTGGGAATTTTGATCAGTGTAGAAAAATTTTGTTTTCTGCAAATTAAAATTGCTGTTCTGCAAATTTTAATCATTTGCATCATGACTCCGTCAATCTTAGCAATGGTAGATCAGTTGATTCCAGAGACAGGTTATCATTTTCTCAAAAGCTTCAGTTGATGAAATCGGGTAGATTTCAGTTATTCAAGGGTGGAAGAGTGGAGAATCAGTCTCCACATCATCAGTTTCAGTAATCAGAAAGCTTTTGAGGGTCCAAAAGCTTCCCATTTGGGAGGTGTGATCAGGAGATCAAAGTCCCTTGTAGAAAAATGCTCAAAAATGAAGTTGCTCAGAATTGCTCTAAAATAGATCGACTGGAAAGAGCTTGGTGATACGATCCCAACGCCATGAACGGCACTCAAATCTGTTACCGTATGGAGGAGATATTGCATTTTGAAATTGCCCAATAACTTTCAATTTTGAAAGAAAATTTTTAATATTATGTGGGAAATTTTTTATTTTTTATTAAGGTTTAAATTATTAAATTATATATTTTTTTTATATTTTATATGATTTAAATTAATCATATATTATATTAATTAATATATATTTTAATTAATTTTAAATTATTTTTTAAACCTTATTAAAATTTTAAAATTAAACCACATATATGTTAAAAATTCAATATGCAAAGTTTAAAATCCCTAAGGAAAATGTTTTAAATGTCAAAGGATACATTATGGTAATGGTTGATAAATCAAAGGGGCACGTGTTATGTTTGAAAACCCAAAAGTGATAACGTATAGTTGAAATTTTATACGTGGGTTTTAAAAGGTTCAACATGGATAACGTTTGGATGACGTGTTAAGGCACGTGGGCTATTCACAAAGTGTTGGAGCGGAGGTTTAAAACTTGATTCAAATGTGGTGGAGCGGAATCCGTTGGCGCAATAACTCAACGTTTATTAAAACCATTTGCCATGTGAACCGTTTGACTTAACGTGGCGGGTTGGCATGTGAACGTGGGGTTTATAAAAACAGTCACATTTAATGTTGCCGCCGAATTTGGAGCGCGCTCGACAGATTTGGGGGAAGTTGCTATTTTAACTGGAGTTAACTCCAGTTCTCCACAGTTAGCGGAGCTTTTGAAGGGCCAACTTCAGTTAGCCATAACTTTGGCTAGGAAAGTCCTTTTTGGACGAATTTTTTTTTTATTCTGGGTCTCTTCGACATTCTGAAGCTGTTGGAAGTTTTTGCAGAGCCATCAGGGTGCTCTAGCAGAGAATTTACCAGCGTTTTTGGTCGTGGAGCCACCAGGGCCTAAGGGAAGAAGAGCTGTTTTGGACTACCTTTATCCAATGGAGGTGGTTGTTTAGTCATTTTATACTGATTTGAGCCTTCTGAATCTATTTTTGCAGTGTATTTTTCCATTTGAGGCTTCTATACAATTGTATTCACATTTTGAGCATTTAATCAAAGAGGAAAAAGCCTAATTAGAGGCTTTTGGACCCAGCGGAGGTAGCCCAAGAGAGGGGTGAACCGCTTAAACAATTATTTTTTGTCATACTGTATAATTTTGCTGCATATTTTCAGATTCTTCTCCTTTAAACAGTAAATTTTTATAAGCAAACTTTTCCCAAGCAGGTTTAAACAGTGAACAAAACTTATTAGTTCATCTTCAAAACACTACACTTCATTTGCAGAATATGTATACTTGCCTATTCACACATTAAAGTTGGATCAATGAATAATTTGCAGTTAAAACAAATACTTTCATTGATCGGATCTCAGTGATTACTTTTTATTTCTTTAGGCAGAGTCTGTAGAAGGGCCAGGTAGCCTCCGGATTCATCCTTTCTTTGAAAGGTGAAATATCCGGTGAATGCCCCTACAGTCAATCTCTGTATGAGAAATGCTTTGTTCTCACAATTTCAGATCAGTTTTTGGGTTGGGTAAAAGGCTCCAGCTAGCTATGTGCATGGAGACCTAGTCCTGGCTGTGTGCGGACTCTGCTGGTTGTGTGCATGGAAGGGATAGTAAGCATTTTGTAAGGGTTTTTGAAGGAAAAGCTGATGTATTGACAGATCTAAATGATTAATAGAAGGAACAGTTTTGGCTAATGCTTTGTGTTATGTATCTAATTGTTGTTTATGGTAATTGTTATGCTTTGTTGAGATCGCACTATCTATTTTCTTAATGATGAATGAAAATAGATAATTGATATGTTTATGCATCAATATTGACTTCTTTTAAGTAAGAGTGAGATTTGGTTATGATCTGTTGTCTGCGCTGAAGCAAACCTTATTTCTGTGATACTATCTTTGTGTTCTATTATAAGCTATTGCACACATGTGATTATAGTGACTAGGCCAAGATTTGGTTCTAATTTATTCTCTAATAAAAGTACTTATGTATATTTTGTGAGTGATTACACAAAGATATGTAATTTTGTTATAATTCAATGCACACGCCTGTGGAAGGTAAATTAGGGTTTTATCGAGGACCACTTCATTAAATTCTCTCTCACGGTGTGGAAACCTGCTTCCATCACCCCCCCATACTGCTTCGGGTGAGACTTTGGTCTGCGCAAGAAAATCATTGCTGAAAGGGCTTGTAGTTGGAGGGTTTGTTGGTTTATCCATAAACTCCAAACCTGGGTCAGGACCCCTCAAGCCAACAAATGGTTCTGTTGTTGGGACTGAGATTGTCATTTTTAGGGAGATTTGATGTTGTGGCAGCCCTCGTGAAACAAATTACAAGATTGGCTGGATATTAAATATCCTGGAATTTGCGTGTTAAGAGAATAAGAGAAATAAGCTATCTACTAAACAGTGGATCAAAAAATATATTTATACAGAAGTGCATGAAATTTTCTTTAGTTCCTTTTCATACGAGCTTCGGGAGTGGTTGTCGCGCTTAGCTAAATTCCATCGTTGTATAAGATATGACCCAGTCACTGATTGGACCTCTCAATTGACCCAAAAAGTAGAAAAAAATGATAATAATATCACTCACGTGGTAGATCACTGGATCAACTGGCTCTTGGGTGGCTTTTTGACTAAATTTTGCATTGATCAGTTTTTGTCCTACTTTGAAGCAGAGACAAGATTTTTCAAAGGCCCTAGAGGTAAGTTCCTGGCTCACTGAAATTGTCGCTGAAGATGCTATTGTGTGAAAAGGGTTGTCTATGTGAACACGCTTCTTGAATGCATCAGAAGGGTTCAGCTACATGCAGTGGAAAAAATTACCACAAAGATTCTGAAGAAGTCAAATATAGCCCTCTGAAGCTTAGATCTGATAGTGAGCCTGAACCAGAAACTGCTAGCTCAAGTGAATCTGATGAATAAATCATTTTCCAGCAGTGACCTTTAAGTTTTTTTCCTACCCCATCCAATCCACTTCTTTCATCGCACCATAGACCACCTAATCCACCGCGCAATCCATCTCCTCCTTGTCTCTCATAAGTAGCAATGGTTGCATCGATGAAGCTGCCTAATTTCAAGGGTATCGAGAATAAGGACACCAAACACTTCTGGTTAGTGACTAAGGTTGTGTGGCAGGTGCAACAAGTTCATAATAATGATATCAAGAAAGCGCAGCTCGCTACTTCCTTCCAGGATAGAGCATTGGATTGGTATATGAGGTATGTTCAGGATAACCCTAATGCTACCTTGCAACAGGTAAATACAACCCTAAAAGAGCAATTCAAAAAGCCTAAATCATACTCACAACTGGTAATTGAGATGAAAGATATCCACCAAGAGGTTAATGAGTCTATATGGGAGGCATACCAACGATTGAAGCATGTCATCAGGGATGGAGGGTTCGTCATTGATGATGCTCAACATAAAGAATGGTTCATTGCTATGTTTCTCCCCCATCTGCGCCAACCATTAGGACAACAAAATATTGCCACATTATCTGAGGTTGTATAGGTCACAATGAAGTTAGAAGATACACCAACTCCTATTGTGCTTGGGACTCAACAAATACAGAACCAACTAGAAACCATGCACTTGGAAATTAAAATTCTACGAAATGATAAGGGAAAGGAAGTGTGCACAGAGATTTGGTGTATAAAATGCAAATCTTCGAGGCATCATAAGGATCATTGTCTTGTTTTCAGTAATTATTTGAATGCTGGAGGTCCCAGCCCCTTGAAGAGGCATGTCTGGTGTACAATCTGTCAGGTTGCTGGATTTCATGACACAGATTCCTATCCAAGGATTGGGAAGTATCAACCTGACCTAAAGAAGTTCTTTTCCAGGTTATGTTCATCATTAGGGCATGATGAGCAGCACTGTCACACCTATGAGATGATGATGGATAAATTTGAAATATACAAGGTGTAGGCTAAGTCCTTCTCACCAACATCCCCTTCTGGGCATGGAAGATCTCTGGGAAGAGGAATAGGCCGAGGAGGTGGATTAGTTGGTCGAGGAAGAAGATAGGTCATTTGTTATAATTGTGGAGACGCTAACCATTATGCGTACGAGTGTTTGAATCCTATGCGCCAGTCTTGCATGTATTGTAGGCAACTTGATCATGTGCTTAAAGATTTCCCTATCTTAATTTCTAAGATGTAGGAAAGAAAGACGCATACCCCAACACAAAATCTGCAGATGGTGCACGTTGAACCTCGTGGGGAGGTTCCAAGTGTGAATGTAGTAACCAGGAGCGGCATAGCTACCAATGAAGATAAGGGAAAGAGCATAAAACAAGAGTTGATTTTCAGCGCGCAATAGAAACCTTTATTGAGGCATGAAAAGAATTCACCGAGGGTGGTGCATCAACATCAAGTAGACCGTTCAAGGTGCTAGAGGAGATGAAGATATTAAACCCTTCCTACAGGCATGTATGAAATTACTGCACAACAAGAAGGCATTGGAAAACCTACAGGCTTTGATAGATAATTGCGTAGATAAGGGACCACCAATGGTAGAGTAGTGCACCATCAATAAAATCTACAAAAATAAGAGAAAATACCCCCAGACCTCACCATTCTCCTAGAGAGAAGATGAAGAAACCCATGCCTGAACTCCCATAAACTATCTAATAAGGGGATGACGACGTCGTAGAAGTAGCACCATTCGTGCGGCTTCCTGGTTACATTACGCCACGCAAACCTACATTGAAAGTGCCGAAGGACTTGGATAAGGTATGCACAGGTATCCAAGTACCCTTGATCCCAGAGAACATCCCAATGGAGGGAGACATGCTCGCCAAAATCCCTCAGCTGCGCTTTGATGACTGGGACATTGCAGACGTGGGGAAATTTCCAGAGCTCGCGCCAAAAATTTATCTTGATCCAATTCCATATGCAGGAGGTCTCATGTTCCTTGAACCTAAGAAGGAAATTCTAGGTCTTTAGAAGGCAGGCCTGCTCAATATTTTGCAGATCTCTCATTTTGGGCGCAACCCCATTACTGATATCTACGTCAGGCAGGTGTTTTCACTGGTGCATGACGATGTGCTCTGGCTGGGAGAGCGCATCCAAATTGACGCAGATCTAATTCACAGGATCAAAGGATTGCAGAACAGGGGGGTTGACCCTATGGATGATTTTGGAGTGAAAACGCAGGAGAAAGTGCTGGTAGAAAAAATTAAGAAGAAGTATGAAGTTGTGCGGAAATCCAAGGGATTTTTGGTAGAGGAAATAAACAACCTAGTATTCTATTTTGGCACGGTAATCTTGGATTTCAAGATTATACGCCATTGTAGGAAAAAGGAAGTACCCAAGCATGTGATTGCGCTCGCAGGGAGATGTGAAAAAGGAGTCATGTACAACTGGTGCGCATACCTGTGTAAAGAATTTTTGGAAAACGCGCGCAAAGTCTAGGAGGAGGGAAAGTATTTTCAGTATGCGTGGCTCTTATTGTTAATAACATTGATTGGGTGGAAGACCCCTGGAGATACCTAGTTTCCAAAACTCGCAAAACCCATGCATGAACCTACATGCTACACCACCCTATGGAATTCCAGCTCGGACCCAGTGCGAGCAAAGGAGAACAAAATATTTTGGGTGTTGTATGATGGAAGTTTATACCAGGAAGTACAGGCAAAGGCGTGACATTATCCCACCCCTTATGAGCAGTAAAAAATGGTAGCTGACTTCAAGACTACATTCCAAAATATCCACATCCACGCGAAGGGCGCTATAGACGGAGTCTGGTACAAGTTACCTTACTTGGTGATCAAAGATGATTTAATCTGAGTCACAATAAATTGGCCGCTGGTGTGGTTGACTCCATCAACCTAGCTGCACACCCCCACAGTTAAATCAACGCATAAGGCCAGTGAGAATCCCACTAAAACAATATCGTCCACTGGAAGAGACAAGCCTAGTGATAAGGAGCCTACCCCAACGAAAACAGGAGAAACAACTGACACCACTGTGCCATAAAAGAATGGCTCTGCACCCAAAGAAACTAAAGAAGCCACATCCAAAGGCACAAAGCACAAACCAAGTTTGGGTCAAGGAAAAATCATAAGCATTTGAAGCAAATAGGACAGGAGTTCCTGACACTGACGGAGGACGATTTGAATGAGATTGCAAACATAGTGACCATTGCACAAGAGGATCACTGGACGAAGATAGAGGTCCAGTATAAATCTACATTGGAGGTTGTCCACGTTGGCCTACAAGAGTTGAAAATGCAAGCGATCCAGATCCAGGCGAGCGTGATTCAAGAAAGTCAGACTAGTGCATTTTTTTGCAACGCATAACCTTTGGACGTACCACTGCCATCATCCTGGGAGGGGTGATTTTTCTATATCCCCCAAACAGAATTTCAAATGGATGTGAGCTAGCGCACTCAATTTATTGGTATTGGTGATGTGCATATTAATGTTTCTATGTTTCCTGCACGAAAGCTTCATCTTCTACACTCAGTCATTTCTAATGAGTTTCATTACGGTGAACCAACTGCACAGACGCAGACCCAAAATGCACAGAAAAAAGCTGCACAAGAGCATGAGCAGTAGCGGTAGGCAGAGGCAGCATCTCAATTAGCAGAAGCCCAACGCACTGCGCTAGAAGACAAGATCAATCAAGTATGCCAGAATATTCCAGCGATTGCGGCCATTGCTTCACCTACAGTGAAGTTGGTCGGAATAGATGCTGCAATCAAGTTTGTGCGCGTGAAATCTCACACCATTCGAGCGGAGTATGAGAAGAAAATCACAGATCTTCAAACCAAGCTTCAACCGGAGACATCGCTAGAAGGCCATGCCAAGAGAGCAGTAGAGGTGAAGTAGGCCAAAGAAAGTATCGTCGCCAGAGTCACTCAGTGTGACCAGTCTCTAGCTGATGCCATGGACCTTTGGTACTCTGTCCAGAATGATCTGGTCGTGCAGTAGCTACGTGACACACTTAGCACCAAGGAACATAATTTCCAATAAATATGCATATTAGAACCCACATTAATGGTTGAGAAGAGGCTCACTCATCTGCAAGAAGGCCGCATACTTGAGGGTGAAATTGCATATTTGCACCAAAAAGAACAAGTGCTCACAGAGAGAACTCAACCATGGGTAGAGGAAGCACTGCAACTCTCACATACACTGGACAACATTCTTAAGATCGTCCAAGTTCCAGCAGACCCAGCCCACAATAGACAAGATGGTTCAACAGGTGTAGGGTGCATCAACAAAGAGCCTAGAGATAGTGCTCCCTCTCCAAAAAAATTTCAAGACGCTCCATGATAAAACCAAGGATACAACTGCAGTACCTCAGTGACTCGGGACAAGTCACATGTTTGTGTTGGGGGCATGTTGGTGCGAGGTCCCCTGGGGCACAAGTTTCAAGGATCCATTTTGGGTAATATTGTATGTGCGCGCTGCACAGGGGTAGTCAAAGGGCTTTTTGCCCCAATTTTGGGATATATTTAAGCTTAAATGTAAACTATGGGTATCAAACCATGGTTTGACACTACAGTATCTATGCGCTTGGAATATTATAAATAGATAGCATTTTTCTAAGCTAAGTAGTCCGATTAAGGTATGAGATATTGATATTCGGATAATATCTGCATATAAGGGTTTTTTGGTTGGGTAAAAGGCTCCTGTTGTCTGTATGCATGGAGACCCAGTCTTGGTTGTGTGCAGACTCTACTAGTTGTGTGCGCAAAAAGGGATAGTAAGGGTTTTTTAAGAAAAATCTGATGTATTGACATATATGAAGGATTAATAGAAGGAACTGTTTCGCCAAATGCTCTGTGTTATGTATCTAATTTTTGTTTATGCTTACTATTATGCTTTCATGAGATCACACTATCTATTTTCTTACTGATGATTGCAAAGAGATAATTAATATGTTTATGCGTGAATATTGTCTTCTGTTAAGTAAAAGCAAGATCTGGTTCTGATCTGTTGTTTGCGCTAAATCGAACCTTATTTCTGTGATACTATCTATGTGTTCTGTTATAAGCTATTGCACACATCTGATTATATTGACTAGTTCAAGATCTAGTTTTGATTTATTATCTAAGACAAGTACTTTATTGAATCCTTTGTTAAACTTAGATGGGGGGGTGAATCAGTTTAGTGAATTCATGGTCTTGTAAAACTTTCATCTACACTTATTTACAACTTCATTTCATGATTAACTTAATGTATAGTGAAACCACAATCTTAATTAGTGAGCAGCAGGTATTAAGCATATTAAATACAGAGTATCAACACATAATCATCATGTACATAGACACCAGATATAAGTGGAAACCCATAAGGGAGAAAACCACATATTATTATTGTTGTGATGCAAAGGCAAGCTCCAACTCCCTCTCACTACTGATTTTATGTAGGCTCCAACCTACAAGAGGCTCCTACCTCAATTTTGCAAGCTACAACTTGCAAGGAAGCTCCAACTCCCATCTATCTTCTGCAGGCTACAACCTATAGGAGGCTCCTACCTCAGCCAGCTACAACTGACATCTATCAAGCTACAACTTGATATGGAAGCACCAACTTCCTCACTCTTTCAAAAAAAACACATGCTGATTTACCTGGATATCAGCTCTGTTCTATTCCTTCTTCACTGTTGTCCACCAGCCTTCATATCTGTCTTATATCATCTCTGAATCTTCACAGCTTCTCTATCTGCTCCTCCTTCTTCTTACCCTCTCTGCCTCATTTCTCCATTCTCTAGCCTCTCTTTATGCATATGTTGGTAACATTATTTATGGAGATCACCTCATAATTTTTTGCATTCGAAAAGGAATTCGAAATGAAGAGCCATGACTCTTTGCCTTCCACCTTCTCATTTATTTTTCATTTCGTTCAAAAGAATATAGTAATATGTACATATTTCAATTTTAAAGTGGAGTTTTGTTTGCCTACGGAGACTTGCCTTTGCATCACAAACAATATAAATTTAATTAAAACATTTACATTTACATTTGCAACGGATATATCTCTTTCAACCCTTTCAGTTCTTGGCTCACTGTGTGTTTGTCTTTTTTGATGCTGTAGTGTAACAGTTCTGCATACTCTCCTGCTTTCTATGTATGTACCCCTGCCAAACCCACATTCTCCAAGTTCATTGTGCATATAAAAATGCATCCCAAATTTTTCTCCAACCAAACTCAAATCTGGGCAACCTTAAAAATTTAATGTTGAAACTTTTATATCTCAAATCATAGATTTGAGATGTTAAATAAAATTCTATATGGTTATAAAACCATCCAACCCAGATTACAATTCTTCTATGTGGAAGCTTATATTTTAAATCTCTGATTTAAACCTTATAAATAAGACCCCTTTTAAAACCTTATAAATAATACCCCTTTCAATCTTCATATATCAGAAGCTTTTGTTCAGAACCGATGACTAAAAGCATAATCAACCCCATCTTATAATATGTCGAATATTACAACTAAACCATTATATAAGTCTCAGCATATAACTCAGGTTTTATAATTTAACCCCAATGGTCAATAAGCCATATTGAAACCCATTTTATTTAAGATTTTGTTCCAAGTGGAAACCTTATTTAAACTCCCGAATGCCGACAAATATGAATGTCCGGGCCACAATGGTTATGAACATATATCAAACCCGACCTTGGTTAAAATCCAGACTTCAATATATGTCACTTAGGAATAAAACCCAATGAATCAAACAAATCTTTTATTTTCTCGGACAATGTTTTATCGATCAAACATACCTCTCCATCTGACGGCGGCAGACTTAACGCGCTTCCACTAAAAAATCAAACAGCAGTCGCGTATTAAATTTGCTCGATTTTTAATCCATCAACCCGCGCGATAATAGTGGGTCCCAATATTTAACATACCATTCTCTACATCCATCAAACGATCATCGCATCACGCTTAAGAATCCGACGATAATCACGTAACAAAGTTGCACGGGTTTTAATTCTCAGAAATTACGCGATATTCGTGGTTTTTAAAACCCACCCAAATGCATGTGTCAAGTGTTGGCATATATCACGTTTTTTTGAGGAATTATACTTACCGGTCTTGAGGTCGCGCGAGACCACTTGTTGGTTTATTCAAAACCGCCTTGCTGCTTGTTGCTCATGGTTCTGAATTCATCTCATGATTCCGCCTTCCTTCAACTCGAAATTTATTCTCCATTTCATTGTTGTGTTCATTACTGTTCCGACTCAACCAGTCTTTCTAGTTCTATGACTTGTATTCAATTAAGGTTCTGCTCCTTTGGTTAATCGAATGGCGCCATAACATGACATTCACTCGATTTTGTATAATTTAAGAATTGAATAGGCCCAGCGTAAAATTAATCCTTCACCTTGCTATTCCACTGTGCTTTGACCCATGTCAAAGTTCGAACGAGCTTTAAGTCCTCTGTGTCTTCAATTCGACTTCGCAACCATGGATTAAAAATCCTCCTTTCAACTACACCTTTGTATTCATCGCTTCAAATAGTGCCATCTAACTCCAATCCCATTCATTTCAGATTCACCAATTCTCAGGCACATGTCGCTCCTTTTCCCGCTATTCAGGATTCAACCGGTTTTAAAACCCGCAATCATTCTTCCCGTAGTTTTAAATTAACTCTCGGTACCACTTATAGCATTCTCTCTACTTCTTTGAAACAAAAGTTTCCAACCTCTTTCAACGGAACTCAAAATCATTACTTGAACTAATTTACAGAGATTGATGTCAAAACAAATTCGATCCCTCTACTCTTCTTCATTGTGATATGTAATTACACAAAAGAATGTACTTCTCTCTTGAATACATTGTAAGATGAAATCCCGCCAACTGTTGCCTTACAGGGTTTATGGCAATGGTATTCAATAACATCGACCTACCCTGGATCAATACTAATTTATCCAATCACACAAAATCCATTTACAAACAAATCACACGGAATTCAAAACAATTCTTCATTTATACATATGAACTCAAATACAAAACTTTCTTGGTTCTAGTTGGATCTTCAATTCGATGACCCTTCTTCTAGTCACCTATCTGCTTCATCCGTGGCCTATGTTTCTTGTCTAATGCTCTCTTTGCTGCCTCTGCTTCATTGTCTCTGCTTCTAGTCACCTATCTGCTTCATCCGTTGCCTTTTCTTCTTGTCTAATGGTCTCTCTACTGCCTCTGCTTCTTCCTGGTGTCTGAGCTGCTTTTTTTTGCTGTCCTCACTGCCTCTACTCCTTGTCTATCTCCTTTGCCTTATTGTTGGTTCTTCTTTGTGATAGTTCAGGTGCAGCTCCTTTCTTCTCCTTTTCCATCAATGAAAATGTTTCCAACAGTCTCCCCCTTTGGCATTGATGGCAATACTTTAATACTCTTCTTTTGCGTGCTTTTTCTCCCCCTTCGACATCAATAGCAAAGGGTTGCACATTTCCTAGTGTGGTTTCCAAATCTTGTCCATAATACTCTGATCTTGAGGACCTGTTCCATGCACTGCTCACTAGCTCTAACTCTTTTGTGACAATAGTTGTTTACTGATCTCCCCCTGGAATGATGCTTTCTTTTCTGATCTCCCCCTAGAATGATGCTTTCTTTTCATGTCAGAGAGTAACATCTGTAGACACTACCCCTAGTTTGTCTCTTAGATATTCGAATGGTTCTTTAGCAAGAGGTTTTGTGAATATGTCTGAAGTTTGTTCCTTTGTTGGTACATATTCCAACTTCACTACTTTCTGTGCTACTTGTTCTCTGAGGAAATGGTACTTAATTGGGATGTGCTTTGTTTTTGAATGAAAAACAGGATTTTTTGATATACTTATTGCACTTGTATTGTCACATTTGATTGAAATGGGATCATCCATGCTTACCTTCATGTCTTGGAGAGTTTGTTTCATCCACATTACTTGCGTGAAACATGCTGCTGCTGCTATGTATTCTGCTTTTGTTGTAGATAGAGAGATAGAAGTTTGCTTCTTTCTTAACCATGCCACCAGAATTTTTCCAAAATAAAATGCACCTCCACTTGTGCCTTTCCTGTCATCCATGCAACTGGCCCAATCTGCATCTGTATATGTTTTCAAAGTGAAGCTTTTGATTTTTGGATACCATAGCCCATAATGTGCAGTTCCTTGTAGATATATGAATATTCTCTTGATTGCTAGTAAGTGATTTTTTATTTGGTGTTGCTTGATATCTTGCCACAAGTCCTAATTCCAACATAATGTCTGGTCTAGAGGCAGTTAGATATAGTATAATTCCTATCATGTATCTATACAGTCTTTGGTCTATATCTGCAGATCCATCATTAGCACATAGTTTGCATCCAGTGATCATGGGAGTTGACACGGGTTTGCAGTCTTCCATTTGGAACCTTTTCAACATCTCTCTTAAGTATTTTTCTTGTGAGATGAATGTTCCTGTGTTATTTTGTTGAATTTGAAGTCCTAAATAGAAGGTGAGCTCTCCAATCATAGACATCTCAAATTCTGATCTCATTTCTTCAGCAAATTCTTTTGTTAATTTCTCTTTGCTGCTACCAAACATGATGTCATCTTCATATACTACTACAATTAGGAGTTCATTTTCATTAGCCTTTATGTACAAATTGCTGTCTACTCTTCCTTTCTTAAAACCTTTTTTTTGCAAGTATTTGTCCAGCCTTGAATACCATGCATGAAGAGCTTGTTTCAGACCATATAAGGCTTTCTTTAATCTGCACACATAGTCATGTTTATCTGTTTATGAGAATCCTTCAGGTTGTTCCACGTAGACTTCTTCCTCTAGATCTCCATTTAGGAAGGCAGACTTCACATCCATTTGATATACCTTGAAATCATGATAGCATGCAAAGGCCAAAAACATTCTAATTGCTTCCATTCTGGCTACAGGGGCAAAGGTTTCATCATAATCAAGACCTTCAATTTGTGAATATCCCTTGCATACAAGTCTGGCTTTATTTCTGATTACCTGCCCTTGTTCATTCATCTTATTCTTGAATATCCATTTTGTGCCAATGACATTTTTCCCAGTGGGTCTTCGAATTAATTCCCAGGTATTGTTCTTCTCAATTTGGTCCAGTTCCTCATTCATAGCATTTACCCAGTTTTTTTCTTTGCTGGCTTCTTCGAACTTCTTTGGCTCTATTTGAGATAGCATGGCTAGGTATACTTCTTCCGTCTGATCAGCAATTTGTCTTCTTGTCTGGACTCCCACACTCTTGTCCCCAATGATTTGATATTCTGGATGATTATTTTGAGTGTGTCTTGAGGGCCCTTTTGAGTTTAATTCAGTATCTTCTGTTGTCTTACTCAGTTCATCATTATCTTGGTTCTCTTCTTCATGTTCTTCTGGAGGATTTCTGCATCTTGTACTTCTTGTTCTGTTTGGTAGATCTTCATCAAATCTTACATCAATGCTTTCCAGAATTTTGTGTAGTGTTTTTTTGTAGCACCAATAACCCTTACTCTTGGATGCATATCCTAAAAATATTCCTTCATCAGCTCTTGCATCAAACTTCCCCAGTTTTTCATCATTATTTTTTATGAAACACTTGCTTCCAAAGACTCTAAAGTGTTTGATTGATGCTGGTTTACCATGCCATAATTCGTAAGGAGTCTTGTCACAGTTTGGTCTTAAATGATCTTTTTTAAGAATGTGAACAGTTGTGTGTACTACTTCTGCCCAGAAGGTTTGGGGAATGTTACTTTCTTGCATCATTGCTCTTGAAATCTATTGTACTGACTTGCTTTGTCTCTCTTCCACTCCATTCTGTTGAGGTGTACCAACAATTGTAAATTGTTGTTTTATCCAATGTTCATTGCATAGGTCTACAAAATCATAGTCTGTGAATTCACCTCCTCTGTCTGATCTGATGCACTTTAGCTTGCATCCTGTTTGATTTTCTGCCAATGCCTTGAATATCTTGAATTTCTCAAGTGCTTCAGATTTATATTTGAGAAATGCTACCCACGTCATTCTGGAAAAATCATCTATTATCAGCATGAAATAAGATTCTTCGCTTGGTGCTTTAGTTCTTGAAGGTCCACACAGGTCCATGTGAACAAGCTGAAGAGGTCTACTTGTAGATAGTTTCTCTTTGGTCTTGAAAGATGTGCGGGTCTTCTTGCCTAGTTGGCAAGATTTACATATGGTATTTTAAGGCTTCTTTGTTGCTGGCATATCTCTAACTGCGTTTTTCTTGCTCAGAATGATGATGTGGTCAAAGTTAAGGTGTCCCAATATTCTATGCCATAACCATGATTCATCAAGTTTTCTTAGGTGGCATGCTTCATTCTCTTCTTTCACTATATAGACATTAATTTCTGTTTGAATACCTTTGATCAAGGTCTTTCCTATGGTACGTGATCTTACTTCACAGTCTTGTGCTCTAAAAAGAACCTCATAGCCTTTGTCACACATTTGACTGACACTTAGCAGATTGGCTTTCAGCCCATCCACAAATAGTACATCTTGAGCCTTTCCTCTTCCATTATCCAGACTGACTGAGCCTTTCCCTTTGATTTTCCCTGCTTTATCATTTCCGAATGTTACATTCCCATATTTATTTTCATCAAAGTTTACAAACTTTCTTCGATCTCCAATCATATGTTTTGAGCATCCACTTTCCAAATACCATTGGCTTTTCTGGTCTTGAGCTATTAGAGCCAGGTCACACTTATTCAACTTCTTTTTCCACTGCATGCATCCTTTTGTTTGGTACCTTTCCTAAGATGATGGACCACATTCTCTGAGAGGACATTTGTTACACTTGTGCCCAACTTGATGGTAGTCACAGCATTTGATTATGTTTCTGAATGAATTATGGACATGAGTGAATTCTCCATTGTTCATCCATCTCCTTGAGTTTCCATACATCAGTATTTTTCCTTTCGTTCTGTACTCCTTGGCTTTATGGCCGAACTCCTTACAGTAAAAACAATACCCATAAAAACAATTAGCATACCTGATGAAGGGTTTTCTTCTCCATTTGTTTGCTTGAGGTAGTCTTTTCACTTTTAGCATCCTTTGCTGGTTGGAAACGATTTTCCTTTTATGACAATATGCAGCAATATGTCCCAGTTTGTGGTAGCCATAACAAGAGACATTTTTCATAGGGAGGAAGAATCTCCTTTGATAGCTTCCAAATTTGATATATTCAGGAGTATATGAGCCTTTTTCAGTTGACTGTTTATTTATTTTGTTCTTTGTCATTTGAGGTTCCTTCTTGTATATTTTTACTTCATTGCAGGCTTCTACTTCAATAGGATCCTTCTGAGCTGCTTCATTATCCTTAACAACTTTTACAAAAATGATATTCCTATTTTCTTTTTCTTTGAATTTACTTGTTTCTCCTTCATATCCTATCCCAGTTTTTACCAGAGGATATCTTTGGGCATCTAGTATTTTATTCAACTTATCAGTGCTTGTCATTTGAGGAGTGTTTATTGACAATTTCCTTTGGGTGTTTTCTAATTTCTTCCTCAAGCATACTACTTCTTCTTCCAAATTCTCTTGCTTCTGAATTTTATCCTCAATTTTCTTAAGTAGAGTGTCTTCTACCTTCTTGGCTTCTTCAAGCTCTACTTTCAACTGAATGAGGTGTTCTAAATTGTGTTCTTCTCTTACATATTTGAGGAGAATGTATTTCTGTTTTCTACACTTTAGTTTAAGTCTGTCTATTTCCTCCAGGGCACTTCTTAGCTCCCCCTCAAGATCAACCTCACCTTATTCCTCATCTTCTAGAAGGAATCCTTCAAGCTCTTCCTTGGCCATCAATAAAAATTCAGAGGTTCCTTCTTCATTTGAGGTTTCATCTGAGTTTTTAGATGCACTGCTATCTTGCTGAGCATAAAATGATTTTCTCCTGTATCTATTTCCTTTCTGCCAGTTCTTTGATATGGTTTTCTCTGTCTCTTGAGTCTGATTCTTTGAATTCTTATGGGGACACTTATATGCGTAGTTTCCAACTCTTCCATAGTTAAACCATTTAAATGGAATTTTACCTTTATACTTGCCTGAGCCTCTATCCAATTTTTTGACAAATTTGGCCTCTTCTTCATCAAAGCAAGAGCATATATCTTCTTTTTCTTCTTTGTTATTCTCTGTCTTAAAGGCTGCCTCCCTCACATTTGAATTCCTCTGTGGCAGTCTCATCTCATAGGCTATTAGGTTTCCAGGTAGTTGGTTCATGGTCAGAGTTTCCCAATCAACTGTTTCTTCTATGGCAGAAACCTTGGGGTTAAAGCTGGATGGTAAAGATCTTAGAATATTTTGAACAATTACATACTCTTGTATGGTTTCTCCTAGATCTTTCATGTTATTCACAATTTCTACAACCCTTAAGAAGTTGGCAATGTCTTCATCATCATTCATTTTTATATTTTCAAACTGAGCTCTATAGACTTGTAGTTTGGCTATCTTCACCTTTTTGTCTCCCTCATGGATGCTTTCTAATGTATCCCATATTTCTTTGGCAGTATTTTTGTGCATTACTTTGATCAATTCTGCCTCACATAGTCCACTTAAGAGAGCATTCAAGGCTTTTGCATTAGCTACAAAATCTAGTATGGCATCTTTCTCTGAGTCAGACTCCTTTGGGGCATATCCCAATTCCACAGCAGCCCAAACTTCTATTCATAGAGACATTATGTACGTCCTCATTCTTATTTTCCAGAAGGCATAATTTTTACCGGTGAACAAAGAGGCTTTATTTGTTGAGCATCCTTCTAAACTAGCCATCCTAGGGACCTAGGATCTCCTTCCAGTTGTTAAAATGATACAGAAGGAACCATCTCTGATACCAATTGTTGAATCCTTTGTTAAACTAAGAGGGCGGGGTTGAATCATTTTAATGAATTCATGGTCTTGTAAAACTTTCATTTACACTTATTTCATCTTCATTTCATGATTAACTTAATGTATAGTGAAACCACAATCTTAATTAGTGAGCAGCAGGTATTAAGCAGATTAAATACAGAGTATCAACACATAATCATCATGTACATAGACACCAGATATAAGTGGCAACCCATAAGGGAGAAAACCACATATTATTATTGTTGTGATGCAAAGGCAAGCTCCAACTCCCTCTCACCACCGATTTTCTGTAGGCTCCAACCTACAGGAGGCTCCTACCTCAATTTCGCAAGCTACAACTTGCAAGGAAGCTCCAACTCCCATCTATCTTTTGCAGGCTACAACCTATAGGAGGCTTCTACCTCAGCTAGCTACAACTGACATCTATCAAGCTACAACTTGATATGGAAGCACCAACTTCCTCACTCTTTCAAAAAAAAACACATGCTAATTTACCTACCAGCCTTCATATCTATCTTATATCATCTCTGAATCTTCACAGCTTCTCTATCTGCTCCTCCTTTTTCTTACCCTCTCTGCCTCATTTCTCCATTCTCTAACCTCTCTTTATGCATATGTTGGTAACATTATTTATGGAGATCACCTCATAATTGTTTTCATTCCATAGGGAATTCGAAATGAACATCCATGACTCTTTGCCTTCCACCTTCTCATTTATTTTTCATTTCGTTCAAAAGAATATAGTAATATGTACATATTTCAGTTTTACAATGGAGTTTTGTTTGCCTACGGAGACTTTCCTTTGCATCACAAACAATATAAAATTAATTAAAACATTTACATTTACATTTGCAATAGATATATCTCATTCAACCCTTTCAGTTCTTGGCTCACTATGTGTTTGTCTTTTCTGCTGCTATAGTGTAACAATTCTGCATACTCTCCTACTTTCTATGTATGTACCCCTGCCAAACCCACATTCTCCAAGTTCATTGTGCATATAAAAATGCATCCCAAATTTTTCTCCAACCAAACTCAAATCTGGGCAACCTTAAAAATTTAATGCTGAAACTTTCATATCTCAAATCATAGATTTGAGATGTTAAATAAAATTCTATATGGTTATAAAACCATCCAACCCAGATTACTATTCCTCTATGTGGAAGCTTATATTTTAAATCTCTGATTTAAAACCTTATAAATAAGACCCCTTTCAATCTTCATATATCAGAAGCTTTTGTTTAGAACTGATGGCTAAAACCATAATCAACCCCATCTTATAATATGTCGAATATTACAACTAAACCATTATATAAGTCTCGGCATATAACTCGGGTTTTATAATTTAACCCCAATGGTCAATAAGCCATATTGAAACCCGTTTTATTTAAGATTTCGTTCCAAGTGGAAACCTTATTTAATCTCCCGAATGCCGACAAATATGAATGTCCGGGCCACAATGGTTATGAACATATATCAAACTCGACCTTGGTTAAAATCCAAACTTCAATATATGTAACTTAGGAATAAAACCCAATGAATTAAAAAAATCTTTTATTTTCTCAGCCAATGTTTTATCGATCAAACATACCTCTCCATCTGATGGCGGCAGACTTATCGCACTTCCACTAACAAATCCAACGACAATCGCGTATTAAATTTTCTCGATTTTTAATCCATCAACCCGCGTGATAAAAGTGGGTCCCAATATTTAACATACCATTCTCTACATCCATCGAACGATCATCACATCACGCTTAAGAATATGATGATAATTGCGTAACAAAGTTTCACGAGTTTTGATTCTCATAAATTACGCGATATTCGTGGTTTTTAAAAACCACCCAAATGCACGTGTCAAGTGTTGGCATATATCGCATTTTTTTGAGGAATTCTACTTACTGGTCTTGAGGTCGCGCGAGACCACTTGTTGGTTTCTTCAAAACTGCCTTGTTGCTTGTCGCTCATGGTTCCAACTTCATCTCACGATTCCGCCTTCCTTCAACTCAGAATCTGTTCTCCACTTCGTTGTTGTGTTCATTACTGTTCCGACTCAACCAGTCTTTCCAGTTCTATGACTTGTATTTAATTAAGGTTCTTCTCCTTTGGTTAATCGAACAGCGCCATAACATGGCATTCACTCGATTTTGTATAATTTAAGAATTGAATAGGCCCAACGTACAATTAATCCTTCACCTTGCTATTCCACTGTGCTTTGACCCATGTCAAAGTTCGAACGAGCTTTAAGTCCTCTGTGTCTTCAATTCGACTCCGCAACCATGAATTAAAAATCCTCCTTTCAACTGTGCCTTTGTATTCATCGCTTCAAATAGTGCCATCTAACTCCGATCCCATTCATTTCAGATTCACCAATTCTTAGGCACATGTCGCTCCTTTGCCCCCTATTCAGGATTCAACCGGTTTTAAAACCCGCAATCATTCTTCCTGTAGTTTTAAATTAACTCTCGGTACCACTTATAACATTATCTCCACTTCTGTGAAACAAAAGTTTCCAACACTGTTTCAACGGAACCCAAAATCATTACTTGAACCAATTTACAGAGATTGATTTCAAAACAAATTCAATCCTTCTACTCTTCTTCACTATGATATGTAATTACACAAAAATAATGTAATTCTCTCTTGAATACATTGTAAAATGAAATCCCACCAACTGTTTCCTTACAGGGTTTATGGAAATGGTATTCAATAACATCGACCTACCCTGGATCAATACTAATTTATCCAATCACACAGAATCCATATACAAAAAAATTAAACGAAATTCAGAACAATTCTTCATTTATACATATGAACTCAAATATAAAAATTTCTTGGTTCTGGCCGGATCTTCAATTCGATGACCCTTCTTCTAGTCACCTAACTGCTTCATCCGTTGCCTTTGTTTCTTGTCTAATGCTCTCTTTTTTTCCTCTAATTCACTGTCTCTACTTCTAGTCACCTATCTGCTTCATCCGTTGCCTCTGTTTATTGTCTAATGCTCTCTCTGCTACCTCTGCTTCTTCCTGGTGTCTGAGCTGCCTCTTTTTGCTGCCCTCGCTGCCTCTGCTCCTTGTCTGTCTCCTTTTCCTTATTGCTGGTTCTTCTTTGTGATAGTTCAGGTGCAGCTCCTTTCTTCTCCTTTTCCATCAATGACAATATTTCCAACATGTATAGTATGTGAGTGATTATGAAAAGATATGTAATTATGTTATAATTCACTACACACACCTATGGAAGCTCAATTAGGCTTTTACCGAGGACCACTTCATTAAATTGTCTCTCAGTGTGCGGAAACCTGGTTCCACCACCCCCCATACTTCTTTGGGTAATACTTTGGTCTGCTTAAGTAGATCATTTCTGAAAGGGCCAGTAGTTGGAGGGTTTACTGGTTTATCCATAAAATCTGAACCTCGGTTAGGACCCCTCAAGCCAACAATCTCCTAGTATAGTTCCCAAAGAACTCTCCTCGGACTATACTCCAAAATAACCTGAACTATATAATTTGATAAAAAAAAATTAGAAGAAATATATATTTTAGGAGAAAAGCCAGGGCTTTCTGAAGCCTGTGAAGGAAGTGTTACTTCAATTTTTCAAGGTAATGGTGTATTCACTCATTCTTAGAGTGAAAATTTTGGAATAAATCCTATTAAGTTTCCTCTTCATTCCCATTGTAGGAAAAATCCAACATCTAAAACTCAAAAATCTACTAGTGATATTATCTCATCTTTTCCTATACAACCTCCATCATTCATTCCTCCTTTATTTACATCCTCCCAATTAATTTCTGCATCCATTCATATCTCTTCACCTCAGTCAACTAGTGTTGCCTCAAGAAGTACTATTTCCATGGTTGTTTCTTCTTCAAATACATCCACCTCTGGGACTACTTTTTCTTCTTTGAATCCTCTTTTAGGAAAAACCAATCCTTTAGGGCATACAATGGAAAATAGACCATGGACCAATCCGAGAGTTGTTCAATTATCAGGTCCTCTTCATAATTTTTCCAAAACTCTAGAAATATGGTTTCCTAAGTATAATCCTAATGATGGCCTCCCTACTGAAGAGCACCTCCACAATTTTATGCTTGCAATGAACCTTAATGCAATCTCATAATAAGATTTTGTAGTAATTTTGTTTCCTTATACTTTTCAAGGATCAGATGGATCATGGTACTTTTTGTTACCATCGGGTACTATTCCTAGCTAGGACATATTCGAAAAGCAATTTCTGACTAAATTTGGTGATGATCGTACTATTGCTACTCTCATAAACAAATATTAAAGCAAATTCAGGAGAAAATATCAAATATTTCAATTCCAGATTTAACAAATTGTTGAATAAAATCCCAACTACATCCAAACCTAGTGTAGATGGGCATATCGAATGGTACATATCCTCTCTCCCTTCTAATATATAATTTTTTTTAGATAGAGCCAATAAGGCTACGTTGGTAGAAAACATGAAATAAACCTTGTCTGTAGAAAAGATAAATCTTGCTCTAGAGAAAAATATTGCCCATGAAGATAGAAAGTCTAAAAAAGTCACATTTAAGGATGAGCCCAAAAAGAAAACACCTGAGGATCCCTTCAATCTTGAAGGTTTACAAAAATTTCTCAAAACCATGTCTAATGAGATGGTAGAAATCAAAAAACAAGTATCAGAGTCCTCTTCTAAGAAACCTTTCAGATATTTCAATAAAACTCAGACTTCTAATCCTCAACCTCCAAATATAATCTCTAATGTTGAATCAGATCAAGATTAAGATGAGGATGAAACAATATTGTCTTAGGATGAATTTTAGGATGAAGTTCATGGATTATGGGATTTCATCCTTCCTACATCCAATAATGAAGATGACCACGAAGCATTTTCAGTTAGCACTAGAAGTAAAATTCCTACTAATCTACCATAGTCTTCTCAAAAGAAGAAATCAGCAACTCATGTTGCAAAAGACAAAGTTGTTAATAAAAAGACTCCTTCTACATCTCCTAAAACAAGCCCAACCTCTTCTAACTCTCTATATACATCAAATACCTTAGATGTTTCAGATACCATTAAGAATAATATAGTTCAAGATGTGAATAAATTCAAAGAAAACAACCTCATGTATGAGGTGAGTAAATTAAAGCAACAACAAAAAAATCCTGCTCAAAGAATTGAATGCAGTTCCTGCCTCTCCTTTACCTGCTCCTGTCACTTATAACGCTTCAAAAGTACTAGGTAAACCTCCCAAAAATTCACCAGAAAAGATTGATTCCTCTGACGCTATCCTAATTGCAGACATATCCAATTCTCACACTCCTCCGTTCCTTCCGACTTCCAAATTTTTTAATAAAAATGTGCACAATTGACTGATAAAATCTGGGGCTTCTTCAAATATAATTCCATATTCTATTTGTTTGAAGTTAAATGTCTCACCCCAAAATTCTGATTTACACATTGTTCAATTGGATAGAACCAAATTCAAATTTTAGGAGAAATGAATTATATTATTTTTAGACTTGCATCTAATTCAAAAGTTCACCAAGTATTTTATATTCTAGTTTTGATATCCCTGAATTTTATGGTTTTATTCTTAGTAGAGATTGGTCTGAAAAGCTTCATGGTTATTTTTCCACAAACTAGTCTCATATGTGGCTTCCCTACAATGGTAATCCAATAAAATTTGAGTTGACCGTGAAAAACACATGAAATAATCAGTAACTGATTTTGAGGATGAAAATGAATCGATGTCATTTACCAATAACATCCTTGGAAATTACTCTGTTGAATCATTCTTGGGAAATTTCAATAGACAACGATATCCATTTCTAATCAATTCAGTTACTTCTCAAATTGAAAACTTTTCTCAATCAGATTCTTCCAAATTTATAAATGTTGTAGAATTTTTTTTTGTTAAATCTTTATTTTGGACTTTTTATTTAGATGGATCTAGATCTAATGATGGTGCAAGAGAAGGTGGCATATTAATTAATCCAAAAGGAGAAAAGACAATGTTGACATGTAAATTACAATTTTAATTCACAAACAATACTGCAAAGTATGAGGCATTGGTCTAAGGCTTGTATAAATCAATAGATCTTGATGTCAAATACCTTCAAGTATATGAGGATTCTGAAATTGTTATTAAACAAGTTATAAATAATATTCATTGTGTTTATGCCCATATCAAACATTATCAGTCATCAGTTTAAGCTCTTACCTCACATTTCTTATCATTTAATATCTCGCCCATCCCAAGGCTTCAAAATGCAAGTGAAAATCTCTTGGCTAATGTAGCATCTAGACTTATTCCATCTGAGGATTATAGTCCAGACATATTTTCCATAGAATTAATTTTTCACCCATCTATTCCTGACAATGTTACCAATTGGAGAGTATTCAATGATGATGAATATATTCTAATTTTTCTAACATCCGAAGGATCATATGATGATCAAGTGATTTCTGAGGATGAGCATGAAAGACAATTGAAAAAAAAATATAATAAAAATGCCATACCTAAGTCTGTAGTAAATCTTGAATATATTTACGACTTAAAAGACATATTTAAAAGGGTTACTAATTCTAAAATCCAAATTTTAACTTTGAGATTTGAACTAGTGAACCTTGGAACTGATATCAATCTAGGACTTTTTCTCTCGTCTGATGAGAGATTAGACTTCATCCATTTATTGAAGAAATATAAGAATGTTTTTGCATGGAGATATGAAGATTTCAAGACATATGATATCTCCATTATCCAACATACTATCCCAATTACATTTACTCATAAGCCGGTACAATAGAAGTTAAGGAAAATTCACCCAAATTTGGAAAACCAAATCAAAACTAAGTTGAATAAACTCCTTAAATCTAAAACCATCTTTCTTGTTAGGCAATCAAAACGGGTTTCAAATTTAGTCACTATTAAAAATAAAAATGGTGACATCCACATTTGTATATATTTTAGAAATCTTAATAAATTTTGTGTGAAAGACAATTTCCCATTACCACCTATAGAACAAATCCTACAATTAGTTTTTGGCTCTGAATTAATGTCTTTCCTTGATGGTTTTCCAGGTTATAATCATATTCTGGCTCATCCTGAGGATAGGTTGAAGACTAAAGTTAGAACCAAATGGGGCACTTGTGCCTATCAAAAAATGCCTTTTGGTTTAATAAATGCAGGAGTAAATTTTCAGAGAGCTATGGATATTTATTTTAGAGGTCTAATAAAAAAAAATGTGGTTCTATTTTTAGATGACATAACCATTTACTCCAAAAAGATAAATAATCATTATCATGACCTCAAAAAATCTTTGAACGCTGCCAAAAATATGGGATATCATTAAATAAATAAAAAGTCTTACTTCTCTCTTAGTGAAGGAAAACTTATAGGATTTGTTGTATCAAAATAAGGCATTTGTATAGATCCTAATAGGATAAAGGAAATCTCTGAAATATTTTTACCCCATAACAAGAAATCCGTGCATTCCTTTTTAGGATAGATAAATTTTGTTAAGATATGTGTTCCTAACTTTACCCAGATTTTTTTATCATTTCAAGCCATGATCAAGAAAAATTTGGGCTTTAAATAGGGACACAATGAAAGAGAAGATTTTGATTTAATCAAACAAGCTATCATAAATTCCCCTTCTCTAACTACTCCAAATTTTCCTGATCATTTTATTTTATACACTTTCGCTTCCAAAACATCTTATGCTATTGTTCCAACACAAGTTAATGATCAACAAATAGAAGCACCCATATCTTTCTTTTGTGCAAATTTTCAAGGTGATAAACTAAATTATTCAGAGGTGGAGAAACAAGCTTTTACTATTTACAAATATTTAAAGCATTTCAGACCTTTTCTCCTAAAGACACATACCAAGGTAATAGTCCCATTCCCAACAGTAAGACAACTACTCGTGAAAAAGGAACTAGGAGAAAAAAGGGAAAATTGGGTTACAACCCTGCAAGAATATGATATTGACATTAAACCAACTAAAATTGTTAGAGGAAAAGGTTTTTTCATATTTCTGACTCGAGCATCCAACATATCAGATAATGAGGATTCAGGTAATACTGTAAAAATATCTAAGGTAAGCCTGATAGACTCTGAATCACAATATGCTAATCTTATCTTTTATTAAAAAATTGATTTTCTAGCACATAACTCAATCATAAAAGGAAAAGAGATTTAATATTAAGAGATAATCAATATCATATCATTAATGATGTGTTGTTTAGAAAAAACTATGAATATGTACTATTAATATTCCTTGTAAAGGTTGAAGCATAGAAGGTTTTGCAGGAACTCCACGATAGACCTGCAGGTGGACATTTCAAAGGAGATACCACCATGCACAAAATTCGTCATGAAGGGTATTATTGGCCAAAAATTTTCAAACATACTCATGAATTTGTAAGAAAATTCAAGACATGTCAAACTGTTGTTGGAAGACAAAGAAAGCCAACCTTACCTCTGCAACCAGTAAATATTAAACACCCCTTTGAACAATGGGGACTTGATATCATAGGTGAGATTGTTCCTAACTCTTCAAAAGAGCACAAATACATTCTTACAACAACATAATACTTTACTAAATGGGTGTATCCTGTTCCACTAAAGGTAGCTAATTCTGAAGCCATTATGGAATTCATCGATCGATTTATTATTACCATATTTGGCTTACCTAATGCACTTATGTTTGACAATGCATATTACTTTTTGGGTAATAGTATGACTGAATTTTCTCTAAAGAGAGCTTTTAAACTCAAATATTCTGCTAAGTAATATACCCAAGGGAATGGTTTAGCAGAGTCCACCAATAAAAACCTCATAAGAATCATAAAAAATAATTTTTGATCAAAGCCAAAATAATTGGCATAAAACTTTAACATTTGCTCTACGGACATATTGAATAACTCAGAAGTCCTCTATAGGTACTTCTCAATTCAATATAGTATATGGGAAAGAAGTTTTAATTCCATCATATTTAGCTCTTCCCTCATTATCCCTAGTCCAATTCATTAATGAATTACCTTCATCTTGTTTACAGCTAAGAATGTCCCAAATCCTTAAACTAGAAGAAGAAATGAAAAATGCTAAACATATGCATGCTCAACATCAATAGATTACAAAATCTTCTTTTAAATGCAAGTTTTGTTGCCAAAAACTCTTTTCAAGTTGGAGACTATGTCCTTAAAAGGGACAAGGCACATGAAGAAAAAGGTAAGCATACCAAACTCCAAAAAATGTGGCTTGGACCATATCAAATTGCTCAACAAGTAGGCCCATCAACCTTCATATTGCAAGATATACAAGGGAAGAGAGATTCTCTCCCTGTCAATGGGCTTATTTTGAAAATTTTCTTTTCTTAGAAGAACATTTCTTATAATATAATATATTTGTATTTAAATTTTTTTAGCTTAATAAAAGAGTAATGTTAGATAACGTACTCTTGGTTGTTTATCAATATTTCTAAAATAATTTTATTACTTTTCATTTTTAATAAATAGGAATTTTTAAAATAAATGATCACAAACTTGAAAAGGTGAATAAATATTATATAACTCGAAAATTTTGTTTCCATCGAAATTGTAAATTCTTTCAAAAAACCTTAAACTTTAGAAAGTTGTTTGACCTCGTTATCAGTCAGAAAAAGTTTACCTTTACAAATTAAGGACTATTTGTTACTAAGCATATTTAACTCTAAATTTTCATCCAGAACTCTTAATGAGTCAATGGTTCTCCCCATCCATTAATTATACGTTTTTTAGAGTGTAATTAAAAAAAATATAAAACTTAAAAGATAAGAGGTCTCATCATGAGCCTTCTTACCATGATCATAGGAAAAGAATAGGCTGAAATTACCACTACTTCATATCAAAACAAGGTAATGGATTATGTTTGTTTATAACCATAAGACAAGGGGTCTCATCATGAGCAAGCTTGTTCAGTCCAATTACAACCAGTGAGTGACATTGTCACTACCTAGCCACCAAACTAGGAGAATGGATTTTAAGAGTAAAATGAAATAAAACAATAAAAAAAGTTTGTATATATATATATATATATATATATATATATATATATATATATTATGTTGAATTTATCTCTAAATATTGCAATGATATATGGATGGGATACTGAATCATTGATGGTTAAAAGGTAACTTTGTCGAGGCTATGAACACATGTTGGCAGCAATGGCTCTATCAATGACAAAATGAGTATATCAAAAGGCTAAGTTGCAAACAACCCCCTGCTTTATCTCTTTAACTGTTAATGGTTGATATAGGGAAATAAATATTTTCATCTATAAAATGTTTTTATTAGGATCAAAATAAGATGATTTTTTTTATATATTCAGAGTAATTCTATTTATCCAAATATTTCGAAAATAGTTTTCATTTCCTTAATTATTCTTACTTATTTAAATGTATCAGATATTTAACCCTTATATAAATCAGAGAAAACTGGTTCTTCTAGTGAATCGCCAATTATTGTGCTATTTAACAACCTGACATTATTTTAGAATAGATGCCTTAGAGAAAATAATGGGGACCCTTCTAAATTTTTAGGATAAGACAATAATATTGTTGTGACTTATAAACAAAAATATGAATCAATTCATCATCTTGTTTCCTTATATATTTAAGCAGGTAACCAAAAAAACCCTAAAATGCAAATCGTAAATTGCAAATCATAGAAACAAAAAACAACATGCTAAGCCACTCCACATAAAATTTGTGATGTGATATCTCTCAAGAGCTCAAAACATGCGAAAAAGGCTTTCTAGGGGAAAAGGGTGATAAAGGCAGAAAAAACATTAATAAAAGAAAATGATCCCTGAAGACGATATATGTCATAAAGAATGATTAATGGGACCCACCTTTGCCACGTCATCAATCGTAATTGCACGATCGCAATTTCTCTCACTATCATATATTCCACCCCACTTTCATTTCTTCGATGTGATACATCGCATTGCATCTTCATCATCTATCATCCTTTACGCCTTCATATTTCACTGAAATTGCGATTGCGATGCGATATCACATCGCAACATCATTAATCCTTCTCTTTCCCCGCCAATGTTTTGAAGCTTTAAAAAAAACCATTTCATATATGAAATCATTGTTTGCAAAAGGAAATGGCTCAATCGCAATTGTAAAAACAAAGTGCACTTGATGTTAAGAGACCTTGACACACATATTAAACTGTGATGCGGGATGTTTAATTTTAAATGTTTAAATGTCCATTCAGACACATGAATCCACATTTTCCATAAATGCATAGTCATAATGGTATGATAAATCTAAGCCTCCAAATGAGATATTATTGACGGTTAATCAATATTTTAGATTTCTTCACATGCGACACTATATTCTTCATCACTTCATTTTAATTGTTACATAGCTCCCTCATATTATTTTTTTCACTACTTGTTCTTCTTATTCTTAGGAAAGTCCAGAAAAAGGGTATTTTTATGAGATGTCTAAGGCTGATAAAAAATCAAAGAAACCTATAGCCCCTGTTAATCCTAAACCTTCCACTGCCGAGGTAATTGAGATGCCACCCTTGTTTTCAGATACTGCATGCGCTTCAGAAAGTGGTTCTGCTTCATGTGAATCAATGTACAGGTTTTTCAAAGATGAAAAATCACACATAATCAAAAGGACAGTTATAATGGATGCCGCTAACACCTCAAAATCTACTATTTCTGATGTAGCCAACTCTTTTCTTCATAGAATTGCTACGCGCCCTAAGATTTTACCATATTCATATATGGTGAAATGGGTTATTGATAATATTAACATTGGGGAAAAAACCTTTGTTACAACAAGAGGCATAATGATAGGACCATTCCGAGAAGAGGATTTGAAGATAATGTACCATATAAAAAACCCCCAGAAGGTGTATGGAAAAGCTTTCCTTAAGGAATTTGAAAAATAAAATAAGATGCAATCAGACCCTATAAAACAGTGGAGTAATAAACCAACAAACACAATCATGATGACAAGGGTATGTATTCCACTACTTCTCTAGCTGGTCCCTACTATTATATTTCTACTATGACGTGTATATTATTTGGTTCGCCCAATACCACTAAATTTTCCATTGAATGGGTCCCTCTTATGGATGTCATCATAGACTCCTACATTATGGATTGGGGTACCATTTTGTCAAATAATATTGCTTCCAAAATCCTTGAATATAGAAAAATTCGCTCTTTTACTTCCAAGTAAATTCCCCTATTATTTATGAGTGCATACATCATGGATGATTTCTGATTTACCTCTGATTTTCCAACCATGGGTTGGAAATGGACCATCCAAGATCCCACCCCAATTCATGTTTACCATGATAATATATGGGAATCTAAATATGAATCCAATTTTTGCAAGATTTTTTATGGAGTTATTTTGCCACTCTTCCAAGTTGTCTTTAATGAAAAATCCCCAGTATTGTCTAAGGAAGCCCAATCTAACTTTACAATAATAGGGAAATGGTTTGGTGAGGATTTATTTACTTACGTCAGATTTTATGGAAGCATTGTTGAACCCCATGTACTATATTTTCTAGACAAACTTCTAGCCAAGGAAATTGATTACCAGACAGTGGGGCATGGATTGACTAAAGCCTTGAAAGAGGCAAAGAAAGCTTCATGGCCTACCTTTCCTATTCACTTTTTTGTTTATGCCTTGGAAAATTTCAAACATGCTAGATTAGAAATTGATCAATTGCAGTGTTTGAAATTATTTTCAATTCCTACTAGACAATTTGATCCGAATAAATTTTCTCTAAATGTTACAACTTAGGTTAAGATCAGACACCTCCGTCATGAGGATGATGATTATGAAAACTTATTTGGGTCTACCAATACTTATCTAGATGTTGAAAAGTTGGCAGTCATGCACCTCAACCCTGAACAAATGGAACCATTCAAAGAATACAAAAGCAATAGGTATGAAGGTGTTCCTCTTGGAATTTTAGAGGTATCCCAAGCTACTACACAGAATGGTCAAAAAATAGAACAGGAAGAAGGGTAGCCTCGTAAGGATACCGAAGTCCTTAGTATATCAAAATAATTTAATCCCATGGAATTACAGACTAATAGCCCAAAATTTTCCATTGATCTATAAGAAATCTAGAAAGACTTCAATCAGTAACTTAAGGGATATCAAGAAGTGGTGATAATTGATCATTAAGAGATAGTTGAAACACCTCATGACAAAAGGAAGAGCCCATTTAATGTTGGGTCTATTGAGAAATGTGTTAGCATGGAAGGAGTTGAATTCATACCATCCTACCCAACATCTGAAATAGTATTGAAGATAGAGGAAATCCCTCTTTTAGACATCTTTTACAGCCCAAAACATAAGGTTTTCATGAGAAGACAGAGGAAAAGGAATATAATTGAACAATCACAGGATCTAGTTCCTGGTGATGTGCCCATGGAGATAGTTTAGAAAGACCCTCAATCAGATCCATCTCAGGACCTATCAAGGTTAACTCAGTTCGCAGGTGCTTATGCATCTACCTCAATTGATAAATCCATGGTATTGCAACAACTAGTAAAGGAGAAGGATGAAAAAATCCTTTAGCTAGAACAAGAACTGTTGGCAGAAAAGAAAAGTATTAACCTTTAGCTACAAGCGCAAGTCACACATCTTCAACAAAGTATGGATCAACTAAAACTGCAACATCAATCTGACATTGGTTCCAAGGATGCCCAAATCCACCACTACAATTTACTGTGGAACAGTTAAAAGATAATCCAAAATCGGATGATTTTAAAAAGGAAGCACTGGAACTAAACACTTTGTTGGCTCAACAACAAGTGGTGTTTTGTCAAAAACTGTCAAACATAAATGAGCTGTGTGAAAAGAGTGATTCATTAATGAATAAATTAGTTGACCATAGGATCGACTTTGATGAAATTGATGATAAAGTCTCCCAATATGTCACCAGGCAAGATAGTGCAGAAGGATGAAAGACCAATCTTCCCAGGATTGAAGATTCGAAAAAGGAAATCTTGTTCATTGATTGGGATATACAATCAAAGCAAGCCGAAGGGGAAATTTGCAGGGAAAGATATGTTCCCAATAACATTGTTGAAATAATCTGCCAAAACCTCATTGATGTCAATTTAATTCATAAATTCCCACCTCATTATATACATGTTGTGAAATATTTTATAAGAAAGTGGCAAGATATGTCTAAATGAAGGAAGAATGCATCAGAAAATTGGTGAAGATTGATTGGGACAAGTACTAGAAGAACTTAGTCAAGCCACAAAGTCAATGGTTAATGTTGCATTTTCTAACCGACACTTCTTCTTGAATGATGCCTCCACGATTAGATGCGGTATATACAGGATAGTTGTGAATCAAGCCAGACCAACCTCATAAATTTTAGCCTATGATAGACATCCTTAAGCTCAAGGAACAAATGACAACAAAGAGCACACTACACTCATGAAGTGATTCATCCCAACAAAATCTATTTCTAATTTTATTTTACTTATTTTAAGGAGATTTGTTTAAACCTCCTCAGCACTTTATGTATTTGATATTTGTATACTTTTTATTTTAATATATAGACCCTTTCATGTCTTTGAAGAAAGGATCCTGAAATTTTGAAAAGAATACTTTACAAAAGATGCAATTTTGCACTCTTAAAGTTTCTCTTAATAGAAAGGTTGGACCAACAACTATTTTTGAAATGAGCATAACTAAGATATATATAGTATTTTTATCTTTATGTTGATGTTTTGTTTCATATGATAAATAGTTTAATTTTCGTATGACTTTTTTGTTATATGTATCCTTTTAAATACAATCCAACATTAATTCAATTCTGAACATGCTTAGTTTTCCATTTTTAATACATGAAAAAATACATGCAATTATTAATTGTGATATGTGCTTAATCAATTGATTTGATTAACTATTTAATCAAATCAATTATCTTAAATTGTTTTAAATTTCTATAAGTTCCTAATAAATCTTCATTTACATACACTTAAGATCATCTTTTAAATCACATATATGAGAAAGATAATTCATCCTGGGATAGAGATAGGTTTATATACTTTTTTATGCTTATTGTTACTCTCGTTCATCAAGTCACAGTTAGTTATAAATAAAACCCATCCACTCAAATATATTTCATTGGGAAACTAGTCCCATAATCCCCAGTCGGAGTGACTATCTCAAACAGATAAGGGACGATTTTTAAGTTCCCGACTGGGTGGTTTTCCCCAATGTTGTTGCAGCGATTTTTGAGGCATCAACATTTTTGGCACTGGAAGGAGGGCCACTAGACTATGAATGGCACCAAAGCCTCATCCTAAAACCAAATACCATCAAAAGAGGAAATCCCCCTCCAAATCGCCTACAGCTTCAATCCCACACTCAAAATCTCCTACCTTTAGATCAAAAGTTGTTCAATCTCCTCCCAAGTCTCCTAGTTTAATTCCCAAAGAACTCTCCCCTGACTATTCTCTAGAATCACCTAAAGTACAGACTTTGATAAATAAATTTCTATTCTAGCATAAAATACAGTGCTTTCTTAAGCCTCTGAAGGAAGTGTTACTTCAATTTTTCAAGGTACTGATGTATTGACTGGTTCTCAGACTCAAAAACTTGGAATAAATCCATTTTAGTTTCCTCTTCATTCCCATCATAGGAAAACCCCAACATCTAAAACTCAAATGTTTGCTAGTGAGATTCTCTCATCTTCTCCTCCACAACCTCTATCATTCATTCCTCCTTCATTTACATCGTCCCAATCAATTTCCTCATCCATTCATATCTCTTCACCTCAGTCAACTAATGCTACCTCAAGCAGTATTATTTCTGTGGTTGTTTCTTCTTCAACTACCACTACAAGGAAAAGACCCTCTAGTGGATGTTTTTGAGGAAACCCTTATAAAAAACCCTAGACATCCATTTCTAGTAGAGATTACTAGAGGAGGTAGGCGGGCGAAGGTTTTTGCAGATGTTTTCTGCTCAGTGCACTTATCATCTGAAACCGCACTGGTGCGCTCAACAAGAGAAAGCACAAGTGCACACAAAACATTGGAACACTGGACACCGTGCGCTCCATACACACCCTCCCGGTGCGTTGTATTACTGTAGAGAACCGGTGCTTTCCAAATTTTCCACACTAGTGCGTCATAAAACATCGCGCCAAAACCGAAACCGCCCGGTGCAGTATTAAGAAACCGCACTGGTGCACCTATAAAAACTCGCGCACCGGAACAGGGTTAAATAAAAAAACATTACAGCCAAAAAACCACATTTTTTACTTTTCTCAGCGTTGCATAGCTCTCAAGCATCAGTGTAATTTATCCTTGTCTGAGCTGCCCTGACATCGGTGCTCCCATTGCATGCACTGCTGTTGTGCATTGCCCACCAATCTCTAGCTTGCATTTTGCAAAACGGTGGTCAAATTTTATTTTGCAAATTCTACAGCTAATATGCCTCGTCGACAGCCAAATGTATAGGTATTTTTCTTCGTTTTCCATAATTAATATTTTTAATGGATTAGAATTTCAAATAACCTTAAAATTAAACATTTAAAAGAAAAAAAAAATTTGTCGCACGGTGCACTCAAGCCATTCAGCTTGCACCGGAAAGTGGTGCTGCTTGTAAAATTTATAGGTCACACTGCAACCAGTGCTAACGGTATCCACACCATTTCTGGGGAGGTACTGAAAGGTGCACCGCATTATTTTAAAATTTTAAAAAAAGTGCGGTGCGGTCATTTAGCCGGCCACACCATTGACCATGTGGAATAGTAGCAACGCGGTGCATTGACGGAAATATCCGCCCCAATGTTTGTCAGCGCACCACATTCGGCATTCCGACAAGGTCAACGGTGCGGCCTATTAAAAGAACACACCATTGACTATCTAATTAGTCAGAAGGTTGGTGCAATGACACAACTAGACGCATCGGGGCGAAGAGTTTAGTCAGCGCACCGCACTCCTGACACCGAACATAGTCAACAGTGCTCTAAAAATTTTTAGGTGCATCGCTTACGGTGTGTTGAATTTCATGTGGGGCACCGCCCCCAGTGCGCGACAAATAAAAGAAGCACCGAAACTAGTGCATGACTATTTTTTGTGGCGCATTGAATGTTTTGTTTTTTTTTCAAAAAAAATTATATATGTATATTCCTAAATACATGTCTGATTTAATAAAAAAAAATTATTTAATATGTCAATCACTCAGAGACAAGAGGGGTAACATCAACAAAAAAAGGCGAAGTAGTATGACATGGTTTTCCTGTGGGAGGCACGAGAGAGGGAGAGAGATGCGTACCCTCGCCCTATTATAGCAGCTACCCAGGGGCTCCTAAGGTAGGTAGGCCTCCTCAAGTTCTATGAGGAGGCTACTTCCCTAAAGGGAAATGGTGTGTTTTTTAGACATCTTATCCGCAGGTGGAATGCCTACCAACAGGCTTTCCAGATTGGTCCTAACCAGTGGTACATGCCCATGAATGGAAAGATTCTCCAGAATGCATTTAAAAGCAGTTGGGAGTATTGTCCGAGCTTCGGTTGGCTTACATAAACTTTTACCGGGAAAGATGACGTTGCATAAAATCACATCTTTGAATTTCAATTGAACTTGAATGGCATCTCTAACATGTCTGAGCTGTGGTCCTATGGATGACGAGGAATATCACATGGAAGGTACCCAAAAATCCAATTTTTTGAAAGTATAAGTGAATTAGCACTTATCAAAGAACAAAATGCCGAACAAAATGCGAACGGGATACACTTAGGGATTCCCTGGTTCCATTTGTTATTGAAAATGATGCTCTCTCTGAATGAAACCTAGTAAAAATTCTGCTTGTATTATAAATGGTAATCCAGTGACCATTTCTGTGGGAAGAAAATCATAAATACCTGCAGCTACCATATTTCCACCTGCAAATCGTTTTCCCATTGGAAAAGCTAATGTAATAGCCCATTTTGCAATGTCTTTCCTCTGCTCAACCCTATACTCATTTTCTATGGGAAACCATTGCCTCCACATGTAATAACTACATCGTCTAGTCAAAAAGAGGTCTTCTTCTCTTAACAAATGCAGAATGAAGGACTCGTTGTCATTCCTCCTAGAACATTCAAGGTCAGTTTCTCGTAAAAAAGAGATTGTATAAATTTTGTTAAGATCAAGATAGAAAGCACAAAGGAGAAAAGAGGAAATTGGATGCCAAGATGGAGGGGGAACTTACAAATGATCAAGAAGATCATGGGTCAGCAAACAGTTCATGGGGCACCTTTTCTTGTTGCAGGTTATGGAAAGGTTAAAATTTCTTTTTCTGAAAGAAGAAGAGGTGTAGTTTTGAAAAGAAATGGCCCAAATATTTTCACAGCAAAATGTACATTTCCAACATGTCTAATTTTGGTGTACACACGTAAAAGTAATTTCTATGCCTCAACAGCAAATCGATGCTAATGTAAAGATAACCGCACCGGTGCATTCTAGTTACTACGTAGGTCCGGTGCGTTTTAGTTACTACGCACCAGTGACGTGTTACCAATAGACACACCGGTATGGTGCTATTAAGTGATGCATCGGTGATGAATAAATGCAAATAAAAAAAGCACAACTCTATTTTCGTTAAGTGGAAAAAAAAGCGGCAAATTAAAAAATGGGCGGAAAAATATTTTCGAAAATCTAATTTCATAAAAAAATTCTTTAAATACTAAACACTTTTCATTATTTCACTATTTTTGCTAAAATGTTCAGCCAAAGATTTGCAGGAGACATACCTGGAGCAAGAGAGCATGAGAGCACTATGGAGCAACGAAATATGTTTGAACAGAAGTATTCAGACAATAAGAATCGAAACCTTTGGTGATTCAAACCTTGTAGCATAGAATTTCAAACAATCTCGTGGTTAAATTTGATTATTTTTTTTACTTTTTATGCAGTTTTATCTATTTATACCCTAAACCCTTCATTTTTTTTTGTTTCTGCCCTTTCTTCTCCCTGTTTCTGTGATTTTAGAATTAGGGCTTTCATTTTAGATTGAAATCCAACCCACGGGATGACTTGCATAGTCGGATCCCAATCCATGTCGGCCTTTGCATGAATTTTTGAAAAAAATGGATTTTTTTTTTATTGGTGCACCCGATGTAACCGAGTGCATCGGTGCACTATATTATACAACGCACCATGCAAGTACTGTGTAATAAAAAAATTAGAAATATTTTTTTTAAATCAATGCGTCATATCTAAAATAGGGCACCAGTGCTCTATGTTACGAGGATAGCATTGTACGATCTATTACATTGTTTTTGTGGTGCGTTTATAATACCCCCACGCACCATACGATCTATTATACTGTTTGTGCGGTGCGTTTATAATACCCCCATGCACCGACAGCAGTGCGTACAGCATGAAAGGCGCACCGGTTTCTTGAGATTTATTTTTTACCTGAAAATTTGACAATTTATTTATAAATATATTAATGAATGATATGGTACAAGTTTCAGATTGATAAAGAAATGACTGACAAGAGATCAAGTAAAAAAAATACTAATAACACATCAAGAAAAGAAAAAAAGGCAAGTTCTTTGTAAATTATTTACAAAAGTTATTATTTTTGAACTATATGTAATTTTAACTAATATGTATTGTTTACTATGTATCTTGTAGAGCCACAAAATGACGAAGCTCGATAAGATTATTTCTGATCTAGGACCAGAAGAGCTTAAAAGCTTGATGGAAAAATTGCAAAAGGGTGAATCAGGTGAATGAAAAAATACTATCGATCCAATATGAGTTTATTTTTTTAATTTTCATTAATAATATACTTCAAATTATTAGATAACATGTGTCAAACAGTCTATTAATTCACATCTGTTTAATGTTCTACAGGGACCAACAACTCAGAAAAGGAATGGTGTTTTAAGAAAAGAAAAAAAATAGAACATGCAAATGAAAATGAATTTCTCCTTAGCTCTTCTGGAGTGGTGTTGGAGGTTAACGAAAGGGGGAAAAATTTTACAAAAGTTTGAGAGATCTAGTGGAACGAATGTATAGACATTCTTTCCACTTACAATACAAAAACTAATCCAATGATTCCAAGAACCAAATTTTATCTAAACTACAGGAAGAGTTTCCAGAGAATTGGTCAATGAGACATGTCAGACTTTTAATAGCCATTAGGGGAATTTTGAGGTCTAAAATGGGCCTCCTAAGAAAAATGTACAACAAAAATAAACTTTATAACAACCAATAGGATTCAAGATGATGATGTCAACCATGGGGGATGATTTACCATTTTTTAAATAAAAGGTTAAAAATATTAAAAAATAATAAAATAATAAAACTACTTTTTCAACTCGTATTTTCAACTTATCTCCTGTATACTTTTACTGGGTTTCTGAGTGGGAGCATTGCTAGATGCAAAATACTCTCATCCAAGGAGTGGCTCCATGTTGTGGCTACCGATGAACCTTGCTACATGAAAAATGAAAATACATAAAAATGATTACAACGCCTTTTCATGTAGTAGGACCCATCAAATCTATAAATATGGGTACTTTATGAGGAATTAAATTTTGCATCCAACGAGTACTCCATTTAAATTTGAGTAAGATTGTGAGATAAGTTGAAAATATGAGTTGAAAAAGTGGCTTTTTCATTTTTCCCTCTAAAATGCATTTTAATCATACCAACCTATTTGATTTTTTCCACTATTATTTTATAATTTTTGTATACCCATTTTAGACCCTTTCAAAATTTCCCTAATTAAAACGTACAACAACAAAAATAAGGAATGAAAAAGTAATATTCCTTTCAATGTTTGTCTAGAAGTATTTATAAATATCACTCTTGTTATATTTATTTTTCATATATCAATATAAAAATTAAATATTTTATTGTCATGTTACATTTTCAGGAAGATTATGAAAATCTCAAAAGATGAACGAGTTGATATCAGAAATATGCCAGTAGGAATGTCCAAAAAGGTGTACAAGGAGATGGTCAAAGAAATGGAAAAAATTGCATCGCGGGAGGAGCCATCTCAACAACAACGTGCTTCAAATTTAATATGTAATCATTGAATTTTTCGATCATTAGGTACAATAAATAAATAATTTAGCATTACATATTAATTTTCAAGTATTTTTTTACAGAAAATAAAATAAAATGGAACCCTTTCAGCACATAAAACAGGATGACAAAGAAGAAAATGATTGATATCTAAGTTTGTGAGTAATTGTTACTTCCTTATAACAACTTAACTAAATTTCATTTTTTGTATTTTTTAAGTTGTTTTACAAAATCATCATTGAATGTCTTCAAACAGGTGCTAACATACAAAGAAGAACCATCAAAGGAATTGATTGAAATTGGGTTAAATATGGGTTGTGAGTATATGTTGGCATATCATAACTTAATTGTGGAATTTGTAAGCATCTATCGACCTTGTTGCCTTGTTTTACTTAGCTCTGTTTATAATTAATAGAACAAAAAAATATTTATATTGAATATATTATTTTTTTATGGGGGTATAGAACTTGTAAACAGGTATGATGAACCCAAGCGAACAGAGATGAAATTTTGAAAGATGGCATGGTACATCGTTTTGAAAGAATGTGTATAGTTTATGAGTCAATTGTTTCTATGGTACGCCATTTTTATTTTCGATTTACATCGATGTATATTATTTAATATTGGAATTTTCATTATTCTCACCAATGTATATACACTCATTTCAGTTTATTTTTATGTTTGTAGATGGAAAGTGAAGAAGAAGGAAACAATCAACGTCGTGAACACAACATTCCTAAAAATAACCCCAAGTCATGGAAGTAGCTCTAGTAGTGACAGTAGTTCAAGCAAAGAATGATGATCACTATGTAATTTTGATATCAAAGCAAGGCGTTTTATTTTTTGAAATATGTCTGTGAAATCAGACATTTTGTTTAATGTAATGGACATAGTGTCCCAATTGAAAGATAAAGGGATACAAATAATTGTCCCATTTTGTATGATAAAGACTTTCTTATATATATATATATATAATCATAAAATATGTTTTAATTTATTCTATTGCGTTCTCCATTTTCGTTCTCAAATGCACTAATAAAAATTTAATTCATATGAATATTGTTATAAGATATATATATATATATATATATATATATATATATATATCTGTGTGTGTGTGTGTGTGTGTTGAATTTTGATGAATAATGAATTTTAAAAAATCACAATAATTATGATATGATATAACAAATTAATCCAAACATCACATTCAAATTCATTAATAAAATTTAATTAATATGAATATTTTTATAAGATGTGTCGACTTTTGATGAATAATGAATTTAGAAAATCACAATAATTACACTGTCACAGGTCGATGTTTCTAAAAAATACAAAATGAACATCGGTGTGTTTGTATGTTGCAATGCATCGATGCGTTTCTACGACCTATGGGCATGGCACAAATAACAAAACCAATTAAAAATCTCTGTGCGTTTGTGCGATACTTTGTACCGATGCTTTTATGTGAAACTACGCACCGGTGCATTTTTACAACATATGGGCACCGCACAAATACCAATACCAATTATAAATATCGGTGTTTTTGTCTAATATTGTGCACCAGTGCATTGCTATAAGTCTACGTACTGGTGTGTTGAGACGACCTATGGGCACCGCACAAATCCCAAATCCAATTGGTATGGCCCCATGCGTTGTATCACCAACACTGCGCCTGGTGCGGTTTTATACCTTGACAGCCCGGTGCAAGAACCTTTGATCACCCCAGAGCCACTGTCTAGATGACAGGCACCGGTGCGTTAAAACCTTAGTAGCGCTCCAATGAAAAAACATCTGTAATAACCTCTGACCGCCTAGTTTTTTTATTTGCATTGAATTTCCATTTAAAGCTCCACCAAAACCTTCATAACCATAAACGGATGTTGTAGAAAATGTTTTTTTGACAATTTTGGCCAATTTTATAACACTAAAACCTCCTTTATAACCTCTGCTAGAGGGTCTTTTCTTTGTAGTGTACATCCACCTCTGGGACTACTTCTTCTTCTTTGAATCCTCCTTTAGGAAAAACCAATCCTTCAGGTCATACATTGGAAAATAGACCATGGACCAATCGAGGAGTTGTTAAATTACTAGGTCCTCTCCATAATTTACCAAAAAATCCAGCAAGATGGTTTCCTAAGTATAATCCCGATGATGGCCTCCCTGCTAGAGCACCTCCACAATTTTATGCTTGCAATGAACCTTAATGCAACCTCAAAAGAATATTGTGTAGTAAGGTTGTTTCCCTATACTTTTCAAGGATCAGCTAGATCATGGTACTTTAAGTTACAATCAGGTACTATTACTATCTGGGACATATTCAAAGAGAAATTTCTAAATAAGTTTGGTGATGATCGTACTACTTCTAATCTCATAGATGATCTTTCGAATCTTAAATAAAATTCAGGAGAAAAGATCAAAGATTTCAATTCCAGATTTAAAAAATTGCTTAATAAAATCCAAACTACATCCAAACCTGGTGTAGATGTACATATCAAATGGTTCATATCCTCTCTCCCTTCTAATATAGAAATTTTTTTAGATAGAGCCAATAAGGCTACCTTGGTAGAAAACATGAAAGAAGTCATGTCTGTAGAAAATAAAATTCTTGCTCTAGAGAAAAAGACTTCCCAAGAAGATATAAAGTTTAAAAAGTCACATTTAAGGATGAGCCCAAAAATAAAACACCTAAGGATCCCTTCCATCTTGAAGGTGTACAAAAATTTCTTAAAACCATGTCTAATGAGATGGTAGAAATCAAAAAACAAGTATCAAAGTCCTCTTCTAAGAAACCTTTTAGATCTTTCAAGAAAACTCAGACTTCTAATCCTCAACCTCCAAATATAATCTCTAATGTTGAATCATATCAAGGTGAAACAATATTGTTTACGGATGAATCTTAGGATGAAGAATTGGATGAAGTTCATGTATTATGGGATTTCATCCTTCCTACATCCGATAATGAAGATGATCATGAGACATTTCCAGTTAACACTAGAATTAAAAGCCTTGTTGATCTACCACAGTCTTCTCAAAAGAGGAAATTGGCAACTCTTGTTGCAAAAGACAAAGTTGTTAATAAAAAGACTCCTTCTACATCTCCTCAAACAATCCCAGCCTCTTATAACTCTCCATATACATCAAAGACCTTAGTGGTTTCAGATACCATTGAGTATAATATAGTGGAAGATATGAAGAAATTCAAAGCAAACATCTCCATGTATGAGGTGAGTAATTTAAAGAAGCAACAAAAAATCCTACTCAAAGAATTGAATGTAGTTCCCGCCTCTCCTTTACATGCTCCTGTCACTTCTAAAGCTTCAAAGGGAGTAGGTAAACCTCCCAAGGATTCATCAGAAAAAATTGATGCCTCTGATGCTATCCTAATTGGAGACAAATCCAAATCTCACACTCCTCCATTCCTTCTGACTTTCAAAGTTTTTTATAAAAATGTGCTCAATTTCCTCATAAACTCTATGGCTTCTTCAAATATAATGCCATATTATGTTTTTTTGAAGTTAAACATATCACCCCAAAATTTTGTTGAACACATTTTTCAATTGGATAGAACCAAAGTCAAAGTTTTAGGAGAAATGAATTTTTTCCTTATTAGACTCACATCTAATTCAAAAGTTCACCAAGTAATTGATATTCTAGTTGTTGATATCCTTCACTTTTATGGTTTGATTCTTAGTAGAGATTGGTCTGAAAAGCTTCACAGTTATTTTGGCACAGAATGGTCTCATGTGTGGCTTCCCTACAATGGTATGCCGAATCAAATTCAAGTTGACCGTGAAAAACACATGAAATACTCAGTAACTAATTTTGAGGATGAAAATGAACTAATGGTCTTTACCAATAACATCCCAATGACATATACTGATAAGCCGGTACAATAGAAGTTAAGGAAAATTCACCGAAATTTGGAAAACCAAATCAAATATGAGTTTAAAAAAATCCTTAAAGCTAAAATCATATTTCCTGTTAGGCATTCAAAGCGGATAAAAAATTTAGCCCCAGTTAGAAACAAAAATGGTTACATCCGCATTTGTATAGCTTTTAGAAATATTAATAAATCTTGTCTAAAGCACAATTTCCCATTACCACCTATGGAACAGATCCTACAATTAGTTTTTGGCTCTGAATTAATGTCTTTCCTTGATGGTTTTTCAGGTTATAATAATATTACGGTTCATTTTGAGGATAGTTTCAAGACTACATTTAGAACCAAATGGGGCACTTATGCCATTCATAAAATTCATTTTGGTTTAATAAATGCAGGAGAAAATTTTCAGAGAGCTATGGATATTTATTTTAAAGGTCTAATAAACAAAGCTGTGGTTTTATATTTAGATGACATAACCATTTACTCCAAAAAGAGAAACAACCATTATCATGACCTCAAACAAATCTTTGAACGCTGCAAAAAATATGCGATATCATTAATTCCAAAAAAACCTTACTTTGCTCTTAATGAAGGAAATTTTCTAGGATTTATTGTATCAAAAGAAGGCATTTGTATAGATCCTGATAGAATAAAGGTAATCTCTTAAATATCTTTACCCCATAACAAGAAATCCATGCAGTCCTTTTTAGGAAAGATAAATTTTGTTAAGAGATTTGTTCCTGAATTTTGCCAGATTTTTTACCATTGCAAGCCATGATCAAGAAAAAATCAGTCTTTAAATGTGGACACAATGAAAGAGAAGCTTTTGATTTAATCAAGAAAGCTATCATAAATGCCCCTTCTCTAAATACTCCAAATTTTTCTGATCAATTTATTTTATACACTTTCGCTTTTGAAACATCTTATGTTGTTGTTCTAACACAAGTTAATGATCAACAAATAGAAGCACCCATATCTTTCCTTAGTTCAAATTTTCAAGGTGCTGAACTAAATTATTCAGAGGTGGAGACAGAAGATTTTTTTTTTTACAAATATTTAAATCATTTCAGACCTTTTCTCCTAGAGACACATACTAATGTAATAGTCACATTCCCAACAATAAGACAACTTCTTGTGCAAAAGGAAATAGGATAAAAAACCAACGTGCACCTGCTCAACATAGCCTTACCAGCAAGTGAGGATGTTTGTCTTATTCAAATACATGTGCCGGCCATCCATGTAGACCCCAGCCGACGCGCCCAGTTCAGAGGTTATGGTGACATTAACATTAACTAGTTTGTTTTGACTATAGGGAAGTTACATCTGATACATAATATGATCGTGGATGAGCTTCAGTTCTGTGAATCCCATGCTCACACCACTATCATAGAATCAAATCAGTAGGCCGCATAAGCACAGCAGAAATAACAAATAGCGAAGGAAGCGTACCGCGATGCGCTCGAAGAGAAAATCAACCAAGTGTGCAGCGATGTACCAACAGTCCTTGCCACAGCTGCCCCAGAAGAAAAATTGGAAGGATTGGTTGATGTGTTAAATTCCTTATGCGTGGAACTCCAAAATGTTAGGGATGATTTTGAGCATCAAATTTTTGATTTACAGATGAAATTGCAGCCAGAAAATCCACCTGAATTCAGAGAAAAGCAGGTTGTTGAAGTGAAGCAGGCCACTGATAGTATTGTTGTCACAGTCACGCGGTGTGATAAGCTTTTGGATGAAGCCATGGGTGTCTAGACTTTGGTTTATAATGACATGTGGTACAACAGTTGTACAATGAGTTGCGTGTAAAGGAGAAGTAGTTCGTGGATATTAGGATGGTGGCACCGAATCTCATTTTTACACAACACCTCGCCCGCCTACAGGAGGGCCAGGTAATTCAAAATGAAATAGAGGACCTGCGCTGGAAAGAACAGTTGCTAGAGGCCAGGATGTAGCCATGAGTCGAGGAGGATCTACGGCTCTCGCAAAATTTGGATAGTATGTTGAAGGCCATTCAACAAACACAAATAAGTATCAAGCTAGCCACTAAAGGGCCCACTATGGAGAAGTTGGTCATTGAAGTGCAGGGTGCTACTATGCAGAGTCTAGAAATGGTTTTTCCACTCAAATATTATTTCACTGCGCTCCAAGCCAAGATGAAGGAGTAGACACCATATTGACTCGGGACGAGTCACATATTTGTGTTGGGGGCCTATTGGAGCGGAGTCCCATGGGGTACATTTTTTTATATCTTTTTGTATAAGTTTTGGATATGCACGCTGGCAGAAAGGTCAAGGGGCTTTGGGGTGGATCAAAGTCCCTCTTTTATGTAAAATGGTTTTAAGGGTAAACTATGAGCCTCAAACCATGGTTTGAGACCATAGTATATGCGCACTAAGATGGATATAAATAGATAAATCGAGTTTAAGTAAGAAGTATCCTAATGTAATTCTTTGTATCTAAGTGTTGATGCGTCTATCATACTTTTTGTAAGGGTTTCAGTCTGGGTTGGGTAGAAAGGCTCATGTTGGTTGTGTGTGTGGATACCTAGTCCTGGCTTTATGCGGACTCTGCTAGCTGTGTGCGCGGAAGGGAAATTGTAAGGGAAATTCTGTTGTACTGAAATGTTGGAATCTAATACAAGGACTGATTTTGGCAAAGCACTTTGTTATCTATATGAGTTATCTGTTTATTTTTTATGTCTTAAGATCGTTCTATTTTTGTTATGATTACTTGTATCTACGTGAGTAGATATGTTATTTATGCATGAAGTTATATTGATGGTTGAATACATGGGTGAATCTGCCTAAGTGATTACGCATTGCATAGAACTAGTTTTGTTATTATACATCTGCAACGAAGTGATCTGCGATCTATATGTTTATGCATTGTCTGTGTCTGCACTATCTAATCTGATAAGTATTGATCTGTATTTACGCACATCTTTTTACGATCGGTATATATTCTACAATAAATATGTTTAGGGCCACCACATTATTTTCTTCCTCAGGGTGCGGAAACCTGGTTCTAGCACCCCCCATACCAGCTTGGGTGAGACTTTGATCTGCACAAGCAGGTCATTGCTGAAAGGGTCAGTAGTTGGAGGGTTTGTTGGTTGCGCAATAAACTCTGAACCTGGGTCAGGACCCCTCAAGCCAACATGTGTAGTTATCATCTTTTCATTTAGCACATCAAGGCTCTTCTGACAATCATCATCCCAGCAAAACTTGGCATCTTTCTTTAAGATTTTTTCCATCGGCGCAGTAATCAACGCACAGGCCTTTATGAATTTTCTATAATACCCTATATGTTTGAGCGTCATGCGTAGCTACTTCATGTTCATTAGTGGCTCCAAATTGATAATCATAGTGATATTCGCAGGATCTACCATCAATCCTTGTTTGCAATATGCCCCAAAAATATACTATATTGCACACAAAAAATAAATTTCTTCAGGTTCAAGGAGATTTGAAACTTCCTAAAGGTATCCAACATCAAGCGCAGACTATAAACATGCTTCTTTAACAATCCGAAGACTTTCTAGTCATCAAAATACACCTCCAGAAATTTTTGGATAAATTTTTTAAACGTCGCGACTACGACTGTCGAAAATATTTTTGGAGCGTTCTTCAGACTGAATGGCATGACTATGTACTAAAAGGATCCCCATTCAATATTTAAAGTGGTCTTACTCCGACCTTCCATCGCGATCATGATCTGATGGTGGCCTGAGAATCAATATGTAAAGGAGTAGGCTTCCTACCCTCCAACATTTTCCAAAACCTCGTCAATGAATGGTGTCGAAAACAAATCATGGATGCATGCATCATTCAGCTTTATAAGATCAACACAAATCCTTATTTCTCCCTTGGTTTTCTTCTTCAATAATGTGAGCACTGAGCATCTTTTCTAGTTCTTTCCACACGTTTTCTTTATATTTTGGGTTCAGCCGATATGGGTGTTGCTTGATCGGCTTCGCATCAGGCTTCAAAGTGATGTGAATAACTCGGAAATCTTCTATAATGCCTTTCAACTCAGATAACTTCATCGGGAAAATATTCGGGTACTCATGCAACAATTCAATGACCTTGCTCTTCATGTCAACGTCCTAAAAGTCCCCAATATTCGCGAACTTGGGCTCTGCTTCTAAGCCTATGTTGACTTGTTGAGTTCTCACAGAATGTGCTATCTTCAACATCTCTACTTCAGGGCCTGAAACCTCTCTTTTTCTTTCTGATTAAGAAATATTGACATTGTGTGGATCCTCCTCGCCTTCTTCCACAGTCAGGTTGTCACATTCTTGTGCTTGTTCCAAATTCGCAGCCCAGTCAAGTTGCACAGAAGTCGTCGGCTTAGTGGTAATTCAGAATACTCCTACTCTGACTTCCTGAATAGAATCATTAATAAAATCCCAACCATATGTGAAATTATAATTCAATAAGAAACCTTTCATCATCTCATACCAATCTATGGTGCCATGGCACAACTCCGTTTCAAGATACCACTACTGAGGTATCCTATCCAAGGTATGAAAGAGTATATGCACCCATTCAAGTTGAGGTTCCTCGCCCTAGGTCATAGTGCAGCGAGCCAAATGATCGTGGGAATAATCCCTACCATTGTATTTCTTTGTGATCATAGTATTTACATGATCAAACTTGAGCCTCATCAATCTTCAATATTCCTTCCATCCTCCTAAGCCTTCTCTGTGCGCGCCCCACCATATGGACAAAGTGGACCTCAAAGTGAAGTCAAAAGCTTCATATCGCTACTCTTCGGGCACCTTTTTTCCAAATTCATCCATAAATAAATCAACATCTATAGTTCCATCATAGAAGGGAAAGTCATGTACCTCTGATGTGATGCAACGAATCTATTTGGTAACTCTGTTCCACCGCTTAGTGGAAACTTCATGAAATTTTTTATGACAGTGCTTTAATTCTTTGTCGGAGTCTAAAACATAAGAACTATCACACTTCCAACTTATCCTTGCATTAGTGATAGGATTGATACAATATTCATCCTGTGCAGTGATATTATAGATATTATCAATGTCACTATATTCGTTTTCATCAGGTTCTGAATATCGTGTGCCTTCAAAGGGATCCAAAGGCAAAACAAGCCTGGTACCATTCTTCTCAAATAGAATGTGTCTATTTTACAGGTTGATTATGGCATCCATATCATAAGCCCAATAAAATCCAAGTAAAGCAGGATACAGATTGTTATCATCAACAATTTCAACGACTTAAAATTTTGACAATAAACTTGCACCATAAATATCTACGCTAATTTCATGCAATCGACCCATAGGAATAATCTTATGCTTATTTTCCATTCTTAGCTGAATTGGAGACCACTGCAATTTTGGTCTCCCTATCTATTCCCATGTATGTTTTGGAAAAACATTGGCATCTGATCCAAGATAAAGGAGGACTTGGTCCATTTTATAATTTTTGATCTACGCAGTTAACCGCATTTCTTTTTAGATTCTCCTCTTATGTGTGTAGACCTTATGCACTGTGTGTGGTTCAGGTTGTTGTTCCTCTTTACCAACGTGATTTTCAATCAGCTCCTATAGTCCTTCCATAGCTTTCTGATCACTTAGAAAATTGATACATGTCTGTAAAAATGACTTCAGAATGGATGGATCAACTTCCTTTGATTTAGTAATATCCTTTGGTTTATTCTTCAACAAAATCAGTTGTCTCCGTGCTGCTGATGTTGAAGCTTCAGGACTCATTAAATTCCTCTTTTCTTCCATGAAGGTTTATCTTTCATGTTGTACATCAAACCCATTATTCTTTTCTCCAGCTTTCCAGACCCATGTATCCCCCCTATGATTCTTTCCCTCCACTTTGTCTTCTCCAATTTTTATACCACTTCATGTTACTACGTTGACACTTAGATCTTCTCGCAGTCTAGTTCTCATCATTTTTCTATTCTAGGTAGGCTACTGATTGTGCTTTTCCTACATTTTAGCCAATAATGTAGGACAATACTCTATTTCATGATCAAATGCATGATAATACCCACAAGATAAAACAACAGGATTCTAAAAATCCCTGGCGAAATGTCCGGGATGATCGCAATTATAACATATGATATGTCTGCAACCTCGTCCAACACCTCCTCCTCGGCCACACCCTCAGACTTGGAAACCTCTACAAACTGTTAGCGAACCTATACATTCCTGAACTTCAACTTGCATTTTGTATGCTCTAGGACTTTACATCATTAGATCATAGCTTCGATAGTGGCTGTCATCATGTCCCACCGAACTACGTAAATTGGCGTAATTGCACTGGCTTGATGACCTGATGTACTTTTGCAAGACATACGTAGTATGTGGAATGTTGGCCCGCAACTTCGCATATGCTAACTTCGCATAATCTACACCAAACATTTGGTCCCACATTTGGTCCAATACTTGGCCCTGGCTTTGTTGGGTGCTAAAAGGTATCTTTTAAAACTCCTAATTGCCTCACATTAATTATCAACCCAGGTAAGTCTTTTTGTTTCAAGAGTGTACACAATATGTGCAAGCTATAAACCTAGAGAGTAATGATTTAAGATAATCTATTAAATTCAATACAAGAGTAAACGGATGCAATCATAAATCCCAAGCTACAACTTTTAAAGGAAATAATACATCTAAGCATCAAGACTTAATCTCGAGCAAACCATATTCCAATCTTAAGCAAGAAATTCAATTGAGAATAACACCAACTGAGAGCACAGTAGTAGTAACTGAGCTCTTTCAGTTGGATCTATCCTAGTCATACTCTTATCGTAATCAACGGGAATTAATGTCTTAACTGATAATTAATTCAATTCGAAGTTAGCATAAATGAAATAAAATGACAAAGTTGTGAAGTACATGAGATCAGAATAAAGGAAAGTAAACTAACTACAATGTAAACTCATAGGAAATCAAAAGATATCAAACAGAATAAACTCACAGAAAATGAAAATATATAAAACAGAATTAACTTACGAGAAATGGAAAAGTATCAAACAAGGAATAGTAGTAAGATCTGCCAGAGACCAAGCCCTAGCCACCAGCGAATACTGCCGAGCTACTTCAGAATATCCAGATGAACAACAATGCAAGTTATATATTAATCATCAAATTAACTTATCATTACAATATGATCTCCTTCAGAATAACATTTTGTATATTGAAATTACAATTGAGGTCACCCATGAAAGGCTAAATCTCTCCATTATCCCCTCTCCTCCTATCCTCTCTTATCTATCTCTAATCTAATAATCCCATAATAATGCCATAATATATCTATCGTCTTTGATCTCTGTTTTTCATTTAAATACATAGAGAGCTGAGAGAAGTTACAACAGAGATGATTACAAAATGATTCCCATAGAAAAATTGGATTTTTCACAAAAAATTGATCAACAAGATCATATATGAAATATCTTTCCATCAACATTCAATAGGAACAGGTTGAATTTGATATTGCAACTGAGATAATTTGGAAAATGGCTGCAACAACAAATCTGAGAAAATTTTCATCATAGAACCTTCTGTTTCTCTTAATAAGAACCGAATTTGAGAAAATTTCTCATTGTAAATTTAATTTGGTCCGTTTTGGACAAAACCCATGTTTCGGATTTTCCAAATTCTTCTCCATTTGCCCAAAAATTCCAATGAAAAATTGTCACCTCTTATTCCAGTGAATTTCTTAGTTGGAATATTTAATGATGAGCTGGAGATCAAATCTGCAATCTGAAAAATATCTTTGAGGCTAAATGGTGAGTGATGTTACAAAAAATTTATTAATAAAACATCATTGGTAAAATCATGCATAATAATCATCAATTTATTTAAAATAAAAGAGAAGAAATAATATTTATCCATAAGAGCATAAATAATTATAAAATGGAATTATATGATAAACCATGATAAATGATGTGATAAAGAATGGTAGAAATGGATGAAATAGGTGTTAAAAAGTGATAATAATTGTTGAGGAGGTAAACTTCTCAAAGACGTGAGGCTTATCCCTTACTAGCTCAAAGATAGGGTCTGAAGAACAATCAAACAATCACGAAATGTCACGACGAAGTTCCTGCTACGAATGAAAGGACCAAAGATCTGAGGCCTACTCCGGGAATCCAATGCTACGATCTCGAAGAAGAGAGCGTTCCCGTTCTCACCTCTTGCGTATCACGATCCTCCATGATCTCCGCGGATGGACACCTCGTACATGCAAGAAACAAATGATACAAGCATAAAATCCAAGATATACACAACTAAATATCGCTAGAAAGGATACTACTCATATTAACATAATTGAAAATGAGTGGAGTCCATAATCGTAATCATTCATTAAATAACAATCGAAAGATTACAAACCAAGTTGTTGACACTGTTCTCCTTCCTCATGGGTCTCAGCTGCTCTCACGCCCGCAAAGCTCGCCAGGGAAAGGGAAAACCTCTCCAGAGTCTCTCGACGATAGTCTCCTTACTTGAGTCGGCCTTAAGGGAAGAAAGAGGGCTCTTACAACACAAAGGCTCTTGGGAATTTGGAGATTCAAAGCTTAGGCACTTCAAGACTTTCAGCCCTTCAGCCCCTTCATCAATGGATGAAGGCTATATTTATAGAGGAGAGAAGGAGGTTGGGATCCCTACAATAGTGGAAGGGAGGCCTTATCCTTTGGGAGGTTCCCCATATGGTGGAAACAAGAGGCCAAAGGAGGAAGGCCGTGGTTATTCAGGCGAAAGCACTCCTGATGACTCATCCACGAAGTTGTTGTAATCGAAACTTCGCCTCTTTTTTTAAAAAACTTTCCAAAAGCAGAGTGGCGCGGGTGCTTAACTGGGACAGAGCGCCAATTGGCGCGGGCTCAGTGTTAATTTTCCCCCATTGGCGCGAGTACATAACGGGCTACCAGCGCCAAGGAAAAAACAGGTGTTTTTAGGGGTCTGCTCAGGAAATGATCAACAGAAGGAATGTTTTCCTCATGGAAAGGGATGCAATGATGGTATTTGCAAGGCATGACACTGCTTATTGGTCACAGAAATGAACCTGCAATGGGCGAGACGGGGATTGCAGGGATGGTGACAAATTACTGTGTAACAGATGCCCCCTAAAGCATGAGGCCCGAGAGAGAGAGAGGGGTGAAATGCTTTACGAGAACATGTCCAACTGAAGCCCCGCCGTCGGAAAACCTGCGTGGATAAATACAACTGATATCTCAAGTACATGATGTATATGTGGTATGGACGCAGCCATCCAAAACAGAGTATACAATAATCCAGATCCAAGGTATGGACGCAGCCATCCAATGAGGATTGATAAATAGACTCAGGTATGGTCACAACCATCCAGTGAATAAGTCATGTAAATAATCATGATAATCCACAAAATCGCAGCCTGGATTACAACAGACACAATCCAGGGTGTTGCGCTCCATCTCGACCCAAACAAAGTACAAGTTCAAGCATGTGAATATGGTGAAGTCGGGCACTTATACCAAGAACAATAAATCCACAGTTATTGATGGTGAAAAGCCATTAACGGTATAAAGGAAAACATAATAATGAAAATGGCCCTCAAGGTACTACATGTACAATCTACGGCGTGTGAATCAATGAGTTGGCGTCGAACACCCGCAGAATCACTCGATCGGAGGACAATGATGAAAACCTCACGTCGAATGCGACGAACCTGCCATTGAGGCATGCAGGCTCCAAGGTACCATAAAGGAGTCTCTAGATCAACTTCCTGGATAATGAGCTAAAGTCGACAGGAAGTGACCTTGATCGAAGGTGGGCCATAATGTTTCCCACATCATCGACACGAGACATAGGAACATGATGTTTTTGTGGTGAATCAGGATCGTATGAGAATCGGAGGAAGGTTGATATTAGCAGAGGACAACTTCTCTTGAACATATAAACGGCACGACAGTGGACTTGGCAGTATTTGACATCAATAGATCAGAGGTCATGGTGACGAGGCAATGAGCAGATGAGAGGTCAAAGGAACCATCCAAAACCCCCACGAACACAGTGAAGAAACGAGATGAGATGTCCCCAACCCGACACGAATGCGGACAAGTGCCATGTTGAGCGACATCTGCCGACGACAACGACGATGATTCCATTTTTCCCCCACCATTTCTGGCGAGTACCCCAATTATTTTTTATAACAAGCTTGAAGGGGATAGCATATAATTGTAATATAAGTCCGCCCTTCGAGTGAATCCATCCTAGTACATTTAACGAGCCCTAGGAAGGAGGAACTCGGAGAACATCATTTCGACTCAATCCGATGTCATCAAGGTTTAACAAGTCTGACAAAGGAAGAACTCGGCGTCTTTTCATGTTTAGAGAGTTTGAAAAGACAGCAGAAGAGTAAACTCCAAAGGTCCCTTTTCGTCAATAGTTCCCCAGATCAGAAAAGGTAGAAAAGGTAGAAAACAATATCTGAGAAAACCTCCTAGTCGCGATAGACTAGGGTATTCCTTTTTCGTAAATAATCTATCCCAGCCCGAAAAAGGGGTAAACGTATACTGGGTAGATGTCGTTTCGTGGCCACTTTAACAAGATCGAAACGACAAGGGCCTTGACAATCTTTTCATGTTTAGAGAGTCAGAAAAGAGCTGAAAGCTGACTCCTCCTGGAGGAACGAGTGGTATAAAGGGTAGCTACTGGTTCCGGTAATGGTGGAACTGCTCAAAACAAGTAAAAGTTAAGAGGCTGGCTAACAAGACCACTCATCGCAGCGGTTCCTCAGGAACGGGTAAAACAACCAAGTGAAGGCATATGATCGGCCAAGCAGATAGTGACGATGGAATGAGAAAACCAAGACTCATCTGGAAAAAACAGGCTGATAAAATGACAATCACAAGAGGTAAAAAAGGAATGGTTTCATTTTTACACAAGCTTGAAATCAGGAAACTCTGCTTGAAGTTGGTTTCATTTTTACACAAGCTTGAAACAAAGATAAACTATGCTTGAAACCAGTTTCATTTTTACACAAGCTTGAAACGGAAATAAACTATGCTTGAAAAAGTAAGCATGCCCCCAGCATGGTGACTCAATTTGAGGTACATGCCCCCCAAGCTTCAGTCCATATGAAAGGCAGATGGAGTGAAGGTTCAAATTACGAGATCAAGAGAAAGAATCGACTGGGATTTTACGAGAACTTATCAAAGACTCGAATTGAACAGGAACGTGTTTCATTATTTTAACGAGGTTGACACATTAAAATAACTATCCTCGGACACCCTTGTTTCATGGTTTAAGGAGCTTGGCACAAGACAAGGAACTCTGCTCCGACCAGCTTGTTTCATTTTTTAAGGAGCTTGACACAAGAAAACGAATTGTGCTCCGACGACCTGGTTTCATTTTTTTAAGGAGCTTGACACAGGAAAAGAACCATGCTCCAACAACCTTGTTTCATTTTTTAAGGAGCTTGACACAAGAAAATGAACCGTGCTCCGACGACCTCATCATAATGAACACGAAGTCATCGCTTCCAAGAGTTCCACTCCCGATGGAAGCAAAACATCTAGGAAATCAGGACCCAATGCCCCCAGCACCTGATGCACAATGGCACAATCACTGGGTACAGGCACGGGGCAGGTAGCCACATAGTTGACCTGCGGTGGGGCAGATACAACGGGTGGATAAAAACTAGGAAGGGATGATGGTGGGCCAGCTGCCATATCAGGACCAAAGAACGAAAGTTGATCAATGGTCAGGATCCGTCCTTCATGCGGAAAACAAACCACACGAAAAAGGGAGGAGACAAGAGCTCCCATGGCATAGGTGTAATCGCGCCCCAAGAGAAAATTGAAATCCAAAGGGCCTGGGACAACCATCACGTCCATGTGGACGGTTTTACCTCCCAAAGTAACAGGTAACCTTGGAAGAATCCCTAACGGTTGACTCGTTATTCTGTTAAAGGTCAACATATTCTGCGTAAGAGGCGCAAGCGGCGGCGAACCGAAATCTTTCCAGGTAGTTGAGGATAGAATACTAACATACGCGCCTTCATCTATAATGGTGCTGGGTACGACCAGACCAAAATCCTGTACTGTAATCTCGAAAGGCACATAAGACGGAAGGCGGTATCCTGAAAATCGATTCCAATCAAAGGAAGCGACCAGACTACTCGGAGGGGCTACCATCGAACCGAGAAGGTCTTCCCCTGGTGCTACAGAAGAAGAAGGAGCATCCTCCACAACCTCCATCTCGAAGGTGGGAGGAGTATCTTCTTGAGGTATAGGGACAAGAGAATCTTTCTCCAAGTCCGAGGAATCTGAAGAAACCAGAAGGACATGAGGGATGCAAGGTCCACTCTCAATGGAAAAGACCTGGTGCACCGCAGACGGGGCCAGTTCAACCGATCCCACGACCAATGGTTGGTCGGGAATGGATTCCTGAATCTGAATTTTCGGAGGAGCAGGATTGACCAAGGATGACTCTTGACCAATCGTAGGATCAGCTGGTGGAGGAATCAAAGAAAGCTGTTTGTAACCAACCGGAAGGCACAGCAGAGAAACAGCTGCGTTGTCCAAGACTCTTTTGGCTTCATCCATATACGGACAAAGGTGGATGGCATGGTGCCCTTCACACAACTTACAGGGACTGGTGATCTTACCCTGCTTCTTAGGAGCCTTACCAACACTAGCTGAAGACGTGCCCCCAACCTGACTCCCGGAAGCCAAAGGCAACGGTGGACGACCGCTGGACCATTCTTCAAGCACCTTGGGAATGCCAGGGCAGTCTCGAAGAAGATGGTCTCCCGTGCACAACATGCAAGGGAACTTGACTTTCCGTGGAGGGTTGGAAGGTTTATCAAGACGAGATATTTCAAAAACAGTGGCTGCACTTTTAGCCTCTCGCTTATCAGACTTCTTCTTCTTTGTCTTCTTCTTCTTCTTCTTAGCCACCTGGTTACTTGAATCCAGACTTTCACCAGGCGAAGTAGAAGAGGAGAACGCAGAAACAGGCGAAGAAGGGGAGAGGTCCACCTTGGAATCAACATGATGTTGTTCAGGTGGAGGAACTGATTGAACAGTAGCAGAGACATTCGGGACCACATAGGTTGAAAACAACCAAATAGGCAACCCAACAGTCAACCTAAGAAGGGACAACGTTGCCATATAAGGAGCACCAACATTTCCAAAAGGAGGAAAATGACCAGGATTCCCATCGGAGGGGATTCCTTGGTTGGTGAACTCTGGAAAAGTTGCCATCCGAAACAATCTTCAGAACAACACCCTAAGGAAACTAACTTTAACCAGGAATATTTCGTGGGCAGTTAATTTTTAAAACATTGAAACAAAACTCTACCGTTTCATATTTTAAGAGTCAAGAAACAGGAAAAAGGTGACTCTATCACTTTCAGATTGGAAACAAGCATGAAAGGAAAAGCGCTTGATGACCTTTTCAAATTTAAATAGTCAGAAAAGATCGAACTGACTACTCAGGAATGCTAGGCAAAGGGTATACCAAATAAACGTGAACTGCAATATACACCTTGGTTTCAAAAATGAAAGAGAAATCAACCAAGGACTTTCCGTACATGCAGGAAATCTCCCCGAATGCTGTGTTCGGTGTATCACGGGTATAGGGCGGCAGACTCGGCTTCCTATGGATAAAGGATTGAAAACCTAGAGGGGTCTCCCTTTATATACGCGACGGTATGGGGAGCACAAGTCCGTACTAGCGCTGTCTAAAGCCAAAAGGCGAACGACAGATACTAGGTTTAACGACGCCGGAACACGTCTCTAGCCTAGACCACTAAATGTTTCGTTAATGTTTCAATGCTTCCTTAGGTAAATTGAGTAAATTTTATGGTTGATATTCAATTATGTTTCGGTTTCAAGGCCCTACCGTATGTCATATGACAATCTCCTGTATGCAGCTACATGAGAAAAGAAAACTTTTCAATTCGATGAATGCTATCTAGTTAAGGGAAGAGCTTCAAACAATGATGCAACAAACAGCAAAACTGAAAATGAAACTTTTCCAAACTAGATGACTTTCACTATCCAAAAGTATTCTAAAACATTCAACGAAGCGAATTATGCAATGTAATCTATTCAAAATTCTTTTTCCGAAAACTATGCAATTGTAATCTATGCACAATTTCCTTTTTCTTTTCAAATAATAAGAATGCACTCAATGCATTTTTTGATGAAATGAGAATCTACTTAATGCATGATTTCAATGAAAGAGAATGCACACAAAGCGATTTCTAGCTCTCAATCATTAAACAATGTGATCTAAGTTCAATGATAAATCTCAAAATACTTTTCAATGCGATGTGATCTAATGCATTTTAACAAAAAGGACACTTTGAGACGAAAACTAAATAAACGCAAAGCTTCTTAATGAAGGATGAATGCAAAAGAGATGTAAATAAACACTAAGAATGCAATCGTTGTTTCAAAACACTTTGTAACAAAATTCCTCAAAAGTTGACAAAACACAAAGAGGACTTCCAAAGAATGAGGTCAAAACAAGGCATTCATTCCCTTTTACATCAAGAAATCATGGAAAGAAGACATCCCAAAAAATGAGCAATGTAATCTATGCTCATACAAGGAAAAGACCGGAAGGGAAAGACACACTGGTGAAGGATTTAGGGAAAAAATCTCAATTTTCATACACCCTGAAATTGGCACGACTTGTCCATTGACAACTAGCGCCAATGCCTGAAAATGAAAAAACAAAGAATTTCTCCCAACCAAGACCAGACTCACCACTTCAAGCAGAATCCAAAACAAACCCAGAAGAAAAGTACTGACCAAAAGAAGCTTCCGAACAAGGGTAACCCTACCACCTACAGGAAATGGCGCGACTATCTGGCTGTAATCCGCGCCAGACAGGGGATGGCGCAAGTGATGAACTGACAAACTGCGCCAACTGGCGCGACTATCAGAGCTAAACTCGTGCCAATCAAGCCAACTATGAAAAGGTGAAAATTCGGAAAAGCAGAGGTCAGATTTGATCCTCTGGGGCTGAACCAAAAGCCAAAACACAAAAGAACCCAGCCCAGAAGGCCAACCAAGCAAGGAAAACCATGAAACAATCAAAACGAGACAATTAAAACTAGACTTCCCCAGTGGAGTCGCCAAATTGTTGAGGAGGTAAATCCCCTCTGCGGACAGAGGCGATCCCTACTAGCCCAGTAGGGGTCTAGCAACAATCACAAAATGTTACGACGCAAGTTCCTAGTTACGAATGAAAGGACCAAAGACGGAGGCCTACCTGGAATCTAATGCTACGATCTGAAGAAGAGAGCGTTCCCGTTCCTCAGCCTTGGCATATCACGATCCTCCACGATCTCCGCGGATGGACACCTGCACATGCGAGAAAAAACAGATACAAGCATAAAATCCAGCATACGCAACTAAATATCAGTCAGAAAGGATACTACTCATATTAACATAATTGAAAACAGAGTGGAACCATAATCGTAATCATTCATTAAATAACAATCGAAAGAGATTACAACCAATGTTCTGACGTCGTGTTCTCCTTCGAATGGGTCTCCAGTCGTTCACGTCTCGCAAAGCTCGCCAGGGAAAGGGCAAACCTCTCCAGAGTCTCTCAACAATAGTCTCCTTACTTGAGTCGGCCTTAAGGGAAGAAAGAGGGCTCTTACAGCACAAAGGCTCTTAGGAATTCGGAGATTCAAATCTTAGGCACTTCAAGACTATCAGCCCTTCAGCCCCTTCATCAATGGATGAAGGCTATATTTATAGAGGATAGGAGGAGGTTGGGATCCCTACAATAGTGGAAGGGAGGCCTTATCCCTTGGGAGGTTCCCCATAAGGTGGAAACAAGAGGCCAAAGGAGGAAGGCCGTGGTTATTCAGGCGAAACCACTCCTGATGACTCATCCACGAAGTTGTTGTAATTGAAACTTCGCCTCTTTTTTTTAAAAACTTTCCAAAAGAATAGTGGCGCGGGTTCTTAACTGGGACAAAGCGCCAATTGGCGCGGGCTCAGTGTTAATTTTCCCCCATTGGCACGGGTACATAATGGGCTACCAGTGCCAAGGAAAAAATAGGTGTTTTTAGGGGTCTGCTCAGGAAATGATCAACAGAAGGAATGTTGTCCTCATGGAAAGGGATGCAATGATGGTATTTGCAAGGCATGACACTGCTTATTGGTCACAGAAACGAACCTGCAATGGGCGAGACGGGGATTGCAGGGATGGTGAAAAATTACTGTGTAACAATAATAATGACAAACTAGTGGCCCAACATACCCCAAACTGAATATTGCATGTCATCATGCAACCCAAACCCTCTTTATTAACCAAGCAATAATACAAAAATTGTTCATCCCAACTCATGAAATGAATGGAACAAATGAATTCTTCCTCAATTAATGATATTCAATTTTAGCAATCTTGATGAAGGCGTAAAAATTTTTACATTTGATGTTCAATGATATGTATATGAAGTTGCAACAAAATATGATATAAGTAACAGTAAACTTCATTAACCATTTTCTCAAAAACTATATTTCTATTATATTAATGCTTCTATGATCGAAAAATCAGATCGTTTTGATGCATGGATCATGAGATATAAACAAAATGGCTATAGGTGATAGTGCATTATTTTCAAATTTTTATGAACTAATTTAGCGTGAAATTATCTGGGCTTGTGTATTTTAATGATACCTCTTTGTTATCCAGAAATCACAAGAATTCAGTTCATAGTTTTAAAGATATATGCAAATCAATTTCAGCACTATATAAAAATGAAATTGTATGCCTTAAATGAGAAAGAAAGTAGAAAACATCCATCATGTATAGCAATTCCTCCCCCAAACTAAAGAATTAGCATTCCCTCATGCAATGCTAGAAAATGAATAGAGGTGGTTGCTAAAATCTGTTGAAATCTATGCTTGGTGTAAAACAACATGGAAGAAGGGAGGTGTTGAGAATGAATAAGATGGTCATAATAAATAAATTAATTAAAGGAACACTCCCCCAAACTGAAATATTTTGTCTTTGAAGAATGGGAAGTGGTAAAGATGTGGAATGAATGATGATAAATAATGCTCAATGGATTTTGCATGAAATTCTCCTAAATTCATAATAAATCAGAAAAGTATGCTATTTTACCTTAAGTTTTACCTCCGAAAAAAAATGTGGAATGACATGTATGGACTAGCATTTGTTGAAGCTGTTGAAGCTGATGTAGGCTGAGCAGATACTAAAAGTGATGCAAAATGTGGAAGCCATTCTAGCACATCATGTCTGAACAATTGTGCACGTTTGCAAGTTGTGCGAGCCTCTATTGTTAGGGGCAATAGTGTGGCCTTGCTGCGAATAGAATTCCCCCCGTACTTGTTGTTCTCCTGTAACAAGTCACTATTTTGCATGCAAATTTCTTGAATCCACAGTTTGAGTTTTGAATAGCAACAGATAAGATGCATGCAAAAAATTTATTCAGAAAAAGTTTTGTATAAATGGAGTACTAATATTTTGTCAAATCATCAAGTTATGGCAGAGTTCAGTAATTATATCACATGTTATCCCATAATGCATACATTCCCCCCTCCAATTGGAAAAGGGATTCCATGACCATAAAGCATATGAAAGATGTTGTGTTGACGGCAAGGCAAGGGAATGATCAATATGACAATAAATGAAGCAGAGTACACATATCAATGATAGGATGACAAGAGATATGGTTATAATGAGAGCAGGGTGTGTAAAGATAGTTATGAATAAGAGATATGATGCTTTGGATTGATGATAAGTTATGCGAAAAATAAAAGGACAGCAATATGCCAAAAAGATGCTTTTCTGACAGTATTCTAGCCGAAAATGATGTGATTGATCGGAAAACAATTTCTCATGCATAAAGGTTCAAAACAGGGAAAAATTAAGGAAATAACTTCTCTGATAAAAAAAAGAATAAGAAAAGGGTATTATAGAAATAATTGACGATAAGATATAACTTCAATACCATAAGCAAAGCCTCTTCTTCCAGCAGGTGTCCATAGCATCGGCAGGGTTGCTTTTTAACCCGTATGAGTCAAGATCCTCAATTTATAAATGGAGAGTTCCAGTGTTGTTCTACAGAAGAGATCAGTGTGCTGGCGTAGTAACCAGATAACCACACTGCCATTCACTGGGATGTAGCAAAAGTGATCAGGCCGGCTCATGATGAGATCTCCTGTTCCAAGGATATTTTGGCTATCCAATGGATCATAACCCTGGTGTGGTGGCCATAATGGGAATGCCACTTCGTTACATCCTTATGAACATGGTAGGCTGGCTCGTAATGGGACCCCCTATCCTCCATCTGCAAACAAAATTTTTCTGTGATTACACAATTTTATGATAAAAATAGGGAGGCTCAGTACTCCTTAAGAGTAGGGATGGTGGAAGAAGTTGAACATGTCAATAGAAAAGAAAAATATACCCATAATCTCATTTATTACAGACAGAGAAGATTATAACCAGGAAGGGTGGAACCAGCATGGTATTAAGATGATCAATCAATATCATGTACAGTAGATAACGATGCAATAAAGTAGTATACAAATAACTGTGTCCCTTTTCTTAAAAAGAATCTCTCATCCAGAAGTTGTCCTGTTAAAGATCATAATGTTAATGATATTCACCTGCTTCAATAGAATCCATAATTCTTGTCCTCATAGAAGTATTGTACTTCATGTCATGAAAGGGAATCAGAAAAATGGGGCTGAGATGAGCTAGGAATAATCCCACAAGAGGAAGGAAGTGTTATTCACAAAACACAAAACTTAGAAGAAGCAAAAATTTTGTTTCAAAGATGGAACAACAGCTGTTCAAAAGTGGGAACAACAAGACACGCTAAGAGAAAAAGGTGTTGTTCAAAAGTTTGAACAGTAAACAACAAAAAGTGTTGTTCCAAGGTTGGGAAAAAAAAAAACAAAAAATAATGTTGTTCCAAAGATGGAACAACAACATCAAAAAGTGTTGTTCCGAAGATGGAACAATAAAACCAAAAAGCGTTGTTCCAAAGATGGAACAGCAAAACCAAAAAGTGTTGTTCCGAAGATGAAATAGCAAAACCAAAAAGTGTTGTTCCGAAGATGGAACAAAAAAAACCAAAAACTGTTGTTCCGAAGATGGAACGGGAAAATCAAAAAGTGTTGTTCCGAAGTTGGAACAGCAAAACCAAAAAGTGATGTTCCGAAGATGGAACAACAAAATCAAAAAGTTTTGTTCTGAAGATGGAACAACGAAACCAAAAAGTGTTGTTCCGAAGATGGAACAGCAAAATCAAAAAGTGTTGTTCCCAAGATGGAACAACAAAACCAAAAAGTGTTGTTCCAAAGATGGAACAGCAAAACCAAAAAGTGTTGTTCCGAAGATGGAACAACAAAACCAAAAAGTGTTGTTCTGAAGATGGGACAAAAAAATAGGCAAAAAAACAAATTGAATCAGCAATCCTATTTACAGTTTACAAAAGAAATGAGTTTTTACAAAGATGAAGCTGCCGAAGGATTGCCTTCTGCAACTGAAACTTGCATGGTGGGGTCCTCATTGTTCAATCGCCAATGGAGCGGAAACTACAATTTGAAGGAAGCAACACTTGAAACACAAAAACATAAGAGAAATCAGAAAAGAAACAACACTTTATTTTAAAAAAAGATATAAATAAATAAATTAAGTTACAACAGCTATGATGTTATTTCCTAAGGGAATATCAATCTGTCAATGGGAAAAGAAATGATATCTTGGAAAAATGTTTTGGCAGCAATGACATGAATCTTCGAATGGGAATCAATTCTTCATTTTTTTTGTTATGAATCCGTTAGGTAATGAATTGGATGAAATTCCCTGTTTTTATTAAAATTTCTTTCAAGAATCGCTCGTCCATAAATTGACCTTCTTTATTCTCCTAAGACCTGCAAAAAAAACGAGTGTCTACTTGCAATAAAACATCAAATCATGGAGAAAGAGAGGTGATCGGGCTCCCCTAATCCAAGAAATATGAAAAAAAAACTAACAAGTAGTTACTCTGTAAAAAAAATCCACGGAAAAAGTAAAATTAATTTATTACCTGCGGGAGAGCAGTGGCCAATCATGCTAACCTGTAGTGTTTTAATCATAACTTCTTTGTTTTTTGTCCAATTTGAGTGATTCAAAAGCCAAATGAGAGCTAATTCAAATATATATTACTAATAGAAATATGTTTTTTTTAAATTCAATGATATTATATGTCAATTTTACTTAGAACAACATGCATAACAGAGTCATTTTCGATTACCTATCTTAGACCAACAATGGATATCTTAAGCATACCTTTTTTTCGTTTGATGGCGGATTAAGCTGATTCAAATTGGAAATGAAAGTAGATTCATTTATTTGTCTCCAATAGAAACAGGTTTTGAAGACAAGAATAATTGATGGGTCAAATACTTTAATGAACAGCTGGAAAAACAGAGTTTTAAGAGTGCTGATTTAGGATAGACAGTCAGTATTTGGGTCATATCTTTCTCGTACGATATCAAAATCCAGTGATTCAAATTGACTTGTAAACTAGATTCATAGAGGAATATACCATAGAAACAAGTTTTAAAAATATAGTCATTTAGGCCTCCACAAACTCACTGTCCCAACTCTGTTCCTGAGCTGCCTACTAGACACCCTGTCAATGTTTTGGTTATAACTTTTTTGTTTCAAATCCAAATGGAGTGATTCAAATTTATTTGGAAAGTAGACATCAAGAGATACTTATTATAGAAACATGTTTTTAAAATATTCACTTTTGGTCCCTCAAAACATGACTGTCCCGACTCTGTTTTCAGAAATTTCATCAAGCCCGCAAGCCAAAAAAATATGATATTCAATAAATTTTTCCATATTGGTGATAAAAATGAATATGAGTGTTTGAAAAACTGTTATTTTCAATATAATACATCTACATACACAAATAAATTAAAATATTTATCACCAATGTTGATTTCCATAGCGTGTTGCAACAAAAACAATTATTTTTACATAATAATAAAAATGTATTTATTTATGTCCTTATTTTTTTATTTTATACACTAACCTACTCTTCTTTGAAAATTGAATATTCTTATGTATAAGAATACTTCGAGTGGATCCATTTTCGAAATAAGGCCTCCAGTATGTACATACCCAAATTTGAAAACTTCATGTTAATATATAGTAGGGTATGAGAAGCCAACTTCCCTTGAAAAGATGGTGCCAAAAATTGTTGAAGTATGGAGTGATGCTGCAAAAAAATGGAGTGAAACCAATCTTAAATGTATCCCTTACTCTATTGATTTCCCATATCCGTCATATCATGAAGTTCTTGATTGTTTAAAACGGCTTGTTGATGCAAGCTAGAAGAAACCTCATTTTCTTTCATAACCTCTACAATTTTTGGATTTGATACATTATGAATCTCAGTATAAGTTTTCTCCAATGGTGCATGTGAGATAGAATGGGTGGGAAGGGTGGGTAAATTTTTTAGTTCAACACTGTAAGCATGTTGTACTGGTTTATTATGGTGAGGGTGTGGAATGAGTTGAGCAGGAATTTGTGTAGGGAATGGAGCATTTTGATGATGTAGTTGATTGGGTTGAGTGGATGATCTTGATAGGCAAGAAAGATGATGTGGAAGACCTGGTGGAGAATATGGAGGATGTGTTTTTGCTACAAGATGAGGGAGATTAGTCATGCAATCATAAGATGAACCATGCCAAACTTGTAGACAAGATTGGTGGGGGTTATATCGAGATTGACATTGCTGCCCTAACACATGAGTATTCAATAATGGATTATACAAGTAAGAAAATGGAGGGGAAGTGTTTTGAACCATACATGTAGGCCACGATTTCTATGGTTTTGACATTGTTTCAGCTTCCCCATCTCTTTGATATGATACTTCCATCCTAGATAAGGAAGAGTGAGTATCTATGGGATGATGCTCCTTTTGGAAATGAGGGAAAAACACTTCTTCAATTTCTTGATTTTTCTGAACCTGTAAAACATCCAATTGTGAATTTAGAGAGCTAATAAAATCATATTTAAAATTTTCAAATAAAACATTGATTTCAACTCTTATGTCTCCTCTTCTTGTAGTAGATTTGGAAAAGAAATAAGAAGATTCTCTAGAATTCTTACCAGCCTTGGAGATTCCTCTTGAATACCTTATGCATAATTCACAAACATCATCATATGATAACTGAAAAACATTGCCTTTTTCTATCATATTTAAGAGTTCTAAAAATTCATCTTTGATTAGTAGGAGTGTTTTTAAGATCTCTTTTTCCAAATACTTATACTTTGATTTTTGAAGTTTGTATCGAAATCGCTCCACATAGTCCTCCAAGCTTTCATCTTCCCCTTGTATCATATTTAAAATATCTTCATCGGCCTTGCAATAGTCTTGGTACTTCTTCAAGAATACGTTCTTCATGTCCTCCCAAGTTTGGATGCAATTCCCACCAAGTTTCATGAACCATCGGAGAGATGCTCCTTTTAGAGTAAGAGGAAACACTTTCAGTCTTCGATCATTAGTACAATAATCATATCCTCTACAAAGTATTTCAAACTCAAATAAGAATGTGTCTAGATCTTCATTTTTCAAACCATGAAAATTTGGTAGAGACGATGCGGGAATTATGTGCATTTGTGTCACTCCTCCTTGTTCTTTGATAGGGAATTCAAAAGTTCCAATGTGAGCCATCTCTTACCATAATAGAAGATTTTCTTCATGTGTTTCTTTGAGGATCCTCCTTCAAATGTTCCTATCAATTGGTTAGTGAAATGGGTGGTGCTTACATCACCACTCGAGTGGAATTACAAGATTTTTTTTCAAAAATTCAACCTATAAAATTCCTACTTCAATTTCTATGAAATTATGCTCAAAAGTGGGCAGAGGAGCAAGCACTTTACTTGATCGTTACGTAGGTTCTTACCTTCCGTTTTTAATACCCAATTCTTTCCTGGAAACAAATATCAAACGTACATCACTCTCTATGAAATGGAAACAATCTCCCCAGCAACGACGCCAAAATGTTGGGTGCTAAAAGGTGTCTTTTAAAACTCCTAAGTGCCTCATATTAATTATCAACCTGGGTAAGTCTTTATGTTTCAAGAATGTACACAATATGTGCAAGATATAAACCTAGAGATTAATGATTTAAGTTAATCTATTAAATTCAATACAAGAGTAAACAGATGCAATCATAAATCTCAGGCTGCAACTTTTAAAGGAAATAATACATCTAAGCATCAAGACTTAATCTCGAGCAAAACCATAATCCAATATTAAGCAAGCAATTCAATTGAGAATAACACCAACCGAGAGAACAGTAGTAATAACTGAGCTCTTTCAGCTGGATCTATCCTAATCATACTCTTATCGTAATCAACGGGAATCAATGTCTTAACTGATAATTAATTCAAGATGCAGTGAGCATAAATGAAATCAAATGACAAAGTTGTGAATTACATGAGATCAGAATAAAGTAAAGTAAACTAACTACAATGTAAACTCACAGGAAATCAGAAGATATCAAACAGAATAAACTCACAGGAAATGCAAAGATATAAAACAGAATGAACATACGGGAAATGGAAAAGTATCAAACAAGGAATAATAGTAAGATCCACCAGAGACCGGGCCCTAGCCACCAGTGAATACTTCCGAGCTACTTCAGAATATCAGGATGAACAACAATGCAAGTTATATATTAATCATCAAATTCACTTGTCATTACAATATGATCTCCTTCAGAATAGCATTCTGTATATTGAAATTACAATTGAGGTCCCCTATGAAAAGATAAATCTCTCCATTATCCCCTCTCCTCCTATCCTATCCTATCTATCTCTAATCTAATAATCCCATAATAATCCCATAATAGTTCCATAATAATCCCATTCTTTGATCATTAGAGTAAGAGGAAACACTTTCAATCTTCGATCATTAGTACAATAATCATATCCTCTACAAATTATTTCAAACTCAAATAAGAATGTGTTTGGATCTTCATTTTTCAAACCATGAAAATTTGGTAGAGACGATGGGGGAATTATGTGCATTTGTGTCACTCCTCCTAGATCTTTGATAGGGAATTCAAAAGTTCCAATGTGAGCCATCTCTTACCATGATAGAAGATGTTCTTCATATGTTTCTTTGAGGATCCTCCTTCAAATGTTCCTGTCAATTGTTTAGTGAAATGGGTGGTGCTTACATCACCACTTGAGTGGAATTACAAGATTTTTTTTCAAAAATTCTACTTATAAAATTCCTACTTCAATTTCTATGCAATTATGCTCAAAAGCGGGCAGAGGAGCAAGCACTTTAATTGCTCGTTACGTAGGTTTTTACCTTCCATTTTTAATACCCAATTCTTTCTCAGCAACAAATATCAAACGTACATCACTCTCTGTGAAATGGCAACACTCTCCCCAACAACGGCACCAAAATGTTGGGTGCTAAAAGGTGTCTTTTAAAACTCCTAATTGCCTCACATTAATTATCAACCTGGGTAAGTCTTTTTGTTTCAAGAATGTACACAATATGTGCAAGCTATAAACCTAGAGATTAATGATTTAAGTTAATCTATTAAATTCAATACAAGAGTAAACAGATGCAATCATAAATCTCAAGCTGCAACTTTTAAAGGAAATAATACATCTAAGCATCAAGACTTAATCTCGAGCAAAACCATAATCCAATCTTAAGCAAGCAATTCAATTGAGAATAACACCAACCGAGAGCGCAGTAGTAATAATCGAGCTCTTTCAGCTGGATATCTCCTAATCATACTCTTATCGTAATCAACGAGAATCAATGTCTTAACTGATAATTAATTCAATCTGCAGTGAGCATAAATGAAATCAAATGACAAAGTTGCGAAGTACATGAGATCAGAATAAAGGAAAGTAAACTAACTACAATGTAAACTCACAGGAAATCAGAAGATATCAAACAGAATAAACTCGCGGGAAATAAAAAGATATAAAACAGCATGAAATTACGGGAAATTGAAAAGTATCAAACAAGGAATAGCAATAAGATCTGCCAGAGACTAGGCCCTAGCCACCAGCGAATACGGCCGAGCTACTTCAGAATATCCAGATGAACAACAATGCAAGTTATATATTAATCATCAAATTCACTTGTCATTACAATATGATCTCCTTCAGAATAACATTCTGTATATTGAAATTACAATTGAGGTCCCCTGTGAAAAGCTAAATATCTCCATTATCCCCTCTCCTCCTATCCTATCCTATCTATATCTAATCTAATAATCCCATTCTTTGATCTCTGTTTTTCATTTAAATACACAGAGAGCAGAGAGAAGTTACAACAGAGATGATTACAAAACGATTCCCATAACAAAATTGGATTGTTCACAACAAATTGATCAGAAATATAATATCTAAAATATCTTTCCATCAACATTCAACAAGAACAGGTCGAATTTGGTTTTGCAACTGAGAGAATTTGGAAAACGGCTGCAACAGCGAATCTAAGAAAATCATCTTCATAGAACCTTCTTTTTATCTTAATAAGAACCAAATTGGGGAAAACGACTCACTGAAAAATTAATTCGGTCCGTTCTGGACAAAACCCATGTTTCGGATTTTCCAAATTCTTCTCCATTTGCCCAAAACGTCCAATGCAAAATTGTCGCTTCTTATTCCAGCGAATTTCTGAGTTGGAATATTTAATGATGTGCTGGAGATCAAATCTACAATCTGGAAAATATCTTGGAGGCTAAAATGGTGAGTGATGTTACAAAAAATTTATTAATAAACCATCATTGGTAAAATCATGCATAATAACCATCAATTTATTAAAAATAAAGGAGAAGAAATAATATTTATCCATAAGAGCATAAATAATTATAAAATGGAATTATATGATAAACCATGATAAATGATGTGATAAATAATGGTAGAAATGGATGAAATAGGTGTTTAAAAGTGATAATAATAATGACAAACTAGTGGCTCAACAACCTTCAATGGACTTGGTATCCCATTTCCCAAGTAATCTCTATAAACAGGGCACTGATCCTTTTGGTGGCCTTCTACTTTGCACTTTATGCACCAAAATTTTGAGTGCATGTCAGATCGAACCTATTTTCCCATCTTTAGGTCTTGGAGTTCCATATGTAAGCTCGCCAACTATGTTTGGATCTACTGAACCTCTATGTTGTAATTTTCTACTGGCAAAGCTTCTAGTTTCATCGCAATCTCCAATGCTTCTGATTGGGTTGCGATATTCTATTGTAACAATGACAATCTAAGATGTGGAAATAGCACAGCTATAAACCATTCATTGTGCTACTCATCAGGGATATAGAAGTTGACTTGACTTAGCAGTGTCTTAAACAATGATCTACTTCCCACACAATTTCAGTGACCAATTTCTTGATTTCTTTGATCTCCATGATACACTGGGACTACGACTTCGACTTGTTAAATTCAACATTCAGCACGGCCTTTTTTTGGGCCAACGTGGCATTTGGTTCATCGAGGAGTACTTCATATACCAGGATAATGCTCTATCTTGCAACGCTGTGACCAAATGTGCTTACTTCATACTCTCATTAGTGATGTTCTACGATCTCCATATCTCTTCTGCAACAAACAAGAAATGTTCAGGATCATTCGATACTTTGGAAACACGCATCTTGGGTGAGTGATCCATGGTAAATGGGGGAGGTGGAGGAACAATATGGGTATGGATTGTGATGGGAGTGGAAGGTTGGGGAATTCCATAGGCGCCCTGATGATCTACAAATTTTATCGATGCACTTCTAGAGGTAGCAAGGTTGCTTTCTCCTTCTTCGCTTTCAGACCCAAATAATGGAATGTACTCAGAATCAACATAATTATTAGGATCTACCATAAATTTCTTACCACATCATGTAGTTCTAGTTTTATTTCTTCTGAAGATCAATCTTATTGCATCTGTAGTACACCCTTTTCACACAATGGCATCTTAATCCAAAGATTCAATGATTTTAAGAACTTACCTCATGGGCCTTTGAAAAATATGTGCTCAGATTTGCTATAGGACACAATTATCGATTGTGAAGTTAGTAATAAATCCTCCAAGAATACTATCAATCCAATAGTCAATGACCCTAGCGATCTCGTTATCAGTTCCCTTTAGTTGCTTGATCAGTTCTGGATTCCACGTAGTAGGCCTATTGTTGAAATGGATTGCTTTCTCAGGTAGTCTTCATAACCACTCATATATCTCACTTGCAAATGATGAGAAAAATATCTCTTGTTGATCTATGAAGATATACTTATGTAACCACTATTCAGTAGATATGTGTGGATTTTTGTTTTCCTATGCTGCAAATTCATGCCCTTTCATATCTACCCAACCTTGAATTTCTTTCTTAGTTGGAATCCACATCCACATATCCCTTAGTCAGATCTTGGTCCCGGAAACGGAACCATTTGTTGGCTTGATGGGGCCTAGACCCAAGTTTAGATATGGCTGCGTGAACCAAAAAAACCCACTATTACCGACCCTTTCGACAACGATATGTTGTGCAGACTAAAGTCTCACCCAAGGAAATATTAAGGGATGCTAGAACCAGTTTTCTGCATCATAGGGACAATGGAGTGTTAATTATACAATTGTTGTTCAACACTTCTATTGAACTATCTTGCAGACTGCGCAATTTTACTTTAACAAGAATAAAACAACATAGATAACCATAAACAAGATTTTGCAATGCCATTATGTATAAAAACCTTTGTTAAGCAGGTAAATCCTCTCTGCGGACAGAGACGATCCCTCTAGCCCTAGAGTGGGTCTAGAAACAAAGAGACATGCTAGAGTGAAGGTTCCTAATTACTGAATGAAAATAGGACACGGTAGATCGACCTACCTAGAGTCCAATGTTGTCGTCATGGCTGTAGTGGTGGTGGCCTCTCACTCCTGCCTCGATAAGTCACAATCCTTCTGCAGTCATGCTCAGATACCTGCACATAGATAAACAAACAAGAACAACATACGACATAATAACTTCATTCATAACTACTAGACATTCAAAGAGGGCAAAGCATATTGCATTAAACAAATAACATAACACAAAATAGGGACCAAACAATAGTCACGTATATGAATTGATAGAAGGAAGAGTTACAACCAAAGCTTTGATGTCACAGTCTCCTCCATCGGGGTTCAGCCGAAGCGCGTCTTAGATACTTGTCAGGGGATTCGAATGAGATGAGGGCATGGACTTAAGCTCTCTCAAATAAGCTCCATCTTGTTCTATCTCTTCAACAATTCATCTCTAGTAATTCAATTCTCCACGTTCGACTAGCTTATGCAAGGAGAGATAGATTCTTTTTATAGAGGAAAAGGAGGAAGTTAGGATCCCTACAAAGGTGGAAGGGAGGCCTATCCTTTAGGAGGTTCTCATGGGAGGTGGAAACCATAAACTAAAGGAGGGAGCTTGTGGTTATTCAGTCCAACCACTCCCAATGACTCTTCCTCGAAGTTGTTGGAGTGGAATCTCCGCCTCTATTTTTAAAAATAATTCCATAAAAAACTCGGTGCGGGTGTCTAACTAAGATAGAGCGCCAATTGGAGTGGGGCCCAGTTTTAATCTTCCTCATTGGTGCGAGGGCAGAACTCGCTACTCGCGGCAAGGAAAAAACAAGGGTTTCTGAAGCTTTGCTTAGGCAATTTTCAACAGAAGGAATATTTCTGTCATGTAAGGGGATGCAATGATGGTATTTGAAAGGCATGACACTTATTATTAGTCACAGAAATAACCCTCCAATGTGCGAGATGGGGATTGTGGGGACAGTGAAAAAATGATGTGTAACAGATGCCCCCTAAAGTATGAGGTCCGAGGGAGAGGGAGGGGCGAAATACTTTACGAGAATGCATTCGAACTAAACATCATTGTCGGAAAACCTGCAATGAAAAATACAAATGATATCTCTGATACATGAACATGTGGTATGGGTGCAGCCATCCATAATAGAGTACATAAAAACTGAGATCCGAGGCATGGACGCATCCATCCATCAATAAGGATCAACAAATAAACTCACGTATGGTCTCAGCCATCCAAAAAGAGTCATGTAATAAGTCATGATAATCCACAAGAATCCATAGCCTGGATTTTATCAGACAAAACCCAGGGTCTTGTGCTCCATCTCGACCCAAACAAGTACAAATTCAAGCATGTGAATATATGAGCTAAAGTCGAACATGCAAGAAAATCGTCGAATTATCAGCCAATGATGAAAGTTGTTAACAGATGCGAGAGAAACCACCAATAATGACAATGGACCTCAAGGTACGAAAGGTACAATCCACGGAATGTGAACAGTGATCTGACATCAAACACCCGCAGAATCACCCTATCGAAGGCCAATGATGTGAACCTTGTGTCGAATGCGAAGAACCTACCATTGAGGCATGCAGGCTCCAAGGTACCGGAAGGGAGTCTCTAGATCAGATTCTTGGATAATGAGCTGAAGTCGACAGGAAGTTACCGGGTCGAAGGAGGGCCATAATTTTTCCCACATCATCGACACGAGACAGAGGAACATAATGATAGTGAATCAAGACCAATAGAGAATCAGAGGGAGGTTGAAAACTGCAGAGGAAAACTTCTCTTGAACATATCTGTGACACGACACTGGATTTGGTAGTATTTTACATCAAGGTCTCTGAGGTCATGATGATGTGGAAAAGAGAAAATGAGAGGTCAAAATAGATTACCCAAACCCATGGAGGCAAAAATGACAAAATGAGATATCCCCAACCCGACACGAATGCAGACAAGTGCCATGTTCAAGAGTGACATACTACCAACGTAACTATAACTTGGTTCCATTTTCCCCCACAATTTCTAGTGAGTACCCCAATTATTTTTTAAAACAAGCTTGAAGGAGACAGCATATGCTTGCAATGTAAGTTTTTCCTTCGGACAAATCCATCCTAGTACATTTTATGAGCCCTAGGAAGGAGGAACTCGAGTAATGTCATGGTGACGAAGTCTGATGTCATTAGGGTTTAACAAGTCAGACAAAGGGAGAACTCGACATCTTTTCATGTTTAGAGAGTTTGGAAAGATGGCAAAAAATAAAAATCCAGCATGGCCCTTTTCATAAATAGTATCTCGGATCCAAAAAGGTAGAAAACAATATATGAAAGAACCTCTTAGTCATGATAGGCTAAGGTATTCCTTTTTCATAAATAATCCATCCCAGCATGAAAAAGGGGGTAAATGTATACTTGGTAGATATTGTTTCGCAACCATTTAACGAGTTCAAAACGACAAGAATCTCGGCAATCTTTTCAATTTTAGAGAGTTAGAAAAGAGCTGAAAGATTACTCCTCCTGGAGGAACAAGTGGTATTAGGGGTAGAAACTGGTTCCGGTAATGGTGGAACTACTCAGAACATGATAAAAGTCAATAGGCTCGCTGATTCAGGAGCATCAACCCGCGGAAATCAAATTTATTTTTCATGCCTTCCAGAAGTTGACGTGGCTACAAAAACCATATTTTCTTTACCTTCATATTATTAATAGCGTTTGTTGTGACTCGGTTGAGTGAATTTCGGGATCTTATGAAGGAATATCGGATCTGGAATGATCCAATCTATTTTTCTCCATTCTTATAAACTAGTATTTGTGCATTTGTAGGGGGAGCCAGACGCATGCAGCGCTGCCAAGGCAACCTGGGTCATAGAAACGTATTGTTATCTGAATTCGGAAATAATATAAATCGTGTGTTTTGTGGTTATGAGTTCTTAGTTCTTAAATTGATCTTGCGTGTTGTGAGAAGTGTGAGACGGGGTTAACGCCTTTGATTCCCGGTCTGGTTAATGAATGAAATGTGTTTTGATCTGTGGAAGGTTTCAGTAAGAAATGAGTTTTGTAAAAGACGCAGTAACTGGTCATTGATATATTTTCTGCGCTAATCTCTAACTATTGAAATGAGGTCTCAATTGTTGAATAATGCGTAGGAAATACTCAGATTTGTGAACCTTTGGTTTGTTAATTCTGCATATCACTGAACGTTTGATAAGATTGTGTATACATTGGAAAGGCTGGATGATACAGTCATCAATAAATAGATGGATCGATGACATAACAAATGTTTAAAAAGCCAGATGTTAAATCCGGTCAAGCAGAGACCGATTGGAAGTCAGCGCAGAACCATGAATGGAGCAAGACTACCAGAATTTAATATTCTGTGAAGTATCGATTAATGGAGGAATTGTTTGCTGGAAAATGGTACCATAGTTGCGTGGGCCCATAACCCATAGGCGTTGGATCGAAATTTATACATGAAAGGAGATTTTGGGCTTACCCCAAGATTTCTTTTCATCACTCGCTAACAAGATCACTCATTGTAGCAATTCCTCAAGAATAGGTAAAACAATCAAGTGAAGGCGTATGATCGGACAAGCAGATGGTGACAATGGAATGAAAAAACCAAGGTTCATATGTAAAAACGAGCTGATAAAATGGCAATCAGGAGAGGTCAAATAAGAATGGTTTCATTTTTACACAAGCATGAAATTATGGGAAACTCTATTTGAAGTTGGTTTCATTTTTACATAAGCTTGAAACTTTGTAGAAAACTATGCTTGAAAATTGGTTTCATTTTTACACAAGCTCGAAACAAAGGTAAACTATGCTTAAAAAACAAGAATGCCCCTAGCATGGTCACTAAATTCAAGGTATATGCCCCCAAGCTTCAGTCCAGCTGTAAATGAATGAAAAGTAGATGGAGTGAAGGTTCAAAGTATGAGATCAGAGAAAGACTCGACTGGGATTTTATGAGATCCGATCAAAGACTTGAATTGAACAGGAATGTGTTTCATGATTTTAACGAGGTTGACACACTTAAAGAACTATCCTCATGACCTAATTCATTTTTTAACGAGGTTCACATAGAAGATGAACCATCCTCGTACCAAACAATAGTCACTGTTAGTATGAATATTTATTCGAAGTGTACGAAAAAATACCACTTTAGCTACGCATAAATTATAGCCCTAACAGCAAAAATGACTGCTAATATCTTCATATATGCAATTAGATGATCAAGACAAATGCTGCAAAAATCTTGATCTATGCATTAGAAGAAATTAAACAGTAGAAAAATCAGATTTACTCCATAGATCCAATAGACAAGACAATAATATATCCAATGAATAATTTTATTAATGGCACCTGGGAGGAAAACACAAGAGGGTATTCCCTATTCTCCTCAATGGGATAGGTTCTTGTGAGTCCTCAGCACTTCATATTTAGAACTTCTCTCTCTTGATGGTGTAGAAAACCTAGACAAAAATGGAAAAGTATGGCTATGATTATGGATCAACAGCCAGACCAAGTGTTGAGATCCAAAGTGATCTTTAGGCAACAAAAGGTGACAAATGAATGGGAAAACCCTTCTATTTATAACAAAATATTGAGTTAGTCTAGAGATTGGTGCATAGTTAAAATATTATTAACCAAATCTAAATCCAACTTTTGTGGAATATTTTATTATATTTGTTGGAGGGAAAAGGAATTTGTCTTGAGTCGAATCCCCTTATTTGTAAATAATAAATAAATAAGTGATTTATTTATCATTTTAAGGATGTGGTTGGGTAATAATAAATAAACAAATGATTTATTTATCATTTTAAGGATGTGATTAGGTAATAATAAATAAATAAATGATTTATTTATCATTTTAAGGATATGGTTGAGTAATAATCAAATAAATAATGATTTATTTAATTATTTATGGGTGTTTTAGTTATATTTAACAAAGACTATTATTTAATAAGGTTTAAATAACTAATCTTTAGGAAATAATAAGATAAATAATGATTTATCTAATTAATTTCCTTGTTTTGGGTTAAATATAACCAGGAATATTAATCAAACTGTTGTTTAATTAATTATTCTATGAGGAAAAACAAACAAATCTAGATTTATTTAATATTTCCTCATGGGGTTTCCTATTTAGACCATAAACAACTTAATAAAGGTGATTTACTAAGTTATTTTTCATAGTGAATGTGATTTTACGTGGGGTAAAATCGGTCTTACTTGATGTACTTGGGTCCATCTAATACCACTGGATTATATGACCAAAAAATGGTGGAACAGTTGCCCCCCAGCGTGCGAGCATTAGGAGCTAATCGTATGACCGAAGTACGTTGTAAGAACTCAATCACTAGACAACAAAGGGGAATTCAAAGAGAGAGGAGTGTAAGATAGACTGAAGTTCTGAAAGAAATATACCCTGAGGAGGCAAATTGCAGGTGCGACAAGTCTATTTGATGAGTAAGTACCTGCTATAGGCGGCAGGGGAGGCATACCTATGCCCGCCGAGGAAATAGTACAAACAATAAGACCACCAGAAAACCACAGGATGCTATAATATAGAATATGCTAGCAATAAACATGAGCCAGAGAAATAGCATGATAATGGATCCCACATACATATTGTGCCTGGGATAATAGCCAAGACTTGTACAATAATATCTGAGTACATGAGATATAAATGCAACCCAGATGCCCCTAAACACAGGAAAGGGCTCTGAAAATCTGACTGATACATGCAAACAAAAAGGCGTTGCAAGCGGCTAGAGACGCCATCATCAAATGTATGGAGCTATATCAAAGGCTGTGATGAAGAGGTCATATGAGTGTGTGAGGGGTTACCTGTAGGGCCACCCCCTCATGAGGGTTTAGACATCTCACACACACTCGGGAATCACCGATGCAACTGTTGTATCACTAAACCATCAAGTATACAGATCTCGATCATGCTGAAAGGAGCTGGAGCTGAGAAACAATCAAGTTTTTTGAACCCTTGGTTAAACTGAGAGGGGGGGGGGGGTGAATTAGTTTAACGCAGTCATTTTCTTATTAAACTTTCTTTTATACTCATTCACATGCTCATTTTGTGATCAACTTAATATAAAATGGAACAGCAATCTTAATAAGTGAGTAGCAAGTATTAAGCAGAATAAATATAGAGTATCAACACATAATCATCATGCATATAGACAACAGATATAAGTGGAAACCCATAAGGGAGAAAACCACATCTTATTGTTGTTGTGATGCAAAGGCAAGCTCCAACTCCCTCTCACCACTGATTTTCTATAGGCTCCTACCTATAGGAGGCTACAACCTCAATTCTACAAGCTACAACTTGCAAGGAAGCTCCAACTCCCATCTATTTTCTGCAGGCTACAACCTACAAGAGGCTCCTACCTCAGCCAGCTACAACTGACATCTATCAAGCTACAACTTGATATGAAAGCACCCACTTCCTCACTCTTTAAAAAAAATTCTTATTTACCTAGATATCAGCTCTGTTTTGTTCCTTCTTCACTGTTGTCCACCAGTCTTCATATCTGCCTTATATCATCTTTGAACCTTCACAGCTTCTCTATCTGCTCCTCCTTCTTCTTACCCTCTCTGCCTCATTTCTCCTTTTTCTAGCCTCATTATGCATATCTATGTGACATCATTTATAGAGATTACCTTATGACTGTTTGTATTCCACAGGGAATTCGAAGTGAATAGGTATGACTCTTTGCCTTCCACCTTCTTGTTTTCTTGCCTAGCACATTCAGAAAAATATAACAATATGTATACATTTAAATATTACAGTGGGGTATTTCTTTGCCTACGGAGACTTTCCTTTTCATCACAAAAAATACAAAATTAATTAAAACATTTATATTTACATTTGCAACAGATATATCTCATTCATCCCTTTCAGATCTTGGCTCACTGTATGTTTGTCTTTTCAGCTATTGTAGTGTAACAGTTCTACATACTCTCCTGCTTTCTATGCATGTAGAATGCATTTCCCAACTTATGTTCTAAATCTAGCATCTTTCTCAATGCGGAGGCTTTCTTCAACCTTCATGGTTCAAACCATAGCCAAAATCTACTTTGCAGACTTACCATATGAAATGATCTTGTTAAACCCTTCGGAACTTATCACGTTTAACTGTCGGAAATGAATAATTGAAGCCTTTTAACCAATGTTCAAAACTTCGGGATTAAGGTCGGAGCTCAACACTTTGATAAAACTCTGTTAAATAACCCTTTCGGAGATAGTATTAAAACTTTAGGGAATGTTATATAATTACGCTTTAAGAAAATTTTAAACCCTCTCTCGGCGATAGACCTTTTTAACACAGTAATTAACCTTTCGGGCCCACTTGCCAAACTCTTTCTATCCGCCAATGCGATGAATTAAACAATGGTTATAAAACCATTGAAATACCCCACTTTATGTTTTTTAAATCAACGATTCAAAGTTATATAAAACCAAGTATAAGCTCCCCCTTACCTTATGGGAGTTCGACTCAATCAAACCAACATTTGAACTCAATATAAAACGTGCCCATGGCTTCACTCTTCACACATTTTTTCACGGTTTTATTACCTCGCATCCAATATATTATATCCCCATTTAAATGTTAAGGACCATTATAACAAACCTTTGATTACCGCATTTACCAACATTTATATTTAAAATGAAATCTTCGGCCCACTTCTTACCATATAATTGAACCCTCACAACCAATGATGAAATTCGAACTTCAGCTCGGGCCCACAGCAGCCATACCACTTACCTCATTAGACCATACGCAACTTAATGATGTGACCACCATCGACTTGTGATGGCCATAAATCGGACGGAAATTGTAATTTTTCCATCACTGAACTTTAACACGAAAATAAATTACGAAATGGGTGGTATTTAAATACCACTCTAGGCTACGTGTCGAATGCTAGAATGTATACCGGTTTCTGTTGGCTCACTATTCTAGTTCTAATTCTGCATCCTGGACTCAATAAGGAATTCTCGCAAATTAAACAAATCCTCCGATTCGTGCTTCCTCTACGCCTTTATCAAATACGCCATCAGATCCACTTTCATGGATTTAACGCACCATTCTCCCACCGCTGCTCCATCGATCTTCTTCCATGATCTTCGCAGTTTGATATTTCAACCGAATGTGCCTCCACACACATAAAATCGATAATCCAAATGTTTAATTCTGAAATTAAAATTCAGTTCCTTTGTTGCTGTCATCGATCCCTCCAGTTATCGATGACTACAAGCCTCCCACAGTTTTCTCATAGATATATATAATCTTTATCACATTCAAAACCACAATGTCGACATTAATCATGTCTCAGAAACCATCAATTCCTTCAATTTATACATAGAATCTCCAATTCAAACCCTTGCCATAGAGTTTATTCAAAATTGTTTATAACCCCTAATCAACTCACATATGTAATTAAATCATCAATGCACAGATAATTGCACACCACAACATCGACATGACTGTCGATTTCTTCAATGGCACACAAGACCCATTTAAAACCCCAATTACAGAGTTTCATCACACTAGTTCTCGTACAATTTCTTATTGAAATCAAAGCTCATTCACACAGAATTTAAGTCAAAAATATCCATATAATGCTGAAACAAATCCTTTTATATACACAATTGAATTTACTTACAAAACCTCTTGTTTGACCAGATCTTCAATTCGATGGCCCCTCTACCTCACTACTCTGCACAGCCCCTCTTGAATAGCCCTTCGGCTTCAATATGTTGCCTTTGCTTCCTCTGCTCCTTGTTTGTATCCTTTGTCTTATTGTTGGTTCTTCTTTGTTATTTTACCTTAGTGATAGTTCAGGTGCTATTCCTTTCTTCTCCTTTGCCATCAATGAAAATATTTCCAACAGTGTCCCCCTTTGGCATTGATGGAAATACTTTAATACTCTTCTTTTGCTTGCTTTTCCTCCCCCTTTTACATCACTGGCAAAGGGTTGCACATTTCCTATTGTGGTTTCCAAATCTTGTCCATAATACTCTGGTCTTGAGGACCAATTCCATGCACTGCTCCATTTCTCTAGCTCTTTTGTGACAATTTATTGACTGCTATCCCCCTGGAATGATGCTTTCTTTTCTTCCCTCCCCCTTGAATGATGCTTTCTTTTCATGTCAGAGAGTAACATCTGCAGACACTACCCCTAGTTTGTCTCTTAGATATTCAAATGGCTCTTTAGCAAGCGGTTTTGTGAATATGTCTGTTGTTTGTTCCTTTGTTGGTACATATTCCAACTTCACTACTTTCTGTGCTACTTTTTCTCTGAGGAAATGGTACTTAATTGGGATGTGCTTTGTTTTTTAATGAAGTATAGGATTTTTTGATATACTTATTGCACTTGTATTGTCACATTTGATTGAAATGGGATCATCCATGCTTACCTTCATGTCTTGGAGAGTTTGTTTCATCCACATTACTTGTGTGCAACATGATGCAGCTGCTATGTATTCTGCTTCTGTTGTAGATAGAGAGATAGAAGTTTGCTTCTTGCTTAGCCATGCCACCAGACTTTTTCCCAAATAAAATGCACCTCCACTTGTGCTTTTCCTATCATCCATGCAGCTGGCCCAATCTGCATCTGTATATGCTGACAAACTGAAGCTTTTACTTTTTGGATACCATAGCCCATAATGTGCAGTTCCTTATAGATATCTGAATATTCTCTCGATTGCTAGTAAGTGATTTTGTTTTGGTGCTACTTGATATCTTTCCACAAGTCATACTGCCAACATAATGTCTAGTCTAGAAGCTGTTAGGTATAGCAAACTTCCTATCATGGATCTGTAAAGTTTTTTTATCTACATCTGTTGATCCATCATTTGCACATAGTTTGCATACAGTGATCATGGGAGTTGACACAGGTTTGCAGTCTTCCATTTGGAACCTTTTCAACATCTCTCTTAAGTATTTTTATTGTGAGATGAATGTTCATGTGTTCTTTTGTTGAATTTGAAGTCCTAAATAGAAGGTGAGCTCTCCAATCATAGACATCTCAAATTCTGATTTCATTCCTTCAACAAATTCTTTTGTTAACTTCTCTTTGTTCCTACCAAACATGATGTCATCTACATATACTACTACAATTAGGAGTTCATTTTCATTAGCCTTTATGTACAAATTGTTGTCTACTCCTCCTTTCTTAAAACCTTGTTTTTGCAAAGATTTATCCAGCCTTGAATACCATGCACGAGGAGCTTGTTTCAGACCATATAAGGCTTTCTTTAATCTGCACACATAGTCATGTTTATTTGTTAATGAGAATCCTTCAGGTTGTTCCATGTAGACTTCTTCCTCTAGATCTCCATTTAGGAAGGCAGACTTCACATCCATTTGATATACCTTGAATTCATGGTAACATGAAAAGGCCAAAAACATGTTGATTGCTTCCATTATGGCTATAGGGGCAAAGGTTTCATCATAATCAAGACCTTCAATTTGTGAATATCCCTTGCATACAAGTCTGGCTTTATTTCTAATTACATGCCCTTGTTCATTCATCTTATTCTTGAATATCCATTTTGTGCCAATGAAATTTTTCCCAGTGGGTCTTGGAATTCATTCCTAGGTATTGTTCTTCTCAATTTGGTCCAGTTCTTCATTCATAGCATTTACCCAGTTTTTGTCTTTGCTGGCTTCTTCGAATTTCTTTGGCTCTATTTGAGATAGCATGGCTAGGTGTACTTCTTCTGTCTGTTCAGCAAGTTGTCTTCTTGGCTGGACTCCTACACTCTTGTCCCCAATTATTTGTTCTTCTGGATGATTCTTTTGAGTGTGTCTTGAGGGACCTTTTGAGTTTAATTCAGTATCTTCCGTTGTCTTGCTCAATTCATAATTATCTTGGTTCTCTTCATCATGATCTTCTGGAGGATTGCTGCATCTTGTACTTCTTGTTCTGTTTGGTATATCTTCATCAAATCTTACATCAATTCTTTCCACAATTTTGTGTAGTGTTTTTTTGTAGCACCTGTAACCCTTACTCTTGGATGCATATCCTAAAAATATTCCTTCATCAGCTCTTGCATCAAACTTCCCCAGTTTTTCATCATTATTTTTTATGAAACACTTGCTTCCAAAGACTCTAAAGTGCTTGATTGATGCTGGTTTACCATGCCATAATTCGTAAGGAGTCTTGTCACATTTTGGTCTTAAATGAGCTTTGTTAAGAATGTGAACATCTGTGTGTACTGCTTCTGCCCAGAAGGTTTGGGGAATGTTACTTTCTTGCATCATTGCTCTGGAAATCTGTTGTACTGACCTGTTTTGTCTCTCTGCCACTCCATTTTGTTGAGGTGTACCAACAATTGTAAACTATTGTTTTATCCCATGTTCATTGCATAGGTCTATAAAATCATAGTCTGTGAATTCAACCCCTCTGTATGATCTGATGCACTTTAGCTTGCATCCTATTTGATTTTCTGCCAATGCCTTGAATATATTGAATTTCTCAAGTGCTTCAGATTTATATTTGAGAAATTCTACCCACGTCATTCTGGAAAAATCATCTATTATCAGCATAAAATAAGATTCTCCACTTGGTGCTTTAGTTCTTGAAGGTCCACACAGGTCCATGTGAACAAGCTGAAGAGGTCTACTTGTAGATAGTTTCTCTTTGGTCTTGAAAGATGTGCGGGTCTGCTTGCCTAGTTGGCAGGATTTACATATGGTATTTGAAGGCTTCTTTATGACTGGCGTATCTCTGACTGCATTCTTCTCGCTCAGACTTATGATGTGGTCAAATTTTAGGTGTCCCAATATTTTATGCCATAACCATGATTCATCAAGTTTACTTAGGTGACATGCTTCGTCCTCTTCTTTCACTATATAGACATTACTTTCTGTTCGAACACCTTTGATCAAAGACTTTCCGATAGTGCTTGATCTTACTTCACAATCTTGGGCTCTAAAAATGACTTCACAGCCTTTATCACAAATTTGACTAACACTTAGTAGATTTTCTTTCAGCCTATCCACAAATAGTACATCTTGGGCCTTTCCTCTTCCATTATCCAGACTGACTGAGCCTTTTCCTTTGATTTTCCTGCTTTATCATTACTGAATGTTACATTCCTAGATTTCTTTTCATCAAAGGTTACAAACTTGCTTCGATATCCAGTCATGTGCTTTGAGCATCCACTGTCTAAATACCATTGGTTTTTCTGATCTTGAGCTATTAGAGCCAGGTCACACTTATTCAACTTCTTTTTCCACTGCATGCATCCTTTTGTTTGGTACCTTTCCTGAGAGGATGGACCACAATCTTTGAGAGGACATTTGTGACACTTGGGCCCGATTTGATGGCATTCAAAGCATTTGATTATGTTTCTGACTGAATTATGTACACAAGTGAATTCTGCATTGTTCATCCATCTCCTTGAGTTTCCATACATCAGTATTTTTCCATTCGGTCTGCACTCCTTGGCTTTATGGCCGAACTCCTTACAGTAAAAATAATACCCATAAAAACAATTAGCGTACCTGATGAAGGGTTGTCTTCTCCATTTTTTTGCTTGAGGTAATATTTTCACTTTTTGCATCCTTTGCTGGCTGGAATCGATTCTCCTTTTATGACAGTATGCAGCAATATGTCCCAGTTTGTGGCAGGCATAACAAGTGACCATTTTCATAGAGGGGAAAAATCTCCTTTGATAGCTTCCAAATTTTATATATTCAGGAGTATATGAGCCTTTTTCAGTTGATTGTTTGTTTATTTCGTTATTTTTCATTTGAGGTTCCTTCTTGTTTCTGTTTACTTCATTGTAGGCTTCTACTTTTGTAGGAACCTTCTGAGCTGCTTCATTATCCTTAACAGCTTTTACAAAAATGATTTTCCTGTTGTCTTTTTCTTTGACTTTACTTGTTTCTCCTTCGTAGCCTATCCCAGTCTTTATCAAGGGAGATATTTGAGCATTTAGAATTTTATTCAACTTTTCAGAGCTTGTCATTTGAGAAGAGTTCATTGAAAATTTCCTTTGGGAGTTTTCTAATTTCCTTCTTAAGCATACTACTTCTTCTTCCAATTTCTCTTGCTTCTGAATTTTATCCTCAATTTTCTTAAGTAGAGTGTCTTCTACCTTCTTGGCTTCTTCAAGCTCTACTTTCAACTGAATGAGGTCTTCTGAATTTTGTTCTTCTCTTACATATTTGAGGAGAATTTATTTTTGTTTTCTGCACTTTAATTTAAGTCTGTCTATTTCCTCCAAGGCACTTCTTAGCTCCCCCTCAAGATCAACTTCACCTTCTTCCTCATCTTCTAGAAGGAATCCTTCAAGTTCTTCCTTGGCCATCAATACAAATTTAGAGGTTCCTTCTTCATTTGAGGTTTCATCTGAGTTTTCAGATGCACTACTATCTTGCTGAGCATAAAATGAATTTCTCCTGTATCTATTCCCTTTCTGCTAGTTCTTTGATATGGTTTTCTCTGTCTCTTGAGTCTGATTCTTTGTCTTCTTATGGGGACACTTAGATGCGTAGTGTCCAACTCTTCCACAGTTAAAGCATTTAAATTCAAGTTTACCTTTATACTTTCCTGAGCCTCTATCCAATATTCTGACAAATTTGGCCTCTTCTTCATCAGAGCAGGAGCATGTATTTTCTTTTTCTTCTTTGTTCTTTTCTATCTTAAAGGCTACCTCCCTCACATTTTACTTACTCTGTCGCAGTCTCATCTCATAGGCTGTTAGATTTCCAAGTAATTGGTTCATGGTCAGAGTTTCCCAATCAATTGTTTCTTCTATGGCAGAAACCTTGGGGTTAAAGCTGGATGGTAAAGATCTTAGAATATTTTGAACAATTACACATTCTTTTATGGTTTCTCCTAGAGCTTTCATGTTATTCACTATTTCTGCAACCCTTAAGAAGAAGCTGGCAATGTATTCATCATCATTCATTTTTATATTTTCAAACTAAGCTCTATAGACTTGTAGTTTGGCTATCTTCACCTTTTTGTCTCCCTCATGGATGCTTTCTAATGTATCCCATATTTCTTTGGCAATCTTGTTGTCCATTACTTTGATGAATTCTACCTCACACAATCCACTTAAGAGAGCATTCATGGCTTTTGCATTAGCTACAAAATCTAGTTTGGCATCTTTCTCTGAGTCAGACTCCTTTGGGGCATATCCCAATTCCACAACATCCCAAACTTCTATTCCTAGAGACATTATGTACATCCTCATTCTTATTTTCCAGAAGGCATAATTTGTACCAGTGAACAAAGGGGCTTTATTAGTTGAGCATCCTTCTAGACTAGCCATCCTGGGGACCTAGGATCTCCTTCCAGTTGTTAAACTGATACATAAGGAACCTCCTCTGATACCAATTTTTTAACCCTTGGTTAAACTGAGAGGGGGGGGGTTGAATCAGTTTAATGCAATCATGTTCTTATTAAACTTTCTTTTATACTCATTCACATCCTCATTTTGTGATCAACTTAATATACAATGGAACAACAACCTTAATAAGTGAGAAACGGGTATTAAGAAGAATAATTACAGAGTATCAACACATAATCATCATGCATATAGACAACAGATATAAGTGGAAAACCATAAGGGAGAAAACCACATATTATTGTTGTTGTGATGCAAAGCCAAGCTCCAACCCCCTCTCACCACTGATTTTTTGTAGGCTCCTACCTACAGGAGGCTACAACCTCAATTCTGCAAGCTACAACTTTCAAGGAAGCTCCAACTCCCATCTATTTTCTGCAGGCTACAACCTACAAGAGGCTCCTACCTCAGCTAGCTACAACTGACATCTATCAAGCTACAACTTGATATGGAAGCACCCACTTCCTCACTCTTTAAAAAAAATGCTGCTAATTTACCTGGATATCAGCTCTGTTTTGTTCCTTCTTCACTGCTATCCACCAATCTTTATATCTGCCTTATATAATCTTTGAACCTTCACAACTTCTCTATCTGCTCCTCCTTCTTCTTACCCTCTCTGCCTCATTTCTCCTTTTTCTAGCCTCATTATGCATATCTATGTGACATCATTTATAGAGATTACCTTATGACTGTTTGTAGTCCACATGGAATTCGAAGTGAATAGGTATGACTCTTTGCCTTCCACCTTCTTATTTTCTTACCTAGCACATTCGGAAAAATATAACAATATGTATACATTTCAATATTACAGTGGGGTATTTATTTGCCTACGGAGACTTGCCTTTGCATCACAAACAATATAAAATTAATTAAAACATTTATATTTACATTTGCAACAGATATATCTCATCTTCAGATCTTGGCTCACTGTATGTTTGTCTTTTCTACCGTTGTAGTGTAACAGTTCTACATACTCTCCTGCTTTCTATGCATGTAGAATGCATTTCCCAAATTATGTTCTAAATCTGGCAGCTTTATCAATGCGGAGGCTTTCTTCAACCTTCATGGTTCCAACCATAGCCAAAATATACTTTGCAGACTTACCATATGAAATGATCTTGTTAAACCCTTCGAAACTTATCACGTTTAACTGTCGGAAATGAATAATTGAAGCCTTTTAACCAATGTTCAAAACTTTGGTATTAAGGTCAGAGCTCAACACTTTGATAAAACTCTGTTAAATAACCCTTTCGGAGACAGTATTAAAACTTTAGGAAACTGTTGAGGTGGTTGAGGCACTATGACAATGGGAGAAGTCAGGGGGACCGGTTGAACTAGGGTCAAAGCAAGATAAGGTTTAGGTTGACCTGGCGGGGTGGCGGTTGGAGGATCAAGGTACCAAACTGGGAGCCCAATGGTCAGGTTATGAAGAGAGAGGGTGGCCATGACAGGTGCCATATAAATTCCTGGTGGAGGGACTAGGAACGGTTTCTGACCGGAGGGGTAATGGCCAAGTGGGACGGCTCCTAAATGGTTAAGGCCTGGAGGAACCAACCTAGGAGTATAAATAGGCTCATGAGTACCAGCTGAAGGGCCAGGAGGAGGAGGTCCAAGAGACTGCATGGAAGGGCTAGGAGACGGTTGTGGAGGGCGAGAGGGTTGCTTACTAGCCGAGGCGGGCCTCTTGAGAGAAGCCCAAGATGATTGCATCATGCAAAAATTCGATGAGCTAGGATCAAAGATAGGAGGAGGAAGACCAGGGAATGTACCAAGCAAGGAAGAGTCCTTGTAGACGCCAGGTGAGACACTGGTCAAAGGGTCGACGGTTTTCTTGTTGGTTACAGAAGAGATAGTGGACTCAGGGGAGGTGCGAGACTTTGATTTGTAATAAAATCCAGGCGGTCAATGGTGACTATCTTTCCATTATGGGGGAAGGACATCTTGCGGTGAACCGCGAAAGGGACAGCAGACATTGTCGACCAACGGTTTTCATTGATGTCAACCCAAGTAGCACCAGGGGCTAACCAAATATTGCATAGGAATTTTGACCTAAAAATTTAATATATTCTGGATTAATATTGCTTTTTATGATTTCTACTTGTCGAGATGTTTCCATTTATATATGGCACGCCATGTAATTCTTCACGGTTTGAGAGATATTCATGTTTGAAGTTTGTACCCCCAGTTAGTGGGCTAAAAACCCATGGGGTTGGGGCATGGGTCATTGAAAAGTCATAATTAATATTTTTTAAGCTCCTAAAATCCCTCCCACATTCACTTGTTGAATCCCCTCTCAACCTAAGCATTGATATAAATTGCGATCATCATTTCCTCCTTATGGAAGGGATTTCGCCATCTGAAACAACTCATTGTGGAATTTTCTCTCTAAATTTTTTTATACGAATGTTTAGAAGCTGATGTTTTTATGAGGCGAAGCCAAAATCCTAAGGAAGCTGCTGTAAAAATTTCAGATCAAGGTGCGCAATATTTTTGGAGATATGATTTGTGGAAGTCATGGTTTTTGAAGGCTCCTGAAATTAATCTCAAAGAAGTGACCTTGGTAAAATCGTCATAACTCTCTCTCTGAGTATCGGATTGGAATTTCGTAAAAAGTGAAAAATAGTGCATAGAATTTAGTTTTCTATCTATCAATTTTAGAGCCGAATGAAGAAACAATGACACGTGTAATGCCGTACAAGTTCTCTCTTATGAAACAATCCATAATTAGGGCATTGTGAGATATTGGGTATAACTCTCTCTTGAAGAATCAAAATTGGAATTGGAAATATGACTCAGAGGAATACTATAGGACCCAAAATCATATATTTAGGATCTGAAATGACAGAGATACACGAAATTCAATATTGAGCTCCTAGAAGGCAAGAAAAAGCTAGATCATGTGTTGTTAGGGGTTGCAAAGGACCAAACTTTCTATGGCAACAAAGAAAAGCAAGGTGCAACAGAAGGTAGCATGAAAAGAGCAACAACCAAGGTGCATAATAGCAGCAAGAATTTCATCATATGAAGTCTTCAAGTGGGAAGCACTGCATACAATCATTGTAAAGGTATCATTGTACTAAGTCGTTGTAAATACATTATTGTAAAAAAATTTACTAGTGTCTATCTGCCAATGGTTGAAGAGGCAATGTTGGGAGGTCTAGGATCATCATTAGGTGGTTGTGTCAAAGTTGGGGTTATGGTCTATTATATATTCTTCTTCTACATCATTCTATATCATTGTAAAGTGGACCATTTTCCCTGGTACGGGAGTCCATTCTTCTTTTATTCTTACATAGGGTGGTAGGGTGGTGCTAGGGTGAGTTGTAGCTCATTGGGTGTTGGGGCATCTGTTCAGTTGACTACTAAAGAATCACGGGCATTGGAGCATCCATCCAGTGGGAGATGGATAAGGATGCTTTTCTAGATTCTATGAATTTGGAGCTTTATTTTCAATTGGAGTTTAAAATTAAAGAATTATTAGAAAAGCATTAGGTGGTTTTTGTCCCAAAGTGGGTTTCCACCTTAAAAACTTTGTGCATTTGTGTTCCTTTTGTTTACTGATATCATTATACAAACACTGATAATAATTGAAGATTAACTAATGCTCTAATTGAAAGGAATACTGATTCACCCCCCCCCCCCCCCTCTCAATATTTCCAAAAATTGGTTTCAGAGCTTGGTTCCTTCAATAGCAGTTTAACAACTAGAAAAAGGTCATGGAGCATACCAAGAATGGTGTACCTCTATTCAATGAAAATAATTATGCACCCTGGAAAGGAAGAATGGAGGTCTATCTCTTGGCGCAAGGTTACGAAGTATGGGACACTGTTCAAAATGGATTTGCATCAATCGTGGATGAACAAGGTAAGAAGAATTTGGTAAATGATGCAAAAGAAAAGAATATTATTATCAGTGGACTTATTGAATCTGCTTATCATAAGGTGTTGGGTTGTAAAACCACCAAAAATGTATGGGATAAGCTTGAGAATATATATGCAGGTGACTCAAATGTCAAAGAAGCAAAGCTTCAAATCTATAGAGAAAAATTTGAGCAACTCAGAATGAAAGAAGATTGCAACATTGTTGCATACTTTCAATACGTTGATGAAATAACCAATACTCTAGAAGGATTGGGAGAGCGAGTTGACGAGAAGACTATTATACGGAAGATTCTTAGAACGTTACCAGGGAGATTCAAGCCAAAGTTATTGGTCTTAGAATACAGTACAAATCTGGACAAACTCAGCAAGGAAGAATTACATGGAGTCCTCATAGCATATGAAATGAGACTTGATGAAGAAAAGGGTACTTCAAATCTAGAAACTGTGTTCGTTGCATCTAAGAAAACCAATAAGGACAAACAACCTTTAATTGGAATGACATGCACCTGCAAGTGTGAAGAAAAGGGATATGATGGAGAAGGTCTTTCAGATGAAGAATATGCTTACTTTACGAGAAAACTAAAACCTAGTAAGGGAAAATTCAAAGGTAAACTTCCATTGATATGTTTTGGTTGTGGTGAGATTTGGAATTTCGTAGCAAAATTTCTGAACAAAAGTGATGGCAACTCAAAAGGAAAGAAAGGCTTTAATAAATTCAACAAGAAATGCAAAAAGAAAGGATCCAAAAGGAACTTTCTCTCTAAAGAAGATAGCTCATCATCTGATGAAGAAAGTGACAGCAAAGAAGAAGCCAATGAGAAAGTATTGTTTATGGCCAAGCACAATAAACAAGAAGTATTAAACAATGAAGAATAAGGGTTGACCATAGAAGAATTTTATGAGGAAGCAATCAAGCTTATAAAATAGCTCAATGCTGAGAAGATCCATTTCAATACTCTTGAAGAACAAGTTCAAGGTCTCAAAATTGAGGTTGAAGAACACAAATGTATTGAAGAGTCACTTCAAAATAAGTTGGAAGAAAGCAACCAAGAAAGGGAAGCATTAGAAGCTGAAGTAGTCTCATTGTGTAAGGAAGTGAAGAAGGGAAAAATTGTCCAAAATTATGCCAATAGCTCAAGGGCATTGGAAGAACTCATCAACAATAAACGATCTTACAACAAAAGAATTGGCCTCGGTTACAAAGAAGAAGAAGCAGGACCTTCTACAACAAAATACAATGAACCCATGAGATCTGACATACATGTAGACTTCATTGGACAATATTCGCAAGCACATCCTTGGAAGATGATTCCTCGATGAATATTTTCATCCAGGTACCAACATATTTTTCATGGCTATTTTTATTCATGTGGAAAATTTGGTCATAAAGCTATAGAATGTCACACGTACCCTAGGAACCAATAGAATTCCAAGAGATTCTTCAAATATGAACCTCCCAGGGCTCAAAGAAACATCAATAGATTTGAACATTTAAGAAATAATATGGAATGTTACAAATTTCAGAACTTTGGACACATAGCCAGAGACTGCAGACTTGAAAATCCTCCAAAAGAATCTTCGAAGCCACAAAATGAATGAACATGGAAGAAGAAGAAGACTGATAATTGTGCTCTCACTCTCAAGGCTCAAAAAAATAAAGATGTGTGGTATGTTGATAGTGGTTGCTCAATGCATATGACTAGAGATAGAAGGAAATTTGTATCTCTAAAAGAGAAGAAGGATGGAACCATATCCTTTGGAAATGATGGATCTTCAAATGTTATAGGATCAGGTACCATCACTCTCGGAAGCAAAGATGTTATAGCAAAGAATGTTCTATTGGTCGAAAACATGAATCACAATCTACTCAGTGTTGGACAAATGTGTGATCAAAGACAAACAATGCTATTCAACTCCGCAAAATGTGAAATCAGGAAAGGCAGGTATGGTAAAATGGTGGCTACAGCAAATCGAGCTCCAAATGACATATATGTTCTGGATGAAGCAACTAAAGCATGTCTACTAGCTAAAGAAGATGAAAGATGGCTATGGCATAAACGAATGGGTCACATAAACTTTGACAATCTTGTCGGGATAAGAAAAAAGGAAGCAGTACGAGAAATTCCGAAAATCTCAAAACCTTCCAACACACTATGTGAGGCATGTTGGCATGGCAAGTAGACAAAATTTCAATTTAAAACAAAAGAAAAATTTGCATCACATCCATTGGAATTGATACATATTGATCTATGTGGTCCTGTGAGAAGAAAAGGCTTAGACGGAAAATTATATTTCATGTTAATGATAGATGTTGTTAGTTTCCTAAAGAAAAAATTTGAAGCATTTGAGTGCTTTAAGATCTACAAGGAGTTGGTTGAAAATGAAACTTATTTGAAAATAAAGTGTTTAACATCAGATAAGGGTGGAGAATTCACTTCCAAATTATTTCAGAAATACTGTGACGAAAATGGAATGAAAAGGCAATTTTCAACAGCACAAACACCTCAGCAAAATGGAGTTGCTGAAAGAAAGAACAGAACCGTACAGGAAATGGGTAGAACAATGTTGAAGGACTCAAAATTGGATGAAAAAATATGGGTTCAAGCAATTGATACAACAGTATTCATTATCAACCGAAGTCTTCTCATAAATAATTGCAACAAGACTCCATATGAATTATGGAAAGGAAAACCAGCTAATGTAAAATATTTCAAAATCTTCGGAAGAAAATGTTATATCAAAAGAGAATATCAAAATTTGGGTAATTTTGAATCACGTGTTGATGAAGGTATCTTTGTTGGTTACTCACGCAAAAGAAAGGCCTATAAATGCTATAATATAAGACGAAAACAGATAGTGGAGAGCATAAATGTTACATTTGACGAAGATGGTGTTCTAGTGAGTAATGATGAGGATCTAGAATATTTGAAACTTGAGACAGAGGCTGAAAAAGACACAGATAAAATTGTAGAACAAGAAGTAACTATCAACGAGGAAGAATTAAACAATGATCATCAAGATATACCAGAAAAACAACAAGAAGCTCCTTCAAGGAGAACAAAAGAGTGGATTCAAAAGAACCATCCATCAAATCAAATCACTGGTGACATAAATGAAGGTCAACAGCTTCGTTCATCACAACAAGCTCACATTGCTTTTCTAGCAACCTTTGAGCCTAGTAGTTTTGAGGAAGCCAGCCAAAATGAACATTGGGTAGCAGCTATGAATGAAGAATTGGATCAAATTGAGAAGAATGACACCTGGGAATTAGTTCCACGACCAAAAGATAAAAATGTCATTGGGACTAAATGGGTGTTCCGGAACAAATTGAATGAATATGGGAAGGTTACTTGAAACAAAAAAAGATTGGTTTGCAAAGGCTATGCACAAGTGGAAGGAATTGATTTTAACGAAACATTTGCACTAGTTGCCAGAATGGAAGCCATCTGAATGTTTCTCGCCTATGCATGTTCAATAAAAATCAAAGTCTACCAAATGGATGTTAAGTCAGCATTTCTGAATGGAGAATTAGAAGAAGAAGTTTACATCGAACAAATTAAAGGTTTTCTACTATCACAAAAAGAAGACTATGTCTGCAGGTTAAAGAAGGCTCTATATGGTCTCAAGCAGGCTCCTAGAGCATGGTATGCTTGTCTTGATGGATATCTACATCAACAAGGGTTCAAGAAAGGTACTATTGATAGCAATATTTATGTACAAATAGATAAAGATAATTTAACAATTGTTGAGGTATATGTGGATGATATAATATTTGGTAGCAATGATGATCGACTAAGTAAGAAATTTTCTACAAAGATGCAAAGTGAGTTTGAGATTTCTTTACTTGGTGAACTGAAATACTTCTTAGGGCTTCAAATATCTCAGCAAGAGAAAGGAATATTTATATGTCAAACAAAGTACATCAGGGAAATGCTCAAGAAATTAAAAATATAAGATTTCAAACCTGTCCTTACTTCGATGGTAACAGGTTACAAATTAAGCATAAACGACTCATCTAAGGATGTGGATCAGAGGTTGTACAGATATATGATTAGTAGTCTTCTATATGTAACAGCCTCTCGGCCAGATGTTATGCAAGCAGTTGGACAAGTAGCAAGATTCCAAGCAGCACCAAAAGAATCACATATTATTGTCGTCAAAATAATTCTTCGATATCTAAAGGGCACAAAAGAATATGGCTTGTGGTATCCCAAGGGTAAAAATCTCATTATTCAGCCTTTACAGATGCAGATTCAGCAGGAAGCATTGATGATCGTAAGAGTACTAGTGGAGCAGCATTCTATCTAGGTGGTTGTATCGTATCATGGTTGAGCAAAAATCAAACTTCAATCTCGTTATCTACAGCGGAAGCAGAATACATTGCAGCAGCATCATGTTGTACTCAAGTCCTTTGGATGAAAAAAACTTTGTAAGACCTTCAAGTACAATTCAGTGAGCCTATTCCCATATTCTGTGACAACACTAGTGCCATCAACATCTCCAAGAATCTTGTCATGCATTCAAAAACAAAACACATTCCGATCAAATATCATTTTGTTAGAGAACAATTCGCTAAAAAGAATATCAAACTTGAGTATGTTTGTACAAAAGAAGAAATTGTTGATATCTTCACTAAACCTTTACCTCGTGAAGCATTTGAATATCTTCGTCAAAAGCTTGGGATTCTCCCAAGTTCTCATTAGATTACAGGTCTGCAGGACGGTCATGTGTCAGCGGGAGTGGAAGTGTGTACAGGTCCGCAGGATGGTTGTGTTTCAGGGGGAGTTACCCTTTGCCATTGATGTCAAAGGGGGAGATAATGTTGTAGGAATAGGTGTCATGATCGCAGGGGGAGTACTTGTGTTGCCATCAATGCCAAAGGGGGAGATTGTTGATCAGCGGTTGTCATTGATGTCAACCCAAGCAGCACCAGGGGCAAACCAAATATTGCATGGGAATTTTGACCTAAAAAACTAATATATTCTGGGTCAATAATGCTTTTGATGGTTTCTACTTGTCGAGATGTTTCCATTGATATATGGCACGCCATGTAATTCTTCACGGTTTGAGAGATATTCATGTTTGAAGTTTGTACCCCCAATTAGTGGGCTAAAACCCCATGGAGTTGGGGCATGGGTCATTGAAAAGTCATAATTAATATTTTTTAAGCTCCTAAAATCCCTCCCACGTTCACTTGTTGAATCCCCTCTCAACCTAAGCATTTAGATAAATTGTGATCCTCATTTCCTCCTTATGCAAGGGATTTCGCCATCTGAAACTGGTCATCGTGGAATTTTCACTCTAGCATTTTTTCTACGAAGGCACAGAAGCTGAAATTTCTATGAGGTGAAGCTGAAATCCTGAGGAATCTGCTATAAAAATTTCAGATCAAGGTACGCAATATTTTTCAATATTTGATCTGTGGAATTCATGGTTTTTGCAGGCTCCTGAAATTAATCTCAAAGAAGTGACCTTGGTAAAATCATCATAAATCTCTCTCTGAGTATCGGATTTGAATTCGTTAAAAAGTGATAGATAGTGCACAAACTGTATTTTTTTCTCTATCAATTTCAAAGCCAAATGAATAAATAGTGACACGTGGAATTTCGTACAAGTTCGCTCTGCTGAAACATTCCATAATTAGGGCATTGTGAGAGATTGGTTATAAATCTCTCTTGAAGAATCCAAATTGGGTCAGACCTATGGCATTGGAAAGACGACTCAGAGGAATACTATAGGACCGAAAATCATATATTGAGGATTTGAAATAACAGAGATACACCAGATTCAATATCAAGCTCCTAGAAGGCAAGAAAAAGCTAGATCATGTGTTGTCAAGGGTTGCAAAGGACCAGACTTTCTACGGCAAAAAAGCAAAGAAAGGTGCAGAAGAGGGTAGCATGACAAGAGCAGAAACCAAGGTGCATAACATCAGTAATTTTTTCATCATATGAATTCTTGAAGTGGGCAGCACTGCATACAATCATTGTAAAGGTATCATTGTACTAAGTCATTGTAAATACATTATTGTAAAAAATTGTATTAGTGTCTATCTGCCAAGGGTTGAAGAGGCAGTGTTAGGAGGTCTAGGATCATCATTAGGTGGTTGTGTCAAATTTGGGGTTATGGTCTAGTATATCTTCTTCTTCTACATCATTCTATATCATTGTAAAGTGGACCATTTTCCCTGGTACGGGAGTCCATTCTTCTTTTATTCTTCTATAGGGTGGTAGGGTGGTGCTAGGGTGAGTTGTAGCTCATTGGGTGTTGGGGAATCCATTCAGTTGACTACTGAAGAATCTCGAGCGTTGGAGCATCCATCCAGTGGGAGCTGGAGAAGAATTCTTTTCTAGATTCTAAGAAGTTGGAGCTTTATTTTCAATTGGAGTTGAATATTAAAGAATTATTAGAAAAGCATTAGGTTGTTTTTGTCCCGGAGTGGGTTTCCACCTTAAAAATGTGTGCATTTGTGTTCTTTTTTTTTCTGCTATCATTGTACAAACACTGATAATAATTGAAGATTAACTAATGCTCTAATTGAAAGGAATACTTATTCACCCCCCCCCCCTCTCAGTATTTCCAACAGACATCGCATAAGTGTAGCTACCACCCAAAAGAATGTTATAATCCAAGGGAGCGTCTATGACTTCTACGTCAACACAAACCATCTTACCCACAAGAGTGATAGGACAAATGTGGAATAAGCCAATGGGCTTGGAGGCGTGGTCGTCCCACACTCGGAGAGTGATCGTGGTGGGGCCAACTCAGGAGATCCGAGTTGTTTCCAAACTGAAGTGGACATCACACAGGTGGATGCCCCCTCATCAATAATGAACCGAGAAATTTTGGCGTTCCGGATCTTGACTGGGATTTGGAAAGCGACAGAAGCAGGGAGGGGAAGATGTTCTGACCAGTCAACATCAAAGACAATGAATCGATCGTCGAAAGGGTCTACAGCGCCCACAGAAGACAGAAGAGATTTTCTTTGTGAAGGGCACGACTGGAGGAGTTCCAGCATTGAAATGGCAGCAGGGGATTGTGTCAAATCATCAACTATGCTATACGAATGGTCAGATTTGTGAGAAGCAGCATTTCGGCGTAGTGGACCCTTAGGGATCTTGGTATGAACCTTTTTCGTAGGCAGAGGGATCTTCAAGGGGCCATTTGGTGTCAAAAGAGGCTTTGTATAGACCGAAGGAGGCAGTTTGGGGACAGACGTGGCGGGAGGCCTATTGTACTGACGAGACCGAGTTTGAAGATTGATGTCTATGGTTGAAGGTTGATCGGATTTCATCATGAGAATCTGATCAGTGGGGGTACCAGACCAACAAGTTTGGGTAACAGTGTGGTAAACGAGAGGTTGGGCAAAGAGAGGAGGCATGTTGTACCCTAAATACGTGCTACCAAGAGGGGAAGATATTCAGGAGGTGTTGGCCCCCCCCTAAGGAAAATCAGAGCCCATGGGAGGTTGAGAAATGATGACACACACACGGCACTAATGAAAACGAGACTGATAAGGGCAGGGATGTGCAGAATCAAGTGATTACAATGTCGAAACAAGCGCAAAGAGGTGCAGGATCAAATTATTTCAATGTTTTAGAGTCTTTGCCTGGCAGTGTTAACCAAGCCCTTTTCGCTTAGGGCGTGTGTAAAAGTCTGTAAATTTTAGATTTTAAACCCAGACATTTGTAGAGAAAAGAAAAAATGTGTTGTAGAGTTGTGAATAAACCTACAAATGACAGTATATAGGCCTGAAAAACATAAAATAAACAGCTAACAATGCAATAATCTAAACCCAAGGAGACGGGTCTCTCAAAAATTAGTCTATAGGTGAGAAAAAAACTAATTTAAACACACTACAAAAGGCTAATAGATCTTGGGTCAAGAGGGACAGAGATCTAAAAGACAAAATCTGCTGGAAAGTAGTGCAGAAAACAACAACAAATAAGAGGAAAATTGTTGTAAAAAGAGGTGGCAAAAGGATATCTCCAGGAGGAAAGCAGAGTTCCCCATAATGGAAAACCCAAACAAAGCTAAATGGGAAGATTTGGATGGATAACAAGCCGATCTGAAGTGGATCTGAAGATGAGGTATTAGATCTGAAAAAATGGCTGAAGACTCTGAAACTTTAGACAACTTGCAATAGCAAACACTCTTCCACAAAAAGTGGAGGGTACTAAAGCCCTAGGGGGCTAGGTTCCCACTTAGTTGAGTGAAACAGAACAAGTACAGGTCCAAAATGGGTGGAGACAGAGGTTATACAACCCTGAACATAGGCTCAGCAGAACCTAGAAAACTTTCATAAAAATCCCTGCGGAAAGACTAGGTTGCAATTTTTGGCCTGTTTTCAGCAGAGGTCGCACTTTTTGGGCTGTAAAGTGCGCCCTGGAAATCCAGGTCACAGGTTTGGGGTAGAAAAGTGCGACCTGCACTTTCGGCACTTTCAGTGGCAGGTTTCAGAAAAAAATTTCGTCTCAGCTGCGGCTGATGTCGTTCACCTGCGCAATGGGTCCGAAAACATGTAGAAGTTAGAATTTTAATTGTTTTAGGGTTTTATGGATTAAAAAAAGCATCAAGAATAAGTAAAAGAAGGGGCTGAAGATAAATCCTAGGGCCTGAAGTAGCTGGATATACAAGGATCAGAAAAACGACAGCAGTCGTAATGGTAAACCCGTGTGGAGTCGCCAGTTGTTAGTATGAATCTTTATTCGAAGTGTACGAAAAAAGACCACTTTAGCTACGCATAACTTATAGCCCTAATAGCAGAAATGACTGCTAATATCTTCAGATCTGCAAATAGATGATCAAGACAAATGCTACAAAAATCTAGATCTATGCATTAGAAGACATTAAATAGTAGAAAAATCAGATTTACTCCATAGATCCAATAGAGAAGACAAGAATATATCCAATGAATAATTTTATTAATGGCACCTAGGAGGAAAACACAAGAGGGTGTTCCCTATTCTCCTCAATGGGATGGGTTCTTGTGAGTCCTCAGCACTTCAGATTTAGAACTTCTCTCTCTTGATGGTGTAGAAAACCCAGAAAAGAATGGAAAAGTATGGCTATGATTATGGATCAATAGCCAGACCAAGTGTTGAGATCCAGAGTGATCTTTAGGCAACAAAAGGTGACAAATGAATGGGAAAACCCTTCTATTTATAACAAAATATTGAGTTAGTCTAGAGATTGGTGCATAATTAAAATATTATTAACCAAATCTAGATCCAAATTTTGTGGAATATTTTATTATATTTGTTGGAGGGAAAAGGAATTTGTCTTGAGTCAAATCCCCTTATTTGTAAATAATAAATAAATAAGTGATTTATTTATCATTTTAAGGATGTGTTTGCGTAATAATAAATAAATAAATGATTTATTTATCATTTTAAGGATGTGATTAGGTAATAATAAATAAATAAATAATTTATTTATCATTTTAAGGATATGGTTGAGTAATAATCAAATAAATAATGTTTTATTTAATTATTTATGGGTGTTTTAGTTATATTTAATAAATATTATTATTTAATAAGGTTTAAATAACTAATCTTTAGGAAATAATGATTTATCTAATTAATTTCCTTGTTTTTGGTTAAATATAACCAGGAATATTAATCAAACTGGTGTTTAATTAATTATTCTATGAGGAAAAACAAAAAAATATAGATTTATTTAATATTTCTTCATGGGGTTTTCTGTTTAGACCATAAACAACTTAATAAAGGTGATTTACTAAGTTATTTTTCATAGTGAATGCGATTTTACTTGGGGTAAAATCAGTCTTACTTGATGTACTTGGGTCCATCTAATACCACTGGATTAGATGACCAAAAAATGGTGTAACAATCACATATATGAATTGATAGAAGGAAGAGTTACAACCAAAGCTTTGACGTCGCACTCTCCTCTAGCGGGGTTCAGCTGAAGCGCGTCTCAGATAATCGTCAGGGGATTCGTACAGGACGAGGGCATGGACTTAAGCTCTCTCAACTAAGTTCCTTCTTGTTCTATCTCTTCAACAATTCAGCTCTAGTAATTCAATTCTCCATGTTCAGCTAGCTTACACAAGGAGAGATAGCTTCTTTTTTTAGAGGAAAAGGAGGAGGTTAGGATCCCTAAAAAGGTGGAAGGGAGGCCTATCCTTTAGGAGGTTCTCATGGGAGGTGTAAACCATAAACTAAAGGAGGGATTCCATGGTTATTCAATCCAACCACTCCCAGTGACTCATCCTCAAAGTTGTTGGAGTGGAATCTCCGCCTCTATTTTTAAAAAACATTCCATAAACAGCTCGGCGTGGGTGTCCGATTGAGACATAGTGCCAACTGGCGCGGGGCCCAGTGTTAATCTTCCTCATTGGCACGAGGGCAGAACTTGCTACTCGCGCCAAGGAAAAAACAAGGGTTTTTGAAGCTCTGCTCAGGGAATTGTCAACAGAAGGAATATTTCTCTCATGTAAGGGGATGCAATGATGGTCTTGGAAAGGCATGACACTTCTTATTAGTCACATAAATGACCCTCCAATGTGCAAGATGGGGATTGCAAGGACAATGACAAAATGGTGTGTAACAACCTTAACTCAACACAGATGATATCAAAATACAAGTAAATAAAACACATAAACACAGAACCCATATCTATCTCTAAAGTATTCTATTATTACTAAGATCTTCTTAATACAACCCTTTCCACCCTACGCACTCAACTGGAGACTTTCTAAGGTCTTCACGCACTCAGCAGCAGGATCCTTCCCTTTCTCACAAACAACAGAATAAAGACTCAAATCAACGTTACATCTAAGTTCATTCTATCATGAATTATGAGATATATCGACTTCTTACTTCTAGACTCCTTATATACTAATCTCTTTTACAATACCTTGGTCCGAAAACCATGGGCGGAGATCAAGATATACAAAATTATCCCATCCCTTTACAAAATAAGGGGCTTTGACCCACCCCAAAGACCCTAGGACTCTAACATAGCGCTGCATTGCACACTCCACTTCTTTCTGAAAATATTCAATCAATATGTGCCCTGTCCAATAATGTATGTATTGCAAAATCAAAAACCAAAAGAAAAATAAGGAAAAGAAAAATCAAAATGTATGTATTATTGCTTTAATATTTTGAAATCACTAATGGTGCATTAATTTTGAATTAAGATAAAGTCTGTCTTATGGTTTAATTATAATAGTGGGCCCAATCGGAGTAAATTTAAATGAGAAGTTAAACAGTCAGCAAATTTTCGATAGGAGTTTATCGGAGATGTCGGGCCCACTAGATAGTGCAAACCTGAAAGCAAAAAACGAATGACATGTATTCACCTTGGTGCCTCCATAAACTAGTCAATGTCGGGAGATTTGACTTCGGATCAATGACACATACCTAATGCAGGGGCACTACGGGCAGGTTTATACTGTATCCTTCACGCTCCCGTATCACAACAACAAGTTAGTGTGGTTCAACCAGAACATTCCATGTCACCTCATTTCCATCCACGTCACCCCTGATACCCCCACATCATATTGTCACGTCACTTATCCCATATACGTCACATCATCATTAAAATCTAGTTTTCAATCATTTTTCCTATTTTTCTCCCTAAATCCCATGTTCATTCCCATTTTTCACTTTTTAGTTGTTGTTCCAGTGTATGAAGTGCCATTCTACTCATATTCATGTGAAATTTTCAAATTGTCAACATCATCTAAGGTTGCTAGTTATTTATATATCACAATTAGACCATTTAAAAGCTTTTAAATGTCTAAAAAGGTTTCCTTATCTAGTTATACCTCTCACATTCCTCTCATTGATACTAAGAGGGATATTTTCGATTCAATTTGCACCTTAAATCTCATGGAATTCTATCAACACATTTTACTTAGTCAAAAAGATTCCCCCATATATTTTGTTGTCATAAGGTTTGGATTATTTGTTGCTATAATTCCACAAACCTATGTTTTTCCTGAATTTATCCATTTGTTGGTGTCTGCTATGTATCCCCAGAAATGTTTTGTTATGAATGCTCTAGGTGAAAAAAAATTCAGGTCTATGCTCCTTTAATTCAACAAGCTTTTATTTTTCCATCTTCAAACCTTTACACCCCAATTTCATAGGAATCCATGTTGGTTGTCTTTTAGAACCTATCTGGGAAGGATTATGCCCAAATTTCCTTTTATTTAATGCCTACAGGACATCATTTTCCTTTATAACAAACCCAATTTCCTCTTGATACTTTTGTTGAAGATGTAAGATCAATTATACATATAATTGCCACGATTTTGGGAAAGGAAGATACCATTGTTATAGGCCGGGTTTTTTTGGGGATGTTTAATTTGATGTTGCATCCTGAAACTATTTTGGATTGTTATGAAACCAGCTCCAAAAATAGAAGAAAAGAGATATCAATGCCTTAGAAATTAGCCACTTCGAGGGGGAAACCTCCTTTACATTACATAAATGAACAATTCTTGGATGATTCAAATGAAAAAACCTCCTTTCTATATATAGGACTCCATGGGGTCACAATATAATCTAGCCGGCCTAACAATAATAATGTAAGGGCACAACAATAAAAATATGGGGATTATAGGGGTACAAAAATAACAATAAGGGGGATACACTAACAACAATAAGGGACTAAACTAGTAATATAGGGACCTAACATGCCCCTCTCCTTGAAAAATTTGTTGTCTTCAACGCTTGGGTAGCTTTGGATGCTTTTGTATAAAATTCTCATCCTCCCATGTGGAATCTTTAGTGGGTAAGTTCTTCCACTTTATGAGATACTCTTAAATTGATTGATTCCATAGATGTCGAGTTCTTTTTTCCATGACTGCTTCAGGTTCCAATATGATTTTTCCTTCCTCATCAAGTTCTAGCAATATTGTTTGAACTGTAAGTTTGTCACCTATAACCTTCTTTAATCATGAAACATGGAAAATTCTATGCACTCGAGAAGAATAAGGAAGCTCTAATTTGTATGCCATAGTACCAATCTTTTGCAACACCTTGTAAGTACCATAGTACATTAGTGATAATTTAATATCCTTATTAGCTTGCATGAGGGACATTTGTTTGTATGGTTGTAGCCATAAAAATACATAGTCTCCTACATCAAAACTTCTCTTGTTGTGAAGTTGATCTACCTGTTGTTTCATTCGATTTTGTGCCAAACTTAGGTTATCCTTTAAGAGTTGGAGAACTTGTTGTTGATGCTCGATGTGATCTTCCACTGCTTTAACCTTAGAATTTTCTCTTAAAGATGATGTAATGGACGGTGGATTAAATCCATAAAGTGCCATAAATGGGGTCATTTTTGCTGCAATATGGAAGGAAGTGTTATACCACCATTCAGCTAGAGGTAACCACTTGACCCATTGTTTTTGTTTAACAAATACAAAACAACTAAGATATCCTTCCAAATATTTTCTCACTATCTCATTTTTCCCATCAGATTGAGGATGATAAGATGAGCTATGGGCTAGTTGAGTACCCAAACAAGAAAATAATTTCGTCAAAAAATTTCCAATGAAAATGGGATCTCTGTCGCTTACAATAATATTTGGGTTTCCATGTAGCTTTTGAATTGTTTCCATTAATGCAGTAGAAATTGTACTTGCTTTAAATGGATGATATAATGCGCAAAAGTTTTCATACTTGGTAAGTCTATCAACTACCACCATGATGACGCTCTTTCCTTCGGACTTAGGTAAACGTGTGATAAAATCCATTGAAACTTCCTCCCAACATTGACTTGGAATGGGTAAATTCTGTAGCAAACCTGGGGTCTTAATTGTCTCAACTATATTTTGCTAGAAAACCAAACATTCTGCCACGAAATTTCGAATATTAGATTTAAGGTCATCGCAAAAAAAAATTGTCTTCACCCTGTGGTAATTTTTAAAAAATCCTGAGTGTCCTCCTACGAGAGAGGTGCGAAATTCCAAAAGAATATTTTGTTTTAGTTGGAATTCTTAAAAATATATAAGTGATCTTTGTATCAAATGTACAGGGATTTTGTTGCAAAATTTGAATGAGTGTACACACTTCTTTGTCATTCTTCCATTCCTCCCTTGCTTCGGTTGCCCAATATCGTTGGATAATAGAAATGGCACAAAGCAATGCTTCCACCTCCTCATCCTTTATTGGGAGTGCATCTCCAACAACATTTAGCTTCCCTTTTTTGTATATGATTTCAAAGTCATAACCCAACATATTTGTGACCCATTTTTGCAGCTCTTTTGAAGATATTTTTTTTTCCAAAAATTATTTAAGACTATCATGATCAGTTTTTATCTTGAAGTGTCTTCTCATTAGCTAAGGTCGTCATTTCTTTAGTGAATTTAGTATTGCCAGCATTTCCTTCTCATAAATAGCTTTCTGTAAATACTTTCCTTTGATTGGATGACTTTAAAAATCAATGGGTCTTCCTTATTGTATTAAACAACACAAATTCCATTTCCTGAGGCGTCACATTCCACAATAAAGGTTTTTGTGTAGTCTGGAGTAGCTAATACCGGTGCTAGGTGTTATCACTCAGTAATTTCTCCAGGTTCAAGAGACAACTCACCGAGGTAACCACAAACCTACTTCAAACTCTAGGATCTAGCCTTCCTAGGGTTCAAAGAGGGATCTCTCTTTAAAGTTTAACTTTGTTTTAATTTGTGAATATTAGGCTAGCTATGAAAGTACAGTTTTGGTTTTTTTTTGTTGGATTTGGTGGGAAAATTTCACTTGGAGGGATAGATAGAGGGAAATCTATTTTTCCATTGGGTTATGGAGTCTAAGTCAAGCTAACAGAACTAGGATCAAGGCCTAAAAGGTAAAATGTCTTTAGGGCAAGATAGATAACCCTTGGAGATCTTGGAAAATTGGTTTTTGGGATGGTATGATCGGGATAAAGGGCACTTAAGGATCCTTTGATCCGGAAAAGGGAAGTAGTAGATAGACGTCAAATGGGAGAGGGAGCAATTAAGGGTTCCCTACACCGGAAATCAGAAGAAAACAAAGAAATTATAACTAGTTAAAAGGAGGGTGTTATTAACATGTCCTGTAGTAATACTCCTAGTTATACATTCAGATTTGAGAATTAAAACACAGATGTATGCATGTAACAAAGAAAGATAACAATGACAATTTTTAGAGAGTACTTCACTCCAGATAGCTTATCACAGGGATCCTGAAGTATGATGCCAAATAGTTGATCCAGTTTGCTACTCAAAATCGAAATCCAAAGCCTTCAAGTCAAAAAAATATCTATAGTAATCTCCAGAAATTTTATTCCACCAAAATACTTCAAAGAGTGAAGTATTTATACAAATTCTAAACTAGAATATCTTGAGAAAATATCAAGATTGGTTTACAAACATCTCCAACTGTTTTACATAAATAGAACTTAATTAAAGGACACTCAAAACTAATGCATCTATTTGGCACTATTCTTATGGATTTATGGTGACAAAGAAGAGAATTAGAATTTTATCTCAACTCTTAGTTGATGATGAGGCAATAAAGTCACTAACTGTCTCCTTTCTTTGTGCATTCTTCTCTAGCAATTATGCAAACTTGGGGTTAAATGACACCTTTGTATTTCTCAATCTGAAATAGATATGTAAACAGTGAAAGAGGTTATTATAGATAAATATGTTTTTGAGATAAACCTCTCCCCGTTTTCTAAAATTCTGCTCCAGCTAGTCACAATAGGCTCTGCAAAAAGATGTGTAAAACAGAGTTTTCCAGAGTCTGAAAAATAGGCTGTAAAGATGCGCATGTATCTCTCATTCTGTAATATCTATGCAAAAAGTGAGACAATTTTTTTATATGGGTCTCTTAGGAACAAAAACCTCCTTCAATTTTGTAAGATGTATTTCTGATTGGTCAAAATTTCCTCAGCAAACTCATGACTTAACAGGAATTTTCTGTAAAAAGAGCTTTCAAATTTTGTTTAATATTTCCAAATCCATAATGGCTATTAGAAAAGTGAGAGAGGTTTTTGTATTTTGAGATCTTAGTAAAATAAGCCTCCTTCAGTTTGCAAACTTCATCTTGTATTGGTCACAATAGTTTCTGCAAAATAATGACTTAAACATGAAATTTCTGCAAAATGTCCCTTCTTATTCTATTTTCATCTTTTAACCTTACTGTTCTTTTAACTATTTTTACTTTCACTTTGGATAAACTTCATTGTTTTTGGTGAAAGTATTTTCATCTTTGTTTAACCATTACTGTCTTTGTATTTACTTTTACTATTTTACCTTGACTGCCTTGTTTTTACTAATTTGACTTTCACTTTGACTTTTACTGATACACTATAACTCTGATGCTCTTTGACTGTTATGTTTTCACTATCACTGTGAATTCTTACTTTACTTTGAACTTTAATCTTTAGTGTGATTTTTTCCTTTTACCCTGACTATTATAAATGCCCTGTTTTAATCTTTACATTAAAATGCTCTGTTATCTTTCACAGGATGACTGTTCTTTAACTCTGATGCCTGGAATATTTTAAGGAAAATCCTTTGAATTCATTTCCTTGTAAGTTCTTGGAGTAAAACATATCTTTAAATAGTATTTGTATTTTTTTATACAAATTTTTATTTTGCTAATAACCTGCAAAAATCAAAAATTCATTAATGAAATCCAGGTCTGCAAGGAGGGATTATGGCTTTGATGAATTGGGAAAACCTGTGGAATGAATTTTGACTCTAGAGGTTTAACTCTGTTGGCACAGAGTAATTAAGTGTAAAATTTAGGGATTTTTAACATTGGTAAAAGAGTTTGAATCTTTCAAAGGGTTTCTACAGCAAATCCGTTCTTTGAAGGAAAATATAGTTCTTTCTGTGGGCAAACAGGGTTTATGGCTATCAATTTCATAGGAAACTCTTTTTCAAATAATAGGAAGGTTGATTTTTCTGAAGAGTACCTGTTCTTGCAGGTATATGGTCTTTAAAAAGGTTCTTAGGCATCGGATAAGTTTCTGATGGCTTTGGAGGTTTATGGAAATGAACTGAAGCTTCTAGTGGTCTTGACAGCAGCTGTAATGGCTTTTCTAGTTTCTTTTGAGTGTGAAAACAATGTACATGTAGCTTTGTTTTCTTCAATTGGGATGAATTAACGCACAAAAAATGGAGAAGGGTTTAATGGGCACATATGGAGTTTATTAGGCGTTTTTAGGTTTAGAATAGCCTGCAATCAATGGCGGTCACATCGGATAGTGGGCGGTTTTGGTCTTTCAACGGAATAGGAAACTGGTGGTTATCGCGCAGGTTTATAGTGGTAAGTGGTTTTAAACTAAACCCATGCGATCCAATGGCTGAATGGCACGTGTAGGAGAGCAGAATGGGAAAAAACACCCATTTCACGCAGCTTTTGCATTTGGGCGATCGTGCTTCTATTCTACGCGATTTCGGCTTCTGACTGTTAGATCTAAGATTTGGATGAAAACGATCAGGATTGCTTTGGAAGTTGCATTGAAATGATATGTGGGACCGAGCTTGGTTATATGCAGCGGAAGGGTTAAAATACGTTTAAACCTTTATAATGTAGCCGAGGGGTAAAGCTATAAAACATATATGTAATGTTTTAATTAATGTATATGGGTACGGGTTTTTATTTATTATATAGTTTTTAAACCTTTTCAATAGTTTAAAGACCATAGGGGCAAGGTATTTGAATAACGATAGTTTTAGACCAAAGGGGTTATATAGGGCGGGGTTTTTATATTTAGCATGTGGGAATAATAAACTTTGGTCCAAACGTTATAATAGTGGGTTTTTGGGGTATTTTAAATATAAGGGAATTAATAAATACGGGAGGGTACTTCTTAGGGATTTAATAGAAATATGTTAAAAGTTAATGTCAAAGGGTAGTGAAATATAATGTAAACACATTTTATCTCCAAGTAAAGTGTATATGATAGACAAAGCAAAGGAGTGTTGTCTTTTTTAATATTTTACACTTTAACTTAGGACAAATTGTATTTTTGGGGTTTTATGAATGCTTTTGGAGGGATGAAATTAATTATTTTTAGGTTTACAATTTTACTAAGTAAGAATGTGTCTTTACTTAGGAAAAAGGTGTTTTAATGTATGAATGAAGGGTTAATGATGATAAATGTGGGTTTATCATAAGAACTCGATATTTTTAACTAGCTAGTCATCGAGCCTTGGGTCCGGTCCCAACAAAAGTCAGATAATTTCTCTGAGCCTGTTTGACTGATAGCTTATCATAGGGGAGGGGAAATTAGTGATTTTTCCCATTGATGCTTTATTACATGATTTCCCAATTTCTTTCTACCTACCCAACTTTATTTCTAACATTTTTTCTTCATTTTGTAGGTGCATTTCGACTTGCAACCTAAAAAAAATTTCTTTCAAAGCATAAAACTATCTAGATCTACCCTATTTCATCTGAGGGCTCAAATTAAACTGTTGAGCTCCTCATTATTCTCTACCTATTTACTAATTTGTCAAGTTTAAACTGTTTGAAAAATCTCTATTCACTATCTAAAACATGAAATTGAAAGCATGAAGAGCTAAGATTAAGTTGTTTAACTGATCATGGATTATGGCATTTATTGACACTTTGCACATAATCATTATTCTTGCAGTGAAAGTAAAAGTAGTGGCATTTGGATTTTCTCACTTTCAGGTCTTATTTTATCACTTTCTTCTTTTGGGGTCTACATTTTTCTAAGTCCTTTGATCTTTATTTTAGGACCATTTACCCTCTTTTTGACTTTTTATTATTTTTCATTTTTTCAAAATATGGGAAAAAAACTTGCAGAAAGCAAGGTATGTACATATTTACAAGACTTTTCAAAGTCAATTCCAAATTTATGAACCCTATTATTATAGGACCCTAACAATGGCTTCACATGGGGATGGAATCTCCTTGTGAGATGTCAAGAACACCATCGACTAGTAGCCTGATCCATTGGGGCCAATCCCAAACATGCATATGTTGTAACTGAAAACTCTTGGACTAAATTTACACCTTTTTCTGCAAACTGAAATCTGATCTTAGACTAAAAAGGTGTTGCAACCTTCAAACCAAACTACTAAATCATCAATATCTTAGGGCCTTTTCCTTGGCTTAAAACTAAAAACTGAAATAAGCTGAAATCCTTCCTACTTACTCTAATCATTTGTCCAACTAATGGTTAGGTAAAATGAAATAGCCAATGCAACCATTCAAGCATTATGTAATTTGATAGATTTTCTTGCATGTGCTTTTTGATTTTCAACCTATTAGAAACTTGTCAACAAATGAGAGAATAAGGAAATACTTGACTTCCTTTGTTGACTCTAGAAACTTTTGAAAAGTATCTTCCAAGGTATATACACCAATGTTTAACTAATCTAAATGACTGTACATCTATTCTGGATGACCTCCATGCCACGAAACTGAAATGTTATTTTCATCTTTACCTCCCTGCAAAATCAACCTATGATTGTTTTGAGATACTTTCAGATTTTCAGATAAGCTTTGTGATGATATTTCTACTGATAAAAATGTTTGTTTGAGGAATTTTTTATCATCTTGATCTTGAAGCTCATAGTCAATAAATGAAGAAAGACTTTGAATGCATTCATTATCCAACATATCTGTTATTGGATCATGAAAAACTTTGAAATATTGCTGCAATTTATATATGGTTTCTAATGGAACTTCATAGATTTCTAGGGGTTGTTCATCCTTTAAAAAATGAAATGCTTTAGAGCATAATGGTATAGAACTTTCTTTCAAAATTTCTGAACTTTCTTCTTCACTCCCATATTTGATGTGTATTTTTTTATCACTATATTTGAGCTGTTGAAATTGAACTTCCTCATCCCATAAACTAGCTATTAATTGCTCTGTGAAGTTAGCTTGAATTTGGAGAACATAATTATCATCATACTGATCATACTTAGGCAAATCTTTAGAAGAAGGAATGTCATCAATTATACACATTATATCAGCAGATTGATTTTCCAGTAATCTTGATATATCTTGATTAGATTGGTTGCATTCTATTTGAAGGTCATCATTTTTCTCAATACGAGTACTATATAGCAATGGGCCTTTTTGGGAAGGTAGAACAACGTGAGCATCAACCTGTTCTTCTCTCTCTTCATGGATAAAAACTTTAGTACATATATCAATATTAGAATAAGTAGAAACAATTTCTTCATTATGTAAACATTTTGAGTATGGTTGCATGTTTAGAAGCAAACTGATTTCTTCTTCAGTGGGGGGGTGGGAATCTTTGAATTCATAGATTTTAATAACAATTGTTTTTCCCTTATGTAAAAATTGATCATGAGGTTGAACATTTTCTTTAACTTCATTCAAAACATTATATGAAACATCATTTGTTACTACGGAGGGGCTTTGTGGATCTTGATTTATCTCCTGATCTATTTCATCTTTGATTAACTCCTCTTGATTATCATGACACTTAACTTGAGAATGAAATTTATGGACTTCTTATAATAAATATTCAGGATGCCAATTTCCTAAATCTTCATCAATATTTTTAAGGTAATGTATGAGATCTTCAGCTTGATCACAACAATTTTCAGCTAATGATAAAGACAGAAAATATTCTTTGTAATGCTCATAAAATACCTTATTAAAATCCTTTAAAGAAACTAAACTAGCAGGTTTGAGAGCTTCATACCATTCCCTTGCTTTTCCTTCTAAGGTTGCCATGAATAGATTCATGAGGCAATCCTCATGCCAATCACCCTTTAATATCCATGACTGTATATGAAATTTAATGAGATGTAACAAAGGATCATCAATATTCTCATCTGGAAACATAGGAAGGTTTTTATCCCAATTTACCTTTGGTAGTTTGTGTGGAAATCCTGGTATGTGATCTCTGCTCATAGGAGAAAACATGCGTTTTATTCTTGGGTCATCTTGTAAATTAGTTATAAAGAAGGGCCACTGTATCTATACAACCAAGCTAGATCCTTCTATAAAATACAATATACATTGAAAAACTTTCTTAATGAGAAAGCACATAATGTCTTGGATTAAGATCCAAGTTGAAAGCCTGATTTTTCCATATTGTTCTTTCAGGTTCATTCCTCCAGTGGAGTCTTGATTGTGAAATTGATTTGGAGTCACCAGGTGGATGATTTTAACCTTTGTGTGTCTGATCACTGTCCACCATCATAGATCAAATCTGAACCTATAAAATATTTCTAAAGAAAATGTTAGTCTTCCCCAGTATGGTCGTCAGTATGTTATCACTCAATGATTTCTCCAGGTTCAAGAGAGAACTCACCGAGGTAACCACAAACCTACTTCAAACTCTAGGATTTAGCCTTCCTAGGGTTGAGAGAGGGATCTCTCTTTAAAGTTTAACTTTGGAGTTTATTAGGAATTTTTAGGTTTAGAATAGCCTGCAATTAATGGCGGTCACATCGGATAGTGGGCGGTTTTGGTCTTTCAACAGAATAGGAAACCAGTGGTTAGCGCACAGGTTTCTAGTGGTAAGCGGTTTTAAACTAAACCCACGTGATCCAATGGTTGAAGGGCACATGTAGGAGAGTGGAATGGGTGAAACCACCCATTTCGCGCGGCTTTGGCGTTTGGGCGATCGTGATTCTATTCTGCGCGATTTCGGCTTTTGACCGTTAGATCTAAGATTTAGATGCGAACGGTCAGGATTGCTTTGGAAGTTGCATTGAAACGATATGCGGGACTGGGCTTGGTTATATGCAGTGAAAGGGTTAAAATAAGTTTAAACCTTTATAATATAGCCGAGGGATAAAGGTATGAAACATATATATAATGTTTTAATTAATTTATATGGGTGCGGGTTTTTATTTATTATATAGTTTTTAAACCTTTTCAATAGTTTAAAGACCATAGGGGCGGGGTATTTGAATAACGATAGTTTTAGACCAAAGGGCTTATATAGGGTGGGGTTTTTATATTTAGCATGTGGGAATAATAAACTTTGGTCCAAACATTATAATAGTGGGTTTTTGGGGTATTTTAAATATAAGGGAATTAATAAATACGGGAGGGTACTTCTTAGGGATTTAATAAAAATATGTTAAAAGTTAGTATGAAAGGGTAGTGAAATATAATATAAACATATTTTATCTCCAAGTAAAGTGTATATAATAGACAAAGCAAAGGAGTGTTGTCTTTTTTAATATTTTACACTTTAACTTAGGACAAATTGTATTTTTGGGGTTTTATGAATGCTTTTGGAGGGATGAAATTAATTATTTTTAGGGTTACAATTTTACTAAGTAAAAATGTGTCTTTACTTAGGAAAAGGGGTTTTAATGTATGAATGAAGGTTTAATGATGATAAATGTGGGTTTATCATAAGAACTCAATATTTTTAACTAGCTAGTCATCGAGCCTTGGGTCCAGTCTCAATAAAAGTCAGAGAAATGCTCTGAGCCTATTTGACTGATAGCTTAGAATACTGAATACTCATAGGGGAGGGGAAATTAGTGATTTTGCCCGTTGATGCTTTATTACATGATTTCCCAACTGCTTTCTACCTACCCAACTTTATTTCTAACATTTTTTCTTCATTTTGTAGGTGCATTTCGACTTGCAACCTAAAAAAAAATTCTTTCAAAGCATAAAACTATCTAAATCTACCTTGTTTCATCTAAGGTCTCAAATTAAACTATTTAGCTCCTCATTATCCTCTGCCTATTTACTGATTTTTCAAGTTTAAACTGTTTGACAAATCTCTATTCACTATCTAAAACATGGAATTGAAAGCATGAATAGTTAAGATTAAGCTGTTTAACTAATCATGGATTATGGCATTTATTGACACTCTGCACATAATCATTATTCTTGCATTGAAAGTAAAAGTAGTGGAATTTGGATTTGCTCACTTTCAGGTCTTATTTTATCTCTTTTTTCTTTTGGGGTCTATACTTTTCTAAGTCCTTTGATCTTTCTTTTAGGACTTTTTACCCTCTTTTTTACTTCTTATTATTTTTCATTTTTTCAAAATATGGGAAAACAACTTGCAGAAAGCAAGGTATGTACATATTCACAAGACTTATCAAAGTCAATTCAAAATTTATGAACCCTATTATTATAGGACCCTAACACTAGGCACATTCCATTTTTAAGATGTTCAAAGGCATTAGTTGCTTCAGGAGTCCATCAAAATGCATCTTTCTTCAATAATGTTGTTAGAGGTGATGATATTATCCCATAATTCTTAACACAATTGCGATAATATCTTGTTAACTCGAGAAATCCTCGTAACTTCTTTATGGCTGTGGGGACTTTCCATTCGTTAATGGATTTAATATTTTTACGGTTTACCTTAACACCCTCTTGAGATACAATATCACCTAGATATTCCACCTCTTGTACTCCAAAGAAACATTTGGAGGTTTTTTCATATATTTTTTCTCCTCCAATATTTTGAGAACCTTGTCAACATGTTGAACATGATCCTTCCAAGCCCTGTTGTAGATTAGTATATCATCAAAAACTACTAACACAAATTTTATAAGGAAGGGTTCAAAAATGGAATTCATCAACCCTTGAAATGTAGAAGGTGCATCGATAAGGCCAAAAGGCATGACAAAAAATTCATAATGATCGTCATGAGTTCGAAATGTTGTTTTCGGAATATCTTCGGTCTTCATTCTAATTTGATGATATCCTGAACGAAGATCCAACTTGGTAAAATAAATTGCTCCATGTAATTCATCCAATAATTCATCAATCACATGAATGGGAAATTTATATGAAATAGTGAGCTTATTGAGCTCCCTATAATCCGGACACATGCACCATGATATATCCTTCTTGTCCACCAATACTACTAGCGCAGAGAAAAAACTTTTACTAGGTTGAATTATACCAACCTCTAACATTTCTGCAATGATACGTTCAATTTCGCTATTTTGGAAATAAGGATATCTGTAAGGCCTGATGTTTGGAGAAACACTTCCTCGAATCAATTGAATAGCATGATCATGATCACAAATAGGTGGGAGTTCGTTGGGAGTTTCAAACACCTTGGAATGATTGTCCAAGACTTTTTGGAGATCTAGAGAAATAGATGATTTTTATGTTGGAACTTCTAGTGAGCATAATTTTTCAATTACGCCTCGTTTTTCTTTCTCCAGAAGCTTTGTCATGAAATTATATCTTATTATCTTTCTCGGCTTCCCTACAATACCCTGTAATTCAACTTCATTTCCTTCTGAAAAAAAATTCAATAAAATTTCTTAAAAATTAAAAGCTACCGTCCCCAAATATTGTAACCATTGTACTCCTAGTACAACATCATCACTTCCCATTGGAATGGAAAGCATTGGACTATTCAATACATATTCCCCCATTTTTAGCTTGATATTATGGCATTTTCCAAAGAAATTTATAGTCACTCCATTTGCAACCATCACTTTACACTCTGGTGTTAGGTATAGAAATAAATTCAATTCCTTGGCTACCTTACAATGAATAAAATTATGGGTACTACCTGAATCAATCAACACTATTACAGTTTTCTTCTTGATATGTCCTTCTATCTTGAGAGTTTGACGAGTGGTAATTCCTGCCAATGCATTATAGTATATGGTAGGACTCATTTCTTCTTTCTATAGGGTTGGTTCCTAGTGTATATTTTATTCCTCCTCTTCACAATCTATGTAAAATAATTTCTTCTCAAAACACTTATGACCTTTTGTGTATTTTCTATCACAACTGTAGCAAGGCCCTTTTTCTCTTTTTTCTTCCAATTTTTGTGGTGTCAACCTTGTAATTTGTGTAAGTCTAGGAGTAGAAACACTTCCATCTTTATAGATGTGAGTGGTAGGCTTCCTTGTCGCCATAAATTTACTTTCAATTTTTCTTTCCAACCTGAATGCCTTCTCCAATGAATCAGGTTCTCAAAGGCGAACCTCATGTTGGATTTTATCCTTTAAATTACCTATGAAGACATAAATCATGTGTGCCTCTAGAATATCAGCTACCCTTATATTCAATTTTGGAAAGTCCTCAATGTGCTCCACCATTTAACCCTTTTGTTTGAGATTTATCAATTGGCTAAAGAAAGTGTTTCTATTTGTATCCTCATAATGTGCTATCATTTCCTCCATAAAAATTGACCAAGTGACAATTTTTTTACGAGAGAAAAGCCATCGATACCATACAAATAAGCCACAACGAAGATAGTAAATAAATGTTTGGAAGGATGGTTTGAAGAAAGGCATGGAAGCTAAGATGGATGGCGTGGAAGTGAAGATGGAAGGTTTGAAGAAAGGCATGGAAGCTAAGATGGATGGCATGGAAGTGGGCATGGAAGCTAAGATGGATGACATGAAAGACAACATAGAAAACATGAAGAATAATCTAAAAGCATACATGGAAGGCTTGATGACAAACTTAAAACCAGAAATGATTCCTAATGGCGGAAATATAGGAGAAGAACCTCATGATGAGAACAAAATAAATGTTAATCGTGATTTCATAAACTCGAATGTTGGTGGGAAGAACCACCATATTCCAAAAAATGGATATGAGGAAGTTTGATGGAAAGGATCCTGTAACATGGATACTACAGATGGAGCAATATTTTGATCTCCATAATGTGCAAAACACACAAAAGGTACGCATTGCAACTTTACATTTAGAACAAAATACATTTGTATGGTATCGATGGCTTTTTTCCCGTAAAAAAATTGTCACTTGGTCAATTTTTACGGAGGAAATGATAGCACATTATGAGGATACAAAGAGCAACACCTTCTTTACCCAATTGATAAATCTCAAACAAAAGGGTTTAGTGGGGAAGCACATTGAGGACTTCCAAAAATTGAATATAAGGGTAACTGATCTTACTGAGGAACACAGGATTGATCTCTTCCTAGGCACTTTAAAGGATAACATCCAACATGAAGTTCGCGTTTTGGAACCTGATTCATTGGAGAAGGCATTCAGGTTGGCAAGAAAAGCTGAATGTAAAATTATGGCGACAAGGAAGCCTACCACTCAATTCTATAAAGAAGGAAGTGTTGCTACGCCTAGATTTCCACAACCTACAAGGTTGACACCACAACAATTGGAAGAAAAAAGAGCAAAAGGGCTTTGCTACAGCTATGATAGCAAATACACTAAAGGTCATAAGTGTGCTGAGAAGAAATTATTTTACATAGATTGTGAAGAAGAAGAAGAAAATGAACAAGAAGAGGATATACACTAGGAACCAGCCTTAGAAGAGGAAGAAATGAATCTGACCATATCATGTAATGCACTGGCAGGAATTACCACTCCTCAAACTCTCAAGATAGAAGGACATATCAAGAAGAAAAAGGTAATAGTGTTGATTGATTCAGTAGCACCCATAATTTTATTCATTGTAAGGTAGCCAAGGAATTAAATTGTTTCCTATACCCAGCACCAGAATGTCAAGTGATGGTTGCAAATGGAGGAACTATAAATTGCTCTGGAAAATGCCATAATATCAAGCTAACCATGGGGAATATGTGTTGACAAGTCCAATGATTTCCATTCCTATGGGAGGTGCTGATGTTGTACTAGGAGTACAATGGTTACAATCTTTGGGGACGGTAGCTTTTAATTTTCAAGAACTTTTCTTGAAATTTTTTTCAGAAGGAAAGGAAGTCGAATTACGGGGTATTGAAGGGAAGCCGTGAAGGATAATAAGCTCTAATGTCATGACAAATCTTCTAAAGAAAGAACAACGAGGCGTAATTGCACAATTATGCTCACTAGAAGTTCCGACATCAAAATCATCTATTTCTGCAGATCTCCAACAAGTCTTGGACAATCATTCCAAAGTGTTTCAAACTCCCAAAGGACTCCCACCTATTCGTGATCATGATCATGCTATTCATTTGATTCCAGGAAGTGTTCCTCCAAACATCAGGCCTTATAGATATCCTTATGTCCAAAAGAGCGAAATTGAACATATGATTGCAGAAATGTTAGAGGCGGTATAATTCAACCTAGTCAAAGTTCTTTCTCTGCTCCTGTAGTATTGGTACACAAGAAGGATGGATCATGGCGCATGTGTCTGGCTTATAGGGAGCTCAATAAGCTCACCATTAAAGATAAATTTCCCATTCCTGTGATTGATGAATTATTGGATGAATTACATGGAGCAATTTATTTTACCAAGTTGGATCTTCGTTCACGATATCATCAAATTAGAATGAAGACTGAAGATATTCCAAAAACAGCATTTCGAACTCATGAGGGTCATTATGAATTTTTGGTCATGCCTTTGGCCTTACCAATGCACCTTCTACATTTCAAGGGTTGATGAATTCCATTTTCAGACCCTTCCTTAGAAAATTTGTGCTAGTATTTTTTGATGATATACTAATCTACAGCAGGTCTTGGAAGGATCATGTTGAACATGTTGACAGAGTGCTCAAACTATTGCAGGAGAAACAATTATATGCAAAAACATCCAAATGTTTCTTTGGAGTACAAGAGGTGGAATATCTGGGTCATATTATATCTCACGAGGGTGTTAAAGTAGACCCTAACAAAATTAAAGCCATTAAGGAATGGAAAGTCCCCAAGACAATAAAGCAGTTGCGAGGATTTCTTGGGTTAACAGGCTATTATCGCAAGTTTGTTAAGAATTATGGGAGAATAGCAGCACCTCTAACAACATTATTGAAGAAAGATGCATTTTCATGGACTCCTGAAGCAACTAAGGCCTTTGAATATCTTAAAGAGGCAATGTGCCTAGCACCGGTCTTAGCTACGCCAGACTTCACAAAAACCTTTATTGTGGAATGTGATGCCTCAGGAAATGGAATTGGTGCAGCTTTAATGCAGGAAGGAAGACCCATTGCTTTTGAAAGTCGTCCAATCAAAGGAAAGTATTTACAGAAACCTATTTATGAGAAGGAAATGTTAGCAATACTGCATGCACTAAAGAAATGGTGAACTTACCTAATGGGAAGACACTTCAAGGTAAAACTGATCATGATAGTCTTAAACACTTTTTGGAACAAAGACTATCTTCAGAAGAGCAGCAAAAATGGGTCACAAAGATGTTGGGTTATGACTTTGAAATAATCTACAAAAAAGGAAAGCTTAATCTTGTTGCAGATGCACTCTCAAGAAAGAATGAAGAGGTGGAAGCATTGCTTTGTGCCATTTCTATTATCCAACCAGATTGGATAACCGAAGCAAGAGATGAATGGAAGAAGGACAAAGATGTATGGACACTCATTCAAAAGCTGCAACAAGATCCTAGTACATCTGATACATTTAGTTGGAAAAATGATTTCTTATGGTACAAAGATCGCTTATATCTTTGTAAGAATTCCCAACTAAAACAAAAGATTCTTCTGGAATTGCACACTTCTCCTTTAGGAGGACACTCAGATTTTTAAAAACTTACCACAGGGTGAAGAAAGAATTTTTTTGGGATGGCCTTAAATCTGATATTCGAAAGTTTGTGGCGGAATGTTTGGTTTGCCAGCAGAATAAAGTGGAGACAATTAAGACCCCAGGACTTCTACAACCTTTATCCATTCCAAGTCAACGTTGGGAGGAGATTTCAATGGATTTTATCACAGGTTTACCTAAGTCCGAAGGAAATAATGTAATCATGGTGGTAGTTGATAGACTTACCAAGTATGCACACTTTTGTGCATTATCTCATCCATTTAAAGCAATTACAGTTGCTACTACATTTGTGGATAGAATTCAAAAGCTACATGGAAGCCCAAGGGTTATTGTGAGCGACAGAGATCCCATTTTTACGGGAAATTTTTGGATAGAGTTATTTTCTTGTTTGGGTACTAAATTAGCTCATAGCTCATCTTATCATCCTCAATCTGATGGTCAAACTGAGATAGTAAATAAATGTTTGGAAGGATATCTTCGATACTTGTTCTTGTAATTTTGATAGATCATGTTGCAATTCTTCATCTTCATGAGTCATGGTAGAGCCTTCTGAAGGCTTGATGGGTGTTGAATTCTTTTTAGGGGCCATTTTAGAATTCAATATTGATATCTATTCTACAAGATTCCCTTGGAATCAATTCAACTTGATTCTTCAAACAAGACTTATGCAATTCGGAAAAAAAAATACACACCTTTTACTAGCTTTTAGGAGCTCGATATTGAAATTGAATTATCTCTGTAGTTGAAAATCTTTGATATCTGAAATTCAGCCCTGTAGTAGATCTCTGAAGCTTCTTTCAAATGCCACAGGTCTGACCTGATTTGGATTCTCCAAGACAAAGTTGTGTCCAATCTCCTACAATGACCTAATTCTGGACTGGTTTAGTAGAGCGAACTTGTACGACTTGCCACGTGTCACTGTTTTGTCCTTTGTCTCTGAAATTGATAGCCAAAAAACTTCAGTCTGTGTACTTGCGACCACTTTTTACGGCACTTCAATCCAATGCCCAGAGAGATAGTTATTGAAGTTTTCCCACGATCACCTCTTTGAGATGAAATTCAGGAGCCTGAAAAAGCACTACCTTCCACAGATCATATCTCCAAAAATATTGCGAACCAAGCTCTGAAATTTTTTGACGAATTTCCTCAGGATTTCAGCTTCGCACCATATGAATTTCAGACTCTGAAACTTCGTACAAAAAATTTATAGCGCAATTGCCACGATGACCTGTTTATGAGCCTGAAAAAATACCTAACTTCCACAGATGATATCTCCTCAAATATTGCGAACCAAGATCTGAAATTTTTAGACAACCTTCTCCTCAAGATTTCAGCTTCGCACCCTGAAATTTCAGCTTCCCAGTTTTTTGTAGAAAAAATTATACAAAATGCCACGATGACCTGTTTGGAGTAGCGAAACCCTAGAATCCCAAGCTCTGATACCAAATGTTGTGTAACCAGCTCCAAAAATAGAAGAAAAGAGATATTCACGCCTTAGAAATGAGCCACTTCGAGGGGGAAACCTCCAATACATTACATGAATGAACAATTCTTGATGATACAATTTACAAAACCTCCTTTCTATATATAGGAGTCCATGGGGCCATAATGTAATCCTAGTGGGCCACAATGTAATCCTAGCCGACCTAACACTAATAATTTAAGGGCACAATAATAACAAAATGGGGGTTACAAGGGTACAATAATAACAATAAGGGGGTTACACTAACAAAAATAAGGGACTATACTAGTAATATAGGGACCTAACAGATGATTTAAATTAAAAACCCACCTTTCTATATATAGGAGTCCATGGGGTCATAATATAATCCTAGCCGGCCTAACAATAGTAATGTAAGGGCACAACAATAACAATAGTGGGGTTTTATGGGGCACAATAATAAAAATATGGGGAGTAAAGGGGTACAACAATAACAATAAGGGGGCTACACTATCAACAATAAGGGACTACACTAGTAACATAGGGACCTAACATGGATATACCAACCTATTGAGAGAAACTGGTCAATCACCAACTGTCAGAATTAAATCTCATTGGATGTTTCATATTCCCTTCATTGATAACTTATTTATCCTTTTACGTTCATGTAGAGATTTTCATGCATTTGGGTCTGAATATCATGGATGTACATAAGAGGAAGAAATCATTAGTAGACTGGATAGACATATTGAGAATTCATTCCAAGTATGAAGGCTTCACATATTTTACCTCTTCTTTTATGTCAGTTGATTATTAAATTATAAAAAACTCTCCTCCACCTTGTATTTTTCCAAAAGCCCAGTCTCTTCTCCAGCTGAGTAAAGATGTCAATGTAGGAGATTGGTTTCAATTGAAGGTTATATTGAGATTAGGTTATATGGAGCAGATTTTTCCCCTTATAGGATTACTAAATTTGTACCCATGAGACTACTTGCTCTATAATTTATCAGACAGAGCTTGAATGTTGATCAAATTCACTTTGTACCGGCTAAGAAAGGGAACTTGTTCAAACTGCCCAAAACAGTTGGGGCTTTCATTGTAAATAGCAGGCAGGCCATGGAAGAGGTGGAAAACATCCTAAAGAGGATGCAATTGCAACTCGATGGAAAATGGGCATATTACCCACATCATATCATTTCCAATAGAAGAGTGGGAAATTCATATGCTCCTTATGTACATGAACCCAGACCAGACATGGAGAAATTAGATAATGGTGGTAAGATAGGAGCACCAGAAGGAATGGAGATTGAAACACCCCATGCTACAGAGAAAGGTTTAAAGAGAAGTAGTGAAGAAAGGAGATACAATTCAAAGTTCAAATAAGCCCACAATGTCTGAAAAAGAATTTGAACCTTTAGCTGGAAGTTCATATGCTATGACTGGTTTTTAGCTGCAATTGGAAGAAGTGGCGTGTAAACCTTCTTCCCTTGTGCCTGAATATTCCTCTCAAAGTTTTGTGAATGTCCTGAAGTAGTTGTATGGTAATATTGAAGAAATAAATAAGAATATAAGATAAAGTATTGCATCCCAACTAGAAACACAATCAATTTCGGATTATCATACCAGATTGTTATCTTCTATGGATCTTGAAAGAAATCAATTGAAGTTTTCTTTTTATCATCCTTCCAATCTTGCAGTTCCATTTTATGCAAGTTTCAATATATTTAATTTAACAGTGGATGCAATAGAAATCCCTTTTCCTGATAAAATTAATTTTCACGGCAAAATTGGAGAGTTGATTTACAGTGACTTGAGAAAAAAATCTTTGGCTTCCAATTGGATGAAATTTTATTGGGAAAGTTTGTTATTTAGTTGAATTTGGAGAAAGATAATTCAAGGGCTTTACTCACACAGAATGAAGAATTGATGAGATTTATTCTCAAAATCGGTGTAAATCCAGAAGACAGAAATGTTGTTCAAAAAATATTACAGGGAGCAGAAACCAAAATTTAATTTTTAAGAAAGAAGTTGAAATTACCTTATGTGGAACATGTAATGGCTCCAGAGGTAGCTCAAGTTGAAAAAGAGAAGGAAATATTGACAAATGAGATTTTGCATAGAAATAATGAAGCAACTTTTCTGAAAGAAATGAATTCTAGTCTACAACATGTTATCACCAAACTGAAACTAATTGGGCTGCTCAACGATCAATTCAGTGTAATTGTTTCAATTCACTTAGGGTTGGAAGTTAACCCTTCTACCCAGAGAGGGCTCTCTCAAGAAAATATATGATATTCAATAATGAAGCTTAAAAAAGAAGATGGAAAACTCTCATATGTCTTTTGGATAGTTTTTTGCAGGTGAAGGATGTGTGATGGATACCATTGGGAATGGAGTCAGTATGAAACTCAATTACATTGAAACATCATTCATGGAAGCTGAGGCATGTGAACTCTTACAAAAATAACTTTGACAACAAAAAATATGCATAAAGGAAGTTGGAGCATAATAATTTATGAATTCCAAGTAATTGTTCATGAAGTAAGCTGAATTGACATTGAAAAGGTAAATGAGACAAACACATAAGAGACCATAAAGGATATCAGGTCCGAAAAAGGTTTTCTGCAACTAGATATTAATTGAGTAGAGAAAAAATTACAATAGCAGCATTGGTCATAACATCGATCAACTTCTCTCTAACTCTAAAAATCCTCTATTTATAGAGTGAGGACTCATACAAATGATTTTCCACCTTTCTAGATTCAAATTCCTACCTCATATACCTATTTCAAATAGGATTACATCACTTGGATACTTCCTAGGGATATATTTTGTTTGGTAGAGTTTGAATAAAAAAAGGACTTTTCCTTCATTAAATAGTTCAACAAATCCCATTAATAACCCTTATAAAATGCAACCAACTAATTTGTTGGGTGTACTAGGCTGCTGATGTGTCATTATTCCATGTGGATGTTGAGCTTGACCTCTTCGAAGTCGAATTTTAAAATTTTTACACAAATCTGGTTAGTGGAAATTCTGAAAATTAGGCCTCAAAGATGAGTGCATAATTTCAAAACCATGATGCCTTTGAAAAACCTGAGAGACTTTTTTGTATATGGGCTTGTGCTGAAGAAAAACCTCCTTCATATTTCCAAAAAGAAAATCATTTGGTCAAAAATTGAACTTGAAGTTGACTGTTGAAATAGTCATGTACAGGAAAGTTCGTAGCATAGTTTTTGTAGTGTTTTCATTTCACCATCTTCTGCACTTTTTCTGACCTTTCTTCCTACTGGAGTGTCTTCCTTAGGTAAAATAATGTAAACAAGTGCCTTCATTCACCCCTTTCATGATATTTCTTTGGAATTTTTACCTCAAAACATTCTACAGCGAGTTCGTAGCGAAAACTCAGCTTTAAGCCTGGAACTCGCTACGAACTTGCCTAACTTTTCCATATTTTTCAATTTTCACTATTTACCTCCAAAAAACATGTTCACAGATCTATAAATGATTTGATACAGTATCCTAAGACAAAATTTTCCAAAAAATATGTCTTACCATCTTTCAAGGGGCAGCAGGGTCATCCGTTACAATCGTTTTTAAAACCCTTTTTCTTCAATTCTGCTTGCACCATCTCCATTGAACCAAAAAAAAATTGTTTAGGTGGAAAAAGCCATGATTAGACGGAAAAATATCATGCTAGGTTTCAGGTCCTGATATTTCTAACTTGAAAAACATTCAACTGGAAATGTTTATGAATGAATGGTGAAACATAACAATGTACATATGAAACACAAAGGAGAGACATATGCTAAAACTCATACCACATGAATCCCACAAATCAGAGTTGCATCACTTTATTAATTCCCTTCCAAACTGTACAATGGAGCACAGAGCTCACTACCACACTATTCCCCTATTTCTAAGTTTTCAGACTTCAGACTTTCAGCCTCTTACAAATGATTAGCATTTACAATAAATAGACAAATTTTGTGGGAATATAAATCGATGGAAAGAGGAGAAATCATAACTGAAGGTGGAAAACCAAGAACCAATAATCTCTCCGTAAAGAAAGAGCTACATTACATCTGGTCAATGAGAAGGCGAAACATTGTAACGTAGATCTCTTTACCACGTAACTGCAAATGTGATTGTTACAAATTTGGGTCTCAGCGTCTGACATTTCGCTTTCCATTTTCCGTTTTTAAGAAAACTGAATTTTTATTAATGTTGTTGAAACAGCAATGAAATTAAATAATGCCTTACGTGAAGGTAAAAATGTAATTTGAATGGGAAAAGGGGAGGGAGATGGGGTCCACATAGCAATCAGAATCTGAGGAGGGAGCGGAGCAAAGTTCCGTGGTGGAAAGAAATAATGCGATGCGATTGAAATATTTTGAAAAATCGATTTATTGCATTAACAAAGGAGAAAACCCATTTAATTGGGAAAAGGCGGAAGGAACTGTGGTGGGGCCGACCAATCGCAATCGCATCAGAGGTGGGGAGCAGTTTAAAACTTTGAATATAAAAATTGCGATGCGATCGGTAGATCAGAGGAGCGGCTTGCGATCAATCGCATCGGAGTTTTGTAGTGGGGAGGGTTCAATCGATGATGGGCTTTAAATGGTGTGATGCGATTGGGGGCAAGCTTTATATAAATGAATTTAAAACCAAAATTTTATTTTAAACCAAGGGAAAGGCCCTTTATTATATGCGGGTGGAAGTACTATATGGTGGGCCCGGGGGTCAATCGCAATCGCAATATCAGAGGGGAGGAGGAATGAAACATATGTGAAACGCCGACGCGATTGGCCTGATCGAATTTGAGCCGTCAGATCAGTGGGGAGAGATCAACAGTGGGGAGATCAATCGGAGGTTTTCCATCGGGGGAGCGGATCGGGAGATCAGAAGAAGATTTGCAATCGGGTAGTTAGAGGGAGGGGTGCGATCGGAAGATCGAAGGAAGAGTCACGATTAATCGCATCGGAGTTTCGTGCGATTGGAGTAATTGGGGGGGGCACGTTAATATTTGCGATGCGATTGAAAGGGGAAGGGAAGGTTTGCGATTGTGGCGGGGTTTTATATATATGAACCTTCGAAATTTTTATCATAAGGTTTTCAACGGGGGATGGAGGGGAAGTGGTTTGGGATCGAATTTAATATAATAATGCGATTTTATAATCGGAAAGGGGGAAAATGGATTTTATTAAAGAACTATAAAACTTTAATAAAACAAATTTTAAGGAAAAATGGGAAATAGGGGGTATATGAGGGTATACGGACTTTTATTTCACTTAAGCATAAATTTCAATCCAGAAGTCAGTTTTGAGAGTGTAGTATACCATTGGAAATCTCTTTCCAGGCTCTTTCTGCTGGATTTGCTTGGAAAATTATTTGACACTGAACGTGCTGTGAAAAACTTCTCTGAAAGGCAGGGTGATGATATTGTTGGAGATGACAGCTTCTAAATTGTGACTGAAAGGCAAAGTATTATGTTTTCACCTCAAAACATGGTTTTGAGGTGAAACTTGCATCAAACTGAATAAACGATATCTCTGATCTTCCTGGTGCTATGATTTTGAGTTTATTGACTTCCTCATGACCTTGCTGATATTTATTTGACACTTGACTCATTAATTCGATCATGGTGAGGCCCTAGAAACTAATGAGACCCATCCTATGACCTACTGACATGATTTTGAGAATGAAAGTGACTAATGACTGAATACCATAGGGAGGAAAATCAGCAAGTACCTCATGAGGGAAAACTGATAAAAATTACTACCATCAATGAAACCATGACCTAGTGGAATGGTGAAATTTATTTGGTATGAGACGCCTAATATGAAAATGCAAAAGAGAAATTTTGATCACTGATGGCAGTATGACTAGACTGACACTAACATTGGCTCCAATCGGGATGGTAGCTCCTTGGAGGTGCCAAGAACACCGTAGACCAAGTAGCCTTATCCATTGGGCATGGAGTCAAAAATACTGAAAAACTGACACAATGCAGACTGACACTGACTAAAGACTAAGACTGAGAAGCTGAAATAAAACCAAACCATACACATAACATTCAAGTCTTATAGCCTTCACCTCGGGCCCCAAACTTCAATGACTGTGTACTCTGAAATCTGATAAAAATAACATGGTATATACAATGATGATGACATAAATTCTGATCCTTTGTTTTCAACAATGGTAGTGCTTTAAAAGCCTACCATTTACTGCTCCTCCAGGGCAATCTTGGCCATCCATTTTTTAGAGTAAGACGGCATTCTGTCCTCTGTAAGTTGAAATCCTATATGGTCCTTTCCACAGATTGTCAAACTTACCATGCTTCCCTTTGTCTTCATTTCTGGCATCCCATTTCAACACTATATCATCCAGCTGAAACCTTTCTGCTTTGGTCTTTCTGTCAAAGATCTTCTTTATTTTCTCCTACAACTGAATGGCGTTCTCTGACACTTCCTCTCTTGTTTTCTGAAGGTGGATCATCTGATTGATCCTTCATTGATTATCATTATCCTCGCTGCCAACTTCTTGCAATAATTTCATAACTGGGATTGTAAGGGATGTGGGGAAGACAGCATCAGTTCCATAAAATAATTCGAAAGGTGACATACCGATTGATTTCTTACCGCTAACTCTGTCTGCCCACAGAGCGATGATGAGCTTGCGATGCCAATTTCTTTTGTTTGCCTCTAGGTCGTTGCCTTATGGATAATACGTTGTCGAATGGCCCAGCGCGATGTTGTAGTTGTCACAAAAATCCATCATCTTCTTGGATCGGAACGCTGCTGCGTTGTCTGTTACGATTTTTCATGGGCAGCCAAAATGAGATAAAATATTTGATTCCAGGAATTGAATGATTATCGTGTCTGTTGCTCACCTGGCTAGGACGGCCTCGATCCATTTCGTAAAGTAATTTGTCCCTGTCAATATCCATCGGTGCTGCGCTGAGGACGCGGGATGAATTTTTCCTATGAAATTGAGCCCCCACTGCTGAAAGGGTGTGTTCACTGAAACTGGTTTCAAAGGGAGTGGAAGCAATTTCTTCTTCCCTTGAAAGATTTGGCATTCATGACATTTCATCACTGTCTTATATAAATCAGAAAATAATGTGGGCCAATAATATCTTGCTCTCAATACCTTGTTAGTTGTAGTCTTCCAAAACAAGTGACCGCCATAGTCGCCTTTATGAAAATCGTGCATTACCGTCTGTGCCTCTTCTTCAACCAAACAATTGAGAAGAACGCCTCCTAGATCTTTCCAATACAGAGCGTTGTCTAAAATGCAGTATTTTTCATATTTTAGCTTCAGAGATCTACCCTTACTCTTAGACATTCCGATAGGAGGTGACAAATGCTGAAGGACATAGACAATATCTTAATACCATGGGTACTGCAGAAAAATATCTGAAATTGGAACCAGCAAACCTTCATCTTCATCTTCTACCACTACTGTTATGAGGTTTATATCTAAAGCACGCATATTTGATTGGGCCATCAATTTCGCCAAGCCTTGGCCTTTGATCAACTTCGCGGGCTTGATCTCCAGATTGTACTCCAACATAGCTGCTATCCACTTACCTCTCTGACCTTCTGGATCAGTTTGCATCAACACATCCTTCACTGCTGCGTTAGGGACATATGCTATAGTATGTGAATGCAGAATATAGACCCTGAAATCCTTCAATGCCTTGATAAGAGCCAATGCCTATTTTTCAATAATATTATACCTCAAAGCAGCATCTCTAATAGTTCTACTAAAAAATGAAATTGGCTTTTCGTTCTCGTCTCTCTTTTGCATTAAAACAGTAGCTAAAGTATGCTTCGATGCAAACGAAAATATGATGAAGTCTTGAGTGTAGTCGGGACTGATCAAAACTGAGGCATTGGACAAAGCGAACTTTACCAGATTGAATGACTTGATAGCTTCTTCACTCCACTTGACAGTGTTGTCCTTCTTCAACATGTTAGTCATTTCCCTCAAATGTTCAACCAGATTGGGTATAAATCGACGTAAGAAGTTCATCTTACCATTGAATGCTTGGATCTCCTTTTTGTTTCGTGGAAGGTCTATGTGCTGAATTGCCTCCACTCTAGATGGATCGATGTGGATACCATCTTTAGAGATGATATGCCCCAGCAGCTTGCCTTCATCCATGGCAAAGAGACACTTCTTGGGATTGAGAGAAATTCCAAACTTTCTGCATCGCTGAAAAACAACTCTCAAACGGTGCAAATGCTCATCATATGATTCTGAAAACACTGTCAAATCATCAAAATAAATGACCAGAAAAACATATTTTTCGTTGGCAAAAGAAATGTCCATTGCATGCTGGAAAGTAGCTCCTGCATTCTTCAGTCCAATTGGCATTTTGGCATACTTGAAGGTTCCCCAGGGTGTTGTGAAGGCAATTTTATCTTGGTCCTTCTCATGCACCAAGATTTGGTTGTAGCCTGAGTAGCCATCAAGTAGTGACATCCTGGATGCTCCAACTACTCTCTGCAGAATATGGTCCATTTTTGAAAGTGGATAATTATCCTTTAAGGAAGCCTTATTCAAGTTCCGAAAATATATACACAACCTTATTTCTCTAGTCTTCTTACGTACCGGGACCAAATTTGAAATCCAGTCAGAAAATCTAATGGGGACTATGATACCAGCTTTGTACAATCTGTTTACCTCTTTTTCGATGGATGGCAGCAGCTTCGGATTGATTCTTCTCAGCTTCTGTCTGAATGGCTTTTGATCCGGCTTGATAGGAATAGTATACTAGATTATGTTCTTATCAAACACCTTCAAATCTGAATAATCCCATGCAAATACATCAGAAAATTCAGAAAGCAACTTCACATACTTCTCCTTCGCTTCAGGGGACAATGCCTTTGACAATTTCATGAACTTGGGCTAATCAGGTGTTCCAAGATTCACATCTTCAACTCCTTTCTCCATGGGCACCAAGCTTGGCTTCTTTGCCACATCGTCCTAATCAAACAACTCCTCTAAATGTATGAGACCTCTAGGAATTACATTATATTTCAGCTGCAATATGTCCATCTGGTTTGTTTCCAATTCTTGATCATCAACCACATACTCACCTTCTATGGGAGTGTCCTTGAATTTTCCATCACCCTGAAAAAATGCATTAATCTCATTATCATCCCAAAATACTTGCCAATACCTTAAATTGTCCGGGACAGCAGGCCTATGTTTGACATGGATCTCAAACTTGTTGCTGGAGTTCATCGGAATCTTCATGTTACTTTCAGTAGTGGCAAGAGAATCAGCAATAAGATTCTGCATCCTAGGCACTGCTGTCAAAGTGTACTCTGGAAATGTCTTAAAAATGTCCAGAACTGCATTTCTGTATGCCCTTAATCTTGGATGTTTAGCTTGGTATTCTCCTTTCACCAGCTTGATTATTAACTCAGAGTCCCCATACACATAAATCCTTTTTGCCTTCAACTTCTTCAAGATTTTGAGGCCTGCAATTAGAGATTCATACTCTGCTTCATTGTTGGAGCAGTCAAAAGCCAACTTATAAGCACATACTCTAACATTACTAGGGACCTTTTCAGGATGGAAAATAGGGCTCCGAATCCATATTCCAATACCTGCTCCATCCTTACCAACAGCTCCATCAAAGTCCATACCCCATAGGCCTTCTTCTTCTTCTTGTAGATGTTGAAATTTAGTTTCTTCCTTCTCTTTACCTTGGTTGATTTCTGGTTGTTTGTTGTCTTTTAGCTGCTGGTGGACAGGAGGCTCAGAAGTACTTGCCACTTTGTCCTTTTCCTGTTCGAGGACCTCTCTGAAATTTTCTGAAATCTCAGGTATCTCATCCACTTGTACCAACTGAACATCCTCATCATTTAAATCACCATCTGAATATAAGACAAAAGACTCTAAATCTGTGTGGACTGCATTGATGGGATGGTTTACTGGCTTGTCTTTGCTAGTAATCATATATTTCATTTTCTTTTCCCTATATAACTTTCTCAACTGGCCAAATACAGGGATTGTGGAATAAGAGAAGTCAATCTGTATGGTCCCCTTAATTTTTGCACCCCAAGACCTAGATAGAAGCATTCCAAACCGTGGTGGGACATCAGCAACAACTACATCCATCAAGACATTTTTGGCTGGGATTTGATCTAAAGACACTACCAAGTCTTTGATAAGACCAATACAATGGACCCTACTTGAGTCAAAAGAATACAAATCATGGTATTTTCTAGTAACATCAAGGCCTAACTTCTCCATGACAACTTTGGGTATCAAATTATGCGAGGCCCCGGAGTCCAACATGGCGTTATGCAAGATAAACTCACGCAACCTAAGACTTAGGTAAAAGGGAGGGACTTCATTTTCTTCAGATTCTTCTGTGGCTGGACCAAAAATAAGTTCAGGGTAGTCATCTTTCACATTGACCATATCAGAAAGAGGGTCAATTTGCAGGACTTTAGACACCTCAATTTTATACACACTATTCTTCACCAACTCAGTCAGGGGCACAGACACTTTTAGTTTAGAAATTTCATTTTCTAAATTAAAGGAAGGAGATTTTTCTACCTCTTTAATGGGAGGGTCTTTCTTCTCTGTTTGCTCCTTCGTTATTCTCTGCTGGCTTTTTTCATTTGCTGTGTTAGTAGCTGCGGGTGCTTTGCTGGATGAAGGATTGGTCGGCTCTTTTCCCTTCTTATGTGCCTCGTCCTTCATTTGGAGTTCTTTTCTCTTTTGAATGGGACAGATTGTGACGTTTCTGTTCCTCAAAGAATACTTCTTTTGCTAGGCTGATAGAGCGTTCATATACCCTCTCTGGTAGTCATTAGATTCTTCCTCTAATGCCACGTCATTGGCCAAAATGAAATTTTCGTCCCCTCGAATGTCTGGAGTCGCCAATGTGTATTCTTCGTCTTCTGTGAGGAAAATGGGTGCACCATCAACTGTGAAAAAGTGATTAGCCTCGATCGCAGGGTCATCATCATCTGAGTATGTCCCTTGCACGTAGTTCTACTACAATGGCGTTTTAATTTGCTGCTGTGGTGCCGCTTGGTCCTGCACCCTCTGTTCTCTTTGTCTAATTATGAATTGCAGCTGTTGTTGTCCTCTAAAATTTGGATTTCTTATTTGGGGTTTAAGTCTGTCCGAAATCGTTAATCGATCAACCATCCTTTCCATTGTACGAATCAGTGTGTCCATTTTACTTTCCTAAGGGGAGGCTTCCTCTTTCACCACGACTTCCTTTTCAGCTCTGGCTCAAGCTCTTCTAGCCAGAAGATTAGCTTCAACGCTTACTGCTATCCTCTGCATGTCTTCAAGTGATGGCGGATCTCTTTCACGCAGCTGATATGCCATATCGGCATCGAAACCATCCGAAAACTTCAGCAAAGCTGAATCCACAGGAGGTTTGAGGTTAGCCGGAATAGCATTGTATACAACATTGAACCTTAAACAATAGTCTTGCACAGTTTCACCCATATTTCTTTTAATATTCTCATATTCAGACAGAATTTGGAGTGGGTTCTTTTTCACCTCCCACCGGTCTAAGAACTATGTGTGTAACTCCTGTAAAGTGCGAATAGAGCCTGCTGGTAAGGCTCTAAACCACTTTCTAACTTCGCCTCCGAAGCTTTGAACAAACAACCTAGTGGTTACATTCTCTTCCTCTACCTCACGAAGATCAAAAAAAGCATTCATCTTGTCAACATGCTACTGGGCTGTGATGCTTTGAGTGGCATCAAATATTAGAATTTTACTCTGATAGTCAGCAGGCATATCATTGAGGACCTGGGGTAAAACCATGGGTGCATACCGGGCAGCCATGATTTTGGGAGGATTTACCACAGCGTTTGCAGTACTGGAATTTGAGGGAGGTGTTGATGGAGGAGATGAAAGCAGGGAATTGACTGATGGGAATGCTGATGAATCAGGAGGATGCAATGTTGGCCCTGATGATTCTGAAACCTCGGGAATATTAGTTACAGTGATGGACTGAGGAGACTTCAAAATGTAGTCATCAATGGAGGAATTTCTCTCTGAACTTCAATATCTACAAGAAACTCCGGATCTAGAACCGCGTCTTCAAGTGCAATTTTAGACTTGTTTCTAAACAAAGAAATCTCAAAACTCTCATCAAAAGATATCTCTTTTTCAAAAAACCACTCACTGGGCCAAGTATGGGACCTGAAAATAGGTGTAGGACTTAGCGATCCCTCTTGTCTTCTGACTATTCTTGGGATAAGATTCGGATTTTCAAACACAGGGGGAGGATTTGGATCAGGATTAGCCCTTGTATATCTTCTTGAAGCTAGTGTGGTCAACTTACTACTGTACAATATTTATATCAGCCTAGAAAACTCTGAAATATCATCATCGAGACTTTAAAATAAAAATATCACTGGGGTGATGAATCTTCTATGCAAAAAGTTTGTAGCGATTCTCCCCAGTGGAGTCGCCAGAGATGTTAGCACCCAATCTGAACCTCAGGCTGAAAAAGGAAAATCAGGGTAACAACTAAACCACGCTCAGCCTTATAGCTAGCCCTACAAGGACAGGAGAGGGCTCTCTCCGTAGAATAGATATTCAATAACACAATAATGAACTGATTTTAGGCTAGGTATATAAATGGGAAAGAGGTTTTGATAAATGACTGAATTTTTAGGGATGTATGGGACAAAAGGACAGTATGAACTGAGGAATTAAATCAAAGACACAGAGTATTTCATGGGGAAAGATAGGCGGGAGATTTAGCAATCAATTTTAAATAATATGGAGTGGAAAGACTGTTGAGAAGCTGAAAAGGGCATAATAAATTAATCCTTTTCAAACAGAAGAAAACACACAGAGTATGAATGATTCCCCAAGGCAGAGCATATAAAATGGATTCTACCTTTCTAACTTGAAAAACATTCAACTGGAAATTTTTATGAATGAATGGTGAAACATAACAATGTAGATATGAAACACAAAGGAGAGACATATGCTAAAACTCATACCACATGAATCCCACAAATCAGAGCTGCATCACTTTATTAATTCCCTGCCAAACTGTACAATGGAGCGTAGAGCTCACTGCCACACTATTCCCCTATTTCTAAGTTTTCAGACTTCGGACTTTCAGCCTCTTACAAATGATTAGCATTTACAATAAATAGACAGATTTTGTGGGAATATAGATCGATGGAAAGAGGAGAAATCATAACTGAAGATGGAAAACCAAGAGCCAATAATCTCTCCGTAAAGGAAGAGTTGCGTTACATCTGGTCAGTGAGAAGGCGAAACATTGTAACGTATATCTCTTTACCACGTAACTGCAGATGTGACTTTTACGAATTTGGGTCTCGGCCTCTGACGTTTCGCTTTCCATTTTTCGTTTTGAAGAAAACTGACTTTTTAATAATGTTGTTGAAATAGAAATGAAATGCAATAATGCCTTACATGAAGGGAAAAATGTAATTTTAATGGGAAAAGGGGAGGGAGATGGGGTCCACATAGCAATCGGAATCTGAGGAGGGAGCGGAGCAAAGTGCCGTGGTGGAAAGAAATAATGCGATGCGATTGAAATATTTTGAAAAATCAATTTATTGCATTAACAAAGGAGAAAACCCATTTAATTGGGAAAAGGCGGAAGGAACTGTGGTGGGGCCGAAAAATTGCAATCACATCGGAGGTGGGGAGCGGTTTAAAATGCTGAATATAAAAATTGTGATGCGATCGGGAGATCAGAGGAGCGGCTTGCGATCAATCGCATCGGAGTTTTGTAGTGGGGAGGGTTCAATCGGCGATGGGATTTAAATGGTGTGATGTGATTTGGGGCAAGCTTTATATAAATGAATTTAAAACCAAAATTCGATTTTAAACCAAGGGAAAGGCCCTTTATTATATGCGATTGGAAGTACTGTATGGTGGGCCCGGGGGTCAATCGCAATCGAAATATCGGAGGGGAGGAGGAATGCAACATATGTGAAATGCCAACGCGATTGGCCCAATCAAATTTGAGCCGTCAGATTAGTGGGGAGAGATCAACGGTGGGGAGATCAATCGAAGGTTTTCCATCGGGGGAGCGGATCGGGAGATCGGAAGAAGAATTGTGATCGGGTAATTGGAGGGAGGGGTGCGATTGGAAGATCGGAGGAAGAGTCCCGATTAATCGCATCGGAGTTTCATGCGATTGGAGTAATCGGGGTGCACGTTAATATTTTCGATGCGATTGAAAGGGGAAGGGAAGGTTTGCGATTGCGGCAGGGTTTTATATATATGAACCTTCGAAATGTTTATCATAATGTTTTCAACGGGGGATGGAGGGGAAGTGGTTTGGGATCAGATTTAATATAATAATGCAATTTTATAATCAGAAAGGGGGAAAATGGATTTTATTAAAGAAATATAAAACTTTAATAAAACAAAGTTTAAGGAAAAATGGGAAATAGGGGGTATATGAGGGTATACGGACTTTTACTTCACTTAAGCATAAATTTCAATCCAGAAGTCAGTTTTGAGAGTGTAGTATACCATTGGAAAGCTCTTTCTGGGCTCTTTCTGCTGGATCTACTTGGAAAATGGTTTGACGCTGAACATGCTATGAAAAACTTCTCTGAAAGGCAGGGTCATGATCTTGTCAGAGATGACAGCTTCTGAATTGTGACTGAAAGGAAAAGTATTATGTTTTCACCTCAAAACATGGTTTTGAGGTGAAACTTGCATCAAACTGAATAAATGATATCTCTGATCTCCCTGGTGCTATTATTTTGAGTTTATTGACTTCCTCATGACCTTGCTGATCTTTATTTTACACTTGACTCATTAATTCGATCATGGTGAGGCCCTAGAAACTAATGAGACTCGTCTTATGACCTACTGACATGATTTTGAGAATGAAAGTGACTAATGACTGAAGACCATAGGGAGGAAAATCAGCAAGTACCTCATGAGGGAAAACTGATAAAAATTACTACCATCAATGAAACCATGACCTAGCGGAATGGTGAAATTTATTCGGTATGAGACGCCTAATATGCAAATGCAAAAGAGAAATTTTGATCACTGATGGCAGTATGACTAGACTGACACTAACATAACTCATCTTGGAACTTCATCAAGATACTAATCTTCAAGAAGTGGATTCACCACGAAGCTTTGAATTTCTGAATTCTTCAAGAATGGGGTCGCCAAGGTAGAAGTACAACCTTTGAACTGTCTGATCTCTTGCTACCTTGAAGAGCTTAGCTCCTTTGAAAAGAATCACCCAGGATGATATGACTTTCAGTCTCCCAACAGATGCACCAAAATTTTATCACCAAACTGAGACTAATTAGGTTGCTCAATAATCAATTAAGTGTAATTGTTTCAAACCACTTAGTATTGGAAGTTAGCCCTTCCAACTAGAGAGGGATCTCTAAAGAAAATATATGATATTCAATAATGAAGCTTAAAAAAGAATATTTCTAACTCTCATATGTCTTTTGGATGGTTTTTTGTAGGTGAAGGATGTGTGATGGCTACCATTGGGCATGTAGTTAGTATGAAACTCAATTACATAAAAACATCATCCATGGAAGCTCAGGCATGTGAAGTCTTACAAAAATAACTTTGACAGCAAACAAGATGCATAAAGGAATTTGGAGCATAATAATTTACGAATTCCAAGTAATTATGAATGAAGTAGGCTGAATTGATATTGAAAAGGTAAATGAGACAAACACATAAGAGCCCATAAAGGGTCTCCAATCTGAAAAAGGTTTTCTGAAACTGTATATTAACTGAGTAGAGAAAATATTACAATAGTAGGATTGGTCATAACATCGATCAACTTCTCTCTAACTCTAAAACTCCTCTATTTATGGAGTGAGGATTCATACAAATGGTTTTCCAACTTGCTAGCTTTTAATTCCTACCTCATAGACCTATTTCAAATAGGATTACATCACTTGGAGACTTCCTAGGGATATTTTCTGTTTGGCAGAGTTTGAATACAAAAAGGACTCTTCTTTCATTAAGTAGTTCAAAAAATCCCTTTAATAACCCTTATCAAATGAAACAAACTAATTTTCTGAGTGTTCTAGACTACTAATGTGTCATTATGCCACATCGATTCTGAGCTAGACCTCTTCCAAGTCGAATTTTACAATTTTTACACAAATCTGGCTAGTGAAATATCTGAAAATAGGCCTCAAAGATGAGTGCATAATTTCCAAACCATGATTCCTTTGCAAAAAATGAGAGAGATTTTTTTAGATGCACTTGCACTAAAGCAAAAAATCCTTTTGATTTCCAAAATTCATTTTCATTTGGTCATAAATTTAACTTGAAGTTGACTGCTGAAACAGTCATGTACAGGCAAGTTCGTAGCATAGTTTTTGTAGCATTTTCATTTCACCACCTTCTACATTTTTTCTGACTTTGCTACCTATTGAAGGGTATTCCTTAGGTAAATAAGGTAAAAACATGCCTTCATTCACCCTTTTCATAATATTTTTTTGGAAATTTTACCTCAAAACATTCTGTAGCGAGTTCGTAGCGAAAACTCAGCTTTAAGCCTGGAGATCGCTACGAACTTGCCTGACTTTTCCAGATTTTTTAATTTTCACTCTCTACCTCCAAAAAACATGTTCACAACTATGTAACTGATTTGATAGAGTATCCTAAGACAAAATTTTCCAAAAAATATTTCTTACCATCTTTCAAGAGGCAGTAGGGTCATCCATTACAATCATTTTTAAAACCCTTTTTCTTCAATTCTTCTTGCACCATCTCCATTGAACCAAAAAACTTTGTTTAGGTGGAAATAACCATGATCAGGTGGAAAATTGTCATGCTAGATTTCAAGCCCTGATATTTCGATTTTGAAGATGAGTTGTGTATTGGTGAGGTGGAAAAAATGGTGTGCTGGCAGCCATGTCATCCTTTTGCTAAGTGATCTTCATCAACATGTGTCCCAATGACACTCCTCAACTCTTTTGATGATTCATCTGCTCTTTGAAATACATTAAATGATTCAAAAATATAAAAACTTCAGCTTGTTATAAAAACATATTTTTCAGGCAAGTTTGTAACGACTTATGATTGTTTTGCACTGATTTCCCTACGAACTTGTGTAGAAGTGCCAAATTTACATGAAATGTCCAATTTCACTTATGCACGAGATATTTTTGGGATTTTTGTTTGGAATTAAAACCTATCACCTTAATGATGACCTTTAAGATCCCCACGTATGTACATGTTTTGAAAATTAATGAACTTCATGACCTTATTTCTCCCTAATGACCTAACCTAACTTACCTAAGTTCAACCTAGACAAACCTAGTTGTTATCAAGGATAATAGTGACTCCAATGGGGATGATATCCCCCCTACGGGGCAGAAAAGAACCTCAGATCCGTAGTTCCAGTGCCTGACCATTTGGACTACTCTCGAAGCTTTGACATACTTTCCTTCGGCCATGCAATGATGACCCGTAACCTACTCTCTAACTGAAGACAAAATTCCAAAATGAAAACAACAATTGTACAAACTGATAATGAAACTGAGAACTGCAAACCAAACTTCCTCATTCCTATGAGTTTCTTTTTGTACATGGAAACCTACTCTAACAATTGTAAATCAAATTTTGGATTCAAACGACATGAAAATTCCAATATAACCAGTCAATTAGATGGCTATTCAACAAAAAAAATCTCATACTTTCTTTAAAAAAAAAGATAAACCTGAAAGATGGAAACTTAAACTTCCATTTGAAAAGACCCCCATGATCCAAAATTGTTGTGAAAATAACTTTTCTTGATGGTTTTAAATGATTGACCAGAGGATCTTAAAAATCATGAAATATATGCTCATTTTGAAGACCAACAAAAAAAAGAAACATCTTATTCATTTACAACTTAAATTTGTCCATGTTTCATACCTTGATTTGTAACATCATTTTTAGGACAGGACTTTGAATGTTCCTGAAAATATTCAATAGGAGAAATAATAGCATTATGCACAAAAAAATATTTTTTATCATTTAAATCTGCAATAAGACATTCTGGGATAGAAGCTTGTAGATCAAAAATTTGTTGATTATTGTTTATTAGTGCTTCTTCATGACATCCTTCAAGCATACTCAAGGAATAAACCTCCTCCTCGTGATGAAAAGAAACATATTTCACATAATATTTTCATTTCTCCTGCCCATTTTCATGTTCCTCAGCATTCAAAGGTTCATAAAAATGAACAAAGTGAAGAGCCTTGTAACTGACCATATTTATGTTCCTCTTTATCATCTAAAGATTGGAAAATCTGCTGCAAATTTTCACAAATTTCATGGGATATAGCTTGGCTGTCAAATTTCTGATATATTTTAACTTCAAGTGAAGAAAATACATCTGCTTGTTGGAAAATTTCTTGATCATCATAACATCTACTTGTGAAGAAAATTCATAAAGTGCCTCTGATATATCCTCATCATCCATCCATTCTACTTCATCATGAATGCTTATAATATATTGAATGAAACCTTTCCAAAGATTGCAACAGTCTTGAAAAAGTGATGATAAAGGATGAGACTTCCCATAATGTTCAAAAAATATTCTATGGGAATATTGAAGAGAACACAAGATTCCTGATTTCAACCCTTCATGCCATACTCTAGCTTTGTCTTCTAGGGTAACCATAGACATATTCATGAGACAATATTCAGGAACCTCAACCCTCGATCTACATACATGTATGTGGAATTTATCCAAATGCAGAACAACAACATATCTATTTTCATCTTTGAAAATGGGAAGATGGGTTGACCAATCAACACAAGGCATACGATTTGGAAAACCATAGATGTGAGACCGGTCCATAGGAGCATACCTGGGATTTATTCTTGCAGTAGAACTCATCTTCGAACCTCATAATGCTACTAATCTTCAAGCAGTGGAGTAACCACGAACCTTTGAATTTCTGAATTCTTCAAGAATGGGGTCGCTAAGGTAGAAGTACAACCTTTTAATTGTGTGATCTCTTGCTACCTTTAAGAGCTCAATTCCTTTGACAAGAATCACCCAGGATGATATGACTTTCAGTGTCCCGGAAGATGCACCAAAATTTTATCACCAAATTGAGACTAATTGGGCTGATCAAGATTCAATTCATTGTAACTGTTTCAAACCACTTAGGGTTGGAAGTTAGCCCTTCCAACCAGAGAGGGCTCTCTCAAGAACATATAGGATATTCAACAATGAAGCTTAAAAAAGAAGATGGCTAACTCTCATATGTCTTTTGGATGGTTTTTTTTCAGGTGAATGATGTGTGATGGCTACCATTGGGCATGGAGTCAGTATGAAACTCAATTACATAAAAACATCATTCATGGAAGCTGAGGCATGTGAACTCTTACAAAAATAACTTTGGCAGCAAACAAGATGCATAAAGGAAGTTGGAGCATAATAATTTATGAATTCCAAGTAATTATGCATGAACTAGGCTGAATTGAAATTGAACAAGTAAATGATACAAACACATAAGAGCCCATAATGAATCTCAGGTCTGAAAAAGGTTTTCTACAACTGTATATTAACTGAGTAGAGAAAATATTACAATAGTAGCATTGGTCATAACATCGATAAACTTCTCTCTAACTCTAAAAATCCTCTATTTATAAATTGAGGACTCATACAAATGGTTTTCCACATTTCTAGATTTGAATTCCTACCTCAGAGACCTATTTCAAATAGGATTACATCACTTGGAGACTTCCTAGGTATATTTTCTATTTGGCAGAGTTTGAATACAAAAAGGACTTTTCTTTCATTAAATAGTGCAACAAATCCCTTTAATAACCCTTATCAAATGAAACCAACTAATTCTATGAGCCCCCCCCCCCCATAATTTACACAACTACAACTGCTAGTAAAAATTATGAAAAATAGGCCTCAAATATGAGTGCATAATGTCTGAACCATGATGCCTTTGCAAAAATTGAGAGAGGTTTTTGTAGATGCACTTGTGTTGAAGAACAACCTCCTTCTGATTTTCAAAATGATTTTAAATTTTTTCATAAATGTAACTTTAAGTTTAATATTGAAACAGTCATGTATAGGAAAGTTCATAGCGTAGTTTTTGTAGCATTTTCATTTCACCACCCTCTGCACTTTTTTTCTGACTTTGCTACCTATTGGAAGGTATTCCTCAAGTAAAATAAGGTAAGCACATGCCTTCATTCACCCCTTTCATAATATTTTTTTTTAAGTTTTACCTCAGAACATTCTACAATGAGTTCGTAGCGAAAACTCAACTTTAAGCCCGGAGCTCGCTACGAACTTGCCTGACTATTCCATATTTTCCAGTTTTCACTCTTTAACTCTAAAAAAAATGTTCACAACTCTGTAACTAATTTGATATAGTATTCTAAGACAAAATTTTCCAAAAAATATGTCTTACCATATTTCAAGGGGCAGCAGGGTCATCCATTACAATCATTTTTAAAACCCTTTTTCTTCAATTCTGCTTGCACCATCTCCATTGAACCAAAAAAAATTTTTTAGGTGGAAACAACCATGATCAGGTGGAAAATGTCATGCTAGATTTCAGGTCCTCATATTTCAATTTTGAAGATGAGTTGTGTATTGGTGAGGTGGAAAAAATGGTGTGTTGGCAGCCATGTCATCCTTTTGCTAAGTGATATTCATCAACAGGTGTCCCAATGACACTCCTCAAATATTTTGATGATTCATCTGCTCTATGAAATACATTAAATTCTTCAAAATTACCAAAAATTTAGCTGTCTTTAAAAACGGAGTTTTTAGGAAAGTTTGTAGTGAATTCTAACCGTTTTACACTGATTTCGCTATGAACTTGTGTAGAAGTGCCAAATTTATATGAAATGGCCAATTTCACTTATGCATGAGATATTTTTGGGATTTTTGTTTGACATTAACACCTATCACCTTAATTATGACCTTTAAGATCCCCACATATGTACATTTTTTTAAAATGAATGAACTTCGTGACCTTATTTCACCCTAATGACCTAACCTAACTTACCTAAGACCAACCTAGAAAAACCTAGTTGTTATCAAGGATAACACAACATAAAATATATACACATGTATGTACTATTTTAGTACATCCTAATTATGATGATCGAGCTGATAAATTGACTAGAGTCGTGACAGAGTTGAATATATCTAAGGATGAGATGAAAATGATGCAAAGAAACTTGGATGATACAAAATAGCTCTTGAAATAAAACGAAAAAGAATTGACCATAGCCAAGGAAACTGCATCAAAGTGTCACATTGATTACCAAACTGATTGCAATGAGATTAAGGAGTTGAAGGAAAAGGTGAAAGGTAATATATATCTTATTCGGGCCAGGGAAATTATTTGGAAGGATATAATTCATTCAATGAAGAATATTTGGGATTTTATGTTAATTTTGGCAAAAGAAAAGACTATCATCAGAGATTTGAAGGGCATCATTGCTGCTAGAAAACATAAGATCCAGCAACGAGCACAGTTGCAAAGAAAATAATTGACTTTCTTAATTCCAAAACCTCACCGGAATTAAGAGAAATGCAAATTGAAGATAGGACAGAATTGGTGCTTGAAATAAATAAAATGGTGCTTAAGAATCTATGCAGGAAGACTATTGAGACAAAACTTGGAGAAATATAATATTTTTTCTAAAGTTTAACACAAACTTTGATAAGACAACAAGGGCAGGATTTCCCTCACATTAGGATCAATAGGGAAACCTGCTTCTTTGGGAAACATATTAAACTTTTTTGGTGGAGGCTAGGAGTAAAATTGTAGCTTCTCATGAGAGAGTAATACAAATGGAGCTAAAATCCGACATCACTTCGTCGGTTATACAATTCAAATTCATCTACTATATAACGAACCCAAGACATAGATATCTTCGGTGGGATTTCATCAGATATGCGACCACCGGGAAATCGTCGGACCTGTACGTTGGATATCCGTTTTCCTTGATATCAAATAAATCGTCGTCTAACAGGGAATTTTTTCGATGTATAGTCGTCGAATAGGAGACGTTTTGTTCGACGTATAGTCATCGAATAGGCGACGTTTTGTTCGACGTATAGTCGTCGAATAGGTGACATTTTAATTTTTAACCAAGGTCAAATGCCCGACATCCAATAATCATATGTGTTTATCGAATATACAACCATCATACATCGGTTATATGACATCGTGACTTTTCATTCCATGAGATTCTATGGATCCGACGATATTTTGCGTCGGGCAGGAGAGGGATATCCGTCATTGGTTTTTTGATGATGGTCGATGAATATCCGACACTTGTTAAATGTACATCGAATATCCGACGGGTTTTTATTGAAAAATAATGGAAGAGGATCCAAGGAATGGTTTTTAACTTTAACAAGGTATTTTCCTCTTGAAGTTCTGGAAAATTTGACTTCAAACTAACTCAGTCTAGACCTTTAATGTAGATATAACCCAATTACTCAGATTATGGTTCAAGCAAGAAAAATTGGAGAATGTGTAATTGTCATGTGTTTCAATTCTAGAATTCACTTAAATTAAATAATGTACATGGGATGCGAGCTTCAGTAAGCTTGTGCCAAAAGAGGATTGGCATGCAATCTACATAGAATTGCAGTACAATCCTCTTCTAGCACAACATTATTGAACCTCGAATCCCATGTACATTATTTCATTTGAGAAAATTCTTGAATTGAAACATATGAAAATTACACGTTAACCATTTTTTGTTGTCTAAACCATAATCTAAGTAATTGGGATATATCTACATTAAAGGTCTAGACTAAGTTAGTTTGAAATCAAATTTTGCAGAACTTCAAAAGGCAAATACCTTGTTAAATTTAATGGCCATTCCTTGGAGACTCCTCCATTTTCCCAAACTTCAGCTTGAAAATCAGGAAAATATTTTAGATAGAGAGGACAAGTATCTCTAATTATAATAAATCGGATACACATGACAATCTATAAAATGGATAAAACACAGGTTTCTCAAATAATAAGAACCACCAAAAAAATTCCTAATAACAATAACGAAAAATTGAATGCTACATGTAACGTTACCTTTTTGATATATTTTCTTGTGATAGTTGTTCCTCTTCAACATCCAAATCAACACAGATTTTCCTACACATATTCATGAGACCAATGAGGAAAATATGAGCAAAGGTTTCCTGCTTTTTGGGAAATCCATATATCTAGTTATCACCCTCAAAATATCCTTCAATCTTCCTTCTAGCTATGACATCAATGAGAGTTTTCTTCCCTGTACCACTAACCCCCATAAATATCATAAGAACACCAAGTATGAGTGCACATGTAACAGAGAAATTGAATTCTATCTTTAGTCACTTCTTGTTCCCTCTTTTCCTGCAAATGAATCCAAAATTAGTTAGCCAAATCCATCAAGTACGAGAATCCACAAAAAATTGCAATAGCGGGATCACATAATATATCAGTATCAAGACTCAAGTTTCATACAAGGGGCATATCAACGAAGTATTTTAAATTTTCAAAAGACATGGCTAGTGGTTGAAATGGAAAAATCATTCCTCGCTTAGGAGCAATTCATGTTGCATCCTCCAAAGTCAACTCATTATTGCCTACTAGATTAGCTGATTGAATGATCATTTGTCTGATTTTCATTTCGGCTGCATAACCATTGAAAAAAAATTATAGAATTGAAAATCATGGAATCATCTAAAATTTAGTTCCATTACAATTCAATATGTTCAACAAAATTTGAGAAAGAGATAGTTAACAATTTTCTTACAAGTATTATTGGGATTTTCAGAAGACAAAAAACATGAAAAATATCCTCTTATTAACCTTGATGGTCTTGTATTGAGCCCTTACTCCGCACCATTATGTTGGGATTTCATTTCTTCATAAATAACAGCTTGAGGTTTCCCAAGAGCTATGCAGAAACAAATCCCATATCATTTCATATTGGAAATGATTTGATAAAATAGAAATAAATAAAAAGATAATGATAGGTATGTGTTTAGTTAAGCAACCCATGATTTAGATATGCAAGAGAAAAGTTAAAAAACATAAAACATTGAAGAGTAATGAAAATCCAAACAAAGCACTAGCTCTTTTCCAATAGCAATATCCTTTTGTAAATATGTTACGACACTTCAACACAGTACGGCCCAGATTCGTGGTACTTCTTGCATTCTGAAGGCCAAAATGGTTCCATGAAACTAGTCAATGTGATGCATGGTTGCATAAAACCTCTTCATTATTAAAAATATATTCGTTACATATAATTTCATAGAGTCCTTAGTGGATTAAAAATGTTGAAATCTTTTAATATTCTATCTAGGAGCAAGCATCTCATTCACGGAGATCACATTCTCTGCATATATCAAAGGTTAACACTTGTAGCCCCATATCCACCAGTTTTGGACGCTATCTACATTTTAAATCCATTAAGCCTGAGAAATCTTCATCTTCCAAGGGAAGAACAAGAATATAGAAGGTGCATGGTTGGCTTGATGAAGGTTCTTCCAGAGATGCATTTCACTACAAGGATACATTCAGGCATGTTTTACATGTAATTGGAGGAATGGTTGCATGTATTACATTCTCTTTTGTCATGCCATTGATGGATATCCTTGTTCTTAGGTTAAAACTAGGGCCTAAGATAATGTGGATGAAGGATCTTAGAAAAAAGGGAGCTTTACAAGATAAACACCCAACTTGAGATCATGACATGTAGCACTAAGTTACACATGGGTTTGGTCAAAGGCCCACTTGAGTCTTGAGGTTGGACACCCTCTTCAAGGAGGTAGATGGGGGATGTTACAGGTAAGAAGGGCTGAGAAATAACCTAAATGGAATTTTCTCGATCTAATTACCACTAAAAACACATTTCTGACAAGCATTTGAAAATTGACAATTAGGAAACTATGTGAGCAGACAGAATGGAAAAAAAGAATTTTTTGACACTGAAGAGTGAAATTTTAAACAAGGTGAGTGCGGGATGATTTATTACAACAACGTTACGGTTACTGGATATACCAAAAATAAATGGTAATGGGAAATAAAAATACACATGGTGGTTTATCATTGGAAAGTGAAATGACATGTGAGTGATGACAAGATGGCGGGAGTGAGTCAAATAGTCAAAGGGTGGTTTTGAAGCCTACCCGGAGGGGGGGAAGATAGTAAGTATATTTGATGGGGGGTGAAGTCTGAATGAAATGATGACACGTAGGTGGAAGTGTTTCGGGTGAAACGGCTTTACCCGGATGCCCCCCCCCCCCCCCCCTTGGTGAATATCTTTCGGAAACACTGGGGGGTGCAGGTTTAGATGTGGGCCGTGTTAGGGTCCTATAATTTATAGGATAACAAGGTGATTGAATATTTTTGTCTTAGTTATATGAAATTGTAAACACTATTGCATGTTGAAAATTATTTCCAAAAAAACAAAAAAAATGAAAAGAGGGTATTTGAATAAAAAATAGAATGAAAGAAACAAAAGAAAAAAAAGCAAAGAAAGAATAAAAAGAAAGATGAAAACCCCATGAAAAATAAAACAAAAATAGAAATGAAGGTGTTGCAAGTTTAAATGCCACTACTTGATAGATAGTCTGATTTTTTTGAATAAATTGGATGTTGTGTGCAGCTTGTTCAAAATTCCACAAACCTGAGTCATCAGTTTGAACCATATAGTTTAATCATGGTCAAACAAGTTTAATTTTTTGTCAATTAGATAAGAAAATAAATTTAGCGAAAATGTCTAATATTGGCTAATGTCAATTAGGTAGATGAATAAGGTTGATTCAAATTTTTAAGCTGAATCAATGAAGCAGTGAGTAGATAGGATATAGTAGGTGTTTTCTCCTCAAAGAAAATAAAATGAGGGTCTGCTAGTTCAAATGCACCCTTTTGTTGGATCAAAAAATAGTTTTAGGTTAGGAAAAAAATGAAGTAAAAAGAGTCTAAGGGATAAAGTGGGGTAAATTTTACATCATATGTTCCTTATCCTAAGTTAGAAAGATTTTGAATATATGTGCTATAGCCCGAAATATTATGTTCATATGTGTTATCCAAAGTTTGGAAGGCATATGCTTTAAATCAAAGTTCACCGCGCATGTATCAAGGTTGGTAAACAAAAAAAGGGCTTGATGCATGTGATTAAACCTTGAGCTTCTCCCAGCCGTCAGATCATTCCTTCGCTAAATCTATGATCCACATACTTTTTTGGCCCCCCCTTGCCATCCTCCCTTTACCGGCGGGGCAGGGGGTCTGAAAAGTGGTTTTCCTCCCCTTCGGACCCACCTAACATGTCAACACCATAGCCTTTCGTACCCCCCCCCCCCCCCATCAACCATTAACCACCTTGACCCCCCTCTAAAACCCACTTATCCGCCATCCTTTCCTCCCAGCTTTCCCCCACGTCTCCCTCCATTCATCACCTGACGCCTAGCATGGACCCTTACCCAATTAAATTCATTCTTGGGATAAACATTTGAAATTTCAACGGACCCATGCCCCCAACGAAAACTACTTTGTAACCATACAAAACCCTTTTGCCACCATTTTAATTCCTTTTTTTTGCATATCTCTCACCCTTCCTTCATCTCCAAAGCTCTATCATTGCAATCATTTATCATACCTGACAAAGCACTGATCAAGCACAGGAAAAGACACCATTGCGACTAATTTTCAACTCACAAATAAAATCCTCGGTAATTCACCGTTACCTTCCTATTACTGTGATTAAAATTAGCAAGATGCCTCCTAAAAATAATAATAATGAAGACTCAAACAACCCGATGCTTCCTCCCCCTGTTGATATTGATCATATCCCTCAGGGATTACAAAATTGCAGAGATTAAGTGTGAATTTGACCTTTTCGAACTCTATTGTTGGCTCGAAGCTAAATTCATTGACCAAACTGATGAAATTGGACTCTAGGAGTCCAATTTACCTCATTAAATCTTCCCTCAAACCCATCATTTCCCAGAATTCATTAGAAAAAGTCAGGCTTGTTATTTACCAAACTAAAGAGCCATTGTAGCCCCAAATGGAGAAATATTATTCACCATCACTTCCAAAACCATTGACCAAATGATGCAGGTACCTCCTATTGAGGCCAGTGCACCATTTTTATGTAGAAGCCTTGAATGAACTATATCAAAAATTAGATTTATCCAAGAGAACACAAATTTTTGTCATTTTCCTGCCTGAGAATGCCCAATTGCCCAAGAATAATCCACCCTATGCTTCTTTCATGTTCCCTGATCATGCCAAACTCATCATTTATGTGCTTTCACACCTTCTATATTATTATTCTGATGAGTGGATTGATGAACCCATTCTCAGTTTCATGTCAATTTTCTCTACAAATCAAAAGGCTTCAGTTGTTTTTAATTTTAGTTAATTTTTGACTGACAACATACATGAACAAATCCTAAAGTTACCAACTGAAGGAGTATTCAAATATGCTTCCATTCTTGTATATATGTTCATTTATTATCAAACAGACGTATTCCCATTTTCATTGCAGAATTTGGATGAAGAAGGGAACCCACAGTCAGTGATTTTCTCGACCTCATTGGTGAGGAAAGATTTAGATCCGTACACCTTAAAATAGTACATATAATAGTTCATTCATCCAGTCATGAGCCTGCTGACCAGCAATGCAGAGCTGAGAATCAGTGAAGAAATTAAGAAGATCTTGCACCTGATAGAGCAGGCCAAAATAGGAGATTGGTACCTCTACCAAAACTACAAGGGGATTAGGGTGTATGGATGTGAGCTGTCACCATACAAGTTTCCAAAATACCTCCCAATGAGAGTATTTTCCCTGGAGTATATAAGAAAAATGATAAATTCATATGAAATTCATTTTGTCTCAGCAAAGAAGAAGTCTCAATTCAGAATGAAAACACGAGTTGGCCCTTTCATTTGCAATAATAGAGCAGCTGGTGAAGAAGCATACAAGATCCTGAAACAAATGAAATTTAATCTGAGGTTTATATTATCTTATGGCCCTTTGGGCCTAATCTCCAAGCTAAGGGTGGAACACAAAACCACTCCTTATACGCATACACACAGAGGCTAGAGATTGAGAGTTATATGAATCAGTTGAAATGGATAGAGAACACCTTGAAGGAATCAGAGGAGAAACTCATGTCCACCTCTATTTCACATACCCCTACTCCTCAAGAGAATACAAGGAAGATACAAAGAGAGGAAGGATCCCCTTCAGCTTCAGGGAGCTCACCAAAGGATTTCAAAATCATCTACAGGAAGAGGCCTAAGATAAGTCCTAAAATAAATTCAGAAAAAGAAATAGCGGAACAGCAAGCTCCCAGAGTCATCAAAGATCCATTGTCTTCAACACCATCAGGCACCAAATTTACACAATATCCAACAACATCATCAGTGTCACAAGGCCAGTAGGACATGGCCCAAATATTTGAACTCATTCAGGGGGAAAAAGAGAAAATTATTTTTGATAGATACAAAGAGGTTAAGATTAAAAATGAAAGACTTAAAAACAGTACATACACACAATTCTAGAAACAAACTGCTAGTTCTCGAAGCAGGCTTTTATCAGCCTTTGATAAAGAAAAGGGAAGAATGCAAATGGAATTCTTACAGGCTCATATTGCACAACCAAATTCAGCTTCAGAATACAAGAATGCATCCTTTGAATTTGATGCAAATGATATTCATCCCATCGATGAGATGGAGATGCATAAGAATCCTGGAGAAATAATATTTTCCACCTTGACTAACAGTTCAATGAATGTTTCAAAATTGCAGGTATCTCTTACAAATATTCAATTTCAGCTCAAGATTGAAAATCTCTCATCTCTAGCAAAAGACACCATAATAAAATCATTAGAATATCTTGTCATAAAGATGTGATATAATCCAGAGAATATTAAGGCAGTTGAAGAATTGATAAAGAAGAAAAATGCAGATATTGCAGCCCTTAGAAAGAAATTGAAGATGCGAGTAATAGAGGACCCACAGAAAAAGGAGATAAAAGAGTCAAAGACCAAAAAATAAGATATTATTAATCTTATCATGGAGCAGAATACTCAAATCAAAAATATGGAGGCAGAAATGAATAAGCTAATTAAGGAGAAGGAAGAAAATGCACAGTTTGACATGATTCCTTTGAATGCAGTGCCTCTCACAGCAATACCAATTACAGGTGCTTCTACATCAACAATTCCTCCATTACAACCTACATATGCTATAATAAAACTTACAAAATCAATGGAGGATGTCAATAAAAACTGAAGAAATCAAAAGACTACAAGGACAAGTAAAAGCATTACATGAGCAGAGGAACAGAAGTGAAAATTCACACTTAGCAGAGGCACAAAGTTCCCAAATATTGTTGGAAAGGATACACCGAATGGAAAAAGAGTCAGCCATTGGTCAGAGCTTGGCCCAAGCCAAGGAGAACATATGGACAAATATCCTCAACTCCATGAATGAGATTTGGCCTTCTATACAAATCATTTTTGAACAAAATGAATTCATACAGAAAGCTATAGCAGCAGTTGCAGACATCAAAGAAAATTTGGGTGATAAACTCACTAAATCCACTGATATTATTATATTCCTGAATTATAAGAAAAAATATGAGTTGGAGGAAGTGGTAATTGAAGACAAAACTGAAACTATACTTGAAGTGAAGAAGGTTTTGACCAAAAATAACCTCATTCTATAGTTGGAAGAAAAATGTCAGGGATTAGATATTGTTGTCAACATATTTTTTAGCAGAGTTGAAACACTGAACAAGAAGGGACTACCCAGTTTATTTGTAATAAATGATAAATTAATCACACATGAAGACTACATCATGAAACTGAAAGAATTTTCCAGATACATCTCTAAGTTTGCTGGAATAAAGGGCAGATTAACAGAAAAAGATTTTCTTGAGGCATTAGGGAATTATTTTTACATAAAGCATGAGGTAAATCGTATTTTTGTAGTTAAGCCTACTTTTTCCAAGTATACTTAAGCGGATGAGATTTACAGGAGGGTGACTAAAATGTCACTTCCAGATGAATAAATATGGGAGAAATTGTGTGTGTTACTAGAATAAGTGAGTAACTTTATCTTCAGTCAGAGAAACAACAGTGCAAAAAGGACCAAAGTGACAGATCCACAACGACCTCCTTCAGATCAGGGCCACCTTTCGAATAGTTCCAAATAGCCCTATTAGCTTGTAATAGGAGATATAATTTGTTTTAAATTTTCCTAAAATATATCATGATCAATTATGACAGGATTTTTTGTAAATATTTGTATAAATACTTCAATTTTCTAAGTATTGAGGGTTGAATTTTGCACTCCATAAGCTATTTTACTTTTCCATTTGATGGGTTGATCAGTAATAAAAGGGACTTATTCATAGGATTCATGTGTTGTATTTTTTGGTGATGTGTTTCTCTCAGTTTCTATGTGTGTATTTCTTCGTTTCCATGCTTATGTGTTCTTAAATCTGAATTACATTACAGAAACTATGATGAACAGAATTTTTTGAAATATGCACTATGATTTTAGCTATAGGTAATTTCAATGTTTTCCTCTAATATCAAGTTAAAGAATTCTTAACTACTCTAAAAGATCCAGTTAGTTCACCTACCTTACCCTGTGAAGCTCTTTCTAAAATCTGAAACATATCCATGTTAGTTTATAGACTCCATAGACCAATGGAAGCTTAAGCACTTAATCAACCAAAACAATTAAAACAAATCATAAACAATCAATCAAACAACTGAGCATTCATACCTAGCCTAAAATTCCCAATAAACAAAGTTAAATCTGACAGAGAGATCCCTCTATGAGTTTAGGAGTGTTAGATCCTAAACTCCAAAGTGGTTTTGTGGTTACCTTTGTGATTTCTTTTTCAACCTTCGGAAATTACAAAGTGCTAACAGGTCGTTGATCTGATTGCGCCCGATATTAGCCCTTTAAACCTGTTGTTAGGTCCCTATATTACCAATGTAGTCCCTTATTGTGTTATTGTAGCCCCCTTATTGTTATTTTTTTACCCCTGTAGTCCCCATATTGTTATTATTGTGCCCCATAAAACCCCACTATTGTTATTGTTGTGCCCTTACATTATTATTGTTAGGTCGGCTAGGATTATATTGTGACCCCATGGACTCCTATATGTAGAAAGGAGGTTTAGTCATTGGAATCATCCAAGAATTTTTCATTTATGTAATTTAAAGGAGGTTACCCCCTTCAAGTGGCTTATTGATAAGGTGTTGATCTCTCTTTTCTTCTATTTTTAGAGTTGGTTTCATAACATTTGGTATCAGAGCTTTGGATTCTAGGGTTTCGCCGCTCCAAACAGGTCATCGTGGAATTTTCACTATAATTTTTTTTCTACAAATTTTTAGAAGCTGACATTTTTACCATGAGAAGCTGAAAACCTGAGGCGTTTTGTGTAAAAATTTCAGATCTTGGTTCACAATATTTTCGGAGATATGATCTGTGGAATTTAGGTTTTTTGCAGGCTCCCGAATTTAATCTAAAATAGGTAACCTTGGGAAAATCGTCATAACTCTCTCTTGAGCATCGGATTGGAAATCTGTAAAATGTAGCCGAAATAAAATGGACTATAGTTTCTTTTGTATCACTTTCAGAGCCGAAGTAGGAAACAGTGACACGTGTCACACCGTATAAGTTCGCTCTACTGAACTAGTCCATAATTAGTTCATTGTGGGAGATTGGGTATAAATTTGTCTTAAAGCATCCAAATTAGGTTAGACCTATGGCATTCGAAATAATATTCAGAGAGCTACTATATTACCAAATTTCAGATATTTAAGATCCGAAATCACAGAGATAATTCAGTTTCAATATTGAACTCCTCAAAAGTAAGAAAAAGGTGTGTATTGTTTTTTTTCAAATTTCATAAGTCTTGTTTGAAAAATCAATTTGAAGTGATTCCAAGGGCATATTGAAGCATAGATATCAGTATTGGGTTCTAAAATTCCCCCTAAAAATAATTTTACACCCATTAATCCCTCATAAATCTCTACTATGACGCATGAAGAGGAAGAATTGCATTATGATATATCAAAATTACGTTGCCAAGTGCAACAAATTGCGATCTTACAAAGAGAAATCAAACATGACATAGATGGTTTAAAAGAAAAAATGAAGGCTAAGTTAGATGGTGTGAAGGATAAAATGAAAGATAATATGGAATATAAAGTAGTGGAAGATCACATCGAGCATCAACAACAAGCTCTCCACCTCTCAAAGGATAGCCTAACTTTGGTGGAGAATCGACTAAAACCACAGGAAGATCAACGTCGCAGTGAAATAAGTTCTGAAGTAGTCACAGAAAAAAGAACTTGGCAACTACATAATAGATCAATTTCAGGGTATCTCAATAAGTGGGATAACTTACCCGTTGAAGATTCCACATGGGAGGATGAGAATTTTATACAAAAGCATCAAGAAATAATCAAGTGTTGAGGACAACAATTGTTTGAAGGAGATGGGCATGTTAGGTCCGTATATTACTAGTGTAGTCCCTTATTGTGTTAGTGTAGCCCCATTATTGTTATTTTTATACCCTTGTAGTCCCCATATTGTTATTATTGTGCCCCATAAAACCCCACTATTGTTATTGTTGTGCCCTTACATTATTATTGTTAGGTCAGCTAGGATTATATTGTGGACCCATGGACTCCTATATATAGAAAGGAGGTTTTTTCATTGGAATCATCCAAGAATTGTTCATTTATGTAATGTAAAGAAGGTTTTCCCCTCGAAGTTGCTTATTTCTAAGGCATTGATCTCTCTTTTCTTCTATTTTTGGAGTTGGTTTCATAACACCTGCATGCAATTTATTTCACGTGCCAACTTTATTACATAATGGAACTTTATAAGTGATATGATAATTAACCATATAACCTATGTTTAATAATCATAAACACACTTTATTCTAAAACGACATGACCCCTATCACATGCAAAATTACTTTCAAGACCCCCTCATATGTGTATTGTTTTTGAAATTTTGAATTCCAAAGACCTTATTTAAACCTAATTGACTCAACCTAATTAACTTGTGACTCAAACCAAACCTAATGGTTATATTGGATACCATGAGGTATCTGGGGTTGAGTACATTACAAAAATTCAACCCTAGGTGATTATTATCCAATGATCCTACTTAAATTGATAAATTATTAAATTTAATATAATGTAGAAATTACTTCCAAATCATAGCATTCACATAATAACTGGAAATTTAAGCAGTGGAAGAATAAAATAGTTTTGTAGATACATAAGTAATTTCTTCTCAACATCATCTTTGCACACCTCAAGGAAACCTCTACAATATACTAAAATAACAACTGGATAGTCATCATAAACATCTAAAAATGAGGCATATGATCTACACAAAAAATAAAGGAAGAAGTTGTAAAATTGTTGTATTGCTCCATATGGACATACAAATCCATATGATTGTATTGATTCTTTGTACAATTTCCTTTCATCCTATTGAAAACCTTTAATTTCATCCTTATTGTGCATTACTTTCATTTAGTTGTTCAATGTGGGCAATATGTCTCTATCATGTCTTATTTGTGTTTTTCTGAAACATGTACAAGTTCTTGCTTGCACTACATTTCTCAATGTACATATTGTTTATTCGGAACCTGTCGTATATATGCTAAATTTAATGTTACCTTTTTAGATATTTTCTTCCGACAGTTGTTCCTCTTCAACATCCAAATCGACACAGATTTTCCTACACATATTCATGAGACCAATGAGGAAAACTTAGATTAAATTTGACTAATTATTAAATTTAATTGCACCAATAAGAAATAATTAAAAAAACTTGAGTGCATGAATACTTGAATGAGCTCCTCTTGGATTCAAGAATAAATTATTGGTGTATATTAATCTTGGAGAAAACATCCCTCCACTCGACGAAGCAGCAACGAAGTCAACATTGACCTTGTTATTAATCTGTTGGATCTCGTAGTTTTACTCCAAGATTGTCCAAATATTAATTTATTCTCTACTGAACAGGGCCAACCACGTGAAGGTGGGATCTCTCATGACCCCTTCCCCCCTCAAATCACTCTCAATTCCCTAGTGCCCAATCTATCTACTAGGAAATATTTGAAAGAAAGATATTAAGATATGTCATAAATAAATAAATAAATATATAGTAAAAAATTATTCATTCATTCGTAGAGTTTAAAAAATATTTGATCTCGGTATGATTTATAATAAACTGTATGTTATACATAATATTAAAGAAGGTCGTTCTAATTAAATTACAAGTACAATCAATTATTCTTCGGTTTATTGCAATTTTTCGTCTATAAAGCAAGGACATCATCCCCTTCAACTATAAGATGTCTTACTCCCAAACTAGTCAAACGTCTATGCTACTGTAAGGGCAGTAGAGAATCAACTGCAATAAGAATAAAATGATAAATTATTATTTATAGTAATTATTAATACAAGTGTTTTATTAATAAAAAGGTAGTAAATTGTTTGTTACCTGGTTCGGTAGTATAGGGAATCGGGATAATTTCGGATGTGGCCATAGGTTCCTCCTCTTGTTTGGCCTCATCATGTACATGCTCTAGAGTAGAGCCAAGAAGATTTATAATTAATACACCGTTTTCATTTAAATATTTCTAATTCTAACCCATACTAAAAAAATTATAATTCACATGAAATACCTCCATAATCGAGTTTAACATGAGTTTCAATTTGCACTCCACTATCACTAGGCTCATGTCTTCCGTCATTGCTTGGGACATCAGCATTTACAGTGTCTACCTACTTTTTACAATCAAGCACATTACTTAATGGCCAAAAATAAAAACCAATAGATCTTATACAACTATCAATTTATAAATTTTCTTTGTTGCTTTTATTTACTTCAGTCTCAGGTGGGGGATCGAAACTAGTACGTGAAGACCCCGTGCTTGTCCTATGTTCAACAACGGCTTGATATCCATGCTTGTAAGCAAGATTGAGGTTTTCCTTGTGGGAGTTTCATTGAATTGTTCGCCCTTCAATTTTGCATGACAATATGAATTTTTTTTCTTCTGCCATATTAAATTAAAATTATTAGGAATCTAAAATTTGGATGCAATTTTTTTTTTAATTATATCTACAATTTTTGCAGCCAGTTTTGAGTAACCCCCAGGGATAAGATGATGTTGGCCATGTTTTTTTATTCTCACCTTCATGGCTTTAGATCTATCTTGGAGCCTATATTTATGGTATTGATAAGCCTAATTACATGTCGCAATATTGATGAGAAAGCATCATAATTACATTAATAAAAGTGCTTCATACCTTCTTGGTCCGAGTAGTGTCTTGCCTTCTTTTCGAAGTTTTTTCTCCTTTGCATCTTCTAGGAGGGCTTTCCACTCACTTTCTGAAATCATTGGAGGGCGTTCATACTTAGGTTTCTTTTGCAAATGAACCCTGTATTGGCCTCAAAAATATTTGAAATATAGGCCTGCCTTCGCAGTGACTCCACTTTTGTTGAAGGTACCATCTCCGAACACGCCAAATAACCTATTGATAAGTTCTTCCTTCAAATTTGAATTTTGTGAGTTCCACCTTGTGTGAATGGTGGGCTCAAAGAGTTGCAAGGCTGCCTCATTCAACCACATATAGAAGGTATTGTTTCCTACAAAACAATATTATCATTACTTGAAAATAATGACACTCTATACGTAAATTTCAATTAGATCATACTTAATATGTAAAACACTTATTAAATACTTGGAAGATTTTATAATTTCATGGGAACATGGCCATCATCTACCAAGAATCTAACTGGTAGTGTTCCCATGCTAGCAACACGAGTAGACCCGGGAAAGCTTGCTTGACTAGATGTGATGGAATCACGGTCTACATCATGTGCACATCCTTTTGTGCGTTGTTCAGTGGGTACATATAATGGTGTGTCACCCTGTTCATGAGTTGTATTAATGGTCAGTGTGTTCAGTGTGTCACTCACAAGCGGACCAAATATGTTTCTACCAACGTCGACCCCCATAGTCTCACCATGAGGATCAAACTCCATCAAAAAACCGTGTAAAATAAAGAGTTCTTTTATGAAGGATGAGAAAATTAAAATCATAAATAAATAAAAGGGATGATTAAATGAGTTTCTTAGCCCATGTTGATGGATTTGGGTCATCACGGTTCTGATTTGGTCTCTTATATCTTCTATTAGTGGCTCAATCATAATTAAAAAATAGATTATCTTTTTTAATTTTACGAGAATCCTCTTAATTGATTGGATGGGATTGGTCGACATATAACTTTGTTCTTCAATAAGCACTTCCTCGGGAGAATTTGTGGATTGGTTTGAGGTTGGTTCCTTCCCCTTGTCACCATGTTGATCAAATACGTGGTAGTTGGTTAGAGATTCTTTAGGGATAGAAAGTCTAAATTTCGATCTTGTTTTTTTCCTCATTCGAAGAGGAAGAGAAGTTAGCTCTTTTTTTCCCAGAGGAAAAAACAAACAGTTTTATTAAAGATACAAAAAATTTTACATGATTTCTACATATGCCATCATATTCAGCATTTCCTATTCCATATACATGCTCTGTGAGTGGTGTAATAATTAGCCACCCCTCTGAAAGTAGAGAGAGATAAACAAATAAAGCAAATGGAAGGTGAAAGTAATAGAAACATACAATCATCATATAGTTCATAAGTAGCACATGTGACAAGGATCCAAAATATAGTAATGTTCATGAGTCTTATATATGATATAATTCATTGTCTAGCATCCAGCATATAACAGAAAAGAAACTAGATATGAAACATAAACAAAAAAGGAGGTGTAATGACAATCATGGTAATTGTATGTGTCCCCAGTCCACCTCTCGGCCAGCAATGGTGTGAACATAGTGTAGGGTACCCACCATCATCTGCAATCCCCTTTTTAACAGGTTTTCAGCCTCCAAAATCTATTTCCATTTTTTTGTGTAAAGGGAGATTCGGAAAGTTTGAAAGAAATATAAAATTTGTCGTTGTGGTAACTTGCTATGTCTCTAAGAGAATCGATGTGAGTGCTCTGTGATTTTTGGACAACGAATTGTGAGTCAAATATATTTGAATATTCATATCATTCTATGGTAGGCAAGCCTAAAATCGAATCTTGATGGTTCTTGTACTCATACTCTAATTAGGTATATGATGGAAGTGTAAAAATAAATTTATAGCCAACGCTTCCCCATGTTGAATATCAAGCATATCGACATTAACATTAGGCCAGAACATAGGTAGAGCATGAAATTCAAAATGAAATTGATAAGTTTTAATAATATTTGATAATCCTTGGCCAAGTAAGTGTATTACTTGACCTTGAGTAAACTCTAATACAGGGTGATCCACTTTCTTCGTCTGATTGAGTCATTAGTACGTGGTGGATTCCATGAGAATTTTGGAAATCAATTATGTGCATTGTAACCTTGTCATTAAATTCTTTTGTAATGGAAACATTTGCAAATATATACCCAGATTTAATATAAGGGAAAACTTAATATATATTTTCATGTAAGAGAGGATCTCAACACTAGCAAGCTCCTCACTTTTTAAGGTTTTGTAAATATGTCCTTCATAAAAATTGTGACCATGCTAAAAAAAAATATGCTACCATATGTACATCTAACTTGATGACACTTGATATAAACACCTTGGGAGGTGAATTGATGTAACCATGACATTCTCAAGTGAAAAATAATGAAACCAACATGCATAACATTGTTTTGGAGCTACATGTTAAAAATATTACTAATATCACTTTTTTCAATGAGAGTAGAATCACAAAAATTTTCAAAATCATTTTTCATAAGTTTTTTAAAATCCTCCTCCCTCTGAACTGGAGCAACCTTCTCCCTATGAATCTGGAAACTCGACCTCATATGTGCTATGGATACCATCTAAAGCTCTACTAAAGTCATATGAGTATCCCATCTCTTCCAGCTGGGTCAATTCCCACCAAGTGGGTATCCTAAGGCGGTCCTCCTGCCTCCTCAAAAATGTTGCATAACTAGCTCTATGTCCCTCGCAAACTAGAGGTCAACCCCATAATTGGTACAATTTTCCCTCTCTGATCCCCAATATGATGGATTCCTCAACATACACAACTCCCTCTAGTCATAACTGTATTGACTCTCCTATGAACTCAACTGTATAGCCTTGATCCTCCAAGGCTAAAATAGAGAGCACATTCACTCTCATGCGAGGAACATATAGAACATGATGAAAGGCTACAGTCCATCCTGACTCTAACTCAAATACAATTTAATCCTCTCTTGTCCTGATTTTTCCTTCATTGTGGATCCCACACCTCACCAAGCATCTCGTAACTACTAAGACGGGTGGTTGAAATAGATTGCACTCCCTTTTCATATGGCATGTGGCACCACTGTCTAGATACCAACCATCTATAGATATATCCCCTTAGTCTAGGAGTGACACATACTCTTTCTTTAACAATGTGGAGAATTGTATGGCGAGTTGTGGCTCGTCCTCCACTGTAGCCTCTTTCAGAACCAATATTTTTCTCTCATGCTTGGCCTGAAATAGTGAAATATTGTAATCTGAAATAGTGAAATAGTGAAATTGATTTTACTTTGACATGACCCCTATTATATCCATCTTGGATGGTGATTATCACTATGTTCCCCAGTGTCCTCCTAAATACATTGCTACAAAATATGGAGGAATCCTAAAAGAACATTCTAATGAATGAGGTTCTGAAAGAGATTTAGGAAAAATCATTGTAAACTAAACGTTGAAATTATATCTGTTCAAAATAAAATATATACTAAACTATTATCACTCTTCTATATCCTAGGATTATTAGTATCATCATGCATGAATTATGAAATATTAGCAATAAGCCTAAGATTTAGATCTTTAACTGACAACATAAATAAACTAGAATGCAAATGATGTAAAATTCAATAAATAGTTAATTGAATCGACTACATTCACAACATTAATATATGTATCATTCACTTAATCATACTAATAATAAAATGAAATAACTAGTTAACAATAACTAATAAATTATACAAGATATCGATTATATCAAGCAAAAGTATTGATATTTCGATTTCATAAAAGATAAAAAGCAAACTTATAGCAAAATACCATATTCAGTTGATAAAAAACAACTTGAAAATATGAAGTGGTTCAAGGTATTCTTCCAAAATAAAGTTTACAATTGTTCAAAGTATCTACTTCTTCCAAAACATTAGAACCCGTAATACAATCTATGACGATTCTTTAAATAAGCCTATTAACTTCAAGTGTCTATCCTAGTTTTGTTACAACAAAATTAAAAATAGAAAATTAAAAGATATTTTTTTCTCATCTCCAACAAATTTGATGAATTATTTTTTAGAATGGTTGAACTAGAAGCTTCCGTGAAGGATTTCCATTACCCATGTATGCTCAAGATGTGAGAAATATACTATGGTTGGTCAAAGAGCATACTAGTTTTGCATGTGTATATCATGTCTTCTAAGAATAGTGATTGTTATGCTATTATGGATATCATCTATTTGACCATGACGCAGTTGTTATGTGGTTTGACAAAGAAATTGGAAATTACTTCTAAGTTAGATCTTTCTAATTTTCCCATCTCATTTTGTATACAACTCATGTTACTTAACACATCATTGATGAAAACATCTGTTTTTTTTTAATACTCTACGAATGGTACATTAGACATGTCAAATTCTCTTGTAATTTGGAGCAATGAATTATTTAACTGAGAAAAATATTACTCAATTTCCTTGATCATATACTTATATTGTTGTAAATTCCTTTTACATTTTTTTAGGGAAGTTTTGCTTCTTATTATCTTGGCATCTTATGCTTTGGGGATTCATGATGTAAATGTTTTAGTTGTGATCTGCTAAGATATTAACTGTAATAGACATTATTTCACCCTTCTCCTTTAAAAATAATTACCTATTACCTTGTTGTGGCTAGTTTTAAATTTCTTCTATGTTGTACATAGGAGACTATGTACTTTGAAAATTCAAAAAAAAAATATATGCACAAAATTAAATTTTGAAAAAAAAGCGACACTAAGCAGTATTTGAAATTATGTGTCAGATAGTAGGACCGCCTTTTGGCACGTTGGGTTAAAGGACGAGCGCTTCATTTCATGGATTCTTCCATTCGAAAATTTTACCTGTTATGGAGTGTGAGCGGAGTTATAGAGTAGTCAGAAGTTAACTGGTGGGGTGCCTCCGCTAGAATCTTTGACCCCCGTCGGTTGACCAAAATGTGTGACCTGGATATTTTGCGGGGGAACTACCCTATGATCGAGCCCGTACTACGGAGTTCCTCTGCAGTGACGATAACCTAATGATAGTCGGCGGACCCCGCGACAACAACAAACAAGCCAGGTCACCTTCCATGTCACCCTCCATGTCATCCTCCACATTACCCCAAACTGTCTGTCAATCACTTCATCATTTAATTTTTTTTCTATTTCTCCCACCCATACATTTTCCTTCGCTATAAAAGGATGTTATTCCTCATTTTCATCCACGACTGCCTCCTAAATCTCTAAAGTCTCCAAATTCTCGTACCAGTGTCCAAATAAGCAACCATTTTGATGAAACTAGGTAACTCGTGTAACTTTTCCTTTACAGTTTTTCAAAATGATGAAGAAATATGCCATTTTCGGGTCTTCTACTCATATCCCACTAATGGAAAAATAGGAAGAAATTGTGGATATTATCTGCACAGTAGACCACCCTCTCTTTTATCATAATGTTGTTCTAAACTAGGGAAATTCCCCAATTTACTCTACTTTGATTAATCTGGAGTCTTGTCAATGTTTGTTCCCCAGACCTACCTATTTCCTAAGTTTTTTCATTGGTATTTTTCCTTCATGTACCCTCATAAATGCGTTGTCATGAACCAGTTGGGGGAAAATGTTTTCCAGGTGTCAGCTCAATTGATAAGGCAATAATTTTGTTATCCCTCTGCAGAGTACTATGTCAGTTTCGCTGATAAAACCCTCTCTTCATATTTTCAAGAATTTTCATGGCCTGAATTTACCCAAATTTTATTTTATCTCCTTCCTGAAAAAGAAAAATTCTCCTTGGAGTCAGACAATTTTCCTTTGAAGGCCTTTGTTGAAGATGTATGACCAGTTCTTCAAATTTTGGCCAAATTCCTAGGGAGGAAAGATGTCATGGTAGTAGATAATTCAATTCTAGGAATGTTTGCTTTGATGATGAAGCCTAGGGTAATTTTGGATATTCCCACTTATCTAGAGAATGTTATCAATAATCAGTTTATGAGCTTGTTAATCACTGGCAATTTCAGGTTTCTTTTTTTGGTCACATATTTATTTCTTTAGAGTAATGTTGATAACTTTACTCAGTTGGGGATGAACATTGTCAATGTAAATAAGAATAAGTATTCAGCGGTATTTTTGACGGACCTGGTGAGAAAAGAGGTAGGAAATGAAGGACTGTTTGAATTCACCTCCTCTTTCCTTCCTATAGTATACGCAATTGTAAATGGAGGGATTGCACCTAGATTATTTCCTGAAGCTACGTCATTTTTGAAGTTGAGCAAAGATGTGAGCTATGGAGATTGGTTTTCTCATAAGGAACATACTGAAATTAGATTATTTGGTGCTCATATAGAACCTTTTAGATTTCCAATGTTTTTTCCCATGAGATTTTTTTCCTTGGAGTTCATCACACAAGGTCTTAATGTTGACCAGGTCCATTTCTTTCTATTGAAGAAAGGTCATATGTTTAAGCTACCTAGGAGAGTAGGGCCATTCATTGTAAACACCAGACATGCCCTAGAATTTTTTCACAAAATGTTGACTGACATGCATTTGTCATTGGAGGGGAAATGGGCTTATGACCCGTACCATGTGATTTCAAACCGCCGAGTGGAAAATGGTTATTTTTCATTTGTTCATGAATCAAGGCCAGAGATGGATAAGTTGTCAAATGGAGGACAGACTTCTGTGTCTGAGAAGATGGAGGTGGAAACTCCTCACCCTATTGAGAAGGGTCTTAAAAGAGGAAGAGAGGAAGTAATTGATTTGGAAAGTGATACAAGGAATGAAGCCAAGAAGGCAAAGGCCATAGAAGAGGGCAGCTCTTCATCTTTTCCTGCATATTATTTGAAATTGGGAGATATATCTTACATTCCCTCATCTCCTCTTCCAAAGAGTTAAATTCATGGCTTCTCGTCAAACATTAAGCAAGTTTTCTCACAAATTGAAGAAAGAAATAATAATATAAGAAAGAACATTGAGTCTCAATCTCAAGGCTCAAATTTCTCTTAAGCAGACAAGACTACTGACAACAGTGGACTTAGAAAGGGATTGGCTAAATATAGCTTTCTCCCACCCTCCAGCTATGAATGTGACTTCTACTTCTTATTTCAAAACTATTAATTTAACAATAAATGCCAAGAAAATTCCTCTTCTTGGCAAGATTAATTTACATATGAAAACAGGACAATTAATCTTTAATCATTTGAATAAGACTACTTCAGCCACTACTAAAGTTGAAAACATGTTAAGTAAAGTGATCAAACAGCTGAAGTTGGAAAAGTATAACTCAAGATCTTATTCCACGCAGAATGAGGAATTGAAGAAAATAATTGTTAAAGTTGGTGTTGGTCCTGAAGACAGATCAGCAATTCAGAAATTGTTGCAATATTTTGAATCTGAAATTTAGAATTTGAAGAAGAAGTTGAAGCTTCCAATAGGTGAGCATCCTATGGCTACTAAATTAGCCTAGATAGAGACAGAGAAAGAGAAATTGTTGCAAGCTCTGCTGGCCAAGGATCAAGAAATTGCAAAACTGAAGGAGACAGGTGAGATGTTGCAAAAACAAATTGATTTTCATGTTTTTACAGTAGTTGTTTCATCTAATTTTGAAGACCCTACTACCCATTTAAATCAAGTCTCAACTAAGTTAAGATTGGTAGAAATTTTTTTAAAGAAAGCTCAGAGGGAGTTGCAAGGAGCTTATAAATTTCTCAAGGTTATAGAGAATGAGTTGCATATGACCAAGGACAATGCAGAAAAATATATGCAAGACTGTCAGAATGCCTATCAGGAGATCAAAGAGCTAAAGGAGAAAGTGAAGGGAAATATATCCCTTATTTAAGCCAGGAAGATTATTTGGAATGAATTTATTGATGTTTTCGAGAACATATGGGATTTTCTGATCATTATTGGGGAAGAAAAGAGTATTTTGAGGGGCCTGGAAATTTTCATTGTTTCTAATAAAGAGAAGTTGGAAAATCGGGCTTCATATGCCAAGAGATTAATTAATTTTATTAATTCTAAAACTACTCAAGAGTTGACGAATTTCGGGATTGAAGACAAGATTCGATGTGTTCTAGATTTTAACAAGATGATCATCAAGAATTCATACAGGAAGAGTACAGAAAAAGAGTTGAAGAAAGTCAAAGAAGAATTGTTAAGGTTCAATGTGTTGTTTGATAAAAGAACCAAAGCTCGTTTTCCATCCTGTTGAGACCAGCAATGAAATTTTCTCCCTTCATAGACATTTCTAACATTATTGGTTGATTTGAAGAGTAAAATCGGCAACACACATGAAAATACTATTATTATGAAGGGAGCCACAATCGTGAATATTCTACATAAATACTTTCAGTTATTATAGATGATGAAAACTTTTTTTTTAGTAAGACCCTCGTACTCCAGAATCACGGATTTTAGAATGGCGCACGTCAAGATTAGAAATTTTCCCAGCCTGAATGTAGACCTGTGGATAAATACAAAGAATGGATGTGCCCACAAGCAAATTATGTAGACGCATGAACTTATTCCATTCCAAGATCTCAGGTCACTCCCACCTCATGATCGAATGATGTTTCACATTTACTTTACTTTGTCTTACTGCAAGTGTTTTTATTTTCTACTTTTATTGTCATGATTGAAGAAAACATTTTGGGAAGTTGACAGTTCGATAACTGTCCATTTTGTAATAATGCATTTAAGACTTTCTCAAAGAAGAACAGAGGTTCCAGATTTTGGGCCTCAAAATTTTTGCCAATTTTGTACTTTGTCTTTATGGAATTAATAAAGCTCTTTAGAGAATTTTCCAACAATTGATGAATGTGTTGAGTTCCTCCTGTTCCATTTATGTATGTTTATTTTTTTGGAGTAAATTATTAATTTGTTGGTGTCTAATTTACATCTATGAGTTAGAGTAAATTTACTTAATGGTGCGCTCCTTTATTCTGAAGTCATTTCTTGCAACCGTTTTCTTCTAAAACAGAGATAATAGTTTTTGTGATTTACAGCATATTGTTAATGGTTTTCACTATGATTTTATCTTCTCCTGTTCATGCACATTTATCATTTAATGGAAATTTGAAGAGTTATTTTATCAGTAAATATTAAAGGGTTTTAATTTATAGTTCTAGGGTTACCATATGAAGGGAAAACAAAAAAAATTAATTATAAGTGACAGTGAATGTATTGGGCATTGATCTCCTAACAGCCAGAGATTTTCTCCCAAGGAACAACATACCTCATCCAAGAGTTATCAATTATGTCTTGTTGGGCTTGTACCATGCTTAAATCTTCAAAAAATTTAACTTGTGCATTCAAGAGTTGGTCATTTCCCTGATCAACTTCCTTGAATATTTCTACATTTATTAGACTTTTGCTCAGGATTTTCATTTTCATTTTAAATTCAACAATTTGGGCATCCTTTCTACCTAGGTTTTTGTGATTTCTTTGTTTTCTGCCTCATTGTATTATTTGTAGAAGCAGGTGTTGTGTGCAGGGACCTATGAGAAAAAATGAAAGAAATAAGCGAAATTGAGCAAACTAATGTAATATTTTAGTGAGTAAATGTGCTTTGATGAAGCTACATAATTATATTATGAATCCTTAATTGCAATTACATGAGGGAAAATCTTTCTTATGCTTCGTAGTATGGAACATTTACACTGTGCAAAGGCTAACATTCAAATGCAAGATTCTCAGGCGAGTTGTTTAATTACCTTCTTGATCATGATTATTTGCTTAATTAAGGTTTAATTTAAGCCAATTGGGGATTAAAAATAATCCCTAGCCTCACAACCCTAAAATGTATGTGAAATTCAATTACAAGAATGGCCTTTCAAGACCACGAAAAATGACTTTCAAGACCCCTTACATGTGCATTTTTTTGAAAATTTAAATTTCAATGACCTTATTCAAACCTAATTAACCCAACATATTTAACTTAAGACCAACCTATACTAACCTAATTGTTATCATGGATAACAAGAGAAAAATTCTTACCCAAGGATTATCAGCTGAGTCTTTACAAAAAAATGCAGAACCTCGGACAGAGGTTTCTGACTGTGAGAGAGTATACATAAGAGTTATATAAGGTTAACTTGAGAGCATTTTATATAGAATATAACTCTGAAAAGATAGCTAGGTACATCAATACGTACCTCGTACATTTCAACATTTTGATATCATTAATGTTCTTCTTCATCCAAATCATCATTCATATCATCGTGTTCAGAATTCATGTTCAAAGGATTGGCTATGCCAGTATCATGATCATCATCGTCTATATCATCATCCGGAACATCCTCTCCCACATTTGGTTTGACCTCTTCAAGTTCTTCGTCTGACATATTGTCAATATCATCTAGTTCATCCATAACATTGTCTGGATTAACATATCCTTGAACATCTTCAACGTATTCATCTGATGCATGAACCCCTTGCTCCTTTACATCATCTTCTTCTTAAATATCATCTTCTTCTGCTACATTATACTTTACCGGCCTTCCTCTTGGATCATATCTAACAGCATAGGACCAGCTTGCTTTACCTGGAACCTCTGAGTAAAATACTTGTTCACATTGGCTTGGAAGAACATAGGGCTTTGATCCTGGCTCAAAATTCCTTGTATTAACCATGGTAAATCCGTTAGAATGTTGAATAACAGTTCTATCAGGATCACGTTCATTGATTCGTAGTATGTACCATTTGACATCAAACACAACTAATTTGAAGGATTTAAAATCACACTCAAGTATATCATCTAGATACCCATAGTATCAATTTTTAGATACTTATGGATGTCTGTCACCTCTAGATGCAACGTTCTCTACCTGAAATACTGTAGTTATCCCACTATCTGAAGTTTTCCTCTTTTCATCCAACCTTTTGATGCGAAATTTGTGGCCATTGCACCACATTTCCTTGCAGTGTTTCAACTGCAATATGCAAAACACGTAAAAAAATACATTGTCATTATTTGATAAACATATTTATATCTAAGAAATTTTCAGAGAAAATCACATAAAAGAAATTTTTGTCGACGCGTTTCGAACCAACCAGTGTGGTTCATCATCAGGACAAGATGAGATATCTGATCAAGAAACCTAAATAAATAGACTAGGAAAACTCCAACTAGTCGTTGCAACATAACGGCTAGTTTGACTAAAATAATAAATTAAATAAATTAAAATTAAAAAATCATCAATATTAAATTAAATTCATCATATTAAATTAAATTTTATTATATTTAATTAAAATAATTTTTATTTTTATTTTTATTTTTTATAGAAGAATCTAGTTAAAATTAATTTGACATTAAAGTTAAAATAATTTCAATTATTTTTATATATATAAATAAATTATTACCTCAAACCAGGAAAAATATAAAAAATAAATAAATAAAGAATAAAAAAATAAAATTATATATATATATATATATATATATATATAATTTTGATTTTGAAAATAATAAAATTAAATAAATAAATGAATAGATGCAATAATACTAATTATATAAATAAATAAATAAAAAAGTAAGAATAGTAAAAATGAAAACATAAAAATAACATTAAATAAATATTTATATAATTTACTTCCTAGCTATTAAAATAAAAATATAAAAAGTATATTAATAATAAAGTTAATAACAAATATATATATATATATATAAAATAAAACAAATAGAAATCAATCAATCAATAATATATAACTAAAAATAAAAATCAATAAAAATCAATAAAAATCAAAATTAAAAATAAAACTAAAATTCAATTCTAATAAATAAATACAATGATATAAATGAATAAATACCTAAAAAGTAAAAATGAATGAATAAACAAAATTTTAAAATAATTTACTTCAAAGCTTAGCTAAAATTAATTAATAAAAAATAAAATATAAATATAAATATAAATATAAAAAATAAAATAAATTAATTAAAATAAAATAAATAAATAAATAAAGAAGAAGAAGAAAACGAGAACGAGAGGAAGACACAAGGAGGAAAAAGGGGGGGAACTTAAGAGTGAAGGGCGGGAATCCAACATCTACTAACACCCCACCCATCATCCCTATTGAGGTTGACAGGCCTCTTTTCAATCTCCAAGGCTTCCCTAAACTTGCGATGGTGGAAATGGTCAATCCTTGCAATAACCTCAGCATTCTCAACACAGATGTGATGATTTGTCTTTTCGACATGCTCTGCTAAGGCAGAGGACCGAGATCTACAATGTCTGAGGTCTGCTATATGTTCCTGGATTCTTTGATTAATGGAACGACCAGTTTCACCAATGTATGGCGTCCCACAAGAACAAGGAATCAAGTAAACACCTTTAAAATTATTTTAATTAAATATAATAAAATTTAATTTAATATGATGAATTTAATTTAATATTGATGATTTTTTAATTTTAATTTATTTAATTTATTATTTTAGTCAAACTAGTCGTTATGTTGCAACGGCTAGTTGGATTTTTCCTAGTCTATTTATTTAGGTTTCTTGATCGGATATCTCATCTTGTCCTGATGATGAACCACACTGGTTGGTTCGAAACGCGTCGACAAAAATTTCTTTTATGTGATTTTCTCCGAAAATTTCTTAGAAACAATTCATGGATCACAGAAGCAAAATTTCTAATAAACATATTTATACTTGGAAATTTTGAAAACTAATAAAAAGCATGCCATATGCATCAATATAATTGTAAAAAAAAAATAGTATATGTGAATTATGCGATTGCCTCTTAATGTACTAAACCATGTGCTAAATGAATTTCCCTTTGTATAAGATTGGTATCTCCACCACGTTCATCTTCTTTGACCAATGTAGACACACCATACCATGATAACATACCATTATTATCTTTTTTGCATCGTTCAATCCATACCTTCATCCAATCAACATTGTTTTCAATGTATAAATGTATTGTATCCCACTCTCAACTGGTTGTATTAAAATAAAACAGTTCACATGCGTATAGATAATTAGTTAACACATTATACCATTATAATATTAGATTGTGCATGAAGACTAAAAACTAAATAAGTATGATATACATAAAAACAAAAAGTCAAATGTACTATACATCTCCACTATATAATTACATCTCACTTTCCTCATTGTACCTTTCCCCGATAGGTGCTCCCCTTCAAATTTGTTCATAGAGTTGACATCCCAAATGTGATCCAATACATTGATACTTTTTCCTATTTTCAGACTATATTGACTAATATAAACCATGGTTTGATATACCATATATCCCTCTACCATAGAACCCTAAGGACGTGCTCTTTTTCTGACCAAAGCCTTCAAATATTTCAAGTGCCTCTCAACCATCCACATTAATCTTCAATGTACATGTCCACACTTTTCAATCTCCTCAACTTGGTGTATGAGGTAGTGTTCTTGTGAATTGAAAAATTCCAAAGGTAGATACTTTTACATTTCACACATTAGACGAGGAATTTTCTTCCTCCAATAATTTATATCTTTTTTTATCGATTTCTTTAGATGACAACCATCTACAAATGAAACAAGAAAATCACGAGTTTCAACAATTAGATATATAGTACATTACAAGTAAAACACATGCACTCAAATATAAGTTAATGTGCAACATGTTAGTGTCAGCCTTTGCAGCCTTCCTCCAGTGATCAAACTTGCTCTTACAAAGTGATTTTTAGGTGTCAAAGTCAAATTTTGTCATTTCAGTGAGTCTTCAAGTAAATTTGGTCACTAGGTATTAGGTCTAGGATTTGTTTTCACTCTTTTCAAATTTTTTCAAATGTCGGTCCATGTCACCATTCAGCTGAGTGTACCATCATTCAGAGGGTTTTCATCATCATGTCAAGTTCCAAAGGGTCATTTTACACCTTGTTCATGCTTCAGTTGTGCCTAGGTAAGGTTCATTTCCCTCTCCTAGGGTTTTGGAGGTAATTTCTCTTGGATGGTCAAATCATCAGCAAAACTTGTATCCTGATGTTCATACACCTTCCCCTATCCTTAATTTACCTTATTAAACACTTCCCATCACTTACATCCCCCAAATTCCTCATTTTCACACAAACCCTAGTTTCTTGCTATAACTTGGCAATTTTCTAGGCTAGGCCTGTGTTTTGCCCTTTTTGACCCCTTCCCCTCAGTCAATCTCTGAAATTAAAATTTCCCCTACTTCCTAACATCCCTCCCTACTTCCAAAAATTTTCTAAAGAATTTAGAAGCCCCTTATCCCCTTCATTTCGCTTCATTTCGACAAATCCCTTGTTCCACACATTGGGATAGGTTTTACTTCAATGCTGTTTCTGAGAAATAAAAGATGCATTTGGGAAAACGGAGAGAGGTTTTTGTCCAAAACAGGAAAAGGAATAAAAACCTCCTTCACTTTTTACACAGGTGTCATTGTTTTAGAGAAATGTCAAAAATACAGTTGCCTCAGGAGAATTGATGCACCTCTGAAGTGACCTTGGGAAAATCACGATTTCTCCTAGATTTTTTGGCCAAATGACTTTCTTGATGATTCAAATGATAACTATACACAAATATATTTCCAATGAGCTATCATGAGCTCAATTTTGAGTTGCAGAAGACCTTCAAAAGTTGACTGAAACAACACTCTGCCTTGAGGCAGCCTCATTCTGCTCATTTTGACCAGTCTTGGGAGATTTGATTTTTGACAAGGAAAATGAAATCCAAATTGAAAAATTCTAGTTGGGTTGGAAATTAGACTCAATAATATTTCCAAAAAGCTATCCCGTGCCCAATTTTTACATTGGGAAGGCCTCCAAAAGCCTCCTGCAAAAAGGCGCTACGCATTGGGTTGTTGCGCGACGCACATGGCAGAAAACAACTTCATTGCTATTTCTTCCAACTCATCAAATTTGCCCAGTTTCTCTTGGTCCAAGTAAGTCCATGAAATCACTCCATTTATCATGAACAATTATTTGGTGTTGATTATGAGATTGATTATGAATATTTGAATACAAAAACTGAAAACCCTATTCTCTTGTTTTAAGATTGCTCCTAGGGTTTTAAAACTTGTTTTGTGCCAAACACTTCCATTCTCCACCTTGTCTTTTCCACCCCCTCATTGTTATCTAATCATAGCAGCTCATCCCCTATCCCTTTACATTCATAAATTCAATCATTTCTCTCCCATTCTCATTCTCATTTTTGTGTCAAACTCTTCCATTCCCCACCTTGTTTTTTCCATCTCCTCACTGTTCATTTGCTCACCACAGTCCCCTTTTCCTATTTCACCTTACATTCCTAAAGTCAATTATCCCTATCCTATTCCCATTGTCCCCATACAATTTTTTAATTTCCCTCAAATCCCAAGTTTATCCCAAGAAGTCAAGTGGTTGTCCCTTGTCCCTAAACTTATCAAATCAGAGTTTTCAAAAGGCAAATTTCACTTGATAAAATTTCATTATTCCCATTACCCTATTTCTCCATATTCCCTCCCATATTACCTCATATTTGGAAATCCAATCAAAGACACCAAAATTCTCATACAAGACAACACAGACCTTGCAAATTCTCATGGAGACAGATACCGATACATCCTATGATCGAGAGACTTGGCTTGAGAGGGTCAATATTCATTTGGAGAAGCTGTTGGAGAAGGAAAAAAAGGAAAAGAACATGCTAAGGCACATTAAGAACCATTATTGAGCGCGAAATCATGTTTGCAAGGCGCGAATCAAGTTCCTGAAGGCAAAGTTAAAGAGGGCACTAAAGCGTTGCAAAAGGCATGATAGACTCCAAATTTTGGCCGAAGCTTCTTTGGCCCAGCATAGTGCTTGATGGTGGACATTTAGCCCAAATTTCAAGGAATTTGGGAAAAATTTTGTCAATTTTGAATTTTTTGGCCTTAACACAGATTTTCCTGCCCGACGCGTAGCGCCACTTGGCGCGCGCTTATAATTGGCAGCTCCTCTTGAGGAAAACTTTGCATTTCTGGATTTTTCATCAAAAATTATGCATGCCTACCCATTACCTAAGTATTTTGATAAGTTTTGGGTTGCCTGAAGGGTCAAAAACACCCTAAAAATGGCCTTTCTGCCACTTTTTGGACACACAGGAAGCAGTGTTGGGAGATTGGATTTTTGGAGGGGAAAATGGAAACCCAATTCATAAATTCCACTTGGGTTGGAAAGTAGACAGGCATAGCTTTCCAACGAGCTATCCTGCACTCAATTTGGACTTCGGGAAGGCCCTAAAAATCAGCCTCAAAGTGGCGCTATGCATAGAGATTTCAGGCGCGGCGCATTGGGAAATTTGGGCTAATTTTCACTCAGCAGTTCAGATTTTCGCCTAGTTTTGGCCAGTTTGAATTTTTTATCCTCATATGCACATATATTGATGTAACTTGATGTAATTTCATGACTTTGATGTAATTTTGGCACATTTTTACTCATCCAAGTAGATTCATTCACCAAAAAGTGAAATGTAATTGAATGAATCAGTTTCCTATCTTATAAAGGCAAGCTGTTTCATTGCCTATTTTCCAGTTCTTAGTTTATATCTTGTTGAAACAGCTCCTAGAATGGTGATATCTACCCCTAGATGCATGGGAATGAGTTAGGCTTGTCTATATCTTGTATTTTCTCAGTCATTTTCAGAGGTGGGACACTTGGGATTGCTTGGCACTTCATTGTACATTTCATCTCTGAAATTTTGGCAAAGGAATAGACTAGGGTTTGCAGCACTCTTTGGGATCCTTGTGGCTCTATGTTTTGATGGTGTGTTTCTCTCTGTGATTGTAAGTTCACTAATGTTTTATGTGTATCACTTCCCTTCTCCTTTCTTCTCAAATTAAACAAACAAGTTATAAAGGTGGAATTCATTAGATTTCTTTGCTCTGCCTTGAGTTTTGTTTAATTTTCCATGTTTTCATATGTTTGAAGAGGATTATTGAAAGCCTCTTTCCCTCTTCAGCTCCTCACCGGTTTGAGTTATCCATTCATTCAATCCAAAGCATCAAAACAATTGCCTTCCTTGCCCCATTCAGAACTCTGCAAAAACTAGGCCTCATCCCCAAACCCAAAATCTGCCTTTCCCTTTGATCCAACAAAACCCCCAAAATCAAATCAAATCCTCTCACTTATATACCTAGCCTAAAATCATCTTTTATTTCAAGTAATCTCAAGCCCTATTGATTATCTTTGTTGAGATTGACCTGGAGAGAGCCCTCTCCTGATCTGGTAGGGCTAGCTACCAGACTGAGCGTGGTTTGATGTTACCCTGAACTCTGCCTTCCTTCAGCCTGAGGTAGATTTAGGCAATAACACAACAAATTATTAAACAAATTACACTTTGCATATAAATCGCCACTTACCTCATGTATTTTCCAAGATAATATATAACTTGTTTGGCATTGTTGTCAAAGTTCTATGGGAGAGATAGAGATAGAACATATTGTAACAAAAAAAATAATCAATGATTATCTATTCTGAAATAAGTATAAAAAAATTACTAATAAGATGTTTCACCATTAATGCACAAATATATACACGAAAATAATTACCTTAATGAATGTATGCCAATCATGAGTCTTTACCCCACCTAATTCACCTTTCTTTGTTAGGATATTCTTTATGTTTGAAGAAAATCCAGTGGGAAATTTAATTTTTTCAATAACTTCTTAACATCCTTGCTTTGCTGCTCCATCAATAACCATGGAAGGGTGCTTAGATTTTAGCCGTATCTATCACTATTTGGATGAATCACACTTTGTATTGCATGATTGGCCTCCTTAATTTCATTACAAATCTTGAATTTATTTTCTTTATCTCTCCTTCCATCTAAGATTCGCCATAAGGTATCTATTACATTCTTCCCGATGTGCATTGTCTCAAACAAATGAAAAATCTCTAGGTGCTCATAGTAAGGGAGCCTACTGAATTTCTTGGGATAGAATTTCATTCCTCGTGGTAGTGCCCTGTTATCAATGCCTTGCCAACCTGCAAGGGAATCATAGTTTAAGATATTATAACAAAAATAACTGTGAAATAGTACAATGAAGAAAATGCAATAAAATTATAAAACAATCAAAACATTATATGTATAATGACATATAGATGATTTAATCCATACCTTTAGAGATTCTATTATATTGCAACTTCCATAGACCAGGTGTCATTCTCTATGGTCTTAATCCAGTCTCTTCTTTCCCATTGAAAATATGTTTTTCGGTTCTTCGGTACCTATGGTTCTTAGAGAGGAAGTTCCTATACTCATCAAACACCTCCTTTCCTAGGATTCTTGAACAACGAGATTTCAATTTAGGACCACAATTGGACAAGAAAATTTACCCTTTGTTTGAAGACCTACGAGAGGTGGATTAATTTTTATTTCAATTATTAATTGAAGTATGTATAATGAGTGGACTATTTACAAAAAAATGCATGAAATGAACTTCATAAAACTAGTAAACATTATTTCAGTTCATGGTAATGTTATAATATACCATAGAAATGTGTTAGCACTAGGGCATCGTGAATTTTCCATACAAGCACTGCATGGAAGTCAAATTCCCTTTCTGCATATGTTGGTCTGGAGATATCATAAATAGTGATTCCCTTCCATAAATCAAGTAACTCATCGATAAGAGGCTCTATATATACATTCATATCATTGACCTGGTAATTACCTAATTGATTGAACACATTGTACATAATTCCCAAATATATTAGTAACAAAAAAAAAAAGACATGATTGAACATATATGAGTAAACACAAAAATATAAGACATAAGTATGAAACAAACAAGACAAATCATGATATATTATTGGGTAAGCGAATATATTTATTCTAAAAAAAATAATACATGGAACAATCATTATCAACATTATGTGCTCCCTCTTTATTGACATCCAAGGAGGAATGTTATTGTTGATAACAAAAACGAGCCACACTGAATAAATAGATCTTAGCTCTCCAAATGGATCGACTCTGTCAAATGCTAATGAAAGCTTAAGATTACAAGGTTATTATTTAAACTATGGCAATATTTCCTCTATATTCGTAAATGCAGATCCATCTACAGGCATTCGAAGAACACCATCTTGCCTTCTTTTCGTTGTATGGTAATCCATAAATTGTGCTATACTTTTGCACCTAAAAAATTGTCGCAGACGTGGAATTATGGGAATATAACAAAGAACCTTGCGAGGCACATTTTTTGTTACTTTGTCAGTTTGATATCTACTCTCATCACATTTTGGGCATTTTTCTTTCGATGCATGTTCTTTATAATAGAGAATACCATCATTAGGACATGCATGAATAACTTGATATTCCATTCCAATATCTTTCAGAATGGCATGTAAATATCGGTATGTGTGAGGTAAAACATTTGACGGTGGTAACAGAAATTCACCTAACAATCTACAACATCGAAAATTAGTAGTTTTGATTAATTTAAACAATATAAATATTGCATCCAAATAATTTTACAAATGGTGATCGACTTACTAACATTAAAAACAAAGGAAAAAAATAATTGCTTTATCATGATGTACTAAATGTCACAAAATATATTACATACCTCGGGAGTTGTGTCACACATGTGTTTTACAAACCATTCACCACCTTTAAGTTGACCAGAAGAAATACAACAAAGATAATAGATGTTTCTAAGCCTTCATAAAGAGGTTGAGTTCCCCTCTCAAGTACAGGTACATCATAACCACCAACAACTGGTCATCATCATCATCCCTTCCTGCAACATTATTAAATGTATCCTGGATCAATCTATTCGTCCCATATTCATCCAATGTGTTATCAGCATCATTATATTCTTCCATAGGATCTTTAGCTTGATCTGGCTCAATATTCACTTCATGTTCCTGAATAGGCGCTTGTACTACAATTACCTCTTCCTCATCGAGGAATGCCCTAGGAGCACCATACTAGACAATTATAATCAATAAAATAATATTAGTTAGCTATCGCAAATATTTAAACGATAGAAATGTTTACAAATATAATATAGGAAAACAAAGACAACGAAGAGCTAGACAAAGACAACTTAGCTATTTAACTAATCATGATTTGCATATGGCTCAACTTAAAACTTACACATTCATAATAATGAAAGTAAAAATACCCTTAATGGGAATGATTCCATTGAATATAGTAACAAATCAATCTAACTGCAAAGATTTAATGAGTTTAATAATATGGACATGTAATAGTGAAAATAAATAAAAAGTAGTATAGACCCATCTAACTCTGATTCTACGAAGCGTCGAGAGGGATCAAATCCCTTGAGGTGCAAACCCATTTTTTGAGTAAAAAAGTGAGGAGAGGTCAAAAGGAGGACAATTTCAAAACCTAGCACTGGAAAAAGGAACAAATGTGAAACTGATCAATTTTGGAATGAGGACTTTTGGAGACTCCTAACACTGGAAAAGGATACAATTGCAAAATAAATGTTACTAGAAAATAGCCTAATTGCAAATCCTATTGCTATAAAGAAGTCTAATTGACAAACTCAATGCTAGAATAAAGATAAACTAGGAAGCCTAACACTACAAAAGGGCACATTTGGAATTCATAGCACTAGAAAATAAAACAAGGAGGAATATTAGCACTATAAAACAAGGTCGATGAGAAACAATATAGCACTAGAAAGTTGAAAAGGTGAAAAAACTAGTGTTATGAAAAGGAAAATTTAAAAATCTAGTGCTAGGAATGAACGAAATTGGAAAACCCAGTGCTACGAGGGAGGGAAAAATGAAATCCTAGCAGTAGAAACCTGAAAAAATGAGAAACATAGCGCACCATTGAGGAGACGAGTTTAGTTTTGGAGAGAGAGAGAGAGATATCGTCGATGAATGCCAGAACTACCTAGCCTTAAATATTAATTGCAAACTACCATAAATCTTATTTCCAAACTACCTAGCATAAATATTCATGAAAAAACTACCTAGCATAAATATTCATGAACAAATGTAAATATTAATTGAAAATTAACTACCTAGAACTCATCATGATATTTTTTTCTCAATGCATAAAACACAAAATGAATATTTTGGAAGATTTCATTTGTGCAATTGACTATATATTTGAACTAAGTAAATATAGAGTCTCTGATGGCATGTATAATAAATATAAAGAACAAGTCTCTTATGGTCTAATGGATGATAATGAATAAGTACTTATTAATGGATGATATTCATCTCTGCCTTCAGCATGTCCATAAGTTCTACAATGTTTTTTAGTTGTTGTTATTAAAAGTCCCCTTACTTTCAAGCCCTTGCACTTTTTACAAGGGAAATAACATTTTCTATCCTCCGAAGCCCCCGATGTCGATCCCACATCTCCTTGGCCTAGTACTTGAGGAATGTTATTTGACATTTGTCCTCACCAAATATCTTTTAGTGATGATTGTCAATCAAAATTAACCTCAAAATAGGCCTATAACATTTCAAAAGCATGGGATGTATAACAAGAATGTGGAACTTGTAAATATGCATTCAACCCTACATATATACTAATCAATTTCTCATCGGATAAATGTTGCACAATGGTAAAATGCCATTAATTCCGAAATTTGGTTGGTAAAATTACATTAATGTCGATCGTCGAATATCCGACTCTATGTAATTAACGTCGGATATTTGACGATCGTCGGGCTTTTAAAACAATAAAAAATAAAAAATAAATACATTAAATGTCTGACTTTGGTTCCAATTTTATCCGTTTGTCGGATTTCACCGTTGGATTCTAACCCAAAATGTGGTAGTGACAACAGTTCTAAAAAGAGAAACAATTGTTAATTATATTCACATAGATTTTCAGTTGTTATGGTTGATTAAAAATATTTTCACTAAGAAGCCAACTTACAGCAGAATCACTAATTTCATATTGGCTGACACCATATTTGTAAAAATTCCAAGTTCATATTTGTCAGTATGGAAGAAATGCAGGGATTTGATGTCTCCTACAACATCGTCAACAGAAGTTGGGACCTCTACAAGTGAGTCTACACAACAATCTCAAATTACTTAATGAATAGAGGCCACCTATTATTTTCTTGGAATTTGTCAAAATTCACTTTTGTAATAATAATGTCATGTTATTTTAATTTTAATTATAAAGAAATTCCTTCGTAGGAATGAATAGGAAAAATCAATTTGAAGTAGTTAAGTAGTTTTTACAGTTAACTGTTTTTCTAAAGTGTTACTTTTATAATCATGATATAAAAATAAGCTGAGAGGAACAAGAAAGGGTTCCAAAATTTTGACATTCATAAGGAAATACTTTTTCTGTGTAATGTTTTTCATCTTCTTGGAGGTTTAATAAAGAAATTTTCAAGGTGATTCTGAACATATCTTTTAATATGATATGTGTTATCTCTTTGTGAAATTTTTTTATGTTTGTCTTCCATGGGAAAGAGTAATGAAGTTGTTGGTTTTTAATACAACGGTTAACTAATTTCATAGTGCATGTAAATTCAATTAAATAACCCTAATGTGTGCTCCTCTCTTTTTTGTTTTCACTTATCTATCTATCATATTTCTGCTAAAGTTTGAAGCAAGAGATTCTGCATCAAAGTAGCCTCTGGTTCCAACCTTTAATCATATTCTTCACCACTTTATTACAATTTAAAAAATCATATTCATTGTCAATGAGGCCACTTTGAACAGGTGGATATATCCCAAGAAGATTTCATTTTACATTAGTTGTAAAGAATACTTTTGAATCACTGAAATGGGACAACAAATGAAATCTATTATGTTTTTGAATATATGGCTTAGGCACTAACCTCTACTCAGCCTGAGGTTGTCTCCTAAAGTTAAAACAGAGCACATCTCAACCTGGAACCACGTCGAGGATCTACTACTCAACCCAGAATCTCATCGAGGAGATACTACTACGACCCCAATCAAGTAATAGGATATCCAAACAAACAAGGTAGTATATATCAACCCCGGTATCACATCGGGGAGCTCATTCTCAACTCGGAATCGCATAGGGTTATCTCAACCCAATCCTATTTCCTATTGATCTTCCCATTGACGAATCTAAGCAGTCAAGTGGTAGAACGCATGCATCATAATCTGGCTTGCAAGATATACATGACTTACCAATAGGTAAGGATCACACGCCTCCAAGCCTCCTCAACCCATTGGCCAGATGGGGATGGACAATCCCAGCAAACCCTAGTTGTGGGTATGATGCCAACTGTGGTATACTCTGCAATGACCAAGGGTGGGGGATCTAGCTAACATGTAAAAATGGACAAGGATCACATACATCCCACGGGTGACAGATAGGGTAGCAATATCTATGACCCTATTGTCCAGAGTTCCCTCAACCCCAGTAGCCCTTCATATTAATTCCACACCCTGGGAGCTCATACAGGAAGGAATAGTTTGCTCAGTGTCCTACATCAGCAATGCCCTCTGCAACATATCATTGTACTCATATTTGGTAATCATCATGTATCAATGGTAATTGTCACCTATTCATACAGGTCATCAAATCAAATATCATGTTAGAACATAAATAATCATGTAAATCACAAAAGGTTACCATATTGATCCTCCCTCTCAAGGATGTGTCAACCACAAGCCTAAGCTTGTCTCATACAAGTGCACTGTCTCAATATATGAGAGTATCTCGGTCCCAACTATATATATCAAATTCTCTACCAATTGGATCCCATTCTTTGTCATCACAATGTATCCATGTCATATCCATATCATGCTCAAAGAGCTCTCTAAGGAAATTCTTCATCCTACCTCACAACTAGCCATGCTAGAAACATCGTACTCAATATCAGTCATGTTATGGACCTCTCATCTAAGATCTCATGGCAGATCCCAAACTAAAGCAGCATCCAAATGTGCTAATCAATAATAATCTCAAACATCAAAAATACATCCATGCAGTCACATAACATATAAAGAAAATCTTAGATCAAGAATTGATCATCTTATGCAGATATCCCAAAGGATGCTCTATGGAAACTCAATGTGAATGAAGCAACTCAATCATGAACTCATTCAGGTTTTATGCAAATCAAGTATATATATGAATGAATGTTCAAAGTGAAAGATTAATGCTTCAATCAATGATCCAGTGGATCAGTAAAATGCTCAAATTTCAAAGTGTTCAAAACTTCTTGAAATTGGTGCCAAAACAAAGATCTCGTTGCCCTGAATCCAACGCAACTTGAATTTCTCAAAATTGATATTTTATTCTCCCGATATCGCGTTCTCACTGTTTTTCCAAATAGCTAAAAATGTTAAAGTTGGGTTACACACACACCCATTCATCATTATGTACGCTGAATAGGTAGGTGACTGGGTAGGTTGAATGTATTTTTCAAGACCAATGGTTGTGAGCCAAGTTTCTTCATTTGGTTGGTTTGTGAACGGTGTTTTTTGATTGGTTGAAGTTCAACCAATAGGAGAGATCCACATGGACCAATTGTTTGATGCCACATGGCCTCCTAATGGTGTATTAAAAAATTTCATGGGTCGATGGACCTCCATGCGAATCAAAAGGGATACCTACCGATTGGTAGTGTGGATTCTTACCACTCTGACACAGGTGTTCCTTATTAACCATAGTGCACGAGTTGTATTTAAACTTTAACATATGGCAAGTTGGGGGCCGGGTTCGGGGTTAACCCTGGCCCCCGGTCCACCCATACCACGAGACTGCAACTGGGAAACGAGGGGCCCAGGGTTAACCCCAGCCCCAAACCACATATCACATACCACACCATGGTTCAAACGGAGTCAACGTAACTAGCCCCAACACCACCATAATATATACAAAAGCTCAATGGGAGTTCAATGGCAATTTGGAACCCACTAGCGGTACCATGGTTCATGACTATATTTTAATTGGAGTCAGAGTCAGATTGAACGGTTTTGAAAGGGAATTTAAACCCGAACCCACAGTTAAGACACCAAACCACAACACCAACTACATGTGCAACGGAGTTAATATTTTGGCACGACAGTTCAAACTGGGCTGAAATCAATGGCACAAAACTTTCCATGTGGCCCATAGCCTTTAGTTTGTGAGGGTCCAGGGAAAATTTTAAGAACCTGCCTAAATTTATATGTATAATAAATGGGTGAATCTCCATGATACATAGGAAAAATTGAAGGCGATTTTATTAATAATATAATATGTATATATATTTTTTTTGGCGAATCTCTCACCAGATTATAATATCTTGTAAAATTATGGTGAATCACTAGTACAAAATGGCGAATCACTAATAAATCCAAGGGTTGTTTCAGTCACTTGGCACCAAGAGGGTATTCAAGAAGAAACTATAAAATAACTTGACTATATTGTTGGTGAATCAAAACAGATTGACTATTTACCATCAAACGTGCCACTCTAGTGACTAAATCATATAGATCTCGAACCAAAAATTTCTTCCTGACAATTGCATTCAAAAGTGATAGTGAAATGACAATTGATATACTCTCTAAATTTATAAAGAGTGAACGTTGGAGAGTCATATTTAATGGATAATTTGATATGGTTGTATTTTCATGTCTCAAAAGAATAAAAAGTAAACTAACAGAAGACTGCATTAAGGGATTTTCATTCTTTCCTGATGTTAGGACCATATTAAAAATAAAGTAGGTAATATTTATACTATGAATATCAATAGATGGAAGGGGAAGTCTCAACTGAGTCAAGCCAAAAATTTCACAAAATTTCATATAACTCCTTCATACTGAGATTTCAAACAATGCCCTAATAGTTGTATAAAATGGTCTAACATCACTATTAAATATTAATCACTCTTATCTACTTCTAGTTTTTTTATATGGTTCTCAAGAAGTCTTAGTGAAAACATTGAAATTATATACCTGTTGGGTGTATCAAGCTTATCATCACTAGGTCCCTTCATTGAATTTTTATATCAGTATAATGATCTTGAAGATGCTAGGCTAGGTTTAATAAACAAATTAGTCTTCCTACCCATATTTTATTCCTCCTTACCATCCCCAATAAATCCATATACAAAAAAAAAAACAAATATGTTTGACTTAATGATGCATTAGCCTGAAGATTCGCTACTAAATAGTGTAACAAGGACTCAATCTTAAATTTTTATTTTGGCATAAGTGTTCTATGAAGATTTCATCTAACATGTACTAACAATGTACTAGCATGCTTAGAGAAAGAAATATTCTGAGAAATTAACTACAAACTTTCAAAATATTTGGTATTCATTGCCTGCTTCCTTTTGAAGGAAATTTTTTCAACTTCCTTCCTTCAACAACTTCTCCCATGATATCATTTTCTGCAACTTCTAGAAGTTGTTGCACACAATAATCAATATCTCCAATGTCGAGGGGAGTTGACACTTTCGATAGAATGAAATTGACACTATAACCTAAAACATGCAATTCATAATCCCTTGTTAATATTGTATGTAGTTTTTTTGCAATGAACTGCAGATACTGCATTCCTAATTCCTTCACATATGCAACTAAGGAAGCCCTAGCCTCATCTCTTACAAAATGAGGGTGACTCTTAAACAGATTTTCAAAATCCTGTATAATACAAGGAATCTCTAATTCCATTATTTCCAAAGCCATAAGTTTCAATAGCTTCAGTTCAGAATGGCTAACTAAAATATTAACCACATTTGAGTGAAATATCATCAACTTATTTAACTCAGGTAGAACATACTTTTGTACATGTTCATGTATTTCAGGGGAGATAATATTTTTTTTACCGCAATTCCTCCTTAATTCCATATATGGGATATCAAATGTTAGTTCACCAATCTCAATTTGGAAATCATGTTTTTATGGTTCTACAGTTGAGGACATTCCATCAATAAAATGAAAGTTATCTAATATAGAAAAAAATCAGCTATATAAGTATATTGCTATTATCTTCCTCGAGGAAGCCATCATTTGAAAATCTCTCATTAATAAACTAAAGAAAAAATCCCATATTATGTTACCAACAATAAAATAAAGGGTTTCTAAGAAATAATTCACAACATTTCCCTTCATGTCACTTTTGGCCCCAAACAACAAAATGAAAAAGAGTGGCACAAATATTTGCATGATATTTCCCTTCACAACATTCCATATACACTAGAAATATCAATAGATTGAAACAATTTATGGTAAGAAAAATATATAGAAAAGACTAACAAATATGCCACTCCAATGTCACTCAAAAATATAAACATATAAACACATAAAATGCAAACATTAAATCTTACCTCGAATAGATTTCTAACATCTAGTATATTTCTAAACCATGTCATTTCTCTTGATCTCCTATGCTTATGCATAACTAAACAATTTAAGACATGCTTATAAATGGCATGCTTAGCAAATATTTAATACCAATTTCCACATCCATCATTGATGCAAGAATCAAGCAGTCCTTGCTTCACCGTGTTTATATGATTAGGTTTCAACTTTCTTCTCATTTTTTAAGTCATCTTGAAAATATTCCTATCGAATTACCTTTTCACTTTCTAGTACAGAGGCATAAAATTGAATAAAAGAAAGCCTCCATCTCTAGAATATTCATATGACTTTCAAAAAGTTCATTCCAAGATACCTACACCAATAAAAAATTGGAAGGATTAATATATCTATACAAAAATTATCACAACAAAGCAACATTGTACATCCTATTACAAGTTCTATTTGCAAGAATCATCATCATCATCTTCATAATCCATATCTTATCCCCCATTTCATACTTTCTCTATATCCTCCACTTCATCATCCTCTTTATTATCGATGCGCCATACTAATTGTAGCAAGCACCATTTCCATGCCCCAATCTGATTTTTCATATTCACCATATTTATTGTAAAATGATTATATGTTTCCATTACAAAAAAAGGTGCTCTTACTATAGTCATGGAAAATAATAAAATAAAATTGTTGCCATTGTTGAAAGTTATACATCACACAAATCATCACTGATATCATCATGGATGAAAACCTTCTTTAAAAATATTCAACATACACAACCCCATGTGGTTTTCTATTTTGGTTTTGATGATGAGAATAGTGATTCTTTTGCTAAAGACATGGATTTAGATTCAGCAATGAGATTTTCACTTGCTTTGCATTCCCATGCCAACATAGTTGATAAGATTGAAATGAACTTCAGATTGGGGAAGAAGAACCTTCGATTATTTCTCTCATGTTGTTGTGTAAGAAGAATTCAAAAGGCATGAATGAAAGTATAGGCTAGCACCTCAGCTTGCACGATGCAAATGAGTGCTCACTGTATAACAAAGTTTCTTTTGATCCAAGAAATAAATGAGGATGCACAATAGTTAATAACAAGTGTGATAAGAAATTCATAAAATTTATGGAAAATGTATGAAAATACTTGAATCCTAAGAGGTTTATGGTAAAAAAAAAATATGTAAATTTGCAACAAAATTGACAATATTCCTTTTGTCTTGGATGGTCTCCCATTTGTAATATTTATAAAGAGAATATTCAGACTAGTCCTCTCAAATATGGTGAATTCCAATATACACCAAGAAAATCAAAGTATTCTTGCAAGTATTACCACCCCTTTGAAATAAATGATCATGGATATCATGCACTGAATGATGACCATGTCAATAAAGTTTAAAAGGAGTTTTTATCTATGGAATATTCGTCTTGTAAAATGTTGGCAGTAGGATGCACCCTGAAATATAACTACTATGAGAGGTCGAATACATATGGTGAAGGGGAGTCATTTTATGTTCTTGGATCAGAGTTTCCAGCTTATGAGTATATTTTTTTGACATCTCACTGTTTTGGACATTGATAGAGAACAAAGAGAAGGGGCACTGAATAGAGGAGATGATGAAATGGTTACACTAGGTAACTAAATTTTCCTTAGACATCTTGGAATGAAGATGAGATTCTAAGTCTCTCAAGCTTCCTCGAGTAAGACACATATCACCAAGTTAGAGCCAGATGTTACCCACAATTTTCTTGGGTACTATCAAAAGAAATTTTTTGAAGCACTCTTCAAATTTCAAAGATTTGTGATAATACAGAAGAAATCCCCGGGGTAGGTATGATTTTTTTAGTGCATTGGGGTCCTCTTATCTACCATCCTTGACAGTGGGAATGTTGAAAAACCTTGTCGCTTGTAGCTTCAAACCATATTATCATATTTTTACAATATGGATATGCCAGCCCTCATGAAACCATTTAAACTAGGGATTATGGTGACAATCTTACTCTCAAGGATCAAGGGTGTTAAATGAATCCCAAATTGAAGTTTTATTTCCTTTTTTCAAGTGATAATATCACATGCAATGGAATATTGATCAGGGTGAAGGAATATAATTTTCTTTTGTATAATATTGGTGCTAGTAATAGTTGACTTGGGAAAAAAAAAGTGTTTTTAATCTTATTTCAAGACTACATAGGCACTTTATATTTACTCCCCATAAAATTTATTGATGGAGATGTTGAATGATTCACTGGAATATATTAACTCTGATTATGTTTTGCAATAAGGAAATATAGCTACCAGCAGACCTATGTATAGTATGACAAATCAAGGCAGGGATCTCTAGGATATGAGAGGTACAATGCAGCAATATAGAGAGATGAGTGAAAGGGAGCTACAAAATCCTATGGAGATGGAAAAAACAGACGTCCAAATGAGCACCTGTCATGCCTAGAAATTCATGTCAAGTAGGCCTCATACTTTCAAAACAGGTCGATTTAACATGGACTCAAAGCAGGCCTAAGTTGTGACCATCCTGTAGAAATTCAGCCTAAACAAGAGACTGAAATTGCAGAATACCCAGAAGACAGTTTCAATGAAAATTTAATTAACACCTGTGGTGTGTGTGTGTATATATAAACTCTTTGTGCTTCCCTTGATTGGAGGGGTTACCTTTGAATATTTGGAGCTAAAAATAAACTAAATAAGAGTGTTGAGTTGACCCATATGTGGAAACATTGGGATAAGTTGCATTATTTTGACGCAGACATATTAATATCAGACTTAATGAAACTAATTTGGAGCACTATTTGGTTTGATCTATGTGATTACAGATGGTTATGGGTGTTTGAATGATTTTTTAACATGATTCGGAAAGCCTCATATCCACCTTTCAAGGGATGTTTAGAGTGTGTTAGTTTCCTTTTATGGATGATTCTAGTTGCATGGTTGAGATATTATTGCAAGCAGGGTATTGCTTCAGGGTTTTGTGTACTTTTTTAAGGTTTAATTAAGATAATATTAAGGAAGGAAAAGGAGCCATTGGAGCTTTAGGAGTTAGTGTTGTACCTTGGGATGGTAGAGGAGGTTTGTTCCTTGTGTGATCGGTCGATCCACATTGGAAGTGGTGACAGGGTATATGTTTGTATATATCGTCCACCTTTGGAGATAACCTTGGGGTTGTGTACCAAATTTAGAAGGGTAGAAAACTGGAAGGCACATGGAAGTATTGGAGCCCACATATCCATTTGGAAGGGGGCTATGGGTTATCTTGTTGGACACAATTTGGGAGGTTGATGGAACTCTATGTACTGTGAAGGATCTTTCAAGAGGCTTTAAGTATGAATAACCCATATTGAAGCTCAGCTTTGTACCATGAAAAGGTGCCCAGTTTGAAGAGGGTTGCTTGCACCACAAGACAACCCATCTTGGATGATGTTTTTAGTTTGTTTCTTGAATTTTAATATTATATAGAAACCCTAACATGGAATACACATTACGTTTTTATTTATTTGATTTTTCTTTTCCAAAATCCCTTTTCAGTCTATGTTTCATTATGATTGATTTAGAGAGCATTCATACGCTAACCTAAGCCTCTTCGCTATTTCTTTGATTAGTAAGCAAGAAATTCAGAATAAATTTTCTATTTTTAACCCCAAATAAATGCTATCAAATACAATACAAGAGAAAGCTAGAATATACTAAGGAAGAGTTGCAAAGTACCTTAAAAACATTGCTCTTAGCAGTAGTTCTCACTCCTTTAAGAAATTCAGAATATCTTTTGTATTTTTAACCCCAAATAAATAATGATCATACTACATGGTCATGGTTAATCACATTAATGTAATGAGTAAATAGGATTTTATTTACATGGTCATGATTAATCAGAATAATGTAATGATAGGATTTTATTTGGATGACTAAGGTGTGTTTATCTTTTAGGCTACAAATTCTACATGGCATATCATATTTCGTGTCGAATTAATAATCTGAGGTGCCATCATGGGAGAGAGAGGTCTAAGAGCACAAATACAAGGTGTAAGAAATATATCATAATATAACATAACATGAATATTTAATGTAAAATAATCCCACCAAATATAGAAAATTAATGAATATCCCTAAGACTAATAGATTGTATAAATACTTGAATTTGTATGCACAACACAATTGATATGTCAAATAATATGGCACAACATGGGGTTGCATCTGATTTTTTCCATGCGGGTCGTTGCCTCCGAAAAGGATGTCCTTCATCCCCTTTACTTTTCCTCCTAGTCATGGAGGGGATAACAAATCTTATAGCCTCTGCTAGGGATGAAGGGTATCTATTGGGATTCAAAATTACTCAAACTATTCATTTGACTCATTTTCTATTTGTTGATGATGTTCTCATATTTCTAGATGGCTCCTATCATGACTCCAACTGCTTCAAGAAGATATTGTCTACATTTTGTAAATACACTAGAATGTTTCCCAATCTAATAAAATCCACTATAATGATGACAAGATGCACCATTAAGAGAGTAGACATGCTCTCCAACAATTCCAATTTGAACACCGGAATATTGAGGAGGATCTAAAATACCTGGGGTTCAGGATCAAGCCCAATGACTATAGAATCATGGATTGGAATTGGCTCATTGCAAAAGTGGAAATAAGAATCAATATCTGGAAACAGAGATGGCTCTCTAGGGAGGGGCACCTTGTTCTCATTAAGTCATTTTTGGAGGCGATCTCGGTGTACTAGATGTCTCTTTCTTGGATCCCCAAAGGTGTTACTAATATAATTCACCAAATATGTCGGCGCTTCCTATTGAGAGGTAATAAGGAAGGTCGCACCTTTTCTTGGGTCAACTAGGACAAAATTTCCAAGCCCAAACAGTGGGGAGGTTGGGGAATTAAGGACTTAAATCTTTTCGCCACTGCACTCGAAAAAAAAATGGTATGGAAACTCTTTCTCTCTAACAGCCTTTGGCAAGAGGTAACATATACGAAATAAATTGCACCAATATCCATCCTTTATTGGATCATATGCCCCATTATATGTAGGACAGGCTCATCTATTGTTTGGCGCGCAATATCAAAATAAATAGTTGTTATCAAATGAGGACTTGCTTGGCACATTAGATCAGGCACACAGGTTAGGATTAGAATGGATGCCTGGTCTGGATGTGGGATGGAACATATGCTTTCCATGGATTTAAGACAACACCTCAAGGACTCAGGGATTACTCAGCTAATTCAAGTGGTGGATGGGGAAAATTCAAATTGGGAATCATAGGCTTGGAAATCTAGACGAGATCTAAATATTCCAGAGATTTGGTGGAGAGCATGGAACAGATATGTCATGGCTCTTAGGAAATCCCATGTCAAAATATCGGAAGGAGAGGATGAGCTGATATGGGCTATATTCCCAAGTTTTTTATACACCCCCAAATAAGGCTACTATGCTCTAATTGTGGCACAATAACCCCATGAACCGATCTGGTGGTGGAGACATCTCTAGAAGCTGAAGGCTCCCCCAAAGGCTAGGTTATTTATGTTGTGTCTGCTCACAAATCATGCTCCTACAGAGGACAATATTGCTAGTAGATCCTTTCACGGCCCATCCAGGTGTGGATTATTTAAAGAACAGGCAGAGGGCATTGACCATCTATTCCTCAACTGCCCCATGACGTGAAAAATTTGGCAGTCGATTACTTTGGATCTAGGCATAACATACAATTGGCAGGGGGAGTCAATTTATATGGCTTGGCATAATTGGTGGCATTGTGGTGCATCAACAAAGGAACGTAACCTGCCCCTCCTGATTTCATGGGGTATTTTGCTGGCTCATAATCACATCACATTACATAGCGCCACAATTTTTTGGCCTACCATCTGCAATTCTATTGTTGCACTCTTTCATTTAATTCCTAAAGAGGTCTCCTTGAAGCATGATAGGATCATAGTGCTTGAAACTATAGAAAAAGAACACCCCTAGGCATAATTTGAATGTTCATCGTATCTTTAGATCCAATCCATATTGAGGAAGTTGTAGCCCATGTATGAACCAAGCCACCACACAATCAGTTGTTACATATTTTTCAAGTGGTCCTGCAAGTCACAAAATGTACTAAGAAAACCTAAAAGCCAAATTAATGTCGTAGTTTGTCTTTTTAGAAAGAACATTCTCCACGGACTCAACTAATAAACTAAATACTTGTTACAAATATGTGCATTTTTCATTTTCAGTTAAATAAATTATGCCACACTGAATTCGTACTGCAAATTAAAGGAATAGAATCGCCCTCAGTCAAGAGAAATATTTATCACTTCAAAATTATATAAGAGACAAATATAAATAGGATATAATTATTCTTTCATTCAAAAATATTCATGTGGAAGAAGCAATTATGATTATTCTTCATTAAAAAAGAAAAATTTTGCATTACTTGCAAATTGTGTTCTTTCATATAAACGAACCTTTTAACAGAAAATGGTTCCATCTGTTTCCATCATTAGAGAGAGATGGACTTATTGTTAGGCCCCATTACATGCTTCTCCAGTTGATGCACACCATTTGACTCCGTAGGTACAATTCAAAGTGGCTCTCATAGACTGCAAATTGAGACTAACCACCAAATTGACCAATATTGGACCAAATAGTGAGGTTTCTTAAGGAAAGGGGGGATAATGGAAATATACAAGGGAGAGGCAACCAACACCATCTAGAGAAAGACTGATCTACCAGAAAATTTCTAGTAAGAGTTTCTCTTAGCCTTTGGATGGCATTCTGGAATTTCAGTTCAATAAAAATAGTCTCAAGGCGTGCTATGTGCATGACATCCTTAGTTCTGGTTTCTAGATGTTCTCTGTGTGTGTAGTTTTTTGATGCTATTGCATCTTCAACCCACATTTTGGCTTAAGTCTTAAAGTTATTCTTGTTTATAGTTTCAGTGAATTATTGTATGTTGGTGTTACAAGAAATTTCTTCTGAGGGTATGGTCTTTTGGTTTTATCTGGCTTTGCTCCTTTAATTTTATTTTGCTCCAAAAATTTGTGGATCTTAGGCTTCCCTGGTAGTGTTTCTTGGTTTTCAATGTAGTGTGGTTTTTCCTATATCTTGAATTCAGGGTCATGAATGGAAGTTCGAACCCCTTAAGAGCTCTTAGCTGACAGTTTTTTTTATTTCTGCCTATAATATCCATGGATTAGAGAAGTCCAGGAAGTCTAAGAATTTCTTTGAAGACATAATCTATTCAATGCAAGAGAACTTCCCTGTTCTCTGTAAATACAAAAGTATATGAAAACTAGCAATAGTGCACTTCTCAAAATGTTTTAATTCAGAACACTAATCCAATAAAATAAAATAAAAAACTAATTCCCTGGAGGAAGAATGCAATATGTTGAGAAATATGGCCCTTAATCTCAAAAAAGGATCTCATTCTGCTGCTTCAAATCATAGGATATCGACAAATTCGGTTCAAGCAAATTTTAGAATTCAAGAAAGACATAGTTCACCAAATGATAGAAAACATGGATATTGGAAATCAAGAATCTTCCTTCAAACAATGGGCTAAGAGAAGCCAACAGTTATCATGTCTTTCATAAAATTTTATGTTAGGTAAATCAATTAGAATACTATATGTTTTCCAAAGGTTGTATACTTGTAAAAAAAATTGGGATGTATAAACTGTTGATATTTGCAAACTTAGTTTTGGAATTTAAGAGATGTCCATTTCATTTGGAAACTCTGGCTGACAGTATTATATATATGTACTTACTGTTTAGCTTTGCTACAACATTCATAATAAAGAAATTCCTATCTTTTTTAAAAAAATTAATTTCTTGTGAAGTACATACACAAACCAAATTACATTCTCTAAATTTTCTACTCTGAGCGATTCAACATTGATGGGAGACTGGAAATATGGCAGTGTTCCCTTTGAGTCTTCACGTCCCTTTGTGGGCTTTCAAGGTTCCAGCTCCTCTTTTGCTGTAGGAAATTCATCATAATATTTAATCTATCAACAATGCCAATCAAAAGCATTAAAATGATATTGATCTGTAAGAGAAAAATAGAGAGAGAAATTTCAGTACTACTTTTATGAACAATTTAAGGATACTTGCGAAAACAGAGTAGTTGCAATCATAAAATTAGATTCAGAAAATATATATATATATATATATATATATATATTCCATACCAAAGCAGCCTCAGCTTTCAAGTCCTCCATGTCAAAGTTCCATACAATTAACCCTCTCTTTACTCATTCTAAATAGTAAATTCGTGACAAAATCAACATGAATAATTAAATTTTAACTATCATCATATCAAAAAGTGAACAATCATTGGGCTACTAGTTGATTGGTCTCCTAATATATCGATTTTTCAATCCTTTTGTACTCCAAATTTCAAAATATAATATTTTGAGCACAGCATGTTCCTTAGGCCATTGTCCAAGCCAAATTTAGCACTCATCCCTTACACAAGACGGGAAATGTACCCCTAGCCATTTGTTCTTAAAATGGAATTGCCTCCATGGGCCACTCAAGGCACATGCAATGTTGGTTCACAAACACTTCTTCACTTACAGGTGCATCAACATCTATTGAGCACCTCCCTCCTTCAGGTATTATTTGTGTTAGTGTATGTCAGTCACCAATGATCAAATGTACTCTTTCAAGGTTACTTGATAGGGTCCTAGATCAAATTTTATAGTTTCAAATAAGTTTTCAAATAAAATTTGATCATTGGTTGTTGTATAGGTCAGAGCTACTCCCTCCACCTATTCATTTTATCATCACTCATCGTGTTCATGTCTTCAATATTCAAGTGTCTTAGGCCATGAAAAAATTAACTTGTCATAATATAGGCTATGGTTTAGGTTTTCACTTAATTGGTCATCATATGTCATGCAGGGAATCATGCCATCACCTTAGTCACCATCGTGGGAGTTAGTAATTAGGGAAAAAGCATTCAAAAATATTCCCAAGGTACATTTATCCTTCATGGAGATGTAACCTTGCCAAATAAAGTTATAAAGCTGCAATACACTACCTCATCACATCATTTCTCAAAAAGGACATGTGATTTCATACCATCATCAAAAGAAAAAATCGACCTCCAGCTTACAATAATACCATCCAAAGCATTCATACACATCATTTCATCTTCCTAGAGCTCTCATCCTCCATTGGGCCTCATCTCAACCTTCAGAGCCTTCATCTGTCCATAATCAAGCCCTAACTAACTAGCATGTTGTGTTTCTGCCTAAGCAAGCTACTTTTTTTGTTTTTGGAGGCTAAAAGAGAAAAAAAAAGGTTCAAACATCATTCTATAGTTCCAAGACACTTTCAGCAAGTATAGCTTCTCATCAGCTCTCATACACTCATTTCCTTCATCAAATGGTGAAATCCCTTTTTTAAGGTTTTCACTGTGTTTTTTCAATTTCTTTGGCGTTTGGTTTATTTCAATGAGATAAATCCTTGTTTTTCTACCCTATCACCTTCCTACACACCTCATACACCTCCCCAAACCATTTCACAAATTCATCCCCCTCATTTATTTCATTTTCCCCTAAAAACCTAGCCCATGTTGCATTTTTTAAGAGATTTTGGGTTAGGGCTGTGTTTTAGCCTTTTTCCCCTCTTTTTCTTATCCATTTCAAGGAATTCCACTTGCAAATTGTTCCTAAAACACTCCCCTATCTCCCCTAATTTTTTCAGATTTTTCCCTAACTCCTATCCCCTCCATTTCCCTCCCTAAACTTGTTGCCCCATTTTCCCCTGTTTTCCTAGATTCCACCATTTCCTTCCTTCCCATCAAGCTAGGGTTTATATCATACAAAAAAAACAACATGGAAAATGTGAAGAAAAAGTACAAAAAATGAGGGCAAGTTTCAAGGTTTGATCCAACTCATACCCATGGCATAATTTTAGATTTTTGTGATCATTTGTTAGGGTTTACATTGCACACAGAGACATTCCTAATTCAAAATTACTTTTTGAAGTAATGAAGATGAATTTGAAAAAAGTGAAAGATTTTTTTGTCAATAATATACCAAATAACAAAACCCACCTTCATGTTATGCACAGGTGTTATAATTTGAGAGAAATGCCCAAAATACAGTTGCTCCATGTCATTTTCTGCACTTTTGGATAGGTTGTCTTCAAGTCATTTTTTTTGGGGTTTGGAGCAGGTGCTTGCAGTTCTTGATGACTACATTGTGTATAATACATCCTAATATTTCCAACCATACCACTTTCAGCTCAAAAATATTCTGGGAAGGCCTCCAAAATCCCTCTCAAAGACAATGCTACGTTTCTGTTGAGAGCACACTACGTTTCTACAATATTTAGTGATCAACTTCAAACTTGGATTCTAAACAGTAGGGAAAGTATTTTTGAAAACTGGAGGAAAATTTTGTTCATAACATACCAAAGACCAAAAACCTCTCTCAAGTTTTCAGAAAACGTTATGGTTACATAGATATTTCTCCACCTTTGAGCCCTATGTTTGCAGAAATTTTTGGCAAATTTTTAAGTTTTTGGAAATTTTGGCAATTTTGGATGTACAGAAGCGTAGCGTGGCCATGCTACACTTTTTCTCAGAGGCTCAAATGGGGGTCATATTTACATGGATGGATTTATTTTTAAGTGTACATCACAAATATTCTTTTGGTTTTTCATGACACTTCCTAAATCTGAAGAAAAACTCAAAAAACACCTTAATTTTCATGCTTTTGCCATTGTTTTTCACTGCATGCTATGCTTATGGAGTAAGCTTGGAAAAATGAAGTTTTGAAGGCCTTGCAGGTGGTATTTTCAGTTCAAGGTTGGGTTGGATAGAGGACATCCAGGTCTACCATCACCAATCTTCATATTATAAAAACGATGCCTAAAAGTCACCTAAAAATTCCCTCCAAAATAACTCTACGCTTCTGTCAAAACACATTACGCTTCTGCCAGGCATGCGACGCTTTTGTGTTGGATGCTTTCTGGATAGGTGTGAGTAACAAATGGTCAAATATTTGAGGTTACAGCTATCTCATGAGATTTTTTATGGATAATGAATTCTATTTATGGCCCTCATTGTTGAGGAATATTGTAATTATACAAGGAGACAAAAGACTCCTAGTTGTTAGCTAAATTAGGGGGGATTGTCTGTAACAACCCTAAAATCTAGGTAATGACTCATAAGGTGCATTTATGAAGTGTTTTGGATCAGGTTTCAACCCATTGAAGTGGAATATTCTCTATTTTCTATATGTACTCCAACTCAATTCATTTTAGAGGTGGGATAGTTGATATTGCAGTGTGGAGCTTATGTACATCTTTTTACAGTGAAATCAAAGACATGTTGAAGCTATAATTTTGGGACTCCAGTGGTATGCTTATTGGCATTGATTTTTATCAGTGTTAACATAAAATTGATTTTTTATGCATCGAATGAAATCACATGTATGCTTCTATATGATGATCTTATGAGTCTATAAACAGAACTCTTACTTTTACGCTCTGTTTTATAATATTTTCATAAATTTGTTCTACTTCCTCTGATGAATGAACTCATGTAATATGCTCATTCTGACTCTCTCTTTTTCAAACCCTATACCACAATTACAATCTAAATGTGTTTCTAAGTATACCTATATTTCATTTCATCTCTGCAGCTGTTCATTTGAAATTGGGCCTTAAAACCTAGACCTACTTCCTAGACTAACACTTCCTATCCAGCAAAATTCAAAACAAACCTAATCAAAATTATTGAAGCTTACACTTAGCCTAAGATCATTTCCATTCCAATCATCTCATTGACTGTTAAATTTACATCGAGAGAGCCCTCTCTAGTTTGGTAGGGCTAGCTACCAAATCTAAAGATTGGTTTGAGGTTACCTCCTTCAGTCTCCTTTGGCGTCGTTGTCGGGGAGCGAAGGTTAAATATTTCTTGGGAAAGAATGACAAAGATTATCTCTGATTGCTGATGGTGAAAAGTGGTCAGGCACAAGAAGGTTGTGCATCTTTCAACTGGTGACTCCAGTGTCAAAGAATCCAAAAATTCATAGTTTTCATGGCAACTCCATTATTCAAAAACTGGTATCTTCAATGAATTTTTGTTGACATCACTATTTTCAAGATGGATTTAATTGCTAGAAGGTATGACCCTATTAATAGTGCTCACGTTCCTAATTCTCCAAATCAAATTCCTTGAATAGATTGGCAAACTTATCTGCCCAAATTCATAGATGGAAATGAGGATGAGGCTATTTTTCATCTAATAAAATTTCATTGGCATATAAATAAGCCTAGGATTAGGTGTCATGAGGATTGTTTGATGAAAACGTTTATGGCTACCATGGAAGGGAAAGCAAGATCATGGTATGAAGGGTTGAATCCAGGTAGCTTATTCTCTCTTAAATATTTACACACAATGTTCTTTGATTTTTATGGAAAGCCTCATCATTCATGATTTTTATTCAAATATTGTTTTGAATCATGTGAAGATTTAATTCAATACCTTTAAAAGGCTTTAGGTGATCAAGAGTGTCTGGATTATGAGATCATAGAGGCCCTTCATGAATTTTCTTCTCAACATAAAATAGCATAGATTAGCTGCTTTGATACAAAGGATCATTCACAGCAGACATTAACTCCTTCTTTTCTTGAATATGAAACAGATCTGAATCCTAACAGTCAAGTTATATCCCATGAAGTTAACAAATTTTTGCAGCCTTGTCCGTATTTTCATGATTAGGAGTATGAGAACTCTTTCAAACAAGACAAATAAATAGACATTCAATCGGCTTATTCATCTTCTGGGTCAATGATCGAGGAAAAGAAAATTACAAATCCTTTTGAAAATTCTTATTTTCAGTAGCATGAGAATGTAGCCCAAGATGATGGGATTAAAGGGGTATGTGACATAGAATTTCATCTTGTTGTGCCAGTTATTGAAGAGTTTATTAAAGTTAATATTTTTCAAATATCTAATGAATCTACTACTTTATAAACTCTTAATTCATATTCACATGAAGGATTACTCCTAAATCCATTTTCCAAAAGAGAGATACATGTATCTTCAGCTTTTGAAGATGTTAGGCTTAAAATTGACCATCATAAGTTGCAGGAAAGTAGTGAAAAAGAAGAGGTTGTTTTAGAGCCTCTTACAGGTCATGAGCTTCCTCCAAATTCAGAAAATGAAGAGTATGCTAAAGCAGAGGAGTTTGTCCTGGATCCTATGGAAGTGCACATTTTTTCTTTTGATAATATGGCTACCTCAAACTCAGATTTTCAAGAAAAAACTTCCCTTTGTCCTTATATTATTGAAGACCCTATTTCCAGTTTGTTGCAACCATCTGGGAAGATGAATCTTCTTGTATTTATGAATCATGAGCACATGTTCAGTGGACACTTTGAGTTTCCTAGCTTTTTTTTTTTCTACCTTCTTAAGGAAAGTGTGAGTGGGATTCAAGTAATTAGTCAATTTTTGGATTGGTTATAGTGGAGGGATCATATCGCATGATTGCATATATATCTTTGGTAGGTGGGCGGTTATCATCAGGATTTGAAGTCCAAGGCAAAGGCCCAAAGATCCTGATTTTCTGCTGCCATAAGTAAGTTCAGTCAGTAGTCAAGGTTTTGAGTCAAACTCATTTTTTGTTTCAGTTAGTCATTTGAGTGTCTAGTGTTTTATTTTTTACTCCATTTCCTAATGGATGAGGCTACCTGGTCTATGACGTTATTGACACTTCCTAAAGGAGCTGCCATCCCTAGTTGGATCAAATTTTAGTGTCTGTCAGTCAACAGTGATAAAATGTACTCTTTCAAGGTTAGTTGATAGGGTCATAGGTCAAATTTGTAATATCCCAAAAGGGAGAATGCAGTAATACTGAAACACAATATAAGAACTGCAACAAAGTAAACAATAAATCTATATGCACATCAGAATGCACAGAAATAGCTGAGCCATTTTATTATGTTGGAGGTGAAAAATCAAGTACAACAATGCTCAAAATATGAGACACTCAAGCCACAAGGGTGGCCTAGAATGACACTGCAATGATTTCCCAAGAGGGACTGCGTAACTGTTGATCTGCTGGAAGGTAAAATGTGTTGTCCCTGCTGTAACTGTTGGGGCTACAACTGCCTGAAAGATACAAAGTCAGATCTAGGTAGGATGGCAGCTCTGATGATGCAGAAATTATAGATCTGGGCTCTATGATGGATTCCCAAGATAACCCGGGAAGGGTTTCTCAAATCTGTAAGTCTAAGAAAAATACCCACTTAGGGCTTCACATATATGTTGCTGGGAATGTAGATATGATGATATGATAGTTGCAATAATGCACAATCATATCTATGCAAGAAGGGTTGATCCCTTCACTAGACTCTTGGGCTAAAAGCTCAAGATCTAGCTCCTCCAATATCCTCCACTGAAGATAGCTGTTGGATAAACAACAGCTTAAGAAAACTGCGCTGACAGAGAGGGAGGCTCATTAGCCTACTGCTAGATGTGTCAAATCATCTCCTGAGTGATGGAAATAATAGATCCAATGTGAGGAGGTGATCCCTCACAAGATTTCCAGCTAAAATACTGTAAACTTCCTTCCTCCAATAGATCTACAGGACTGGATTGTGCCATCCTTGAAGGGGCTGTTGCTGCATGGAGGTAAAACCCAATGGCCTAAATGCCTGATGTAGATCTGCTGCTCCTGAAAGGTTGGATCTAAAGAAAAAAGTGGTAGGATGAATCCTCCACTGGTTTCCTAGCTAAATGCTAGAAACAACCTCCTGAAGATGGCACCAATGCCTGATAAGGAATGAAGAAAAATCCTCTTCCAAGAGCTACTTAATGGAAAGAGGTTGGATTCCCACTCGGGAACACCCTATACTAAGAAGCACTGCAAACTCTGCTAAACATCCCAACCTTGGATAGAAATGTCTTAAGAAAAATCTAGATCTAAACATATCAAGAAATGAATAATCCAAATCATGCCTTCCATTGTGCCTTCACCTTCATTATATGCATGAGCCTTCCATTGCCTAGGCCCACTCCAAAACTACATTGTACATGTGGACAAAGTCTCCATGTTTGACTGCGTTGTTGCTTCATGTCCTCTGTCATGTTCACATAGGATGATCACCCTCTCCATCATATGTGCATTAAATGCATCACTTCCTCCACTATCTTATCATAAGTGATTCATGATCTTCTTTGAATGCACTATGATCATACTTTACCTCATCAAATATCCTCATGATTTTATATTTAAGATCCATGATCTTATTTGATTGTTTTATCCTCCGTAATCTATCTCATAAATGAGACATGATCTCCATTAATGGAGCTGCTCCACTACTCCATGTTTTTAGATCTAGATCTAGAATATCCACATACACACATTAAAAGTGGATTTTATTCATCTTTGAGGTTTGTGGGTCCCTCCACCCTTTTATTTACTTAATTAATTAATTTTATTAAGGACTCTAATATTCCAAATATTATGTGAAAATTTGGGAATATTATAGTTCCCCCTGGAAAAATTTTGCTTGTCCTCAAGCAACTCCAAAAGTATATGCAAAGACATCTATTCCCCTCCAAATGGCATCCACATAAGGAAGGCCTCCTCCCTTTTCTGAAATGTGTTGTGCATGTTTGGTTCCAAAGTTGTCTCTCAAGATAGCATAGAATGACCTCCAACTGTGTAGTTAGATGCCCTCCTCTCACCATGAAGTACCAAGTGACAACCATATTCTTTCCAACATCATCATCAATACATGAGATACATAAAATAAAGTGGTTCTTCCCACAAAGGAAAATTTCCATCGTACAAAGCATTTCTTCATCCCAAGTTTCATAAAGTAAATTGAGCATTGACATGCCCTCATTTTAGCCTTGTTGGCCTTGTTGGATCCAAGCATCATTCTAACATTATACAAAAGAAGAAATAGAGGCATATGGGTAGACAAATATGTCAAACCATATTCTCCTAATAGTAACCATCGGAGTAAGGCCCTTTTTTGCCATCATCCATCCCCTCCATGTAATATGGGCAAGCCAAACTCCCCCAAAAGCAACCAAATCAACAATAGGTCTTGTTGCTTCCTCTCCTCTTCATGTGCATCATGGAGTAAAAACATATTGATAGACATGTGGAATGTCACATCAGCCCAATATAAGAAAACACCATCAATACACATCATGAGAGAATCATGCCAAGTTCTACCCAATACAAAACACATAGACATAGGAGATGTCATGTGGTGGCCAAACTGTCTCAAGGGAACCTGAAATGACCATGCCTTATTTTGCTACATTCTATCATTGATACACAAGGCATGAATCAGCAAAACATGAGCTATTGGGTGGTAACCATACTCACCCAAGAGCAGCCAGCGTAGGCATGCCTCCTTCTTCATTTCAAGTATTTTTCAAGGCATGGATCAAAGAAATAGGTGTCTTTGGGTGGTGAAAAAGATCTCCCAAAAGAAACCAACGTAACCAAGCTTGTTGGCCCATGTCATATATCTGCAAGTGGTCATGCAACCCCTTGATTTTCATCCTCTCCCACTCATCCCAATGTGGATGATGAATGAGGTACTACATAATCACGGTATCCTCCCTTTGTAGAATACCATCCTCCCCAAACTAATGAATAACTTTTCACTTCATGAAATTTTGAAGTGCACCTCCAAGGATATCTCTCAAGGAGATTCTCTTTTCACCAAAGGCCCTCCAAAAACAAATAGGTGTTGGCTCTGTTGCAGGTAGAAGTTTCTCTTTGAGCTCTGAGATGCTCATTAAGAAAGGGTCATATAGAAAGGAGAAAATATTTCTCATCTCAATATGTCTACCATTTATCATCTTTAACTCCATTGCTTCATGAGTGAAGCTACCTTCTGAATGCTCCAAGAATGATGGGCCTCTTCATTTTCACAGCTACTAAGTGATAGCGTTGTTGATCTGCATGGTAATACATTTGTTGTCTCAAAGCAAGGCACAATACTAATCTCATAACCAGTTCTTGTACATAGGATCATGCTAATCCCATTTTCTAAAACTCTACACTTCAACTCAAAGGGTTGAATGTAGCTCAGCAATGATGAATTGGTATAGTTCTTAATCTCCTCCTTCATTAGATCAAGGGTCCTCTGCACTGTGATATGTTGCTGCTTCAAATCAGAATTTTGTTCTAACCTTTGGTTATGCATTGGCCCTGATGGCATGTCTTCATAAGTTTCAATAAGATATACTGAAATAATATGTGATGAAATTTCATGCATACCTTGGATCAACTGATGTGTGGAAACCTCTTTCCATAACACAAGAGTTCCTCCAACCAGGAAAATAGTGTCTCCAACTGCTGGTAAGAGTGATGGCTTCTCTTCTCCAAGTGTACGAGCGCTGGAATCTTCCTCCTTTTCCTCATGCATCTCCTAAATCATGCATGGGACTCTATGTGTCAAGAGCTCAATACTATCTTGCAAGGTTGCAAGTGTCTCTTCTCCGGATGCAAGTACTTTTGCAGCTGGTGGTGAATGTAGTGACTTCTTTTCCAGAGTGACAAGATTGAAATGCTCCTTTTCTTCCTTAGGAAATGTCTCTTGGTGATACATCTCTAGTTTTCTCATATCAAACTTCTTCTTCAACTTGTGAAAGAAATATGAATATTTAGTCACCTTCGCATGCTCCATATAACCAAACCACCAAAAATTGGCTTCACTAAAAGATGAAGTGCTACAATTTGAATAGCCTCTCCTTCAGCTATAGGATCTAGCCTGAAAACTGCATATAACTCTTTCCTCCAAGCCTTAATAGTGCTTGAGGATGATCCATCAAATGTAGGCAAATTGAATCTATTATGCCTCTTTCTTCTATTGCTTCTATAGGATCCTCTTTCTTCTTTGATTTTGAAGAATTGTTGGAGAGTTAGCTTCTCCTTGAATGCTCTAGACTGTGCTAAGATATAGACTGAGAGTCTCATGAATCTCAGGTTTTCTTCTTTCTTCATTGCTATACCCTTCACCTTCTCCAAAGAAAGTGGGCATAGTAGATCTATGAGGAGATATATAATTCTCCAGTTTTCTTTTTGCTGATAGGAAGTGCTTGGACCTTTTTTGAGGAGGTAAATCCACTCTAGGGACAGAGGTGATCCCACTAGCCCTAGATTTGTTCTAGCAACAATCGAATCATGCAATGAAGTTGATTCCTAGTTACAAGAAAGAGAAAGATCACAATAAGTAGCCTACCTCGAATCCCACGTTGTTGTTGTCGATGAAGAAGCGGTGCTCCTCGTCCCCAGCTTGGCAGATCACAATCCTTCTGTTCGTCATGTTCGGACACCTGTACACATGCAGAGAAATGAAGACATACAATGTAGTACTTAAAGCATGTAACTATATATCAGTCAGAGAAGACATAATTCGTTGCATCACATAAAGAGTAAACACAAGAATGGAACCAAAATCAGAGTCGCTTATATTATAAATGACAAAGGGAGATTACAACCAAATGCTTTGACGCTATGATCTTCCTTCGGTGGGGCTTGCAGCGGAGCGTGTCTCAACAAAGCCTGTCGGTAATATAGACGAAGCTCTCTCTCTTATAGGGTTCTTTTCGGCTCTGCTCTCAATAGTTGCGCAGCTATAGTTTCCTTCCTACCAGTTCAGCTAGCTACCAAATGGAGAGGGCAAGCTTTTATAGATGGAGGAAGGGAATTTGGGATCCCTATAATCATGGGATAGGTCCTATCTCTTAGGAAGGTTCCATGAGAGGTGGAAAACCACTTCCTATACATGGAGATCCAGAGCCAAACCACTCAACTTCTTTTGATGATTCATTTTGGAGTTTGTTAGAATCAAATTTCCGCCATTTATTTTTTTAAAACATCCCTTAATAAGCTTGGCGTGAGTGAAACACAAGGACAGAGTGCCAGCTAGCGTGCCCTCTAGTGTGGATTTCCCCCATTGGCGTGAGGGATGAACTGGCTAGTCGCGCCAAGGCTAAAACATCTTTTTTTAGGGTTTTTTAGAGGAAATGTTCTTCAGGAGAATGTTTATCCTTATGCAAGAGGATGCCATGAAAGTATTTTCAGGACATTTTACTGTTCACAGGTCACGGGAATAGTTTTCCAATGTACGGGACGAGGGATTGCAGGGACGGTGACAAAATGTTGTGTAACATATGCCCCCTAAAGCATGAGCTCCGAGAGAGAGGGAGGGGTAGCTTTATGAGAATGCGCCCAACTGAAAACACAGTCGTCAGAAGACCTACAAATACAAATAAAACTGATATCTATGATACATGATATGTGGTATGGGCGTAGCCATCCATAATAGAGTGTAAAATAACTGGGATCCAAGGTATGGACGCAGCCATCCAGCAAAGAAGGATCAACAAGTTGACTCAAGTATGGTCACAGCCATCCAATCAAAGGAGTCATGTAATAAATCATGATAATCCACAAAGAATCCGCACCCTGGATTTTATCAGACAAGATCTAGGGTCTTACGCTCCTTCTTGACCCGAACAGAGTACAAGTCCGAGCATGCGAATAAGTGAGCTGAAGTCGAACATGCCAGAACATCGTTTGATTACCAGCCAATAATAAAAGTTGTTAACAGACGTGAGAGGAACAACCAATAATGACGATGGCTCTCAAGGTACAAAAGGTACAATCCACAGAATGTGAACAGTGAACTGGCATCGAACACCTGCAGAATCATTCGATCGAAGGCCAATAATTAAAACCTTGCGTCGGATGCGAAGAACTTGCCGTTGAGGCATGTAGGATCTAAGGTACCTGAAAGGAGTCTCTAGATCAGCTTCCTAGATAATAAGCTAAAGTCGATAGGAAGTGACCTCGATCGAAGGTGGGCCATAGTGTTTCCCACATCATTGACACGAGACAAAGTAACATGATGTTTGTGAATCAAGATCAATAGAGAATCAGAGGGAGGTAGAAAACTGCAGAGGCAAAATTCTCTTGAACATATCGGCAACACGACACTGGATTTGGCAGTATTTGACATCAAAGGATCTGAGGTCATGATGATGTGGAAAATAGCAGATGAGTGGTCAAAATATATTACCCAAACCCACGGAGGCAAGCAGATAACGAGATAAGATGTCCCCAAGCTGACACGAATGCAGACAAGTGCCATGTTCAATAGTAACATACTGCCGACACGACGATGATACTGGTTCCATTTTCCCCCACCATTTCTGGTGAGTACCCCAATTATTTTTGGAAACAAGATTGAAGGGGATAGAATATGCTAGCGATATAAGTTTGTCCTTCGGAAAAATCCAACCTAGTACATTTAACGAGCCCTAGGAAGGAGAAACTCGAGTAACGTCATTACAACAGAGTCCGATGTCATCAGTTTTTAACGAGTCTGACAAAGGAAGAACTCAACGTCTTTTCATGTTTAGAGAGTTTGAAAAGACAACGGAAAAGAAAACTCCAGTAGTCCCTTTTCGTAGATAGTCCCTCAGATCCGAAAAGGTAGAAAACTATGTCTGAGAGAACCTCCTAGTCACGATAGGCTAGAGTATTCCTTTTTCGTAAGTAATCTATCCCAGCCCGAAAAAGGGGTAAACGTATACTGGGTAGATTTCGTTTCGTAGCCAATTTAACGAGCTTAAAACGACAAGCGACTCGGTGATCTTTTCAGTTTTAAAAAGTCAGAAAAGATCTGAAAGGTGACTCCAATAGTGAATTTTTCGTGTTTTTACTGAGTCCAAAAAAGTATAAAATACAACTCGTGTCGTCGTCCTAATCGCGTGAAAACCTGTCACTGCACAAAAAGCAAGTGCAAAACCCATTTTTCGATAAAACATAGTGAAATATTGGAAAAACAAGTCTCAAAACCTAAATTTTATTTTGAAAAGTTATAAATATGACCAATAGTAAAAACATATTTACTTTTACCTTTTTACCTCTTTGCAGAGCGATAGTGAGCCATTTCCTTGCGATCTTGCGGTGACGATCGTGCACGATCTAGTGCACTATTCCGGATCCCATCTTTTCCAGGTAAGAGTTGCTTCCATTAGCCATATTTCATAGCTTTTCATTGTCATTTGGCATCCCTGAGGGGAGGATTTGCAAAACTAAGGCTTCCGCGGTTGGCGCGGGTATCAGTCACGGACCCGCGTCAATCGACCTCTTTTTGCAAAGGGGACGCACCAGGTGGCGCGAATGTCATAAAAACAGTTGCGCCAACCACGCAACCCAATATTCCACTCAAATTTAACAAAAATTGAACCAATTAATTGTTATTTTAAATGCCCAATGGATATTACAATGTGTTTATGACCAATTTGATGCAGGTATAAAGAAAAATGGTGATTGAATGGAAGGAAAGAGAGCATGGTGAGGAAGACGAAATGGCAATGGGGAATGAGTAGTGTATGAATTCTCTCCACAACTGTGGTTTGAAAAAAAATCTTCTTAACACCATGTCTTTGGGCTCAGCCCGAACTATTACAATATCTGGTTATCATCTGGGATGAGGATGAAGAGAAGTTCAGACTTCGAGATCAAGTGCTTGAGCTTGAAGTGTCAGACATGTACTTTATCACTGGACTGTCATGCAGGGGTCCAGTTCCTATCTTGACTAGCACCAAGCCTTCTGGTGAAAAAATGTCGATGGTCATGGAGAGGGTGTGCCCCGGGGCACAAAAAGGATCAGGTAGTGGCAAAGTCGACATTCATATTGTTCCTCATCTAGAACTTAGAGTGGTGCTACATACCATTACGCGGGCTGCAGGGTCACAGGCACTGCATGAGGCTACCAAAACACAGCTCGTCCTGGCGTCAGAGTGCATGAACCCAACAGTATTTGATTGGGCCATAGACGTAACTATGAACATCAAACGACAATTGACCAAATGCAAAAAGAAAAAACTGAAGCAGTTTGGGTACGGGTCAATCTTGGTATCGTTCTTCCTATAATGGCTGCATATCTTCTAGGGCCAGGGGGCGATAGTCCCAGATCCACCATTGAGAGAGCCACGGATGGCTCGATGGGCAGCATTGATTCCCAGGGCAGGGGGCAGCCAGCAGATATCATTGTGGCCTGAGTTCTTTGGATGGCTCCGGCGACAGCTAATCATCGTAGAGGACTAGCGCTATGGGGGCACTGATTTCACTGGAGGCCCAGACCTTCCGCTCCCGAAAGGAGAGGACTGGGATGAGGAGTTGGGTAAGACTCTTTTTCATTTTATGAGTCTTATGATTTTTTGGTATACGTGCATGTTCTAACAATTGATCCTATATGTATGCATATGTTGACCCAGAGAGGCCTGTTGGGATGTCACCGATAGGGAGGAGGACTCCGCTCACTTATGACCCTCAAGGTGAGGGGGGCTAGGCGAGCAATCCCCTCTGCGGATAGTGGCGATCCCACTAGCCCTATATTGGGTCTAGCAACAATCAAATCACGCAATGACGTTGATTCCTAGTTACAAGAAAGACAAAGATCGTGATAAGTAGCCTACCTCGAATCCCACGTTGTTGTTGTTGATGAAGAAGCGGTGATCCTCATCCCCAGCTTGGCAGATCACAATCCTTCCATTCGTCACATCTGGACACCTATACACACGCATAGAAACGAAGACATACAACGTAGTACTTAAAGCATGTAACTATATATCAGTCAGAGAAGACATAATTCGTTGCATCACATAAAGAGTAAACACAATAATGGAACCAAAATCAGAGTCGCTTATATTATAAATGACAAAAGGGAGATTACAAAAAAATGCTATGACGCTATGATCTTCCTTCAGCGGGGCTTACAACGGAGAGTGTCTCAACAAAGCCTATCGAGAATCTGGACGAAGCTCTCTCTCTCTTACGGGGTTCTCTTCGGCTTTTCTCTCAATAGTTGCCTAGCTATAGTTTTGTTCCTACCAATTCAGCTAGCTATCAAATGGAGAGGACAAGATTTTATAGATGGAGGAAGGGAATTTGGGATCCCTATAATCATGGGATAGGTCCTATCTCTTAGGAAGGTTCCATGAGAGGTGGAAAACCACTTCCTATACATGGAGATCCGAAGCCAAACCACTCAACTTCTTTTGATGATTCATTCTGGAGTTTGTTAGAATCAAAGTTCCGCCATTTATTTTTTAAAAACATCCCTTAATAATCTTGGCACGAGTGAAACACAGGGACAGAGTGCCAGCTGGTGCACCCTCTAGTGTGGATTTCCCCCATTGGCGCAAGGGATGAACTGGCTAGTCACGCCAAGGCTAAAACATCTATTTTTAGGGTTTTTTAGAGGAAATGTTCTTCAGGAGAATGTTTATCCTTATGCAAGAGGATGCCATGAAAGTGTTTTCAAGACATTTTACTGTTCACAAGTCACGGGAATAGTCCTCCAATGTACGGGACGAGGGATTGCAGGGACGGTGACAAAATGTTGTGTAACAACCTTCCTCATCAAATATTCTTCTTAGATCTTCTTTTTGTCCTTCCTTCTTTATTTGATTGACCTCCTTGGAGAGATCTTGCATGGATCTAAATTATCATCCTCCATGATAGATCTCATCTATCTGCTTCTTCTTTTGATGCAAAGATGAACTGTCCACAAGCTGAGCCAAAGATCATGCTCTGATACCACTGTAATATCCCAAAAGGGAGAATGCAGTAATATTGAAACAAAATATAAGAACTACAGCAAAGTAAACAATAAATCTATATACACACAAGAATGCATAGAAATAGTTGAGCCATTTTATTATGTTGGAGGTGAAAAAGCAAGTACAACAGTGCTCAAAATATGAGACACCCAAGCGACAAGGGTGGCTTAGAATGACCCTGCAATGATTTCCCAAGAGGGACTGCATAACTGCCGATATTCTGGAAGGTAAACTGTGTTGTCCCTGCTGCAACTGTTGGGACTGCAACTGCCTGAAGGATAGAAATTCAAATCTAGGCAGGATGGGAGCTCTGATGATGCTGAAATTGTAGATCTGGGCTCTATAATGGATTCCCAAGATAACTCATGAAGGGTTTCTCAGATCTGTAAGTCTAAGAAAACCACCCTCATAGGAAATTACATATATGCTGCTAGGAATGTATATCTGAAGCTAGATCTGATGATATGATAGCTGCAATGATGCATAAGCATATCTATGCAAGAAGGTCTGATCCCTTCGCTAGATTCTTGGGCTAAAAGCTTAAGATATAGCTCCTCCAATCTCCTCCACTGAAGATAGCTTCTGGATGAATAACAGCTTAGGAAAATTGTGCTGTCAGAGAGGGAGGCTCATTAGCCTACTGCTAGATGTGTCAAATCATCTCTTGAGTGATGGAAACACTAGATACAATGTGAGGAGGTGATACTTCACAGGATTTCCATCTAAAATACTGGAAACTTCCTTCCTCCAACGGATCTATAGGACTGGACTGTGCAATACTTGAAGGGACTTCTGCTGCATGGAGGTAAAACCCAATGGCCTGAATGCCTGATGTAGATCTGTTGCTCCTGAAAGGTTGGATCTAAAGAACAAAGTGGTAGGATGAATCCTCCATCAGTTTCCTAGTTGAATTCTAGAAACAACCTCCTGAAAATTGCACCAATGCCTGATAAGGAATGAATAACAATCCTCCTCCAAGATCTACTCAATGGAAAGAGGTGGGATTCCCGCTCGGGAACACCATGTTTTAAGAAGCACTACAAACTCTGCTAAACAACCCAAGTCTGCATATAAATGTCGTAAGACAAATCTAGATCTAAACAGATCAAGGAATGAATAATCCAAATCATGCCTTCCATTGTGCCTTCACCTTCATTATATGCATGAGCCTTCCATTTCCTAGGCCAACTCCAAAACTGTGTTGTACATGTGGACAAAGTCTCCATGTTTGACTGCATTGTTGCTTCATGTCCTCCATCATGTTCACATGGGGTGATCACCCTCTCCATCATATGTGCATTAAATGCATCACTTCCTCCACTATCTTATCATAAGTTCTTCATGATCTTCTTTGAATGCACTATGTTCATAGTTGACCTCATCAAAGATCCTCATGATTTTATATTTAAGATCCATGATCTTATTTGACTGTTTCATCCTCCATAATCTATCTCATAAATGAGACATGATCTCCATTAATGGATTTGTTCCACTACTCCATGTTCTTAGATCTAGATCTAGAATATCCACATACACACATTAAAAGTGGTGTTTATTCATCTTTGAGTTCTGTGGGTCCCTCCACCCTTTTATTTACTTAATTAATTAAGTTTATTAAGGACTCTAATATTCCAAATATGATGTGAAAATTTGGGAATATTACAAAAATTTATAGTTTGAAATAAGTTTTCAAATCAAATTTGATCATTGGTTGTTGTCTAGGTCAGTGGTACTCCCTCCACCTGTTCATTTTATCATCATCCATCATGGTCATGTCTTTATTCAAGTGTCTTAGGCTATGAAAAAATTAATTTGTCATCATATAGGTTATGGTTTAGGTTTTCACTTAATTGGTCATCATAAATCATGTAGAGAGTCATGCCATCACCTTAGTCACCATCATGGGAGTTATTAATTAGGGAAAAAGTGTTTAAAAATATTCTCAAGTTAAATTTACCCTTCATGGATATGTAACCTTGCCAAATAAAGTTATAAATCTGCAGTACACTACCTCATCACATCATTTCTAAAAAAGGACACGCGATGTGATACCATCATCAAAAGAAAAATTCAACCTCCATCTTATAAGAATACCATCCAAAGCATTCATACACATCATTCCATATTCCTAGAGCTCTCATCCTTCACTGAGCCTCATCTCAACCTTCAGAGCCTTCATCTTTCCATCGTCGAGCCCTAACTAGCTAGCAAGTTGCGTTTATGCCTAAGCATGTTCTGTTTTTTGTTTTTGGAGGATAAAAGAGCAAAAAAAAGGTTCAAACATCATTCTACAGGCTCAAGACACTTTCATCAAGTAAGTATAGCTTCTCATCAACTCTCAATAGTAATTTCCTTCAGAAAATGGTGAAACCCTCTCTTAGGGTTTTCACTACATTTTTCACTTTCTTTGGTGTTTGGTTTGTTTCAGTGAGAAAAAACCAAGTTTTTATACCATATCACCTTCCTACACACCTCATACACCTCCCCAAACTATTTCCCACATTCATCTCCCTCATTTATTTCATTTTCCCCTAAAACCCTAGCCCACGCTACGTTTTTGCAGAGATTTTGGGTTAGGGTTGTGTTTTAGCCTTTTTCCCCTCTTTCCCTTATCCATTTCAAGGAATTCCACTTACACTGTGTTCCTAAAACACTCCCCTATCTCCCCTAAGTTTTTCATATTTTTCCCTAACTCTTATCCCCTCCATTTCCCTCCCTAAACTTGTTGCCCCATTTTCCCCTGTCTTCCTAGATTCCACACTTTCCTTCCTTCCCATCAAACTATGGTTTCTATCATAAAAACAAACACCATGGAAAATTAGAATAAAACATACAACAAAGGAGGGAAATTTTCCAGGTTTGATCCAACTCAGACCCATGGCATCATTTTTAGAGTTTTGTGATCATTTGTTAGTGTTTACATTGCACACATGGATAGTCCTACTTAAAATTTACTTTATGAAGTAATGAAGATGAATTTGAAAAAAGTGAAAGATTATTTTGTCAATAATTGACCAAAGAAAAAAAACCTCCTTAATTTTATGCACAGGTGTTATGATTTGAGAGAAATTCCCAAAATACAGTTGCTCGAGGTCATTTTCTGCACTTTTGGACAGGTTATCTTCAAGTCAATTGTTCAGGGGTTTGGAGCAGTTGTTTGCAATTCTTGATGAATCCATTATGTAGTAGACATCATAAGCTTTCCAACCATACTATTTCAGCCTAACACTCCTCTGGGAAGGCCTCAAAACTCCCTCTCAAAGACCATGCTACGTTTCTGCTGATAGCATGCTATGTTTCTACAATTTTTAGTGATCAAATTCAAACTTGGATTCTGAACAAATGAGTAAGTATTTTTTTTAAATGGAGGATTTTTTGTTCATAAAATACCAAATAACAAAAAAATCTCTCATTTTTTCAAAAAACGTTATGGTTAGAGAAATATTTCTCCACCTTTGAGCCCTATTTTTGCAGAATTTTTTGGAAAATTTTGAAGTTTTTGGAAATTTTGGCAATTTTGGTGTACAGAAGCGTAGCGTGGCCACGCTATGATTTTTATCAGAGGATCCAATGGGGTTTAGCTTTACATGGATGGATTAATTTTGAAGTGTACATCACAAATACGATTTTTATTTTTCATGACACTTCCTAAATCTGAAGAAAAACTCAAAAAACACCTTAATTTTCATGCTTCTGCCACTGTTTTTCACTACACGGTACGCTTCTGGAGTAAGCTTGAAAAAATGAATTTTTGAAGGCCTTGCATGTGGTATTTTATCATTTTCAAGGTTGGGTTGGATAGAGGACATCCAGGGATACCTTTCCAAATCTTCATATCATCAAAAGGATGCCTAAAAGTCACCTACAAATGCCCTCCAAAAGCATGCTACGCTTATCTCAAAACACACTACGCTTCTGTCAGGCACGCAGCGCTTCTATGTTGGATGATTTATGGACATGTGTCAATCACAAATGGTCAAAGATTCAAGGTTACAGTTGTCTCATGAGTTTTTTTATGGATAATGAAGTCTATTTATGCCCCTCATTGTTGAGGAATCTTTTAATTACTCAAGGAGACATAGACTCCTAGTTGTTAGCTAAATTAGGGGGGATTATCTCTAACTTCCCTAAAATCTAGGTAATGACTCATAAGGTGCATTTATGAAGTGTTTTGGATTATTTTTCGAACCATTGACGTGGCATATTATTTATTTTCTATATGTACTCCAACTCAAGTCATTTTATAGGTGGGATAGTTGATATTGCAGTGTGGATCTTATGTACATATTTTTACAGTGAAATCAAAGACATGTTGCAGCTATAATTTTGGGACTCCAGTGGTATGCTTATTGGAATTTTTTTTTCTCATTATTACCATCAAATTTAATTTTTATGCTTTCGTGAAATCACATCTATGCTTCTATATGATGATCTTATGAGTCTATAAACAGAATTCTTACTTTTGTGCTTTTTTTTATAATATTTTCATAAAAAAGTTCTACTTCCTTTGATGAATGAACTCATGTAATATGCTCAGTCTGACTCTCTCATTTTCAAACCCTATACCACAATGAAAATATAAGTGTGTTTCTAAGTATACCTATATGGCCTCAATTTCATCTTTGTAGCTGTTCATTTGAAATCAGACCTTGAAACCTAGACCTAGTTCACAGACTTACACTTCATATCCAGCAAAATTCAAAACAAAACCTAATTAAAATCAGTGAAGCTTATACCTAGCCTAAGATTATTTCCTTTCCAGTCACCTCATTGACTGTGAAATTGACATCGATAGAGCCCTCTCTGGTTTGGTAGGGCTAGCTACCAAATCTAAATATTGGTTTGAGGTTACCTCTTTCTGTCTCCTTTCTCATCCTTGGGAAACAGAGGGAGTGATAACACTCTGGATGCCCCTACCCACATCCACCCTCGCAAAAAAAGAGATCAATAGGGCAGTTAAAGGTTGCAATAGAAGGTGGAATTGTTCTCTGTCTCATTTACATTCAAGATCATTAGTCACATGGCTAATTCCATTTTTCCATTTGAGGGTTTACTCTCACCAATGAAACATCAATTTTGATTGGCACATCTCATGGATGGAGAGGATTTGACAATTGTGAGGTTTGAAAGAGAGTACGGTTGAGGGTAATGATGCACTGATTGAGCTCTCAACTTCAAGATTCATATCAAACCCCAATTTGTAAGGAATATGGAAGAAAACAGCAGGCTTGAAACATGAGTTAAGTAGCACTTCTTTAACCACACACAAGAACAAAAAATATCATAAAATGTTATGGAAGGAAATGAGAAAGGACCTTTAGTTCCACCAGAATTTGTGGCATGGTCAGCTGTTGGTGAAACCATCATTCTAATCTCCTTTGCATTATGATCAACTACCATTGTTCTTCCCATGTTAGCGAACTCAACTCCGCCTTGGAATCAAAAGTGTAATTTCATAAAAGGAATGTCGATCTCATGTAAATAGGTCTCCTACAATGAATGCATGGAAACATAGTACATAGACCATTTTTCTCTTCGCTTAGATACCCAAGGCTTATGTCCCTTTACAAATATCAATAATTCTTTTCCAAGAAAATCTATAATAATAAAAATATTTTACTATATTCTAAAAGGTGAAGATGTCGTAATCATGCCACAAAGTGAAAGGAAATAAAATATTTTTCCTCATGATGGTTGAATTATATGTGTTATAGTTTCCAACATTAAATTATCAATTCGGGACTCGTAAGCTTCGAGGCGCAAGTGCAGGTAACGCAGGATAAGAGCATCTGACCTAAATTAGCGGATAAAATCAATTTAATTCCTAAGTACATAATCAGTGTTTCTATGAAAGAACACGCTGGATACTTGTTGTAAAATTGCACACTATTAATTTGTTGGAAGGAAACTTTAATCTACCACTCATTTGACATAAAATAAATTCTTCATTTAACGGAAGCAATCCAGAGGAAATCAATCTATTGAATCCATTAATACCATAATACTCTTATTTCTACTCTAATTTATTGCAAACATATTGGTAATTAAATGGGCAACCCTACTAGAATAAAATACTTAATTGAATTCAATCTGAGCACTAAATCTTAAACAAGAATCAACCTCTTCACTCATAAAGCAGGAAATTCAAATTCTAACTGTGGAAAAGGCAGAATCAAACAACCCTCTATCTCTAACAAAATCTAATTCCTGAGAAATAAAAATACAATCAATCACTTAAATTATCATATCCATTTAATGTAACCAATCTACCCTTTGCTCAGAAATAAAATTCGCTCAAAACCACACTTTAGCTACTGCAAACATTGATAATGAAAAATTATCTATTGAGGTTTAGAGGAAACGAAATCTCAATGAAATGATCTGAGTTTATAACAAAATTAAATTGTTGTCACACTGCTTATAAAATCAATTCCTATGCTAATGTACTTGGAAATTAAACTAATTCCATCGTTCTGGAAATTACTCTATGACATTTCAATGACTTAAATTAAATCACACTGCTTGAACTAATTAAATCACACTGCTCACTGCTTGAACTAATTACAATCCACTCGTCCTAAATTAAATCATGATGTTTGAATTAAACCACACCAATATTTGAATGAAATATCACTATTTTAAACTAGATCTCACCGAATAAATTAAATCTCAATGCTGGAAATGAATCACACAATTTAAACTAGATAACACTAAATGACATTGATGGAATTAAATCACAATGCTTTGAAATAAATCTCACAATTTAATTTAAACAATACTAAGGAATGAAATCACACTATTGGAACTAACTCACAATTTGAATTGGGAAAAATGGAAAGCACAATACCTATCGTTATCTAAAACGTTATCAAACACGAATTTGTTTTATAACTGCAACCTATATACCTCAAACTGTAACTCATTCATTCACTAATCCGCAAACCATAAATCAGCCACTTCAACACGCAGGAGGAAAATCACACTGTACAATCATAGTTTATATTAATAAGCACAAAAGAATTGTTTCATGTAGACTCAAAATCATTAATTTTTCTAACCTTTGAATGCTCCAATTTCAATTTGAATGTACTCAGCTCTATCAAAAGGAAACAGAGTATGATTGTGTGTTAAACATGAGCACGGTAGTGGAATAAATTGGGGCTTGCAAATTAGAACAAATATCCTTCAATCAATTGATTTGTGCAATACAACAATGACCTAATCGCTTTAAAATTGAATCACACCTCCCACGAAATCACACAGGAAATATTAATTTTTTGCAACCGTAACTTAATGAAAGCTATGAAATTACACACATCTAATTAACTTATGTGATTGACGAAGCTTACTTCCAGATGATGGTGGGCCCTTCCATACCTAGAGTAAGCTTATATTACTGTAATAGAAAGAAGGTTTAAATAATTAAAAACAAAAACTCACAATCAACCATACTGAGAAACGCTCTGAATCAAAAAATGTTCACGTTGTATAACTCAAACAAAAGTCTTCAATTATAAAACAAAAATGCCTTATAGCAGCTCGAAGCTCACATTTCAAAAACTAATAATCTCCAAATTCTAATATCCCCTCTGTTCGTTACAAATTTTTCCTTTATAGGCATCAATCTCATACATAAAATAGCAATGGATCTCTTTACATGGAAAACTCAGAAAACTAAAACTAATATTAGAATTCCCAATCTGATTGCCATAACAATATTTCTCTTCTTAGCATAACTGCTCCCAACTAAGCACTAACATTAGGATGTTTTGGCTTCACATTGATCTTGGAACATTTCCAACTGCATTTAACCCAAAAAAATCCAAGACAAGGTTGTTTGGGAGATTTTTGCAAATCTCGAATTTTAGAATTTTATACAAATTGGCCCCAAAGAAAACTGACCACCTCCCAAACCGTAAGGAATTTGGAAAAATATGTTACATGTAATAAATATACTATACTGGGACCAAAACCCGTGTTCCATCATTTCTCTATTATCCTTCATCTGCACGGAAATTGAAGTGGAAGTTGGCAGTTTAAAATTTATTGCAGATTTGGACAATTGGCTAGTTTCCTTCTAGAGACCAACATGAGTGAGATGGGTGGAATCCAAGTTATGGAGAGGTATTATAACACTACTTTTTACAATAACCTCTCTCGGTTTCTCCGGAAGCATGCCAGAAGTTTCAAATCCCTAAATTAGGAATTTTTGCACTCAACTGGCTTGTGAAGGATTTCGGCAATGGAACCCTGTGATAAATGTACTCAACAAAACCGCCATCAGAAAATCATAGAATAATCATCTTTAATCATAGATAAGTGAATAAAACTAGTGATAATCAACCACAAGATACAAAATATGATTTGGCGTCAAATTAGAGTACAAAATGGGCTAAAAACCTAGGGTTTTAGGGCATGAATGGTGATATTGCATGATGAAAACATGGGCATATTTGATGCCCAACATCCCCCCGTGCTTGATCTTTTGCATGTGCTCGTGTAAACAAATAATTTTCTCATATATAGGTTTTCATGGCATCATAACTTTAGGTAGGGTTAGTTCTTGTGGAGAAACAATGCAAGAAGATTTGATTGCCATAGATTTGATTTAAGAGCGATAAAAATTGAGAAGAAACAATAGATATGGAAGGAGGAAAATGATGAATAGGATTATAGGTGACAATTGGAATGGTGGATGAGATGAGGTGGTGATGGTAAAATGGGTGCTTGCATGATTTGTTTTTGTGAGGCCAATGCTTATGGATGGTTCCTTCTTGAAAGGTAGCAATGAACCCTCTATTGGATTGACAATATGCGTGAATGTAGGAGGGTAAGGCACTATAGTTACTGCCTTTGTTTACATGAACCAATATGATTATGAAATTATTGGAGTAACATGCAAATGGAGGGTATATGGAAAACCAGATATATGTAATATGTAGTGGTTAATCATCAAAGCTTTCTTAAATATCTAATCAATTAAAGAATATTAATCCACCTCTACCTCAATTTTTACCCTTGTTATTGATGTCCTCGGTACTGCAAGATGAAGTAAATGATGGAATGGCTGGAGTTGATGTGACTGTTGATATGACCTGTTGAAGAAGATGACGGATAAACTTAAGATGTTAAAAGGTCTCAATATCCACATTATCCCACAAATGTTGATGCAGGTGTATCGTGGCTTCCTAAAACAACATAAGCACCATCATAAATAATCCTTGTTATTGAAATAAAGGAAATAGGTTAAATTAAAGGACAATTACCTGATCATGCTCCAAGCCCAACAATTGAGAAAAATGATATTAGTAAGCATAGGGTGAAATTTTAAATTAAACCTGACAATTATGATCATCTCTTTCCTAACATCTCTCTCTCCCCCCATGCCTATCAGTTTGCATGCCCACATGCAAGCAGAACCCCTGAAAAAGACCAAATATTAATTAAGATTAAAGGGCTAGGGTTTCTATATTAGATTCATGCTTTAAACTACAGGGATACTTAAGTGAGAGCATGTCACTAAGTTTCATGTGATGCCAACTTCCTTTGCATCAATAAGAAAAATTTGTGACCAGGGATTCAATGATGTCAAGACTTACCTTTATTATTCCAAAAGAGTAACTAATGCTAGGCTACTAAAGGAATACTAACAATGTTGTTACTGTAGTGATAGTGTCATCCTAAAATGTTTAACCATAAAAATTTCCACAAAACATCTCAGGAGTATTCCAAATGTTGGGAAAAATACTGAGAGGGGGGGGGGGGGGGGTGAATCAGTATTTAGAGTTGACTGAAAAATTTCTAGTTTTCCTTTCTCTTAAAACCATATGTTACATTACTGCATCCAACTTGTATGATCAGAGATCTTATTATGTCTTTACTTAGATCATTGCATCATTCATTCATCAGATAAGCAGTAAGAATGAACAGAAATAACAGAACCAACCATCAAACATAAGCAACACATATGAACACCAGGATTTAAGGTGGAAACCCAATTCGGGAGAAAACCACCGCCGCTGTAATCTCATTCTTCAATTTTTATTATAGAGAAAAATTCTTACAATATATGCTGGTGCAGACTTATACCAGCACGCAGGCACCCACTTGCAGAAGGCTACAACCTTCTCTCATTTACCAGCCTCTCCTGGAAGGGAGCTACGACCCCCTTCTCTCGTTTACCAACCTCTCCTAGAAGGGAGCTACTACCCCCTGCTCTCGTTTACCAACCACCACTGGAAGGGAGCTACAACCCCCTGCTCTCGTTTACCAGCTACCACTTGAAGGGAGCTACAACCCCCTCACTGAAGGCTTCGACCCTCAGCACCACTGCGGACCACGTTTCATCAATTTTCATACTGGATCCACTAGTTTCCACAAAATATACCTTGCAGACCACCAGATTTATTCATTCAGTATACTCACACCAGTTCTTCATGATTTCGTTCGTCGTTCAAAACCAGAGATTCGTCATCGTCAGATTATATCCATGGGTGCATCGTAGTTTCAGATTTACCAGTTAAGAACAGAGTTTTCCCATACAGATATTCCTTAGAGAAATTTATTCATTCACGACCCTTACGATGCATACGTTCTTCATGATTTCGTCAATCGATTAAACCAGGAATTAATCATCATCTCATCCAGAGATCTTGATCAATCATCATATTCACAGGTGCACCATAGATTCAGATATATCAGAGTTTATTCATACAGATATCTCTAAAAGAGATTCGTTTATTATCAACCCTTTCGCATGCACACCGTTCTTCATGATTCTCATCACCTTATATAGTTTTCACCTTTATTAAAACCTTGGGTCAAAACCAATCAATTGCTAATGGTATTCGTGGACGGGGTCAAAATAGATAATCCAGCGGGGTCTCCATAACTCACACTGTTCTATTGATCTTGGTAATTAAATAATTAATTTAATACTTTTGAACTTAACTTTAGGAATAAGGTTAACCTTTCGCATTTTAATGCTTTCAAACAATATGATAAACCTTTGACCCCGAGCCCACAAATATATTCAATAGCCAATCAAATACGTGCATGGTACCATAAGTAAATTTCGCGCAAGTCTAGCGTCCGATCACCGTTAGATTAGCAAGCTTCCAGATCAATGGTGTATATGCATATCGCTCGACCTCCGATGCCGAACATTAACGTGCGATGGCCCGCCGTACCTTGGTTAATCTTCGCGCACCTTCAACAAATGATGACCGTCCGATGACCCTTTCTCAGATCAACGGCGTATATGCATATCGCTCGACCTCCGATGCCGAACGTTAACGTGCGATGGCCCGCCGTACTTTCGTTATTATTCGTGCACCTTCCTCATACGACCACCGTCGGATGGCTTCCCTCCAAATCAACGACGCACAGCAATATCACTGGGCATCCTGGGTCGAACTATAATGCACGATGGCGCGCAGTGGTAAGCGGTTTTGTGAAGTCGTACATGGACACGTGTCAAGCACTCTATGGAATCGCTCCTCAACCAGGAAATACCGCTTGCTCCGCATAGGCGGTGCGATGAAAACCATAAACCGCCTTCACTGTTCACTCGGTCATGGTTCCGCTCTTCCATGCAGGGTTCCATCGCCTTTTCAATGTATTATTATAATTAATTTGCGCTTTAATGTTTTGCCTTTTATTACAGTTCCATTGCATGTTCAGAGTTTCGTCCTGTCGCATTTCCGCTTCTAACTGCACATTCAAGTTCTTGATTCCGCAAGCTGATTACTGTACTATGGTCCATCGCAATTATAATCTTTGCTACATTCATCATATCTCTGCAACCATTAATTCCTTCAATTTATACACTAAATCTTTAATTTCGAATCCTTGCCACAGGGTTTATGATGTTTACGGAAAATGATTCATAGTTTTCCACAGGGACTCAACTATCCTTCCTTCTGAATTCTATCAAGAATATACATATAATTCACAGAGAATGCAGAACCTTTTTTTGTTTGATGGCCTTTTTCTTCCTATACTGTCTCTGGACAACTTTCAATTCACTGCTTGTCCCTTCTCCTTGACTGATACTGCTCTCTGTAGCTCAAACTGTAGATGCACTCTTTCTCTGTTCTTCTCTGCTACATTTATTTTCTCTATTCCTAGTTATTGTTTCAGATGCCAATTCCTCTGCAACTGTTTTCTCTGATGTCTCTGCTGCCTTTCCAGATCTTCAATCAACTAACCCTTCTAAAACTACCTTAGCTTCATATTTCATTTGCTCTTTTCTTTGTTGCTATTTCAAGTGCTCCTCTTTTGGCATTGATGTAGATACATCATCTTTAACACATAGGTTGCTTATCATAGGCAACTTATTAAGTAGGTTTCCATCCAGGACAGCTTCATCAAGTAGGTTTCCATCAACTTTATCAAGTAGGTTGCCATCAAGGACAACACTCTGCATCATATTGCCAAAAATCTCCCCCTTTGGACTTGATGGCAACCATGATGGTGTTTGATCACCACAACATATAGATACATTGATTAGAATCATTATTCAAACACCATGATACTCTCCCCCTTTGACATCAAGGGCAAAGGTCGGATCAAAACAAAAACGAGGTTTCTCTTCTCTTGTAGGAAGAAGAGCTCTATAGATCTGATGTGTACTGAAGTTACCATCTTGATTGCTCATCTTGCTTGATCTTCCTTCTAGCGGCTAAGCTTTTGAAGTTACCATGCTCCCCCTGAGTTCATGATGAATCTTCAAACATAATGAAGTACTTGACTCTATGACCTTTCCTATCACCAAGGACTCAAAATTACATCAATGATCCAACCAAGTGGATTTACATATGTGACACAAGTACCCAACCAAGTGGGTTTACATCATAGGTCTCAACATGACCTTTTCATCACATTATAACTTATATAATCAAGAACAAAGAATCTCAAGCATGAGATCAAACCACAGAAAATAATTATAATGCCAATACTGCATCCTTTTCATAAGACCAAAGCTCCCCCTTAGCTTGTTCATCCTCAACACTTTCACCATCAAATCATCAAGGCATCTTCATAAAAAAAAACATCAGAGAGTAAAACAGAATTATGAGAGTAGAAACACCACCAGAGATCTCCAACAGCACCATAGTTGTGTATTCAAGTGTCATCCAACAGTTGAAGCATAAGTACATCCGCATCCACATATTCTTCTCAAGAGGAATTATCATACCATAACAACTTCTTCAATAGTCAATTTGAGACAAGTAAACATCCATGTGATCTGTTATCACCAAGATCTTCATGCTTTATATTTATTTCATAATCATGATGTACCATGTGTAGGAACTATATATAGAAGGTCTCGACCATGACAAAAGTCATCAGCATCAAACTCTGCATGATCTATCCTTATCTCCGAATCATAAAACTTCCATCTCATCCATGTGTGAAAGCAAACGAGACTCTTCAGCAAAAATCAATTAGGGCTTATCCATAAACTCATCATAGGAAACCATGTATCATTTGCACTCCTCCATGCCATATAATTTCAGTATTTTCTTAAGATATTTTTCTTGTGATAGGAATATGCCATCTGTTGTTTGTTGTATTTGCAAGTCAAGAAAGAATGGTAGTTCCCCAAGAAAAGACATTTCAAATTCTTGTTGCATGTCAGAAGCAAATTTCTGACTCATAAACTCTTCATTACTTCCAAAAATGATATCATCAACATATACAACCACAATCAATAGTTTGTCATTTTCATTTTTGTGTATAATTTGCTATCAACAGACCCTTTTGAAAATCCTTGTTGATGAAGTTATTTGTCAAGACGATAGTACCATGCCCTTGGAGCTTGTTTGAGACCATATAGAGCCCTTTTTTTAAGTATACAAACAAGATTTTCATCATTTCCCAAAATGAATCCTTCAGGTTGTTCTATAAAAACTTCTTTTTCTAGATCACCATTGAGAAAAGCAGATTTAACATCCATTTGATAAACTTTGATTTGTTGGAAGCTTGAAAAAAAAAGCAAGAAACATTCCTATGGCTCCAAGTCTAACTACAGGAGCAAAAGTTTCTTCAAAGGCTATACCTTCTTATTGAGCATACCCCTTGCAAACAAGTCTAGCTTCATTTCTTATAACATCCCCATTCTCATTTAACTTGTTTTTGAATATCCATTTAGTTCCAATGACATTTTTGTCATGAGGTCTTGGTATTAATTCCCAAGTGTGATTCTTTTCAATTTGATCGAGCTCTTCATTCATGGCTTGAATCCAACATTCATCTTTGCTAGCTTGACTAACATTGTGAGGTTGAATAGTGGACAAAAATGCTAGATTGCTAGAAGATCCCACAAGAGTCCTTCTTGTTTGTACACCTGATCCCTTTTCTCCCAAAATTTGAGATTCTGGATGATTCTTTTGAACATATCTGGATGGAACCTTTTTAGACAAATCATCTTCGGGTTCTTCACTGGGTTAACTGTTTGTATCATTACTATTTGATGTAGAAGGATATATGTCACCATCATAATTCCAACAATGCATTACTCTCAGCAAAGCTGATGCTCCCCCTGAAACTGTGCTCCTTTCCTTGAGCTGACTCACTGTTTTTCTTATCAGAAAAGAAAAAAAAAAACATACGCTTCTGTCTCCATTTCCTCCTGTATTCTGTTGTCACATTAGATGCACTGTTAGAAGTAAACACAACCAAAATTACCAAACCAACCATGGGAATCATCATGCATTGCTCCCCCTGTGATGATACATTACTGAATCCTATAATGTATCTCACATCACCCCTGCAGTCATTATGAGAAGTAAGCTTTAGAAGCGGATGACTGCAGTAGGGTCAATATTCCCTACGTTTCTGACCGGTCCTCCTTCTTTTTCCAGCTTTGCTTGAAATGTCTTATAGTGTGCTAGAAATAGTCCAATTTCTCAGATCTATTCATCCTGCATTCTTTTTCTACATGTCCATACTTGTTACAAGCATAACATCTTGCATGACCAGAAAAGTAAGCATAGGGATCATAATGTGTTTTTCTATTCTTTCTTCTATTGCAATCAGCTGCTTTATGACCATACTTGCTGCATGAAAAACAATATCCCTTAAAGAAACCTGAGTAACTTTCTGTGTAGAATCTGTTTGTTTGCGACTGAACCAATATGCTTCTGCAATTGGCTGCAACATGCCCATAATTGTGACATTTAAAGCATTCAACATTATTGATCAAAGGAGGGAATGATTTCTTTTGAGAGTTCATGATTGTCGGTTGACCTTTTGTTTCTTCCAACACTTCAGGTTTTGCATTGATATCCTTTGAAGCTTTAGCATTTTCTTTTGAACTAGATTCTCCTTTAACAGTTTCATGAAAACCAAGACCAAATTTAATAGAAGGAGACCTTTGACTACTAAGAATATTGTCCAGAATCTTAGTACTATCTTGAAACCTCAAGAGTTTATCTTTTTCTTCTAATTTACCTTTTAAAATGTTTACCTCAACCTCCAATCTTTGGCATTTCTTCTTCATACTTTCTTTGACCCTTCTTCCTTCTTCTACTTGATCATTCAATTTTAAAATCTCTTCTTTCAACCCATTTTCTTGTTCTTCAAAAGTTTGTAAAAGTTCTTCATTCTTCTTATTTGATTTTTCCAGATCTGTTTTGAGAGAGATGATTTCTGCTTCAAGTCCTTCTTCTTCAAATGATTGTAGAAGTTCTTCATTCTTCTTATTTGATGCTTTGAGATCTGCTTTCAGAGTGATGATTTCTGCTTCAAGTCCTTCACTGTGATTGGTTACTTCATCATACAACTTTTGATACTTGTTTATCTGTCCATTCATTCTAGAGATCATATCTTTGTAGATAGATTCTCTCTCATTAAATAATCTTAGTCGATCTTCAACTTTAATCTTGAGAACCTCTTCTAGATCCATAACATTACTTTCATTATCTTCACTATTGCATGCACAAGAAAGTGAATCACAAGAACAACAATCAATACCTGTTCCATCTTCTTCATTTTCTGCTACACATGTTTTCTGAGATATCTCCTTTCTTTGAGTAGCCTTCTTCTTTTGCTTCTTTCCCATTGTGACGGATCTCCTTGGCAGTCCCGACTCCTTCGAAGGACACCAACTGCGATTCCAATTGTTGGGAAAAATGCGAGAGAGGGGGGTGAATCGGTATTTAAATTTGTAGACAATTTTCTAGTTTTCCTTTCTCTTAAAACCATATGTTACATTACTGCATCCAACTTGTATGATCAGAGATCTTATTATGTCTTTACTTAGATCATTGCATCATTCATTCATCAGATAAGCAGTAAGAATGAATAGAAATAATAGAACCAACCATCAAACATAAGCAACACATATGAACACTAGGATTTAAGGTGGAAACCCAATTCGGGAGAAAACCACCGCTGTTGTAATCTCAGTCTTCAATTTTTATTATAGAGAAAACTTCTTACAATATATGCTGGTGCAGACTTATACCAGCACGCAGGCACCCACCTGTAGAAGGCTACAACCTTCTCTCGTTTACCAGCCTCTCCTGGAAGGGAGCTACGACCCCCTTCTCTCGTTTACCAGCCTCTCCTGGAAGGGAGCTACTACCCCCTGGTCTCGTTTACCAGCAACCACTGGAAGGGAGCTACAACCCCCTGCTCTCGTTTACCAGCCACCACTGGAAGGGAGCTACAACCCCCTCACTTAAGGCTTTGACCCTCAGCACCACTGCGGACCACGTTTCATCAATTTTCATACTGGATCCACCAGTTTCCACAAAATATACCTTGCAGGCCACCAGATTTATTCATTCAGTATACTCACACCAGTTCTTCATGATTTCGTTCGTCGTTCAAAACCAGAGATTCGTCATCGTCAGATTATATCCATGGGTGCATCGTAGTTTCAGATTTACCAGTTAAGAACAGAGTTTGCCCATACAGATATTCCTTAGAGAAATTTATTCATTCACGACCCTTACGATGCATACGTTCTTCATGATTTCGTCAGTCGATTAAACCAGGAATTAATCATCATCTCATCCAGAGATCTTGATCAATCATCATATTCACAGGTGCACCATAGATTCAGATATATCAGAGTTTATTCATACAGATATCTCTAAAAGAGATTCGTTTATTATCAACCCTTTCGCATGCACACCGTTCTTCATGATTCTCATCACCTTATATAGTTTTCTCCTTTATTAAAACCTTGGGTCAAAACCAATCAATTGCTAATGGTATTCGTGGACGGGGTCAAAATAGATAATCCAGCGGGGTCTCCATAACTCACACTGTTCTACTGATCTTGGTAATTAAATAATTAATTTAATACTTTTGAACTTAACTTTAGGAATAAGGTTAACCTTTCACATTTTAACGCTTTCAAACAATATGATAAACCTTTGACCCCGGGCCCACAAATATAATCAATAGCTAATCAAATACGCGCACGGTACCATAAGTAAATTTCACGCAATTCCAACGTCCGATCACCGTTAGATTAGCAAGCTTCCAGATCAACGGTTTATATGCATATCGCTCGACCTCCGATGCCGAACATTAACGTGCGATGGCCCGCCATACCTTGGTTAATCTTCGTGCACCTTCAACAAATGATGACCGTCCGATGACCCTTTCTCAGATCAACGGCGTATATGCATATCGCTCGACCTCCGATGCTGAACGTTAATGTGCGATGGCCCGCCGTACTTTGGTTATTCTTCATGCACCTTCCTCATACGACCACCGTTCGATGGCTTCCCTCCAGATCAACAACGCACAGTAATATCGCTGGGCATCCTAGGTCGAACTATAACGCGCGATGGCGCGCAGTGGTAAGTGGTTTTGTGAAGTCGTACATGGAAGCATGTCAAGCACTCTATGGAATCGCTCCTCAACCAGGAAATACCGCTTGCTTCGCATAGGCGGTGCGATGAAAACCATAAACCACCTTCTCTGTTCACTCGGTCATGGTTCCGCTCTTCCACGCAGGGTTCCGTCGCCTTTTCAATTTATTATTATAATTAAGTTTCGCTTTAATGTTTTGCCTTTTATTACAGTTCCATTGCATGTTCAGAGTTCCGTCCTGTCACAGTTCCGCTTCTAACTGCACATTCAAGTTCTTGATTCCGCAAGTTGATTACTGTACTATGGTCCATCGCAATTATAATCTTTGTTGCATTCATCATATCTCTGCAACCATTAATTCCTTCAATTTATACACTAAATCTTTAATTTCGAATCCTTGCCACAGGGTTTATGATGTTTACATAAAATGATTCATAGTTGTCCACAGGGACTCAACTATCCTTCCTTCTGAATTCTATCAAGAATATACATATAATTCACAGAGAATGCAGAACCTTTTTTTGTTTGATGGCCTTTTTCTTCCTATACTGTCTCTGGACAACTTTCAATTCACTGCTTGTCCCTGCTCCTTGACTGATACTGCTCTTTGTAGCTCAAACTGTAGATGCACTCTTTCTCTGTTCTTCTCTGCTACATTTCTTTTCTCTATTCCTAGTTACTATTTCAGATGCCAATTCCTCTGCAATTGTTTTCTCTGATGTCTCTGCTGCCTTTCTAGATCTTCAATCAACTAACCCTTCTAAAACTGCCTTAGCTTCATATTTCATTTGCTCTTTTCTTTGTTGTTGTTTCAAGTGCTCCTCTTTTGGCATTGATGTAGATACATCATCTTTAACACATAGGTTTATTTTCATAGGCAACTTATTAAGTAGGTTTCCATCCAGGGCAACTTCATCAAGTAGGTTGCCATCAACTTTATCAAGTAGGTTGCCATCAAGGACAACACTCTGCATCATATTTCCAACACCAAAGCAGTAGGTCTTCACTTTCAATAGCCTTATTAAAATAGGAGTGACATTATTTTAAAAACCAAGGCATTAAAATGGATATAAACAGGGAAAAATAAATAAGATGAAATGATGCCTTCCTAGAATGATTGTCTTACTGTAACCCAAGCATATATTTGAAGCTCCTCTTATTCAAGCAAAGTGAATCACCTACACTAATGGTCTCACATCCATGAAAACCAAATTACTTCTGAAAGATAGAACTCCAAAGCACATTACTGAAATGATTTTAAATCCATTCTCAGAGAGATATGTTAATGAGTTCAGGGAAAGACAAAAACAACCGAGTAAATCATAGTGTAAAATTAACTTAAATACCATAGGCATGGCCCTGCTGGCAGCAAGCATCTATAGCCTTGACAGGGATGCCTCTTAACCCAACGAAATGTTTGTGTCTCACCTATTAGATATAGATTCAGAGTCATTTAAAAGAATTTACTTTAATTTGGGATTTAACTGAAGGTTGTTGTCCTGGCTTGGTAACTAGCAACTGACAATGCAATTCACAAGAGATAACAAGAATGAACAAGTTGGCTCGTGATGAGACCTCTTGTCTTTCGGCTTTTCAACTAAAATCCATTACCCTAGCTTGGTGAACATTAGCGGTAATTTCATTCTCGTTAGGACCCATGAGCATAGTAGGTCGACTCGTAATGAAACCTCCTATCCCTCAATTAATATGTTTATGTTAAAGACTCTGATTGTGATTAACCTTAGATAGGTTACTTAATAGGTGGGGAGGCAAATCTACTCCTTAAGAGCGCAGGATGGCATGAAATTTTTTTAATTACTAATATTTACTGGTTGGTCTTGCTACCCTAATGACTCATTTAAAAAAAACATCTCAGATAATGACTGAAATATTCCTCGAGTTTGTCATGTTAGGGTTCTTATGAGAGCTCATTATGGTTTTATAGGAGTGGTCCACCATAGGAGGATTTTCATTAAACCTTCGAAGAGAAACTTGAAAAGGTTTCTTGGATGACAGTCTGTCAAGATTATGAATGGAAAGTATAATAACAATTTCCCAAACTATCCCAGTAAATAATCTTGGCCAATAATCAAAGTCACTTTAAAATACAAGGCATTAAGAGTGAATTTCTTCTGACAGGTCTTACCACAAGAGTGCATAATGACAAAAATTTCAATGGTTGTGCCTTATGAATTACAGTTTTAAGAATGCTAATGTAACAATTTTATTTCAAATTACAATTGTATTCATTTCTCTTATACTACCCTACCCTAATTTAGAGAGAGGAATATTTCCTTCAAGTGTAGGAGTACTTCCAATGCAGCCAGGTGCGTAACAGTTTGCTAAATAAACTCACACTCAGTTTTAAATAATAATCCTCAACACATACCAGAGTATGAGAAACCAACTGCTCCAATTGATATGGTACCAAGAACTGTTGAATGATGAGGGAATAGTGTGTATTGATGGCTACTTGAAACCAAGATTCAATGAGATCCACATATTTATGACTTTCCAACTTATGAAAGTATTCCACAATTTGATAATCACTCTCTTAGAGGCATAAAGTATCTGGTGAAAGACAAAAGATAAACCCCTCAAGTTCAGGCTCAAATATCTTCTTTTCAAATTGACAAGAATGTTTAAGGGGAATTCTAGGGTTTTGAGTTTCAACAAAAATTTTAGAAAATGTTCCAATTATAGATTTTTCCTCTAATGGTATTTGAATTATATCTTCCTAGGGTGAATGCTTTGTAGTGATAGGATATGTTTCCAAACTCACCCCTTCGCCCAACCCTGAAGATATATCATTTTTTTCAGTGGGAGAATCAACAGGAAGAAAAAGTGCTTTAATTTGTTGAGAAACCTACTTATTTGGATTAGGGTCTAAGTTATAGTTTGGGCTAGGGTTTGAACTAGGGTTTGCGTTAAGGCTTGGACTAGGCTTTAGATTTGGATTAGATTTAGGTCTAGGTTTTAAGTTAAGGTTAGGGTTTGAATGAGGGCTAGGTTTAGGGTTAGGTCTAGGGTATGGATAAGGATAAGGGATAAGGTATGGATTAGGACTGGGGTATGGATTAGGATAAGGACTAGGGTATGGATTAGGGTTAGGGTTACAGAAAGGTTTCATAGGTAATTGAGACGAGGAAGGATGATAACTTGATGGCACATGTGATTGTTGTTGATTTTGCATCAAAAACTGCCCTGGGGAAAACCATTCTTGAGGCCATGGGGATATATGAATAGAAGAAGAGGTCCATGGAGAGGGCCATTGTGGCCATGAAGTAGGATATTCGATTGGAGGAGGATTAAAAGTTGGCCATGGAACTGCAGGATTATAAACATGTTGGGGAACCTGCTCAAGAAAATAAGCATTATTCCAAGTATCAAATGGTTTTGGGATTTTAGTTATACCTGGCGATTGATTCAATTCATTACTTGATTCCCTGAGTACTTTTCGTAATCATGGAAGTGATGGGAAATGTTTGGTTTCATGACCATCCTCGCAAATTTTGCAAACTTTCAGACCGCTAAGTGGAAACTTTTCAAGGAAGTGCTTCTTTCTAGAGTTGGCACATAGGATAAGCAGTGGTTCTTCATCCTTCTCTTGTTCCTACAAATCTTCCAATTTCTAAATCAAATCTTTAATAATATAAAATTTATGTTCAAGAAAAATATTAAATTTTGCACGTGAATTCTTCATTGGATGACTTATATGTCTCTGTAGTAGCATCAAATCTCCTCATTAAATGATTCATCAAATACCATTTTCTTGTTCTCAACGAGCCAACTGGTATATCTTGTCATCACATGGATTAATACACAAGAGTTCTTACAGCACCCCAAAAATGTTTTATCTTTAAAGAGCTTGAAATTTTAATCTAAATGAATTAAAACTACTAATTGCAATAAAACTTACCAAACTTGCTTAATTGGACAACCAAACTTTGGAGCAACCCAAAAATAGTGGATGTGTGGCTCTTCACTCACGTCTTACCATACACTCTCCGCCCTTTGGTTATCCAGCAACTAATACCACACAAAAAAACTTGTGAAAGAAACTAAGCTCTAATCCCTTTAACTCCTCCCCGGCAACGGTGCCAAAAATGTTGGTTAAATTATATGTGTTATAGTTTCCAACATTAAATTATCACTCTGGGACTCGTAAGCTTTGAGGCACAAGCACAAGAAATGTAGGATTAGAGCATCTAACCTAAATTAGGGCATAAAATCAATTTAATTCCTAAGTATAGAATCGTTGTTTCTATGAAAGAGCACACTGAAGACTCGTTGTAAAAGAACACACTATTCATTTTCCGGAAGGAAACTCTAATCTACCACTCATTTGACATAAAATAAATTCTTCATTAATGGAAGATATCCAGAGGAAATCAATCTACTCAATACATTAAAACCATAATACTTTACTTTCTACTCTAATTTACTGCAAACATATTGGAAATTAAAAGGGCAACCCTACTGGAATAAATGACTTAATGGAATTCAATCTAAGCACTAAATATTAAACAAGAATCAACCTCTTCACTCTTAAAGCAGGAAATTCAAATTCTACCTGTGGAAAAGGCATAATCAAACAACCATCTATCTTTAACAAAATCGAATTCGTGAGAAATAAAAATAAAATCAATCTCTTAAATTGTCATATCCATTCAATCTAACCAATCTACTCTTTTCTCATAAATAAAATGCACTCAAAACCACACTTTGGCTACTGCAAACATTGATAATGAAAATAGATCTATTGAGGTTTAGAGGAAATGAAATCTCAACGAAATGATATGAGTTTATAACAAAATTAAATTGATGTCACACTGCTTATAAAATAAATTCCTATGCTAATGTACTTGGAAATTAAACTAATTCCACCATTCTGGCAATTACTCTATGAAATTTCAATGAATTAAATTAAATCACACTGCTTGAACTAATTAAATCACACTGCCCACTACTTGAACTAATTACAATGCACTCATCCTAAATTAAATCATGATGCTTGAATTAAATCACACCAATATTTGAATGAAATTTCACTATTTTAAACTAGATCTCACTGAATAAATAAAATCTCAATGCTAGAAATGAATCACACAATTTAAACTAGATAACACTAAATGACACTGCTTGAATTAAATCACAATGATTTGAAATAAATCTCACAAATTAATTTAAACAATACCAAGGAATGAAATCACAATTTGAATTTGGAGAAATGGAAAGCACAGTACCTATCGCTATCTAAAACATTATCAAGCACGAATTCATTTTATAACTGTACTCTATATACCTCAAACCATAAATCATTCAGTCAACAATCCACAAATCATAAATCAGCCACTTCAACACGCAGGAGGAAACTCACACTGTACAATCATAGTTTATATTCATAAGCGCACAAGAATCGTTTCATGTAGACTCAAAATCGTTAATGTTTCTAACTCTTGAATGCTCCAATTTCAATTCTAATGTACTCAACTCTATCAAAAGGACTCAAAGTATGATTGTGTGTTAAATATGAGCACGGACGTGGAATGAATTGGGGCTTGTAACTCAAAACAAATATCCGTCAATCAATTGATTTGTGCAATACAGCAATGACCAAAGTGCTTTAAAATTGAATCACACAGGAAATATTAATTGTTTGCAACCATAAGTTAATGAAAGCTATGAAATTACACACATCTAATTAACTTATGTTGTTGACGAAGCTTACTTCCAGATTATGGTGGGCCCTTCCATACCTGGTTTAAGCTTATATTACTATAATAGAAAGAAGGTTTAAAGCATTAAAAACAAAAACTCACAATCAACCATACTGAGAAACACTCTGAATCAAAACATGCTCACGTTGTATCACTCAAACAAAATTCTTCAATTATAAAATAAAAATGTCTTACAGCAACTCGAAGCTCACATTTCAACTACTAATAATCTATGAATTCTAATATCCTCTCTGTTCGTTACAACATTGGCCTTTATAGGCAGCAATCTCATACATAAAATAGCAATGGATCTCTTTACATGGAAAACTCATAAACTAAAACTAATCTTAAAATTCCCAATCTGATTGCCATAATAATATTGCTCTTATTGGCATAAATACTCCCTATTGAGCACTAACATTAGGATTTTTTGGCTTCACGTTGATCTTGAAACATTTCCAACTGCATTTGACCCAAAAAAATCCAAAACAGGGTTGTTTGGGAGATTTTTACAAATCTGGAATTTTAGGAATGTTATAAAAATTGGCCCCAAAGAATCCTTACTATCTCCCAAATCGTAAGGAATTTTGGAAAAATATTTTAGGTGTACTAAATTTGATATACTGGGACCCAAACTCATGTTCCATAATTTCTCCATTATCCTTCATCTGCATGGAAATCGAGGCGGAAGTTGGCAGTTTAAAATTTATTGCAGATTTGGACAAATTGGCTAATTTCCTTCTAGAGACTGACATGAGTGAGCTGGGTGGAATCCAAGAGTTATGGAGAGGTATTATAACACTTTTTTTTGACAATAACCTCTCTTGGTTTCTCTCAAAGCATGCCAGAAGTGTCAAAACCCTAAATTAGGCATTTTCGCACTCAATTGGCTTGTGAAGGATTTCGGCAATGGAACCCTATGATAAAAATACTCAACAAAGCCGTCATCAGTAAATCATAGCATAATCATTTTTAATCGTATATAAGTGAATAAAGCTAGTTATAATCAACCACAAGATACAAAATATGATTTGGCGGAAAATTAGAGTACGAAATGGGCTAAAAACCTAGGGTTTTAGGGCATGAATGGTGATATTGCATGACGAAAACATGGGCATATTCGAGGCCCAACACCTCAAACCACCAAATATATAAAGAAAACAATAATAAAAATAATAATAAAAACCATCTATTGATCTATGCATGATATGAGAACCATAAGCATTCAAGGGACTAAAAAAATATTTGACCAAAACAAACCAAAAATTTCAAACTCAACAAAATCGTCTAAACACAAGCAACAAACAAACCACTAAAATTTTCTAAGATATCAGAGCTAGAGATCACCATAATTTTCTTAGTTTTAGACTTCTTAAATTATTTTTTTATCATTTAATACTAGGAAATTATCTATGTGAAAAGAAATATGTCCCAACTTCATCAAATCCGACTTCATTTCCAGTCAAAGATCAAAGCCAGCTTCATTTCCAGTACCAATATAAAATTTCACCCCTTATAAATCTTAATTCCTAACCACTTAGACCCCTCATATAATCATTTTTCACAGCTCAACAAAAAGATATCCCTGACAAAAATCGAACTTTTCAAAAATATAACATGATCATGTAAGACATTAAATACTAAATATGAACACTACTAGATAAGTAACAATTCAACGCCAGTTCAATCAACCTTCATGCAACGAAGAAAAATCACTAACTGCTTTTGCGATATTGAATGCCACATTGTTGTAATCAATAATTATGTTGACACTTGAGTTTCTAGTGTTGTTTCAAAGTAACCATTGCTCACTACCTACAAATGTTGAAATACAGGATGGTGTTAAAGTTAAAGACACAAAATAACAAAAAATAAAGATATGAAAAAAAAATAGACATACGGGACTATATTGGTTGAGTGTGACAGGCAAACCAATAACTGAGACTGGAGAGATTTAAATAATGTGGTAGTTATTAGTGTGTGTCTATTGTGAAATTAGTGGTATGGTGGAGAGACCTACCAAGAAGGGACGTTGGTCTCGGGAAAGTATAGTAGGGAGATCCATAGAGCATTTATGTAAAAGGAATATGAGAAGTGTTGTCTTCAAGTTGGGTTATGTTATGGTAGAATTTTTTTGGTGATAAAAAGTGGTAACAAAATACTTACATCAATAGGTAAAAATTAGATTCGAGGCATGAGTTGGATTGACTCATGTTATCTCATCCCTTAATTGTCCTAAGGACATGTGGGGACCCGAAAAACTTAGTACCTGAAAGACTTGAAATCATGGTCGACAAATGACTGACAATACTTTATACAAAATCATGTCAGTCTCATGTCAATAGGTCTCCTACGATGAATTCACAGTAACCTAGTACATAAACCATTTTTCTCTTCGCCTAGCTACCCATGGATCATTTCCCTTTCCAAGTATCAATAATTATTTTCCAAGAAAATATAGAACTCGAAACTCAACAAAATGCCCCAAACACAATAAACATATAAACCATTAAAATTTACCAAGATATCAGAGCTAGACATCAAGATATTTTCATGTACTTGAATGAGCCCATTGATGCTTTGGGTTGGTATTGTTAAATTAGTTATTTATCATTTAATACTAGTCAGACACTATCTATGTGAAAAGAAATAGGTCCTAGCCTCATCAAATCTAGCTTCATTTCCTGTCACAAATAAGAAACAAACAATGTAATGATTAAATATGAAACATAAATCTTAAAATAACCCGCATCAAATAAATATAGTTACAATGTTACAATGAAAAATGCAAAATATAGAACCCATTTTTACCTGAATTTGATATATAGTAATCTTGCATGATCAACAGAACATGTATATCAAAATAAGAGTCCTAGGGTATTTCAATTTCTCAGTTCTCATCTTGGTCCTCATTTTCTACATTGTGAACATGATATTCTCCTAATGAACTGTCATTATGAGCCTCCAAAATATTATGTTGTGTATCAGGTTCATTAGAGAAAATTGTTATATTTTTTTCTCCCATTCTATCACAATCTGATCGCCAAAGCGCTAGTGCTCTTTCATATGGAAAATTGTTAGAAATTGATAGTGATCTTGCAATTTCTATCAAATTCTATCTCACTGAAATCACAATATTATCAAATTTGTCTCTTGACACAGGGACATATTTGGTGATTCATCCCGTCTTACTAATCTAATGAAAGGGAACCATATACCCACGCACTGCGATACATAGTATCCCTTTTTCATCAAATGTCAAAAAAAAATCAGTATTTTCTATATTGATGATCTTAGTCCAACTTGTAAACTTTGGACCAGTAAAAGGGTCTAGCATCATATACAAATTATCCAATGCAAGGCATGTTGAACTTCTCGCATTTGTGTATTTTGCAATATGCATCATGCTATTCTGAGACATTTTCACGAGGAAATTAATTTCATGTAGAATAGGAAGAATTCCATCCAATGTCAATAAAGTCTCTATATCAGTTAGTCGAAAAAGAAGATCTTGAGCTTTGTCTACATTGTAGTGATTTTCATACATCAACCCTACCAAATAGTGTTTGAGCTGGTCCATTTAATGAGATCCATCTTGTATCAACATCTTTCAATAGTTTTTTTCCATCTGTAACATCATCTGCAAATTTTTGAAACTCTAAATATCATTTGGGACTGCGAGAAAAATATGCATGTCTCACGTACAAGATCTTCAACTTTTGAAACTGATGGACACTTGCTTATTATTTTAAATGAAAGATTCATCCTATGAGCCATACAATGAATATTAAGCATATATGGAAAATTTGATAGTTGTAGTCTAACAAAAAGCCCATTCCTTTGTCCTCACATAACCGATGCTCCATCTGCTCCAACACATACCAATTTTTTTTCAATCATTAAATGATCCATACCACTTTCCTTCAAATTATTAAGAACAAGTTCATAAATATTTCTAGTTGTAGAAGTCTCTCTCATATTTTTAATCCCAAGTATATAGAAATTCCTAATATGTTCATTAGCCATATAAATTCTCATGCAGATCCATGAAGTATTTTCTATATTTGTAACCTCATCCAAAGACAATGCCAAAAACCTAGCATTTTCAATCTCCTGTTTCAAATCATTTTTTTCTACATGAGCTAGATATATTTCCCATTCCCAACCACTGGTTAGAGACCAATGAGAATATGGAAGGTTTGGCACATGAATTAAAGATAGAAATTTCATGTGATTTGGATAATCTATCATAGGACGACCTTTACATAAGATGTGAAATACAGTGCTCAATTGTATCGTCTTGGATAAAAAACTTCTTTCCGTCATATTTTCAAATAGAGATATGATGGTTCCTCCACTTGCCTCAAGTTTCCTCTTACTTATTAAACTTTTTTTGTCGTCTTCCACACATTGGATATTTCGACATTCCTCAAAATATTTCCATCTAACAATAGATTTCTCTTTACCATTTACAATTTTATTTGCATACACCTTTCCTGCATGCTTTTGTATTGTATCTAGCTTCATATGAAATTTCACTACCTTGCAACTTTTCCATCTACAGGCAATACATATAACTTCTCGTAAAACCTCATTCACATTTGTAGGAGGTATTTCTTCAATAAATGGAAAACTTGAGACCCAATAATCTTGGAATTGTCTCACTACAGTCCACTAGCCTTTTTTCCTTTTTCATGAATGGTTTGTGCCACCTTACAAGGAAACGTCTTTAACATTTTCATCACCAATTTCTATTGAAACTGCATTATCTCACCCTGATCACTTGAGTAACCTATTCTTTCATCTATCATGTAGATATCGGATGCATTTTCACAAGAGTTAACATCTCTCTCAGTAACAGATTGTTCAAAGAAGCTTGAAGCATGAAGATAATGTGTATTCTTGGATGGAGGCTTTTGAAAGTATGATAATACGTCCATTTGCCTTGATGGTTTCTTCCAAAAATTAGCTTTTGACATCTCAATGAATATTCTAGAAGTAAAATTTCAAATTGATCTAGAAACCTGCATCAATAGTTTCCAAGAGTTGAGAATTACTAGATTTGTAAGTAGCATTCAAAGTAAAATAAGTGTAATGTTCACAAAAACCATTAAGAATTTTTTTATTAAAATGTTGTGCCAAGCCCAAAATCAAAAATAAATCATTATACAAAAAATAGTAACATTGTGATTCATCATCTATAAAACAAAGAACATCATTCAAATATCAAATATATAAAAATTTCCATTAAATTAATTCTTATCTCCAAATCAACTAATGAACACTTGAAAGCTTTAAACAAAACAAAAAATTATTACAATAACTTTAATCATCCTTTGCAAAACACCTCTCCATCCAAATATTATATATATGTGGTAAGAATGTTCTCCAAGATCAAAGATTAATTAGAATAGGTGTTGCTTGCACCTATAGTTTTCCACTATACAGTTTTTAAGGTTGATGTCTTTATAAAACAACTTATACATACTCAAGCATAAATAGATATCTAATTCAAGTATTCTCGTCATACATTGACTCAAAATATGCACATTTCATATATTCATACATGTGGCTTTTGTTTCATGCCTTATTATCTATGAGATGTCCATAAGAATAATAATTCATTCTGTTGTAGTAGCATACCTCCATACCACTACAAGATGTAGAAAAATTGGCAGCAACATGTCTCGTTAAGTCACTCCTTGTTGATGAGCCACTAAATTGTCATTTTTATTACCACTTTTTAACGTCTATTTCATCCATTTCTACCATCCTTTATCACATTATTTATCATAATTTATCATATAATTCCATGTTATAATTATTTGTGCTCTTATGGATAAGTAATACTTATTCTCATTTATTTTTAATAAATTGATAATTATTATGCATGATTTTATCAAATATAGTTTATTAATATGTTATAACATCACTCACACTTTTAGCCTCCAAGATCTCTTCCAGATTGGAAATTTGATCTCCAACTATTCCGACTCATAAATTCGCTGGGATAAAAAGTGACGATTTTGCGTTGGCGATTTCGAACAAATGAAGATGAATCCTGAAAATCTAAGATTCGTTTTTTGTTTAGAACAGACCAATTCAGTGTTCTAAATAGAATTTTTCCAAAATTTGGTTTGTATTGAGAGAAAATAAAGATTCTTCGAAGATTATTTTATCAGATTTTTTGTTGTGGCCATTTTCCAAATTCTTTAAATTGCAATACCAGATTCGACTTGTTCCAGCTGAATCATGATGGAAAGATATTTCAGATATGATATTCGTGATCAATTTGTTGTAGACAATCTATAATTGTGTTGGAAAATCATTTTGTAATCAATTTAGTGTAATCAATGAAAACAGAGATCAAAGAGGGGGAATGAACAATTGTTGAATTGAAATGAACTTGTGGAATTGGAATGAACAATTACTGAATGGGAATGAACAATCGCTGAATTGGAATAAACAATTGTTGAATAGGAGATGAATAATTGTTGAACTTGAGACAAAGCTTAGAGCTTCATTCTGATGTAATTATTTCTCTCATATATTTAAATGAAGGAAATTGTTCATTGAGTTCTACATTTGTTACTTGTAATTTGATGTGAATTATTTCTCAAGGAAAAACTGAGTCTTGGGTAGTTGGGCCCACTACCTTGGACGAGGTGTTGCCTTGAACATTTAAAGAAGTTTAGTTGCGTGATTGTTTATTTGAATTTCAATTATTGTTCCTTAAAGTAAATTTCTTTTTTCATCAAGTAATTTGTTGTTTGTTGCATTTTCCATATGTGTTGTTTACTACAATTTCTAGATTTCATTTAATTTATTGTCCTAGATTAACATTTGAATTATGTTGGGTGCAATAGGTTAAATTTACAATTCAGCAAGGTGTGGTTTAATTTATTATTGATTCAAGTCGTGTGATTAGCATAATTATTTTCCTATTATTCACTTTCTATTTTTGAGATTTAGTATTTCTTTTCAAGTCTTACATTTTATTTATTTTCGAATGAACTATGAAAAGCCTTACATTTTATTTCTTTTCGAATGAACTTGATAGTGTAGAACATAATCATATAGAACCAGTGTTAGCTGTTGGTATTTGCTTGCATATATTTTGTTGATTGCCTTGAAACAAAAATACGTTCCTTGGTTGATGATTAATTTCTATGTTATTAGTTGTTTTATTCATTAAGCAATTAATTTTACCCAACATTTTGGCGTCATTTCCGGGGAGACAGTCAAATAGCACTACCACACTAATATCTAGTTGTAGATGCATACATGATTTCGTGAGGGCTTGATATTGAAAATGGAAGGTAAGAAACTACACGCACATCCTGGGGAACCAGTGATGGGTCTACCCTCAGTAGTCAAGCTTAGGTCATATAGCATGCATGATTAAAAGTAGGAATATTAAAGGTAGGAACTCAAATTTTTTTTATCATTTCATTTAAGTGGTGATGTTAGCACCACCCATTTCACTAACCAATTAACGGGAACATTTGAAGGAGCTTCAAAGTAGCACATGAATAACATATTCTATTTTGGGAATAAATGACACACACTGCTACTTTTGATTTTCCTATAAGAGATCTAGGAGGAGTGACACAAATTCACATCATTCCCTCATCCGCTCTATCAAAATTTCATGGTTTGGAAAATGAAGATCCAGATACATTTTTATTTGAGTTTGAAGTACTTTGTAGAGTGTTGTAGCTCCTAGAGACAGCCCAGAGTTGTGATAGACCAGTGCCTAGGACATCTTAGCATAGCAAGGAGCATATAATATGATGTATGAAGTTGTCAGCTTCAGCTCACATGCTATCTCCTGTAAACAGGGAAATAAAATAGAATGGGACCAAATCCTCAGAAACTGACGCAGATAAGAGGTACTGCAGAGACGAGATGCAGAACTCTAATACAAATACAACAGACAATTTAGAGACAGTTTACTGCAAAGCGGGCCGATTCAGAAATACTTCACAGACATAAATTATCAAAAAGTGAATGTAGTGAAAGAAATATTGAGAAGATACTAGTTAACCTTGGGCTGATACCCAGATATACAATACCACCAGGCATGGGCTTACCAATTTAAGAATCCATACATGATAATAGCATTTTAAAAGCACCCCCCCAAAGCAACTAATATAGCAGAAGTATGGTTAGCTGAATAATGGAACAGAATATCATGCATGAGCTATATTTAAAGTGCTTGACTGATCCGAGTATGGGCATCAACTAGGATGAATCCATAACAAAAATCAGTGAGCCACTCGCATTCCAAAACATGATACAAGAAGATGGATGAACTGAAATGTTCTATTAATATAACACTATAAATAAGATTACAGACTGTGAAATACCAAAGACCAGAATCCTCTTTGAAAGATAGAACTCCTCCTCACTGAGACCCTATGGGCTCTGAGCCTTCATACAAGGATTTTACAAAATGTATGCAAAAAGCCTTTCACTGCATAATTTTATGATAAAATCTGGAACCCTTACAATGTATTTCTCCGTATTTTTTATAGGAGAAACTAAAACCTAGCCAAGGAAGTAGGTGATGAAAATTTAATTGTATCATTAAAAAAAATGGTGGAGAAGTTCCCACCCATACTGTTTGACGGCGCTGTGTTGTTTGTACTATGCTGCCTGCTTTCCGAAGTAAATGCACTGGGTGAAAATTTCTTCAGGAGCACGATATAGGGATAACCATACCAACATTCTGTCCTTTCCTGAAAGAAAACTCAGCTAAAATAAAACCTGGAGGGTATTTTTTCTTGTGTGTTGTACCCTCTGCCTTCTAAATCTTGAATTAAGATTCAAAATCTTCAATATTGGACACTGAATTCCTGTATCTTCTACTGGTACTCTTTGTCGCAACATTAATGTCTTCATCTACAAAAATATGCGCTTTGAATAACTCCAGAGGGTTTGATAGATTTTAACCCTGCTTCTTTTAATGAAAGTCGTGTCGTAACAGCTTCCCAAATATTTCTTCATGAATTTTGCCTCTGAATCAATGTCCTTTGACGTGCTTATGGCCTCTGAAATGGAGGCTGTGAGTAATAGCCACCTTCCGTTGTTGTTGATCTGAAAAACCCACAAACTTGTTAAATAAAACCATTCATGGAGCAGTGAACACAGTGGGGATAATGGCAAGGTTAATGGAAACCGTTGTGTAAACTAGGCTATGGTGAAACAACGTAGGGTGGCAGAAGAAATGCAGCGGAGGAATGGTGGACGAGCAGACCGGAGAAAAACATTGGAATATAACGTATGAATGAAATATATAAATGGCGGAGGAAGAAATACGATAACACGTGGGATGATGACATGGAGGGAGACCGGGTCAATGGTAGGGACGATGAAATCTCAACCGTCCAATCTCAGGAAGAGATCGATGGTGGAAAGAGTGTCGGAGGCGATGTGCAGTGGGCCAGGGGCGTGATTGTCTTGCGTTAAATCCCATGCAGCTTCGGGGCGCGACGATCGTTAGATGAAGGCTCTCAGATCGAACGGTTGTGGTGAATATCGCTGCACGACTTTGACCGAACAATAATGCGCGATGGAGGGAGGTATTCGGGCCGTATGCGTGGACACGTGGTGAGCGCTGTATGGAATCTCTGGCCCAAGGAGAAATACCGCCTACCGCCGAAAGGCGGTGCGATACATACCACCCGGTTCGGAACAGTGTTTTGGGCGCAGGGACCACCAGGACAGGCATATCGTGAACCGTAGATTTATGATTTGATCGGACAGTGAAAAGGTGGGCTACGGGCGCGGCAGGGATGAGCAAACGCCGTTCGATCCGCACATATCAACGGCTCAGGATGCGCCCGATATGTATTGGGTAAGCGCCCGCCGGACTAGCACCTGGTCTAGCGTTCGGGTTACATGGAGGAAAAGACAGCGGGGCTAGGGCTGAAGGAGCTATGCCTCGAATATTTTCAAATATGAATTTCCAGCCTTTGATAATATTTTTTGGAGGCGGGAAAAGGTAACGATAGGCTTGAGGACGGTTTTCCAAGGCTGCAAAGGGGAAATTTGAGAGCTCTGAGCCAGATTGACTGTGAAATGTTATGTAAAACAGATTATGACCAACATAGAGGATATGATTGTTGTATTAATGATAAAAGGTTGAAAGTGTTTCCTCTTACTTTAAAAGGATCAGCTCTCCGATGGTTCATGAGCCTTGGTGGGAACTGCATTCAAACATGGGAGGACATGAAGAATGTGTTCATGAAGAAGTACCAAGAATATTGCAAGGCCAGTGAAGATATTTTCAGTATGATACAAGGGGAAGATGAAATCTTGGAGGACTATGTATAGCGATTTAAATACAACCTTCAAAAATCAAGGCATAAGCATTTGACAAAAGAGATCCTGAAAACACTCCTACTCAAAGGAATCAAACACAATTTGGGAGGGATTTCCACAAACACAATTGATACTTCATGCTTACAGGATTAAAATGGTATGGGTAGTTTCGAGGTTGTAACATGAAACAATGATATTATTGGATAAATAATCCTCGAATCATGATTTTCATTCCTATGTGCAGAATTGTTGTTCCTTACAAACCAGTCGTTCTCTCTTTCAGGTACAGTTGTTGTTCCCTTTTCAATTAGAATGGTTGTTGTTCCTTTTTTTGGCTTGAGTATTTCACTGTTGTTGTTCATTTTCTAAACAAAAATAAATAGTTGTTGTTCAATAGAATGAACAGTTGGTGTTCAGTACAAACGAACAGTTGTTGTTCAATAAAAACAAACATTTGTTGTTCAATAGAGTGAAAAAATGTTGTTCAGTAAAATAAACAGTTGTTGTTCAGTTAAACGAACAATTGTTGTTCAGTAAAATGAGCAGTTGTGGTTTATTTTTTTTATTTACTTTCGCATACCAATGTTGTTCAATAGAATGAACAGTTTTTGTTCAGTCAAACGAACAAATGTTGTTTCGACATCCGCAAAACTGTTGTTCAATCATAAAATGAACAGCCACGGTTCCTTTCATGGTTTGTGTGTTTTATAGTTGTTGTTCCTTTTGGGGTGAATAGTCGTCGTTCCCTTTTTCGGACAGTTGTTGTTTCCTTCCCAGATAGAATAGTCGTTGTTTCTTTTATGCTTTAAGTATTTCACAGTTGTTGATCCCTTCAAAGGAACGATTTTTGTTCCCTTAGTCACATCTATTGTTCCCTCTATTACAATTGTTGTTACCTAAGTCACGGTTGTACATTTTCATTTAACACTTGGTGAATGGGAAATACTTTTAATGTTCTAGGTCCTCTTTCACATAATGATTGGGTAGTCAATTTATCTTTGTTTATCTATAAACATAATCTTATTTTTAAGGAATAATTATGCAAATATGATTTCACCATATCAAGTTTTAACTTTCTTAAATTTGTCAAGTCCCTGATTTTATAAAATATATGATGATTACCACAAAATTGTACTTAAATCTTTCCGTCACTATCTAATGGATTGTTCCTCATCCCAAATATTAACAAATAAAAATATATTTATCAGCAGTCATTTGAAGGTTATTATTTTTTTAGAAGCAAGACTACCCAAGTTGAAAATATTTACTACAAAACTTTTTACGCCATCCCTAACTCTTAAGGAACTGATCTACCACCCCATCTATTAAGTAATATTTTGTTGATTAAAAATAACCATAGTTGAATTTTAAATAAAAATAGTCAACTGAAGGATAGGAGGTCTCATCGTGAGCCGACCTACCATGATCATAGGTCCTAATAAAGTGACATTACCACTACTGGTCACCAAGCCGGAGTAGTAGCCTTCTGTTGTAAAACTGAAGGACAAGTGGTCTCATCAAGAGCTAACTTATTCAATTTTGTTAGATCTCATGAATGGCATTGTTATTAATTGGTTACCAAGCCTGAACAATGGTCTTCAATAGACATATAAGTAAATTGAAATTCTCTTGTAACTATGTATTTATTTCTAATAGATGGGACATTGGCATCTCAATGGGTTCGAAAGGCATCCCTATCAAGGCTATGGACACATGCTGGCAGCAGTGGCCATGCCTATGGTATAGAAGTTAATTCAATACTATGATCTACTTGGTTATATTATTTTCCCAAATCTCATTGCTGAAAAAGCCTATTGTTGCATATATAAAGCTTGTTGGAACTCATGGTTCATGGGGTAATATTTAATCAGTTCTTAGATGATGATGGTTATGGTTTATATTTATTATTGCGCTATCAATATTTGCTTTACATGTCAGGGATGAAAATTTTAAGATATTTGACATTTGACATTTTGTATCATCTAATATATCATTCCTTTATTATACAAGTTTCATATCTTTAACCAAAGTTATTTGATTTGCCCAATCAGTATCCATTTATTCAAAGGCTTAACAAGACTACCATTAGTTTGGGGAAGAATAAAGAGGCCTAATTCTGATTTTGAATCCCAAGTAATTGGTCAGACCTTGAGAACTAAAGATTGAGATAAACAATTCTCACAATTTTTGTGCTCATAACAACCAAAGCTTATGGGTGTTAGTGTCAGAATTTGCATTCTGCCATCAGTGATCAAAATCACTCTTTTCATATTCATTTTAGGGGTCTCGCTCAGAAATTTTTAATCATTTGTAATATTCCTAACTAGCCCAAGCTAGTAGGAATATTCATTGTCATTTTATTTTTATGTTTTATGAATAAAATGTAAAGGAGAACAAATAAAAAACTCCTAAACATGAGAATAAATCAATGCCCAATGTGAACAGAGTCAAATCAGGGCTTGCTCAATAAAATCCACTTGTATATGAAACAGGTTCAAGCCATTTGACCGGGTCAATAGGACCAAATCATAAAGTAGTCCAGATACAATGAAACTCCTAGATGATCAGCGCAGTCCTATGAGGAGGTCCTCCATGTGAAAAGGGACAAATGGATGAAGGTGGTTTAGGGTTTTTCAAACCCTAATCTTATATAAGGAAGGGAAAGACTCAAGGAGAGGTTGTTGATGATATTTCAATTTTGAGATTGCTTGAGCAACTCAAACTCTCTTGTTTAGATAGAGAGAGAGGAATTTCATGTTTAGGAATTCCTCTTCTTCCTTGACGGTCTCTTGGAGGAGATTGTGCTGCATTGATCCACTATCTGGAATTTTCACGAAGCTTCACCTTACATTACAACGCTGCTCATGTTGAGGGTTGAGATGTCTTGGGAGCTGCAGCAAGTGGAATCAAATCTATTCATATCTGAAGAGTTCTATTGCATATTTTTAGTGGGGAAGTCTCCTAATCCACTGGCAGGAGTGTAATAGTTGTTTTTAGCTTCATATTCTTATCTTGGCGTGAGGAAAAAGTGTGCATCACTTCATTAGCATTGTTAGCTTCAGAAACTGCATCATTTTGCAGGCAGAGTTGCAGTGTACATTTGCTAGCAGTTTGGAGGAGAGATCTCCGGTGAAAGGACTCCTTTCCTTCACTGAGGTGATCCGTGGATTGGCCAACCAATCCATGTCATATTTCAGATCTGATCTGCTGTGTGATATATTCTTCAGAAATTTCTAAATTTTACTGTAGATCCATGGTGTAGATCTCAGATCTATTCATTGTCCTTCACTTTCGGTTGAGATCCCCAAGGGGAATGTACTTAAAAGGAATTTTTGCATATAGATCCCATTTAGATCTATCCTTTTGTCCTCTGATCTGTTCTAGATCTGAAACTTAATAAAACACTGCTTCATATTTCTAAAAATAACTTTGTCTGGTTCATCATCCACTTCTTGTGTCATAAAGCTTGGGTTTTAGGCCTTTTCTTCAAGTATAGATCTGTATTTTCTAATGTAAGATATTTGAATCATATTCTCAGCTTGTAATATTTTTATCTCTGCATAAACTCACCAAACCCTTCAGAAAATATGCTCTCTAAGCTTCATAAAATTTCTGCATACTCCAAGTCATGCAAAATCAACAATTTCTAGCCTAGTTAGGAAAGGAGGAATTGTTTAACATAGAAAAACTTATTTTTTTTTGCTGAAATTCGACATGGGAGTCCCTCATAACCCTATCTATCAGATCCAACCACTTTCCCATCTTATTTTTACGCAGATCTTTGAATACACTCATTTTAGGGCCTAAATCATCACTTTTCCCCACCTTTTTCCTTATAAAATGTTGTATAAAATTGTTACTGCCTATTTTATTGAATTTTAAGTGATTTTTTATTTGTATATGACATATTTATTTAGCTCCACATTGTTAATAACTCATATTATTCCCAATATTGTATTTTTTCCTAATTTGGAACATTACAGTGGTATCGGAGCAAGATCTTTGGCTCAGCCTGTGGCTTCAAGCCAAAGTTCTGTAGAGAAAGGAACAGAGATCAGAATGATGGAGAGGATGATATTACTCTCATCAATGTTCAGATCTAAGAAGGGCCTCTCCAAAGAGGTAAATCAGAAGAGAGAAATAAGATGCACCGAGACTCCTAGAGGGTTTCAAGGAGAATAAAGTTGCAATGAGACCTACAGAAGGTTTCAAGAAGGAGAGGAAGACCCATGCACTTCCTACCCTCACAAATAATATGCATTGTATAGAAGAAACAAGAGCATGGCTCCACCACTTGGAAGAATGATAGAAGAGGAGATCTCCCTGCTCCTTTTCCAGACCTTGAAGGGTATTGAAGAAGATCTCAAGGAGATTGAGAGGGTGGAGACTTTTACCAGCACTGGCACAACCTTGGAAGAGAAGCCTTCATGTTCAGTAATGAAGGAAGACTACATAGTTGCAGAAGAAACTCTTGCTTCTACATCTCACCGAGGTATGATTAAAAATCCATCTATTTTCATTTCAACACATTATATGAAGATATCTACATCTTTGCATGTTGTTGATTTAGAGCAACAAAGTTGCACTGCGCTGTGCCAAAGCAATGAGGAAGAAGAGAGGAACCATTCCTCATTGGAGCATTCACATGGAAGCTCCATTCATGAAGCAATAGAGGGTGGAATGATGGATGGTAGACATCTTGAAGTGAGAAACCCTTTCTCCCTTCTAGATGACCCTTTCTCAATGAGCACACCCCTGCTCAAAGAGAAACTTCTACTTGCAGAAAATCCAAGGCCCCTTTGGTTTTGGAATGCCATGCATGAGGAGAAGACCTCATGGGAAGAATTCATTCAAGGTGCACTTCAGCACATCATGGAGTGCAAAGTTATTCAACAGTTAGAGGAGGATATTCCCTTCTCACAGGAGCAGATAGTAGATGGAGGACATCTTCGGATGGATAACATCTCTCATGACTATGTTGGACATTTCTTGAGCCATGTACATCATGATGGGAGGTTTTTTCCTACCACCTATTTGGGTCCTCATAGGGTCAAATTGATCCTCGGGAAGATTGCATTTCAAGATCCCATGAAATGCAGGAATTTGATTTGGGATGATGGTAGCCCTCATGGGAGGAGTACCAAGATGAAGGGTGGAAGGAGGCATCCACAAGTGGTTGAATGGATGTGGATGGAGAGCAAGAACCTGGAGAGCTACTTGCAGATATATGACACTGGGCAGCAGGAGGCTTGGCTGCGTTGGTTGCTCTTGAAAGATATTGGTCTTCACTCTCTTTCTAAGGGTATGTGGCAGAATACTTGCATCATGGGGCAGCAAAGAGTATGGGCACATTGTGTTGGCATAACATTCTTCATGTCAAATACCATGTTGTCACTACATGATTTGGATGATGGAAGTATGAGGAGGTAGAAAAATATTTTGTTGCTTGGGATGTTCTTGAGAGAGCAAGGGCAGATTTTCTCTCACAGTCTTCATGATGTCGCAGGAGTAGAAGATGGCACTATCATAGTGCAAAGGGGTTACTCCTTGGCCTTAGATGTTCAAGAAGGACTTTCTTCATGGGGAGGACTTCTCATATGTAGCAGCATTATGGGAGATGCCTTTGACATTCTGCATGTCAAATATTGGAGCTATGTGTTGATGGAAGCCTATTTGCATAGGCCAACAGTGTTGTCACTTTGGATTTGGGGTTTATTGATGGAGTATTCCCAGGATCACTTCTCATTCGATGCACTTGGTGAGCAAAGAAGAGGTGAAGAATATGAAGTGGTAGATGGAGACATCTATTACTGCGGTGTTCTTTCCTTGACTTGGGTTTCCAAGCATGAGGAGAAGGACTTTCATGTAGCACTTGGTTCATTCCCCTTCATGGGAGTGTGCCAAACTATTATTGAGGATTAATTCATGGGTTCATGTGTCTTCTTGCTTCCAACATATGGTGAGAGCTTTTTCTTGCATCATCTTACCATCTTTTGGCAGTGCATTGCTCCACAAGAGGGCAAGCTATTCATTGAGCTCCATGATCTACATTGGGCCAAATTATATGATGGACACAGCCATCTCTTATGTGGCCTTGGGAAAAGATGTTTTCCTTACATGTGTGTTCATTTTATTTATATGATTAACCGTGTAACAAGAAACAATTTGCCATGTATTCTTCTAAAGCAGCAGTATGTAAAACTACGATGTGAAGACTTGGGGAACTGTTGGTACTCTCTTACATCACATAGGACCTTAAGTATTTCCTTCATGATGGTGATAATCATGTTCTCATTTGCTGATATTGCTTTTATCTTGATGGGAGACATGATGTTGAGTGAGGCACATGGTTTGGATGTGTCCTTTTGGGAAGTAGGTTCCCACATTTTCTGCAGTGCATGTTCTAATGGGAACATGGGAAGAGTTGTGGCCACCATGACCAAACACTTGTTTCTCTTGGAGGTGAGCCATGTGTGTGATGGGATACCTTATGATGATACTCTTCTATCCATCACATATGAAACATTTTGGGCTAACTGGTTTTACAGCGTTGGAGAGAGGATCTTTGCAGATCTACTCTTCATGATGCCACTTGAGGGTAATATCCTTGCAGCCCAAGATTAGTTTGCACTCTACACTTATCTTAAGTGGAGAGGAAGACGACGTGGGGTAGGATATCTTGTCTACCATATGAATATTTTCAACCCACCTATTTTGCAGGAGCTCAAGGTGGAGGAACATTTTCTGAAGTTGCCTTATTTGGATGTAACTAGATTCTTATGGATGATAGAATGAGTGTGGGAGACACTCATTGGGAGAAATTTTCCCCATGCTCTTCATCACTCCTACCTTAATGAGGCCATTGAGCAACAAGAAGATCACCACTTGCACCTTCCATTTTCTCATGATGTACACTTGCTATCTTACACTTGGAGGAAATCATTGGAGGACAATTCAATGCTTATCATTTTCAGCCATGGTGGGGTCCATTGATGAGGCCACAAGAGAAGGGAAGGAGGAGTTTTTTTCTACCTTGCAGTTGCTTGAGGACAAGCAACATTTTGAAGGGGGAGGACTATAATATTCCTAACTAGCCCAAGCTAGTAGGAATATTCATTGTCATTTTATTTTTATGTTTTATGAATAAAATGTAAAGGAGAACAAATAAAAAGCCCCTAAACATGAGAATAAATCAATGCCTAATGTGAACAGAGTCAAATCAGGGCTTGCTCAATAAAATCCACTTGTATGTGAAACATGTTCAAGCTATTTGACCGGGTCAGCATGACCAAATCATAAAGCAGTCTAGATACAATGAACCTCCTAGATGATCAGCGCAATCCTATGAGGAGGTCCTCCATGTCAAAAGGACAAATGGATGAAGGTGGTTTAGGGTTTTGCAAAAACTAATATTATATAAGGAAGGCAAAGACTCAAGGATAGATTTTTGATGATATTTCAATTTTGAGATTGCTTGAGCAAGTCAAACTCTCTTGTTTAGCTAGAGAGAGGAATTTCCTGTTTAGGAATTCCTCTTCTTCCTTGAGGGTCTCTTGGAGGAGATTGTGCTACATTGATCCACTATATGGAATTTTGGCCAAGCTTCATCTTACATTATAGCGCTGCTCATGTTGAGGGTTGAGTTGTCTTGTAAGCTGCAGTAAGTGGAATCAGATTTATTCAGATCTGAAGAGTTCTATTGCATCTTTTCAGTGGGGAAGTCTCCTAATCCACTGGCAGGAGTGTAATAGTTGTTTTGAGCTTCAGATTCTTATCTTGGCATGAGGCCAAAGTGTGCATCACTCCATCGGCGGTGTTAGCTTCAGAAACTACGTCATTTTGCAGGCAGAGTTGCAGTGTACATTTGCTAGCAGTTTGGAGGAAAGATCTCCGGTGAAAGGACTCATTTCCTTCACTGAGGTGATCTGTGGATTGGCCAACCAATCCATGTCATATTTCAGATCTGATCTGCTGTGTGATATATTCTTCAGAAATTTTTGAATTTTACTGCAGATCCATGGTGTAGATCTAAGATCTATTCACTGTCCTTCACTTTCGGCTGAGATCCCCAAGGGGAATGTACTTAAAAGGAATTTTTGCATATATATCCCATTTATATCTATCCTTTTGTCCTATGATCTATTATAGATCTGAAACTTAATAAAACACTGCTTCAGATTTCTGAAAATAACGTTGTCTGGTTCATCATCCACTTCTTGTGTCATAAAGCTTGGGTTTTAGGCCTTTTCTTCAAGTATAGATCTGAATTTTCTAATGTAAGATCTTTGAATCATATTCTCAGCTTGTCATACTATTATCTCTACATAAACTCACCAAAACCTTTAGAAAATACGCTCTCTAAGCTTCAGCAAATTTCTGCATACTCCAAGTCATGGGAAATCAGCAATTTCTAGCCTAGTTAGGAAAGGAGGAATTGTTTAACATATAAAAACTTATTTTTTTTGCTTAAATTCGACATGGGAGTCCCTCATAACCCTAGCTATCAGATCCAACCACTTTCCCATCTTATTTTTACGCAGATCTCTGAATACACTCGTTTTAGGGCCTAAATCAAAAACTTTTCCCCACCTTTTGCCTTATAAAACGCTGTATAAAGTTGATGCTCCATTTTTTATTGAAGGTTAAGTGATTTTGTATCTGTATATGACATATTGTTGTAGCTCCACCTTGGTAATAACTCAGATTATTCCCAATAGTGTAGTTGTTCCTAATTTGGAAGATTACATCATTCCATTAGGTCATGCAAAAAATTGATTCACTGATGGTAGCCCTAGTCATAAAACCTCACTCTCCCTCAAAATTTCACATTTTTTGACCCACCTTCATGTTTTTCTGAGCATAAAAAAATCTTGAAATCTCATTTTATTATGTCATTATGTTAGTCAAATCCAACCATGGAGTCAATCCATCCAAGGTCCCATTAGGTCAATTAGGTTTCATTTTTCAAGGTTCATAAATATGTCATTTCATCTCAATAAGGTCAGTAAAGGTGTGAGAGTGACTCAAATAATATTTTCTCAATCATCTACAGAGGATTTATTAGCATGTAAATATCATTTTTAAAGTTGTAATTTTGGTTTAAAGTATGATTTTCATACTAAAATGTAATTTTATTCAAAAAAGAGATGTAATTTAATTTTAATTTTTATGTAATTTTATGCTCATAATATGTAATAAGTTTTGTCCCAAGCTGCCAACTCAAATCACACATGCCAAACTAAAAGTGAAAAGTGCCAAACTCCAACAACATCATCCTGCAAACAAGAAAAAATTAGAGGAAAAGGGTAATCAGCAAAAGTTTTCAAAAAAGTGAAATTAGACATTAGAAAAGTGGGTTTTTCAATCCAAATTCAAATGCACTTAAGTATTTATGACTCCTTGATATATTTTAAAATTCATTTGCCTCCTCCAAACACCAAGCAAGCACTCTAGCACAGCAAAATTTCAATTTTCTGGGTGAAATTGGTGAAGAAAACTGAGTAGAGGGCGCAAATGTTGAAGGCAGGGCGCAAATGTTTTGTTGAGGGTGAAAACCAATAGTTGAGGGCACAAATTCTTGACAGATGGTGCAAATGACCAGGAAGCCCTAGAAACATGTTTCAGTGGAAAAAACATCATCTTCAAAGCTCCCTCAGTCTACTCATCGACCTCCAAATAAATCAGTAAGAGCTCATGTCATTTAAAAACATTTTCACAAAGTTTATGTGTTGAGTGTTGTCAAAATTGAGGTTTAAATTTGGTTTTTGAATTGGTGAAAAACCCTAGTATCCCATTACACTTGTGAAAACTCCAAAATTTCACTCACTTACCCTTTGCATCCTTCCCACACTTACAGAAACCCATTCCCAAACCCTTGTTTTGAAAAATCCCCTTTTCCTAAACCTTTCTCCCAAAACCCTAAGTCCTAGGTGCTACATTTATCTAGGCTCCCAATCCCCAAATCCCTATCCTAAATCTCATCATATTACTACTCCATATCCCCTCCCCCATTTCACACTTCCCTAACAAACATCTCCCTCATTTTCCCTTTCCCATTCCCCATTCCTAATCCCCAGGGTTTTGAAAAAAACACCATGGCAGCAAAGGAAGAAAACACATCATTCAATGAAGGAGAGGAAACAGAGGTGAGGAGGCCACACAAAGGGGGAATATTTCTCAGACTTGAGCCTACCAACACTAGGGAACTCTTGGCTTCTCCATTGACTGTGACATGCTTCAAACATGTTGGTTGTTATGATTTTTGTGAGAAAATTCAGAGGGTCCAGCACCATCCCATGTTGACAAGACTTTTCATATCTGGACTCCATGACAACCAAGTTACATTAGCTAGTGTCACTTTTACTCTATCCACTGCTATCATTTCAGCTGCCACTGGGATCCCAAATGTTGGGGAGAAGTAGTTCAAGAAAGGTAATTTGAAGAAACGGGACTTTGACTTCTTTTTAAGACCAAGAAACCAAAATCAGTCAAAGAGGTTCTTTCCTTTTTCTCACCTCCTGGACAGATATGCACCAATGATGAAGATAATCATAAAATACTTTTCATGTGAAGGTAGATTTTCAAGGATTTATTCCTATCACATCCGGCTCTTAATGCATTTCACTAGGGTAAGGATGCTTAACATACCCTACTATATTTTCTGAAGCATAGAGAAGATGGCATACATTGCACAGAAAAAGGAGTATGAACGGAAAATGAGAATTTTATTCCATCATTCCCTCATTAAAATCATAGTCCTCCACCATCTCAATCAACTAAACATTGTATGGAATACCTTCATAGCCAATGATATTTTCAATGATCCATCCACTCACCATGCACAAAATGTCCCTTCATCATCCCATCCATCCACTTCCATCCCTCTATCTCAGCCCATAGCACATTCATCATCATCATATCAGTCCCCTTCATCTCCATCTCATCATGACATTGGGTCACCTAGCTGGATGGAGAAAATTGAGACTAAGTGGGCTAGTTTGGTTGAGGTTGAGCCATTGCCAAAAACCTACCAAGGAATCCACAGGCATGTGTTTTCTCCACATAGAGTGGAAGGGGCCATGCCTTCTACAACAACAAAGCAGGTGGACAAGGGAAAATAAAATGTGATTGAGGTAGTCAGCCACGATGAGGAGGATCTTCATGAAACATAACAACAATTTTAGCTTGTTGACCTAAATGAGGATGAAAATGAAAAATTAACTAATGCAGTCATCAAAAGTAAGGATTTCATGATTAAGGAGCTCCAAACTAATCTTGACAGGGCCAGATATGTCATAAAATTCCTTGAGCAAGAAAATGAGCAATTGAAGATTAAACATGTCATTGATGAGGTCAAGTATGTCACTGCTCAGAGGGAGGCAGAAAAGGCCAAAGCCATGCTAGATGAAAAACTTGAAAGGTATGGCGTGCTTGATGATGAAGAGGAACAAACACAAAGAAGCAAACCTAGAACTAGAGGGTTGAAAAGAGCTCTAGCTCTAGAAAGACAAAGGGAGGCTGAGCTTGCTGATCAACTAACCCTAAATGAGCAGCTTGTTATAGTGATCAGTGAAAATAGGGAGCCATGGCTTGATAGAGCCAATCAGCACTTGGAGAAGCTACTAGAAAAGGCTAATAAACACAATGACTTATTGAGGAGTAAATTCAAACACCATGCTCTAAAGGAGAAAATTGCAATGGCCAAGCTCAAAAGAGCCAATGCAAAGATTGAAGATTTGACCATGGGGGAGAAGAAGAAATTGGACATAATTGTTGAGTCTTCCCTCCAAGCCTAGCCACATCATTACCAGCCATTTCAACAATTTTGAGGCATTTTCAAACTTTTTTGCAAAATCTGGAATTTTCTAAGTTTTTTGTACAGGCATTTAGCAGAAAATTGGTCATTTGCGTAGCGCCCTAGGTGCCACGCAAATGATTGGGGAATTATTTGACGGAAATAAAGATACCATTCGATTCCTAAAGACCAATTCATTCCAGAAAACCATGTTTCTAGCCTTGGTTTGCAGTTTTGACAAGTGAAAAGCTCAAAAAACCACCTAAAAATGACCTTTCTGCCCTTGTTTTGACCTAGGCACTGCGCAAATACCAGTCTTGGGAGAATGAATTTTTGAGGGGGAAATTGACCTTCATTTCCAAAACTGGAGGCATATTCAGAAAGAGGACTGGAAGGGCTTTCCAACAAGCCATCTTGGGCCTAATTGGGATACCTGTAGGTTAGTCAAAAGTGGCCCTGAACATGGAGGGCACAAATGACAAAGGGAGGGCACAAATGACCATTTCGCTGATTGTTTTTGGAAATTATCTTAAATTTTGACTTTTATTCAAGAAATCATGTTTCTACTCATGTAATTAATGGTGGTAAATGTAATTATGCTTGGGATTAGTTACCTAGGGGTAGATTCACTGGGTAAAAGTTATCATTGAGTCAAAATGAATCAGTTTGAGTGTAATTAGGAATGAGTCACTTGGACCATCCTACACTTCAGCTTTCAGTTCAGTACTTTGTGGATCTCTTCATCACCTTGTGGATTCGACCCCTGAGGATGAGTGAAGGTTTTTTTCATTTCTATTTATTCCCTTTCTTCACTCTTGGCAAGGGTTGGAATCAGTTTCGATGTTAGCTTGTTGATCAAGGAAACTATTGTACTCAGTTTGGCCAATTAATAAAGAAGAGTTGCAGCTATTTTTTGGGATACATGTGGTATGATGTTTATCATTGTTTTTTCTTCAATTTCATATGTTAGAATGTGTTGTATTCATTTTCATAACATCTCTATGGTATGATTTCTTTCAAGTTGATAGGCAGAACACATGCTTCCTCATGATCTATTTTGGGAAAGATTTCATAATTTGTCCATTTTCCTCTGTTTAGGAAGAATACATCTCCCATGCTCTTCCTAGCTTCTCCTCAGTCTCAAAACCATCTCATCATAATCATCTTTAAGTGGTAAGCTTTATGCCTTCCTTGCCCCATTGAATCCCTGCAACCCTATCTCATTTGCCCTGACCTAGCTCCCTTGACCTAATTTCTTCATCCAGTGAAACCCAACCAAATCAAATCAAAACAACCCTTGCACTCATTATCTAGCCTAAAAACCCTAAATCCTTCAGCCCTCCTCGCTGTGACCTTGTGGAGAGATCCCTCTCCAGTTTGGTAGGGCTAGCTACCAAGCCAAAATTTTGTTTTCTGGTTACCTCTGTTGGGATTCCTTCTTCAGCCTTGGGAATCTGGTGGAGTGATAACAATGGGTATAGGGAATGCATCTTTTTCTCATCTTTTTTACCCTCATTTATATTCCCTTCTTATCTATTATTTTCCCATGGAATTTAACATTATTATGTCACTTTTATATATAATGAGGTAATTGAGGTGATGAATTATTGATTGCATCTACTTATGAGATGAGTTATAGAAATCTTGATGATAGAGAAACTAATCAGTTTGGGGGAAGGAAACCTCTCCTACACTTTATGATTACTTTTCTTTAGCTTCCATGGCTTCTGCCTTCAGCATCAACTCAACCTACATTAGCTTCAACAAATGTCAGTCCATACATGTCATTCCACATTTTTACGGAGGTAAAACTTGAGGTAAAATAGCATAAGTTTTTTATTTATTAAAATTTTAGGAGAATGTCATGAAAATCCATTGAGCATTATTCACTCATATTTTCAAATCATTAGTTCCACTTCTTTACCACTTCCCATTTTTTAGAGACACAAAAGCTTTCAGTTTGGGGGAGTGTTACTTTCATTCATTTATTTATTATGACCATTCCATTAATATTATTTATCATCCATCTCCTTATTCTTTCTCAAAACCTCCCTTATTCCATATTGTTTTACACTAAGCATAGATTTCAACAATGATTGTAGCAACCACCTCAATTTTATTTCTAGTATAGCTTGAGGGCATGTTAATTCTCCAGTTTTGGGGTAAGGAGTTGTAATACATGATGGATTTTTTTCTCCTTTCTTCCTCATTTAAGGCATACAATTTTATTTTTATACAGTGCATAAATTGATTCGTGTATATCTTTAAAACTATGAACTTGATTTTTGAATAACAAAGTGGTATCATTAAAATACACAAACCCAGAAAATTTCAAGCTAAAACAGTTTGTAAAATTGAAAAAGTCATGCATTGTCACCTATAGCCATTTTTCTGATTTCTTGAAATCTTTTCATTGGATTTGTCTGATTTTCGTAGTGGAGAAGCATTAATATAATAGAAATATTCCTGCAAAATTTCAGCAAATCTAGTTTGTAGTTTTTGCGAAAATGGTTAATGAAGTTTGTTGTTACTTGCATCATATTTTGCTGCAACTTCATATACATATTGTTGAAAGTCAATGTGCCAATTGTTACAGCTTTACCAACATTTCTAGAATTGAACAACTGTTGTTTTAAAGAAGCCTTTGGGCAAGAAAATTTTATTTGTTTTCCATCAATATCATGCGTTGGGGTGAGCATTTTGATTATTTTATTACAACATGGTTAATACAGAGGCATTGGGTTGCATGAGGACATGCAACATGTTCAGTTTGGAGGTATGTTGGGCCACTAAATTGTCATTTTTATTACAACTTTTTTAACGTTTATTTCATCCATTTCTACCATCCTTTATCACATTATTTATCATAATTTATCATATAATTCCCTTTTAGAATTATTTATGCTCTTATGGATAAGTAATAATTATTCTCTTTTATTTTTAATAAATTGATAATTATTATGCATGATTTTGTCAAATATCGTTTATTAATCTGTTATAACATCACTCATGCTTTTAGCCTCCAAGATCTCTTCCATATTGGAAATCTGATCTCCATCTATTCCAACTCAGAAATTCGCTGGGATAAAAAGAGACGATTTTTCATTGGTGATTTCGGACAAAATGAAGATGAATCCTGAAAATCCAACACACGAGTTTTGTGTAGAACGGACCAATTCAATTTTCTAATCAGCAGTTTTCCAAAAGTTGGTATGTATTGAGAGAAACGGAAGGTTCTCCGAAGATGATTTTCTCAGATTTGTTGTTGTGGCCAATTTCCAAATTCTTCCAATCACAATACCAGATTCGACTTGTTCTCGCTGAATCTTGATGGAAATATATTTCAGATATGATATTTCTGATCAATTATTTGTAGGCAATCTATAATTGTATTGGAAAATCATTTTGTAATCAATTTAGTTGTAATTTATCTTTGTTATCTATGTATTTAAATGAAAACCTAGATCAAAGAGGGGGGAATGAAAAATTGTTGAATTGAAATGAAAATTTGTTGAATTGGAATGAACAATTGTTGAATGGGAATGAACAATCGTTTAATTGGAATAAACAATTTTTGAATAGGAGATTAATCATTGTTGAACTTGAGACAAAGCTAAGAGCTTCATTCACATGTAATTATTTCTCTCATATATTTTAATGAAGGAAACTATTCATTGAGTTCTACATAAGTTACTTATAATCTGATCTAAATTATTTCTCAAGGCAGAACTGAGTCTTGGGAAGTTGGGCCCACTACCTTGGACGAGGTGCTGCCTTAAACATCTAAAGTAGTTTAGTTGCGTGCTTGTTTATATGAATTTCAATTATTGTTACTTAAAGTCAATTTTCTTTTTCATTAAGTAATTCGTTGTTTGTTTCATTTTCCATATTTGTTGTTTCCTGCAATTTCTAGATTTCATTTAATTTATTGTCCTAGATTAACATTTGAATTAAGTTGGGTGCAATAGGTTAAATTTACAATTCAGCAAGGTGTGGTTTAATTTATTATTGATTCAAGTCGTGTGATTTGCATAGTTATTTTCCTGTCATTTACTTTCTATTTTTTAGATTTAGTATTGTTTTTCAAGTCTTACATTTTATTTCTTTTCGAATGAACTTGATAGTGTAGAACATAATCATATAGATCCAATGTTAGTTGTCGGTATTTTCTTGCATATATTTTTCAGATTGCCTTGAAACAAAAATATGTTCCTTGGTTGATAATTAATGTCTAGGTTATTATTTGTTTTATTTATTAAGCAATTAATTTTACACAACACTTGTGTGAAGGTTTTCGGATCAAAATCCCATGGGTACATTCAAATATCTTGTGGGTACCTTACAATCATCCATGTCTAGCTTCAATGTGTAAAGGGAAAAAGGCTCTACGATACCCATAATTCATTCATTGTCTTTGGATGCTCATATTGCCTCTCTAACTGAAATTTTTCACTTGAGCCTTTTTCACTTGAATTTGTAAGGTATATTCAGATGACTTCTTAGAATAATTCTAATTTTTTAATAAATTTGACTCTTGATGCATGGACATATTGAACTACCACCAACATTCCTTATTAACATCCTCGCCTATAGACTATGAAGCATGTATTCCAATATACTATTATCTAAAATTCGAGCTATTGAAGTCACTCTCCTTCATTTCCTGATAATTGAAAACCAGAAGGTCAAAAATTGAAGGATACTATGATTTATTCCACACAATGAGGAGTAATGCAATGAAACATTTATGCCAAAAAAATCCAACCATATCAATGTAAATTCATATCAAATTAAAAGTTGGAAATATATTTTGAAATTTGTGCCAGATTGACCTTGTAATAGTCTATAGCACTTTCAATTGAAGTGCTCAGATCAAAGCTTCAAATGAACACACAATTTGAGATTTACCAAGATATAATGCAAACTTCACAACTGAAGAATGTAGGAGATGACTCGTAGAACCTCATATTTTCTTTAAAATAGATCATGAGATTGAACCAATGTCTCAATAATAGTCACCCTATCGAGGTCTATTCATTGAATATATGACAGTTGTAGTCTCAAAACCCGGTGCCTTTTTCCATCAATGGGAGTTATGAAATCACTTTATTTCAATTCATAGGTCATTCAAGATACATTTGATTGTATATAGGTTCAGGTCATCCACACCATCCTATTAGTGGATGACCCACAATGAGGGTCTTAAAGAATGGAAAGAAGTAAAACCAGCATTATAACATCGTTTTAACCTAATACCTGAGTATAAAGTGATCGATATTCCTAGATTTGATGAGGATCAAGTGGATTTTTTATAGGCTTATCAAGGAAAGAAATACGTTGAAGTGCATCCCAATGGCTTCATCAAGAAGTGGAAAAGAGATGGATGCCCATAGCGGTACTGGGTACACCGATTTATACACACTTTGAGGCTATCGTCAATCATCAATTGGGACCTCCTTTATTCTTGTGAATGATAGTCTTTCTTTGGGATCATTTTATTTCGACCAGGATCAATTGTATAAACACTTGGATGATCCTTCGCAAGAAGTACCGGCATCTAGTTGAATAAACACGCTTAGATAGATGACAACGAAGGTTGGGAAAATTTGTTCATGTAGTAATTTTGTACCTCGAACAATGATACAATAATGGTTCAAGAAATTTCAAGAACAAGTAAAGGGATACCTTAGTTTGTAATTTAAAAGTGTTGGTGATTTAATGGTTGTGCTAAAACTTGTGTTATTCACTTATTCAGAGGGTTGCAATTACACAAAAATATTATTTACTAAAAACTTCCCATGACAAGGATTTGTTCAGGATACAATCTATTTATAAACTTCATCATCATGAATTGGAGCCAATGTCTTGTGCAATAAGAAAACCCTAGAAAAGGATAATTAAAAGTTAACAACATTCTGACTATGAGGAAATACTCTATATGTTAGTTGGTGGAGCTCAACATTTGAGGTTTCATTGAAAAGCGCTTCCAAATATTTAATTTGATTGCATGTCATTTCTTGTTTTTACAATATCCCTGTCTAAAATTCCAACCTTTGAAATGGATACCATTACTTTACAAAAATTACGAATTAGAAAAAATGCCAAATTTTGTTAAGTGAATGGTAGAGGTTGTACATTTTCAAGAATATGTTAGTGAAGGGGGATGTCGATATATTGTTTATAAACAATAAATTTTGATTGCAATGGATCCACTAGATACTTATGTCAACAATCCAATAGAATGGATTTTATGTAATAAATTTCCAAGATTTTGACTTGCAGAATTGGCAGCATAAAATGGTTGTAAAACTTTTGAGAATGAGATTAATTAAAAGGTTCTGCGTGGTGAAAGTGGATACTGGTCAAATGGATCTGGTCATGAGGCGATAGAATGGTTATGCACCAAGCCATTAAAGGATCATAATCAAATATTTTTTTGAAGCAAGGGTTTCAATATTGATCTAAACGTGAAGTAGATCATTGAAAGTGAGGACATGATTTTGAGTCAATTCACTGGATATAGTAATGTGATATGAGGAAAATGTTGTAGTGTGTCATGGGCCAAATGCAGGGTCAATATTAAATGATTTATGTCATCAAAATTGACATGGTAGTCTCTATTTTATATTGACCTACTCTCAGTTGAAGGAACTCGAGTTCATTGGGTTGCATTGGCATGGATTAACATTTCTATGCGAGGAGAAACATTATAAATTCATTGTAAAAGGGTATTTTTGGGTCAAGTGTTGACAACATATTCATCCAAAAAATAAATCATGACCATGTTATGGTCGTTGGTATAAAATCTGTGATGTCCAAATTGCGGAATCATAAGTTGAGTTGGAAGGTATGTGGGTTCTTATTTCCACTTCATTGAAATGATACCCTGATCATTTATAAATTCTAGGTGCTGGCAAGGTAAATAGATTCCTTGGGAAATAAAATCCATTTCCAATCAAATTGTAATGCATTAAAACTTTAATAGTAGAGTAATTGATCATGTGGTTGATGTAATATTACTCAGATTTCTTAGTAATCTAGAGGGTTCCAAAAACGTTTTTGAATATTTGAATTGGTATGAGTCCAAATCAAGTGTAGGAACTGAACTCTGGTTAGAAACGTGATCAAAATGACGAAGGGAGATCACCATAGAGTTCATGATGTAGTTAACTATGAGAATGAATTGATGAATGCATTAGGATGAGGAATCGACCTCTTGGGAGAAATCGTTCTAGTAAGAATTTCGCCTTGGTAGATTGGTGTGTTGAATGGTAGATTGCAAGAGTCCATTGGTAAAATATCTTGATGATAGAATGTGTCCAGCCTAGAATTGTTATGAATTGTGTAACTCTTAGATGCATAAGTGAGTTGTATGTATAGTTATTGTTTTGTGGATATGCAAGTGCATAAATTCATGTCTATTTTCCCTTAAAATTGGAAGCCTCCCTTATCATTATGCTTGAATATTCATTGTAATAAAGGAATATAAAGGACAGTAAATGTTGATTTCATTGTCCTTTGTGCAGATGTTTGTACACAAAATTATCCACATTGTTGGATAATCGAGAAAAGTTATGGCACCTATCTCTCAAACTACTTAACACGTGATTCACAATTCCTTTGAATGCATAAGATTTGGATCAAATTCCAAAGTCCATAAAGGCATTTTAGGATGAAAACTTGTTGGAAGAGCTTAATTCAGACAGTTAATCACCAATTTTCCTGGGATGTCCTAGAACACATGAAGAACGTAGGAGCCTAATAAGCACTAGGCTATGCTTGAATACTAAAATTCATTAGGTCAACATAAAAAGGATTTATTCCTTTCAAAATTAGTTGGATATAAATTTGGTTATTTTCTTACAAATGACACAAAGGGAAAGAACTATAAATCATATGTATTTGTGTAGGGTGTCATCTTCATGTTTTGATTTGGACCCTTTTAGAGAACAATTGCAAGAAATCTATTTTTCGCATATGAGATTCCAAGTAAGGAAATTGAAAAATGCTTTGAAGATCGAAGGAATACATTGGAGGATATTGGAATATGTTTTTAAAAGGACTGGGGACTTCAAAACTATCTCAAGCACACATAAGAGTGTTGCTTATGTAGATTATGAGATTGAGGCACTATATAATTTATTCAGATTGAAGAGATTAGAATGAAGCATAAACCTAATGGAAACATGGTAGGGATTTTTGAGGATGGATTATTTTTGCACGAGGACATGAAAATGCATTGGCATCAGGGAGATGTTGGGCTGCTATTTTGTTGCATTTTCCAATACCTCATTTAACCTTTTTATTGTTCATGTCTTAAACTCATAACTACATATCTCCCTCTTATTGTGCATTCTTAACCCTTTGAACCCAAAACCCTTTTGACATGAATAACGATGTAAAATTGTTTATAATCATTCATTCATGTCTCTAACAGATTAAATCAGGCACGAATATTGGCATTGAACAACGTTTACAAATATTCCTTGAACAATATATGATAGTTGTTGGCTGGGAACATCTTGAAAAAGGAGACTTCCTAGCTAGGCTCACTGAGATCACTTATCTTGTTGGCTTGCATTATCTGGCTGGGTCGATCTTGCTAACGGCTAGTTGGGATTGATGGAAAAAAATGGGGGATGCGTGGAGGGAGGGATGCTACGTGGGGGCAGTAGCCTAGTATCTCACCTCTTGGAATAGAGATTACAAAGATCAGACATAGCCTTTTATAAATAACTTATTAACAAATATTACAAAGATCTATGAGGATTACAAATATTGGGTGAAGAAAGCATTTCCTGGAGGGATGGAGTCGACCGAATCCGCTTGGGCAATGCAGCGCAGTCGACAATCATTCAGCATTCACCTGCAGAGCACCAGCACTGTGAAATTTGAAGTATAGACTCGCACACACCTGCACTTTGAAGCATTCACTTGTGAAATTTAGACACGCGGCTCTCACCCAAGAGTACTGGCGAATTTATACAACCTGAATTAAACCCTAGGGGGCGATTGCAGCAAAAAATGACCAAAAACCAGTAAATCCGTCATTTCAATCACCGTTGTCCCACAATCACTCAATAATTTCCTTCATCAGGCCATTCTGAGGGGCTGATGGGGGGAAAACATCATAATAACCAGCGCTCCATTCCAAGAAAAAAATTATATGGGAAGGCAAGACTTATTCAAACGCCTTTAGCTTATGTTGAATTCTAGTGATAATTCTACCTGCCCCCGCCCACCAAAACAGAAATATAGTAAGCACGCAGGATAAGCTAACTAGCCAGCAGCAAACTACAAGAAACATTTGCAATAGCTATACTATCAGATTGCTACCATCCATCATAACAAACAATGCACTCAATTTCAGGAGTACTAGTTGATGCAGTTGATTGTCATTAGACCATAAAGTTAGCCTCATAGAGACAGAGAAAAAAGGCTCCTTGAAATGGTAATATAGTTGTGTTTACATATGCGATTGAAGGTCAAGGATGAGGGACAAGGAATCAAATCTGATAGAAATCAAGATTCATTTTTCCAATATCGGTACCCCGCGAGAAATTATGTTGATCGAGTGAAAGCAGTAGCAAGGGCAGAGGCACCAGTGGAGGTAAAGACTGTAGTAGAACCGATTTCAATTTATCCAGGATAATCATAGATAGTTTTATTCGATCCAGAACCAATTGATCTAGTTTTTTAAGTTTACTTCATAGACCGAGTAAAGGCACTATATCGCTCAGCATCATGAGTGGAAATAAAATTGACACAACGCCCATAGGTTTCCTGTATTAAACTGAGTAGCTCTTCCCTTATGATAGACCCAGATCTTTACCTTACAAATCCATACCGAGATACAGATACAGATCGAAACCCAACAGCATCAGGAGTAGGGAGGAAATTCCCACCATCAAGCTAGGATTAGTGATATTTACAGATACATGAGTAGCACAAGTATCAGTAGGAGCAAGAGAGGAAGTACCAGTTTCAGTAGATGTTGAAGTAGATCTAATACCATAATTCGATCTAGTTTAAGTACCGCCAGGATTTTCTCAAGTTACATACCCAAGAGTAGGAATCCATACACATAAAAAATCCCAGCACAATTTTTGAGATAAGGAATCCCTGCACTGAAGTTGAGGACCTCATCATCTGTGTTTCCCTCATCCTCGGCATAAATCCATCATCCGTGTTTCCCTCATCATTGGCATAAATTGGTGAAATCCATTCCAATCACCCTCCAAGACAGTAAATCGGGGGTGAATGCAACCCAAAACCATCCATTTCCCTCATCATTGGCGTAAATCTGGGCGAATTCCATTCCAATCACCCTCCAAGCCAATAAATCGGGGGTGAATGCAACCCAAAACCCTCCAAACCAGTAAATCGAGAGGCAAATTCAGCATTTCACGGTTTATGCACCCTTATTTATTTGGGCTAAAACATAATAATTAATTCTTTTTAAAATAATTTTGGGGGTAACTATACAAAAGGGGTTTTATATAAAAAAATTCACCCCTCCAAAATCTAAAACGCCTTAAACTTCACCCTTGGGCTAAAATTTTCCCTGTGAGGGTCACCGCGCCATTTAAAGAGGAAAAAATTTGCACCTAAACCAACGCGAATCCCGTCGATGCAAGGCTAATTTTTCGCTCCATATTTCTTAAATTGGCAGAAATTGTAGGATGCATTGCAGGTGGGTACAAATTGTAGCATAGTTAGCAAAAAATATTTTCCAGAGAATAAGTCAATCAGTTTCTGACCAATTTGAGTGCAGAAAGAGCCTAGCTAGGGTTTTTATACTATTTTGGAGCCATTAGAGACATTATTTTTTCATTTTGAGCACTGCAAATCCATGTAAACACATATTTTTAGCACATAATGAAAGAGGCCCAACATTGGAAGTTGGACCAAGAGATGTAGCCCAGGATGGGTGAACTCCTTCATCGTTTTATTGTCTTGTGTTTCTGTTATGGTATTATTGTCTCTATTTTATGCTGCAAAGTTGAGTTTAAAATTTAATTTATGCACTATGGAAGCTTTTATAATTGCATAAAAAAACATAAAATTTCACTTGTAAACTTTCATCAAAACCTTCAATTTTTATAATACAAATCAGCTTGGTATCAGAGCTTTGGTTCTTTGGTTGTATTGAGGGCTAATTATGTTGCCAATGTTTATGATGCTTACAATTTTGAAGCTCAAAAGAGGATAAGGAAAGCTTTTGGTAGCGAGTCCTCAAGCTAGTTCAAGGAGAGCACATTTGCCACAATCTCCACCAAAAGTTTCACCTCAAGTTTGACCAAAGCCCTCACCAAACATGGCACATGAAGGAGAGCTTGACAATATGACTGAGGATGAGAAGCCTTTTAGAAAATAATTATTTGACATTACTGATATCATGAAAGTTCTTTATGAGGAGATAAATTCAAGGTTGCAAAGTGAGAGCTCAAACGCTCCAAAGGGAAATGGAGGAAATGGAGATAAACGTCCAAAAGGGAATGGAGGAAATGGTGACAAACCACCTCTACCTCCAACTTTCTCTTCACCTCCATCTTCACGTCATCATATTCAACATCAACCCCTTCACAAACACCTCCACATTCTCCAAAGGGGCATGGTAAAACTCCATTTTTAAAACTTTACATAAAGTTTGAATTTCCTATGTATACTGGAGAGGTAAATGATGAGAAATTAGATAATTGGGTTCGTTAAGTTGAAGTGTATTTCAGGATACAAAGGATCAAATATGATGAGACAAATATTCAGCTTGCTTCATTAAGGTTGGAAATTGAAACAATCATTTGGTGGGAAGAAAAAACACAATAGGATCTCAAGAAAATAGGTAATATCACAACTTCTTGGAATGATTTTGTGGTTGCATTAAGAAGATGGCTTTATCCTTTAGCATACATACAAAAATCTATAATGATTTGGAAAAACTTTAGGCAATTAAAGGGTCAAAGTATGCAAAGTTATACCCAAGAGTTTAGAAGGAGAGAATTGATATTCAGTGTAGATTTATCCTCTCAAGACGCTTTATTCAAATACATTGGAGGTTTACATAGCTACTTGAGACACACAATTCTTGTGTTTAACCCTACAAATTTAGATGAGGTTTGTGTACAGGAAACACATCTAGAATCAAGAGGGAAGAATGTTCAACAAGAGAGAAAAAAAAAATACATTTAAGGGTGGAGACAAAGGAAAGGGAAAATTCAAAGGAAAAGGGAAGAAGAATGCTTCCATCAAGAAAGAGGGAAAAAACTCACATGAAAACATTGTTCAAAATAAGGCCACGATGAAGACCATTGTTGAAAACTTCATCCTAATATGAGACCCAAAAATTTTAACAACAAAGGAAAATAAAACATAGTTGCAACTACACAACATGATTTAGGATCCAATTTGAGAGATGAAACAAAGATCAGAACCATGGGATTGTAAGGTAAGGACTCCATTGCAAGTACTTTTTCTTCAAATAACCTCAATGAAACTCAAAATGAAAAGGAAAGAATAGATATTTTATGTATTTGAGTTATCTAAAAACATAACAAAATTGACAATCTATTTGATAGTGGCTCATAAGAAAACCTCATTTATGAAAACATTGTCAAGAAATTGAATTTGGAAACCATTCCTCATCCTAAACCTTATCTTTTAGGTTGGATGTGTGACAATGCAAAGTTGCAAGTAACTAGAAAATGCAAATCCGAATTCGCCATTACTGCAAACTTCATTGATGAGGTTTCCATTAGACATATGTGGTATTGTTTTGGGAAGCCGATATCTTTATGATAGGAAATATATCTTTCATCACCATGAAAACAAGTATCATTTGTTTAAAGATGTCATTGAGTACATTTTTAGAGCACATCGCAAGAAACTAAATCTATCACTTGTGAATGTTGGACAAATGAAGAGGCTTGTTAATTCTAGCAATAATTTTGTACTTTTGATGATCAAACCTTAGAATGATGTTGAGAATGAAGCTTTTGATGATCAAACCCAAGAATGATGTTGAGAATGAAGCCTTTCAAGGTTATGATTCAAAGTTGAAATCTGATTTGGTTGAGGTTGTTAACCAGTATGATGAGATGTTTCAGGAGCCTAAGGGATTACCTCCCAAAAGAGGAATCCAACATGAAATATAATTTCAACAAGATTGTCCTCTTCCTAACATTGGCATGTACAAGATGTCAGTGATGGAAAATTAAAAAATTAAAAAAACAAATCCAAGAGTTGCTTAATAAGGGGATCATCTGGCCAAGTACATCACCATGCGGTTCACCTATTGTTTTAGTGCCAAAGAAGGATGGAACATGGCGCATGTATGTGGAAATTTGTGCATTAAACAAGATTACGGTAAAGAATTGTTACCCTCTTCATAGAATCGATGATTTACTTGATCAATTGAAATATGTTGTGTATTTCACTAAGTTAGACTTGAGGAGTGGTTATCATCAAATTAGGATCGCTGAAGGAGACATATGGAAGAAAACATTCGAAACAAAGTAAGGTTTATTTTAATGGTTGGTTATGCCCTTTAGGCTTTGTAATGTTCTTGCTACCTTCATGCATGTAATGAATGATGTAATATGGCCTTTTCGAGAACAATTTGTGATAGTCTACTTAGATTACATATTAATTTTCAGCAAGTCCCATGAAGGACATGCCATGTGTGTCAAGCAAGTATTAGATGTCTTGAAGAAAGAACAATTGTTTTTAAATATGTCGAAATGTGAATTCGGAAAAACTTCTTTGGTATACTTGGGTCATATTGTTGGAGGAGGTGACTGGAAAATAGATCCCTTTAAGGTTAATGTTATTTTTAATTGGTCAAAGCTCAAGACAGTGACAGAGGTTAGAAGTTTTTTGGGAGCAGCGCAATATTGGAGAAATTTTATTTCTAATTTTTCTTCTATCGCAGCTCCATTGCATGCATTAACAAGTGTGAAGCAGTTTTTTTAATGGGGAGGAAAAAAAAACATTTGATGCATTGAAGGAAAAGATTAGTTCAACTCTTGTACTTTCACTTCCTGAATTGAGACGGTCATTTGTGAAACAGACTGATGCAAGTGAGTATGCCATGGGCGCAGTCTTGATGCAACATGGTAAGCCCATATGTTGTCATTCAAAAACTTTTAATGGTGCAGTGATTAACTATCCTACATATGACAAGGAATTGTATGTTTTGGTGCAAAGTGTGAAAAAGTGGAAACATTACTTGATGGGTAAGGAAACAATCATTCACACAGATCATCAGCCATTGCAATACTTGCAATCACAAACAAAGCTGCAACAGGCGAGGCACTTCAGATGGATGAGTTTTCTTCAACAATTCCACTTGGTGATAAGGTATAATAAAGGTATTTTTAACAAGGTTGTTGATATGCTTTCTAGACCAATTATTAGTGAATCCATTCTTCTTAAGCATAATTTTTTCATGCATGAGAGTTGTGTTGAACAATATGCTTTAGATAATGATTTCAAAGATGTATATGTGACTTTGTGTCAAGGTAACCAAGTAGAGGAATTGAATTATCATATGCATGATAACTTGTTGTACCATCTTGGCAAGCTTTGTATTCCATAGGGAGAGAGAGTCGACATAATAAGGGAAGCACATACTTCTCTTATTGCTGGTCATTTCGGTGTAAGATAGTGGCACAATTAAAAAGGTATTGTTACTGGCCTTGTATGCTTGAAAGTGTGTCACTATTTGTAAGAGGATGTTCATTATGTGCTGTCAGTAAGCCTAGCAATAGAAAGTTGGGATTGTATACACCATTTCCAGTGCCTTCTCGTCCATGGGAGAGTGTTTCTATGGATTTTGTAAGAGGTCTACCTATGTCTAGGAGAGGTCATGATTATTTTTATGTAGTTTTGGATAGGTTCAACAAAATGTGTATTTTGATGCCTTGTAAAAGGTAGGTTACAGCTGAATAGATTGCTCAGTTATTATTTCAAAATGTATGGGTACATTTTGGGTTGCCCACATCCATTGTTAGTGATTGAGATTCTCTCTTTGTCACGAACTTTTGGTCAAGCTCGTGGGGACTCATGGACACCAAATTGAAAAAGAGTACAACATTCCATCCACAAATAGACTCCCAAACATAGTTTGTGAACAAAGCGGTGATACATCTTCTTCAAGGTTAATGCAGCAAGCATCCTAAGTTGCGGGATGAACATTTGCACTATATTCAACATGCTTACAATTGAGCCAAGCATTCATCGACTCAAACACTACCATTTGAGGCATGCTTGGGATATTTGCCCAAATCTCTTTTAGATTTTATCTTTGGAAAGGATCTTGCTATTGATGGACATAGTGACATAGAAAAGGCCAAAATATTCATTGAACAAGTTCAATTAGTACATCAAACAGTTCAAGAATAGTTGGAGAAGAGTCAACTAAAGTACAATGCAAGACATGATAAGCATTGTGTTGATCATAGTTTCCATGTCAGTGATGAAGTTTGGCTTCACACTAGCAAAGAGAGAGTCCAAGGAGAAGGTAAAAAGTTGAAACCAATTCGATATGGTCCATTCATAGTTATGGAAAAGATTGGTAATAATGCCTTCAAGTTGGATTTGCCTTCATATATGAAAATTTATGCAGTTTTTAATGTTGAGAATTTAAGGTTGTATAAGCCTCCTTTGATTGAAGATCAAGGAGAGAATTTTAATATTCCTTCAATTGAATATTTCTCTCCTGAATATCTTGACTAATTGCAGCAAGACACCATCCTTGACGGAAAACAAGAACTTCAAAACGAGGGAACGTGGAGTACCTTCATGTGGCGCTCAAAGGAACAAATCCAAGTAAAATCCTAATGGATTGACATTGGAAGGGTGAGTGATCTGAATCTTGGGGGGAGGCCCCCAAGATCTAATAAGTTGAAATGGATTCAGATCAGTCAGGTAATTTTTCCCTCATCTGTTTGTTGATTGAAAGTAATGTTTTTGGGTCCAAATGCTTCCAGTGGGGAGGAATGATCCAATGGATCAATAAAATGCTCAAAATTCAAATTGCTTGAAAAAAATCGAAATTGACTCCAAAGTGAATATCTCGTCACCTTGAATCAAATGCAACTTGTTTCACTCAAAATCGATATTGTATGCTCCCGATATCGCGTTATGATCGATTTGGAAAACAACTAAAATTTTAAAAAATGTGGTTGCAGGGATGCCCAGTCAGCAGTCTTCACGCTCACTGGGTAATGTCTAGAAGGGTATGTGTATTTTTACTAGCCAATGGAATGTGGACAAATGTCATTTGTTGACTGCTTCAAATTGGTGTATTTTGATTTGTTTATGGGCTCATTGAGGTGGTCCAATCAGGAGAGGCCACGTGGTCCAGTGGGAGACTGCCACGTGGCCTCCCGAGATTGGTGCAAAATTTTGTTTAGGTCTCAGTCGACCTCCGAAAGATTCGAATGCATAACCTTCCATCCAAAAACAAATCCCTCCACCGGCTCACATAACGTGTTCCTTATTAAACATTGGTGCACGACTTATATTTGAAGTATAATGGTAGAAGGTTCAAGGGTCGAGACCAGGGTTAACCTTGGACCCCGGTCCACCTAACCACGCTACGTGGTAGGCAAACAGGGCCTGGGGTTAACCCCGGCCCCAACACATATATTATGGCAAAAACTCATGTTAAAGTCACAAACCATATGTTATAACACATACGGTCAATACAAATTTTCAAACCATATGTTATATTCCATATCCCAAAGTTTCTGCGGGATGGCTTAACGTTGACGGTCAACACTAACCATGTTGAATGTGAACGACTATGGACATGCGGTTAAGTTTAATGGCGGCCTAAACAACCGACGAAAGAACGTAGCCACAGTCTGACCAAGATCCGAGCAGGGTTGGCATATGAGGTTGGTTAACATTTTTGGGAGGGAAGTTTTCAAACTAACCGATAGGTAATGTAACCTGACCATGATCCAACCCCAGTCCGAGCAGAGTTAAGAAATTAGCAGGTTGTTCAAACAACCCAGATCCGATGACACTTGTTCAGCCACTTGGCATATTTTTATCGGCTCGTGGGGTGACAGGCATTTTAATGAAGTGACAAATTTCACTTATAATTTATGTGAATATCGCTGGCGTGAGAGGAATTTTTCGCTTCACGTGGCCGCAAAAGTCAGAAATCGTAGAACAGTTAGCAAGTGGGTGCGAATTGGAGGATAGTTACCAGGAAAATTTCTCTGGAGCATAACTCAGTCAATTTTTGACCTTTTTGAGTGCAAAAAGAACCCAACTATAGTTTTTTTGACTATTCTGGAACCATTGGAGACATTGTTTTTGCATTATAAGCACTTTGAATTGATGTAAACACATATTTTTTAGCATAATGAAAGAGGCCTAACATTGGAAGCTAGACCAGGAGATGTATCCCAGGAGGGGTGAACTCCTTCATCATTTGTTGTCTTGTGTATGCTGTTATGGTACTGATGTCTTCATTATTTTCTACAAAACTAAGTTTAAAATCATTTTTACGTGTTAATGTAAATGACATAATTGTATAAAAATACTAACATTTCACTTGCAATTTTAATAAAAAGCTCTCAAGTTTACATATACAGATCAGGAAGGAATTCTAAGTAGAGGTAGTGGATACCACTTGTTACCTGTTTAATAGATCACCTTCATTAACGTTGGGGGATAAGACTCCACATGAGCTATGGACTGGTAAGAAACCTTCTCTCTCACATCTCTGGGTATTTGGCTATGATGCATGTCTACATGTTCCAAAGAGAAAATAACCAAGTTGGATAATAAATCTGAAAGGTGTATCTTTATTGGGTATAAAGATGGTTTACAAGGTTACAAGCTTTGGAATCAATAAAAAAAGAGGGTAATGTACAATCGACATGTGGTATTTAGAGAATTGAAGGATGCCATGGAACAGGGAGTCCTAATAAGGGAAAAGGAACCAGAAAAATTTGAGTTTGGTCTAAAGGATGAAGATTTAGATTCCATAGAAGAATAGGAATTAGAAAAAGAAGAACCTCACACTTCAATTTTGAGGACATCCATTTGGGAAAGAAGGTAACGAGAGAGGTGTAGTAAATCTGATTTCTGTTCAATTATTTATTTATCTATTACTAATGATGATATTAGAATTTTCAAGGAGGTAGTGGATTTAAAGGGTGGAAAACTCTGGAAGAAGGCCATGGTTGGAGAAATGGCGGCTTTAGACAAAAATAAGGCTTGGGAATTGGTGGAGTCTTCAATTGGAAGGAAATCAATTGGTAGCAAATGGGTGTCTAAGAAAAAATGAGTGCAAAGGGAAAATTGGAGAAATACAAAGCTCAGTTAGTATTAAAAGGTTATTACCAGGTGATGGGAATTGATTTTGGTGATATTTTTTCTTTCATTTTCGATTTAGCTTCTATTATATTACTTTTATCTATTTTTGTTTTTTTTAAGTATAACATATGGATGTGAAGACAACATTCCCACATGGGTATCTGGAAGAAGGGATCTACATGAAGCAATTGAAAGGCTTTGCAATGAAGGGTAAGAAAGACCTAGTGTGCATGTTAAATAAGACTTTGTATGGGTTAAAGCAATCACCAAGGGTGTGGTATCAAATTTTTGATACCACACCCTTGGTGATTGATTTAACCCATACAAAGTCTTAATAACTTCACGAGGAATTGAGACAACCGAGACCTTTTGTGTATTATAAATTAGTTGTTATCATCTTATTTATCTAGTCTTGTATGTGGATGATGTTTTGTTGATTGGAAAGGATAGATAAATTATCCAGGTTGTGAAGACCCAATTTGTTAGAAAATAGGAAAGGCATAAATAATTCCTTATCTTGATAACTACTTGCGATTTCTTAGAGATCTTATTAGCTTTTTTTATGCCCTTTTTCATGTTCTTATCATCAAGTAACTATAAAAAATGAATATATGAATATCACAACAACAAGTGACACAATATGTAGGATCTTAGCCAAGGCTAAAAACCCTCTTCTAGGGGAAAACCCAAAAATTCTCTTCTCTTCCTTTAGAACCAAATCAAATGAGACAACCAAGACCTTTTAACCAAGAAAAAGACTTCCTCCAATCCACCAAGTCAGCCTCCCAAGATGATTATCCAAACTCCAAATGTCAACTTAAGTCAATTTGTTTCAATCTTGCATCAAGCTTAGCTTTTGACCCTCCTGCATCAAGAATTTTGGACCTACCACAAACCTGCAACTTCAACCCTCCTTCCTGCAACCAAGAAACTCACACATGTGGCAGAAAAGAGAGAATTTCGTCTTTCTTTGTTAGAAAAAATGATCCGTCCTTATTTGATTTAGAGTCTTCTTCCTTTCTAGGTATTTTCACTTCTTTCTTCCTCTTGCAATTCCAGATCTGTTGGGTATGTGTTATATTATTTCCACGATTAGTCACACATGCGAGGGGGCGATAGTCCCCCCTGTACATTTCTCTGGGCACAGCAGCGGGCGGGCAACGCCTTGGGAAAATTTGTTTGGACCCAATTTTCAGCGGGAGGACCCACCCATGGTTTTGTGCATGGGTTTTCACATGGTTTTGGGGCATGATGGTTTTCGGACCTTGGTATTTTGTAGATCCGATCAAGGGAACTACGGTTATGTTCCAATCCAGGGTTAATGAATTGGGGTTTATGAATGCTTCGTCACGTATATATATGTGTTGTAACACTAAAATAAATATAATGAAAAATCAAGCTAGTAGTCACGATTTGGGATACAAGGGAAAATCTCTGTGTATATCTGTTTTATGTTTTATGCTTTTGCTATTGTTTATTTTCTGTTTTTAAGTTTCATTTGCAGATAATTTCTGTAAAGGGTCAAAACCTACAATATCGAAACTTTATTGAGTGAGTGATCAAATGAGGTAGAGTAACACTTATATATATAGCCTTTTGTGTGGTTGAATTCCCTTAATGAGGCTAACTTGAATGAAGGGCATGCTGACTTGGTGGAGGAGGCACATCTTCAATCTTTGTTAACATTCTATCCAGTCACCTCATAGGGCAACCTCCATTCAATGTATCACTTCCCTCTTTAAGAGGCTCCCTTCCACTCAAGGCATTAAGATACATATGGATAGTGGGTCGAGCCTCAATTTTAAATCAATATGTAATCAAAGGACCACCCACACTTCACGAAGGCCTCAACAGCTTACCTAGTCTAAACCTCGCACCAATAATCAATGAAGATTATCCCAATTCCAACAGTGCATCGCCTCCTCCAAACAACGACATAACACATCATCCACCTTTTCCCCCAATGCTTCTTCTATGCAACCCTCCATCTTAAGCTTCCTCCATTCAACCTCAAATGTTAGAATAAACTGGTCCAAATATAGTAAACTGTGAGACGCATCGTTCATTGCCTATTTCCGTTTTCTGTATCTTATATTTGCCTATATTATACATCTTTCTCTCCAAATGATCTCCAATTATGAAGTATATTTATTTTCTCCACATGCTTTTGATTAGATTCACATTCTTTCTTTTTGCATTTTGTTTTTATCGAAGTTGCTTCAACGCTCCCACTTTGAATTGACATCATTATACCCAACAATCCTTTGGCCTATCTTAATGGTCACTTTTTGGAATTAATAATATTATTTTCTCTTATATAAAGTTTTAGGGTTAAACGTTAAATACACTACAAGTGGTATCAAAGATGTTTCTAGGGCAAAAAGTTGGAGAAATTTTCTCTTTGTTAATTTTTAACAAAAATAAGACAACGACAACATTCAGGTCGATTTATGAATCTTTCTATGAGAATTTGGAGCAGTGTTGCACGATCCTCCCCCCCCCCCCCAAGATGGTCATCCCGATTTGGGATTCAGGGGAAAATCTCTGTGCATATTTGTTTTATGTTTTATGCTCTCGCTATTTGTTAATTGATGTTTTAAGATTCGTTTGTAGATAATTTCTATATAGGGTTAAAACCTACATTTGGTATTAGAGTTGTTTCGGTTTCAAGGGGATGCCTTTGCTACTGAGGGGTTTTTTCTTGGGCCTGTGGTAGACCCTTTTAGTGGGAGATCTGCGGGATCGATTCTTGCGGTGAAAGAAGATGGCGAGCATCTATTCCTTGAGAAGTAATCTATGAATGAAACATAGTACACATGAGACTTACCCAGTGATGGAACTGACAAAGGTCCAAACACATCACTGTGCACAAGCTCTAATATCTTGTTTGCCCTCTTGGCACCAAAAGGAAAACTCACCCGATTCTGCTTCCCATATACAAAATGTTCACAAAAATCGAAATCCATAGAGCTATTAGACATACCTTCTACCATACCATTTCCATGCAGTATCCGAAGGCCCTTCTCTCCAATATGTCCAAGCCTTTGATGCCATAGCATGGTCTTTTCTCAAGAGATCGCTAGGCTTTCCCCTCCACTTTCGGGAACCACAAAACTGTTGCACCCATCAATAACAATGCCGCCCTGAAGCTTGTACAGAGTTCCAATCCAAACTCCCCGCATTAATACCAGTGCTCCCTGAACCATCTTACAGGTATCTTTCTCGAACATTGTTTTTACACCTGCATCATCCATCTTGCTTACAGAAATCAGATTTCTGGCCAATGTAGGAATGTGCAGAACACCAGGAAGTGTTCTAATCCTTCCACCTTACATCTTCAGCTTGACGTTTCCACGTCTGACGATTTTGGCCTTCCTATCATCACGTAAGAAGACATCACCTCCATCATATTTCTCATACTCACAGAACCACTCCCTATGGGGAGTGAAGTGAAAGGATGCACCCGAGTCAATCAACCATGACTCATGATCTACATGTGTATTTGAAGAAGAAGCCAAATACACATCCCCACCTTCATCCGAGGTGGTTTTTGCCTCTACAGAAGGAGAATCATTAGATCCCTTTCCTTTCTCACGAGCTTTATATATGCAGTCCTTTTTGTAGTGCCCTTCCTTTCCGCATTTCCAGCACACCTTTACAAACTTTCCAGGAGATGTAGATCTCCCTCTAGATTTAGATCTCCCACTCAAAACCTTATTCTTGTTTCTGTTATGGGTCCTTCCTCCTACAAATAAGGCATCTCCATTCCGACCTTCCCTATTTCTCCATCTCATTTCCTCCGACAGAAAGGCTGAGACAATGCCATCAAAATTCAAGGTAGTTTTATTTCTACCTATTGCAATAACCAGACTGCCCCACGAGGCTGGTAGAGAACACAACAAACTGATGCACTTATCTTCTTCTGAGATTTTAATATCAACAGATGATAGCTGACTTACCACAGTATTGAAGGCATTCAGATTCTCTATCACCAAGTTACTGTCCTTCATCCTCAGGTTATACAGATTTTTCTGCAAGAACAATTTATTCACTAGAGACTTAGATTGGTACAAATTCCCAAGTTTGTCCCACAAATTCTTCACCGTAGATTCCCCAGATACATTCAACAATACCGAATCTGAGACACACACCTGTATTGTACTCTTTGCCTTCCGATCCAACTTTTTCCAATCTTCATCTGACATTGCTGTTGGTTTAGTACCTGGATCTACCGCGATCCACTGGTCTTTATCCACCGGTAGATCCTCCATCTTGAGATTCCACAACTCAAAAATCTAACCATTAAATTTCTCAATCTCTATATTTCCACTGCTCGCCATCTTCTTTCACCGCATGAATCGATCTCGCAGATCTCCCACTGAACAGGGTCTACCACAGGCCCGAGCAAAAACCCCTCAACAGCAAAGGTGTCCCCTTGAAGCCGAAACAACTCTGATACCAAATGTAGGTTTTAACCCTGTACAAAAATTATCTACAAACGAATCTTAAAACATAAACTAAACAATAGCGAGAGCATAAAACATAAAACAGATATACATAGAGATTTTCCCCTAGATCCCAAATCGGGACGACCAACTTGAATTTTCATTATATTCCTTTTAGTGTTACAACACATATATATACATGCCAAAGCATACATAAACCCCAATCCATTAACCCTGTATTAGAACATAACCATAGTTTCCTTGACCGGATCTACAAAATACGAGGGGCCGAAAACCATCATGCCCCAAAACCATGTGCAAACCCATGCACAAAACCATGGGCGGGTTCGCCCACCGAAATATAGGGTCCAATTTTTTTTTCCCGGGGTGCTGCCCCGAACCCCAAACAAGGGGGGCTGCCGCCCCCCCTGTGACCCCTTGCGCATGACTATTCGTGGAAAGAATATAACACATACCAAACATTCTCCCACTTGTTGTTTTTTTTCCGTAGGGGGCCACAAGAGAGCTTAGTCATTAGCCCAGCTCTGCAACACCCATTGTTTATCTACACCAAGAGAACTTCTGAGTGCTCACAGACTTCGTCAATGCATCTGAAACATTCTTCAAAGTGTCCACCTTTACCAGCAACACCCTTTTGTCCTCAACCATATTTCTCACAAAGTGATATTGAACATCAATGTGCTTTGTTTTTGAATGATAAGCAGGGTTCTTAGCCAAGAAAATTGCACTTTGGCTATCACAGTATATCCTTATAGCTTGCTGCACCAACCCCATACTTGAACACAATCTCTGCAACCAAAATGCTTCCTTGCTTGCATGAGTGGCTGCTATGTATTCTGCCTCTTTAGTTGAAAGAGCCACTACAGACTATCTTTTACTCATCCAACTGACTGCGCCTCCAAATAGGCTAAACACATACCCACTTGTAGATCTTATTTGGTCCAGATCTCCAGCCTAGTTTGCATCAACAAAACCAAGAATGTCCAACACTCTTTCCAATCCTGGTATTCCCTGGTAGCACAATCCATAATCACTAGTGCCATACAAACATCTGAAAACCCGCTTCACTGCTGTCCAATGCATCTTCCCTGGGTTTGACATAAACTTGCTCAATACTCCCACTGCATGTGTAATGTCTTGTCTAGTACAAACCATTGCATACATCAG